>CM076605.1:75447500-76697500 GCA_038502835.1 Octonoba sinensis
TTCATTTGGAGGAAAGGAACAACTTCTAGCTGTGCCCAAATTAGAGAGCTCTTCCGGCCAGAATCAAGCTGAAGCTGTGTTAAACGCACTTTATGACTGGAACCTGGATGACAAAGTACAAATAATGTGCTGTGACACAACTGCGTCTAATACAGGGCGAGTGAAAGGAGCTTGCATTCTTTTGGAACAAAAATTGGACAGGGAATTACTACTCTTTGCTTGCCGCCATCACGTTTATGAACTGGTTTTAAAATGTGTGTTTGAAACAAAAATCCAGCAAGTCACAACTAGCCCTGATATCCCAATGTTCAAAAAGTTTAGGAACAACTGGAAAAATATTAATCCTGCTGCTATTGAAACATGCACCGATATTGTCAAACAACATTTTAGTGATGTAACAATTGAAGAATTGTTGACATTTTATAATCAAGAGCTGCAAAAAACCATCGTACGTGACGATTATCGAGAACTGGTTGAGCTATCTATTACTTTCTTAGGAGGAGATAAAGAGAAAAAAATTAAAATCAGACCTCCTGGAGCGATGCATCAAGCAAGATGGATGGCTAGAGCTATTTACTCTTTAAAAATTTGTTTGTTGCAATCCCAGTTAAAAATCAGCGCCAAGGATAAACGAGCTCTTCAAGACGTTTGTTTATTCATTGCGGTTGTATATGTGAAACCATGGCTTGGATGTAGTGTGCTGGTAAAGGCACCAAATCAAGATTTGTGCTTTTTAAAAAAGCTTAAAGAATATGAAACTGTTGACAAATTCATCTCCAAAGCAGCCCTGAGCAAGTTTAGTCAACACCTTTGGTACTTGTCAGAAGAAATAACCGTTTTGTCGCTCTTTGATGATGAAGTTAGTGAACAAACCAAGGAAAACATTGTAGTGAACTTACAAAGAGAGAGTTTTTATGATTCTGGGAAGAGATACATTCCATCAAGAAGAAGACATGTCTGATTATTTGTATGGTAAGTTTAAATTCAATATTTAATTTAATATTCATTTATTGTACTGTTATTCCGTTTTTTCTAAACTAAATTATACTGCCTCATCCATTGTTACAGCTAAATCATTAAGTGATTTTGTGTCTTTGAAGAGCACAAATTTATTTTCTCGATTGAAAATCGATAATAACTTCCTCCAGCAACCCGTCGCTACGTGGGCCGATGATGTTGCCTATTTAGAAGCGAAAAGAAAAGTTCTTTCTTTGAGAGCAGTTAATGATACAGCTGAAAGAGCTGTAAAACTTATGCAAGATTTTCATGGTTTGATCACTGCTAATGAAGAACAAAAGCAATTTTTGCTACGCTGTGTGCAAGAGCATAAAAATCTGTACCCAGACTGTAAAAAAGAAACCCTCAAAAGGAAATATCCTGCTAATCAGTGATTGTATCTTCTTTTAATAAATCTGTATACATAAAAATGAATATGTGTCTGTCTGTCTGTCTGTACTCGATAGATTTAAAAACCATACATTTACATCCAACAGCGGTGAAAATTTGGGAAACTATTAGGCATATCCCCGGGAAGGTTTTTGTAATTTTTTTTAAAAATCAGTGTTTGGGTTCTAGGTGCTCCCGAACAAATATCCCAAAAACATCAAAAAAACATTTAATTTGTAATATTTGTTTAAGGTGTAACGATATTTATTAAATATTTCAATTGATTTAGTTACGTAACGGAAAGGGTGAGAAACAGAATTTTTCAAATCTTCAAAGCTCAGTCGGCACGGGTTAATGTTGATGTAGGAAGATAAAATTTTGTATTTGAGTAAGTCTGGATAGTTTAAAAAGAAATTGGGGGTATGCGTTTCGAAAAAAAAAAAAAATTTTTTTTCATCCATATAAGGGACACCCTAACGTACATTCGTGTAGAGTGATCGTATACAATGAATAAAATATATTCAAAACAAGATATTCACGGAACAATATATGTGAGTAACCCATTTCATTACCAAATAAGCCAGAAAAAAAATGCTACAGTTGGTGAGAAGATTATTTTACCTTCTTCATTTCCCATTTAAAAACATTTTGGCAGAAGACTTGATCCACGCAATACAGGAGAATGGACAGTCTATTGAAAATGCAGTTAATCGCGCCCACAGGATTATCGCTCATAAATTAAACACAGAAGCAACAGCAAGCAGAAATTTCCAATACTGGGTACAAACTTTTGGCTTTGATAACATTGAGGATTACGATGTTGCAGTTAGAGAAAATACTCTGAACATGGATGAATCAGCACTCTTAGGAGAGCAAATGTGTCAACTACTTAGAGCAGCGTTTCCCAACCGGTGGTTCGCGAACCCCCAGGGGTTCGTGCGGTGCATAAAGGGGGTTCGCGAAAACAATATTGCAATGGCGGAATTTTTTATCGGTAACGTAAAAGAAAAACCAAAATAATAAATTTACATACTTATTAGGAAAGAGTGCAAAAATGATTTTTTTAAAAAAATAAATTGTTTTCCAGATAATGCAGAAAAGTAGTGGACTAGCATAGGAAGTATGCATACAAAATTTGAAATGCATTCTATTTCTACTTTTGCCTGGTTTCTAATTTGGATAACAACCAAATTTGGTACCAAATTGATACCGAAAGATATTACTTTAAACTTTGAACTTATTTTTCTCCAACTATTTTCCACTTTTTCATCGCAAGCGGGGA
Source organism: Octonoba sinensis (assembly GCA_038502835.1). Taxonomy (NCBI): domain Eukaryota; kingdom Metazoa; phylum Arthropoda; class Arachnida; order Araneae; family Uloboridae; genus Octonoba; species Octonoba sinensis. Next base: position 75,450,169 of record CM076605.1, read on the forward strand.
AGAACGAGTCGGAAATGTAAAAATGTGCTACATAAAAGGTAAAATTTTGCATTATTTTAGGCTAATTTTTCCTTTAACAGAACCTCAAATGGAACCAGAAGATATTTATTCATTAATTTTAAATTTGGAATCAAAAAGAACAGCGATAATGAAAAAGTAATACTATTTTTAAAAAATATTTGTAGCCGTATTTTGGTTTTTATTGAAATTTAGGTGCTTTGCAATTATGCTTTTATTTATTTTTTTTTTGTTATGAAGTATTGTACAACATGGAAAATAAATGCGGTAGTAAATTTCATTGTTTTGTCACCCGTTACTAACGACTACAGCTCAGGGGGTTCGCCATTTTCTTCAGGATCATAGAACGGGTTCGTTGGGAAATACTGACTTAGAGGAATACAGATGTTGTTGTGTCGTCGCGCATAGGCAGATGTTCATAGGTATTGTGCAGGTAAAAGTGGGACACTATGTGATAATTTCACACTTATTAACGGTACGGTATTAGACGATGATGGTAACACATGGTGTGGTTATGGTGACGTTAAAAACGTCATTGTGCGTTAAAATGTTATATATGATTCTACAATACACACACTCAACCAAGTAAAAGCGAGAATGGCCGGTTTAAAATCCAGATTTATACCACCAAAGAATAAAAAACCTTCGTTGCCAGCAAGTGATGTTGACGGTTCAGTAGGAGAGGGATTAGAAGACTGGACATAAGGAGAATTACCTCAGGTTGAGGACAATGTCCAATTTGACAAAGTAAAAAACTCAGTTGAAACCTTGATTAATCGTATATCTCATCCCTACATTGGGTGTAGTGTTGAGTCTTCTTTTATATAGAGACTGTGTTGTTGTGTTGGACTATCACAGTATTTTGAGTTAGGGACTATGTCTGATGATTACCCGACTATTTTTCAACTAGAAGTCAAGTGAGCAGTGGTTTTGCGTTCAAGGAGAAAGGAAAGGTTTTCATTAATTTTCATGTTACAGGTGGTGGGAAGTTGTACATACCTAATCGTAATGCTGAGGTCAAGATTGTTCTTACATACTTCGTGCTATCAAATGGGGGGGGGGGGGTGACACGGACGATATAGCGACATATGGTGGTATTAAAAAACTTGAATGCCCTGAGATAGGAGAAGTCTGTGTGGTAGCAAATCCTTGTTCTCAACAATCTATAATTTTGGAAACTCGTGAACAAAATACAGGTTAGGAATGTAGATTTGTATCTTTCGATAGGAAAGTAAATAGCAGCGATACAAATGGCATGGTCAGGCCCGTGACCTATAATAAATAGTCTCTATATGGCTGGTATGGGTTCTCTATAGCGAGTATACTTACCGGCAGAGTGGTTGGAATATATGGAAATATAAAATTTAGTCAGGCGACCGGGGGTAATGTGGCAGTGAAGAAAGACTACGGAAGTGTAAAGACATCTCACAAATTCGCCAACAAAACAATCGAAAATTCAGTGACGTGATTCTACTTGCTGATATCAATTCGACTAAAGGCTATCATGGTCAGTGCTACCGGAATTTTTTTGGCGTTGATGAAACAGCACATTCAGCACAGGAACTCAAGAAAATGTTCAAATTGACAAAGATTTTTTCGGAACTTTCTGTTTCACCAAACGATACCCAACAGTTGGAAAATGCAGAAGATGTGTATGATTGGAAAAGGGAGATGCAAACAACGAAATCGTTTGTCTTTTTTGTACAAAATTTTAAAAAAAAAAAAAAAAAAACAAGAGGACTGTTGGCGCCTCTCAACTCGTTGGCCGAACGCCCTCATGTATATCACGGCAAGTACAAAAGATGACTGGTCAACTTAACGCGCAGAGTTGTTCGTGGCACTCGCTTGTTGTTGTTGACTTTCTGTTGGTTGTAATACTGGAGCGAACCCTGTGCGCAGGGGTACAATATCGTTAGCTGGTTATGTGGCTAGCCCTTCTTCTGTAGTTATGTTATTGTTTATTAGCGATCGACCATGTGGTCCGCCGACTCGGAGATTATCTTTGAAAATGTCTACCATCGTCTCACTGAATCGTAAAATGGCGTCCTTGAAAGGAGTCAGTTGTCCCAGGTCCGCGCGGACCAAAGTCAAAACTGAGTCAGGCCATACTACTTTACGTTCTGAGCCGTCTGAAACCCCTGCAGCAAGTGGTTTCGATATCAGATGGCTAGCGAGGGTAAGTAAAAGAGCAGGGATCCAGTCTAAAGACAGCCTTGGTTGCTACGAGGTGCTTTCAAATGCCCCAATGGTGCGGCGGTAAAGCGGGGACTGTCTGCAAATATCCTAATCCAGTCTCTATCTACTATCTAGCGAAACTACAGCCAAGGGAACGGGCTTGGAAAAATCCATGGGGAAAGAAGATCCTGTTGAACTTGACTCTAGTCTGACTCTGTGAAGAGTCATGAGAGAAGCAACAACATTGGAGAAGTTTCTTAGAGATGAAGCGTATCAGTCTACCAAGGCGAAAATAGAAACAAAATTGAAAAACTTGCCTAAATTATATCGAGAAGTTGATTCACAAAGTGATGAATATACATTGGCGATATAAATTAAGAGAATTTTAATATTTCATCGAATTGCATGAAGAGAACTGAACTGAAGGAAAAACCACTGCTTCTAGATAAAAGTGCAAATCTTGTACGGCAAATACGTAAGCGTACACGTGTGTGTAGGCGGAGCCAGCAGAAAAACAAGGCTTTGTAAGCGCGTGGAGAGTAAGCGGAATTTCGTTCGCTAACACACTTCGGCCAATTTCTTGGTGTTATCTTGCAGCAATAGGTTAAATTTACATTATAACAGTAAAAATGAGTACTCACCAACGTTTAGATGATGGAATGAGGTGGCGAATTGTAGGGAGGCTAGAGGCAGGACAATCGCAAGTCCGCAGATATGCAGATAGTTTAATTTAAGGCCCAGCGTCGTGTGTAACCGATGGAAACAGTTCCAGGATACTAGATGCATTGGGAGAAAGCCTGCGCAAGGTCATCCAAGAGCCACGACGACCAGAGAAGATCGCCATTCATCCAGTTTAGCGAGGCGTAGCAGAGGGGCTACAGCTTCTCAGCTCTCTTGGGACCTCTATGCAGTCACAGGAACCCGTGGAATTAGGGTGACAGTTTCCAAAAGACTAAATGGGAGACGGTTGTTTGCCAGAAGACCAGCTGTTTGCTGGTCTTCTGGCCGCCAGCTGCCGCTCCCGCTTACGAACAGAAGAGTCCTATCAGCATGGTGCAGGCAGCATAGTGATTGGAGTATGGAGCAATGGGCGACCGTTCTGTTCACCGAAGAGTCCCGTTTTAGCCTAAATACCGATTCTCGCTGTACTTTCATATGGAGCGAGCCAGGGACCCGCTACCTAACCCCCAATGTCGGCAAAATCGACAATTATGGGGGTGGCGATGTAATGGTCTGGGCAGGCATCATGTTGAATGAAAGCACACCTCTCCAGATCCTTAACAGTGGCTCTGTGACTGGTGTGAGGTATAGGAATGAAGTCTTGGAGTCCTATGCTCGCCTTTTCCGGGGTGCAGTGGGCCCCGAGTTCATCTTATGGACGATAACGCGAGGCCACATAGAGCTCTTCTGGTCGACGAATTTCTCGAGAGTAAAAAGACATTTACCGGATAGATTGGCCAGACAGGTCTTCAGACCTCAACCCTATAGAGCAGTGGTTCCCAACCTTTTTCCTTGTGAGAATCCCTTCTAAGATCCGAACGAATGCGGCGAACCTCCTTCTGTCTAATTTTAAACCAAAACTAAGATACAGCTAGAAGAAAGTTAGTATGTTTTTTTATTTATTACGTTTTATTAAATTATTAATAGGGCAGTAAACATATGTATTCGCCAAAAGAACCTTAAAAAATTATTTTCCGATAGTGCGAAAAACATGGATAATGGCATGATAACTTCACATACGTACAAATTTTTAATCAATTAATATCTTTCGGTTCAAACTTCGCAAAAGTTGCGGAAATTTACAATATTAAAATTCATATAGTTTTCGAATTTCTCAGTGTGTAAATGTGGATGCAAAGTTAAAAAATTAATGAATTAATATCTCCAATTAAGCTTTAGGGTCTGTATGTGAGAAAATTATCCGAAAATAATGCAAAATTTAAGTGAATTTCCATATTTCCGACTATTTCTTCGCGCTAGCGAGGAAAAAGTGGAAAATGTTAAGAGAAACGGTCGGAATTAAAAATTAATGAATTTCTTCTGATCCCACTTGGTGATTGAAATTTTCGAAATCAGACAATAGTGGAAATAAGGACATTAATAATTTTCTACGCATGCTTGCTATGCCAGTCCACAACTTTTACGAATTATAGCGAAAACAGTTTATTTAATAGAAATCGTTTTCACACTCCGTCCTAATGCACATGTAAATTTATCATTTCGTTTTTGCTTCCTTTACGTTAGCAATTGAAAATTCCGACATTGCAATTTTAAAAAACCTTTCCGCAAAACCCCCATTCTAAAAACCCAAACGCGAACCCCTAGGGGTTCGCGAACCACCGGTTGGGAAACGCTGCTATAGAGCATGTTTGGGACGCTCTGGGGAGGGTAATTGCAACTCGCATCCCCCCTCCGAGAACCATCCAGGGACTGAAAACAGTTTTGGTCAATGAGGTATATAAATTGCCACAGTCACTGATAAACTGCCTTATTTCCAGTGTGACATCACGCTTCAAGGCGTGTGTTGCTGTAGGAGAGGACCATATCCCTTTTTAACAAATTTCTTTTGTGTATTATGCAACCGCTGTTTCAGACCTTCAGACTCCCATGAGTGTTACGCACAAAAATGTGTGTCTATTGTAACTGTTGAATATTTATTTTGTTTGTATTATATCAACCTATGTTCACATCAAATTTTATTAAAATCTGTCCAGTAGTTCTGGAGATCGTAGATCAAGTATGCAAATTCTCTTAATTTCTTACACCAGTGTATTATCGTCCCGAAGCGGAGAGTGGAATCTACAGAAAATTCCTTGCTGGAATTAGAAGAGCGTATTGAGGCTATACAGAAAAGCCTGAATCAATTATTAATTTGTGGAGACAATATTGTTCATAAGTTTAAAATTACCTGAAATCCCACTACCCCAATTTTCTGGCAAATATAAAGAATGGAGCTTGTTTAAAATTGAATTTAATAATGTTTTAATGAAAACCAACAGTTAAATGATTCACAAAAAATGCATTACCTTCATGCCGCGGCGCTTAAAGGTGACGCCAAGTTGCTTTAACGGCTGAAGATACCTTTGATTCATTATTTAAGGCTTTAGGAAAACGGGTTTTAGAATAAGAGAAATCGTTGATATTCACTTTAATTATATCTTGGAATTCGAGAAAATTATTCATGAATCCGTAGGGGATTTGAGAAAGTAGTTGGATACGGTAAACAAGACTATCCGAGCTTTGAACAATTTGGAATTTGAGCGAAATAACCTCTCAGATGAGTTACTTATCTATATAATTCTGCAAAAGTTGGCTAGAGAAACGGGAAAGCAGTTCGAGTTAGCGATAAATACTTCAGAAGTTCCAAGCTTAGATAAATTGTTGATATTTTTGCTGAAAAGCGAAGTCAAACAATTAAAGCTATAAGCAAAAATGTAGTACCGGCGATTTTAAGCTTTCTATACAAAGCAAAATGAAAAGTTTGCTATTAAATTCAAATGCACAAATCTTGTGTCGTTTGTGGATTGCAACTCAATTTATAAATGTGACGCTTTTCTTAAAATGAGCTTTCGCGAGAGATTCAACATAGTAAGAGATAAAAGACTATGCATGAACTGTCTAAATAGTTCACACTTTTCTGCATATTGCAAACAACGCAATTGCTTCCACAAACGTAGCGCTTTCTCATTGTCTTTTCACAGGCGAAAAAACTGCTGTTTTAGATGACGCTTTAGTTTGGATCAAAAACTCCAATAACGAATTCGTGCAAGGACGATCCGTCATTGAGAGGGGATCGCAAGCAAATATTATTACTGCTGAATTTGCTAGGCGACTGGGTCTCAAAAGGGAGAAAATATTAGCCTCAGTTTCAGGTATAAATGGAACTTTAACAACCGTAAATTCTATGATTAGTTCTGCAATATCACAAACAAAATATTTCTCTAGTGAATTGGCATTCTTAGTTATTCCCAAAAATACTGATATGACTCGACTCTTACCCTTAATAGTGATGAACTTAAAATACCTTCGCAAATTCCTTTGGCAGATGCTAATTTTATGCAACCGGAGGGACCTTAGAGGATTGAACTTCTGTTAGGTTTATCATGATGACATCCTATGTTATTTCCGATAATGAAGATGAGCATAAGCATCATCTGCGTACCTTTTTTCAGCGTCTCAATACCTCTGGTCTCAAGTTGAATGTTTCCAAATGTGTATTTGGTGTGTCAGAACTTGTGTTTCTAGGCCACCTGATCACACCGCAATGCACTAAGCTACTCCCAGAAAAGGTTCAGGCTGTGTTTGATTATAAGTTGCCAGAATCTATTGCTGCCCTCAGAAGATATTTTGGCACTATTAAATTTTTATCGCCGGTTTATACCTCACCCTGCACAACATCAATTCTTCTTAAGCCAACTATTAAAAGGCACTCGGAGTAGGAAACGAGATAGAAGTGAGATTACTTAGTCTGCTGAGGCAGTCGATGCTTTCCAGAAATGTAAAGAGGTCTTAGCTGAAGCAACATTGCTTGCCCACCCAGCTCTATCAGCTGCCCTTGCTCTGCATGTTGATACTTCGGATTTTGCTATCGGAGGAGCTCTACATCAGATCATAGATTTTGAGCAGCAACCTCATAGTTTTTTTCTCACGTCATCTCAACTCTGCTGAACTGGCATACAGTGCTTACGACTGCGAGCTATTGGCTGCTTACTCAGCAATTCTCCACTTCCGACACATGTTGGAGACTCGAGAGTTTACTCTCAACACTGACCACAAGCCTTTAACATATGCTTTCAGTCAAAAAGCTGACAATGACTCTCCACGACAGATTCGTCAGAGGAGAGTTCTTTGACCAGGCGAAACCAGAAGCTGACACAATTGACTTTGTCAGAAAATTAAAAGCACAAATGCAGGCACTTCGGCCGCTGGCACCTAAACAACATGGGAAGCGCCCCATAATAATCCACCCAGATTTAGCCTTTTCCTCACATGTCTTTCTTCGTATGCCCATTTAGGGTCATCAGCAGGCCAGACAAGATATTCAAGTTGGATGCTATTGGCAAAAACATCAGTTTCCATGGATCGTGTCAAGCAAGCATTTGTGTTGTCCCGCCACCACCAGTACAACCTGAGACAGTGCAACCACCACTGCAGCCTTCAGTGCCAATAACACCATCTTCAGACAGAAAAGTTCACTTCCCCAGTGGATATCGTATGCAACAGGCTGGCTGCTCAACTCGACTGACTGACTCTTCACTGGAGAGTGAAGTGAAATCATTTTTGTCACTCTCCCAAATCTTCTCACTAGTGCTCTCTTGCACGCGGTTGCACTGAATGTTCTTTTACCGACACTTTTTTTTAGTTATGTTTGATTATTGTTAAATTAATGTTTTCTTGTTACCTAACCAAAGTGTGTTGCTTTGTCCCCCTCTAATTTTTTTCTCTTACGCTAACATTTCAATCGTTGTAGAGGAATACACCCTTTTAAGTCACTAGGCTTAGAAATTATGAACTTTCAAATATTTCTTGATAACCAAAATATCACGATGGGGGATAACTTGCGTAATGAACTTCTACAATTTAATAACGGTATGTTAAAACTCACAGCAATACTAGAAAACCAAGAAATGTCGGAACTCATGACATCATATTTTGCCCACCAAGAAGACTGTTTAAATGGATCGTTCAGAAAAACTCCTCAAATATATGTGACTTATATATAGGGTCCGGTGGGGTAAAGTGGACATACGGCAAATAAACAGCTATAGCTTTGAAACAAATAAAGGAATTGGTTTATTATTTTTATTTTTAATAATTAAAAATTAAATTTTACAAACAAATTATATTAATATGCTGCGAACAAGAACAATACAGGAAAGAGAGAGAGAATTAAAAATAGCTAGGTTAAAATATGTATTTTTCCCATTATTTTTTAATAAGCTATAATTATCCAAAACTCTCTTATTAGCAATATTTTCTTAATAAGTTATCTAAGAAATTTAGTCATCAATTAAAATCTATTTTAAATTTTTTCACGGAAAATTTTGAATTTCAAATTTATGTCTTATTATATGTATTGAATTAAAGGACAGACTTAAAATCATATAGTTACGGATCAAAACCCAAGAACACCTACTATTATGTATCCAAACATGTTTTGGTACATAACTTTGTTTTAAGACCATATATGCAGCAGCTGAAGAGACTGAAGTACCTTACGAAACGTTACGAAGATGAGGCTAACTTTTGACCATAATGGAGGACACAAAAAATTCAGTCGAGGGAAATAAAGTTGTTTTCGTTCTAAAATGAACCTTTGTTGAGTATTTTGTAGTATTACGGTTAATAATACTTTTAAAAAGTTTTTTTTTTTAACTATGAACACTTTACCAGATGCAATACTCACTTTACCCTACCCCATGGGGTGAAGTGGTCATACATACATCCCAGAAAAAAGGCGTAATAAAATTATTTTGCTTAATTTTTTTCTGCTCAAAATTTAATGCAATCTGTTCTTTAATAATGTAATAGAAAATAACAAGCAAAAAATCTGAAGGTTTTGAACAAATTCTTATATTTATTGGCAAAAAAGTTTGAAAAACGTGGATTTGATGACCACTTTACCCCACCTGACCCTATCTAAAAAAAAATCTATTCTTTGAGTTTAATCAACAGAATTATGCTTGTTGGTTGGTTAAAGTATCACAACAACTTGTTACAAATTGAAGAAATTCATCCAGACATTGCTGAAAGTATGGAAAAGGGATGCCTTAGAATACAGCGGACAGATAAATCATTCTCAGGACAACCAATCAACCAGACTTTGGAGCAAACAATAAATGCTGAAGCGGCGAAGAGATAAGTTGGTATTATAAACTTCACCAATTCCATTTCAGCTCACCAACGTTGGTGTAAAAACCATGAAATTTGATCCACAATCACATCATTTACATATGAGACAACAGAACTACAAAAACGCCAGGACGTAACTTCTGAGTTGGAAAAGCACAAGGTGAAGAGAGAGACAAATTATTGAAATATTTCATTCCTACATTTTCAAAGTTTATGAACCCATTCGATTCAAGTTTTGACAAGAATTTACTTTTCAATATTTCTACTGGGAAGTCAGCATCGGAAAATGATGAAAATTTTTACTAAATGTAGAAAGTGCAGGCAATGAGTTAGGTCAAAAGTTCATTTCCGAATGTTCAGAGTCAGTTGATAGATTTGAGAATCCAATTACACGAGTAAAGATACTGAATTTTACTTCTGAGAGTATTAAGAAAAAACTTGCGTGGGTAATACGAGGTGCATTCAAGTTCTAAGGCCTCCGAATTTTTTTTCTCCAAACTGTAAAAAAATATAAACATGTGCATTGGTTTAAAATGAGCGTGCGTTCGTTGTCAATTCGTCACTGAAATGGCAGCACTATACGACAGAAGGAAATTTAGCAGTAGCGTCGAGAATGAGAACGGTTTTAGATACTTAAAATGGCTACGTTTTCCTTACTTGAACGACGTGCAATCATTCGTTTTCTGAATTTGCGTGGTGTGACACAAATTGAAATTCATCAACAGTTGAAGGAGACATGTGGGGATGGAGTTATGGATGTGTCGAAAATGCGTTCGTGGGTGCGACAGTTTAATGAAGGCAGAACATCGTGTGACAACAAAGCGAAACAACCTCGGGCTCGCACAAGCCAGTCTGACGACATAATCGTGAAAGTGGAATGACTTGTTTTGGGGGATCGCCGAATGACAGTTGAACAGATCGCCTCCAGTGTTAGCATTTCCGTTGGTTCTGCGCACACAATCCGGCGACGTTTGTGTGCGCGCTGCGCGTGTGCTGTTTCACCAAAACATCGAACCCGCACATCGGGCTAACGTTACGCAACAGTTTCTTCGTGACAACAACGTTGAAGTGATTTCTCATGCTCCCTACTCACCTGACCTGGCTCCTAGTGACTTTTGGCTGTTTCCAACAATGAAAGACACTATCCGAGGCCGCACATTCACCAGCCGTGCTGCTATTGCTTCAGCAATTTTCCAGTGGTCAAAACAGACTCATAAAGAAGATTTCCCCGCGGCCATGGAATCATCGCGCCAACGTTGTGAAAAATGTGTACGTCTGCAGGGAGATTACGTCAAGAAGTAACACCAATTTTATAGTTTTCGACTGCGTAGTTAGCTAGAAAAAAATCGGAGGCCTTAGGACTTGAATGCACCTCGTAATGTTCAGGAAATAAGAATGCAACGGAATCTGTTTGGAAGAATGTTAAGTATATCAATGGACTACAAACTTTATACTGAGAAGATTTTGTGCTATTCCATTACACCGATTCCATCGGCTTTATGCCATTTCGATAGAACTATTTGTAAAACTGACAAATCAGCAATAGTGGAAGTTTTTGGAAGAAATCATGAACCAGGGAATCCGTCAAAAAATTATGATATTGTGATCGTTGATGGTTTACATACCAATCTCATGCGCGATATACTAGCAACAATGGGCAATATTTCAAAAAAAAAAAAAAATGGAATCGATTACAACCACTAAAGCTCCACGCGTTGATATTGTAGCGGTTAATCTACATATCTTATTTTCTCACTTTTTATTTCCATATTTCACTTTAAATTTCAAAACTTCAACCACAGAGCGGGTGGCAACAGTAGTTTATTCTGTATTTAACCACTTGCTCTACGAATGCGCCTCCACAGGAAGACGATCTTGATGAAGCATTCGAGGGTGGTGATGTCGACTTTCAGATGCCGATTTATTATCAGATTCTCCGAAACCGATAATAAAAGTCAACGCAGACAAGCAATCTTCAATGTTCCTTTGATTTCATAGCCATCAAGTCCGGGTCACCAGACAAAACTTCAACCACCGAACGGATGGCAACAGCAGTTTATTCTGTATTTCAAGAGAGTCAGCTTGTAATTTATTTTTAGCTTGCTCACTCTTTGTTTAATTATGTGCCGGCCGCGACAGAATGGCCACTTGTTATGTTTTTAGTACGTTTATTTCACCTAAATTGTAAATAGTCAATAAATATAATTTTTAACTTTAAAGTATGACTTTGTATCCAGTCAATTACAATATCTAAATACGCGGATCGACGTCCACTACACTGGTGACATCTAGTACATTGGATTAGCACCTAGAATGCCGATTTTTTTCTTCATGTGAGTTTATTTTATTGTTTTGCCTTGGAAATTGGTAATATAAGATAACTGAACCTAATAGTGACGTCAATGTCAATAAAATCGGCATGAAAATGTCTATATTTACTCCATTAAATGTAAAATTATCTTTCGTGCAACTTGAAGCCAATTTTTCTACAGCTAACATAGCTTCTGAATCAACTAAATATAGCTATTTCATCGCTTTAATTGATGCTGAATATTTAACTTATGTGTCGGAAATTGTTTATTCGCCTCCAAAAGAAAATCCTTACACTACATTAAAAGAAAAATTAATTGATCAATTTGAACATTCTGAAACTAAAAAAATTAAAACTTAATTAAAAGACTTAACTTTAGGTGATAAAAAACCTTCGCAACTCTTGCATGACTTGCGAGCACTAAGTAACGACAAACTTGATAGTTTTTTACGGTTAAGTCACTTGCCCGCTAATATGCAAGCTATTCTAGCGATAAGTTCTGAAGGGTTGTCTCAGTTAGCGCTAATGGCTGATAAAATTTGTCAAGTTGCGACTCTTCCGTCGGTAGCGGTGGTAATTCTCCACCTCAAGCTGAAAACTCCCAAATTCCTCGTTTAGAGCATACAATTGAGTATTTAAAAGAGCAAGTTCAAAAATTGTCAGTGCGTCGACCTAGAAGTAGACTTCGGAATTTTTCAAAGTCACGCTCAAGTAAAAGTTTCAGTCGAAATTCGAACAATTCTTTAAATTTTTGTTATTATCACGCTAATTTTTCTGATAAGGCAACTAAATGTAGACCTCCATGTCATTATAAGCAAAAAAAACCTGTGCAGAGTTATAAAATCGCCGTCTTTTCATTAATGATAAAATTACTTTTGATCGACACAGGAAGCGATGTAACGTGCATACCGCGCAGGCGGTTTAAAAGCCATAAGACAAGTAATCTTGTTCCTTCAGCAGCAATTTCCTGTAAAAAAAACTTACGGTACAAAATTAATGTTTATAGACTTAGATTTACGACGGAAATTTACATGGAAGTTTGTCATTGCAGATGTAAGCAAACCATTAATTGGTGCGGATTTTTTGGAACAATACGGTTTAACAGTCGACATCAAAAGAAAAGTGCGTAACGATCTGCTCATTAGAGATGAGCCGGGCTCGGGCTCTGGAAAAATATTCATACATCAACCTACAGGCAAAGTAAACGACCATTGGGGAAAAAACCCATTTAAGTTAGAATGGTTGATGCTAAAGAACGTGAGAAAATAACCTTTTTATGGATACAGTATCATTTGTTATAGGGGAGGGGAGAGGAGAGATTGAGGAAGGACATTCATCACTTTCTCCCACTATCACCCATCTAATAGTGTTCAGCACATCTATTTCTGTACATCTGAGTAAACGATATCTGTTTAGCTGAGGCGTTATTGTTGAATGGTCAGTAGAGCGGGGTTACGTTGAAAGTGGAGAGCAATTAACGCAATCCCCCGTGGTGCTTAAAGACCCCTTCTAAAAGGAAGAAGTCATAAAACGGTCTTTCTTCCGCTCTGGGCGTGAAACGCAGTGAGGGACGGCTGATAAAATTGTTAAACAGAAGCTTTTAAGGAGCATTGTGAACAGTCATGGGAAAGATTCTAGTTTAGATAAATTTATTGTTAAAAGTTCGGATTGGTTGCATTTGAAAGCTATTTCCAGCTTTCTTTTTTATTCTAATAAGCAAAAAGGGTTGTTTCCAAGTCTTGTGCCCAATTTCATTTTCAATTTGCTCCAGACTACATACTCAATTTATTAGTAGGTCTCCTAAGTGTTTTTCGTCATGGACGAAACTAATGATATAATTCGGAAAATAAATTCTGGTGAGCTGAAATGTATGAAGAATGATATTGGAAAATCTTCGGTTTGGAAGCATTTTCGGGAAGTTTTCGATGCGCAGACGAATCTAAAACTGGAATATGTTCAGTGCAACTCTTGCAAATGCATTTTAAAATACAAAAGTTCATCCGCATCAAGCAGACTTTCTCAGCATGCTAAAAGTTGTGCCCCATCATGTAGTACGGCTAAACGTTTGGAAACATACTTTCAAGTATCTTCGAAACATGTGACGAATGCTGAAAAAAGTAAAATCTTAGAAAGTTGTGTCAAGCTATGTACAAATGATCTGCGGCCATTCGACGTAGTTGCAGGCCAAGGATTTCTTGACTTGGAACAAAATTTGATCAATTTGGGTGCATCTTCAGGAAAGGTAAATGTCAAAGATGTTGTCCCACATCGAACCACAATATCGAAGCACGTACGCCTGACAGCTGAAGAGTGCAGGAAAAACATTTTGCCTAAAATAAACAAGATTTTACAGTATGTTTGAGGTGTATTAACGACCGATATGTCGACTGAACAATTCAGGCAAATGTCATACATTTGTATAACGTGTCACGTTATTGATGACAACTTTGAACTTACACCCTTGGTTTTATGTACTTGTAGTTTTCCGAATATATACAAAACAAGTGCAAACATTTTGACAGAAATTTCAGAAAATCTAAAAAAAAATTGGTTTCGACATATCGGCTTTGACGAATTGCACATTTGTCACTGACGAAGGATCGAACATTGTATCCGCTTTGAAGTGCTACAAGAGACTGACGTGTGTGTGCAATTTGTTAAACACTGTGCTAAAACATAGCTACAATGAAACTGCAAATGAATTTCCCATTTTAAAAGCGTCAGTGGAAACAAGTCTCTCGTCAGATATTTGAAAAAGTTGGGCGCAGTTCAAGAATTAGAAAAAACTGTCCACCAAGAAGTTGATACCAGATGGAACACTCTTTGTCACATGCTTCGATCCATTTTAGAGTAATTTGCAGACATTAAAGCTCTATTAGAGAAACGTCACGAAAGTCATCGTTTTCAAGACGTTAACGTAGAAGTTCTTGAAACACTTCTCGATATCTTGAAGGTGTTTGAAGACGCCAGTCTGCAACTGGAAAGTGACTTGAATCCCACTTTACATCGAGTTTTGCTTTGGACTGAGTATCTTAAAAAGTTATGCAGCCCAAAAATGACGGATTCTGAGCGAAAGAAGAAGTTAAAAGAGAACACTGAAAAGTGGATAATAAAGAAAATCAAAATAGACGACATCCATAAAATGGCCACATTTTTACATCCATAGTTCAAATCTTTTAAAAATGCTTGCAGATGAAGAGAAATCAAAAGTTTTCTCAAATACGGGAATTGATTCCTGCATGTGCTCGTAAAGCTCAAAATGTGAGTAGCATTTTTTAGTGGATACTTCCACTAAAAAAAAGGACATCTTTGATGAGTGGAGTGATAATAAAATACAGTGCACTTCTACAGATGAAATTCAAGAGTACATCGAGTTTTCTCTTAAAGAAGATGTAGAAGATGAAAATCTCCTGATTTGGGGGAAAAACTCTCCTTTTCCTAATTTGGCCAGCATTGCTAGGCGAATTTTAAGTATACCTGCCAGCAGTACAACTAGTGAGCGGGATTTTAGCACAGCCGGTCGTGTTTTGGAGGAAAGAAGATGCAACTTAAACCCAGATTCTGTAGACGCAATACTTTTCTAAAGCATTATGAAAAATTCAAAATTTAAGAAATGTTAGAAAAATGAGAGTTTACTAGCTTTAAAATGTTATTTTCTGAAATTTTTAATTCAAGTTGTTTTATAAATTTTTGTGATTCTAAATAATGCATGTAACAATTGATTAGTAAGAAATTCCTCAGGTACGACAGGGCAGGCATTTTAGTATAAAAGCTGTAATCGGTAAGTTATTTCTTACATTATGTAAATGTGAAACAAAATTTCCAGAAATTTAAGCATAAAGTTTCTCATTTCCTACTGTGTTTAAATAATAATACATTAGTTTTTGCATGTTTTCATTCAAAAAATTAATATTTTTATTTTGAATACATTATATTAAAGACCAGAGGTTTTCAAACTTTTATCAAATGGAAAAGTATTTTTGGAGAAGCAAAATTATTTTTAAACAATTTTATAGCATATGCAGATGCAGTATTTTTTAAAATCCTATATATATTCATACCTTACTTTTTTTTTTTTTGTGCATTAATTTAAATGTATAACAATTATAGCATTTAACTGGAAGCATAGTTTTCTGATGTTATGCAAATAATTTTTTTGAAAAGGTTTTTCGTGCGTTATTACGTTTGGTATTAAGGATGAAAGTTTTAATATTTTATTTTTAATGCATTGCTTTAGTGTGCTGTGCATTGTTCAAGGGTGTAAGGAACTTAAAAGCCGGGGGGGGGGGGGGGATTCTCACGTAAAATCTAGTTTTACTTTTCTTTTCCTGTACTTTCTGTATCTACTAAATTTGTATCTACATTGTTATTATTTTTATAAACAGTTAGATATTTTAACTGATATTCTCTTCGTTTCGAAAATTTGAAAAGGAGTAAAAGCAAAAATAAATGTATACTTATTCATCATACATTTTAATTTGTAACTTACCATATTTTATCTTGAATAAATGATGTAAATAGTACTTAAACTTGTGTATTTTTCGATGTTAACAAGAACAAACATATTTTTGCATAGGTAAACTTACTTTTTAATAATTTTACAACAAATGCTTCCTCAACAATTTTTAAAAAATATATATAATATTCATGCCTTACTTTTTGTAAAATGTTTATTTTACTTCGACTGCTTATTTTGAGTATTTATTCAAATGTAGCAACTTGGTTCTCTGACGTAATGCAAATATATTTTTTAAATGTCTTTCGCGTGGTCATGTCATGTGGAATTACGTTTTGCATTAACAATGAAAAATTTTATTTTTAACTCACTACTTTGGTGTGCTGTGCATTACGTAATTGTGCACTGAACCTAAAAATCGGGAGGATCTCACGTAAAATTGTGTTTTAGTTTTCCTTTCCTGTACTTTCTTTACGTAATAATATTACAGTATTATTATTTTTTGTATTATTACTTTCATATATCAAGATGTTTTAACTGATATTTGCTTTATATACAAAATTTTAAAAGAACTAAAAACAAATGTTAAAAAATACCTATTTAAAATGTACTTTAATTAGAATACGTATTTTTTTACAAATATTGAATCGAATTGTTAAAAAGCTGAGGTTCTAAAATGTTAGCGAGTGCGAAAGTATCTTTGCTAAAATGAAATTATTTTTAAAAAATTTATAACGTATGTACATGCAGTAATTCATTAAAATCAATGTATTCATACGTTGCATTTTTTAAAATCTAAGTTATGTGATGCAATGTATATGAGCTTTTCTCTTTTTTTTTTTTTTTTTTGTTCCATTTCTTCTTGCATTACCAATAAATAGACTATTTTAAATTTTACTGTTCATGTGCTATAGTGTGATGTGCAAGTGTGCACCGAAAAAAAAAAAAAAAACACTTGTAAAATTCAATTTTTTTTTTCGTTGCTGTAATTTTTTTATGTAATAAATTTACATTATTTTTTTTCTCAAAAAATATTTAGACGTTTCAGTTCAGTATTAGCTTTATATAAAAAATTTTTAAGGCCAATAACATAGAAAACAAACACTCATTTAATATATTTGTTTGTGACTGCTATTCTGATAAACTGTTCCTCAACTGAAGCATTTCATGATAGTTTAGAAATATATGTATTCTTCATTTAAAATTAAAAGAAAAATCGTTAGAACCAATTGCGATGGAAGCAAAATGCCTTCATTTAATCAACCTAGCACCACATCTTTATAACAACACTTTATAAAAACATTTCGGGCTCGGTCTTTGACACAGAGCAGTATCACTCGGGCTCGGGCCCGCAAAAGTGAGCCCAAGCTCATCTCTACTGCTCATATCTTTAACTTCGAATGAACGCAATTTTTAATCTCAAATGCCAAATATTAAAAGTATTTCTGGTAGCTCTAGATTTCATAAACTTTTGGAGGAATTTAAAATTATTACCCAACCTAGCGCGGACATTCAAGTAAAAATTAAGCACAGTACATCTTCCTATATACAGGGTGTCCCAAAAGGTCGTTTACAAACTTAACATGCTGGTCTCTCATATCACGATGAACAAGATTTACATAGGAACTTGTGTCCGAAAATTCAAACTGAGACCGCTAGAGGGCGATAATTGCACGAAAACGGGAGAGTGAGAAAAACAATCATTTCAGGCTTGGACCTTGAAGGATAAGGATGAATGAGTTTAGTAACGCAGAAATGGCCGACATGCATTACGTATACGGCACCGCTGATGGAAATGGACGAGCCGCGGCACGGACGTACCTTGAGCGCTTCCCAAACAGACGTCAGCCAAGTCATGTTTTGTTTGGACGATTGCACCGCAGATTACTTGAATCAGGTTCTTTCAGTACGTAGCCACATCGGTCGAGAACGTGCTACACGCACGCCTGTCGTAGAGGAAACCGTGCTACAGGAGTTTGGCATCAACCCGCAAACAAGTCTCCGAGAAGGCGAACGTGTCTTGGGTGTAGGTCGTTCCACCATAATGCGCATACTGCACGATGACATGCAACACCCTTACCACTTCCAAAAAGCACAGGCATTGTGCGCTGACGATTATCCCAAACGCATTGCATTCTCACGCTGGTATTTGCAACAGCGGGTCGCACAGCCAGATTTTCCATCGTGGATTTTGTTTTCTGATGAATCCAGCTTTACACAGGATGGTGTTGTAAACCTGCACAACATGCACGTATGGGCGCATGAAAACCCAAGATGTACACGTGCCCATTCACATCAACAACGTTTCACCGTAAACGGTTGGGCTGGTATTATCGGTGACATGTTGATTGGCCCTTACCTTCTACCTGAACGCCTCGACGGAAATACCTATCGCATTTTATTAGAAAGAGTTTGGCCGGATCTGATGGGTGACGTTCCAGCCGCTACACGCCGAAACATCTGGTTTCAGCATGATGGAGCGCCTGTCCACTTTAGCTACGCTGTTCGAGAATACCTCGATAGGACTTATCCTAATCGTTGGATCGGTAGAGGAGGACCAGTCCAATGGCCGCCGCGATGCCTCGACCTGACTCCACTGGATTTCTACCTGTGGGGACACATGAAGTCCACAGTGTACGAGACATCCGTAACATCGGACATGGATCTTATCGCCAGGATTGCGGAAGCGGCAGCACGTGTCCGTGACACTCCTGGCCAATTTAAACGGGTTCATGAATCCATGCGCCGACGCTGTGAAACGTGCATTGAGGCGAATGGAAGGAATTTTGAACATTTGCTGTGATGCAATGATGTTTTGTAACAAAAATAATATTAACACCGCTGTCGATATCATTTTTTTTTCTCCTCATCCAAACCTGCACTTATCGCCCTCTAGCGGTCTCAGTTTGCAGTTTCGGACACAAGTTCCTGTGTAAATCTTGTTCATCATGATATGACAGACCAGCATGTTAAGTTTGTAAACGACCTTTTGGGACACCCTGTATAAGTGGCTTCTTCTGTCTGTCTGTCCGCTATAGAATCTCAGGCCGTTTTACCGATCGGGACCACATTCGGCACGGTTAATGTTTACGACCTGAGAAACTCATTGCTGCAAAAATGAAAGTTGTATCTCAATTAGTTTTTTTTTTTTAAATTAATCTTTTAAAAATTTCCAATGGTTTTTTCGACCCGTTTTATTTTATTTTTGCATTGTTGCCGTCGTTTCCAAATAATTACAGTTGCCGTGTGAACAAACAAATCAATGAAGTTGCCATTGTTGTAACAAATATACTAATAATAATCAAAAGGTTTCTCGAGCATATTGAGTGAGGCTTCGCTGTATTTGCAATCTCCGTTAAAAATTAATGTATACGCGAATTTAATTTAATCCTTTCTTTATCGTCTGCGCTTTTTTTTATTTTTCTTATTAGAGTGGCAGCGCTCTTTTTGCCCAGTTTTGTTAAAACTTTTGTTTTGAAAAGCATAATAAAATTTTCAATGAGTTATTTCGATGACACATATATATATTTCACAAACAATTTGGTTGTATAGTAAATAAATATATACAGTCAGTCACAAAAACCTACATACACTGATCAAAATAAAGGCTTCTCAAAAAGCAATAAAATTTCAATTTTAAAAATTATATCACTCCTTCACTTTTCTCTAAAAAATTTGTTTTCCATAATAAAAATATTCAGAAATAATAATCTCTAGGTAATTTTGTGATTTGTACAGTAATTATCAAGTCGCAAAAGTCTGCATACACCTGATTGGCGGACGGAAAAAAATTTGCATACGAAGTTATTTTGGAAGATTATCTTAGTTTGAGGTTACATGTTTCGTTATCTATTCTAATCTTCATTTCCCGAGATTTTTTGGCATTGTAACTTCAACAAAATGAGTCAGGGAAAGGAAACATCTTTAGAACTTCGAAATATGATAGTAAGAATGAAATGTGAAAAGAAATCTTATGCAGAAATTGCAAAAATTGTAAAAAAAAAGTCGGTCAACTGTGCAAACAATCTACAGAAATTATGCTATGCGTGGAAATGTGCTTGACAAATATCGATGTGGTCGTCCAAGGAAGCTTAATGATCGTGATGCAAGAACCATAGTAAGAAAAGTGAAGAAAAATCCGAAAATTAGTGCTCCAAAATTAGCGAATCAAATTGCAACAGCTAGTGGAAAGAAAGTGCATCCAGAAACTGTTCGTAGAATTCTTCGATCAGCCGGCTACAATGGTAGAGTTTCTAGACGAAAGCAGAAACTTCATTTCATCTACTAACAAACAAAAGAGACTTGATTTTGCTTCTGCACATATTGACCAAGATTTTAATTTTTGGAAAACAGTTGTTTTTACAGACGAGAGTAAGTTCAACGTGTTCGGGAGTGATGGCCGCGAAAAAATCTGGAGGAAAAAAAAACACAGAAATGAATCACAGAATTTGACTCCAACTGTGAAACACGGTGGAGGCAGTGTTATGGTTTGGGGAGCAATGGCGGCCCCTGGAGTGGGCAATTTAGTGTTTATCGATGGCATAATAAATCGATTTGAATACCTGAAGATTTTGCAAGACAATCTACTTCCATCGGTTCGAAAATTGGGACTTGGGAACAACTTTGTCTTCCAGCAAGACAACGACCCAAAACATACAGCTAAGATTATTAAGGAATGGTTACTCTATAAAACGCCTAAACAGCTCCATTCGCCGCCACAGTCCCCAGACCTTTATCCCATCGAGCACCTTTGGGAGGAAGTTGATAGGAGAGTTCGGGAGCAATCGGTAACAAGCAAGGAAACCCTAAAGAAGGCAATAGAGCTTGCATTGTCTCAAATTACACCTGAGACGACAAAAAATCTGGTTATGTTGATGCCAAACCGAATTCAGGCAGTCGTTACTTCAAAGGGAGGTCCTACAAAGTATTAATGTTACAATTTTGGGATTTAATTCTGAAAGTTTGTATTATTCTGTCTCTGAATGTAGACTTTTGTGACTATATAATTTAATATGTTGTTAATTTTTGTTATATTTTAACGAATTTGATCATAATTTTTTTTTTGTTAGACATGAGTTATTATCCAAGATGTATATTCAAAAATATGAGTAAAGTGCTAGATCTGCGAATATTAGCGGGTGTATGTAGACTTTTGTGACTGACTGTAGTAGTGTGGAGCAGTAAGCAAAGGGGCGCCCTCGCCGCTGACCTGGGTAATTCAGTTTGAATTAGCAGACACCTTTGCACAAATCATTTTAATTGCAATTGATTAATATCTAGAACAGCGGTCATTTCGTATGACCGCCGGGCTTATTAGTTGTATTATATTCAAACAACAGGTCCTACAGTCCAGGCGCGTGCACGACGTTTACATCCGGCGCAACTTGAAATTGCAAAAAAGGAGTTTGAATACATGTTGTAGCAAGGAATTTGTAGGCCGTCTCTCAGTAATTCGCCTAGCCCGCTTTATATGGATCCTAAAAAGTCCGGGGATTGGCGTCGAGCTGGGGATTATAGGTTGTTAAAAAACGAAAAACACACGACAGCATAGATATCCTATCACTATCAAAAAGATTTCGCCCAACAACTCCAAGGCGCGAAAGTATTTTCTAAACTTGATTTATTGAAAGCATATCACCATATACCTGTAAATCCAGATGATATATGTAAAACGGCAATAATAGCTCCGTTCGGATCACTTGAATTTCCTTATATGAGTTTCGGATTAAGCGGAGTGGCAAACATTTATGCGTTTCATTCATGAAATTGTTCGTGGCTTTAATTTTTGCTTTGTATATCTGGATGATGTTTTAGTTGCTAGTGTAAATCCCGAAGAACATGAAAATCATCTTAATCTTAGAATTCTTTTCCAGCGTTTTAAATCATGCTGATGTACAAATATTGATGAATCACCTCAGAGACAAATATTGGATATTAAGATGCAGGGAATCTATAAGGCAGGTCCCGTTAAGGTGCTGCAGATGCAGAAGTTGCTATAGATACAGTTTAATGTAACTTTTTTCAGTCGCAACCACCAGCTTTGCCCGAAGACAGAATAAGGAGATGCATCAACATTTGAAATATCTGGAGTTGACCTAGCCGGTCCACTATATCTTAAAAATGGAAATAAATGCTGGATTCTGCTGTATACATGTGCAGTATACCGAGCAGTTCATTTAGAGTTAGTAAATTCCCTATCCACAGAATCTTTTTTGATAACACTTAAAGGATCTGTTGAAAGAAGAGGTCGCCCTTGAGTTATAAATAGAGACAATAGGACAAACTTTAGCGCTGCATTTAAATTATTTGCGTATTCTAAAATCAATAATGAAGCTCTAGCAAGGGCATAAAATGGAAGTTTAACCCACCAGGTTCGCCATGGTTGGGAGGCTGGTGGGAAAGATTGATAGCTTGTGCAAAGCAAATTTTAAGAAAGGTGCTGGGACGAGCGTCTTTAAGTTTAGAAGAACCTCACACTATCATCTGCGAAGTTGAAGGAATGATGAATTCACGCCCACTGACTGCTCTCTCAGAGGATACAGAAGATTTGATCCCGCTGTAAGGAAGTACACCCCTTACACCTAGTTGGGCGATTGACATTCGACGTCAGACTGTCTGGTCCATGAATGAAAGTGGACACTCGAAGCATCTTTGTCGGGTTTCTACCTTTACAAACCCGATTTTCCGGCATCCCTCTGATGTATTCCGAGTCACGTACGCACGTGAGGCGTGTACAGACTTCGTGGCGCCTTGGAAGGGCCCAATAATATTTCGACTAGCGAATATAGACGATTGTAGCGCCCTAATGGGAGCTAATAAAAAAAATAGCTAGTGTAATTCGCGACCCCCAAAATATCCGACGTGTATCTCGGACAAGGGATGATCGAGGAGATGCCTTGAGACTCCCGTCGTAGCAAGACGTAAACTGCCTGCTGTTTTCTTCAGTACCGGTTGGGTAATTGATTTGGTTTAGGACTTTGTTCCTAAAAAGGAAAGGCATCATTTTGTGTGAAATGTTTGGAACATTTCCATCTATTTTATATGAATGTATATAGCTGTAAATAATTTGCTATAATAATCTCGCTGAGTGAATAAATAAGTAGCTCTGATATCTGATTGCCTTTTATCTTAGTCTTATCTTCAACTTCAAGTCCTACGAACACGTCATTCTCCCATTGAAATCATGACACCGCTGACTCCTAATATGTTTTTGTATGGAACAAAGGAAAGTGGTCTTCCTGATTTAGATAACATAGAAAAAACAGATCTTAGGAAAAAAATTCGATATTTACAGAAGTTAAGACAAGATTTAAGAAACAGATTTAGAATCGAATATTTGTGTGAACCGCAGAATCAGAAGAGACTGACCACAAACAACAAGATGGTCAAAGCAGGAGATCTTGTTTTAGTTGGTCAGGATAATAAAAAAAGATCGAATTGGCCGCTAGCCAGAATTATAGTAGCATATGCTGGTGAAAGCGGTATTGTACGAGTAGTTAAGTTAAAAACTGCAAGAGGTGTCTTTATTCGTTATGTGCAGAAGCTCTATCCTCTTGAAATTTCCACTGAAGGAGACAACGATTTATTGCTTGATTTTATTTTGATATAGTTCTTTGGAAATCCAAATCTGACTCGATGAAATTGAAGAGGGACATTAATTCTGCCCTTGAGGATTTTCAGAATTTTGTGAAGCTCACAAATTGTGTTTTAACCCAACTAAGTCTACGGTTATCTTCTTCACAACCAATAGAAGACTATATAACTTTCATAATAATATCTTACTGAATGATCAACCCCTTGCTGTGGATAAACATCCAAAATATTTGGGCTTTGTGTTAGATTCTGAAATACTGGGAAACAAGCATATGGATCACCTTGTTTTAAAGGCAAGAAAACGACTCAACATCTTGAGGTATATCTCAGGTCGTGATTGGGGAGCAGATGCTAGCACGCTTAGAAATACATATATCACTTCTCAGGCCCATCCTGGAATACGAATTCCAACCTGCCCCCTATTGTGCTTCGGATAAACCTTCAGAAACTTGAAAAAAATCCAACTTAGCGCTGCTCGGATCATCACTGGTCTACGAAATACTTGTTCCTGGGATATTGTACATTTTAAGGCAGACCTGGAGCCCCTTAGCCTTAGAAGATGTGCATGTCTTACAAAATACTACAACAAACCCAGCAGTCTTGGTTCCCACAATGGTACGTACCTCTGCTTACTTCAGAGACTGGTGCAATAATCAGAGACTCAGGAGAAATAGTCCCTTCAGGCAAATGGTCTCTTGTAATCTCGTCGTTGGTGCTGTAGCACATTATCTGACACAATGTCTTGACTCCACTGATGATCTGGACAGCGTCGTTTTCCATCCTGACCTGCCAGTTCGTGTAAACAAACAAAGAGACCATCCCATTTATCTAAAGCAACTTGCCCTTGAGAGAATTGGACAGATTCCAATTGACGCTGTTCAAGTTTATACGGACGGCAGTAGAGATGAACATATCCGTTCTGGCAGTGGAACTTACATAAAATCGCAAGACCATGATATAAAGATTCAGAGGAAAAATCCCGACTACTGCTCAGTATTTCGCAGTGCGCTAATGGGCATTGACGCCGACAATGCTGGAGTATCAATACTCAACAAATTAAAACGACTATTCATGTCGTCGCTGTACAGTACACCTGTACCAACTTGTTTGAACCACTTAAAACTTGTCAAATTGCCTTTGGGGATAGACAAGGGCGTAGCCAGATGGGAGGGGGGGGGGCAGATGCCCCTCCCTAGATCAGGGCAAGGGTCCATCTAGGAAGAGGCAGTTGCCCTTCCCTTGATCAGGCAAGTTTAGTTCATTTCCTTGAAGTCATTGTGAATGTAAGATTTCCGCTGTAATATCTTGTTTTACAGAAAGAAGCTCGATTATTTTACCGGGAAAATGGATGAAGCGAGTAGACCCCGTTGCAAGTACCCCTAGGCGTACGTCCGATGCAAGTTATCTAAACTCTCCCTTGTCGGGCTTTCTCTTCGATGGGCTTTCTCGCCCTTTCCCATCAATCAAGAGGGTGAAGTCGCAGTTACAAATAAGCAAAAGACCCTTTGAATGCCTGACCATTCAATGACAAAGGTGTCATAAAACCATCCTTCAATGCAGGAAAACTTAGTTCGAGATGACTGAAGATAAAGATTCTTAAAAGGGTGATGGCTCATCCCATGTGTGTGGCAATTTCTTCATATCTCCCTCTCTCTTATTATATTCCTTCAATCATTAGAAGCCAAGCGAAATATAAACTACTACTGGGAACGCTGCAAAAAATAGCAAGTAATAAAAGCCCTTTCCCGCTCTTTTGTAGCTTTTTACAGGTCGTTAATTTGAGAATTGGATTATTTTTGACGATCATTGTTCGGGGGTACAGACGTTGTTAAAAGGCTTTTACCATGTTATGATATTAATATTCCTTGAAGCAGTAGAGGAGATTTCTACTTTCTTGAGGAGTGGTAAGAATCCTTAGGAAAAAAATGTTCGTTTTGGTAGCCTTTGGTTGTAAAAAGATCCACAGACTGATAAAAAGTAATTTTCGGAGTCCGTCAAATGTAGCCCATTTGGTAGTTGGCAGGAATTTTTAGACTGTTGTTGTTCAGAGGTTTTATATTAATGTTATTTCTCTTGTGACTGGCCGGGTGTAAAGAACAGTGGCCATTGTTGAGGAATTGCTGTTATTCAGAGCTGGCAGTTAAATTTTACTAGTGCAAAAAATGGTAATACTGGTAATAATATTTCTTTTAAATATTTCCTTCTTTTTGAACCGTTCAAGCTATGCGAAGTATACCAACTTGCTAAAATTTCACGTTTGGCAGGATTTGATAACATTCGATTTAGTATACAATTATACTGTCAAAATTTTATGTGAAATATGAATCTCAACATTTACAAGATAAAAGGGAAATACATTTTTGCGATATTTGCTGATGGGTAGTGTGGAAAAGGTGCTATTGGTTGGTACAAAATGCATATAAAAACTTTGAAGTTTTTAGGACAATTTCTACATTTACCGCAAATACGTTGAAACTTCAGTTAAGTGCGGTTTTTTTACATAACAAAATTATTTTTTCTAATTTTCGATTATGGATAGTGAGGAAAAGATGCCATTGGTGTCACTAAATTCTCATTAAAAAATTGAAGTGTGCAAGATAATTCCTTTGTTGAAAAAGCGCAGAAATTTCCATTAAAATATATACAACTAACTAACTATATTAGGTGTTTCATTTTGGAAGAATTTGTTTAGAACATAAAAAAACACCAAACTTCAAAAATAGTTTTTTTAATACATTTTAAAAAAATTTTGTTCAAAAAAGTGTGGTTGCCTAAAAGATTCAAAGCGTGTGTGGCAAATAAAAAAAAAAATGTCCTAAAAACTTCAACTTATATAACTGTGCACTTTGTGCCACCAATGGCTGAAGCATAATCTCAAATAGTAAATGCTTTTTCGGCGCATTCCTAATTCTTGAGGTCTATGTCAGAATTTTGATCTTTGTGGTGGCATTAATTAATTTAATTGGTACATTTTTCATATTTAATACGCTTTAATAGTGTTTCTTTTTTTATGAAAGTTTTTTTGAAAATCAGCATTATATATACATATCTTTGAAATGATATTTAATGAAATATCTCTTCAAACGACTTAGTAGAAATTTTTAATATTGATTCACTCTTACAGCGCAATGATAAACATAATTGTTGCGTTTTCCTAAAAATATTTTTACTAGTATTTGTTTATTTCTAATTCCATAGATGTTTGACTTAAGAGTGATCTAATATTTTATTAATAACCAGGAAAGCTCCAGATGTAATGTTTGCTGAGTCGGCTAAATTCTAATCTGTGATCTATTATTTTGAAAAACATTGTGAATGAGAATGTTTTTTCACTTTATTATTCCTTATTCTCACACCTAATTAGTTTTTTTTAAATTATAAATTATCTATTTTTAAGTATGAAATTTTTGAGCAGAAAATTCTTTAAATTTTTAACACTTATTTGAGTGCTATACATGGTTGGCTGTCATGAATTTTTAGCAACTGAGGTACAGGGAAGAATAAAATATATTTTTCCCCCTTCATGGTTATATTTAACTATTATGGATGGTGACCAACTTGTTCACCCTTTTTTTGTTACTAATTTAATTGCCTTAAGTGCATGAATTTTAAAATTTTAAAGTAAATGAAGTTCCATTTGACTTTATTCAAAATATATTATAGGGATGACACTCTTTAAAAACGTGTCATAATTTCACTTTTTCTTAAGTGTTGTAAAACATTTCAGAGGTTGAATAATTTTTGAACTTTAAGCTTTTGCCCATTTCTTTCTCTCTGTAAATATAAAACGTGACAAACAAGAACGGTTTTTCCAACATTGTCAAATGATTTCATCAAACCTAAGCTCTATCACTCATTTAATTAAAAAAAGAAACCTTTATGAGAAAATAGTGCTGCCCTTACATTGTGATTATGAATAAGTAGGTATTTCTTGCATAAATATAGTTTTAATACAGACTAATACAAGCGTTTAGAAATATTCTCCACCGTTTATTTTATTTTTAAAAAGTGTTTTACCATACACAGTATGGGACTTCAAATCCGGAACGTTCGGGACCACGATCGTTCTGGATTTTGGGTCATCATTCAAAAAATTTTGTAAGTTGTATCAGAGCCCATATAACTTGCTCTGGAAGTTTTTATTAGCATTTTGTTCATTTATAGCATTTTTTGTTATCGTATATACTCGCCTTAAGTCGAGAAATTTAGCACGAAAACCGAAGTTGAGGTCGGCTTACACTTGCGACAAAACATCGAAAAATCTAGACTTTTCCCGATATTATTTTAACTTCTTAAATTAAACAATAAAAGAAAAGAATTCCGTCAAATTCTGATATGATTTTATATTCTCTAGCCACTTAATTAAAGTAAAAAGATCAGACAATCGGAAAAATGCGAGAAACGCCGAATTTAAATTTCGCGAATGTTCTGTATCGCGCGAAAATTAGAGCTCATTTAAAAAAATAAGTATAATAAAACTACAACAAATAAAAAAGCAAAATTTAATGATATTAGAATTAAAGCAACAATTAATAATCGCAAAAACGAAACCTTTTCAGAAAATCGCGAAATAACTTTTTTGAATGTTCATTACATTTTATTTTCCTTCTTTTTAAAATGATTATTTAAAAAAAAAAAAAAAAAACAGGTTGAAAATATTTCCCGATTTTTCTTCAAATAACAAAAGTTGGGGGGCGTTTCAGCTGCCGATTTGTTTTTTGAAAAAGTTCCGGATTTCGGGATTCCGAATTAATGGTCCCATACTGTATAACTGAAGAAAGGGTGGTTTTTTATTTTTTATTTTAATTTTCTTTTATTCTTTTGTGCAAAATATGTTTTTACATACCCTACCCTACATATTTTTTTTTTTTCAAAATATGCATATTTCCCAGCCTGATGTTAGTTGAGAAACGTTGCCCCCCCCCCCCCAACGGGAATCCTGGCTACGCCCTTGGGAATAGAGACTGATTAGTCTTCATTCTGATTTAGTGGCAGTTGTATGTAAATGTTGGTGGATTAATGTGGTGGTATTAGTTTCTTTTTCAAATGTTAAAATATTTTCAGATGTGTTGGTATTAGTGAAAAATACATATTTTGAAAGCTGTTACTTATTATTTCAGCATATTTTCTTAGCGTTATGCTCAGAAATATTTACATTTTAATTGAGATCTGTGTGATAGTATAATATGAATAAAGAAATATATTGGGCACAACAATTTTGCAATCCCTTAAAAAACCTAATCATTCTATGAAAATCATGAAGAAGCTGAGAAATGTGCCTGAATGGCTGTGTGATATGTTTCCTGATATGATGCCAAATGTATCAAAAATTTTGATAATTGTAGGAAGCAGACTGGTTCAATAAAATATATGAAAGAAAATAATTGATTGCAGAGAATGTTCGGATGGTGACGAAACAAGCTATGTTCCTCCTCCTTCAGCTGTTGTGGAGACACAAAATACATATAAAATATGCCAAGATAAATTTCAAAAAATGAAGATAAGGTCCTCTAAATTTGCAGAACTGCGCCCAAAACACGGCATTTTAACAAGACATAGTGGAACACATACAGTATGTGTCTGCTCTACACATTAAAATGTCAATTTTGATAGAAAGTGCACAGCTTGGTATGTTAACAAACGGAGAATGGGCCTCTTATAAGCAGTTTTGTAAAAGTGTTGTGTAACCTTGCAGAAATACCCTGCATTATGGGAAACTAGTTCTTGCCCAGAAAGTGACTCAATAAAAAGTACATTATAAAATGCATTTGATATAATACGGTTGAAAATATCCCATTTTGACAATGGGTTTCAGTCGACAGATGTAACTTAGAAACAATTCAGAAGACCTCATCAGAGTATATTGAATTGCTTTCTGCAAATCTGATCACATTGATACTCCATGACTTGCTAGATCAGCAGCAAAGTTCTTTCGTAGATGAAGTCAAGAAAAATTTGAATGAGGGTGAATATGTTTTAACTTGTGACTTCTCTAAGAATTACACTTTCGTGGTCCAAGATGAAGGCCGGAGTTATTATTGATCAAGTGATCATACAAGTGCACCAATGAATAATGTATTACAAAGGAGAGAGGAAAATGGAGCATGTGAGTTATGTCAAAATTTCCAGCTGTCTACAACATAGCACTTTAGCTGTGTACTGTTTAAAAAAAACTAATTCAATTTCTGAAAACTAAATTTCAAACTGTGAAGAAATTATGCTACTTTTCAGATGGTAGTGCAGCACAGTAAAAAAATAAAAAGTGCTTTGTACAATTATGTTTCCCCAGATAGGATTTTGTCATTGATACAGAGTGGCATTTTATTGCCTCTGCGCATGGGAAAGGACCTTTCGATGGTGTTGGTAGCACTATCAAGAGATTGGCAACAAAAGCAAGTCTGCAGAGGCCACATGACAACCAATTTCTTACTCCACAACAGCTCTTTGATTGGGTAGTTAAAAAAATTACATCTGCACACTTTGAATTTTCAACACAAGAGTTCATTGAAACTGAAAGATTTCTAGAACATCGCTTTAGTCAATCTATTACCATCAAAGGGACACAGAGGTTACATGCCTTTATACCAATAGCATCAAGTACATCGAAAATACAGGTAAAGAAGTTTTCAGATGCAACAGCATCTACTGTTCAAACAGTCAAAAACTCACCCAAAAAAAAAGACTTTGAGAGATATCCATGGATACCTTAGTGTCCCCACTTGTGACAAGAAATGGTGGCTAGCTTATGTTTTAACCAAAGACGACAATCCCGATAAAGTTACTTCCTTCACCCAGCTGGCCCATCACTATCTTATGCATATCCTACTTACAAAACATAATATTCTATGGGTAACTGTAAATGATGTTGTGTAAAGTCAACTCAATAACACCAACAAAAAGAATATATCAAATTCCTGGGGATGATACTGTAAAAAGACAAAGCGTTTAAAAAGACAGTGTAAATCTTAAAACATATGCTGTTTGTATGAGGTTTGGTAATTGACGTTTTCAATGTACGTTAACAGTAAATTTGAATGCGTATACAGATACATTAAGAAAAAGTCTAAAGATTTATTTATGGGTAAGTTATATATATTTCCGTTTAAATCCATAAATTTTACAAAAATGTCCTTTTTAAAGTGAAATATGTATTTTTGAAGTTTTATAAACGTGTGAATCCATGGCAGTCCCACTTTCATATTTATGAAAACAATGTGAGCTGTTGTATATAATTTTTGGAAAAAACTTGGAAGATGTGCTTTTTGAGAAATTTAAATTTATAAAAGAAAATTTATCTCAACACCATAAAGAGTGTTTTTTTTTTTTTTTGGTGAATTTCGACACCGCTGTATTTTTAAAACAGATTCATGTACTTCAGTAAAATTTAGTATTTTATTTTATCTACATGTAGGCTACCTCTGTGCCAAGTTTCATCAAAATCCAAGATGGGGAGTAAAATCACTGTGCTGACTCGACTCGAAACAGAGTATCGCCATAACACTATAAGTTGCATAAACTTATAGAATAGGCATATCTATAACAGCAATATATGACGTGTAACAGGTGTGTCCACTCTTACAAATGTAGTTCCACTGTTGCAGAAGTGTTTTTGCTGCAGTTCAAATGTTAAATAAATACAGTGTTATGTTTAGAACTAAACAATTTATGCTCAGAGTAATACAATCGTGATTTTAATTAACTCTTTGATTTGATAAGCTAATTTTTATGAATGTATGTTATTTAAATTTTACTGCATTATATGAAAGATGTCTTATACTTTATCTTGTGCAATAGAACTTACAAAATAAAAGGGAATTTATGCCAATATTTTGGGAAGTAACAGTGGACAAAGTTTTCCATTAACAGTTAACAAATCGTGAATATCACATTTAGTTCAAAGTCGAGAAAATGTATTGGAGCAAAACATATAAATTCAATCTTTTCCCTATTATTTAACTTAAATTTTAGTTAGAACAGATGATTTTGAGAAAAAATATCATAAAATGTACGGCTCATAAAATGTACCTTATTAGTTTTTTCTTTTTGGAATGCACCATGAAGTTACAGCAAATTTCCAGAAACAAAATTTTACATGTAGTTTCAATTCAAAATGAAGAGCAAAGCAAAACATGATTTGACCGCTGTTATTTAGCCTAGTTTGATATGTCAAAACCTGTGGAGTTGCAACATGTGACTCTTAAAGTTCAATGTGACTACAAAATTGGTGCCATTTTTTGCATAACCTTTCTTTGGGTTTGTTAGGACCAATATTTTAACATTGTCAAAACTATTGCAGAATTAAACTCAAACACATAAAGAGGCTTTGATTATAACTTTTGGGATTAGATATATACACAAGATCAAAAGTTTGTCTCACCAAAACAGATTCAGACTTGTACTTACATTACTGGATTAAAATAAACCAGTTCTTGAAG
The DNA here is from genome assembly GCA_038502835.1 of Octonoba sinensis. Lineage (NCBI taxonomy): Eukaryota > Metazoa > Arthropoda > Arachnida > Araneae > Uloboridae > Octonoba > Octonoba sinensis. The sequence continues at coordinate 75,482,009 of CM076605.1, forward strand.
TGGCAAATGCTAGATGACAAAGGTCTAGAGATAATTTCAACTTCTCACATATATGTAAAAAGATCTGAGGTGATATAAGTTTGATTACTTACCAAAAAAATAGGCTCATTACTTTTATCTTCACAAACCAACTAACAAAATTAAATTTGTACTATAAAATGCATAATTTATCATATTAAGAGAATAAAATCATAAGTGTGACTTGGACGTCACTTTTGTGTAAAGCAAAAAAAAAATCCTCTGATAGAAACATTATTCTATTTACGAGAAAAATTACAATAGCAAAGCAATCTTTTTGAAAATATATTTTATTTCAAGCAAATTTGTATTTGTAAAACAACAGTAATGAAAGGAAATTATTTTAATTATCACTGCTAAAATGTGAAAGTCTAGAATTAACTATATACCTCAAAAATACTGTAGATATCAATAACAAAATATATTTTTATATAATTTTACAAACAAAAATCTAGAAAAATATTTGCTTTAGATATAGAATTTAAAATTTTGGGACAGGTTTAAAAAATTTTAATTTATAATTCCAAATACAGTTTGCTTTCATAATCATGAAATAGCTTCATTTTCTAGTGTTTCTAAAAGAACAAAATATTACATTAAATAAATAAAATAAATATATAAGCAAACCTTATCCTTGGAATAAGAAGTTTGTCAATATTTTCTTTTTGCTCAAAACAGCTATAATTAATTATACTTCTCTTTGTTTTGATTGTTCATCTGTACAATTGGGTAGCCTTTCTGAACTGATGAAAAAGCTCACTCATAGCAATGAAACAGCTGCATTAAATTGTGCTCTATTTACAAGAAGACTTTTTTTTTTTTGAGTTCTAGATTAGCATCAGAAAGATTTAAAATACTTTGAATTTCATTTTAATAAGCAAAAATATTGAAGGTAATAAAAGTAATAAAAATAGAAATAAGAGGGGGCAAAAAATCATACAAATAAAGAGCTCTAGCTAAACATGGTAAAAACAAATACTTCATTTATGAGGGAAATTATACAGTTGTGCAAAAACAGATGCTTCAGTGATTTTGTCCTACTTAGAATAAAATGAATATATTTTTTCAAACATGCATGAAAGATAATGAAATTTCATCATAATTTTATTTCGCATAGAAAGAAAGCTGCTTATTAAAACTGCAGGCGGGAAAAGAAAAAACATTAATTTTTTAAGTTTAAAAAACTTTTGATAGAAAGTTCTGCAAAGTACATTTATGTAGGAGACAAAACCAGAAAATTATTCACACAAAGCCATTCGATTTACATTTTTTTGAGCATGATGTTTTAAATGCATGATCACAAAAGGTTCAAAATGTATGCAGTGAAACATGAACTGTGTGAGAATATCTGGAAGGAAGAAGAAGTGAGGTTAACTAATTGAAAACAAAAGAAATGCAAAGAGAAATTACACTTGACTAAAATCATATAGAAATAAAAGGAAAAACAGCGAATATATGAATTTAAAACAGTTAAAATTAAATATGAATTACTTGATTTATCTTTAATATAACAACTATGGTTTGAACTTAAAATAAAATTTAAAATAATATTTTTTTTTTAATGAAATTTCAATCCATGATCCAGAGAAAATTCTTGCGTGGATGTTGGTCATTTTGAAAATACACATTGCTAGACAATAATTCAAATATTTTCATCACAAAAATCACAAAGAAGAGCGCAATCTGAACAATGAATAGCAGCAAAACTATTGGATTTCATTTTCTCCAAGATCTTCATTTAACAATAAGCTTAGGTTAATCCTTGTTACAAGAAATGTGTGCAGTTCTGGCGATAACTCACGTTCTGTTTATACTAGTTTTATAACAAACTCTATCTTACGTAGTTTTTCATTAGATTCAGAATGATTAAATTTTAGAAAATGAAATCATTTTTTACATTTTTAATTGAAATTTTTGAAGAAAAAAAAACACTGGTTCGAATTTTTAAATGTGTCTTCATGCATTTCTTTTCTTCGGCAATGATTGAATTTTGTGTCAAATTTCATTCTAATACAGCAATTGGTTGGCAACACCAGTAGCAAAAAAACACACAAATGAGCTCTTTAGGGTAAGTTAATTCTAATTCGAAATACTACTTCAAACTTTCTCCATTTTATAACGATTTTTTCACATTTGTGTCAGTAGAGAAAATATTAATACTTTTTTTTCAAAAAAATTGAATAAAATATTTTTAAATAACTTAAAATTTCAAAATACAAAGATCTCAACTAAAAGTTACATTTCAATTTATTAACTTTCCATATTGTGTTAAAACTCATAAAAAGAGCTTTAAAATGAGCTAAAGATGATGATTCATTGTATGTGAGTTATGAATGGTCTTTGGAATATCAGTGCAAAAGTCAAAGCAATTTATTTTAAATTTCGTGAAAGAAAAAAGAAAAAGCGACAAATCTAAAAATCTTTTGAAGTTGAGTTTTTTAAATTCTCTGTAAGTACCCTCTATAAATTAATAAATTCCGATATCAAAGTTCAGATTCATAGGAGATTGGTTGATATGATAAGGATTAAACCATATTAAGAAAATATTAGTTTTCCTTTACTTAAATTGTCATCTCAAGAAATCAAAGGGCCTCACACAAAATTCACTCGCCACATGCAAATTCAACTTCATACCACCACTGAAAGGAAATGCATGATTATATGCATAAATTAAGAAAATTTCAGGAAAATTTTATAGTCAACTAAGAAACAAAAATGCTTTTGAATACAAAAGAATAGACATTCAATGAAGGAGTGATGCACGGATTTTCAACAATGAAGTATAATTGCTGGATTTCTGGGGTTCCTCGCTGTTTTACTTTTGAAGGCTACACATTTTCCATGCTTCCCACTTTGAACAATTCAAAAATGTCAAACATTGTATGTGAAAATATTTGCATATACAATGAAATAAACAAAATACATTAATTAACTTCATAAAATAATGAAAATATCAAAAATGCAATTATAGAATTTAACTTTCAAGTAGAAAATGCAACAGCTCTTAACTTAGAGGTAAAATGTCTAAAACTTAAGGTAAAAATGCAACGTAATACAAATTATTTTATATTGGAAGGAAAATGAACACAAATACAACACAGAAAATATTTACCTAGACCATTTTTCAACAAAAAAAAAAAAAGATTTTTAGGAAATATCCACATAAATTTTGGTCTGGAAATTAAAGTATCACTGGGTTTCTTATGAAAATGAATCCTTTCATGAAGAACATGACTTCATAACATAATTTTAAAAACTTTCATATTCAAAATACAGGAAATTACATAAAACATTACATCAAAAATAGATTACACATTGTCATATTGCACTTAATATTTTAAAAGCTTTTTCCAGAAATACATTAGAAAATCTAGGCACTTATGGGACAATAAAATATGCTGGCTTAGGATAATGGTTCTAAATACTATGCTTTACAAGCTGATAAAAATGTTGAAGAAAGTAATAGCACTATGCGAAAGCTCTGTTGAAGATAGTAATACCACTTGAATTATAATGAAACAGAAATAATAAAAGTATTTTTTTACAAAGGAAAAATGAATAAACTAAATTAAATTATGCATGAGCTTGTTACGAGTTTGAGAGAAAACTGAGAAAGGGGGGGGGGGGGGTAAAATACAGAACAACGTTTTTCAACTTTTATACTAATAATTCTATTTCAGATTTACTTTTCTATAGTTAACAAGAAGTGCCGTCTAGAACTATACGAGTCTACTTTCCCCGTATACACCAATATCAAATTGACAACCTAGCTACCTCATTCTCTCTTTCTCATTTAGCTTTAGTTCTTAATTACTTCAAATATACCAGTTAATACATATTCATTCACTCATTCATTCAAAAATATCTTTAAAAAATTCAGATCAAAAAGTTTGGTGAGAGAATGGTCTCGTTTAGTCCTGGATGAACTTCGTATCTGTACCTGTTCTACAGCATAACATCTTTTCGATAAAGTCTGTTCCAAGCAAATCCGTCTCTATCATAAAGGCATTTATAAAGGATTAAAATTTCCCCGTAGGCGCTAATGTTAAAACTTTATAAAATGTTCAAAATTGAACAAATATGGAAGTAAAATATGGAATTGAGATGATGTCCTTGCCAAAATCTTTCAAATGCAAAAAAAAAAAATATTTTGAATTGGACAATTCCTTGAAAATTCACTCGGGGAGGGAGGGGGTAGACAGGCAGACAGACACACATTTTCCCCATCTCAAAACCCTGCCTTCAATTTTTTATTTTTCAATCTTTATTTAATTATTAATTTTTGATTTTTGACAATATTTTTATGACACATTAAGCATTTTTCCATCCATTTTTTTTATTAACTATTACAGGAAAGTAGGCTAAAAAAGCACAGCTTTTATACTTTCAAACAGGCCCACAATAGCAGAATGTTTTTGCAGTATTCTGCATAAAGTTATAGTACGATTTTTTTTTTTTTTTTGCCAGAGAGAAAGCTTTTCTTTTTTTTTCCATCAATAAAACTGTCACTAAATTTTAAAATTTAAATACAAAAAATGCTAGTTTTTGCCAAAATTCAGTTTTTAAATTGTGGAATTGAGGTCTAACTCAATATTCTGCCACCATATTATCATCAAAATTATCTTTTTTAGAAAAGTTTATTTTCCTTTGACAATGTTTTAGTGTTGTCACACTTTTACCATGGGAAGTACAGATGATCGACTATAAAAACCAAATTGTTTCTTTTTTCAAAGTAAACAATTTATAATATTGATTCACAGGCAATTTGCAATATGATTCTGCATACATATTTATCAGGCATCGAATAAAACTATAAAATAATATCATAAAAAGTGTTGAAAAATTCAAATGCTTTAATAAGAAGGCTTCCTCCTAATTTGATTTTTTCACCCTGCAGTTCTTGAAGAGATATCTCGCCCATTTAACATAAATTCTGGGACTGCCCAACAGCTGGGTGGTTAAATAATTACTTTTACAGCATATATGCAAATTTTACACACAAGAAGGACATTTAAAAAGCTCTTTTTAATTGTATTTCCCTCTCTCTTCCTTGTGTAAAATGATTTTTTTAAATGTAATATACATATAATTTAATTTATAATGAAAATAAATAATATTTATGGACATTGTATACAATAAAGTACAAAAAATTAAGATGAGCTTCTGGAAAACAAAAATGCAATGCCATTTTCTAATCACTTAACTCACATAATACATAGGTTATTCATTTCATAAAATCTTCAAATGAAAGTTTTAAAATAAATAAAACACAAAAATTACATTAATGACGCAAGAATGTGTGTTTCAACCCAAACACTATGTACATTAAATAGACATTATCAATTGTTATTTAAAGAATACAATTTTTTAAAATTACATTGATGTAATTGATAAAAAAGAAAAAACCAGTGAAGCATTATTTTAGCTACCACATTTATAGATGTAAGTGACTTGATGTGAAGTACTGAACAAGCTATATGAACTGCATTTTGTATTAAAATTATATATCTGTTTGCTAATCTGATCATTAACCTTTCAAGAGAACAAAAATGACTATTTTTTCATTCACGAACAACACTAATGTGTGTAACTTATAAAATAAACTAATTATCTTCAAATAAAACATAAATAGTTTGGTCCTGTAAAATAAGAAATAAATTTTGCAGATAAAAGAAACAGATTATTTTGGTGCATTATTTGTGAGCCGTTCAGTCTGGGAATCAACATCACCTGGATTAAGAAATAAAGGATGAAACCTTACCCAGTGATTTTGATGGGAGCAAGAGAGAGGGGCTGAAAATGTGATGCATTCATTGTAAGCATTTAAAAAATTTCTTCAGTACTAATTAAAATTTCATTTTTTTTCTCTAAAACTACCTTTAATTTAAAATAGCAACTGAAAGAAACAAAATTGAACAAAAACTTTCATATTGTAGTGTCACTTCATTGGATTGATTCAGAAAAAAACAATATTTCAAAAACATGGTAAGTGAAAACAAACACTTATACATAAAAAAAAAAAAAGTGCATGGTGTAACGAAAAAGCAACGAGATTCCATGTTTAACTATTTCTTTAAAAATGCACTATACTGAATAACACAAAATAAATAGTTGATCACAATAAAATATTAAAACACTGAAGCAGCTAAAATGTTAAAGCTGCTTACAATAACTCTTTTTTAGGAATAATGAAATGGAATGTGTTATAAAATACGTGTAATGAACAATAAAAAATGAATCTACAATGTAATCAGCATCAGAAATTGAAAAAAATATTTTTAAAATTATTAAAATTTTCTAAGGCACTGGTTTTAACAACTCTACATGCATTCTGTGATCCATTAAACATCTATAATACCAACATGTACATTGAATGTTACTAAAGTTTAGCCAGTCAGTATCATAATGCATAAATCTAAATAAAATCATTTGTCAATTTTGATTTAAAATTTTACATTTTTCACACAAAAACTGTTCTGTAATTCATTCATAAATTATCGACTCATTATTAAGAGGCAGAAGGAAAATTAAGAAAAATACACTCAGAATAATAATAATTAAAATATAATCTCTTTACTTGGAACAAAATGCATTAAAATTCTACAATCTCAATATTAAACTAGAAGTAGTAAATTTTCTTAATTCTAAATTATGTAAAAATTTTAGCATTATTAAAAAAGAAAAAAAAATTCACTTTTAAAAATTGTTTTTGTGCACTAGATTACTTAAACCACATTGCAACAGCCAACAATAAATAACAAATTCAATCAATGGAAATTTTCCCAAGGAGAATTTGTTGAATTTTCTGTACTTTTATTTTCTTTATCGTTATTATTTCTGCTGTCAGCAACAATGAAAGGATTGGTGGATACTTTAGAAGCAGATTTTAAAACTAACATTGAAGGATTTTGGTGTAAACTGCTATTTGCACTTGTGTAAGCAGGTGGTGTGGACTGAGTTCTTGATAGTAACTGAGATCGATACGTTGCCACAGATGTCCCACCACCAACTTTCAGTTTATCCGCACTAGATGAAAGACATTGGTAAGAAGCTTCTTTTGCAACAGGTGCTGTAGACTGCCACAAATTTACCATATTTCTCACGCTTGGACCAGAAGAGCTTTTATAAATAGAACATGAATCATTGGTTTGAAAAACGTTTGGAGGTACATTCTGATAGAAAGGATTAGTGTTCAGGAAGTTTCTATTGTTTAAAGGCTGATCGTATGATGATAAAAAATTATTTCTTGCAGGCAACTTTGGAGCTGTTATGTTAGGACTGCTACACACTTCAAAGGAAAACAGATCATCTGTGGTATGTGAAGTACAGGAAATGTCCGAATCTAATTCGATAAGAAGTTTTGGAAGACATTCTGATGGTTCTGAAGAAACACTTGATGTGCGAACACCAACCTTCCCCTTTAGTTGTGGTGGACGTGGAAGCAAAGGAGGGGGAGGAGCCAGTTCAGGAGTTTTTTCAGGAACATTCAGAGTTTGCTTTAGATGTGTCGCTACACAATCAGGGCTGCATGGTGTCGCTTCAGAAGCAAGCTATTATAAAAGAATTGTGTTTGTATACATATAATTTCTTCCCCTTCAATAAAACACAAAGTATAACACTTTTACAGACTAATTAATTTATGTTTCAGTTATCACACAACTGTTTTAGAAAAACTTTTTAGAATCATTAAGCAGTTAAAGAACTAAAACAGAAAAATTGGAGTAACTGAGAATACAGCATATTAGGAATATGCTCTATGACAGGAAAATAAAGTATATACTTGTCCTCATTTTACAATGAGTCTTCAAAGGTCTTAACAAAAAAAAAAATGGTTAAGATAAAGAGAAATATCTTAAACGATGTTTTTCGTATATTATGGAAATGATTTTACAGCCGAAAGTGGTGCAAAAGCAAAACAGTGGGTCTAAACGACCCCTCTTGTTTTTTAACCTCTTCAGACCCCAGAACTAAGCACAAACAATTTTGAAGCAATTTTTTGGTTCTCCGATTTAAAAAATGATTACAAAACAAAATAATTAAAAAAAAAATTTTTTTTTCTTAATTTTAATTAATAATTAGTTAAAATAATAATTAATCCTCAATTTCCATATTTTCCATGTTTAAAACAAAGTAAACTATCTGTTGACTAATTTGAAAAACAATTGGGTGTTTTAGCTTTCAAATTGCACAAACAGTTGTTAACAAACAGTCTTTTAAAATGTACCCAATTGGGTACACTTGGAATGAAGAGGTTAAGAGACGCTTGCTGTAATGTGGTAAGAGCAATATCAGCTAATAAAATTCACAGCTATTAAAAGCAGTTGAAGCAGCATTTTTGCATCTGTCAGCCACATAGTTCAAATGTGAATATTTTTTGAAAAAATTTCTGATTTTTTTGTCATTTTAGAGTGATAAAAAGAAAGATCTGTATTTTAAATTCAAAGCCAGAAGCCAAAATTCATTTGTAAGTATTAACTTAACTATTTAAAGAGAGGTGTATAAAATACAAGTACGTGTGTGTGAGGGGGGAAGAGAGTGTAAGTGTGTATGCATACATAGCTCTTTCATTTAGTACAGATATCATGTTTAACGCTAACATAAAAGTCGAGTGTTGCAAGTCTAGAGAAGCATCATAGCACAAGTTCTCAGATTCAGAAGAATGATTGGCATTTAAAATTTCTCCCAAAATATTGTTGCTTTCATCACAGGAAGCTGAATGGCTTCAAATGTGCAAAGATGGCAAAAGACTGAGTAAACTGCAATTTTAATATCTAAGGTAAATGACCCTATAGTGGACACTGCTCTAATAGTAGACACTTAGATCTTTAAGCTCCTGAAACAAGCGAATGTAACATTAAACTTGAATGAAATTATCAGAACCTATAGCGAACGATTCCTAGTGCTGGTTAATACAACTAAAGTTGGCGTGGAGCATCTAGGCAAGTACATGGATCATAATATTTAATAGCTGCCTCCACAATGGTCACATTTGCTGCTCTTTACTAAATCCGATCAATAAGAAGGTTCGGGATTTGGGGAAAATATATGGGAAAAAAGCGTGACATCATTTATGAATGGTCCCTTAGTCATTTTTAAAATGATTTCTCCAACTTAACAGCATAAAGTAGATGATATTAATTTCTGTCCACTACTAATGCAAATACGTCTCATAAATGTCCACTATAGATACAAATTAAGCGTTTAGTAAATTTGACATAAAAATCCTAATTTTTCATCAAATGACATTTTATAAGTAATTAATTTTTAGAGAAATAGTTGGCGATTAAGCTAAGTATGCAAATATTGATGTAAGTAAGTTCCTTGAAAAAATTTTGCCATATAAAGGAGATTGAAAATTTTCTTAACTGTGTCCACTACTGTGTCATTTACCTACCTTACAACTTGGAAATTAAAGCTGAAAAAAAAAGGAAAATAAAAAAGACAAAAAGAGAAACCTAAAGTAGGGGGGGGGGGGGGTAATAGGCCAAATGCAAAATATGTCAGGTTAAAGATATATTTTCTCGCATTTAAACATTTGAAAAAAATTTAGATTACCAAAAACCTTTTTTTAGCAATTTAAATACTCAGTAAGCAAAAAATCAGGTTCACTTACAGCTAAATCAATAAGTTGAGGATCAGATATACTAGTTCGTTTCTGAAAAGAATCGCTACAAAGGGAACAACGTCGAAATATAAGCTCATGGAGATCTCCCATTAGATCCATATCAATAGGCTGGAATGTTAACTGGGGGCTATCTGTAACACTGCTTTTAGGTTCTTTTGCATTAGAAGATATTTTTTCAGGTTCAAAAAGAGGAGAATATCTGTTGAAAAAGAAAAATTAGAAACAATAATAATTCTTAAAAACAAAGGAATAAAAGTTTAAGTTTTGGTAAGAGCTTTGGAGCCTATGGAGTTGATATTACGCCAGGAGCAAATGCATTTCTGCCTCTAATGAAGATACCTTATAAAATAGGTTAAAATTGAGCATACAAGGCAGCATTTTATTGCTTTTAGAGTTCTAAGATTTAAACAAAACCGATACAGAAACATACAGATGTGAAATCAATATAACATATAGAGTGACCATTCTATTCAAGCATTTATGCTATATTTAATTGCAGATAATAAAGGAAAATGTTCTTGATAAAACTAATTGTGAACCAAATCCTGCTATTTTCCTGCGTAATTAGCTTATGAGCAAGTTACCAAGTCCCGTAAGTTACAAGCACCCATCTAGTCAAAAAAAATCATACTTCTAAAATGGGATATATCTTTTTTACATAAAATACTGGTCTACAGTCAAAAAAGTTAAGGAAACCTAACACAAGGATAGCATGTATGCGAAACTTGGCAAGTCAGAAATTGGTGTGTCAAAAAAGTTAAAGTATCAATAAAAATAAACGACATAACTGGCAGAATTCTTACATCATAAAATGATGTGGCGGTTTATGGTACTTTCAAGGGCTAGAAACAGACTGGCAGAGAAAGACATAGCACATACCACCCTGCAATCACCAGCATACCAATCAAATATTAAAAAACATCTAATTAACAAGAACCAAAGAAAAAAAACTTGCATCTAATAAGAAAAGCCTTACTTCAATTAAAATTGTCATTAACCTAGTTTTTCTGTCATCATTTACCACTAATAAACTTATATAGGTACTTCATATAGAAACATGTACAATACTGGCATTCAAATTAAAAAAAATTTTTATTTTCAACAAAAGTGGTTCAATAAAAGTTTTCAAACGCTTTTTTTCAACAAAACAGAAAATTAAAATTTCTTCAGAACTTAAAAATTTATTTTACATTTTAATCATCAAATACAGTTGGAGAACTGTTACAATTGTTCAGAATTTTTTTTTTCTTGTTATCTTCTAAACAACTTATAATTAAGAAACTTTTTTCATTTGTTGTATGGAAAATTTAATTTTTTTTTTTTTTGTATAAAATGTATCAGGCATTCAAAATTGGGGCAATTTAGTGCAGATTTTCTACACCTGAAATGCATTTAAAGAAATATAACAAATGTTAATACAAAAAATCTTTCAAACAAGTAACCAATTAAATTATAAAATGCTTAATAAAATAGGTAAGTTATATAAAAACGTACTGCTTGCTCTGATATTCTGCAGACGTGGAACCAAAATTTTCCTTTTTATATGTGTGCTAAAAGCAAAGAAACAAATGTTCTAAATATATTTTAAAATATAAAAACATTTATAGCAAAAATCAGCAAAATTTCACTACATATTATAAAGAACAGAAAGGTTCCACAAAGAGAAATATAAGAATTTTAAAAACACACAGCAGGCATATTTAATTATAACTGTTTCATTGCAATACATTAGAGTATTAATAATTAGAAAGCTTCTAAACACTAAGGCAGAAAATACAACAAAAGAAAGGCTTAAAATGTTTATGCACATTATTTAAGAATGGGGAAGGAAGCAAGCAACTTTTACGAAATGAAAGATATGAAAGTGTTTAGAAATTTCTATTGTTGGCATACAGTGCATTATATGCAGCTTACTGTTTTCTATAGTTTCATGTATAGCTAAAACAACAATCCAGCATGGAAAAAGATCTAACATTTTTTGCATTACTTTCTGGTGCTTTTAATTTCCACTAACTTCCAAAGAAAGTACTAATTTATTAGATGTTAATGACTGCAAATGCTTTCTGGTATGCTTGAGTGCAAAGATTCCAATTCAGGATCACAAAATTTTTTCTCAACTTGCCTAGAGGCTTCCCAAATGTTTGTTTCTTTACACTAAAAAAATACTTTACTCCACTTAAATACTATTTTTCTCCACTTAAATACTACTCTGAATGTTCTGCAATGCTCTTAATGCTACAATTAAAAAGTTTCATCGGCACACTTTAAAAATGGTCACAAAAAGCTAAATGAAGTTTTAAGTTCCTATAAATGCATGAAATTCTAAATAAATCAAGATGTAGGATAATAAATAAGAATCCCGAACCAACAGAAATTTCAAGAGTTCAAAATTGTTGCGTTAAAATTTGCAACTAGCTATGTTGAAGGAGTTTTAGAGAAGAGCCTTCAGAAAAAATGTTTCACAAATTGACAAAACAAAAAATTTAAATGGTGAATTTTTTTACTTTCATAACATGATTTATCCTATGGCTTTCCAACCCGTTTAACACAGTTGGTACACTTTCACGACGTTTAGGAACATCAGGAGCAATGTCTACCATTACCTGCAAAGTATTTTACTTTTAACACATCTTTTCTTTTATTGCATTACAGTGTATGGAAAAAATATATAAACATAACTTAATAAAATATGCCAAAATAACAAAGTAACACAATATAAATATGAATAGCAATATGAATTGCAAGTACATTTTTCAGGGTTATAAAGAACCCCTTTTTCATTTGAAAAGAAATGAGCTTAAAATAAAAAGACATGCAACTAAAAGAGAAAAGACATGCACCAAAAGTGACAACACAAAACAAACAGTTTAATCAGAATAGTAAAGAACCAACAACCAATGAGAAAATTAGAAGCCTAAATGGAAGAGCTAATAAGAACGTAAATCGAGTTAAGAACAACTATCTTAAAGGTACAAGGTGAAACAAAGAAATGAGCAAGAATAAAAATTTCAATTGAACAGAAAAACATACAAAATAATCTCACTAGTCAAATTGGAGAAAGACAAAAAAGAGAAGATAAAAGCTCAAACAAAACGAAAGTTTCATTAACTGACAGTAGAGAACAAAAGAAAAATTCAGAGGAAAATGAATAAAAAATTAATAATATACAGTAGTTAAGACAGATATAATAACAATATTAATAATAAAAGTAAGAGTAATAACAATAATAATAATAATAAAAACGGCAAGAATGACAAAAAAGAAAACATCAACTGCACCATTAAATAACAGAAACACACATGCAAAATTCAAAATAAAATTGGATGAAACCAAATTGTACAGAGAAAAACAGAAAAAGGATATTTTGAAATAAATAAATGAGGGGGGAAAAGCAACAAAAAGTTTTTAAAAAATCAAAGGGGAAAAACAAAACTAAGTGAACAAGAACAAATTACAAAAAAAGGAAGCCAAACTTCTGAAAAATAAGGAAGATTAGCAAAGAAAGTTGAGTGATACCTCAAAACATAAAAGCTACCTAAAAGTGAAAGTCTTACAGATTACTATATCAGTATTATACTATAGACAAAACCATATGAGCAATAGATAAAAAAATATGTGATGTATGCAACTAATTAAAAAAGTTGCATAATTATTGCAGTTTTTAGTATACTAATAAAATATGAATATAGATTTCTATAAAAATTACAAGCTTTACGTATTATTACATAGTTATTTATAAATAATGATCATCTTTATTTTGTACAACAACAAAAAAATTACCTTATGATTATTCATACGAGATCTAATGTCTTTATAGGCTTTTTTCCCAGTATCTTTTACCTAAAGAAAATAAATAATTAAAAAGCAATAGCTTTTTGCAGGGAGGACATGCTCCCTCCCAAAAAAAGAGCAAGAAAATAATCAAAAAAGAGCAAGAAAATAATCGGAAAATTCCATATGAATGAATATTTCAAGCAAAATTTCACAGTACCATATAATCGTGAATACCACTCACCCTCTGAATAAAACTCATTTCGGGGAAGAAAAAACATAGTAGCTTTCTTATGTTTTTTTCACATGAATAAGAACATGAACATTTCACATGAATAAGAACATTTCCAAAATTACTTCAAAAACTGCCTACTGCAACTTTTTGAACATGCAAGGTGGCAAGAGCTTGAGATACGATGAAAATCAAGTAAACAGTTTTGTGGCCAATCTGGTTGGTTGTAACAATATGGTAGCACAATATTAAATCCCCAATTAAGACTTGCGCCAGAATTTACACGTAATGATTCGGGGGAAAAGTGCAGGTGGTATTTGTGATTGTATTATATAAAATTTATTTAAAGAAAAAAAAACAAGTTATAAAAAATTATGTGCATGCCAATGAAAATCTATATCAGGATCTGGTTTTCTGATGATTATATCCTGAAGGAAATAAAAACAATGCCAATTTTATCAGTGACACAGCATTTTTTCCAAAAAAAGTTTTATAGCACCACATTTTTTTTTTTTTGGAACTAACGGAACCAAATGTGGGTTTAAATATACATAAACACTATTTCAACTACAGCACTGAATTTTATAAAAAGCATTTAAGTTACCTTTGTTCGAACATTCTTCAAAAAAGCACCACCTTCTTTCTGGTAACATATAGAAATACCAAATATTAACAAACATCAATGCAAATCAAATGTTGACAAACATATGTAAACATCAAAACACTGACACTAATAATTTTGTGATTAAGTGCTTAATTCAAAACATGCTTTGGAAAAAAAATAATGCTTAAATATTTGAAAAATAGGTCTTTTTACTAGCCTTTAAAAAAATAATTGAAATTTCTGAGAAGTCAACATTTAAGACAATCAGGGGTCAGGGTGGGGTTGGGAAACAGCAAAAGAGAAGTGTACTTCTTGGGAGGAAAAAAAAAGAATCATCTGAAACGAGAATCTGAGTAAAGCATAGCTAAAATTGACTTTAATTTACAGATTGCCCATCAAAAGCGATAGGAAACAAAAGTAGCTGCCAAAAATGGGAAATTAGAGTAAACATGGAGAGAAAAATACGAGATAAGAAAAATAGGATGTTTTTCAAGTACATAAGAATTACAGGAAATATAGGAGAGTTGAAACCTGACATATATATATTAAGGCACATTGAGGAAGTTGGATCAATTTGACATGCTATAAAAAACTTATTAACTTATAAGTAAGATTTCTGAACTGTTGTCAAAACGTAGCAAAAAAAATATGAACAATTAGAAATCCATTACTTTCAAACTGAATAATTGAATTCAAATTAAATAAAATGAATAACTACCTAACTTAATCAGTTTAATACGCAATAGTATTTTCAAAGAATAACACAATATAATTTGAAACATGAACCAAATACGGTTGTTGGTAAACCACTAATGGCATGGATACAGCCAACACTGATTAATGATTAAATGTAACTTTTGTAATTACTGGATCCTTGTAAGCATAACTATCACAGAGGTTTTTGGTGATGAGACAATCTTGAGCAAAAATAAAATGTAAGAAACATAAAATTAAAAAAAAAAAAAAAAACACCGAGCTTGAAACATTAATCTTCAACAAACATCAGTGTTCAGAAATCATCAACATTGATGCCACATTCCTATGACAAGATTACAAAGGGCTTCATCTATATTAAACTTAGATCATAATTTTCAGAAACAGCTCTTTTTAAATCTAGCCAGGAAAATTAACAAAAGCCTAAATTATAAACAATACACACATTCCAAAATGAAAAACAGATGTTAGCATTTGCTTTTTCTTTTTTTTTTTTTTAAATAAAGATGAGGTAAAATATAAAGAAAGTGACTTACTTTCATGTTAGAGACCCATTCTCTATATTGATTTCTTAAACGGAAACTAGCTTTATCTTCATGTGCGGCAAGTTCAAACTCAAACTCATCATTCACTCCTCTGCCACTATTAAGGTTCTTCAATCTTGATTCAATAAACTGATATACAAAAGAAAATAGTTCAAAATACTTGAAGATTGAAGACCCATGCACTAAACTTTTTTACTATTGCGCATGGTGTGTGAGGGTTTAACCAAATGTGATGATATAATAAACATCAGTAGTGCTTCTATTGGACTTGGACATTTCATACTATACTAAATTATCTGGTAATACATGCAACAACAATAATAATAAGAGCAATATTTTTTTTGTTTCTGCATTCATTTTACAACTCCCCCACCAGTGGTGTAGTCGTGGAAAAAAGGGTGGGGGCAAGGGCGTAGCCAGGATTCCCATTAGGGGGGGCAACGTTACTCAACTAACATCAGGCAGGAAAATATGCATATTAAAAAAAATAAATTCAGGGAATTAAAAGAAAAACTATAAAACACCCTTTATTCAGTTATACAGTATGGGCCCCCAAATTCGGAATCCCGAAATCTGAAATACCAAAAATCCGGAACTTTTTCAAAAAAAAAAAACGGCAGCTAAAAAAACCCCAACTTTTGTTTTTTAGAGAAAAATCGGAAAATATTTTGTACCTTTGTTTTCTTTTTTTTTTTTGGAAATAGGCATTTTAAAAAGAAGGGAAATAAAATGTAATGAACATGTTTAAGATCGGAAATGTGCAGTTTTCAAAAAAGTTATTTCGCGATTTTCTGAAAAGGGTTCGTTTTTGCGATTAAAGTTTTTATTAATTGTTGCTTTTTTGTTTTTTTATTTCTTGTAGTTTTATTATATTTAGTTTTTTTAATGAGCTCCAATTTTCGCGTGATACAGAACATTCGCAAAATTTAAATTCGGCGTTTCTCGCATTTTCCAGATTGTCTGATCTTTTACTTCAACTAAGTGGCTAGAGAATATAAAATCATATCAGAATTTGATGGAATTCTTTTCTTTTATTGTTTAATGAAAAAGGTTAAAATAATATCGGGAAAAGTATAAATTTTTCGTTGTTTTGCCTCAAATGTAAGCAGACTCCAACTTCGTTTTTTGTGCTAAATTTCGCGACTTATAGGCGAGTATATACGATAATAAAAAATGCTATAAAAACTGAGCAAATGCCAGAGCAAGTTATATGGGCTTTGATACTACTTACAAAAATTTTTGAATGATGACCCAAAATCCGGAACGATCGCGGTCCCGAGCGTTCCGCATTTGAAGTCCCATACTGCTAAACACATATATATTCTCTCATATGCTAAAAACAGGGAAGTTAAAGGCTACTCTCTGGCTAAAACACTTTTTTAAACTAAAATAAACGCTAGAAAATATTTCTAAACGCTGTATTAAAACTATTTCTGCAAGAAATACCTAATTATTCATAATCACAATGTAAGGGCAGCAATATTTTCTCATAAAGGTTTCTTTTTAAGTTAAATGGGTGATAGAGAAGCTTAAGATTGATGAAATCATTCGACAATGTTGGGAAAACCATTCCTGTTTGTCACGGTTTTACATTTACAGGGAGGAGTAAATGGGCAAAGGTTTAAAGTTTAAAAACTATTAAACGTCTGAAATGTTTTAAAACGCTTAAGAAAAAGTGAAATTTAGACACATTTTTAAAGAGTGTCACCCCTTTAATATATTTTGAATGAAGTAAATTGAAGCTTCATATACTTTAAAATTTTAAAATTCATGCACTTAAGTCAATTAAATTAATAACAAAAAAAGGGTGAACAAGTTGGTCACCATCCATAATAGTTAAATATAACCATAAAGGGGAAAAATATGTTTATTCTTCCCAGTACCTCAGTTGCTAAAAATTCATGACAGCAAACCATGTATAGCACTCAAATAAGAGTTAAAAGTTTTTTTTTCAAGAATTTTCAGCTTAAAAATTTCATACGAAAAAATGCATGATTTATATAAAAAAACTAATTAGGTGTGAGACTAAGGCATCCTAAAGTGGAAAAACATTCTCATTCACAATGTTTGTCAAAATAATAGATCACAGAGGAGAATTTAGCAGACTCAGCAAACATTACATCTTTAGCTTTCCTTATTAGATCACTTTTAAGTCAAACATCTATGGAATTAGAAATAAACAAATACTAGTAAAAATATTTTTAGGAAAACACAACAATTATGTTTATCATTACGCTGTTAAGAGTGAATCAATAAGTTAAAAATTCCTACTAAGTCATTTGAAGAGATATTTCATTAAATTTCATTTCAAGGATATGTATATATAATACTGATTTTCAAAAAAACTATCATAAAAAAGAACACTATTAAAGCGTTTAAATATGAAAAATATACCAATTAAATTAATTAATGCCACCACAAAGATCAAAATTCTGATATGGACCTCAAGAATTAGGGTGCGCCGAAAAAACATTTACTATTTGAGATTATGCTTTAGCCATTGGTGACACAAAGTGCACATCATATAAGTTGAAGTTTCTAGGACAATTTTTTGATTAGCCGCACAAGCTTTGAATTTTTTGGGCAACTATACTTTTTTGAACAAAATTTTTTTAAAATATGTTAAAAAAAACTATTTTTGAAGTTTGGTGTTTTTTTATGTTGTAAACAAATTCTTCCAAAATGAAACACCTAAATTTTAGCAAGTTGGTATACTTCCCATAGCTTGAACGGTTCAAAAAGAAGGAAATATTTAAAAGCTCTTACCAGTAATACCATTTTTTGCACTAGTGAAACTTAACTGCCAGCTCTGAACAACAGCAGTTCCTCAAAAATGGCCACTGTTCTTTACACCCGGCCAGTCACCAGAGAAATAACATTAAAACCTATTCCTGTCAACTACTAGATGGCCACATTTGACAGACTCCGAAAATTACTTTTTATCTTTCGGTGGATCTTTTTACAACCAAAGGCTACGGAAACGAACATATTTGTCCTAAGGATTCTTATCACTCCTCAAGAAAGTAGAAATCTCCCTTACTGCTTGAAGGAATATTAATGTCATAATATGGTAAATGCCTTTTAACAACGTCTGCACCAAACAATGATCGTCAAAAATAATCCCTCCAATTCTCAAATTAACGGCCTGAAAAAGGTACAAAAGAGAGGGAAAGGGCTTTTTTACTTGCTATTTTTATCAGCATTCCCAGAAGTAGTTTATATTTCGATTGGCTTCTAATGATTGAAGAAATATAATAGGAGAGAGGGAGATGTGAAGAAAATAAATATAATAGGAGAGAGGGAGATGTGAAGAAAATGCCACACACATTGGATGAGCCACCAAGAATCTTATCTTCATTCATCTCGTATTCTGCATCGAAGGATGGTTTTATGACACCTTTGTCATTGAATGGTCAGTCATTCAAAGGGTCTTTTGCTTATTTGTAACTGCAACTTCACACTCTTGATGGGTAAGTGCGAGAGAGCCCGAGAAGGGAGAGTATAGATAACTCGCATCGCCTAGGGGTACTTGCAACGGGGTCTACTCGCTTCATCCAGTTTTGGTAAAATAATTGAGTTTCTTTCTGTAAAACAAGATATTACAGCGGAAATCTTGCATTCACGACGACTTCAAGGAAATGAACTGAACTTGCTTGATCAAGGGAGTTGCAACTGTCCCTTCCCAGATGGCCCCTTGCCTGATCTAGGGAGGGGCATTTGCCCCTCCCTGCCCCCCCCCCCTGGCTACGCCCTTGGGTGGGGGGACGTTTACATTTACCAACATCAAAAAGTGGGGGTACGCAAATGCTAAATTCAAAACAAGTGGGGGGACGCTTGTGTTGAAGTATAAAGGTAGGGGGATGCTGTTTCCCTGCATCCCCCCTCGACTACACCACTGCCCCCCAGTCTCCTCTCCTGAGGAGAATTCTTTTTTTGTCTGCATTTGTTTTTATGAACTTTTAATTGTACAAAGCCAATGAGCAAAATGAAATATGATTTCATTTTCATTATATATATCTGCATTACCAGATGAAGGGAAGTGTTGTACATATATGTACAACACTTCATACCCAGTGAAAACATAAATGTGAAAAAGGGGCCAAGTTTGACAGAACAAACAACCTTCGGAGTAGTTGGTGTCACCGATAAATAATGATATCTAAAGTGCGCCAAGTTAAATAGCAGCTCCTTTAATCATAGTTGTAAGAGTATACAATGTTCTGTAATTCATTTAAAATCAATTTGTTACCTTTTTTGATATTGGATTTCTTACTTGGAAAGCTTTACTTGAGGTAAATTACAGACAAAAAAATTAGCTCCTCCATTATGAATTTTTCAGATAGTAAAATCCCGTGGCAAGCTATAATAGTTAATTTCTAATTATTTTATCGTCTTCATAACATATATTTTAAAATTAAAACTTGCCAAGTAATATGAACTACAAATGTATGTTTCATTGTGTCAAATTAATATACATTTGTAGTTCTAACAATAAAAATAAGAAAAGCATTTTATTAAACTAAAGGGTGAATTCAATTTCATTACAGAGCTAAAGTAGGCCAAATTACCTGTTGAAAAATTTGAAGTTCCAACATTTTTTGAAGAAATGGCTGCATTGCGGAAGGCCTTGTTTGTATAAACATTTCCGGACTGAAGGTTATTCTTTCACCATGCCTCAACTTGAGAGCATTCCAATATCCACCTATTAGTTTCACTAATGCTTTCAAGAAAGCTCTTGCAACTGCATCACCCAGCATTTCATGAGGATGTTTCAGATCGTGCCTTAAAGACTGAAGCTAAACAAATGTGGGTTTTAAATTTTAGATTATGACAATGAATAAAAAATTTTGAATGCCTTGAGACTATGATACTACAAATAATAAAATATAAAGATATTTAAAGCTTTACAAAAAAAAAATACAATTATCTGTTTCATTTTACCATAAAACAAAATAGATTGTTTCAATTAATATTTACATTTATGCATGCGTCCAACATTTCTTTTAAATATTGGTTGAGGCACAGATATCAAGCAATGGAGGCAATTCATTGCGTCACCCGATAACGCTGATCACTGATTTGTTTACCAAATTTTTAATCGAGTTCTACATGGAGTTCACGAAGCAAAATTAGCCATCTTAAAATTAGACTAGTTTCATAGCTTTTTCTGATTATAAACCAAGTAATTTACCTTTAATTTAATCATTATAAAAGAAATTTATTAAGTATTACAATAGTTATAGTGTTTTATTTAGTGTTAATTTTCTATATAACGTAGAACTTTATTTAGTCCTAGTTTTTTATTAGGTTGGTTTAAATTCAATAAAAAAGTTTTAATTAGTAATAATTTATGCTTTATAGGCCCCATGGCTAATTCTATTGTTGATAAAACGTTGTATTTAACGGATTTTACCAATTTTATCATAATGGAATATGCGGAGCAGTTTCCGCCACTAACTGGAAATAATAGCGTGATTACAAAAGTAAAGAAAGGATCATTATTATTTAATGAAAAATTCGTTTCTGAAATCTGTTTCCTCGAACCATCAGAAAACAATGCATTTTTTTGACATACCGGCTACTGTCAAAGTTGAAATGAAAAAGAAAGAAGCTTACACAGCAAAAGTTAGGATTTCAACCGAATGCAAGGCAGGTTTTTGTTATTGTATATTTATTGTAATTTATTTCGACATTATTTTGCTTCATAGATTTCAATGCTTATGAAGCTCAAGTTCTTAACATTCGTAACATTTATTTGAAATAGATTACCCATATGCAATGCAGTACAAGATCTTTTAAAACTCGGTAAAATATTCAAACAAAACATAATGTTAAACAAGTGAACTCGAAGTAAAGCGATACTACAGCTTACTTTGTTTACATCGGTATCACGTGACCTATCACGCTGTATGAATTGCCTCCATTAAGACAACAATGAAAAAGAATGAAAGTCTGAAATTCCAATTCAAGAGGGAAAATTCAAATTTGAAATAATTACATGATATTGAAATAAAAAGTTCAACTAAAGTCTGAAATTCCAATTCAAGAGGGAAAATTCAAATTTGCAATAATTACATGATATTGAAATAAAAAGTTCAACTTGCTACAACACTAAAACTTTACTTTATATACTTCACTACTCTCAAGAGCTTTATGAATGATTTTTATAAATAATTCATTATCAGAGTAGAAATCAATTTTACATTTTGCAAATTTCTGTATAAAAATATGTTATATAAATTTCTTACAACTTCAGACGGAAGAGCATCAAGATCAGCGAAGGGAGTCTCAATCTTATTTTCATCTGCATCCAGGAAAACAATTTCACCCATGTCAGCATATTTCATTCTCTATGAAATGAAAAAAAAAGCTTTAATCCATTTAAAAATTAAGCATTTTTACTTTCCAGTACACTTTTAATTCTAATAGATCTCGCTAAACTCGACTTGCCCTATTTAAATAAGTTTGCAGTTATTTCCCTAATTTCATAATGCACTGCATTTCAATTAATAAAATTTATAAGTTACAAACCATGATTTCACCAAAATAAATAACTCTCAATTCTAATTTGACACTGAATTAGCTTCTATTATAAGTTCAAGTTTTTTGGAAGGAACTAGAAATTTTCCAAAGATTAAACCAAAGGGATATAAATCAAGCAGTGTTTAATATTTAAATTACTAACGCTATAGTAAGCTTGAATTTTAAAAGAAATGAAACAAGCTAAAAAGAGACTTTGTATCATTATTAAAAATTAACTAGATTACATTTGATTTCTTAATAGTTTTAGATGAACAGTTCCAGCTGGAGAGTGCGATTGACACTAACAAGAGCATATTAAAATTTGACTTTAATGGAAAATAGCTCATAACGAATAATAAAGTTTTTATGCAGTGATTTAGAAAAGTTTCACAACTGCTGTTCGATTGTCAAATCGAGAGCTCCACCCGACAGTGCAAAGAAGAATTCAAACATGTTCAAGAGGAGAAGCAAAAGGAATCAATTGACACACATTTAAGTGAAATTTGCAAGAAAATAGTGCATAATGAATGTTCTGGTGATGTGTGATGAAAAGCCTTTAAACATGCAAGTGAAATATATTATAACAGAAAAATAAACATTTCGACTAGTCTTCTAATAAAAACATCCCCCTAACAAAGTACTACAAAACTCAAATGGATTTGCCCTGTACTGCCAAGCACAGAGGAGTCCAGGTGTCTCTTATTTGCAGTTAGTCAGCATTTTCAATAAATAAATTCTAAAAATAAAAATACAAAATTCTAAAGCATTAAAAAAGAAAAGAAAGGAAAACAAAAGGCATAATGATACCCACAATTTAAGATTCTTTTTTTTTCCCCTTTCTTTTTATAGGTAAAATTGAAAAAACTTAGACACAAATAAATAAGCAATTACTTTGAAAGTTAAGCAGATTTAAAAGATGAAGTTTGTGTGAAACACTATTTTTCTATAAAATTTCAAATAGTTAAAAAAAAATTAATCTGCTTTTTACAAATGAAAATAAATATGAAAAACAGTCTTACATTAAAAAAAATATTACAATTTGTAGACATAAATAGAAGTATCTTACACATTAAATATTATTTAATAAAAGTAAAAAAAAATAAAGTAAAAACTTCAAAAGGCTATTAAATAAAATATAACTTACTGCAAGAGTAGTATGAGGAATTCCAATCAAAAATGGCATTGGAGCGCTAAAATTAAATTACCGATTAAAAATGTAATGTAAAATAATCTTTCAAAATTTGTGTCTATATTTCATGGATAAAAAAACTACCAGAAAACATAAGCATAAAATTGAAAACTAATCTAAAAGAGATATTTTGTTATAAAACTAATTTTCACAAAAATGCTGTATAACATTCTTCTAGTAAGGTTAAAAGAAAATGTTGTATAACATTTATTTATACAACATTATTATTTTAATAAGCTATTTTATTTTCACTATGAAGATATGGAAAGGAAATAATGGTATTTATAGAAAGCACGTTTTTTTTAAAACCTTTTCGAGTTCAAAATTTTAATATTTTTTATATTTTACAAAAGTGATATAATGAAAAGATTTGCAAAAAAATTGACATAAGGTAATTCAGATGATTTTGCTTAAAATATTAGAAAAAAAGCCATACAATTTAAAAGAATGGAAAATGGTGGAAAAGATAAAAAGCGGCCAAAATCTGACATCATTTGCATACCAAAACAAAATATTTTAAAACCACTAAAATTCATAAGTATCGAGTTACATTTCATAAAGGTAAATTTATTAACTTTTACAAATTGTGTACAGAATTAAATTATTGTTAAAACAATTAAGAGCAAGAGCAGATGGAAACAATTCATGAAAATGTTGAATTAAACAACTGAATTAAGCCTGACTATTTTTTTTTCATTTTGATATAAAGGGAGCAATTCTTAAAATAAAAAAATTACAAATACTTCTGCACAAGCCCCCACCTATCAATTTTCGTAGACTAGGGGTCTTCGACCCGTGGCCCGCGAAGTTATTATAGTGGCCCGCCAAGCCTTTACAATAAGCTAAAAACGTAAATGTTAAAAAAAGAATAAATAAATAAATAAAATAATACATAATATAAAGGAAAAGAAAATGGCCGATTGATGCAACACATTTTTAAATAAAAAGACACTTCACACATGTGCTAGGCAGAAAACAGTATAGAGAGAGAAACTTGCATATATTTCTTGTTTAAAAGCTGACTCTTCATTTAGGAGGGTCTGTGGGAAGGGGGGGGGGGGGCTTTGAGAAAATCACACTAATTCATAGCTGTGCATGTATTTTGTTGGTTCTTCTGGGCTGGGATACCACCATATATCCCTTCCGCCCCAATAAAAACCTTTGAGACATTGTAGGAAATTCATCAGCCGTTCGGAAAAGATTAATGCAATGCATAAGGAGAATATACCATTTATCCCTGTGACCATTTATCCCTATCCACCTACCTCGAAACTTCAAAACGATCGTCTTGTTCAAAAATGTGGAGGGAGGGAAAGGGAAAAAAATGGAAGTTTATTTCTCCAACCAGTGTTGCCATGTTTCAAGAATGAAAACCGCACAGCCCGCAACAAAAACCAGTCCCAAAACCGCCCAATCAATTTTGTGAGCCTTACCTCTCATCCCCAATGCCCGAAAGATTATGTTATTAATTTGGATACTTAAAATTTGGATGTTAAAAAAAAATAAATAAAAAAAAACACGCCCATATATATATATATATATATATATATATAAAACAATGCCCAAGTTTGAAATATCCCATTAAGACTGAAGAGAGAAATCCTCCAGTAAAGTGATACTTTTTTGTTTTTAAAATATTGCACGGGGCTGGAGCTTGTGACAGTTAAATCTAATTCCTGCCATGCTCAACTAATATAATAGAGTTTCTTTGAAATTTTCAAAGCATCTTTTCGGGAAGAGGAGGGAGTCTTGTAAGTCGTTTGAGAAGGCAGACGTGTGACTTTTCGATATGGGTTTTAGTAAGAAGGGGAGAGGGCGCCCTGTCCCAGCATTAAGCAAAATGCTTATTTTGTTCTGCATTTCTATGAGTATTTTTATGAATAAAAGCGTTTAAATTTTAAAAAGTTTTTGTTTACTTTTTTTTACTAATATTTTTGCAATCCCAAATGCGTCTCCAAAAGCCTCAAAATGAACCAGTTTGCATATAATTTTCAAAATTTTCCCCGGACCCCCTTTGACTCTCAGAATTTCGTAACTCCAGTTTAGGTGGGTCTCTTCATATGCCTCTATCCCACTAATGTAGAGCTGAAAGGGCTGTGTTGTAGAAAACATTAACAATAGTTTTATGGGTTTATCAAGTTAAAAAAGCTCAAAAATGCCCAGCGCATAAAAGTTTATGAAATATGAACAATAATCGAATGGAGGAGGGAGGCATTTTCAAGTTTTACCCCACTACGAAGAACCCCCAAGTTCCGGTACTGGGGGATAGACGCCCAAGTTGTTTTTGTTTTGTTTTTTTTCAATTCGTAGTGTATAATTTTTCGTAAAATTTTGTGTGAAGTTCAGAATTATTTTCAATTGAAAATCGCCTATGATGTGGCCCGCCGATCTTCTAGGGCTAATATATGTGGCCCTCGGACGTAAAAGGTTGTAGACCCCTATCGTAGACACTGCAGCGTACTTAATTTGCTTTTTAAGTTTTCAACTTATGACAAGTTTTTAAAGAATTCATATCACAAGAAAAATTTAGAACATTTTTTGAGAGAAACATATCATGACAAACTTACCTTAAATAATCTGTTAAATGTTTTGGTAAAACTGGAATGAATATGTGTTGCCTATAAATCAATGAACTATCATTAAAGTTGTGTTATTTAATTTAACATTTCAAAAGGTTTAGCACATAGTAAAATATTTCAATATATCCCAAGATATTTGGAAATATTTGTTGACCAAGATTCTAATAGTTACACAAGAATAAACATTATAACAATCATAGACAATAATTTGTAACTTATAGCAACAGAAAAGTGAAAATATATTTTTAAGCAAATATTAATTACAAACTATAAGTTTACTATAAACAAACCTACTTCTGCAAAAAAATGTTTTAAATAAACACAATATACAGAATTCAACTAAAATTAAGTACATTTTTCAATCTTAGGAGAATAATGAGCACTTTTTACAAACTCAAAAAATAAAAAAATAAAACAAATATAACATACATAATAAACAGAATAAAATAAAATTTTAAACAAAATACACTGTCAGATTAAAACTAAGAAAGTATGGCAATTTACATAAGAGTAACAATTTATATTAATTACCAGTGCATTGGATATATCAAAGCATTTGCAGCTTGAACACAAGCACTCAGTCTGCTAAGTTTCTTTGATGTAATTAATATTCTTCTTTCATGTAACATGCTACAAAAAAGAAATTGCTAAACTGCATGATACAAACAAATAAGAGTAAAAAAAGAATACTGACAAACTAACAAGCACCTTAAATTTCCATACACTGTAAATTATTTTGAAATGTCCCAACTAATTCTCATTACAAAATATGACAAAAAGCCCATCTTTTCTTATAATTATTATAGCATTTATCATTTTTATGGAGTAAGAAAATTAATAAAAGAATAAATAATCTAATTCTATCATGCCTCACAAAAAAATTAATTTTAATAGCTAAAATATAGTAGCATTGTACAGTAAAATCCCGTTCAAACGTGGGTGTCAAGGGACATGTTTGGCACCCGTTACGTAATTTTGGAATTTGAGTAATTTTGGATTAATAAAATAAAAATTTAAACACATGCTTTGCTTTTCAAAAACAAGAAAAGAGCAAAGTTAATTAACACTTAATTTGTCACACATCCTTTATTAGGAAACAATTGCCTGATTTTTTTCCCTTTCAGGGCAAAAATGTCACAATGTAAAACCCAATTATTGTTACTCATTTTATTACTTAGGGTGTAAGTAAAAATTAAGATACAACAAAAATATTTACCTTGCAAATATAGTCATCATATTATGGGCATCAATAGCACTAAAATACTCGGTCATATTTCTCTAAAAGTAAAATAAAAATACATCTTTATTTTATGGAAGAAATAGCTAAGCAAAAAAAATTCAAAGGACATGTAATAAAAATTAAGATATAAGAAAAGTACTTCCCAAAGTATAAGTCACAACAGTAAAGCAAACTAGAAGATAAGTAATAAAAGCTATTTTGCACGCAAAAAAATTACATAAACTAAACAATCATACTAATAATAATAATAAAATTACACGTTAATTTAAAGCACAAATGAGCAATAAAATGCAGACATATGTTTCGGGATTGCTTGGAATCCCTTTTTCAATGCGACAAGGAGCTTCTAGATGCAAAACATCCAATATTGGATGTTTTGCATCTAGAAGCTCCTTGTCGCATTGAAAAAGGGATTCCAAGCAATCCCGAAACATATGTCTGCATTTTATTGCTCATTTGTGCTTTAAATTAACGTGTAATTTTATTATTATTGTTTACTTGCACAAAGTTAAATTATTTTAATCATACTAATAATTATGTAATACCTTGATTTTTAGGGTTACATACAGCAGGCTACATGCTTTAGGGTTATTTTAGGAAGATGATTCACAAAATTAAGAGTCAATTAGATTAAATTCCTTAAATAAACGTAAATTAACCCCTTTTTTCCTCATTGCAAAAAAAATTGCTTTTGGTGTCAGTTTTATTGAATTTGCATAATAGTAATAAAAATTAGAAACAATTAAAACAACGAAAGTTAAATTATAGTTTTACAAATACTAAACTAAATATTTCCCCCCGAGCCAAGGGCAAAAGTAAAGCCAAATACAGTAGTATTTGGCAGCAGCATTTTTAGCAATGTGTTCACGAATGTATATATGTTTATAGTTATCAGATAAAACAAAAAAAAAAAAAAAAGCTATTGGTGGCCATCATGTGCCCATATAACATTAAATTCATTAAAAATATCTTATAATACATAAACTTATTCAATTTAAATGAAATTGAAAATTAAGAATTGGATTTTTGAAACACAAAAGTTAATTTTTTTTGAAAGAAAAAGATATTCTACCTGTACATAACGACATTGCTTGTCATTGTAAAACACTTTTAAAAAATTAGCTAAATATTACTGTACTAATAATACTGTTACTAAATATTATTTTTAAACATGCAAACCACTAATGTTCTTTGAAGCTAAAATTTATTTTAGCATAAGTTGTACCAAAGTTACTCTGCTCTCGTTCTTGAAAATTTTTATTATGAACATGTTTGCAAAAATTCTAAATAAATATTCAGTTCTGAACATTATAAATTAGATATAAAGATGCTTTAAAAAGTGGGAAGACAAAGGAGACATTTTGATAAAATATTTTAAATATAGCTTTAGTTCTACACTTGAATTTTTACATACAATTTATAATTTAAATCTTAATATTTCAGTTTATAAAACCAAAAATTATAGCTTGGAAGTTAAATGATACATTTTTTCCTATCTTTGTTTCCCTCAACTCCTGAAAATATAGTCAGAAAGCACTGGCAACAGTCTTCTTCCATAATTCTTCATTCTACTTAAATGAATGATGCATTTTATTAAAAATTATTGTTAAGTGAATTAAGTATTAACTATTGTTAAGTGCAATAACAATTAAGCAAAGCACTAATTAAAAAGGTATCCTTAAATATATATAAAAAAATCTGCTTGCATTACTTATGATTAACTGAATAATTAGAATAGACAATACAGTATGTGGAAAAGGTAGCTGGAAACACAGAACAATACTGAACTTACCCAGAATAATGTATTAAGATTATAAATAGGGGGAGAGGGATGAGATTTCTAAAACATGGAGAGAGAGATTGAGATATGCATTATAAAAATTCCTTTAGAGTAAAAAAGAATGTAAGGAACCTAGTTTTCATGCAAATTGCACCTGCA
Organism: Octonoba sinensis; assembly: GCA_038502835.1. Lineage (NCBI taxonomy): Eukaryota > Metazoa > Arthropoda > Arachnida > Araneae > Uloboridae > Octonoba > Octonoba sinensis. The sequence goes on from CM076605.1 coordinate 75,510,987, forward strand.
TGATAAAATTAATGCTCATTGAAATTCACCAAAATTTATATTCAGCAAAGCTCAAAATTTATAATTTAACACAACAAAAAGGGAAAATTGAAAAATTAAGCACAGGTAGTATGCAGAAGCATGGAGCTTAATATAAAAAGCAATAATGCATTTTATAAGCAAATTACCAGCATAGAAATTATTACCTTATCCTTTACATTCCTGTTCATAAAATATTGCATGTAAGCATGAGAGAAAATAAATCCATGCAATAAATTAATACACAATTTAATATGCATAGCATAGTTATATCACCATAGGTAATAATACATCACCTAAGGTTTGAACTCATAATTAATGTGTTGATTGGTCTTTTTTTACCATAACAATATTCCAGCACTTCCACTTCTTAACATAACATAAAATGACATAGAAGGATATTACGAGAGAATCTTTTCTAAGCAAGATTTCAAAAGCTGAAATTTTATATATTTTCTGATCATAGAAACACATAATAATGATTAACATCATGTACAGATATGAATCATTGATTCCTGGCTTTGAAGGAATAAGATCAAACTTCAATTTTCACATACATGAAAATAAACAGGAGGTCTGCAAATTTTAACATAGAAATGGAAAACCGACTTATCCCCTTCAAAATTTAAACAAAAATTATATTAAATTAAGTAAAACAAGAAATAATTAAGCAAATTCATTAACTGAGACAATTCTTTCAATTTATGGAAGGCTTGAACTATTGAGAAAACAAAAAAGTGAATTCACATTAAAATCCTAAAAGTAAAATTTAACTATTCAGGGGCTAAAACTCAGGGCACGATGGTGAGAGTCCCACCCAAATTTCTCACATCTTTGAAAATAGACTGGGTGAAGCTGTCCTGTCCCCCAAGGAAAATTCGAAAAATTTTGGTGGAAACTTGAAAAGCTGAATTATTTGTACTTATAAATATAGTTACTGATAGAAAAAAAAAAAAAAATTCTCCCTTCCAAAAAAATCGCAATTTCCTCCATGTACAAAGCTTGGAGGGGAAGGCTTCCCTCGACTTCAAAATTTGAATTTTAGCACCAAACTGTTTAAAATCAGCCCCATTTTGAAATCTGCTCATCTGAGATTGTTAGCTTTTTTCTTTCTTTTCTTTTTTTTTCATGGAAAACTTTTTAAAACTGGATAGCTGTATCAAATTCTTGGTAATTTGCCTAATTAGTACTTTGAAAACCATAAGAAAATACAAATTGGAGCTGTTTTTGCATTTACACGATATAACTACTATTTTAAAACATTTAGCACAAAAAAGAAGAGCAAAGGGTATCGAAATAACCAATTCAGCTATGGGGAATCATTTTGCTATTTTAGATCCTATGGAAAGCATTTTAATGTACCATACCATGAAATTTTCAGCAATTAAATGATACAGGGAACCCCATTTGATGATCAAAAAATTATAGCAGGAAGAAAAATTTTTTTTAAAACCTCATGAGTAAAGAACTATGCAAGGAAATTTAATTTATGAACATCATCAAAAGAATTAAATTTCTACAAAAAATTTACTCATTCAAGGTTTTTTTTACATGCAATATGTTTTAAATTTACTAATAAATTAAAAAAGTATTCCGAATAATTTGTGAAAAAACTTACGTTCTCAGGAATGCTTGGTAACTTTTCCGAATCTGGGCACATGGCAACAAAGTCCTATAAAGATTGATACATTTTTAAAGAAATTTTTCGGAATATTAACTTTTTTTTATATACACATAATTTTAAAGCAATGTTTTTGAAACTATTAAATAATAAATAATTATTTGACAACAAGAAAACTAGAGATCTCCTCAGCAAATGAGACGTCTCTAAATTTAGGTGTTTTTGGAAACATTTTAAAATTTCTCTATTCTTACAGACACTAATTTACGTTTTATTTTGGAGTGTGCACAATTTTTCTGTAGTATCAGTATCTATAATGTAGTTATCATCTAAATTCACAATGTTAAAATGGTTCAGCTTGGAACTTGTTACTTTTAACTTTCTTTTTTTTCTTCAACTCTTTTTTTTTTTTTTGCTAAGTACTTTTCCTTTTCTGCTTTGTACTTTTCCTCAACAAGAAGAAAAGACTTCAATTTTGGTAATGAAGCATATAAGAAATTATTAGTAAATGATTATAACTTTTTGCAATATTAGGCGTCACATCCTAATATGTTAGAAAAAGAAAATAGGCATTAAGTGATTTCTCAATATTAATTTTTTAAAATATTTTAGATAAATATGCAAACTAACTTCATTTTTCCCAGATAAAACATGAAGCTCCAAACCAGGTTCAGGAACTTCTGCTTCATAAAAATTTTGTATAAATAGCTGCATCCCTTTGGAATTTTCAGCCTGGAAACAAAACTACATTGAGTTAATTAAATTTAAAAACATTATATAACATCTGATACAACGTCGACAGGGTGGCGTAGTGGTAAAGGCAGCAGGCCTCGTACGCCTAAGACCGCGGGTTCAAACCTGGCCCAAGTCGGTGGATTTTCAAGATGCAGAAAATCGCTTGCGCCCATGTCGTATGATTATGCGGCATGTAAAAGATCCCTTGAGTAGACATTTGGCTTGGATGCTCTCGGCTAAATTAAATTCCTAGTGCATATTGCATCAATGAGAGCTCAGGTACCGCCATCTAGTGGTAACTGAACGTCAAAATTCTCATGCGGCGAAGGTACCACACTCATTGTGGTGCCGCTGAAAGAGATGGTACCAATTACCGGGGAACGCACTAGGTCTGCAATGGTTAAGAACCAATAGCAGCTCCATTGGGGTAAAAAAAAAAAACATCCGATACAATAGTTATGAATTAATTTGAATGTTCTTTATATTACAATTTTCAAACTACAAATCAAATTAAAATTTTTCAGAAGCATTTACCTACGAATTTAAAAACATAACAATTTAACATTTTAACTTATTAGTGCAAATATACTAGAGCTATAACCACAATTAAGTATAACAATAGTAAAATATTAATAAGCTTAATACTTTAATAAGAGAATTTAAAAACTATTTTGATAAAGAAAAATGATAACCTTTTCCTTATTAGATAATTCGGCTATATGATTCAAGGCTTTATAAAACACTTCATGCCAGGGTAAGTAACTGTAAGAAGAAAATATTATGCATATATTGATGTTCCAAAATGAAAAGAAAACAATTTGTGTTACATGTATGGTAAAAAGCTAATATTTTAAGGAAAAACTTTTATACATAATATTAAATACAACCAAACTCGGCTATAATGAGGATGAAAGGACTTAGACAATTTGCATGCTAAATCTGAGTGGTATTAATAACCTTGTTCACTAAAATTCAAATTGTATTTTTAAAAAAAATGAATTTAATAAAAATGCAAGTTAAAAAACAATGTACCTTCAATTTTAAGTTATTTATTACTGAAGAAAGAGAAAATTGATCAATGTTGTTAGGGAGCTTTGTTTAACAACAGCTCCAGTTTCAATAGCCAGTGTTGAAATTGCAGATAAAAGACAGTTATATTTTCTGCAAATTTTAACACTTTTTGTGCTAGTATTCAATTCTAGAAAAATTTCAACTTTATTCATAAAAAAATTCATTAGAATTTTAAAAACCTTGTTTCTGAAGAGAAAATTTTGAAACGTCAGTTTAATGGGGGAAAAAACCACTAAATCAGTTATACTTGTAACATTAGGTGTTCAATCTCCCCCTCGAGTCTAAAAAAAACTTTCTTTCTATTCAGAATGACAATTTTAAAATGAGAAATGCTGTGGTATTAAAACTAAGCATAAGTATAAAAATGTTTTAAAAGAAAGAGAAATGGTATTGTTCATTTTTGTTCCTGTTATCAAATGGTACAACAAAAATAGTAAGAATGTTGGAATAACTTTGCATGAATAGCTGAAAAATATGGAAGTACAACATAATTAACTTAACAAAACAATAATGGTAAAATTGCTCAAATAGTAGCCGTAATCTCTTAGAATCTATAAACTAACTATTGCGGCCATTGACTCTGATAACAAAACTTAAATGTCAACTAAATTCCTTCTTCCTCAACAGAGAAGCGAAGAGAGGGAACAATCCCTTGAAAGAGCGACGGCCAATTTGCAGAAGTCAATTTAGGCTAAAACTACATGACAATGATCAAAAGTTCTATTTCCACAGTAGCTCCTTCTATCTTATCAACTGGACCAGGACCTTGCTGGAATAAGCTCGTCTCAAACTAAGGTCATTCTTGATTTTCCAAACTTGTTCCAAAGTGTCCTTTTCCCATCACACAGTGGATTTTGCTCAAAAGTAAAATTTGCATTTTGACAATTCAATCATAAGTAATGAATAGGGAAAAAAAATCAGATTTTTTCGTTCCTGAAGAAAGTATTCGTCAACATTGCAAGTAATCAGTAAGCACATATATATTTATCTTATCTTTGAAAAAATATCATTTATATGTTCATATGGTTCATTTTGTGCTCCTTTTGTTCTCAACATCTGTAACCTGTTGTAACTGTTTATGAATCAGCTATTAGAAATTTAAAAAAAAAAAAAAAATCAAAATTTTGACATGTCTTACAATTCTTTAACCCTTTAAATGCAGGCGTTGCCTAGAAAATGTCTCTTAAGAAATGTAATACTGTGTAGAGAACAGGGCTGTGTTTTTGCCGGCAGAAAATGGTTTCTGCCGTGCCAGTGGCAGAAAGTGGTTATAACCAGTTTTAACCGGCAGAAACTGGCAATAACTGGCACAAACACATTTTGTGACATTATCTGAAAATTTTTTAGTAGTATTAAATTCCCAGAGTACATTTTATTCAGAATAAATAACAAATAAAATATATTGTGGATAGTATTAATTAAAAAATAAATTTGTATTAGAAAAATGAATAGTGTAGTCTTTAAAAATGAATACTGGTAAAAATTAAGATTTTTTTAATTTAGTAACTTTTGCATCCACAATAATGACCTTGCAGCAAAGAAATGCTGGTCTTGAAAGAATATTTTAAAGCTTTTCTTTCATTCAGAACAAATTAAGAAACAGTCTGGGTTCAGAAAGGTTAGCAAAATTAGTCGTATGCTATGAAATGCTCTGTGTAAAAAGTAATAGTATATTTGAGTTCGAGTGGTAATTTTGAAAAATAATTGTAAGAGATATCTTATTTAAAAAGATTTCTCTGATATTTTTTGTGCTTCTATTATTTACTGGTATATTTTCTCAAGAACCATTTCTATTTGTATATAATAGATAATCTTAAAGTTATTGCCATTGCATTGTATTATTTATTTAAAAATACTCTGAAAAATGATTTGCTAAAATATCATAGAATTTGTTGTAATTTTTTTACCTTTAAATAGAAATTCAACTGTAAACAATATCAATAGTTAAACTTGTACAGCATCAGATTACCATTATGATTTTTTTTCAAGTGAAAAAAAAATTAGTATTATATAAACAAAGTATATTTATATGATCATTTTGAAACTTTTTGCTACTTTGAATAACATTCATTATCTTTAGTTTTAATTTTTAACCTAATTGTTTACATATCAAATGTATGTGTGAATTATGAATCTCATATTAAAGTTCTTATTAGTATTATTTTTTAGTTTCTGCCAGTTTTTGCCACTTACTGGCAGAAACTAGTTTCTGCCATGCCGGTTTAAACCGGTTATAACCACTGGTTTTAACCATCCCGGCAGAAACTTGCCAGCCCTGGTAGAGAATAGCTATATTCTTCGGCAGTTTTTGAGGACGACATCTGTTCGAAAAGTGCAAAGTCTTTTCTTCATGCTTTTGGAATTTGATGGTAGAATATTACCTTGCATGCGCTATTAGATGCATCACTTAAAATTATTTTGATCTCAATGATGGTAAATCACACAATTCAACTAGTGTTTAGTGTGTAATGTTTTATTTTTAATGTTTCAGAAATTTTTAGCTATGCCACTGCTGTGCTTTATATTAGTACTAGGGAACAACTATTTATTTAAATCAAACGTTAATTTTAGCATATGCTTGCCTTTGACACTCTCATCCAAAGAGGGAGCGGGCAGGGTTTAAGATTGGCCTGATTTAACTTCCAACAGTCAAATTATGCTTGAGCCATTGCATGGATCTTTTTCAGAATTAGCACAGTTTGTCAAACAGAGGACTTTATTTCTGCTTGTTATTATGGACTAATACTCACATAAGCATCTTGAATTATGTGTGTAACCTTAAGGATTGTAATTGTGTTCTTACAAAGTACTTGGGAGCAAATTAGAAAGATATAAAATTGTCAATACCCTGATGTTAGAAAATAAAACCTTATGTACAATGCTAGTAATACCTATTAACTTAAATTGAAATAAATAAACAAATACTATAATAAAAAACAATAGAAGATAAAGCAGTATTTTTTATTAAAAAAAGTGTTTTTTATTACTATTATTATTTCTCATAAAGGATAACAGCAGCAGGATTCATAGAGAAGTTCTAATTAGTGTACAGTGAATAAACTGAACAATGTTGTCTTTCCTCTAAGGAAAATAAATGATTAAAATGATGAATAACAAATTATTAAATAGGAAACCACCTTAAGATTGAGAGACTTACCTGAGAAAAACATAACAGGTAGAAGAATTAGAAGCATGCCTGCAGAATCCAAATGTCCACTGACTATCGATGTTTGTCAATACAAAAGAAAAATGCTGTACAGCATTGCTAAAATATTAATGAGAACTTTTTCAATAAATACATAGAAAAAAGCCAAAAGCCGTTTTGAAATTACAAAAGTTAAAAATATAAATCTTTTTATTAAATATACGATTAATACAAAGGATGAGCATGTTTCAAAAAATTGCTATTGTTTAAAAATCTAAAAATTTTAATGCTTTGCTTATAATTGCTTTGTATGTTAAAATATTCATATTAAAAGAGTCACTAAAGAGCCAATATGCTTCATTTAAAAGAATAACTCATTTTTCTTAATTTTTGAATCTAACATGAAATTAATCTTTTAAAAATATATAATACCAAACAAACACACAAAAAAATTAATTAGATAATATTTGAAATTGAGTATACTCACTTGCTGAATTCACATGGATATGCAAACCCAGGGACAGATTTTAATATCTCCTAAAAGAATAATAATAATTAATAAGTGAATGAAATTATATGTATTCAGATAGACCTGAAAAATTCTAGACAAAATCTACTTTCACACCAGATAGTTAAAATTTCTACTAGCGTATTTATACAATGTTATAAAAGACATCAGTTATGCCTGTTTACAATTCCTTTATAAATGGGATAATATCAATTCACACATTTTTATTAGATTTTCAGAACAGCTATAAACAGCTACAAAAATAGCAAAAGAAGGAAATGAGTACAAAAAGGATTACTAATTTGTTTATACTTTAGAAAAGTCTCCCAGAGTTATACATACTTTAAATTAAACATCAGCTTGCAACTGAACATCAAAAAATGGTATTTTGGAATGCAACAGTTCATCAAAAAGGCTGTGAGATTTTCTATACTGACAATTTTTTTACAACAAACAAAACTTTTTGTCTCATGAAATAGGCAGTATAACTCAGAAGCAACCACATTTCAAATTGTATTTTAACATTATCTGAACCTCTTAAAAAAAGAAAAAATCAAAATAGTATAACAAATATGTGATGAGAGTAAAATTTGATACTTTAATTTTGTTAGATTTTCAAAACACAAGGATATGCTATAGCCTATCATAAACTGTCAAAGCACGTTCCTAATTGTAATTGTAACTGAGTGCCTCATATGTCAATTCAATTAACTCCATAAAACAAAAAGCAGAAAAAAGGAATAAAGAAAATTGTGTCATGAAGGAAAAAAAATTGGCATTATACCATCAATCTTCTATTCGAAAAGATTGGACACTCTGGTAGAAACCTATGTTAAATGCTTCGGAGCAGAGGGATCTGAGAAATATAAGTAAAAAAAGCAACATTTAGGATGAGATTGGCGAGAGAATCCTGGCGAAAATCATACTGAGGATGTCATTGTGGCAGTAAGTCGGCAAAGTGGATGCACTGATCCTTTGAGGCAGGCACGGCGAGATCGTCAGAAACCCCCGAAGATACCGGGGGGGTCGGATCGTGTAACACAGGTAACAAAAAGAAAGGGGCCAGAAAGCGCTGAAATAGCCTGGGGTACGTTGTTCATGGTCTACCCTTCTGCTATTATTAGGCGAGTGTCAATCACTTCTTAACGAGCTTCACATAGTTAAAATATATAAGGGAAAATAAAAGCAAACGTAAAGTGTTCCCAACTATCAGGATGAAACCTATTTGCTCCTGTTAAGGAAGATTCGATAAGTTGCTTTCCTTTTTGGAAAAAATTCAATTACGGAAGAAATTTTGTTGCTGCTGCATGTAAGTTATAGTACAAAGCGCTGCCGTTAGAAAGCCACGAAACAGGGAGGGTAATTTTATCGGATTAAAAAAAAATTGAAAATACTTTAAAAGACAGCAGTCGATTAGCGAAAGGAGTAGGAGATTTTCAGCTTCCTTCAAAATCGGAAGTTTAGACAAACTTTTTTTCTTCAAAAAGTACTTTTAGTTTACACCGGGGGCCGTGCCCCAATGCTGTCTGATGGTCGTCCAATGCTGGAGCAATTTGAAACATGGATTCCCGGAAAAGGATTTAAATATTTTAAAGTATTGTTTCAACATGCAAATATAGTAAAAAATAAATAGAGAAAATTCTAATAACAAATTTCTTCTGTGTTTATTCCTTTACGGCTCTTAAAATTGTTGGGCTTTGCTTATTAATATGTTTAAATTCTGTTTTCGGTCAAATGATTGAAACCGCCTCTAAGGAATACATTTTTTTTTTTTTTTTTCAAAATTTTCTCTTGACTTTATGGTTGCAGTTCTGAATTTTAAAATTATTTTTTTTAACTTAAATACAATCATCATATAAATAAAAAAAAGGCTTCATAGAGAGTAAATGCATAGGTTTATCTCCAGCACTCTTCATTAATTAAAAATTGAAATCTGCGTGGGCGAAACAGAAGAAAGAAGTGCGCCGAATTTCAAATTGAGCAATTATAAAACCACAATTTGCATCTATAAGTGTTTTTTATATCAGCTTTTCCACCAGAAAGTTCTCTATAACTCATTACTTTCAAGTTTTCATTGAAAAGTTTCCCCCGTAAGAGTTCGAACGTGCACGCAAAAATCCTCTCAGACATTAGCGGCAGAAGCAAAGGGAATCGTTATTTAATCATGTATTAGAGGAATATCTTCAAAAATAAAACATCAAGCCAAACCGAAAAATTAGCCTAGTGAAGCAAACAATTATAATCATGCCGGTTAACGGGATGCTGCCTGAATAGCTACTTAAAAAACGCTTTGAATTCCAGTCTGTTCAATTCACATTCCTATTCCCTTAGTATTTGTTTTTGGAGAAAAGCTGTCAAAGCTTGAAAACATTTTTTGCTGTATTCCCATTTATCAAATCATTATTTATATCATATTGTGTACTGCTGCTGTTATATTACGTAGTGTTTTTATTTTTACTGAATATTTTAATTGAACAATTTTGTTTATTTTAATAAAAAATAATGCTACTAAGTAACATTAAGTCTTAAGTTTATTAGGAATAGATTTAGCATTTACCAAAGTTCCTATTCATTTGTCTTAATGGTTTTCAAGACATACGGTTTTTTATAGTTCAAATTTTATTAGTTGTTACCAGTGGAGAACCTGGAAGTTTCTGAAAGCCCTTTCCTGTGTGCAACATTCGCTTAACGTGGCTTGTTTGCCCCCCCCCCCCCCTCGTTCCTAACAGCATGAAAGCGCCCCCGCAGTCGTAAATTATGTTTATAAGGTGGCGACAGAACCCTTTAAATCAGGGATATCAGGGAAATCGGGAATTGTTTTCTTTGTTTTTGATTTATCCCGGAGTTCCAACGAACTTATCGGTAATCATTAAAATGATTCAACGTTCCCTTATTAAAAGTTAATTCTTCAAAATGCACTAGTTTGCATTTAGTTTTTAAAATTTCTCTGGGGGAGAATCCACCCCTTCAACTGTCAGAATTTCATGTAGGAATTTAAGGGGGGGGGGCCCTAATGTTGCGATGAAAGGGCCATGTCGTGGGAACATTAAGAAAATTTTCTGGGTTTATCAGTGACAGGGACGTAACTAAGTCATTTTCTAACTAGGGCCAGACCACGATTTGTATTTAGGCAAACATACATTTAGAAAATTTAGTGCCCCTAAATTAATCTAGCGCCCGGGGCATAGGCCCTGTCTGCCCCCCTCTAGTTACGTCCCTGATCAGTGGCCACCAAGTAAGCCTCAAAAAAAAAAAAAAAAAAGCCTAGCGCATAAAAGTTTATGAAGTTTGAACAATAATTGAATGGAGGGGGGGGGGGGCAGTTCTTCGCCGCCTCAGGAAACTTCAAGATCCCATACTGAACTTTTTCATACATTTGCTTCTAGTGTAAATTTAAATAAGATATACTTCACATTGTATCTAATAAAATAAACAGTTGAAAAATAGGCAATAATACTGATTAGTATTTTTACTTATTAAGCTAAATTTATTTTTATCTCCAAACTTGAATCTTTATTCATGTTTCTTTTTTAAACTCACAAGGATGGATTCGTATTCAAACGACCCGATATGTATAATAACACAATGCTTCAGCTCTTTACACAGCTAAGAAAGAAAGACCTAACATCTGTTTTCATTTTGCGGTTTGCCTGAGAACAACACATCCAACAAAAAGACATCTCCACCGCGGAAGATGGTACAATAACGACAACGCCCCTCTCTCCTCTGAACCTTCCAATTTCTAGGAATTCCGAGCGAAAAGCAATGGCAACCTCGTCGCCAAATTCCAAGAATAATTAGTGAAGATTGGCGGCAAACGCATGCGAGCTGCCCTAAATGTTTGTTTTCTTTTTTGTTGTACACCTCAGACCTGCCACGGTTGTTTTCTCGGCAATACTGAAACCGAAGTGTCCCATCTTCTTCTTTTTACCATCTTTGATTATACTCCCATTAAATTTCCTGTCAAACGGCAAGGAACATATTTAACCAAAACATTACTCCTAAATTCCCATTATATTTCTCTTAATGTCAATTGAACCCTTTTAAATCTGAAAAAAGGAAGTTTAAAATCAGAATTAATCAATTGCATGCAGGTAGCACATTTAAAATTGTAAGTTAGTGGTTACACAAAGACAAATACACTGGTGATTATTTTAAAGACAAATTCTACGGTAACAAATCATCATGCTTTTGTTTTTGACATTAATTTTAAGCAACATGTTTCCTCCCTGTTCCCTCCTCGTAACTTCAACAGTAAATACCACACTAATAAAAACATTGGATATAAGCACTAGTAAAGCATGTTTTTATTGTTTAGAATTCTTACCTCCTTCTTAAAATTGTAAGGGAACATCCAAGTAATCCATGGACCTACAAAACAAACACATTGCATTATTTTGATGCATAAGGGAACAAAATTGTATTAAAAGAGAAACATTCACTTAGCCCATATACAAAATGAGTAAAAGCGCACTGAGAGTAGAAATCTTGTATTACTTTTATAAAGACAAATTTTTATTAAGAAAGACCCAAGAAATTCAATTTATGTAATCCTTAAGGATGTTTTAGTTTTTATTTTTAGAACTTGTTACATACCCAAATATAATATATAAAACAAAAATACAAAGTTGGATATGCTTTTAATTAAAAAAAAATATTTAATTAAAGTACTTAAACTTTATGAAATAAATATTTATTGATGTATGGTATTTTAATTAAAGAAAATTTTTGGCTTTTGCATGTTTGTTCTTTGTTATTTAAAATTTCTACTTTATATTCTATGAGACATAGCACATTCTCTTCCCTAAAATAAAAGAAAATGAAAAGAGTAACCAAAAGTAATATGAAAGGCATTAAGGTACTATTCCATTGGGGGACATAAAAAATTGACAAACACTTGCTTAATTAATTGACCGTGTTTAGGGTTTCATATGGCTGTAGGTAGTGGTGATGACTATTATTATTATTATTTCAAATCAAACTCCAAACACAAAACAAGGCCAATAAATTCAGCTTCAATGGTGTCACTGCGTGGTGATTTTATGGTCTCTCGAAATGGAAAAGTAGGGGGCCTCGGTGGCCGAGCGGTCTTAGTACCAGTTTCCGCCCGATGCTTGCGCGCAGTAACGAGGTCGTGGGTTTGATTCCCAACTTGCCCCGAGTGTATTTCTGTTATTTCCTCTCTTTGTGATGTAATAATATCTTTCATGTATTGTCTTGTGCTATCTGTCATATTGGACGACAGTTCATTAGCGAGTCCCGAGACTAAGCACACGAGCTGGAAAATAAATGTACTTCAATTCAAATGGAAAAGTACCATCACTTCTTTTGAACAAAACATATTTCATTACTGAATCATGTTGAAATAATTAGGTACTAAATATATTTGGAAAATTTATGATGTATAAAAACAAATAAAAACATACTTGCACCATTATCAGATGGTATACCAATTTCACAGAATAACTCAAATGCACGCACAGGATGCTTCCTAAAAAATGAAATTGACATCATTGAAGATGATGGAGACAAATGATTTCATTATGATTGTTGCATTTCAGTTATTTGTTCAGCTAGTGAGTATTAAGTATGAAAGCTACTAAAGTATGGACACATCAATATGATTTCAGTTATTTTAAAACAGTAACTCTTATAAGTGATACGATAAATTGCCAAAACTTTTGTAAAAATTCTTTGGGATGTTTTGTACGGAAGAGAGAAAAGAATGTTTTGTATTCTAAATTTTAATGTATTTTTTCTCTTCTTGAATTAATTGCAAATATTCTATTTTAAACAGTAGTGGTTTACTACAACTGCATAAAATAAGGTAGAAAGACTATGAGCAACCTTTTTTCCAGTCATTTTGAGTATTTTTGAAAATATTACATTTCAAAGAACTTTTTACAGTGCAGTAAAGCAGCTCAGAAATCATGTTCTGGATTTTTAAAAACATTAATAATAATAATAATAATTAGTTCCATTTTATAATTATGTAGAAAATTATTCGCTGAAAGATGTATTAATTTCAATATTTGGTGCAAATAAAAATGCATAGATGTTTTTGGAATTTAAAAAAAACTTCATTTATCCAAACAATTATTTTCTATTACTCTCAGGCATTCACGTTCAGAATTTATGGATTATTATCATCATACAAGATTCAACATTTGATTAAAAATATTATTCAATCTGGGTTCCGTTAATTTTTTACTATTAAAAGCATTTAAAAACATAAAACATTTAGCTTTAAGCAGACTGAGGACTTAGAATATATACTCAAGTACTTCAAAGTACTACGTATTTAATCCTCAAATTACTCAACGTATTAAAATTACATTCAAGCAGAAATAAGCACTATTTTCAAAAAGCGGAAAAAATTATTCAACCTTATTCTGGTACCCATTGTATTGTTCTCTGTCAAGGTATGTATCTAAGTGAAATTGAGGATAAATGTAAACAAATTTTAGAATGACAACACCACATGAAGGCAGCATGACACATTCCAAAATTTTAACATAAAGTAAGTTTCAGAACTGTGTTATTTATTAGAAGCATTCATAAGGCGGCAGCACGGAAATTACTGAGATGTGAAGCGGAAACATAATTAATTAATTTCAATGAACATAACAAATCTCAGCAATCAAACATTGTTATTTCGTCGTTGCCATTTTCATAATAAAACTAACAGTAAATGAGTCATTATTTGTAAAATGTTTAAAAAAAAGAGAGTAATTCACATTACAGAATTGAGCACCAGTTACTCGTTATCAGTTTTCTATTTTTCTAAACTAACATATTTGTCCCAATTTTATTTAATAGAATATCAACATTCATAAGGTGAACATAAAATTCAAAATTAAGCAGCGATCCTGCTAAAAAGCTTTTGTTTACTATATTATTTGTGATTTTCTTCTTACAGACTAAATTTCAAAAGACTGCCTTGTATGTTGACCCGATTAAAAATTTGAAAATTTCATCAACAAATCGTTTCCGTCATTTTCCGAATGGCAATCAAGCTAAACGTCAACATCTTGCGTTGAGTTTTGTGGGTGGCGGAACCAAAACATTATATACAGCAATCCTATACTTTCAATGCATTTAAATCTGTTATATTGCTTCATTAAGCAATACACCAATCATACTTAACAATTAAACATCAATTTCATCCCTTTTAAGTGAATGAAAAGTAGTTTTTTTTCGCTACGCATAAGAAAGTATGTATACGTTTTTAATAACTGATAAAATGTTTAACCAAATTGTCTCCCTGCGGATTGTCCCCTTGCATAAATTTTCATCTTTGTGTTAAGATTGTTTACTCTTCGTTTAAATATTAGTTATCATTTATAAATGAAGAGGTTTTGGGTCGTTGGCCTGAAAAGCAATTTTAATTACTATTTTCCGCGTCCCTGTTTTCCGTCGTAGTTTGATTTTTTTTCCTTTTCGTAAAATTCTTTTTTTTACTTCAAAGTATTGTAAAAATTTGATTATTTCAATTTCATATGGCATAAGACTCTGTTTTAATATGTATTTAAAATATTTTACGTATATATGTTATGTGTTTATGTATATATATATTTTTTTCTTTTTTTCTTTTGCTTGTATATGTGTTTTGCTCTTGAATATTTTTCTTACTCTGATAGAGAAACTTCTCATTTGTCATTGGGCTACATCACTTGTTCGCATTATTTCTGACCTTTTACAGAAGCTTTTAAAATCATGTAGTACGGGGGGCTAAAATTCAAGGTGAGATGGCGGGATTCTCTCCACTATTCTCATATTCGAGATCCCTTCTTTGAAAATTGACTAACAGGGTGTCTCCCGCCGCGGGAGATTCGAAAAAAAAAATCAGTTAAAAAGTGAAAATACGCATTTTTTCACCATGATATATAGTGACCAATATTATTGTATTATATTATACTTTGTACAGTACTGATTGGTTATATAAATTTGAAAGTGGGACCATGGTAGAGTCATGTCAATATACTTCATTGAATGAACATATGATATAAACAAACATGGTCTAACTAATTCAAGATGGTGTGCATGGTCTAGCATTAATTCAGAGGCCCTCCTAACAACTTAAAAATATGAAAGTCAGTCTAGATATTATACTTGGGTTCAGCAAAAAAAGCATAGAATAATAAATTTGCAATGGTCAGACAGAATTATATAGGATGCCAGGAGGTATTATGTAACTGGCCTGATTGAGTCATTAAAAAATTTTCTCTTTAAACATTTTTAATTAGTAAATTGAATATTTTTGTTTTTGAAATTATGCATTTTATTTTTCTATGAGAAAGCATTTTTGTTGCTGAATAGTTTTTTGTTTCACCCTAAAAAGTGTTTCCTTATTCATAAAGTGGTGAAAATGACATGAACTGTTAAAAATGGAGGAATGGTTTCTTAATAGATTATTGGATAACATGTAATAAAAGGGTGTAAAATAAACTTTCTACATTAAATGGGCATACATTTTACCTCAGCATAGTAGGTATGGGGATGATAAATTAAAGATGGAGAGTGTCTGCTTTGAACTTTAAAAAATGAATTGAATCTGAAAACTTTTGTTTTGGGGTTTTTATAAAAAGTAAATATTATTGGCTGTAATTTATTCATAATTTTAAAATCATTATTGTTGAAATAAATTTAGTGCAAAATTCATTATTATGATATAAATACTATATTGCAAAAACATTTGTGCGACTTTTTAAAACTATTTTTTACCTCTGGCCACTTTTGAAGAGTACTTTTCGTATAAAAAGCTACTAAAACGACTAATTTTAGTCTCCTAATGCAGTGGCAGCCTTGCATTTAGGCACATTGATATTTAGAGATTAAAATAATGTATTAAAAATTGATAATGGATGATTTAATTGGATCTTGCTTTTGTTGTATATTCAAGAAGTTGTCATATCAAAAAGTTTTTCTTTCTTTCTCTCTTTAATATTTATCATTTTCTTATTACTATAGTGTTTTTCAATATCATTGTAACTTTTCAGATATACATAAAAGAAATCATGTCATCTCGGATGGATTTAATGGATTTAGCACGCCATTTAAGGCAAGAATCATTGTTTGTGTCATCAGAAAAGCAGAATTTACAGCACTTGAATGAAAAAGTATTACTAATTTACTTATTTTTCACTTTTGTCGTATATAAGATATAAGAAATAAAATTTTATCTAAAAAGGTACTCCCTCTGTCCTAAATTAGCTACTACTACATTTGAATACTTTCTTACCAATTATTGATACTGAGGATTTTATGAATTTGGTTTGAACGTTATTCAGAGATTTGATTGAAGTACATTTATTTTCCAGTTCGTGTGCTTAGTCTCGGGACTCGCATTCAGAGATTTCAGGTGCTATACTATCAATCAACAATGTTTAATTACCAAGTGTTCCCTGCTTAAGTCGTTATTAAATTAGCTTCAAATATAGTTTCTGATTGCCACCAGTAACTAGTGCAGAGTTCTTACCAAAATGGCATGTGGCTTAAGATCGTGCAAACCCTGCACATCGAAATATTTATCCCAAAATAAGAGCTGCATTTGTGGAAAGTAAAAAATGAGAATGAAAATACTACGTTGTAATAATTTTGAATGCAAATAAATCAATTTTAAATGATATTTAGAGTTTCTTCCACGCAATTTATTTTCTTAATTACATACCTACTCCAAGGCTCCACCTACTTAAACTATAGCAACTAATTTGGGACGGAAGTATAATTTCATTACATTGACAAATGTATTGTATTTAAGGATTTAGATTATTTTATTAATTATATTGTTATGTGATGATAGTTTTTTTGATTGTGTGACCTTGAAAAATCCATTGCCTAAATGTGTAGTTGTTAAAGCTTATTTTAAATTGCACTTAATTATTTTTTCCATGTAAAACACAGAAAAATCATTTTTCAGTATTAAAAAATAAATAAAATTATCAATTAAAGGATTGATAGATAGTATTTTGACTAAAACACATAAAAATTGTGCACTTAAACAGTGAGTGCTGTTGAGTCCATCAACTAGTGTCAGTTATTTAAAAGTGGCCAGTATTTGTGCACATCACTAGTGAGCAATAAATGTAATTTGGTTTAAAAATGGTAGCTAATATCAGTGTAGATTTTCATAAGAGAAAAAATATTTATTTTATTTATTTATTTTCTTTTGTAGGTTTTAAAAGCTGCTGAGAATCTATATCATCTTTCGTGGATTGCACGGCAGCAGCGTTTAATACTGAATAATCTCCTGCTGTCCCATGCAGATTCCAATTTATCAGCTTGTTGTCACAGATCAAATGTAGTTGAAGATGCTAATTTCATTGATTCCTACAAACAGCTGGGAATGAATGACATTGCTTATTCTGAATTTCTTCAACACCTAAGGGAGAATCCTAAAATTATTGCTGCATGTCTCAACTATGGGGAAAAAATTGACATAAGCACCATGCAAAGTGTTGTAAACATTGTAATGCCTGCAATTTATGGAAATTGCATTTTACCTGAAGATGAAATTCATGCACTAGTTTTACTCAAAGAGCTTATGTCGTTGCAACTTGCAGTGAGTGACAATCCCAGGAGATTGCTACGACATGGATCTTGTGCTTTCAGTAGGGTTTATAAAATATTTAATGAGTGTCTCTTCAGTGCAAAAATATTTCTCACAGCTGCACTTCATGAACCCATAATGCAAATGCTGATGGCTGATGACTTGTTCTTAGATATTGATCCGAGTAAAGCTGCAATCAGATTTTTCCCTCAAGAAAGGGAAAGGCATTTTGGTAAGGAAGGTACTCCAGAATATGCCGCTGCGCTGCAGCGACATAGAAACTGGATTGTCAGCAGGCTAGTCCACATTACAAATCTCTTCATTGATGAAATACGTAACAATTTATATTGCTTTCCCCAAAGCTTATCATGGCTTGCTCGACAAATGTATAACATAGTGATGAAAGCCAAGAGAGTTGAAGTTCGCGAAGTTGGAGCCATGTGTGCTGATCTTGTCTTTGCGTTCTTTATCTGCCCTGCCATTGTAGATCCTGAATCGTATGGTATAACTGATACTCCAATAAGTTACATTGCACGTTTTAACTTGATGCAAGTTGCACAAATTCTTCAAGTTCTTGCAATGTCAAAATGGGAGGAAATTGATCCAAAACTTATGGATTTGTATGAAAAATTTGAAAAAGTAAATTTTTGAGTTTTTTTCCTAATTCTTATTACTGCATATTTATCAAAAACTTTCATGTTGTACAATTGTAAATTCCTTTCATGCAACTTTTTTATTAATTTCTTTTTAAATTTTTATTTATTATGTTGAAATTTTATCGAAAGTGAAATTATTATTTAATTTGTAAACTTTAAGGTTAATTTTTTGAACAGTAATACTTTAAGCAAAAAAGTTTACCTTTTGTACAACAATTAACATTAGTAAAAAAACAACAAATTTAAGCACAAAATTAAATTACAAAGAGCAGATGCGTAATTAATTCCATGTAATTCCGAAACGCTTCTGATTTTTGTAATTTAATTTTGTGTTTGAATTTGTTACTTCATTTGCTTCAATAATTATTTATTTATTTACTTTAGTTAGCTTTCTGTTTGATTTAAAATTTAACTTCTTCAGCTATTTCATTTTAGAAAAAGGGATGGACATTTGACAAAGTAACAGGCTAGCCAAATGTCCTTATTAGTTGTAACTAATCTTTAAAAAAAAAAAAATTGCTGCTTAAGTAATTAAAATTCAAGATTGTAGCTATCATAATGAATACTTTGTATTGTACTTCAACACTTTCCTAACTAAAGTTGAAGGTTTTTATTTATTACTTGTATTTTAAATGTTATAAATGATATCAATAAATTAAAAAGTTTTGTTTTTTTACACTAATCACTTGGTAATTTATCTGTAAAAAATAATTTGAAAAAGAAAATGAATTGAGAATGCTCTCAAATTTTCACAAAATTGGTAAAAATAAGAAAAGTTTCTTTTTTTATATATTAATGTATATTACGTAGTAAATATTTTCCTTTGTGCAGAAACAATTTATGAGAAAATCAATGTTAAACAGCACAAACTCCAAAGTACATGACAAGTATTTCTTTGGGGCTTCTTGTTTTCCCGAAACACATGCATGCAATGTGCAATTAGCATTGTTGAGTATTAGTTTTCTCATGAATTGATGCCTATTGTCATTCAAAAATAAGTTTTTAATTGCTTATATCTATGTTAGGACTGTATGTCATCTCTCTTGGATTTGATATTGGAAGGCAGCACTAGTGATTCCCCATCGGATCTTGTAACTCAGTTTCAAGATCTTAATAGGTCAGCTGTTCTCATCACAGAATCTGAGCTTTTATCCTTGGTAAAGTGCCATTATATTTTTAATCCAGTTAATAAATCTTAAAGAACTGTTTCAGACATTAGTTGAAATTTTTTTTACTAATGCAATATGAATTTTTAATGTATAAAATGTAAGTTCTATTGTATTACTGTAATATGATGAGTTCATCACAAAGATAAATTTGAATTGAACAACTAAATGTGAGGAGTATGATTTGCTATGTTCTTTTAGAATAGCTGCTAAATAATACAGTTAAGTACATATAGCTGTTAAGTAATGCAAAAGCACTTCACTGTATTTGTCCATCCATTGTATCTCTACAGCTAAAAAAACCATCTTAATTTATGTTAGTTTTATAAACTAGTTTTCGAAAACTTTCTTTTCAAAAAAATTAAAAATAAACTCTTTTATCTGATTTTGTTTTGCAACAAAGTTTGTTGATCTGTTGGAAGTAAAAGATAAAATGTTAGGAAGTAAAAGATAAAATGAATTAAGACATTTCATGATTCTGTTTTTTGAAATGTTTTCTGTATTTAGGTTCAAAGATTGCATAAAACATATTTTATAGGATAGTTTAAACATGTTTGAATTCTCATCTTCCACTTTTTGTGTTATAACTTTCTGCATTTCAATTGAAAACCCAGAAGCTAAAGTTGCCAGGTAAACTATTACAACAAAAATTTAAAACTAGTTTTATTATTTCAGGTTTCATTTTTGAGGTCTGTTGAAAGCGGCACTTCAGATCCAGCTCTGAAAAAGACCCTGAGCTCTATGGTCAATCATCTTCCGGCATCTAACGTAACTGTACCAGTTACTCTACAAAATGGAAACGTAGCATCTAGCTCAACAAATGACAATCAACCGCAAACTCCATCTACTAAAAGAAGCTTTCTTGGGAAAGGCAAGTCATCATTGTTATGATTGTTATTCCATATTGAAAACTTTTTTGGACATTAAAGAATTTTTTACGCTATCAAAAATTATTAACTTGATGATTGCTGTCTTAGCCACCACAGTAAACCAAAATTTGCCTATAAATGATGACAGTAATCAGAACTTCAGATGATTCTATTTTATAAAAGAAAAAAGCACAACTTCCTGGAAGAATAATTTTCATGTTTTTTGCATAATGAATTAAAAAGTTATCTATTGTAAAATTAACTTTTTAAATAAAAATATCTAATTTTAAAAATCTAAACTCTCCCCCTCCCCTCCCTTTGATGGTTCATTATGGTTTAACTAGAATTATTCACAAAAGTAGATGATTGAATTTATAATCCAAAATAGACCTTGAGAATGAAAATGTCGAAGGTTTTTTGCTGAAATATTATGCAAATACTTTACTTTGTAGGTTTTATAATTAATGTTTCATCAAGATACACTTCATGAAGTAAAAAATGAAAAAAAAAAAAAAAACATTGAGTAAGAGATCAGTTTTGTTTTCAAAAATATTAGCATAAAATACTGTTGGAAAGTGCCAATTAAATCCCGCAAAAAGTTGTGACTTTTTTATTCAGAAAAAGAATTTCCTTTTTCAGCTTTATTTCTCTTGCATTTTTATTTTTAATAGCTCAATAATATCTTTTGAGAATGAATGAAATTCTTCTTTTGTCTATTTTTCTAATAAAAGAATCAATGATTCCTCTTAATTTTTATTCATTTATTCTCTTTCTTTTTAAATTAGTTACAAGAATTTCTTTCATAGAATTGTTTAAAAATCAATTTTTAATTATAATGCTATGCTTTTACATACACAAGCATATAATTATTGGTGTAAAATGATTAAGAAGATTAATTTAGGGCATGTAACTAACAATAGGCTATAGCAATAAGCCATATATCTATATATATATTGCATTTTATTTTAATAATAAAACTTAACAAATATCAACCTTTATATACAGCATACTGAATATTGTTAATGTATCCTGAAAAAAAGTAAGGAGCACAGAATTAATGTAGTCAAAAATATTTTTTTAATTCACCATTAAATGGTTAATTAATTTTGTAAGGTGGTACATTACATTTCACAGACAGCTCCAAAATATTTAAACTTATTAAGAAGTAAAAAAGTTTACATTTGTGTAGAAGTAATAAGTGGGAAAATCAAAGTAATAAACACATGAGGGGCAATGAAATTGTTATTTGTGCATTTAGGGTGCATAAGTTGTTCAATTTCCCATTTATTATTTCCTTCTAAAAATAAATTTTATGATCCTTAGATTTCCGTAGTTCCATCAATATTTGTACATTTGTTTCCTTGATTTTCTTATGATTAAAATTCCTTTTTTTTGTGTTTGATAAGGCAAGGTTCTTTTTATTTTCTAACTATTTTAATAATTTACCGATCTATTTTTCATTTCATTTACAAAATTATCTATACATCAATAGTTCTATTGATAGCTAACATGTTAAATACGACTTCATTAAAATTTCACTCTAACAAACTTTATATAAGTAAAATTAGTAACATTATTTTTCTACATGTTTCAGTAAGTCGGAAAAGTTCAAAATTGCCAAGTAATATGATGCTGAGCTCAGAAAACCACATTGATGAAGCCAATGGAACCAAAGAATCAGATCTAGCAGGTTCTAATAAAGATCAACTTGAAGATGTTCTAGTGGTACCAATCATCGGCTTTGATTTTGATTGTCCTGGGATGCTAAATGAAGAAAAAGTATACAAAATACTTTTATACTTCTTTTCCTTTTATAACTTTCACTGCAGTTAAAAGTTATTTGCAACAGTGTTTTCTCTATAATGCATAGATCCTTATTCTTCATGATTATTTTTTAATGCTTAACATTTTTAGCTACAATCTTACAAACTTGTTACATTCGTTTCCTCATATTCTTGTGTACAAGTAAAATTCTTATGTAGCATAAAAATATCAAGTCGTGTTTTAAAGTATTTTGATGATTGTAATAACATGCAATGTGTTTAGTAATTTTTTTTTCTTTTTTCTTTTATTAATATTGCTCATATTTTGTGAGAAATCTATAAATTCAGAGCTTGTTGCATATTATTAGTTGCATCGCAAATTTATTTTTGAATCTGAAAGCTGATTTTACATAGTAAAATTAATTATTTTTTCCCCGACCTTTATGACAAATATTTGTCCATTTTCACACCTCTTTTTCGACATGAGTCTACAGCAGCTTTCCCCGAACAGGGTTCCCCTAAGCAAGCGGTCGGCAACCCAAATCGACTGAAGATCTACTTTCCGAGCTCGACGAGCACCAAGATCGACTCCGAGAACGGGGGGGGGGGGGGGGTTCATACACTATTAATAGGACATGTTGGGATTGCGTCTGTCTTCAAATTGTAGGTTAATTCTTGTCAGAACAAGTTTTGATGCTTAAAAAATTCCTACCTTAAAATTGCTAAAATAACGTTATGTTAAAATTGTTAACTCGCATGAAAACAATATTTCAGAATCTAATATATTATTTCTTTTAAATTTGATAAAGAAACTGTTAGTTTTTGTTTTGTTTTTAAATAAAACATACATGTGAAATGCCGTGACATTCTTCAATTAACTCTCGCCGAGAGCCTAGTTAATGTGACGGCTGACAATCCATATTA
The DNA here is from genome assembly GCA_038502835.1 of Octonoba sinensis. Taxonomy (NCBI): domain Eukaryota; kingdom Metazoa; phylum Arthropoda; class Arachnida; order Araneae; family Uloboridae; genus Octonoba; species Octonoba sinensis. The sequence goes on from CM076605.1 coordinate 75,534,012, forward strand.
TTGGCAAGTTTTTTTTAGGTCCGGTGAATGATCTAGCAAACTAAAGAACATTTTCTGAAGGGGGAAAAATAAATTCGCCTTTTAATTCAAAAGTCATGATTTTTTTTAAAACTATAAACTCCAAAAGGCTGTCGCGATCGACTAAAAATGGGGGTCAATCGCGATCAACGGGTTGCCGACCACTGCCCTAAGCTTTAGGGTTCTATGAAACATTGTTAAGAGTTCTGCAACAAATCAAGATTCTTGATTGTATAGTTGACTTTGGTTATAAAGATCCTGCTTTACAATGACCCAGTGCATTATAATGTCCTTTGAAAGAGAACCAATTGACTTCCATTTATGGTAGTATAATTTTACATTTGATTAAACAACCATGAAGGAAATACTATTTTTAATATAACAACCTATATAACAGGTTTGAATTAAATGAGTAGGGGTTTTTCCACTCTAAAATTTACCTTTATCAGGCATACAGAAAAGGAACCATCTTCATTGAAAAATAGTGACAAATTGTTTTCCAGAAACAGAAAATACTCTTCCCCCACTGTCCAAATGACTTGCATACTTTTCTTTATGGATAAAGAGCAGTTTAGATTTTTATGCACTACTTACGTAAAGTGTTCATAAATTGTTTTATATTCAGTTTGCTTGAAAGTCTATTTCACTTATATACCCTCATTGTATAATTTATGTTTTACAATATATTTAACAATGCAGCTATTACAAATTGTCACATTGTAACAATTTTGCATCTTTTTGTTTCGAATTATGTGAAAAGCACATCTGTTTTGAGGCTTTTTGCATTTTTTTCCACATTTTATTTGACATTTTGATTTTTTATTCAAAATTTGCAAGCTAAATTATTATTTTCTCATTATTCAAAATTTAAAATGTTTCCCTTGTGTTTTTCTTTTTCTTTTTCAGTTTCTTCATTGATTTTAAAAGTCCAAATCGCTATAAATTTTGGTTCAAATTCCTCATGCTATTGCTGTGCATTCCTCAAGTTGTTTGGTGGCAGCCATAACACCTTTTCAGTCAAAAGTTCCCCATGGCTGTCAAATATAGATAATACTGGGAGTTTTATGTAATATATCAGGGCTAAGATTCAGAGTGGCATGATTCCCACCCAAATTTCTCTGATCCCCACCTTAAAAATGGACTAAGGAGGAGATTTCCGCTCGCGGAAGATATGAAAAGTGTACGAAAAATTCGTATTTTTTGCACTTGCTTCTGAAGTTACCAATATTGTTATTGTTAAAAAGAGAAAATATTTCGGGTGTGAGCTGCATGTAGACCGTCAAATAATATTGCTTTTTTTCTTCCTTCAGAAATAAAGCATGGAGTGGAGTCAAGTCCTCTCCACCTGAAAATTTGAATTTTGACCCCTGTAGACTATATGGGAAGTGTCATAAGTTTACTCGGCCACATGGTTGAAATTTTCAGGAAATGCTTCTGATTAGTTGTACTTAAACACACCTTTTAATGAACATTTTGAACAAAATATTTTTATTTTTGATTATTTAGGTTTTAGCTATTGAATCTCAGAAGAAGAAGCAATCTCTTGAAAATGGCAATTTGCTTATGGAAGATGGGGATACTTTAAATGTTGGACCAGAGATAATTGAGAAAAGAACTAGATTTTCACTCTCACAAGATCAAGAATCTGTTGGTATGCTTTTATTAAATTTTCTTTATGTTTTTAATTGTTGATATATATGTTAAAGTTAATTGCAGAAACTGAAATTTTCAGCATTTTATTTTAAATAAAATATGTTTGATTAAAACATTTCATGTTAGTCAATGTCAATAATCATTTTCTGCAGCCAGTCTAATGCAATATTTATAATAAATAGCATATTTTACATATGAGATGCTCCAGACTATTAGATGCAGCATAAATTGTAAGTAACTTCTCTGAAGAATAACAATTTAAATATTTATTATTAGAGTGGAAAGGCCAGACTATACTTAATACATGCAAAACTAAAATGACCTTTAAAATATCAGAAAATTGTTCATGTGAACTTTATTCTTCTCCCTGACATGTTTACAAATGGTGGGAATTTTAAGTGAAAAACTGGATGTTTTAATATACATATTGCAAGCATAAGACGTACCGGAAATTGTGAGGCAAATTGAAAACAAAGAGTGTCTTTAGTCTATAGAATACAGTAAGAGCTGTGCAAGAAAATGTAGTTTGTATTAAGAGGAATGAAAACAAGTGCTTTGGAACTTCCTAGTTTTCACCTATATTAGAGCCTTAATTTGTTGTGACACAATGTTGCTGGCAAGACAGTACTGTCTCCTGCATTTATTGATGACAAACATGTCTAAAGCAGAGAAAATAACAAAAAATCGTTTGCACTTGCAGCAAGCGAGAACACAACTAAGAAACCAATATGTTAGGGTCAAACATCACCAAATAGGTATTGTTCAGAATGTATCAGATAGAGCAGAGGTTCCCAAAGTGGTCCTGGTGGACACCCAGGGGTCCATAGGAGACCACACGGGTGTCCAAGTAGACGTGATAAGAAAACGGGTTCACAAGTTGTAAGTGGGGGTCCACGAAAAATTTTCTGATTTTCATAATAAAGAACAAAAATTTGGCTTGGATTTACCTATTAATGTAGGCAGGTAGCATCATTCACTAGGTAAGTACTCAAAAATATTCGAGACTCAGTTCAGACACAGAATTGAATAGTACAATAGATAATAGTACAAGCGTGCACCACATGTCGAGACTTGCAAAGTGAAGCCCGCTCGTCCGGGATGCTTGTTTAGACCTGCAAAGGGATGAAATACGACTTGCGCTGTGCTTGCAATCTATATTAGTATAAATACAAATGCCAAGAACAAAACGTTATTTACTCATTGGCGAAAATTATCCCGCGCTTGTCACAGATAGAATGTCTTGATGAGGATATTCAGACAAACGCTCAACATTTAAATACCTTGCATGATGACTTCAAAAATAGATTTGAAGATGTTCTGACGATGGAAATACCACCATGGATCATAACCCAATTTCATGAAACGGAAGAGGCGAATGTAGTATTACAAGAGGAGCTACTTGAGCTCAGCACCAACGAGAAACTGTAGGTGAAATTTTAAAAAAGGCTATCAAACATTTTGGCTGCAGGCAGAAATCCCCGAAAATTATCCTGGGCAGTGGGAAATTGCAAGAAAATTTTTGATAGCGTTTCCCTCGTCATATCTTGTTGAAAAAGTTTTAGTGCCGTTACCAACCTGTTAACAAGAAAAAAAAAACAGCAGATTGAACATCACAGAACGGGGAGATTTGAGATTACTTCTTACAAAACTGAAGCCAAATATTGATAAGTTGATGTCAATTCATCAAGTACATCCGTCTCATTAAAAGTATGACTATTTACATTTCAGAGTTCATTGCTTATTTTTTGTCAATTGTTGATTGTTTGTACTAATAAATGTTTATAATTTTGTATAACCACAAGTATTATTTTAATAAATAGGACACAAGAAAATGTGCTACTTTTTTTTTCTTCTTAACACCCTCAATTTAGGGTGATATTTTTAAAGAGTTTTGGGAATACAGTAGAAATGTAGCAGCAGGGGTCTACCGAAAATAGTAAAACTTTGAAAGTGGTCCACAAGAAAAAAAAGTTTGGGATCCTCTGAGATAGAGTATTAAACATGTAATTATAAAAGCTGTAGTGTGCAAGTATTAATTTGCTCAGCAACTGTATATCCTTCAGCTGCTTGGATTGCCGAATTGTTATCAATCTGACCATTTGTAATAAACATGTTCTAATTCTTAATCAAAGTTTATTGCTGTAAAAATAAAGACTGATATTTCATATTATTTAGCATTATTTAAAAAATGATATTTCTTATTATATTAATGTAAGCTGTGAGAAAAATAAATAATAGAAAAATTGCTGTGTTTATTTTATTTTTGTATTGTAAATGTATGTGTGAAAGCTTTTTCTTCTGGTTCACAGTTGGCTTCAAGCTCATTTATTTCATATTACGTGAAGAAATTCTCTTCATTTGCCCGTTTTAACTCTGGGCTACTGTTAAATTGACTTCTACATAGTTAAAGATGTTTTAATTTTGTTAATTTTAAACAAATAATGGCAATCGAATTAGCTTTTGGTCACCTACAGTCGATTGTACAGTACAACCTCAATCAGTAATTCCATAAAAAAAACATTGATATAGAACGACAGAAGCCGGTCAGCATCAAACAGGATAATACGGCTAAATCCGTTTTAAGAAAGATGATACATATTTGCAAACTAAACGTAAATTAATGTTCTACTGTAAAGTAAACTAGCTTTTTTGGGCTATCTTTTTTTTTTGCTATGGGAACTAATAAAATGTTATTTTTGGTGGTTATTCATTGCTATTTAATTATTTTTAGGCGCAAGTGATAATCTTGAAGCAATATCTGAAGCTGCTTCTAATCATTCAGTTGCATCGTCACTTGATTTGGAGAATGAAAATGAAAATGATAATCTTTCTGACATGGTTTCAGCAAATGTAAGGTATGTCTGACATTGCTGTAAATAGCATAGAAGTATGTTTTATGAACTTAGTCAGTGTTCCTCACCTTGAAAATAAAAATACTGATGCTCTTTTACCTTTAAAGTAAAAATAATGATAAATGAAGAAATATTATTTTTATTTGTTTCATTCTCAAATGACAGAGAGCAGTTGGTCAATCTTCTAGAGCAGGGTTTCTAAATCTTTTTGGTGTGGGGACATTAGAATATTTACAAAATCTTTGTGAGACCCCCTCAGCATTACACAAATCTGACACGTGAGGGATGAAATTGTCGGTTTTTCACGTGTACTACACTATTCTAGTTTTAGGTTATAAACTAATTTTTAAATTTAAGACGTAGAACAATATTAATTTTTAAATGAGTAACATATTTAAAAATATAATACAATAGTAAAAATAAATTCAATTATTTGGGGGAATTCAAGCATTAACCATAATCTGCCCATCAAGTGTAGCCACTTGGATAGTCAATCACTAAAAAAAATAATACTAAAAACTAATTAACTCTAACAATGCATATGCTAGGATTGGAAAAGTGTGCCTGTTTTTTTTTTTTTTTTGTTTTTTTTTTTCAGTTACTCTAGAATTCCGAAAATTCCTCCACCCTTTTCCTCTCTGAAAGGCTTTCATTTTTCCCCATGGGGGGAAATTTTAAATTTTGGCAAAACTTGAAAGTTAGTTTTATAGCATGGAGGGATAATTGGAAGTTCTGTACCCGATTTTGTTGCAGGATTAGCACTCTATTATTTTATTTTTAGGAAAGAAATAATAAAAGAGAATACATTTAATGCAGGTATTACTAATAATTAAGTTTATTGTGTCGTTTAAAATTTGTTTTCATTCAAAATATTATGCATTAAAATTTTTAGCATTAAAAATTATGTATAAGCACAAAAAATAATACAATTGCTCTTTAAATATCATTTATTGCTGCACAAAATGAAATCATGAGAAATGTGGAATACAAGTTTACATAAAGTATGAAATACAAAGAAAATTAAATACATATTATTCATCATCAGCAAATCCATTAAAGTCTGATTCATTTTCTGCATCAAACATAAAAATTAGTTCTGCAAATTCTTCATGCGTAACTATTTGATCGGTCATGACTTCTGTCAACTGCTCATGCAAGAAACCGCATTCTGGTCCATCTAGCGCATTGGAAATTCTGCAGGAAAGAAAGGATTTTTTATTCAAACTTTTGTCAATTAGACGCAGCCTTCCTACACCCATGTTATTAAGTCCTGACGTATGGGTTTCTTGAGGTTTCCATCCTGTGTACGGGCATCCTTTTTCTTTTTTAATTTGCCTATTGCTCCCGAAAGGCTTACTTAAAAGGCAGATTCCAGGAAACATCTGCAGGTTGAAGCAGGCTAGTAGTGGACACTAAAGTGTTACCCCAGGAGCAGTAACACTTTAATGTCCACAACATCTAATGCTGCCTACTTGATGCTAGATACACGGAAGCTTTGTCCAATTTCAGTAAAAGGTTAGACATCATCTTCATTTGAGTCGCTTTATTTTAAAAGGGGACTTATTCCGTTTTTGTAATTTTACAGGAGCGGCAAAAACTTCCTAACTTCTGGTTTAATTTATCTTAATGTACAAATTTTTGCCAACTAATAGTACTCATTGATATACATATTTTAATGTATAAAAACCAAATCTATGGTCAATACTTTTTTGAAAGAAAAAAAAAGTAATTATTTAAGAAGTCCCTTTAAAAGAAATTCAGAAATACCCTTCAATTTTTAAGGAAAAAATTAAAACATAAAGTGTAATGAGTTATCTTATACAGGAAATTCCAGATAAATACATAAGAAAGTAATTAAAAACAAAGAAAAATTCACCAGAATGTTTAATTTACAAATCAATTTCACTTTCAGTCATAGGATATTCTGTAATAATTGTATTCCAAAAAGCCAGTTGCTTCCGAGGAATAAATTTAAGATTTTTTTATATTGTCGACTTATATATAGTATGGGTCTTAGAGAAGTATTTCCTTTACCAAGCAAAGACAAGTTCTTTTACATGTTTCTTAGTCTAAATGTGTGCCGAGTTATGCGTCCAATAAAGTTTTCGGTGGCAAGTGTCGCAGGGTTAGAATCTTCACATTTCAGATGTGATATGTTGATATTCGAAAAGAAACCTTTTCTGATCTTGGTACAGTTTTACCATAGAATTCTTTTATGAGCCGCGTCTTTTTGTAAAATTCTGGATACCAGTGGTTAAAATCCAAAACATTGCGATGTGCAGGTTGGACAATTGTAAATTTCTCCAATTTATTGCCTTTGAAGCCTTTTTTATCAAGTCAACATATTCATCCATTGTATAAATTCTTTCAGTTTTTCTAACAATCCTTCTAATAAGAGAAAAATCCCTATCACAAGGTATGAAAGGGTCCTCTTAATTGATACAACATCTGAACAGATTCAAATCTTCCAATCTCTACTAATGCCATAATAAACTTTGATAGGGCTTGATTCTTCTTTTGACTGCTGCAGTTATCAGCAAAAATATAAAGGTGTTTAATTTGCCGCTCAATAAATGAATCTACCTAATGTTTAAGATGAGAGCAAACATCATTAGCTCCTTTTCCGTCTTCACCCTCATGATACACGTAACATATCATATTTCCAGTTTTAATATTGTGTATTCCAAATGTATTGATAGTAAGTTGTCTATAGTAGTATAAGTCCTGAATTGGTATAATTGGTAGAGATACATTTGTCATGAAATAAACACAAAATCCTTTTGATTATCTAGTGTTTTTGCATTTTTCCTAGCTTCATAATTTTTTTTACTCCTCTTATGAACTATAAGTTCAGCTTCTGCTGCTCTCTTAACGTTGTCACATAACTGATTGCTTTTCATCCATTAATATTCTGCAATCACTTCGATGAAGCTAAAGCGCCATCCGTTGGGCTTTAAAATTCAATTTAAATTTAGAATTAAGTTTTAGAAAATATCCAAATTCCAATTAAATCCCAACATGAGGTTTCAGAGGTGGTGTCAGAGGGAGAGATACAGGTCACAGTTTAGCGAAAAATATATTTATTTGAAAAAAGAGCTAACATCAACAAAGTATATTTTACCACAGGATTTCCGTAGGAAGATTTAAACTTCACAATAACATTGATTAGTCACCAAGTTGACCATTGCAAAATTCCATTCATATCATTCAAATATTGCTATAGTCCTTCAGGGTCGTCTAGTAATCGAAAACTTTATATGATCGTCCTACGGTCACTCCATCTCATTTTTTTACGAAGACGATGTTAGGTGCCGACCAGGTAGTTTCCATTTGGTACTCAATAACAATAGACATTGAAGTATATATGAGGACTCTTGCTCGAATTCACCGGCTGTTGAACACCGGGACAAAACATTAATTTGAAGAAAAACTTTTTAAAACAGCATTTAAACAGGTCAACACAGAGTGACTAAACCCTTTAAAAAAAAACAGTTATAAAATTTAAAGACTTTACACCCTGTTTATAAATAATTAAAAGAAAAAAACAATTATCGATAAGTAGTCCACCTGGTTCAATTTGTTGGATAATCAACTCCGGATTGATACATTGATTATCTGTGATGTCAAAGTTATCTTCTTGTCCGTTATTGTATTTGAATAATTCTATTTTAAGTTTTTCGATTTCTGCGTCTTTTCCTATGCACGATGGGCACATGCCATGTTTTCCTTGTGCAGCTATTATATTATTCTGTGTTAAAGTTTTAAGATTGTTAATCTCTATTGTTAGTTCTTCTATTTGTTTATTCTTTTGTTCATTCAACATTAAGCTGAACTTCCTAGACAACAAGATGGCTTCATTCAAGGAATGTGACCCAGGGGGAAGGGAAGACACCTCCAAAAAAAAATGAAGTCTGAAACTTAGACACACAAAGTGGCCAACACCGCAAGAATTTACTGCCAGTGCATGAGCAGTGCGGCTGAGAGGCTAGCTCCTTGAGAGTAAGTGAGGACCGAATTGGTCAAATCAAGCAAGTGAGAGAGAGTCCAGGGCAGTGAAGTCTATACGCTCGCTTCCTCCCTTTATACCCATCAGATTGTATGACTCGATCGTGATGTCATTAATAGAAACTTTAACTTCGACTTCATTAGCATAAACGTCGAGATCAGACTTCCTACCATGCGGGTCACGTATTCTACACGTTATTCCGGTTTGGCAACTTGGCAACTCCGGACTAGCCACATAGCTCATGTTTACGTTCTTCATACCGCCATTGAAACTTGCCGCATGTTGTTTGTAACGCTCGAAGAGCACCCGAAGACTTCGAAGCTTACAAGCCGTCCACAGAAAAGAAAGGTAATTAAAATACTTTCAAATATACTAGTGTGTCTGAGAAACAATAAAAATAATGGGTTTCTACCCAACACCATCTAGTGCGAAGGGCACGTTTTATATTGAAAGGGGATTTCTGCTGCAGGAGTCCATTCTTCCATTGTTTTTGTTCATCCACCCATTCGTAGCTGCTGTAACACGAACATTTGGCGGAGTCCTCTATGAATTCCACACTTGTGGGAGTAATTCCCCTGATGCTTCCTTAAATACGATGAACGCCTTGTTTTTATGTCCGAAAGCAGTACCACTCAAAGCCAAGGTGAATCCCCGTCGTTGGAATGAGAAGTTTTTTCCCCAGCCAAATCATTGGTTGCACTGGCTGTTAAGTCGAACCTCACCATTGTTTTGTCCATATTGCAGATATTGTAATCAGTCAAATCCATTTCTAACCATGATTTATGTACCGTAGTGCGAAAAGATAAAATGGCATCCTCATATTCTTCCCGAAGTTATTGTTTGGTGTTCGTCTTTTGCATTATTGAAATGTTGCATCTTTTTTTCCAATGTGCAATGTAGCTATCTGAAGCTTCAACATTTTCCAGCTTGATTCTTTCCGCTAAGTCTTGCTGTTCCAGAAATTTGTTTGAAACTGCATGCCCTTTAACCGCTCCTTTTCAAATAATTTGAAAAGTTCATCATCTAGCTCTTTGGATAATGGTTTTCGGCTGGAATCTTAATTTCCTGCGATTTTTTTTGATAGCCGTGATTTTTCAATAGAAGTTAATCTTCTTTTGCCAACCATGCTCTCTCTTTATCGATCAACTTTAAAATTGCATGTTGTTAAACTTGCACTGCACCCATTAGCCTTGTGCCATTGTACAATTTCAAGCTTTTTTGACTCTGTATAGCTCTACAAGCAAAGCATTTTGATAGAAGAATATTTGCTCTTAGAATTCGCAGCTGAATTGCTGACCTAAAACAGGGATGCAAACTTTTTTGGATGAAGGGCCAAAAAATTAGAAAGTATAAGGTTGGGGGCCAAAGTAACGTAATGTTTTATTCATAAAAATTTTCAGTTGTGTATTTCAGTTTTTATTTAGAGGTAATATGCACAAATTACATGTATTAATAATTACTGTACTTGGGAACAGATTATTAAATAAAAGTTTTTAAAAATTAATGTAAATGAATTCAAACAAAATGAGGTATAAGATTTCTAAACAATTAATTGATGGAAAGGTGAGTTCATTCTTACAAAGAATGTTAATTGGGACGCAGCGGTCGCCAGGCTTCACCACACTGGGAATGGAAAAACAATAGTTAAAATTTCAACTGACCTGTCATTTTCATCCGGTACAGTCGTAGCTGTGAATCAGTTACACAAAAAATCCATTTAGAGAAGATATTGCACTGAATTAATAATCACATATTTAATTACAATACTAGCAACATATTTCTACCACATACACAGACATATATCTGAGGTGAGAAGAAAGGGAAATTAACACTTCAGATACAAAAGAATGTTGCGCGCATATAAAACAGAAAGTTTCAGTTCGTCAGTTCATAGCCTCTACAGTAGGTAAGAGTCAGACAGGAGGGGGAAAGAAATAATCTGGCGTCTGGCTCAGGGATGAATCGGATCATATTCCAACATTAATTGCACAACATTTATATATATCAATGAAGTGATTGGTCAAATGGCAAAAAAGAGGAATACTAAATTTTTTTACAAAAATGTGTGCAAATTATGAAAATGAAACAAATGGAAAATAAAAAGGTAATTTAAACTTAGAAAAACACAGCATTATTCTCTAAATTATAACTTTCTTTATAATTTAGATAATTTTTCTTTGACATTTTATAATGTAAAATTTAAAATACATATTTATTGTTAAAATAAGAAATTAATTAAAAGTGCGAATATAAATACAGAAGAAATAAACACACATATGTTAAATAGCAAAATCCAAATGCTGTGAGTCTGTACATCACGTTAAACCCTTGCGATTCAGAACTACTACTAGTCAATTTGGCGGGTAGTATTGTTTTTTTAACTAACCATTTACAAAATCTTATTAGTTAAATTGGCATAGTAATATTAAATTTATACATTGCTACATGGACAATAATAAAGTTTAACTGATTCCTTTATCAAAAATCAACATATCATTATTTTGTTCCATGGCATATAGTTAAATTTTAATCCTTTAATCACTAGTTTTCCTGCAGATTAGAAATTGATCTTTGTGAATTAATGTAAAAAATCATTATTTATTTATTCATTTCCTAAATTCATATCAACAATAAAATTTTCCTAAATATATATCAACAATAAAATTTTTAAATTTTGATTATAAATTACACTTTATAAAGTGAAATAATTATTCATATTGATATTATTAATTCTGAAAATTAATGTTTAATTAATAAATTTTTATTCATTCATTTATTCATTACTACTTCTCAATTTGGCTAGTAGAATTGTTCTTTTAACTAACCATTTACAAAATCTTATTAGTTAAATTGGCATAGTAATACACATACCTGTCAACATTTTGAGGAAAACATTCAGTAGATTGCGATACGCCACAATTTCACATGCATATCTCATTGTTTTTTTTTTTGGGGGGGGGAATGAGGAGTTTTAACAATCACTTAAATTACAACCACCCACAAGTTCCTTATGGATATCTTTCCGAGGATAACTAACAAAATAATCACTCCTCTTAAGCTATGATTGATTTTATAATGTCTAAAACCATAACTTTCTTGTGTAAATCCATTTGTCAAAGAAATTAAATAGGATAATGTTGTTGAACTGATTTTCCCCCCAAAAATGCCCTATTTATAGGGGATTACACCAAAATTTATGAAAACCAGGATATTTTAAATGCAAACCAGGAGACCAGTAGAATAGGCGAAAATCCAGGAGTCTCCTGGAAAAACCAGTAGATTTGGCAGGTATGAATACAGTACAGAACCTCTTATCCGGGAACCAGAAAACCCTGAATTTTTTCGTGAATTTCCCGCCATTTTTGAAAAGTTCTCGTTTTTTTGCCCATTTAGTAAAAATACGAATTTTTTTAAATGCCTTTAAAAATACGCATTTTTCCGTTACAAGTAACAAATTCAGTATTTATAAGTCAAACAATTTAGTATAAAAACGATGTTTTTAGGGGACCCCCTCCCCTGAATTGCTCCCCTGCGTCAACTTACTTGCAGATGAAAATTATAAAAAAAAAATCCAACGATACTTGAGAAAAATCAGACCTTTTCTCTATTTTATTTCAATAATTAAACATGAAAGAAATAAGTAATTAGATTCTTATACATTCATTTAATTGTCTCGTCAGTATTCGAAGACGAATTGCAACAAAAGTCGGACTAACGAACGTTCGGAAAATTTCTAATACGGCAGATTCGCGAATTTTCCGCAATAGCTGATCGTGTGAGAAGTAAACCTCGTTTATTTTTGTTTTATATATATTTTTATTTATTTAAGAGCTGAAATAAGGTAATAAGAATTGAAAATTGATATCAAGGCAACAAAAATTGCAACTGTGAAAATGAATTCTTTATTAAAATCGAGTTCGCAAAAGGGAAGTTGTTTTGCACAAGTATGAAATTTGCGTGTTTCTGCATGTGGACATGCTTCTTACATTTTGTTTTCCTCCTCTTTGAAATAATTTATTACTGTAAAAATGATTGATAATCAGATTTTACAAAATTAATAATTCGATAAACAAGATGTCCGATTCAGAAAGCATCCAAATGGTGCTACACCCGAACGATGAAAAAGAGCAAGACAGCCATGAAGATGAAAATAATGACATTTTGCCAGCTATGTCTAACGATCGTTGCTTTGAATTAACTAAAGAAATTATAGCAGGAATGGGACAAAATTCTTTTATAGTCGAAGTAACGCACCTAATGGCTGTTCGAGAAATCCAGCAATCGAATTTTCGTTCATTTCCCGATAAGCTATTGTTCTGAAACTTTACATATAGCTCAGAACCAGATGACAATGCAATATTCTACCACTTTTATCATGATTTGATTAGTTTCTGAAGTATTTCCAATAAAATAGAATTAAACATGGCGATTAGTTCCGAAAATTGCGACCAAAATTCAGTAGCGGCGTTGCAATCATATTTTTTTACTGCGATTTTTCGTAAGCTTTTTTTTTACAATTATTTTTCTTTCGTATTTTATTTTTATTTTATTATAATTATTTTTTTTTATCAAATGTATTAGTGGGCCAATTCAAAAGGCCCGCGGGCCATAGTTTGTGCATCCCTGCCTAAAATGACTAACTCAAACTCAAACACACATGCATCGATGAGCTCTTGGAAGAAGCTCAGAGGAAAAGCTCTTGGACGCAATTGTTCGCTGATTGTTTGTCTTTGGAGCACAGCCACTTTCCCACTTTCTTCCTCCTTCCTCGGTGTCATGGTTGTCAGGTTGGGCAAAAATTGGCTGATCTGGCTGCTTTTTCCCATGGCTATCGATTAAAAGCTTCTTTAGCTCATCTATTTGCCTATTTTTCCAGACATTTTTGACTAAGCACTGTCGAAAAATTGGCAAACTTGATTGACGGCTGAGTAGTTTCTAAGAGAGGGGGAGAATGAAATCGGATTTCTTTTTGTTTTTATGGGATTGATGAAAAATGCTTTAGCTTCTCCCTGTAAATTAATTGTTTTGCCCCTTGGGGGGGGGGATAATCAGAAGTGGGGGCTTTTTCGGACTTATACGGTATTGCTTCCCTCCCCCAGTAAAAATCTTGTTCTTCTTCATTGGTGCGCCAGACCAGGGTGGGCCATGGCCTTCTTCACAGGGACGTAACTAGGTCATTTTCTAACAGGGGCAAGACTGGGCTTTAGACACTGGGCTTTAGGCCCCCCCACTCCCCGATATTACACAAAAAAAAACCACACATACTTATATACGCATGCGCTTAGTCAATTCAGCAATTTGCCTTAGATCTGGCAAAAATATTAAAAGTTGGTTGAAGTATTGTTTACGGTGCTGCATCATTTGATGATAGTTTAAAATTTAATTAGATTTACAGTTTCAGTCAACAGTTTCTTGAGAAGGTAACAGTTGCCGACATTAACAAAAATTGTCAACCAGCACCATAAACAACTTACACCAAAACGGTTATGGTGAAATTTCTTTGTGTGGTCTAGTAATATTCACATGCTCAACTAGATCCTGACCAGAAATAATCTTGCTTTATTTCCCCTTCTTCATTTTTAGGCAATCCACAAACATAAACCTCTTGGCCACTGAGTAAAAAGTCATGCTTTGAATAGAGCTCTCTACACCGCCAAGCAATTGTTGCATACATTGTGCAAGGGGGTGATACCCTGTACTTATTGACCGCAACTCGTTCATTACAGCGTCCATTATGTTTTATGAAGTGAAGTAAGGCGAATATAGGTGTGCAGTGACTTGACGGTTAGATGTACCGGATCTCACTACTTGTACTTCTTGAAACTTATTTCGTAGATTGGGATTCATCATAAACCTTTCCCTATCTTTATGATGACAGCTCTACATGAGCTTCGATTGCAACACTTTTCCTTTACTTTAATTTAAACTCATTTGCTGAGAAATTCTGACTGGTCTCTTTTCTTTTTAATCTTACCCACAGTGGGTCAACAGATTGTTTAATTCGTTTGTGGTGAGGGTTTATCTTCGGTATTTATACTCTGTTTCACCCTAACTTGGCAGCTGGGGTGCCAAGGGTAGGGGCTGTGACAGGTAGAGCATGTGATACTCCACCTTAAAATATAGTTCCCTCTATTTTCAATATGAAAAGAGGCATAAATTAATAAAATGATGACAAAATATCGAGAGTTTACGTGATTGAGACATACTATTTGAAGTTACTGCATGTTAAAGGCTGTCAGTTGGGAAATATTTACTTACTGAAGCAAAATAAAGCCGCTACAATATTGGCAATAGAAACCCGGTCTCGACTCCATTCTAAGTCGAATCTAAGTTTTATAGAGCATTAACCTTGTTCTTCTGCTAATGAGATTCCAGTAAAAATCTGCCATTTATAATTTGAGGAGTCTGCACTAGTTCATAGTTCTTTTAGTTCCTTATTAACACCAATGAAATTTTTGGCATTGTCTGAAAAAAAAAACAAGCAATTTTTCCTCTCCTTGCAAAAAAGTCTTTAAAATTTTTATGAATACTTGAGACGTTAAATCAGTAACTATCTCTAAGTGGACAGCACGAATAGCTAAGCAAGTAAAAACTGCAACAAGTACCTCATGAAAAATTGCTTTCCTCACAGCAACATTGTTGCCCATTGTGGGAGTAGTTGGGTGGTGATAAACTATGTATTATTTTGAAAATGATGAAACTTTATTATTAAATTAACATTTAATGACACAACACACTTCACAGAAAAATACAACGTATTATAGGATAACAAATTTTTAAGTGTGTTCAACACACTGCGCCTAACTTCCATCTTTTTAGTCGGCCATTTCCAAGTCTCTACGTTGCCACCGTGTTGGCTGGAAGTTTTTACGTACATTACAAAGAATTCAAAAATTTAATGCACTCAGAAAAAAGTTATCCTTTACAATGGTAGGAAAAAAAGTAAATTATTTTAGACATATTCTAAAAGTGGATGAGTTATTGAACTTTTAATTCAGGATTTAGTCTTGTTCAAGTGCTTGTAACATGCACACTTTTTGCATTTTCTGAATCACTGTTCGCAAATTGTTTTTCAAAACAATTCTTCTTGTTAGTTTTCTCTAAGAGACTACATTCCAATGTCTTGGTGCTAAAATTTGCTCTGAACTCAGTTCGATTTTTCTTGATTAAGCTGATCATCCACTCAGTGTGAGCATTGCTGTGCGGAATAGCTAACAGACTTAACATCAGCTTGGAAAGCATTTTATATTTCAATGTATTATCAAGATTCCTTATTGTAGAAATTTCATACCAGGCTTTAACTGCTTTAGCGTCATAAATTTTATTAGGAAATTTCTCCATTTGGTAGTTTGCAAACTCCATTTTGGGAGCATTAAAGTCGCCAGAATAAGTGAACTCATGCTACAAAGTATTCAACCGATTTAAAAGAGATAGATTTCTGTAACGACACATTAGCAATTGTAGCATTCTTGTAAAATTTATCTTGTAGTGATTTTTTTTAACAATATAGTTACAGGCAGAACAATTAAAATTTCCTCAAAGAAGAAAAAAAATACAGTAGTGTTAGTTTGAGAAATACTGGGGTTTTCTTTTAGGTACATACGAGTTGCACTCCCAATGTTAAGGTCATCATCATCCTTTTGATTTTTTAACTTTTCATATTTAAGCTTATATATATCATCACTGTGTGATCCTTCCTCGGGTGACACAAAACATACAATAATATCAAAGTAGAACTTTTGAAGAGGGTCTTTCATTAGATGGATTAGAGGTGTTTCTTTTTGCAAAAATAGATTCACTCTTGTGAAGAGTGGCAGTGCATTTTTCAAGAACAGACAATAAAGTTTTATTGTATTATTTGAAAGGGACTTTTTAATAAACTCAAATTGATTTATTGTGCTTTTAAAAGAACTCGGATCAGAGCTTCCCATTGCTCTAAAATTCTGTTGAGCGAATTCTCTAATGAGAGCCAACTTGTGTTTACATGCTTAATTATTTTAAGCGATTTGTCACACAACAAATTTTGAAACTCTTTTAGTTGATTTTTTTTTTCTGCTGCTTTTGTCCAAATAGTAAAATATTTGAATAATTAAATGTCCAATGTCTATTAGTAATGCTTTTGAAGCTTTTTCAGCACATATGTGAATGAGATGGCAAGAAGATCCTGCAATTTTAATTTTGGGATGCTTTCCAGTAACAAATGAAACAACCCTTTATTGTTTCCTAATGTGGTGTTAGCACTAACAGAAAAAAATGCTATACAATTTTCGCAGGGCCCAGTGTAGCAAATTCTTCTTCTAAGTATAATACTGAAAATTCCT
The DNA here is from genome assembly GCA_038502835.1 of Octonoba sinensis. Lineage (NCBI taxonomy): Eukaryota > Metazoa > Arthropoda > Arachnida > Araneae > Uloboridae > Octonoba > Octonoba sinensis. Next base: position 75,550,862 of record CM076605.1, read on the forward strand.
TTACCAGTGTCATTTCTGTACTTCAGCAAAGAAAGGAGTGTTGTTGTGACTTCACCAATATGTAGACATTGCAAAAGCATATAATTAATGGGTAATGTTTCATATCCTCAACATCATTGCTTCCATCAGTTAAGAGAGCAAATTTAGTCTCTTTAATCATTTTGACAATATATTCTTTTGTTAAATTGCCCATAGCTTGTACTATTGCCTTGGTTTTTGTTCTTTTGTAAGAGTACTGCTTTGCATTGTTCGAGTCTGGAAAATTTTTCAAAAAGGTGAATTATCAGCAGCAGAAAAGGAAGGTTATGCTCCAATAAGAAGCGGATGAAAAAACATTCTGCTTTAATAACACTTACATCCTTTTTATTTGCAAAAATAGTAAAAAGAGATTTTCCTTCTCTCGAATTTGATGCAGTCTTCATGCTTCTTGCATGCTGTATGTCGCCTAGTCATCACGCCCACCATGAGTCACATGAAAATTGCATTTGCTCACTGTACAGAAAGCATATCCAGGCTTTATAGAAGCAATTAAACAAGGCCATGAATTTGTATATTCTTGTTTAAATTGTTGGATACTTTTCCTCTTTTTTTTCTCAGAATCTTCTGTAGTTGTGTTTCTGCTTTTCACTTGATAAATTCCTCCATTGTTTGAGGTTAGTATGTATGCACTTTTAGCACAGAAAGATCAACATCGAAAGTGATAGGGAAAAAAATCCTAATCACTGCATTGCAATATACTTAACATAATGTAAAAACAAGTATTCTAAGCAAGTATACTTCAATTAATTCCCTTAAAAAATCAACTTAACAAAGCTAGTTATGCCTTTTTGAACAACAAACTGTCAATGTTGCCAGTTTTCTAATATAGCTATTAGCACAAAACACTTGGAGAAGTTGCCAGAACAAAATAAAGCTGCCCCCAGTCATCTTAAAAAGTTGCTGAATTGCCAAATTTTATCTTTCACATAAACATTAGCAGTGCTCAATAAGCATTTTTTGATTTCGTTTTGAGAATACACACTTGCCACAATCAGGGACTCTACTTCAGCAGGAACAGAGGGTGCAGCTGAAGCATTCTAGAAATTGAACAGTGTTTAGAAGATCAGATATGGAATTGCATTTTTTTCTCTCATTGAATGTGTAATAATTTCTTATGAAGTTTGTTACAAAAACAATTTCTTGCACCACATGGTTTGACATAACATTCTGGAGTTAAACATTTGAAACATCTTTTTTTTTAACATAATCTACTCTTTCACTAACTGTAAAAGGCATATTTTTTGCACAGTACACACTTATCACTTTTTATTCCAGAAAAAAATTCGTTCCACATTCCTATCTGATCTATTACTTGCTGCTTACCCAAATCGAATTGCTTATTGCTTAGTGATACTTCCTGGTTTAGAAAATGATTCATTTTTAGAGTTGCCTTTGGATGACAAATAAATATCGCACTCATGTCTATCTGATCTATTACTTGCTGCTTACCCAAATCGAATTGCTTATTGCTTAGTGATACTTCCTGGTTTAGAAAATGATTCATTTTTAGAGTTGCCTTTGGATGACAAATAAATATCGCACTCATGCCCTAACTCTTGTGATTTAAAGCATGATTCTCCTTGATTCACATTTATGTGAGTCATTAGCTCCCGGTCAAGGTCATAGGTACTCATTATTTTGTCTGATATACTATTAAATCACAAGCTGATTTAAAATTAATTACGTTGTGCAACACACAGTAATACTCAAATGAAGCACTCAACGTTGAAGTGAATTTAAGGTAAATGTAAATTTCGGAACCTTTTTTTTGTGTGTGTGTGTGTGCTCTGCAAAAAATATTATATCATTCTTGTGACATAGGTTAGAATTCCTTTGAGACTAAATTTTTTTAGTTTATCATAGTTAAGCAGCTCTTCCTCTGACACATATGACATTAATTTGTTCGCTCTTTTCACCTAAAATATTTAAATGAATTATGGATTTCCAATTGTCAGGTACATTTTTTGTTTTTAATGCCTTTTTTTAATGGTTTAAAAAACACAATAATTCATCACGCACTGGTACCTTAATTGCTAAGGTTTTCACACTTAATTGGGTTCTCTAAATTGCGATTAGTAGACTCACTCTTAAGTTCTATTCTTGTATCCAATTGGATTTAGAGATTTTTTGCTATACAATCTCTCAAGCTCTATTTCTTTATGAAGTAGTGCTATTGCTGGTTTTTTTTTTCCTTCTTTTTTTTAAATTTTTGCTCAAATTCCCATTTTTCACTTTTTTTATTGGCTATTTTACTTTTTCTATCCTGAACAGCACTGTTGTGGTGTGCAGAGTTTTAACTATTAGAACTAAAACCCAACACACAAAGGAATAAACCAATATATGGTGATTGGTTAAAATACATACAGTGGATTTAGTACAATATTAGCATTGTTTGAAAAGTATAATTTCATAATTAAATATTAAATAAAATTCAAATTCCTGCTAATAAAATAAAATCATAAAATGATTTCACCAATGTTTCTGGTGAATCAATTATGCATGTTAAGTTGACAAAAATATATTAATGAAATTCAAAATGAAAGTAATTGATTGAAAAAAATTAATTGCTTCATCATTATACTTTAAATTATTTGTGTGTTGAATTATTGATTATTATATTCTTTAGTTCTGATTATATATATAAAATCTTCATGATCTTAAAAAATTTATGAGTGCACCTTTACTGTAAGCTATAAAATTTCATTTTTGTTAGAATACATTATAAAATACAACTGATGAAATTGAATTTTAAATTGACCAGTAAACATTGAAAATGATATTAAAATTTCATAGCAAGGTTTTGAAACTTTCACCAAAATCTATGAATTAAGTTATTCTTTGGCTAAATGTTGCAACATAATTTCACTCAATTGCTCTTTTCTAGACAATTTTATGATTCACTGAATTTAAAGCATTTATATTAGTTGTATTCGGGTCCACATTGGCTTGCTTCAGAAATTGATTATATGAAAAATAGAAATAAAAAGTCTCACTTGGTTGACTTATTCAAAATCCTTATCACTTCACTGTCCGTTAGACTGTATTATTTTTGGAATTGAAGTTTTCCTCCTCCATATGAAATTTACTTATCTTCTTGAATTTACTGGATCTATCATTTAATGTTTTGGATTTTCTAGTAGCCTCTAAAGTTTATTTCTATTTCTCAACTTCATATTCTTGTATGATTGTTGACTGTTGGACCACGCTGGAAATGCCAGGCCTTGTTCTTCAATCTCAAATAATCTTCGCCATCATTGCTTCTGGGACACTTTTTCTTGATTAAATGATTCTAATAGCGTTGTATTATTATTAAAATTGCATATATTACAAAGGGTTTATCATATTACCTTCCAAAAATATTTTTCCTCTTTTTCTTCCCTGGTAAAAAAATGTCCCACATTGCCATCGCGATCGTTGCGAGGGGAAGACAAGATTTTCAAAAATGCGAAATCCGATCTCTGCTTCTTGTGATGTCAGTCCTTGCATTTGGATTTGTTCATGCATTGGACATTGCCTGGACATGTGCCGCCATTTGCCGATTGTTTCATTTCAAAATTGATAATGGAAGAAAAAGAATAACATTTTTGCTACAAGCACTTAAAACAATATTTTGCCCAAACTCAATATCACTTTCATAACACTCACTTTCCTCAATTAAATTTTTAATTTCTACAGCTTTCGTGCCTCCAGGAACACTTAATCCCAAATCCTCAGCTGCCAACATAAGCTCGTCCTTTTTTTTAACTTTTTAATTGACAGTTTAATTAAGAAATTTTGTTTTAATTTCAAATTCACTTTCACAGCTGGATTCTTTTATTTCCAAAAATATGAAGGAAGTGCATACTTTGTTCTGGTAGTGGCTGTATCATTTATTCTCAAGCAAATTCCCTTAGAATTTGCTCGAGAATAATTTTTTCTGCTCTGCAAGTGGCTCGAGGGCAAATGTTATATAAATAGTTTTCAATTTGTTCCCACACAGATGATAAAAAAGGGGCGTTTTCCTCTTTTCTGGTTTTGTTGAATTTCCAGATGTTTTTCATGTAATCATCAAAATCTCATTCTCTGATGTTTTTGCGACCCATCAAGGTTGAATGTGGGTATTTATTAAAGATTCACATTTCAAAATCCACCACATGTTAACATAGGTTAAAGGTTGCATTTAGAGTAGAAGTTGAAGATGTTTTAAATGCATAACACTAACAGAGGCTTTGGTCACAGTGTCTGCCAGGGTATCAGGAATTGGTCTGGCCTCTGGCCACCCGTATCTACCTATCTATACATGTCAATAGGTAGGTAAAGCCATTTGATGGAGGAAGTGGGCTACCAGGTCCATAAATAATGAGATAGGCTGAGAAACTAGGGAAGAGGCCTGTTCGTGTGTCTGTGAACTTTAGAATGCTTGCAGTCAATACGTGCTCTAGTCCAGGGGTTCCTATTATTTTTGCACCTAAGAGCACATACCAGAATATCGGTTGAATGGTGGGCACCATTTATCTTTTCAAGATAAATTTATAGTTGGTGGACATGTTAATAATACACACTGCATATAATGCACAAAAAATTTAATTTTAAAAATTAATTCAACATATGAATATAATTAGGGTTAATATTCTTGTGTAAAATAAATAATTACTAAATTGCTTGCAAAACATGCGAAGTATAAAAATTATTTGTAAAATATATAAAGTACAGTCAATTTGATCTTTGGCATTGCATTTCACTGGCCAACACTTCATAATTGGGAAAATATGATGATATTCCTGCTCGCAAGCAATTGTCAAGGTGTTCACCTGTATGTCGTGGTCTATATTTTGAGTTTATGATATTCATTGTCAAAAACAATGATTCACACCAGTGTGGAACCAAAAAAAACATTATGTTTTTTGCTGCTCTTTTTAAGAATGGAAATTTATTTCTGTCTACTATATTCTAAAAGTTCTCATCTGATATAATAGTTTTGAGTATAGAACAAATCCAAAACCGAAGCTAGTGGTGGTCCCCCTTCCCAATTTGACCAAGACCCTTCAAAACACCTACCGGGATGTTGTCAACTTTGTTGTTTTCCTCCGGCCGAATTTCCGCCTCAAACCTGAAAGTGAGATCATTCTCATTCATAAGCATTTCATGAATTCTTAGGCGTGTTAAACCAAGAAACGTTTAATTCGGCAGTTACTGTTGCAATAATTTTTGTTTATTCAAAATATAGTTACCCGCAAGGTTAGACTTTAATGAGATAGGGATTCTGCAAATTAAAAAATTAAATTTTGCTCGCTTAAATTTGGAATATACTTAGAATTTAAAATTGGAATCTGAGAGCTGTCAGTCGTCGTTCAGTATGCATGTTCTTAAGAACATTATAAAATAGAATTCATTCTCAGTTGAACACAATTAAGTTTATTATACATATAAAAAGAAGACCAACACACTCACCTCAACATGACAAGACTAAAACTACAGCTAAACTGACTTAGCAGTACACAGTTACAAACACAGTTAATCTTGGTTACAGTTAATGTCCATGACATCCCCCCTTTTAAGTTATTATTCATAATACATAATTATTTAAATATGATGGTGGTTTACATACACGGTTACTTTTTCTTTGCACATTACTATCTAACTTATTACAATTCTGTGAAGTTGAAGATCCATCTGAATCAGCTCGGAAATTGCTTACTATATCATCATTGGGATCTGTTTCTAATTTAAAGGCTGTATTTGATTGTCTTATATGCTTTCTATTACGTCTGAGGACTCTACCAGAGTTATCTCTCACAAAATAAGACCGAGGGTGCACTTTATCTTTTGAAACTATTTCAGCAGGCTCCCAAGTTTTATTTTTAAAATCCCATATTCTAATATTTTCTTTTGGCTTAAGCTCAGATAGTGGATGCGCAGTCTTTTCAAAATGTACTTTTTGAGTATTTTGCCTCATAATTAGTTTTTCTTTAATGTTTTTGAATATTTCAGCATTTAACAGTTTGTTGGATGTTGGTAATTTGGTTTTTAATCTGCGATTAAACATCATTTGCGCTGGGGATAGATCAAGGCCTGATATTGGGGTATTTCTGTATTCCATTAAACCTACGACGTAATCTTTCCGATCTTCCCTTGCCTTTCTCATAATGCTTTTTACAATACCTACCCCTCTTTCAACCATCCCATTACTTGGAGAAAAATGGGGACTAATAAATGAATAATTAAAATCCCAATCATTCGCAAATTTCTGATATGCATAACTATTAAATGGAACATTATCCGAAATTACAGTGTTAGGAACACCAAACCTGGAGAAAATAAATTTAAGATTTGTAATTACTTCATCTGCGGATTTATATGTTATTTCACTCACTTCTATCCATTTTGAATAATAATCCATAACAATTAGATAATTTACATTTGCAAATTCCATTATATCGACTCCTACTTTTTCAAAAGGTCTATAGGGAACCGCATGAAGTTTTAAAGGTTCTTTACTATTTGCTCTTTTAAATTTCTCACAAATTTCATATTGCAATACCAATTTTTCTATGTCAGAGTTTATTCCTGGCCAATACATTAAGTCCCTAGCCCTTTTTTTACACTTCTCTAGCCCAAAGTGAGCTTTATGAATTAATTGTAGCATGTGTTTTCTCAGACTGTAAGGTACAATTACTTTTTCATTAATAAACAATATCCCATCATTAATATGAAGATCATTTTTAACTTTGTAATATGTTTTTACACTGCTATCTACATTTTTGTAAGCTTTAGGCCGGCCCTCTTTGATATATTTCCCAACTATTTGCAATTCCGAATCTGATTCAGTTTATTTCCTAAATTGCGAAATTCTCTTTTCACTCATAGGCAAATATTTTGAAATAGTATGAACAATATTTAACATTTCAGGATCATCACTAATGTTTTCATTAACAGGAAATGCATGTGATAAAGTATCAGCTAAAAACATTTGATTACCTGGTATATAGGTTATATCATACTCATATTTCAGTAATTTTAACATCATTCTTTGCATTCTAGAAGATATTTTATGCATAGGTTTTTTTACAATAGACATTAAAGGTTTATGATCACTTTGTATGATTACTTTATGTCCATATACAAAATGGTGATACTTCTCAAATGAGAAGACAATGGCCAATAATTCTTTTTCTATTTGTGCATAGTTTTTTTCACTGCAAGTTAGACTGCGTGAGACAAATGACACAGATTGACCATTTTGAACTAAGCATGATCCCAGACCATCTTTTGAACTATCACGTATCACTATTTCATCCTTAGCACTAAAAACCTTTAGAATTGGAGCTTTGGATAAGAGCTCCTTTATGTCATTAAATGACTCTTCTTGAGTCCCTCCCTAACTAAATTCTACATTTTCATGAATTATTTCTCTTAATGGGGCAGTAATTTTCGATACATTGGGTATAAATTTGGACAGAAAATTTATCATGCCTAACAACCTTCTAACTTCAGTTTTTGATTTTGGTGTTGGCATGTCAGCAATTGCTTTAACATGACTTGGATCAGCCTTCACACCTAATTCAGAGATAATTTGGCCTATATATTTTACTTCTTTTACTCTATATTGTAATTTGTCAGGATTGAATTTAATATTTAGGGATCTAGCTCTGTCTAGAACTTTAGACATAATTTGATCATGTGTGGCCTTACATCTTGCAATAATGATGTCCTCAAAATAAACTTCCACTCCCTGAATATCAAAAAAAAAAAAAAAAAAAAAAAAAAAAAAAAAAAAAAAAAAAAAAAAAAAAAAAAAAAAAAAAAAAAAAAAAAAAAAAAAAAAAAAAAAAAAAAAAAAAAAAAAAAAAAAAAAAAAAAAAAAAAAAAAAAAAAAAAAAAAAAAAAAAAAAAAAAAAAAAAAAAAAAAAAAAAAAAAAAAAAAAAAAAAAAAAAAAAAAAAAAAAAAAAAAAAAAAAAAAAAAAAAAAAAAAAAAAAAAAAAAAAAAAAAAAAAAAAAAAAAAAAAAAAAAAAAAAAAAAAAAAAAAAAAAAAAAAAAAAAAAAAAAAAAAAAAAAAAAAAAAAAAAAAAAAAAAAAAAAAAAAAAAAAAAAAAAAAAAAAAAAAAAAAAAAAAAAAAAAAAAAAAAAAAAAAAAAAAAAAAAAAAAAAAAAATTCTTTACCTTTCCCTTTAGGATTTATACCTATCTTTTTGTAACTATCATTCCTTAAATGAGGTTTGAATATCTTACTTCTTTCCCTGACAAATAAGAATTTTTCCTATTAGGTTTTGCATTTTGCCCTTCGGCATAAGTAGGAATTCGTGGCACAAGACAGCTCCCACACCATAGTCTGATGCATCACATTGCAAAACTATTGGTTTTGCTAAGCTCAAAAACCTTTATACATCTTTTATCTAAATTTCATTTAGCATCTTTCTCTAACAACGTATGCAGTGAGCTTAGAGTACTAGATAAATTTGGAATAAAATGGGAATAATATTCTAACAATCGGAGATAGCTCTTTAATTCAGTACTATTTGTGGGTGTAAGTGTTTGATATATAGCATCATATTTTTTATCTAGAGGATGAACACTATTGGAGTCTTTTTTATGACCTAAAATTTGGATGCTATCTTTAAAGAATTCACATTTAGAAAGATTAATCTTAACATTATAACAATTTATCCTATCCATAACAGTATTGGTTCTTTTTATGCATTCTTCCTTAGTGTTTTCTCGAATGAATAAATCATCTATGTAACAATTGGTATACTGAAGGTCTTTTAAAATTTCATCCATTTTGTTGTTGGAAAAGAAAAGAAGCTGATTTTATGCCAAATGGAAGCTTAGAATAAGTAATCCTTTAGGGGTGTTTAATGTTAATAATTCCTGTGATTCAGGACTGATTTGAATTTGGTGGAATGCCTTCGATAGATCAATTTTTGAAAAATATGACCCATTACCCATGCTAGTTAAAATTTCTTCTCGAGCCGGTAATGTATAAAATTGCATCTCACAAAATTTATTTACAGTTACTAAAAATCCCCACAAATTCATTAATAACAGCTTCCCTGCCATTTCCTTCTAGTTTGGGAACCTCAACAATAGGCATCTCCCATTTATAATGATTAACGGGTTGCAAAACACCGTTGTTCATAAGAGTCTCCCACTCTTTATCAATTAGATGCCTTAATGCATAAGGGACTGGCCTACTTTTGCAAAATATAAGAATAGTTTCCTCTTTCATTGCAATATTGATGGGTTCACCAAAATACCAGATACATCAGATAATTTAAAACAATTAGGATATATTTATTTTTAAAATATTCAACAGTGAATGAACCATTATGAAAAATTAAAAAATTTTAAGTTATCAAATACCGTATGTATACAATCATCAACCTTTATATTTAAAATTTTGATCCACTGCCTACCTAACAAAGTAGGTTTTTCATCATTGCAGTCAACAATGCTTAATGATAGATTGGAACACTTATTTAAATAATTAACAAATACATTATAATTTCCAACAATTTTTAATCTGTGTATGATTTTAACTGTTGAAATTTCTTTCACGAAATTATTGAGAACGCACTTCCGGTGTCAATCTGCATATTTACCTTCACTCCACTGATGTGAGCATCAATGGTATAAAGGTTAAAATGACCCTTTTTTTAAACATCAATATTATTTAAATAAAATTCAGATCGATCATCGACACTTGTAGCACTTTCAACGAAATTTGTATTTGATGCCTTACATGCCCACTTAACATGGCCCTTCACACCATTGATAGCATTTCGCATTCTTAAAGTTGCGCTCTCCTTTGTGGGATTTTGCAGTGTTTGACAGTTTTACACCTTTTGAACCTTGAGAAGGAACCGGTGATTTCCCGGAACTCTTACGTGTAAAAGATTTGGTCTCGCCTTTATCATATGCATGAATTTTGAGTACACTTAGCGTTTCTCCTTTTAACGATTTTGTTTATCTGCATGCCGTTCCCAGAGCCAATGCCATTTCCAAAGCCTTTGAAAAATCCATGTCTTTTTCACTAAGCAGCCTATTCTGAATTTGCGCGGGCTGTATTCCGCAAACCAGTTTATCTCTGAGTGCATCATTTAGGAATGCACCAAAGTTGCATTTACTGGCCAGTTCCTTTATTTTTACTATGAATGTGGCCACATCCTCAGTACCTTGTTTCAGGCTATAAAACAATCACTCCATGCCGGTGAATAGTAGTCCTTTAAGACCTTAACCCGGCAGAAAGCGCATACCAACACTAACGTTGGAGGTCGCGCGGGGTGACTGGATCACCCCAATCATATTTGTTTTAAAAACAGCTATAAATTACGTGAAAAAAAACCTTATTCAGCTGTAAGCATAGGTGCATTAATTTCTTAAGAAAATACATTTCTTTAAGTGATTTTTTAATTTATTTAAGCAATAATTTTTCAAAGAAATACATGACCTTTATAATTGGGGGTTTTACATTTTAAAACATGTCTGACAAACACAATATGAGTGATTTTTACATGTAAAATTTCCACATTGTGTACAAAATACTGTAGTTTTAGTGTCTTTAGCTCTTGGGCAAACTGCACATCGTCCTTTGTTGTGTTTTGGCCTTTTCGATTTTAATTGCTCAAATGCAGAAGAATCGACTTCGCTCATACTTTTGCGGAGTGCTTTAGGAAGCATTTGCATATCTTTCCTTATTTTTTTGTGTGGCTCTATAAGAGATAACGCTAATTGCTTCAGAAGCTTCCTTCTATTTGTATAATGTAACGAGGGTTTTTTGTTGACATCAGGGCAACTCTGGCATTTATTGCAGCGACATTCAACACACAATAAAAAATTACCATCGGCCATCTGTTGGTTTTTCGAGCAGTTGAATATATTGATGACATTTCATCAACAGTATCTACACCTCCTTTTGTTGAATTATAAAACTGAATAATTTCTGGTTTCTTCTTATCACTATCATCAATTTCATCATCGTGATGCATAGTTGATAGCAAAACTACACATTTCGCTTTCTTAGGAACATAAGACACTAATGTCAAGTCCTTTTGGAATCCGAACATAGATGAGTGAAGTTCTCTAGCTTTAGTTTGCGTAAACTCATTCGGGATTTCGGTTTTGTTTTTCTTTAGTGTGCCAACAATTGTCAGCCTCCTTGATAAAAGTTCTTTCGCAAAAGGATAACTCGTGTACCAATTATCCATGGTTATGTTTCTTCCTGATCCAAACAAAGGACCGCATAAGCGTTTGTTATTTCCGAAGGTGAATTTTCCAACCGAAAGGGACCTTCCGGTTGTTGACCTGCATATATCTCCATGTTATAGGTGTAAAACGTTTTGGAGTCCACTAAAGCAAAAATTTTGATTCCATATTTTGCTGGCTTGCTAGGTATATATTGGCGAAAAGAACAACGCCCGCGAAATTTCTCCAATTTTTCATCGATGGTAACATATTCACCCACAAAATAATTTTTTTGGCAATTTTCATTGAAGTTAGTAAAAAATTCTCTCACAGCTGCTAGTTTACCTATTTTTTTTCTAGCCTCACGATCTGTGACATTATCTAAACGTAGACACCTGAGCAGAAAAAGAAACCTTTTTTAAGACATTGTGTTTCTCAAAATTTCAATTCCTGTTCCATCAGTAGCCCAGAAATCTTGTGCATTTGTGTGTGAGGATTTATGTAAGCCACATAGGTACAAAAGTCCAAAAAGTGCTCTCATCTCCACTTCATCTGTTTTTTTAGCGTCTCAGTTTCTGGCGTAATTTTCCGAAATGTTTTCAATATAGATATTTGTCTACTATAGATCTTATTATCTCGGGGTTAAAAAACAACTCCCAACTTTCGAGAGGTTCTGTTATGTTTCGTGCTATACTTTTCAATCCTGGTAAATGAGTCATTATATTTTGGGAGCAGGTTTTTACTTTTTGATTTGGTTTTTCTTTTTTCCAAACTGTTTTATTTCTGCTGATAAAAGTATTTTCCTCTGGATCCGGATTGGTGCCATCATCGTCGCTCAATTCACTTTTGCTGTCGTGAGAAATGTAAAGTTCTTCATCTATTTTATTTTCACTCGCTCGATCTATATCATCTTCCGATGTCTCAACCTCATCCAATAGAGTTCTCAAACGCTCCATCTCCTGCTCATATTCTGTTAATTTCCGCTTATATGCCATTAGTTCTAAAATAATTGAGCGTACAAATTGATAAACTCACTAGATCAGAAAAAAAGCACGCTGCTGAGAAGCCAAATGTTCACTGCTTACACAGAAAATTCGAAGCAAGAAAGGTCACATGGAGTGACTGAGTCACCCCATTGTCGCATAGATTCCAAAAAAGACCTGTTTCACAGGTGTGAAAGAAAGGATAGTAAAAATACCACTGCACCTGTCAAGGGGAGTGTCACCCAGGAGGATACTAAAAGATAAGGGGATTCCAGATAAGAATTTTTTCCAAGAACTGCTATTTTTCGAAGAGTGGGGTGACTCAGTGCCCGCTCGATTTCTCTCGGGTTAAGGATGTTGGAATAGTTTACATCCTTCATTTCATGTGGTTGAAGCAAGTTTCGAAGTAGTGAGAAGTTCCTCTTCCCGATTGCCGTTGGCAGGAGAGTATGTTTCAACTCCTCAGAAGCGATTTTGTTAGCCTCAAAAAGGAAGTGTGCTTGCATGAGATATTCCTCGAAGTTATCTCCTTCCACGAAACTTTGCAAGTGGCCAAAAACGTTCGGCATCTTGGAGCGTTCGGCAATTCTTTTCTTTACATAAGATGCAATCCGTTTACACTCGTCGCCAAATGACAAGGTTGATGAATACAGACGCTTTTACCATATTGGCATCTTGTTTATTGATAAGGAAAGCATATTAAATTAAAATTACATATAAAATAGATCATATTGAAGTATGTTGCATTAAATATGTAGCACGTGCATCGTCTCTCAGATCGTGGTCAAGACTGAAGCCGTTCTTCAGTTCAGTTCATTTTCTGAACTGTTGTTGCCAGATATGACAATGATGTTCTGCCCTTTCTCTTCGATCTTCTACTGTTGTTAGTAGAAAGTTCTCTAACAAAGTTCTTACTTTCTACATAGACTTTTGATTTTGAAATAAGTTCTTTTGAATCTGCCACTATCACATCCAGGTAACTGCATTCTTTTTTATTAACAAGAGATCTTCTTTCCTTATTCCCTTTATGGTAAACATTTTGATTTCACCCACAATTAAATCTTTGAAGATGTTCTAAAATCAAGCTCTGTCTACATCCATCCTCCGAAACAAAATAAGGAAGATCATCTCACCTCTTGCACATATCTTGTCGGCTGCACCAGTGTAGTATGCCTTGTGCTTCGCCCTTTGACACACTTGCAACTATCAAAGCAGCTAAATCTATCCATAAATCTGGGTTTATTAAAACACTTTCTTTTTTTTACACTTTGTACAAAATGAACTATTAACACAACCATAAAATGCTTATTCCAAAGTCATCCGGAGAGCCGGTGCTTCACAGCAACTTCTCCCTTCTTCAACTCCCCAAGTTCTTCCCTATCTTCACGTCCCTTCTCGCTCCCTGCATGAGAGCACCAGGCTAAACTAACCACATGACCAGGAAGGATGAGTCGAGAGCGTGAAGGGTTGAGTATGCCAGACACTACCCTGACACTCAGTGAAATGTGTAGAAAATAATATTTCCTCAATAGGCAGTCAAAGTACATAAAGTAAATCATTCTTTATATAAGCATAAAGTATTTACTTGACAGAATAACATACATTCACATACACACTGAACCAAGAAAGTATACAACAATTTTCAAACATTATAGAAGAACAACCAAATGACAGTTACAGTTAACCCTTGGAATTTAGATAAAAGTTAATGTAACTGTTAACATTTTTTATTCTTAAATGAGAACAAAACATTGCAATTACAGTGGCTAAAATACCTGGTCTGCCGTTCGGTGCAAAAATATTGAATACGAAACTAAGCCACCAGTAGGTGACGGTAGCATCGATAGTGAGGTAGCTAATTAGCAGAGCAAACGTTAAAGAATCATTTACTTACCTTAGTTTCTGCACTTTTTTCAGTACTAAAAAAAGAAGGTGCAAAAAAAGTGATTTTTGAAGAAATATTCAATTATCTGTTCTAGAGAAGAATTTGGAGCAATAAATAGATGGCTGTCGTTTAGAAACACACAAGCATGAACAATATTTCTATTTAGTTTTCAGAAGCAGTCTTAAATGAAAACCATTTATTTTATTAAGAGAATATTATTATATTTTTTAAAGACAAGGGTTTCTTAGTACAATGTAATGTGAATGAGCTGTTGAAGATAATTGTATTATTATGTTGCATATTACGTAAAAAAGAAAGGCTAGATGTCTTTGTACTATATTTTAACATAAATTAATAATAAAAATTAACAATAATTACTGTCACATAAGTTTTTTTTAAAGCACATTGTAAGCTAATGTATTTTTTTTAAAATAAACACTTGCATTGTTTTTTTTAATGAACTGCATGCTTTACATTTTGTGTTAGATTTTTAAAAAATATATAGATTAAATTTTTTTTAATTTACATTTATTTGAAAACACATTATGATGAACAAAGTTTTGGTCAAGTTTCAATTACATACAAAACCAAAATAGAAACAAATAATAAGCAAAATTTTAACCAAAGCAAAAAAGCATAGCTTTAAATTTATATTGTTATGACAAGCACAATTTCATTTTAGTATAGCATTTCTTCTCAACATCATAACATCACAATATTATTTCATACATAAACATTGACACAGACATTTATTATAGCATTGCAATAGATGTCTTTGTGCTTTAGAAATTCTTATGCTTTCTTTGAGATGCTCAGAATTAAACCTAATAAATTTACAAAAACCAAAATTGAACATTTGTTACAAAATCTTTTTCATTTATTTATTTTATTAAATAAAAAAATGAAAGTTTTTCGTATTTCAAAGTTGGAATGAGTGAGATATTTATTTCATTTTCTGCTTCTTGTGGGAAAAAAACTAATCCAAAAATAGTTAACAGCAATCAATTCATTTAGTGCATCAATGTCACTTGTCACTTTCTAAATGACTATCGACTGAACGAAAAACCTTTGGTACACAGGGCCTCTTTTTTTTTTTTTTAATTTTTTTGAGTCTTAAATTGAATTTACCACAAAGCAAAAAAGTACAGTACTATGCTCAATCATCTGTTTTTGATTTATTAAAACTTTTATTTGTAAGAAAAATCATTTATGGTATTATTGTACTGTCCCTTCCTTTAGTGGTAGAGGGACTCCTAATGTGAGTGGTCGGGACACTCCATCATCTCAGCTTGAAGAAGAAGAACGAGAACAAAGACCTCTTGATCTAAACTTGGCTCCTACCAGGAAACAAAATCAAGATGACATCGAAGACAAATTTGGTAAATTTGAGATTCAACCTATGATTGAAGGTAAGTAAAGTCCTTGAATTAAATGTTTTGTTCATACTGCTTTGCAACAAAAGCAAATTTATTTGACAGAATTTTATTACTTTAATTATAATGCTAAAAGTATCGAATACAATGTAGTTTTAATGTTAAATGCAAACCAGAATTACTAACAAAATGTATAAATACTAACCCTAGTGCCATGGTAATATTTATTTTTTCCTGTTTTAATTTTATATACTAGGCTATACAGCTCTTTCCAAAGAGCTATTAAAAAAAAGCGTTGACAGAAAAAAATATTTACCAACATCTTTATTTTATGCTTTTTTTCTTTGACGGAAAGGCCATTTAGAGTAGAAGAATTGTATTAATGCTTGAACTATTGTACTTAGAATCAATAAGAAAGTTATTATTACAACAAAAAATATTTAGTATAGAATCTCAATTGTAAAGTAATAAAACATAAATTATGCCAAAATGAATGCATAGAATTAGTGCCTATTTACATGGTCACGACCTAATTAGATACTGTACTGCCATCATATATTTTATATCATTTGCTGTTAAATTTAGTCTTTGGATCCCTTCAGCAGCAAGCACCTGCATACTGTACATTACATAACTATTAGTTCCTGTCCTGCAGAAATTTAATGTTGTTTTGGTTCACAATAAGTTTATTTGCACTCTTGTAAAACATGATGCAAAATTTCAGAAATGACAGTGCATGATCAGAATTTGTAGAATACTGATTTTAAAAGCTGGGGTTTTTTTATATTTCACTGTCGTGATGCATCACCATTATTTGGTGGAAAGGCCAAATGTGGCTAAATTTTTAGTAAACCCCCTTTAATTTTTGCACCACAATCTATTTTCCCCCCATTATAACTTGAACCAAAAGATTTGTCGCGAATCGTATAGTGGCATGTGCTTCCGCAAAAACTCCAGGACGTTTCATCCGTCTGGATGCACTGTGAAACCTTGAACAAAATAAAAGAAACAGAACTTACCCCATCACAGCTTAATCATTGGAAAAAATCGAAATCCACACCTCATTCAGAAAAAATACAAAGGAATTTTTATTGGCCAGGCATTCTTACTAAATTTTGTGGAGATCTCCGTACAAAAAACTTAATCACATCATGTGAACAGAGTGTAGTTACAACTGCAAAAATTTATAATCCTGAGACATCAATGAACTAAAAAAACACGTTTTAAGATTAACCTGAAGATGTCCGGAGATGGGTTGGCTAACATTTAACTCAAAAAAAAACACTTCCTAGCCTTGCACCATGGCCTCAGTGGAACGCTCTTGCATGACGGTGGAGATTAAACAATGCTGCTGGACTTAAGACAGATCAGGCTCACGGCAGGATGGCGGAGATGTCTCTCGTGAACATTTCAGGCAGCACGTGTTCACTTAACTCCTCGAATAAAAACTCCCTTGAATTCTCACAAACACATTTTACTCCAAAAATACGTAATTCTTTATGGACATCTTGGATCGACCACCCGGCCTGTTGTTGTTATTTCTCAGACCATTACTCCTTGCCTAAGGATGTATCCGGATTGAGATCCGGCCCTGCTGCGAAGTTATCCATCTCCATTGAGAATGGTCGCTATGGGCCTCTACCGCCAAGAGATGCGTGCACCTCCAATCGACACTACAGCACCACTGCCTTCGAAAATTTTTCTTCACACGTGCACAAGTTTCCACCTTCGGTGTATTGAAAACGCGATATCCATCCGCCGTGAATCCAAGCAGCCAATCAGAACAGAGCACAATGAAACAACATTATGACGTCACGCTTCCAGCTCTCGCAGGGAAAGGGACAAAAAAATGGCCGCCAAAACATGCACTAGCGGGAAGAATACAAAAACGCTCGATGCATTAATAATGAACGCGCTTACACCCGTTTAAAATAAAAATACCCCCATTTTAAAAACAACACATCCAACCGATATTTTACAATTAAATCCCCTGTAAAATAAATAAAAACCCAAACTTAATATTTTCACAAAATAAATAACAGCTATCCCAAATTTCTTGAAAACAGAAATAATAAATTCCCCTCATTAACAAAATGAATGAAATATGTGATATACAATATCACAATTCACTCAGCAATCAGAAGAAAAAAAAAGGAAAAAAAAAGAATTAATTTGTCAAGCTTAAGTATTCAACCCTAAAAATTTTGTCCAACCTATCTCCTTACATGAGACAATACAACATCATGTACCACACAAAAAGCAATACACATATCAGCATAGGGTAAGTTACAACATGAAAAAATTAAAACATACATTCAGTGAGATGTAATGAATTTGCTTAAACCTTTGCCAACAACTCTTAAAAATTATTTTACCCTGACGGTGTTGCCTGAAACATATCACACATAAAATAATTACACACAAAAAATACATCACCACAATAGTTAAAGGTCTAAAAGGTGAAGGCAAAAACAAAAACATAAAAAATGTAACAACTGGAGTATAATAATTATATACAGTTACATCAGGTACAATGGTTTTGAACTATACAATCATGGGTATAGTCTAGAAAAAATCGACAAAATACAACAGTATTTGTCTATTTACTTAACTATTTAGCTAGCATAAACAGAAAAGTAAGATTCTGAAAAAAATTGTTACAGCATAAACTTTCATAATATATTTTAAACTACCAGTGACAAATGATTCTTGAAAAAATGACTCATTCAATATTGTAACAATACGACTCAATTCAATTGCTCAATGTACCCCGAAGAAAAATTGTTTACCGCAAATACGAAAAAATTTAACACAAAAAATTTATGATACATGAGGAACCAAATGTTGCAAAACAACCTAGGATAAGTTACGACCAGCACAACTAAAATTTTGCAACACAAGGTGCACCGTGAACCACAATATACACATTTTTAAACATTTCGACTGCGAAGAAACTACCTAGTTTGCTGAGGTTTACATGAGGTTTTCATAGCTTCAGATTCAAACATTTTTTTGCGACTAGGTGCAAGACGAAGGCGATTAATATGAACTAAGAAAGGCAGTGCACATTGAATTGAGCAATATTGACATCAGAGATCATCTCGTCCCCTATTGATGACCTCCCCTGGAGTTTTAAATGCTGCCTATGCTGTGAAGAAAATTGTCTCTGTTGAAAATTTGACCTATTTGATTGGTTACCCTGTGGATACCTAGGTCTATATGGTAGACGCGGTGAAAAAAACTGCAGGTTCTGAGCCCTGGGTCTAAATGTAGGTGGATTGGCATTTGCGAGAAAAGATCTGCATTGTGCCATTACATGATTATGTTTTCCACAAAACGAACACTGCATTCTTGGAGTTGCAGTTTCAAACATATTATTCATAGGTTGATGACATTCAGTTGGTTGTGTCGAAGTTTGTGGTCTAGAATTCCAAACAGGACATTCAGTTAAGGGATGGTTACCCTGGGAACATAACCGACATGACTTCAAAATAGTCTCAAGTGTCAATGTTAAATTCTGTACCTGTTTGGATAATGATTCTATCTGGGCACTTTCAGTTGACTGCATTTGTAATGCGTTAGTCATTTGACTTTGATGTCCTTCGAGCATACAAAACAATTTATGTGCTATATTTACTAAGGCCTCGAAGTTGTTAGTGTCACTATCGACAAGTTTGTCTTTTACAAATTTAGGAACTGCTTGGATAAATTGCAAGCTTTTGATATGCACCATAGCATTATCATCACTTAGCTGTGCATATGCCTGATGGGCAGCCCTTTCTACACGATGGGCGAGACTATGCATCGTCTCCCCTTGGATGTGAGAAATGTTCTGGAATTGTGTCAAAGACACAGAGGACATAATCGGTATTTGGAAGAAATTGCGAAGCTTTTTGCAAGCATCATCAAACCTTGAAATATTTAAGCAACTGGGGTTGGACTGAAAATAGTATTGAGCAGCACCTGACAATTTTGTTTTTAAATATAATAATGCCGTGGCATCATCCCACCCGTTAATCATTTTAATTTGGGATACCTGGGAAATAAACCATTCTAAGCTTTCAGGATCTCCTGAGAAAGGTGCGATGGCAAAATTTACAGAATTAACTCCCCTATCTGCTCCTTGCTCTTCCTCTGTCGACATGATTGTAGTATAATAATGCCCGTTTTCCCCCTGATTCATATACTTAACTACAATTGGCATTGAATACCAACACTAAACACATTAATTGGCAAAGCAAACTCATTACTTAATGTGTGCAATGAAAGAAAAAATTCCATACGATGTTTTTTAACTTAAAAACATATTGATCATTTCCCCCAAAATATTCAAAATCAATTCACAAAATTTCTTAAAGTCCAGAATATGAAACATGTAAATGTAACACATAGGTTTGTTATTGTAATCTGAAAACATAACATAAAAATGCAAAAATATACTACAACTAAATCATTTCAAGTGTTGCACACATTAATCTCACAAAAATTTAAAAATTCCACAGATGCATCCAAACACAAGTCAAAAAAAAAAACGGCACCAATTTGTCGTGATGCATCACCATTATTTGGTGGAAAGGCCAAATGTGGCTAAATTTTTAGTAAACCCCCTTTAATTTTTGCACCACAATCTATTTTCCCCCCATTATAACTTGAACCAAAAGATTTGTCGCGAATCGTATAGTGGCATGTGCTTCCGCAAAAACTCCAGGACGTTTCATCCGTCTGGATGCACTGTGAAACCTTGAACAAAATAAAAGAAACAGAACTTACCCCATCACAGCTTAATCATTGGAAAAAATCGAAATCCACACCTCATTCAGAAAAAATACAAAGGAATTTTTATTGGCCAGGCATTCTTACTAAATTTTGTGGAGATCTCCGTACAAAAAACTTA
This sequence comes from Octonoba sinensis, assembly GCA_038502835.1. Lineage (NCBI taxonomy): Eukaryota > Metazoa > Arthropoda > Arachnida > Araneae > Uloboridae > Octonoba > Octonoba sinensis. The sequence goes on from CM076605.1 coordinate 75,571,198, forward strand.
ATCACATCATGTGAACAGAGTGTAGTTACAACTGCAAAAATTTATAATCCTGAGACATCAATGAACTAAAAAAACACGTTTTAAGATTAACCTGAAGATGTCCGGAGATGGGTTGGCTAACATTTAACTCAAAAAAAAACACTTCCTAGCCTTGCACCATGGCCTCAGTGGAACGCTCTTGCATGACGGTGGAGATTAAACAATGCTGCTGGACTTAAGACAGATCAGGCTCACGGCAGGATGGCGGAGATGTCTCTCGTGAACATTTCAGGCAGCACGTGTTCACTTAACTCCTCGAATAAAAACTCCCTTGAATTCTCACAAACACATTTTACTCCAAAAATACGTAATTCTTTATGGACATCTTGGATCGACCACCCGGCCTGTTGTTGTTATTTCTCAGACCATTACTCCTTGCCTAAGGATGTATCCGGATTGAGATCCGGCCCTGCTGCGAAGTTATCCATCTCCATTGAGAATGGTCGCTATGGGCCTCTACCGCCAAGAGATGCGTGCACCTCCAATCGACACTACAGCACCACTGCCTTCGAAAATTTTTCTTCACACGTGCACAAGTTTCCACCTTCGGTGTATTGAAAACGCGATATCCATCCGCCGTGAATCCAAGCAGCCAATCAGAACAGAGCACAATGAAACAACATTATGACGTCACGCTTCCAGCTCTCGCAGGGAAAGGGACAAAAAAATGGCCGCCAAAACATGCACTAGCGGGAAGAATACAAAAACGCTCGATGCATTAATAATGAACGCGCTTACACCCGTTTAAAATAAAAATACCCCCATTTTAAAAACAACACATCCAACCGATATTTTACAATTAAATCCCCTGTAAAATAAATAAAAACCCAAACTTAATATTTTCACAAAATAAATAACAGCTATCCCAAATTTCTTGAAAACAGAAATAATAAATTCCCCTCATTAACAAAATGAATGAAATATGTGATATACAATATCACATTCACGCTTCACACATCTTTTATTCAGTTATGTAACAAATAGTGATTTGGCCGGAAACCAAATATTTAGCCGTTTCTTCTAGGCTAAAGCTGAATTTTGGATCAATGTCATAACCGTGTGCTGATATTCTGAATTGCTCATTTATCCATACATATTTTACTAAAATGTGATGTAAAAGAAAATAATAATTTCAACATTTGAAAACATACTTGAATATTCAAGATATGCAGTTTTATTTCCTCTAAACACAAAATAACTGACTGTCTATAAAAATAGAATACTGCCTATAACAATTGTCTTTTTACAAGGTAACCAATGCTAAAACTTCAATATTTTTAATTTATTTTTTAGGTGATGAAACAAAATCAATGGTTAGTGACACTTGGAGTACAGATGTCCTTGCAAGTGATTCTGAAACTGTTGAGCAGTCGGATATTTCTTCACAAGTCAATCTTGAATCACATGTATGTAAAATAAGCTCATGTAGTTGCTTTATTATATAGATCACCGTGCGGCTTTTTAACTATCTCCTCAAATTATTTCTCAATAACTGAAGTTAGTTTTTGAAAACTGGTATGTAAGCAAATGTTTGGGTTTAGGTTCCTTTTTTGAGGAGGGAGAAAATTTTATTGCTTGGTTTGCTTCACTTAACAAAGTCATTTGGAAACATTAAAAAACATTCGTTTCCAAAGACTTGAAAAGTTGTTTATTTTTGTGCAAAATTTTAAAATATCTTTTCGGGCTGTGTTCCCAATAACATATGTAGCAACACATAAATGGTCACTGTACACTGATCATACTTTACACCCATATTGAGTATTTCTATATCTTTGATTTTCATGGAAAGAATTCTTTTCTTTAATTGGTTCTCTTACCATCTGTCTTGATACCTTAAAACTTCTGAACTTTCCGCATAAAATGGAAATAATAAACTTGAAAGAAAGAGGCTTTACTTCCAAATTTAATATTTCTTCTTCACCGCTTAAAGAAATCTGAAAAGAGCATGTTTAAAAGTATAGTAAAGAAATTTTCAGCATTTTGAGCCAGCAACTGCCATTACAGCAACAACATGCTTACAAGAACAACAATAGGCATATACATCTCGGCAAAATTTCTGGTATGTACCCATTGGTAAAATTGCAAGGTACATGCCATAAACACTAAAACTAAATTGACTGACTAAATTAAAATTCTAGAATGCCTATCTAAAATAATAAACAGAAAGTAAGCCATAATATTAACTAAGGATGAAATTCTAATGAGAGGTTAGGAGAAGAATTTGAAAATAATAATAAATTGGGTTATAATCTTAATGACTGAAATAAATTCTGAATAAGAGCATGAACAGGGTTCAATCCAGCATTTTCAACAGTGTCCAGTTTGTGTGAATTTTAAAAAGATTTTTGTGAAAAATCAAATAATTTTGTAAAAAATTCTAAATTTAAACTTAAGTGGTAAAAATTTTTATTATATATTGCCACTTTTTTAATAACTAATTCTGTAAAAAGTATAATTTTGTAGCTCATAATTTTGTGAAGTTTTTGTTATGATTGAGTAGAATTTTGTGAAGTGTCCATTTTGATTGAATGGAATATTGTGAAGGGTCCATATTGATTAAGTGGAATTTTGTGAAGGGTCTGTTTTGATTAATTGGAATTTTGTGAAGGGTCCGAAACACACTTGAATTTTCTTTAGCGCAAATCCTGATGAAGGAAACTTTGATGACTAAGAGAATATACTGGTAATGACTAAGAAAACAGCCCAATGACTAAATGAAAAATCACATGAAAAAAGAGAGGTACTCCTGTTTGTAACCTGCATAAAATGTGGGTTTACAGTTTCGGCAGAAATTATTATTTTGGCTCTGCTTACTCCTGTTAGCAGACCAGGGATTTTTTTTTTTTTTTTGGAAGACTTCATAAGATGATTTGAATAAATGTTTTGCTTTCCACAAAAAGGAAAACACGTTTGAAAAAGAATTTTTAACTGAAATTGCTCTTGTATATTTTTTTATAACTTTCTTTGTGATGATTGATTTAAGCATTAAATTTATCCCCAGAGTTGTCTTGATCGTGCATTGTTGGATACATCTGAGACAGCAAGTCAGAGTGATGCATGGAGCACTGATGTGCTGGCTTCAGATACCGAAAGGCTGCAGGATGTGGACACGGATGATACTGCCAGTGTAGCTAGATCTGATGATGTGGCTCGATCTGAAGGAGATGGTGAACTTGCTCAGAATATGGATGTTACACGCATGGATAGGAAAGATTTGATGGATGCAGACGTAATGCGAAGTATGATTATTTCATATTTGTATGCCTGTTATATTGTCCTTTTCTAATTCAATGCGACTTTTAGAAGTTTTAGCAAAATTATGGCAGTCTAATTACCATTACACCATGTGTTACTTTATATTGGAACTGTTCATATTTGTAATTGATTCATGATTACAAAAGATTTTATCTATCATAATTTTGTACAAACTTCTGAAACCATGTTTAAAAGTCGTGTCGATGTTGTTGAAAGAATGAATATATTTTGCACTTTTTAGTGTTGCTTTATTTTTCATATGAATAATCTTTTTTAGTAAAAAGATATGAAAGGGCACACCCTCTTTGAATAGCTGTCACTAAAACTGATCATTTGTATGATAAATTCCGTTTTGAAGTTAATTTTAAAAATTCTAACTTATTAACTAAATGAATTTCATCTTTGTTTCGGAGAAGCCTTCCCTCAAACTCTTATTATAATTGCTTTTAGTATTACTGGTTAATAGCAACAAGCTCGTTTTAAGAAATGGGTTTTATATTTATTAATAATTTTCTAATGAAAGAAATATCACCAGCAAGCTTTCCAATAAAAAGAAAAATACTTATTTTTCACCCATAACGTTCTTTGTAAAGAACATTTGTAGTTAAATCGTTGTGGGAAATTTGAGTTAGACAATATTCCATAAATATTTTAAAATCATTAAAATTGAACCAATTTTGATGATTTATTTTTCATTTAGTCAAAAGTTATGGATGAAACAAAAAATCAACTACATTTCTTCCCATAACTTTTTTTTCTAATTATCGATTGTATTCAAACAAAGGTACTGGACCTATGGGGAAACCACCCTTGATCAATTTAAAAAAGAATCATTAAAATCGGTTTGTCCAGTAAGAAGTTATTGATGAACAAAGAAACAAAAAAGAAAATATATACAGTTTGAATGGACGACCTCCTCCTTTGTGGGATGTTGGTTAACAAAATGTAAACAAAATATGCTCTATAATCCACAAAATTTTGTTTTTTGCAAAATATTTGGTTCCATGGTGTTTGGGATAAGAGGAAGTAGAATATAAGTTTTACTTTACAAGCTTCAATACCTTGAAGTAGCCTACTATTAATGAATTTATACTATTTATTTACTTAATTGATTAATTTATTTCATAAAGGGGGTTGACTTGCTTTGTGTGTTTTTATTCTTCCTAGACCCTTTCTTAAATGATCGCTTTGGTGCAGTGACTGATAATCAAGGCTTTTTGTCCTCATCACAACAATGTACATCATCTGAAAATTACGCTGGGGCTCATCCAAATAGCTTGAAACCTAATTTCCCATGTTTCTCAGGATTTGGTGAAGATGCATCTCTTTTTATGGATGGTAATTGTTTAAAGATAACTTCTAAATTTTGTTTTAGTGTAATAAAATAATATAGCTACTTTTAAAAATTGTTTTTAGTAAACGCTTTCATTATTTCATTTTCATGAAAAATTTCCTTTTTATATTCAAAGAAATTTCGAAGGTAATTAATTTAAGTTTTTACACAAAATGCTTACTATCATTATCTGAACAGAAATTGAGTTTGGTATTTTCAGTATTATTTTATAAAGCACGATAACATGTATCAATTTTTTTTTTTTTTAAGGAATCTTAACTTTAAATTAAGTATAGTCTTTCTTGAAATATTTTATGCTTGATCATTTACGTTATGGTTTAAACAACTACTGATTGCCACCAACTTGTGGCTACGCTTTTTTGATATGTTCTTGTATAATAATGTGTTTAATCATAAAACAATTACATTTCAGGAGACATGAAAATAGGAGACAATGTTCAAATGTATGATTCTGAATCAAATTGCTTCAAAGTCCCCGATCTCCTCTGTATGGACATGGAAAATAATATTGAAGTGTAAGGCACAATCTTTATTTTAAGAATTTACCATTGTTTCTTTGTGAGTTTTAACCATAGAAGTCCTATATAATTTGAGATTAGTACTTCACACAAATGTTAAGTTTCTATGTTTTGCATTCATCGAAAAATTCTCAGCATTATAATTGCATTAGGATCACATTAATGTGGATCATATGCGAGCAGAACTGATCGATTAAAATATGATATTTCAAGAAAATATGCAGTTCATTGATAAATATTGTTTTATTAAAGCATTTAAGTTTTTACTAAAGGGAAAAAATGAAATTATTGCTAATATTAATTTTTATGAGCTATTGTATTATTAAAGATGAATGGGCTTTAAATGTTAGGCACATTTGATTATAATGTGATAATGTACCAAAACTGTCATGATGTTTTTCTCAGTTTTCAATAGGGAAACTATTTTTATAGATTACCTCAAAAGAGAAAAAACTATCTTAATTTTACAACTTTTTATACAAAATTGGTCATTCAATCAACCGCAGAACCAGAGATAAATTCAATTGTTTGGTTTCTGAAATTAAGCCTCCATAGAACTGTATAAAAAAGTGCTATTATTAATTTGGGGTTTTTTTTACTTATGCTTTGTTTATGCTTTCAATTTAGACAAACTTAGACGTAGTAAATACTAGATGAGACATTTATTGTGTTAGATTCATCTCTGTTAAATGAGATTAAATATGTAAGCATGTGTATTCCTATTCCCTTTTTTTATATAAATCAAAAATTGTAGCTAAGATGATCATTGTTTTGAAGCCATATTTGACTACATTTTATTTTCAATGCAATCACTATACATTCATTTTTTATACAATTTTTCCCCCATCCAGTCCTGCTTTAATTCCAACTGACTATCAGTCTACACAGGAAGAAAGTCTCAGCAGTATGCAGAGTTTAGGTAATATTTTTGAAAAGCCTCTTGTATTTTTCTTGACTTCATGATCATGAACTTAAGATCTGATAATATGCAATGAAAATTATTTTTGTCATTGTGAAACAAATGACTATAAAGCTGTATAAAAACTGCTCTCAGTTTGTCTGATGCAACTAACTGTAGTCAAATGTATTTCATCAACTTTAGAAATTTTTGCTATGAATTTTTATTTTAAGTGGGAATGCATCAATAATAAATCAACCAATCACCGATAACCAGTTAATTGGAAGCTCATTAATTGTAATTATTGTGATTTTGCAATGTTAGTTTCTCCATCACCAGTCCTTTTGTTTACAATTGATTTTTCAGAATTATTTGATTTTTTTTTTTTTTTAAATTTCTATGAGTGATAGTTAATTTCCCCTCCCCCTCTTTTTTTTACAGTATGGGTACTGAATCAACCATAGAACCAATACTAAACTTTCATTTTTTTTTTTTTTTTCAAATAAGCTTTCAAAAATTTTTTAAATTTATCACAACCAAAAAAAATCTTTTATAAATTTTTAATTTTAGGAATCTGAATAAGAAAAATTTAAAGAACCAAGTAATTTAGCATTGAAATATTTTAAGTGTACCAGTATCATCTGTAGAAAATATAATCTGTAGTTTTTTCCTTTGAACATATAAAGATTATTTTCTGAAAGTGAATGTTGAAATAATTTTTCATGCAAAAAAAATTTTTAATATTTGCTTTTTTGTGTGTATGTTGATGTTTTGATTTATTTTAAAACAATTTTGCAGGTGTTTAAAATACTTTTAGCTTACTTTATGAGTTAGATTTTTGGTTTTTATGAGTTAGGTTTTTCCATCAATAAATTTTTGTTGTAATTCACTTATCTTCATAAAGCTGAATTCTTACTTATAATAAACTTTATGGTAAACGTGATCATTCTAATAGATGTTGGCGAACTTTTATGGATCTTTAGGGCCATTCCACTGTCACAACGAACTCAATAGTTTTGTCATCATAGAGCAGAAGATTTTAAACAAGTGGAAGCAATTGCATTTTTTAATCTTTACTTATGGTGCAAAGATGCTTTTGACACGTACTTATCGTTCAGAAATCTTTTTTGTAGTTTAAAATAAAATTAATCCTCATGCGTCACATGCGGGACACTTAAAGTCAACCTCTCTTAATTTTCTCTATGAATCAGCTAGAATTTCTGCTCTATTAATCATGCAGTGACAAAACAAAATATAGGAATTGAAAGCCAAGGCTCCAATGTAAATAAAACATATCTAAAGTTTTGAGAAATAATAATTTTAATAGTTGAAAAAAATTATAATGTATCGTGTAATGTGCGGGACATTTTGCAAATGCTCATGTAAGACATGTTTTTAGAATGTTGGAAATTAAATGAAAACACCAAACAATGTATTTGGCATACACTTTAAAACACAAAGCATTAATTTTAATAGAATATATGCGCAAATTGATCATTCCGAGAAATATATAAAATTTTAATTAGAATTAGACTAAATGATAAAAAAGTTTTAATATTTTTTCAAAATTTTAAACAATTTCAGTTGTTAGATAAAGTGGGAGCTGATGTCTTTCTTAAAACATCTTTAAAGAGATAGTGAATTCTATAAGGGTGCTCTGGCTACTTATAGTATTAGAGCTTTTGTTTCTCTTTTTCGGCTTTAGTCATATAGTCTTTGCTCCTTTATTCAGTACATTTGTCCTTTTATTTTCTTCCCTTCTGGAAATGTGGACCTTTTTTTTCCTCTCATCTTTTTTCATTCTTTCAGCACTTGATTTAGATCCTTCCATTATCCATTTCTGTTCAATAAAAAGCAAATTTTATTAATGTTAAAAAGTTAAAATATTATGGAAATTTGTTGTGCAAAAAGTCATAAAAGGGAAATATAATTCGGTTCTAATTCTAAATAGACTTTCTAAAATAAATCTCATAATGTTTAAGCTATGTTGTTACAATATTGTATCAAATATTGAAAAGATCAAAAATAATGCTCTTCCAAACAACTCATCGTTAAAAAAAAGCAGTTGCTTTATTATTAATATTTTAAACTAGCTTATTCTTATTTGTCCTTGTATGTGATTTGAGTAATCTGTTCTGAAACATAAATGATCACTGAAATGATAGGGCATTCTGTAATGAAAATGTGAAATTTTAGAAATGTATGCTCTATTAAATACATAATTTAGCAAAAGCTATCATAAATATGAGAAAATGTATAATTTATTTCTTTAGAGTAACACAATTTTAAAACAAAAAACCACTAAAGAATTCAAGCTATGTTGAAATAAAATTCTTATCAACATTTAGAAATTGGACTTGTGTTTCCTACATGTAATACGTCACGTGCGGGACAGTTGTGTTTTTGGATTTTTTTACAAGAAAAAGTAACTTTAAAAGCTAGAACTAGCATAGGATATGTGTACTACATTAATCTGCTTTAGAAATGTCGTTTACATAAAATAAATGCGTTCCATTTTTAACCCAAATGAAAATATTCATCTTTTTCGTCACGTGCAGGACATGAAAAATAAGCTCTTTGTGGGTGCTAGTATAGCTATTGAGATATCTCCTAGATCTTAAAGCTTAATAAAATAAAATAATTAACTTTTAGACTTACCTATAAAGTTGGCATCAGGAGTTTCAGTTGATTTCTTTTGCCCAAAACAATCATGCAAGATTCGTTCCAGAACTCAATGAACTTGCTTGCACAAATGAATCATCTTTAGAATACTGTGTTGCCAATCCAGAAATGATAAACTTTAATTTCTTGCTCAAAACATAAAATTTGACATTTTATCTTTTAATACGTACCAAAATTATCCACATAAATATGATTTTAAATTTGACCACCCATGTACCTGTTTTCATGGAATTTCCCTTTAACATTTTTTACTTTAGTGCATGAAGTCCTTAAAATTTCTCAGTTTTTATATCACAGATACAGTGTTAACACAAGAGAGTATAGTAATAGAAATATAATTTCACGTTAATTTAAAGCACAAATGAGCATTAAAACGCAGACATATGTTTCGGGATTGCTTGGAATCCCTTTTTCAATGCGACAGGGAGCTTCTAGATGCAAAACATACAAGAGAGTATATTTATTTTGTTATTTAATTAATTGTTCCTAGTACATATTCTATTTTTTATTCACAGGTCGTGTGAGCTTAGTAGTTCGTGAACTTCCAGATGCTGATCAAGAGTCGGGTGTAATGCTTTTGGACTCGTTGCAAGAAACTGTGTCTATGCAAAATGCTCAACAGACTCATCGCTCAAGCATAGTGGACATCCTATCATTAGATTTGACTCGTACCTTAAACATACCAACAGTGGCATCATCTTCAGGAGATTCTGTGAGAACATCTGAATCTGGCGGCAGTCTTAAGGATTTTGAAATGGAAATGTATGGAAGTAAATTGTTGCCAGATTCTTCTTCAGGAAATGATCCTTCCAAGACAAGAAGTTCTTTGGGTGAAAGAGGTGCTAAAAGAAAGCTTCCCGATTGTGGAGCGGAAGATGTTTGCCCACAATTTAGAGCTGTGACTTTATCTAACTCTGCTAATATTGGCAACGGTGATGTGAGCGGTCATGTTGTGAATTCTACTTCAGCAAGTAGTGATCATTGTGAAACTTACAGCTCAAGGTTAATGAAAGCTAATTCTGTGCCACTTAGTATGGGAGCTGTACCAAAAACTATAAGCTTTCGTAAAAGCACTGATGACATGGTGAGTTTTTAAACTCTAGTTTTTAAAAAAATGATTATGATTAAAATTATTATCTCAATTTATTTTGATGTTATCAAATTCTCATAATAAGTTGATGCTGTCTATGTCTGAGCTTTTGTCCTCAAAGATTTTAAACTTTGTCAACATAAAACCATTGGGAATTTTTTCGCATCTCTGTTTTTTATTTTAATTTAAATTTTTATTGATTATTATTGCAACCTTGGCTAAAGGAATTGTGCTTTCATGCCTTAAAAGACAGTTATGTAAACAAGTTTCAACTTTATGTTCCTATAGGTTTACCCAATTTTAACATAATTGCTTATAATGCTAAGAGTAAAGGAAAGTTACTAACGTTTATTCTTCAATATTGACATTAGAAAATTTCAATACTTGTAGCCAGAAGTTGAGAACTACAAACAAAAGTGAAATTCTTGTTGCCGGTTTTACAATAGAGAAATTTGCTTTTTTTAAGATTTTCATAGTTAACAATAAATTGGCCTATTTTTTTTAGCCTTGTGGTGACTGCTGCTTTGCCTTGGAAGCTCAATACTTTTACTGCATCTAAATAAGGATTCCTTGTAGCCCCTGGTTTGAGTCGAATAAAAACATTAGAACTTCTCCAAATCATTTTAAAAAATCAAAATCCTGAATTGGGATTCCTTCTAAAAGAAAACTCGGAACACAAAAGCCTCTCGACATGATTTTTAAAAAAAATCCGCCCTTCCTCTGTAGGCAAAATGCGGGATGAGGAAAAGGCCCTGAAAGACACTTGCCTGCATCTTCCAGTCAGTAGATTGCAATATCTTCTTCACATGGCACCCAGATATGATTTGACAACTATGCGCCACATCAGATTAGTTGGTTTACGCAACAAATGCATATTCTTGTCGACCCCAAGAGTGTTCCTTCCTGAAAAGGTCTCACTGCCAGGGTGGTCTGGCCCGATTCAGGTCCATATGCACACCTTGGCTAATGCCACCCTCCAATGTGCAATGATAAAAGTTATATTTTGAGCATTCTGGAAAGTCTTGCTTAGAGTTATTTTTCTAATTAAGCTTTATTTTTAGCAAAAATGAGTTTTTCTTAAAAATAAGAGAGCTGGAATTCTTTCTTTTGGATTATTTTTAAACCTTCTTATAAACAATATAGTACTTTACATTTTGGGTCATTTTATGTATCTTCCAGGATCAAGACATGGATGACAAAAGCCCAAGTGATAAACACAGAAAAAGCCTATTCAAACTTGGTTTTAAGTTCACATTTAAAGGCCGGAACCGGAAATCTCACTTGTCCTATAGATCCGATGGCGATAAAGGTAATTATTTTTTGTTTTTACTGATTCTAATGTATCTTGACTGATTTGCTTTCATTTTGTTTTATTGGAGCAAAGTCATGTAAGATTTAAATAAATTTTTTCTGAAATTTATGATCTCCTGTTGTATGACTTGTTGAGATTTTCATCTTTGGAGCACTATTTATTTTTATGTTTATAAATTGATCTCTGTTGGAAGTGTTGCAGAAATATTTGTAGAAATGAAAAAACAAAATGTGAAGTAAATGAAAATTTAAATTTACCTTGCATGATAGAACACTGGAATAACACACTATTGCTCTTTTTAAGTATGCATGAGAAACATTTCAGTATTTGCCTTAGTAATGTTGTAAGAAAATTTTGTAGTTGTATTTTTGCTTCTATTGCATATAAGTTTACATTGCATAACATTTGTTAGTCGCATTTTGCAGTTCTAATTTTCAGTATCACTATTACAATTTTGCATCCAGTCATAATTTTTGACGTCTTTTTTTTTTTTTTTTTTTGTATTGTGTATGCATCAGTTCTCCAGTTTTCCAACACTTCAAATTTGATTATTAAAATTTAATTATCTAGTATGTTTTGAAAATATGTGTAAGTTACAAATTTGCTACAGCTTTGCCCACTGTGGAGTGTTTGAAAATATGTTTGAAATTTGCAAGTTTCAAATATCACAGCCGGATGTTGTTCTTATTAATGAGTTGAGGGATACATGATATCTGGTATTCCAAAAAATCATTGACCTGAGGGAGGATGTAATTTGCACCATTGCACTTGGGGGGGGCACCCCTTGCACTTGGGGGGGGGGCACCCCTGAATGCACTTACTGAAATTTGTATATTGTAACAAATATTCAAAAATTATCATAAATATATTTAAATCAGAAGAAAATTATGAATGGGGGCTTTTAGAATTTGCTGTATTGTATAAAAATTTAAAACTAGCAATTGCACTTGTTTTTCAATTTAGAAACTTTCAGTTCAGTAATGTATTTATTGATATCTAATACCTACTAGACAATCTCCGTGATCTGGATGGAAGAACAGGAGGTAGACAATCTCAAAGTTCCTTTGCTGAAATGAGACAGCTACATTTAGGTAAATTAATGCTTTTTTAACCGACTTCCTGAAGGAGGGCAGTTGTCAATTCATACCGTATGTATATATATTGTTGTTGTTTGTTTGTCGATAAGTTCTCACTGGATGAAACGATTTGATGATTTTTTTTAGTCTATCGAGGGTAGTTTCCCATAGGTCCCGTGGCCCATATTCAATAAATAGAAAAAAAGTCAGGTGGAAATCTAGTCATTTTTTCATCCATAACTTTTATCTAAGTGACCCGATTTTAATGACTTTTTTTTTAATCAACAGTTTTTTTAATCATCTAACTTAAATATCATACACCAATTTGACTGCAGTTGTTCTTTGGGGAAAATGTTATGAGTGGAAAATAAGAATTTTTTCTTTTAATTAGAAAGACTTGGTTTAATATTTCTTTGTTGAGTAAATATTTAATAAATGTAAAACTCATTGTAAAAAGGAGTTTTTTGCCATTAAGCAGTAATATTAAATGCAATTATAATAACATTTTGAGTGTAGGCTTCTCTGCAACAAAAAAAATATTAAATTCTTTTATTCTGTTTTAAGTCTGTTCTGGACTTTTTAAGATCAGCTTCAAAAGGAATTTTGTTATACTAATGATTACTTTTTAGTGCCAATCACTCAAAGTGGGTGTGCTATTTGATATGTTTTTTGAAGAGGTCATTCATATGAAAAATGTATTTGTACTAAAGAGAATAAAATAATTTTAGGAAAAAATATAACATTCAAATTAAAAATTGCACTAAAAAGTAAAAAATAAATTCCTTTTCTAAACAACATCGATACAACTTTTAAATGCAATTTTTGAAGTTGGTGCAAAATTATAATCGATTAAATCTTTTGTAATCATAAATCAAGTAGACATATAAATCGCACATAGTTTGCAACAGTTCCAATATTAAGTAACACATGGTGTAATGGTAATTGAACTGTTATAATTTTGCACCAATTTCTAAAATTATGTTCAAAGGTCGTATTGATGTTTGTGGAATGAATTTATTTTTTAAATTTTAGCGCAGTTCTTAATTTGAAGAAGGTTAGATTTTCTTTTTAATTGCATTGAGCATATGCTTTAGTAATTTATTGCACACACTGAAATTTTGACTATTTTTCTCATTTAGAGCACCATCTATTACATTATCCTTTGTTGTGAGATAGACAGGAAAATGACGCAGTGCCAATACGCCACAAAACAACTCATATAGGATGGCTCAAAATTGTGTATACAAACTTTTAGAGAAAGCAAAAACAAACCTGAATAACAAAGATATAGAGTATTGGAGAAAAATCCACTTCACCCATAAAATAGCCCCCTTTTTTTACTTTTCATCAGTTCAAAAAGTTCTGAACACACAATAAGAAAATCTGGAATAAGTCAAAAAGTTCTCTCACTTATTTACATTGAATACCTTTTGTACTGATGCAAGTGCTCCAATGTAGTCTTGAAATAGCTGTTTGCAGTACTTTCTTGAAAATTTCTGCTTTATTTATTGTATTTTCATTTTACTCAAATTTAGTCATTTTTTAGTTGACATTTCAAAAGTGTCATGAAATGGCAAGTTTGCTTTATTGATGTTACATTATATAACTTTTAATTTTGTATAGTACTTTTTAATTTGTCAACTTTATTCGTATCTTGAGATTAAGAATTAATCATTGCTATTATTTATTTAATTTAAATTGACTGTGTTTAGAATTTTGAAGAAAAAAAATATTTTTTTTTGTTTGCATGAAACTTTTAACATATTTAGGTACATATTTTTGTAAAATATTTAGTCATGTGTAATGTAATTTACTTCATTACTTTGAATGTTATTAATTGTAATATTTTTTTTTTTTTTGTAGAAGCTGGGGATGAAATCCTTGCCAAATACCGTAAAAAGTCACCAGCTCTAAGCACAACTTCAGCTTTGAAATCATCAAATTCTGAACTATCAGAGACCATGAGCAATGCTTCTGACAATGCTCTTGGGGATGGCGGGGCTCATAATTTTGAGCCTGGCAGTGTGGAATCCTCGGGAATATTCTCAGATGCTAAACGCAAATTGAGGCTCGTCTTGGGATCAGCCGACCTGCAAACTCTACCGTGGCTCAATCACTCTCGTGGACGCTCTACATCCGGTGCCTTACAAAGACTCCAAGAAAATGAATTGGTGGCCTTCCTTAAAGTCCTTCTCGCTGAAGCTATTAATTTACAACAGAGGCCTTTGATGGCACATTTGCATGAGGCCTTGAGATGTGTTCGTCTCTTTGATGATGTTGGGTATGTATTGATCTTTGCACCTGCAAAAGATTTAGCATCTGTATGTATCCTGAAATTACTGCCTTTTTTTTTGCATTTTTTGCAATCAGTAATGAAGTATGTTTTATGAATTGTATATTAAAAAATCTTTGTTATAAAAAGATGGTAGATATATTTGAGTTTTAACTGTGAGAAATCTCAAATACTTGTAAATTTAAATTATGTAATGAAAATTAAGTTTTTTTTAACGTCTTTTGATCGAAAAAAAAAATCTCTGTAACATAATCAATAATGACACCTACAAACCTCTGAATATTGTGCAATTTAAAAAATATATTAAAAATGTTTATATAGAAATTTATGCAGACTTTTATGCAGACATTATGTACTGTATAAACATTTAAAAACTAACAATAAATAAATGATATGCTATTTCTGATTCCAGCAAATCAGATTCAAAATTGTTTCAAAAGAACTGGAAGATTACTTTTATTATTCTTGACTTGACTTGGCGGGGCGGGGGTATTTTTAATTGCTGTTTTATTTTACCAAAATCAAAATAAAAAAAATCTTCGCTACCCAGTAGAAAAGCTGTGTGATCCACAACTTTTATGTTCATTGAATGTTTTACGCCAATGAAAGGGCTTCTGATTGAAAGGGCTATTTTCTATAAATTTGGAGGATTTCGTACTTTTGTTGTGATATTTATTCAATTTAATCATATTTTAGCATAAATTTTGATTAGTTTTCACACATAGCAACTCTTGTTAATAAGGCCAGAAATTGGGATGCATTTTGCACTAAGCTTTAAGATCATATGATTTATTTTTAGGTGCCAAAAGTTATTTAAATCACTTAGAGATGATTACAGAAAGAGAGCTCCATATATAGCTTACCTTGTTAGGTGTCGTCAAGGTCTATTGTCTACGTTATCGCACTTGGATACTTTAACTGAAAGAGTTGAAAGGTAAGTTTTAGGTTAAATATGTTTAACTTTTGATTTTTTTGCTGAAAGTTATTTTGCCTGTATTTACTTTAACAGTTAAAGGCATATTGTTGCTTTTTGGCTAAACACTGCCTAATGTACCATTCAAACTGTAATCAATGCGTGATGTTGCCACTTGCTGCATACCCTTTTTCCAAAAAAAAAAAATGTTTCAAAATGAAATCTTTTTTCTTCTATTTTTTGCTGCTTCAGTTTTGTCAAATCTTCAAGTTTTTAATATTTTTTAATTTTAAACAAAAAATCATGCATTTAAGGCTTAAAGAATTCAAAGTCATGCATGGTAACACAATGCAGATTCCAATTGTCTTGCTTGAAAAATGTGCTGCACAAATTTTCATCCTGCAAAGTCATTATCAGTCTCTTCTTAAAAAATTAATTTTAACAAAGATGGAACATAATTTAAAATTCTCGTACTGTGATTAATTTAGAATATTTTTCTTCAAAATTAATGAAGCATCATTTCTACTGATCCATTTTCAGTCAATAAAACTTCTTTACCTCTTAAGAATTTAAAGATTGAAAGTTTCTTTACATTAAATCAGGGTTTAAAATTTCACTAAGTCAAATATTTACAAGTGTGCTCAAGAAGATCATTCTCTTTATTAAGTTCATTAACTTGGTTACTCACAGTTATGAATGATTTGAGAAATTGTTAAGAGAATAGAATTTTAAATGGCTGATAGAAAGCTTTTGTAAGAGGGAAAAAAATACATATCATTTTATATTTTATTTTTTCTTTAATAACTTTTTTTTCTCGTTTTGTGGCAGGGATAAGCAGGTTTGTAGCCAATATCTGGTAATGACCTGTGCTAGAATATTCCTAGAAAAACATGATCGAAGGCTGCAATATTTTGTGAAAAAGTTCCAGGAGTTAGTTGTTGCTGATGAAAAGGTATCAAAATTACAATTTTTTTAGACTTTTTCTCTTGTAATTGCTATTAACACTCATTCATTAATTCCCTAATGTTTTTTTTTTTAAATTTTTACTTCTATATTCAAAATATGTAGAAGGAAGTATTGCATTTAAAAATATTTGAAATTTGATCGATTTACACATGTGCTGAATGCGTTTTGACCATTTTTGGATAATGTCTGTCTGTATGTGGTTGCGCCTTTTTTCTTGTGGACACTCTAACATAAAGCCTTAATACCTGAAATCAAGCAAAATTTAGTACTCACAGGAACCCTGTTACACATGAACCCCTATGTTGATGATTAGTTTTTGGTGTGAATTCCTTTCAATGGGGTCTTGCAAAAAGTAGGGAACAATTCTAACAAAAACTAGCATAAAAGTGAACCTCAATGGAAACAGCTGTTTTGGCACCTTTTGCTACAAGGGGATCAGATAATTGAATGTTTTTTTGGGGGGTGGGATTAGCCTGACTTCTATATCTCACGAAATAATTTAAAGATTCAGGAAAAAATAGGTATACTGATGGCAACAGTGAGAAGTGGTCTGATAAATTTTTGGTACCATTGACCTAAAAGGAGGTGAAACAATCTTGCAAATACATTTTTCTCCCTACAACTTTTTTTTTCTAATTCCTTGAACCTAACCCACACACTAGTTGGAGGCAAAATCATCTAATCCAAACCAAATTGACAGAAGAAGAATAAAAATAGAAGTAAAAATAATAAATCACACACATTCGAGCAGCCTGCGGGCATGAACTTTTCTGCTTGTCTAAGACGGTGAAAAAAGAATATATAATTTTAGCCTCTTATATATAGCCTTTCTGTATTAAGCTCAACAGAGATTACTAAGGCTCAATTTTTTAAGACTCTACTGTATATATATTTCAAGTAAATCCATGAATAAACTTGTACATGAAAAGCTTTTGTAAAAATTGATAAATAGTAAATAAAAACCTGAAGGAACCAAATAACAAAAAAAAATCCATGCTTTTAAAAGACTTGAAATAATGAGTGAATTTTCTTTGAATACGGCCTTGCATGAGTTTAGTTGTGAGAAATGTTTTTCTGAAGCCAAAGTGATAAATTTGTTTCAATGATTAATATTTTTGATTTTGTGTTTTTGTTTTCACATTTGTTTGTACTGTTTTTTAATTTTGTGTACATTAAGTAAATTGAGAATACTTACATTTTATTGATTTATTGTAATGAATTTGAAATAAAATAACCTTTTTACAAAAATAAATTATTTGCAGTGTCCTTATGAAAGCACTGCTGTTAAAAGCAATGCTGCTTGATGAAAAAAAAAAAAAACTTGTAGCTTCATTGTTGTTTATCTAGCTCTTTCTGTAGTTTAAGACGATTATCATCATTTTCTTTGAACTTTTCTTGTTTTGTCTAATTTTGTGATTTTTTTGTTGCTATCAATCAGTTAACTTTATCAAACTTATTGTGTCCCAATAGAGAAAAGTGTACATTGAGTAGAGAATAGTGTAATGTTCAAAAATGTTTTTATTTTTTATGCTTTGTTCCTTTAAAAAGTTATTTTTATTTTTTGTTACCAAAAATATTTTACTTCAGTTTATTTACATAAAATGTGTGCATAACTATTATGTTATCCAGTTTTAAGATCTCATTTTAATGCAAAGTTTTTTTTATATAGGCTACTCTTGTTGAAAAGTTTTTGAATGTACTGTTCAATTATATGCAGAATGATCCCATGTGGCAAAGTATGTATATTTCTACAATTTATTTCTTGCATATTTCTATTGTTATTATGGTGAACACACAATTTGCTTCATAAAACCCTTATATGATACGTTTTATGAGTTATTGAAATAACATAATACAGTTGAACCTCGTTTTCACGACACCCAGATGTCATGTCACTTTTTCAAAGTCCCGAACTTGCAACATAATTTCAATGTTAAATAACTCCGCAATTCACGACACTAATTTATTGTAACACTTCTTGTATGACGACACTTCAAATTGTTAAAACGGGCTCGATTTTATGTGTGACAAGTTTCATTTGTATTGCTCGTAGGATTAAATCTCTACTCAGCAATACTTCAGAAAAGGATAAAAGGAACCAGCAGGAGAAAAAAAGAATCCATTTTGAAACTCGACTTTTGTTTCTGAAATTCCAGGGACGCACACAGATTTTAATTTTCAGTCTGAAAGAGTTTAGGAAGACAAGGCAGGGAAGAATCACTGTGGCTATTCAACTGATGTTGAAGTTGAATGGTCATTGTAAACGAGCTTCTAAAAATGAGTGCTATCATATTAAACTCTTTGTTCGAAAAGAAGGTTTTTCACTTATACAGTCCAGTCGGTTAGTGGTCAAAAGTAAAGGGGTTTTACCGTTGGGGGAGAAACTTTCAAGTAAATCAGATGTGTTGCATTGCATTGATATCGTAGAAAAATACCTTTCTTCGATTGAGGAAGCTAAACAGGAAGATTATACTTTTTTGAACAAAATACACAGAAAAATGTTAAATTTTTAAATCAAGAAGTAAGCAAACCTTTATTGGAGAATATTTTAGTGCAAAATGAAATGTAAGTTATCTTTTCCTTATGTTTTTGCCTTGGCTTATTAAATAATACAAAATGACAGTAATTTAATCTAATTTAAAAAGGCAAATTAATAATATAGCTGTGAAATGCATTATTACATATGTTCTTTAAATTATGTGTTTTGAAGCAATTCCGGTCAAGACGTCGCTTCACTTATGACGACACTTTATAGAAAGTTTGCTGGGTGTCGTGATAACGAGGTTCGACTGTATTTCTAAAAATGTCATTAATAAATTTTCAAAATAAAAGTGCATTTATTCCACGAAATGGAAGTACTCATTTAAAAAATGTTAAATCATCATGGATTTTGAATTTTATTTTTGAGAATTTTTGGTTTATCCTGATAATTTATCATGATAAAATAATTGTTTTATTCAGGATCAACCAAAAATTTGCAGATGTTGATTGTTATGTAAAACTAGTTATTTTTCTGGCCACTTTTATTATTGTTATAATTTTTGGTTAAGTTTCGGTTGACAGTATCATGTTCAAATGTTTGAAAAATGGTGTTGTAATTTAACTATGGTTTGCCGCATTAGTTTTGTGTTTTGATTTTTTTTCTGTGTGAGTGTCTTTTTAATGAATTACTCATTGCTATTTTGTTAAGTTGGTACTTTTCCTTTTCAAAGCTTCCTCTGAAATCCAATTGGATCAAGCCAAGACAGTTGTAGAGCATTCAGTCATGAGTCAAATTTACACATCTGCTTTACATCCAAATGGTGACGGAGATGTTTTGAGAGACAAGTTTGTAACTTTATATTCATTTTCTTTAGTATCTAATATTTTTAGCAGCATAAAATATTTTTTTCCTAATTTGTTTTTAATTTGTTTTCTTTTTGCATAACTAGCTGATGTGTAATTGTGTGTATTTTTTAATTACAACACATATTTTTACAACACATATTTTTTCTTACTCAGGATCTTGCATGAGCACATGCAAAAATTATCTCAAGACTTATCTCCTAGTAACAAAGATCTGAGCATACCTAAGGTAATTGCTACTTTATTTTTTATCTACATGCAGTATACTTTGTTTTAAATTTTTATATCTTAACTAAAGAAACTACATATTTAAAAGTTTATGGATGCTTCTTTATGCGTTCATGGTAAATGTTATGGAAGTCGCTAAGTCCCATCTGCTTGTATAAAAATACATTAAGAAATCATTGTTTTTTGTAATCAAAACTTTGTTGATTGTTATCAATTTACTGGAGCTATTTTCCTTAAATCATTGAAAACTAGAGGAAAAGAAACTTTTATTTTCTGTTTGTAAATTATGTTTAGAACTTTGGTCAGAAAGGTACTCACTCTTTGCTCAGTTGAGGGAATCACTTTGAATCGTGTCTGGATGTGTTCACAAAAAAAAAGACGATGCCGAACAGTTTTATAAACTTCGTTAAAGTAGCAGACAATTATTAACCAATGACTCTTTTTTTTTCTTTCTTTTTTTAATTATTTTAAGTCAATAATTTACTTATTATATTTTACCTATTCTTATATTTTTCTTGTTACCACTTGTTTGCTAAATACATTCATTTCATTTCAATAACACGTCAAATTGTCCGAGAGAAATTATAAATACCAAATCAGATGTTAATAATCCTCTTTCAAACGAATTACAAGAAAAGAAGGATTTCTCCTTCCCGAAAATTTTTGAGGGTGCTTGTCATCCATTTAAGTTGTTCAGTGATTTATCTAAAATGGCAGTATAGCAGAGCTGCTTGTTCTGCAACATTTTTCAGCACATTCTACTTAAGGGTTCAATGCATTCTTTTCCAGTGTGCAAGAGGCAATAGGAAGTAGTAATAATGCATCATTATTATTAATTATGCTTTTTACGTTATGTAAATTTATATAGAGTTTGAATTGCTCTACTTTTAGGTGTACCATTCTGAATGTCCATGGCCTTCTGCACAAGCCGAGCTTGTTAACATAAATGCATATAAAGTAAGCCTTTCAACCTTTTCAGTACTCATTCTTTTTTCTTTTTTTTAACCATTGGGTGTCACTTTACTTGAAATAATATTTTTATCTTCAGCAATTCAACACTGAATAAATGATAGATAAAAATATTAGATAAAAATATTAATTTATATAACACTATCAGTTCATAGTTTTTTACGAATGTCTATAACAGTGATGGCGAACCTATGACACGTGGGTCAGATACTGACCCATACAAGATTTTTAACTGACCCTTGATTGCTAAGCAACCATTTGTTTGTTTATGCGAGTATATTTAGATTTTCTAATTTATGTGGATATTTTATACTCTATTTGTATTTTTTCAAGCACTGCATTGACACAAAAGCAATTTAAATGCTGTCTATAACCTTCAGTTTGATCATTACAATTCTAAAGTTATGCAAGTGATGACAAAAGCATTTGTAGTATTTCAAATAAAGCAAAAGTGTTTATAAAATATTAAATAACGTGTATAATTTTACTCACATTTTGTTTGTTTAAAAAAAAATCGACAAACCAAAGCAAATAACCATCTTTAAAGCACTTTCTTCAAATAAAATATATGTAATTTTTGTTACTCCTTGTTCATTCAAGCACCATTTGCACCAAACACTTTGATCCAAGTCTCAAAAACGTTCGCCATCCCTGGTCTATAATGACGTAGTTACTCATTGTATGTTTTGTTTTCCTGCTAAGTCATTTGTATGAATTTTTCAGACTCCAAGAGACAAAGTACAATGTGTTCTCAGATGCTGCAGTACAATTATGAATCTGTTGAGCATAGCCAGTGATAAGTCAGTGCCAGCTGCTGATGACCTGATGCCTGTTCTTGTGTTTGTACTGATAAAAGCCAATCCTCCTCACCTTTTATCAACTGTACAGTATGTAAATACTTTCTTCGAAAAGCAGCTAGAAGGGGAGGAAGCTTATTGGTGGACCCAGTTTGCTTCTGCTGTGGAATTTATAAAAAATATGGATTACTGATTGCATATGAAAGAATATACATATTTATATAAGTGACTTGGCTTAATTTTGTAAAACTAGAGTACACTGTATCTGTTATAGATATATATTTAATGCTTGGAAACTAATTTCCTGTTGATTGGAAGAATTTGAAAATTGGTGAGAATGTGATAGTGGATTATGATTTGTGAAATTATCTCTCCATCAAAATAAATGCCAGATTTACACATTTTGATTTAAGTATTAACTCTTGCCGGAGCAATTTTTGAAGTTATCTGTATCAACAGACCTTTTCATTCTTGGTTGGAAAACAACTTTTTTAGTTCTTGCAGTGGGAAAATTTAAACCTGTTGTTATTAAAATTTCTAAATATTTAGTACTAGCTTGACACTCCATGAATATTTTTGTGTTTTACTTCCTTGTAATGAAATTATTCCAAGCTTTGATTGTAATCTTGAAAGTTTTATCAATTTCATGGGATTTTTGATAACAATCATACCTTTTTTAATATGTGTAATGTTGATTTTTTTTTCTTCTCCCAATTAGTGGTGGAACATGAAATATTTGGTAATTTGGACACTAATTGGATTAAACCTTATCAATAGGGAAATCAATATTCACTAATATGAATTAATCTTCAAATTATTTTTTTTTTTTTTTTTTGTCATTTCTTTTGTAAACATAACACAAATGTTTGGATTTTTTAATGTGACATTTATTTTGCAGTGAGAGAATATGATTATTATCATATTTTTATACATTTGTAGTGTGAGAGAGATTGAAAAAAAAACAGGTAAAAATACTGATCTCAAAGTGCTCTAAAGTATGTATTTTGCAGAATGTGTAAGAATTTTGCTTTAAAATATGTATGTGACTTCATAAGGATGTAATGTTTTGTACAAGCAGTTAATTTATAAAGGTTTGGGGAAAAGTACAAAGTAAAATTTTGCTGGTTATGTTTAACTGAGTTTCCCAGTGTTCCATAAACAAATACTTTTATTAGTATTTCTGAAACTTATAGGAGTGTAATGACTGTGATGTTAAAACCTATCTGTCAAAAGATTTTTTTTTTGCTGTTTTTTCGTTTATTCTGCATGTTTTAGTTATTAAATTTAACAAGTTTTTGTCATAGTTGAAATTTTTTGTATATATGTACATAAGGGAATATTGTATTGAAATTTTTTAATACTGCTATTTTGGAAGAATTAATTTTAATTGCATTTATAGTTAAGATACAAAAAGCACATTATGTTGTACCTACATTCGATTATGCTATAAGTGCAACATTTTAATTCCTTCTGTGTATGTATATAATTGAGGAAAATAATATAGACTTGTGTGATATTAAAATCGTATGGAATGAATTTTTTGTTTTATGAAACTGTATTAGTTTAGTACCAAACTTTTAATAATTGTGACTATCTTGTTAATTGTTTCTACTGTAGAGTATGATGAAATATCTTGGGGTACAAAAAATATTTTAATAGTCATTTATATAAAACATTATAAAATGCTGACAAATTCTCATCTAGTCTAATTAATTATGAATACCAAAAAATATTTACATAATTGTTGATTGCTTTAACCTATTGATGATAATGTACCTCATTGCAAATTGTTTATAAAATAAATGGGGTATTTTCATTTTGTTTTATTTAATTTTTATTTTCCTCTTATGAAAATTCATATTGAGTTCAATCAGTTATTTTTTTAATCATTATTATTATTAAGCATGTGTTTTGTTTATCGTTTTAATGCTGATAACTGTATTTAGAATCAGGTTATATTTCAGAAAGCAATGCATTTATGTACCTTGGGCTATAACTACTCTTTTCTAGTTTTGAAATTTAAAAATATGTTTTCAGTAGCATACTAATTTCCATAATCGTGTTTTGGGTGTACTATTTTTTAAATGCCCTTCCACTATGTGTTAAAGTTTTAACCAGTATATGTTTTTATTTCTAACTTTTTTTTGTTCATTATCATCTAACGTCACATACATGTGCCGTTTAAGGTAAGAAAGTTTTTTTATAGTTATATGCTATACCTTCTTTATTTTCTTATATTTGAAAAACAGAACTCTCATAATTAATTTTTCCTCAGTGCCAGTGCTATACAAAATAATAATAATAAAAGTATTCACATTTAATTCTTAAGCAATCAAGTTTAGTGAAAAAAATCTTAATCTTAAGATTTCTTTGATGAACAATATCTGCTTTTCTCTCTACATTCAGTCAAGCAAAATGTTTTGTATTTATTTAAAAAAAAACTTTCAGTACAGTAACGTTTCTGGAAAAAAAAAGGACTTCAATAAGGAACCTTTCATTTAATTGAAGAGTTATTTTTGAGCTTTATATATGAGGAGCAAACAGTCAAACCGTGTTTTCTCCAAAAAAAAAAAATTAAATTAAAGTTACTGGTTTTTCTTTGAACTCCTCATTAACTGGTACAAAAGTATGTTGTTATTTGTAACCAAAACAAGTTTAAAGCTTTTTTGGTTACAAATAACAGCATACTTTTGTACCAGTTAATGAGGATTTCAAAGAAAAACCAGTAAATTTAATTTTATTTTTTTGGAGAAAACACGGTTTGACTGTTTGCTCCTCATATATAGCGTTGGGGGGTTGGGGGGGTTCACCTAGGTATATAATTTTTAATTTAAATTGATGCTGCATACTTTTTCCGTAAATTTTGTGTGAAGTTCCAAAAAAAAATTCTTCACTGAGGATCACCCATGCAACAATCACATCAGCTTCGAATTTTAACTTTTATCCTTGATTGTGTCTCCTTGATTCATATAAATTCTTCTCTGCCTAACATTAACTTTGTAAAATAAATTAAACCCTTATGAAAGGAAATAGGGTCAGGTGGGGTAAAATGGGTCAATTTTAGCTATTTTCATATTTGAAGTTTCATAGCAATAAAACCAGAAAAATTTCCCATTTCTTTTCGATTGCATCTTAACATTGAACTCCTTTAGATCAATTTTATGTCATTTTAATATTTATTTTTTAATTATGAAATAGTTGAACTGAGCTTATAAAGTTGTGACCTGATTTACTCCATCGTGGGGTAAAATGGGTCATAATGCAAAATAATGCTGAAAACAGTTATTTATTACTTTGAAATTGAAAAAAAAAAAAAAGTCAGTAACAAATTTAGCAACATTTTGAATTATAATTACATTGAAATGTTAAAATAATATTGTTCTAGATTGTTATGTATTGGTTCACATAACACTTCAACAACATCACTTCTCTCTACCACATCAACATGATCTTTTATAGGAAAAATATTCAAAAAAAAATCTTTTTAATGTAATTTCAATAAAATAAACAACATACATTGTTTAAATTTAGGAATTTTCTACAGTGAGGTGCAACAGAGTAAATTTTAAAACAATAATAGAATAGAACTAGCTAAGCCTAACCATGACCCATTTTACCCCATCCAAGAAAAACTGGTGTAAAAAATTCAATATATTTTTTTTTTCTTACATACTTAGCTGTAATTGTTCTCCAAAGTTTCTTTGTGTGGAAATCCTTTAAATTTCGATTGTTATTTGATAAAATATAGAGATTTTCAGAAGTTGGTAAACCATGTGTTTAGCACACTATCATCCAAAAATGATAAAAATATTTTTTTTGTGTTGCCATATTTAAGAACCTAACTTTTTTTAGAATGAAAAATATTGCCAACACATTGAAATATAACATAAAAAATATTGGTTTGAAAATATCAATTTCAAGTTCTATTATTTTGAGTTTTTTATCAAGTGACCCATTTTACCCCATCCTACCCTATACTTCTGACTAGAAGGCTAATGTATTAAAAAGTTTTCTGTTACATATTATTTTTTCATTTGTAATAATATAGCACCTAAATTTTAAATCTTATTTTTTCTTCTTGTGGTACATAGTATTTCATTGTTGATTTATTACATGTTTACAAACTGAAATAAAAAGTGAAACATTTACTTTAAAATCCCATTGCAACTCCAAGGGGAGAAAATGTTTCGTTTTAACGGAATGTTTGCTATAATGAAATGTATGTTATCCTAAAAGTGTTTAAAACAAGACTGGACATTTATTTCATTGTAATGGATATTTTGTTCCATTGGTATTCACTTTAATGAGATTTCATTGTATTTATTAGCCTTAGTAAAATGCATTGCTTATTGCATCGAGCTCTTGGTGATTATTGAGAGAAAAGTGTTAAAAAATAATCATTTCTTGTTTATATATACTTTTAAAATGTTTTGTTGATTTTAACATCTATTTTAAAATCAGGTGAAAATTATATATATATTTTATTTATTTTTTCATGTTATTGACTTTTGGCTATGAAATGTATTTTTATGAAATATTTATGTATTTAAATAGAAAGAGCTGTGTTTGAATTTATGTTCTTACAATAATGTTTGTCATAGTTACAAATAAATATTCTGTTTAAAATAAATTTTGGCATGTGTGCAATTGTTTTCTAAATTTATTTATTTTTCAGCTTTTGTGCTTTCTTTTAAATAAGCTTTGGTAGTTGTAAGCAGATAATTGTTAAATTTTTCTACTGCGGTTTATTTTTTTATGTTTGGATATGGAAAACATAATTAAGGTTACACTGTTAAATTAGTGAAGAATATTAAGCCCAGATCCTGATTTGAACCGGAGCTCTGTGGGTCAAATGCAATTGTGACTTGTTGACAATCACATAATAAAGTGTGATTTGGAGGGGACTAACTAAATAACTCCCTGGCATTACAGCCTATGTTGGACCATGGACTCTCTAGCAATTTTCCTCCAAAGCCCTCTGTCTTTCGCTTTTTCTTTCCGATTTCGGACATTTAGATTTTTAAGGTCTTACTCCACCTCGTCTACCCATCTTTTAACCGGCCTTCCTCTTTTCTTCTGGCCCTGGCATTGTCCTTTGAAAATCTTCTTAGTACCTCTTTTTCTCCATGCTCTCAAGGTTCCATTGTATTCTTTTTGTTTTTACGTAATTATATCTTTTCCTTTAAATAATCTTTCAATTTCGAAATTATGTTGCTTCTTCCAAAGATTACCCTCTTTAACAGGTCGAAAAATAGTTCTTAGAATTTTCCTTTCCCAGGTGGTTTGTATCGTCTCTTGTTTTTGAGTCCATGTCTCTGACCCATAGGTAACTGTTGGTCTGATTATAGTTTTATATACCTGGATCTTTGTTTTCCTTGTTACTACTTTAGATGTTAATAATTTCCAGGGGTCGGCGCGAGTCACTTTTTTCACTAAAAGTCACTTTTTTTTGCATTGGTCACTTTTAGTCGCTTTTTCAAAAATTGGTAACTATTTTCACTTTTTTTTAAAAGTTGGTTACTATTTTCACGTTTTTGCTCTTTCTCTGGCATAGCAACCAAAAAAAGTTACTTTGTCTGTCTATGAGTTAAGAAAACATTGCAATTTTGCATAAAAATACGTGTGCCAGGGTAGAAGCTTCAGCGTATCCGCCATTTTTGGTTCTGTAGGTCTGCCATTTTTGGTCCTGTAAGTCCGCCGTTTTTGGTCGTATTTTGAAATTCGGCGTGGCGCTGGCCCCGAATGTGCCGAAGTTAAGGTTTGATATTAAAGTGTGGTGCAACCAGAAGGGGAGGCCTAGAGGGCCCGGGACCTCTCCCCCCCCATCTAGAATGATAATTTTAATTGATTTTATTTTTTTTTTACTCGAGAAGAGCAAATCCTAAGAAAATTAAGCGATATTTAAATTAGAATAGAAACTAAAAATTTTTAGCAGTTGCAGATTATATCACTCAGAACATTTGTTTAGTTTCTCTTTTCTTTCACCCCCCCCCCCCCCCCCACTAGCGAACTAACTGTCACAATCACAAAAGAAAATTTTTGGAGGGGATGATTTCTCAACGAAAAGACAATACGCAATTTTGAGGAAATAAAGTTATTTTCTTGTCAAGAAATCATTAAATAATGATGAATGGGAGGGGGAAATCTAAATTCTTAAAAAAAAACTTTAGATCTGAAAAATTCTTAGCAGTTGCAGATTATATATATTGCTCAGAAAATTGCATTATGACCTCCTTTTATTTCCATCCCCCCCCCCCCAAAAAAAAGGAATTGCGCAAAGTTCAGGTAGGAAAAAAAAATACTTCACCCCTCCCCCCCCCCCCATAAAGAATTTTTCTGCTTGTGCCACTCATACTGTCATTATGTATAACAGTCTCAGTGACTGTCATTATGTATGACATACATAATGACAGTATGTCATACATACTGTCATTATGTATGACAGTTATACCGTGTAACTAAAATTATAAAATCAGGGAATTTTTTATAGCTCAATCAGGGAATTTTCCTTGGATTTTGTTACTACCATGAAATTACAAAAACAGTATCGAATAATCAAACGGTTTGTTTCCTACAATGCTACAGAAGATTAACACAGTAATTTCAGTCTGAATAATTTTGATAAAATATCAAATTTAGATTTATTTCAAGTGGAATTTTCTAATCTTTAAACAAGTATAAAAAATATTTAAAAACGAGCATTTGCAAAATCAATTTTATGAAATGTTGAACATAAATTAAAATTTGAAATTTCTGCCGATTTGAATAAATATTTATTCATTTATATTTTAAAATAAGTAACAATTTGAGAAAGAAATTAATTAAATTAAATAACTTTCGTCTCTCTCACTCTTAGCCATTTATGGGTTTTGAAAAAGGTATTTATGAAGATAGTCACAGGTATAAAAATTCGTATTTTTGAATAGGCTACATGAATTTTTTTTTTAAGTTGGGTATTTATTCAGATCTCTATTTATTCAGATTTAGTTTTCAAAAGATGTCGAAACTGCTCTTTTTCAAGTTATATTTAGTTTAAATGAAAAAACACACACACAAGTTTACATTTAAATGGTCACTATTTTGATCACTTTTTTTAAAAGCTGTGGTCACTTTTTTCACTATTTTGAAGGCTCCAAAGTGCGCCGAGCCCTGAATTTCTTAAGTGGGAAAAAAACTGCGATTTCCGGCATTTATTCTTTGTATTCTCTGGCATAATGTCGTTGTGATTTGGAGGGGGGATATAATTAAAGAGACCAGGAGCTAAATAATTCTCCTTCACATCATCCTAAAGCAGAAAGAGGGTATTCTCCCCAAAAATTTATTTAGCTGCTCTTACTACTTTAGAAAATGTTTCTGTGAAAATTTTTAAAAATTCGTGATGCACACGGTCTCTGAAAATTCTGTATGAAGTTCAGAAAATATTTTTTGAGCCGACAATTATCCATGGTCAAGGAGTGTAAGTGGCAAAAAATGAAAATTTGGTGATAACTAGTGCAAATTATATAAGAAACGCCAATTTTTGTGGCGAGCTGCTATCCAAGCGTGGTGGTTTAGAAAGACTCCTATGTGGTTCGAACTAGGCACTTGTTCTACAAAAAGATTTTGCTGTTATCACTTACAACTGTTTTTTTTTTTTTTTTTTTCTGAATGAAATCAGAAGTTACCACTAAGAAATTATTTTTTAAAAAATATATGACATTTTATCTGGTAAAAATTGATGGTGTAGTTCAGAAAGAAAAGTACAGCACGCATATAGGGAGAGCGATATGGAAAACGACCTTCGAAAGACAGAATGACGGGGGGGGGGGGGGATGGAAAAGAGCTACCTGCAGTGAAAAATTCCTGTCCATGTGTTTTGGAATAAAATTCATATCTAGTGGCCTTTTTTTAGGTATGCATGTTAAACTTTAATTATGATGGTATTTATTTTGGAATGTGTAAAAGAAATATATGTATCTCTTATTTATCATACGAGCTGCATATAACTTTAAATATGAATTAGGACCTTCGTGATTTTAATTATTACTTGTTTTTTATTTTATCTTTTATTCTGTTCTCTCAATTTTTATTTATTTATTTATTTTTAAGCTTAGATTGTGCATGAGCATTTTACACAATACTGTAAATGTGTTTTTACCGTAGTGCGCATGGTATTGACAAAAAGCCCGATTTCAGGTAACAACAAAAAAAAAATCTCATTTTAAAAAAAGTTCATTTCAAAATTAATCTTGAAGCTGTAGTACATTCTAAATAATTAATAAAAGCAAAGCTTAAATAAATATTCAAAAGTGCAAATGCATCCCCCCTTAATTCATTATCGTTCTGCTTTTTTTTCCTTTAATTTTTTACCCTCTTTTCTCATTTATTTTATTCCTTTGGTTGAACTCTTGAAATGGTAAAGTATTTTGTAATTATTTTTTATTTTTATACTTGTAATTTTTAAATTAAAATCATAAAAATAATTAAGAAATAGGGACAATTTAAGTTGTTGAATTTGAAATATATAATAAGTATTTTCCAGTCTGATAAAACAATTTATTTCATTATTGACATTTTTTATAGGAAAAGTTAAATTGACGAGAAAGGAGAAGAATAAAATAATTTTCATTGTAAAACAACTAGAAATTCGAAGTAGTACATCTTTATCAGGGTAAAGCAATCAGTATAACAAATTGCAATGAAATCCATCGTTGTTTTTGCTCAGAAAAAACATGGATTTGTAAAATTGAGGAATGAAATATCTTAATCTTTTTGCAAATTTACAGCTTATTTCTGTTTCAGTCACTTTCGAATCGATTCTAAGTTTCTATGCCAACCTGACGTCATAGGTTTGAAGTGAGGCACTCTGGGAGAATAACTGGACTCGTGGGACACGAAAGGGAAAGGTTACTACATTTCGTTTTCAATCACTCCTTTTCTTTCTTCTTCTTCTTCTTCTTTTTTTTTTTCAGTTTTTCCTTCCTAAAGCAATTTAAACTGGTTCATTCAAATGCGTTACTTTAATAATTTTTTACCCCAGTAACGAAGTTAAACGGTATAAAGCGTTTTATTTTTAAGCAATTTACAAAAATCTTTTTTTCTCACAAAAGCCAAAATATAAATTTGTTTTTCCAAAAGTCAATTGAAATTAAATCGAGAAAAAGAAATCTTTCCAACAAAAATATTCCACAAAGATTTCACAAAATTACAATTTCTTTCAAATTTATTGTATAAATTCGATAAAAAAAATAAATTATCAAAATCTTCAACCTATAAAATTTCTTAAAATAATCTACGAAAAAGACTAAGATTCATTAAATTTAGTCCCATTGTTTCAACGTATGCAAAGAATTGTATATCAAAGGCAATAGTTCTGACATAAATCGACCGTTCTAACATTAATTAATTTCTGTAAAAACAATTAGAATTGAATATTGAAAACATTTGCTTTATAAACAAGAAGTTCCGTCCAGAAGTATACTAGCCTACTTTCCCATTTACACCAACATCAAATTTATAATCCAGCTATCTCTCGCTCTTTCTCATTTTGCTTTTTTTTTTTTTTTAATTGCTTCAAATATACCTTTTTCAACGGTTAATACACATTCATTTCTTCAGTAATTTTCACTCATTCATTTAGTTATTCGTTCGTTCACTCATTTATTTATTCCTTCACTCATTTATTCATTCAATCAATCATTTTTCATTCATTCTGAAACATCCTTAAAAATCCAGATCAAAAAGTTTCATGTGGAAAAAAGACTTGTTTAGTTCTTCGTGCCTACATGTTCTACTGTCATAAGATCCTTCTGATAAAGTTTGTTCCAGCAAATCCGTCTGTAAGATCAGAATTTAGATAAGATTGAAATTTCCCCGCAGGGAACTAATTTTTTGAACTGTTCAAAATTGAACAAAAATTGTTCAGATCAAAAATATTTCACGATGAGAGCTCCTTCCAGTAAGCTTGTTCAAAAGAACTCGGATCTTATGTCCAGAGTTTACATATACTTTTCTTTGTATTTCAACATTAGCACTAATGGGAAGATTTTTTTTTTTTTTTGAACTGTTCAAAATTGAAATAAAAATTGTTCAAAGAAAACATAAAGTAAAATATGGCAATGAGATATCCTTGCCGAGATCCTTTGAATGCGAAAAAAAAGATCTTGCTCCCCCAAAAGTTAATGTAGAAAAAGAAAAAAACTCCCTCAAATGTTAATGTAAACAAAAGAAAAAAACTCGCTGAAAACTTATTAGGGGGGAGGGACAGACAAACACACATTTTCCCCATCTCAAAACCCTGCTTTCAATTTTTTTATTTTTCAATCATGATTAATTCACATAATTTGGGCTTTAAACAAATTAAACATATATAATAACATATTTTTGGCCCATAAATAACATATTTTTGGGCTTTTATTTATTTTTAACGATATTTTTACCATAGATTAAGCCTTTTGTCATACTTTTTTCTTTGGAATCATTCATAAATGACGTCACGCTTCGAGGGGGGGGAGGGGGTACAAGAAATGTGACATCATGCAATATACAACATAGCGTGACATGTGACAAAGGGGGAGGGGGGTGAAATATATGGGAAAAAAGCATGACATCATTTATGAACGGCCCCTTTCTTTCTTTTTCTTTACTTTTACGGGAAAGTAGGCTAAAAGTGGAGGGAAAGAAAAATCTATATTCATGTATTTATTTAACGATACTTCATTGGAAATTTTGCATATGGTTGAAAAGGGTCCTTAAATTCCTTAAAAATGGAAAAGTGTCCTTAATTTTATTATTTTGCTTTTAATTTCATAATTATCTGCATATTTAATGTGAAATTAGAACGTTTATATTTCTGATGGATGGACTCTATGGATGCATCAAACAATTCGACTTGCTTGCAGGTATCGAATAAATCAGGGGTTCCCAAACTTTTCCAAGTGGTGGCACCCTTAGAAGAGTTAGACTTTTTCACAGCACCCTAGTTCATGTAATACCTACCCGTGATACAATCCATATATGTTATATCATGAGCACTTCGCGGCACACCTCCTCTCGCCAGCTTCCAGGCTGCTGAAGCACCCAGTTTGGAAACCGCTGCTATAAATGATAATAAACCTTCCATTGTTGGTACCCAGTTTAGAAGCTGCTGGAATAAATGATAATGAACCTTTCATTGTTGGCACCTAGTTTGGAAGCTGCTGGAATAAATGATAATAAACTTTCCATTGTTGATACCCAGTTTGGAAGCTGCTGGAATAAATGATAACAAACTTTCCATTGTTAATACACAGTTTGGAAGCTGATGGAATAAATGATAATACATTTTGCATTGTTGGCAACCAGTTTGGGAGCTGCTGTAATAAATGGTGATAAACTTTGCATTGTTGGCACCCAGTTTGGAAGCTGCTGGAATAAATGGTAATAACCTTTGCATTGTTGGCACCCAGGTTGGAAATTACAGGAATAAATGATAATATGCATTGGTTGGTACTTTTAACTTTATAAAAGCTCTTATTCTCGTAATATGGATCGTAAAACTAAATGCACAACGTCATGGCTTTCTGATGACTTTTTAAGTTAATGTCAATGGACATAATATGAACAATTGGTGTTGTCGATATTGAGGTACACACTCGGATTTTGGTGTTGTTTGCAGGAAATCGCTTAGCTTTTCTATCACGGAATTCATCCAGTTATCAATACAAGTCGACAGGTTGGCGTAGTGGCCTCGTACGCCCAAGATCGCAGGTTCAAACCTGGATCAAGTCGATGGATTTTCAAGGTGCAGAAAATCGTCTGCACTCATGTCGTATGATTATGCGGCCTGTTAAAGATCTCTTGAGTATCCGTTTGGCATGGATACTCTCGGCTAAATGAAATTCCTTGTGCCGTTTACATCAACGAGAGCTCAGATGCCACCATCTAGGGGAAACTGAGCATCTAAAAAGTTGCGACAATGGTACCACACTCATTGTGGTGCCGCTGAAAGAGTTGGTACCAATCTCTGGGGACACACTAGGTCTGCAATGGTTGAAGATCAATACTGCAACCCCATTAGAAAGAAAAAAATTCTTCACATGCAAAAAGTGTTAATGATAAATGTAGCAAATCAAAAAATAACTCTTTTCAAAGGAACTGATCAGGGTGCAGTATTGGATATAATATCTATAGATCTAAAAGGTCTAAATAGTAATTTTAAATAAGGAGCTTCATTTTTAATTGGTTGATTTAAAATTAAAAGTTCAAAAATTGTTGCCAGTACAGTGGACACCGCTTTGGCTTAATATGATCAGACACGGACAAAAAAATATTTGATTAACAATGTTGAGTGGTTATAAATAAACGATAAAAGTTTAATGCTGGAAAAATTCATGCTTTTGCATGTTAACAAATAAATGCACTGATGATTTCCGCAGACAACGTTAATTTATGTGTTGTTGGAAGGAAATGGAATACAAATAACAGTAAAAAAACAAGAATAAGTGAATCATTAACTTTTAAAGAAAAAGAAATCATCGATTGTTTATTGTCTACTATTTTTACGAAGCTTATAAATTTTTCAGCTTCAGATTTTTTTATTTATTTTTTTTTTTTTTTTTTTTTTTTTTGTGCACCGATCGACGAAATATTCGAAGCGCCTGAGCAGGCATGAATACCTTTCTGACAGAATTTTAGAAAATAGGTATTAAGAAAAAGAAAAAAGTTCCTTTTCCCCTATATTTTGCCGATTTAAGGAAAATATTTTTTGTAAATTGATAACAATAAGCGAAGTTTTGATGACAAAAAACGATGGGGTTTGAATATATTTCTACACAAGCAGACAAGACTTTGTGATTTTGATAACTCTAAACAATTGATAATATTAATCATTATTTCATAAATCAAGCTTGAAAAAGGCATAAGCTAATGGGAGCTCAGCTCCTGTACATTTTTTAATGAATTTCTACATATTAGGCAAAACAATACTTTGCATATTAGATATTTTGTCAATGAACATAAGCTCCCAAAGAATAATAGAGCTCCTATACTTGTTTTTGTTTGACAATAGCCCCTGGAGGTTCCAGATTAGACCCTGGATAAAGTTATCTAGCATTTTAAAAGGATATAAAATTGAACATCTAACAGCCATTCTACAAACTAACACAAGCGTCTAAGCATGCAGCTCAGCGAACAATGAAAATGACCATCTCCATGGAGATGAAACATTAATTGCTTCTCAT
This sequence comes from Octonoba sinensis, assembly GCA_038502835.1. NCBI lineage: Eukaryota > Metazoa > Arthropoda > Arachnida > Araneae > Uloboridae > Octonoba > Octonoba sinensis. The sequence goes on from CM076605.1 coordinate 75,606,132, forward strand.
CATTTTCTTGCGCTACTTCGTTCCTGAATTCAACAGATGTTAAATTAAGTTCACTTTGGCGACTTCGAGAACGATTCGTTGGCGAGCATCATAATTTCCAGCAACCTTTCTAATTTATCCGGAGAGAAGACAGCTCTCACTCTACGCCGTGCTCTCTGAGAGAACACTTCTTTAGAGAGTGAAACCGAAACTTCAAGCACAGAAACGTCATCAACGGTTATCGAATATGTAAAAACCTTCGACGATGGCCATCTGCAGGGCCATTTTACTTCTGGTTTTTGTCATCTGGGCCATCGATGGCGCTCTGCCGCCCAGGGTTCCCAAGGATCCGGCTCCTCCCCGACGAAAATATCCGCCGCCGACGGACGACGATGGCTGCGGGGAGTACTCGGATGATGACAACTGCCTGCACATCGGGGCTATCTTCCCCATCAATGGCACGGGGGGCTGGCTGGGCGGCCAGGGATGCCTCCCTGCCGCCCTCATGGCGCAGGAAGACGTGAATGCTGAGCCCTGGCTGCTGCCCGGGTACAAGATCAAAATGCATTATTTTGACAGCCAGGTAAGAAAAAGCATCAGTTGTTGGGAATAATGAATAAAGTGAAAAATATATTAAAAATAGAATAATGGGGGGGGGGGGGGGATTCAGCTGGAAGGAAAATCCAACAACTAAAGCCAAAATTCTAACAGCTGATGTAGCGGATTTACAAAATCGTAAATGTCGCTACCAGGGGTAACTCTGATTCGAAAATTTTCAAGGGCCTGTTCCGAAAATTAAAAAAAAAAAATCGGTTTTCCGAAAAATTTTCAATTTATTAATCTTAAGATTTCTTTGACGGATAATATATGTACTTTTCTTTCTTCCTTCATACAAGCAAAATATCTTGTACTACTTTTTAAAAAAACTTTCAAAACAATATGATAACGCTACCGGGCGGAAAAAAGAAACTTGTGGTATTAATATTAGATCTTTCATTTAATTATGACTAAAAGCATTTTTTTTTTGAGCTTATATGTAAATATATCACCCATGTATGTATTGTGTGTTGGGTGGGGGGGGGGCATGTTTACCTAAGTACGTATGTAATCTTCATTTTAAATTAATGGTGCATACTTTTTCCGAAACTTTTATGTGAAGTTTAGAACATTTCTTGTCGCTAAGAGTCAGCCATAGTCGCTACTGCGAGGGGCTTCCGTAACGTAAAAGTCCGGGAAAGGGTCCAAAAATGCAAAAAAAAAAAAGTTTCACTTTGTTCATTTTATCTGTAAGAATTAGGCTTTTTCCGGTTATGTGGGATTTTTCATTAAACTTCCTAAATCTCATATTGATAGTGACAAAGAAATCCCCAAAAATGCATTGCGATGGACCACAGAATTTGTAAATCCGCCACTGACACTTCAGTGGAAAAGCTCAATCAGTGACAGAAAAATTCCAAATAACGAAGTTAAAATTCCTAATGTTTAAACGGAAAAAGACCAAGGATTTTTTTAAATATCTGATATTGAATCCTAATAAATATGAGAAAATTGTAATAATAAAGAAAATTGTTCTAACGGTTGAGAGAATTTTTCGAATAATTGAGGAGAATATTCTAAGAGTTGAAGGAATAAATCTCATTTTCCCATTACCAGGACACAACAATAACGTCTAAGTGAAAAATGACCTCAAAAAGGGACTTTCATGACTGAGGGATAATACTACTAAAAGAGAAAGAAATTCTAATGAATAAGCGAATAATGTTAATGAGAGCGAGTAAGAGATTCTTAATAACTAAACGAAAAAGAACTAAGAAAACCGAGCTCAGAAAACGGTTTTATAAGTTAGCAAAAGAGCGCTAAGTAAAAATTCCAATGATAAAGCGGGTTATAGGAACTAGGGAAAAGGTTTAAATAATTAATATTTTCAGTTTTGCTATTTTAACTACGAGTAAAAAGCATAATTTGTTATATTTCAGTGTAACCCTGGGTTAGGAGCAAGTGTGATGTATGATTTATTGTATAATAAACCACAAAAACTGATGCTGTTGGGTGGATGCTCAATTGTATGTTCAACCATTGCAGAAGCAGCTAAGATGTGGAATCTGGTCGTAGTAAGTCAAAGAACAATTGTTTTGTTTTTATTTTAAATACGAAGTATCAAATGCTTTTTAAAGTGTGCTTTATTAAGTGTACGAATGATGTATATGATAAGATTAATTACAATATAAGATTTTCTCGCATTTTACTTGGTTGCATTAAGACGTAAATGCCAAAATTTTTGCAAATATTTATTTTTACTTGTGTCATAATAGTGTTAAATCTGGAGTGGTTTTGTTATTTGCAAAGGGAATTAAAATTTTAAGGAAAAAAATGTTTTTCTAGGTTTAATACTTACATTTTGTTATAATGCACCTTGAAGTTTTATTTTAACTTCAGCTGCGGATTTGGTTCCCCATGTGCCTATGTTTTAATCGGGCCATGGGAAAATCCCCACGAAAGCAGGTGATTGATGGGTGTCTGCGTAAGCCAGTTAATCGGGAGAAGCAATTACTTTTGAAACTTCTCTCTACTGACTTAGAAACATTCCTTGAAACTCAAAATTCTTTTACAGGTAGTACGCTATTTCGATTGGAACAGGGAAGCCCTGAATAAGTTTTTGGTTTTATCATTGTATCCATGTGCAGAGGATTTTTCTTCTTTTAATTTATGTAAACTAGTAGTTGTATAAACCGGGGCCTTGGTAGCCTAGTGGTTAGCACGTCGGACTTCCACCTGGAAGGTCGCGCGTTCGATACCCACTGAAGACCACCATGTATGCTTGGGGATATGTGCATGTCAAATCTGTAGACCCCACTACCTCTCCCCGTGCGTAAGCAATCCTAAGGCATCGGCTAACAGGTAGGGGTCTGGTGGAGAAAAGTAGTTGTATAAACTTGCAATATTGCAGTTGATTTTGACTGAGGCAAGGTAAAAAGATATTTAAAAAAAACAAAATCTAAATGTTCAAAGTTAAAAAATTACACAATCAAGGAAATTTTTGGAAGAAAGACACTTTGTGTTAAAATTGTAACATTGTGGCATCACTGTTTCTTCCTCTTTTTTTTTCTTCTTCTTTAGTGTGTGTGTTTTCCGTCGTAAAGGGCAATTAAAAGTATTTTAAATAATAAAAAATCATGATCAATTTTTTCATTTCGGAGCCCATTAGATTCTTTGGAGGGGAAACTTTGTGTACCTTTTAGACAGTAAGGCCCTTACACATATGACACGTCAAATGAGATTTATCAAAAAAATTAAATAATAAAGATAATTTTTGGATGAATAAAATACTAAATGCAAATATTGTAACGTTCACATTATTCTCCCCCCCCCCCCTCTGTGCGTGTCTTTTGCGTCGTTAATGGTGAATAAAAGTATTTTAAATAGCAGGGACGTAACTGAAGTTGGAAGGCAGACGGGGTCTTGGCCCCCGGCGCCAGATTTTAGGGGCGCTAAATTGAGTACGTGTGAGTGCGTTTTTTATTGTGCATATCGGAGGGGAGGGTCTAAAACCTGCTCTTGCCCCTGTCAGAAAATGACCTAGTTAGTTTTACCATAAACAAAGAGCTCTAACTGGCAGAGTGCCGTGAAGAATCCATTCATGTCCAAGGGAGGAACTGCTGGCGTAAGGAATGTGCCACTTCTGTTCTCGTTTTTGTTTGTTTAGTATACTTGATTTCTTCTGAACTGATGCTATATGTCAGTTTATAAATTTAGTTGCTTTCAACTAACAGAGAAGCAGACAATCTAATTCGTATCCTAACTAACTCACTTGCAAAACGAGCTTCCCTAAACTCGAATGGATTCGTCCTTTTCTGCCATGCGCAGAAGAGGCCAAGTGTCAGAACTTCGTGGTCGAACTGTACGTCCCTGTTAAATAGTACGAATTAGGTAATTTTTTGGATTTGGGTGCCCAATAGATATTTTGGAAGGGAGCCACGTGTTTCGAATGCTTTTTGGATAATAGCGCGCTGCTTAACGTACATATGTCAAATGAATATGTGATTGATGACGAGTGTTTCTAAAAAGAGGTTTATCCTTAGGTATCATACGGATCCAGTTCACCCGCACTTTCCAACCGAAAGCGCTTCCCAACTTTTTTCAGGACTCATCCGTCGGCAACCATTCACAATCCCACCAGGATCAAATTATTCCAAAAGTTCAAATGGTCTCGCATCGCAATAATACAAGAAGCAGAAGAAGTCTTCATATCGGTGAGTACTGGGGCGTTGCGTTAAAATTCTCCAGTAATTATCTGGATTTTGTAGTTTTGTGTGCCTTTTCTGGAAGCAGGAGGATTAAGGTTTTTAGTCATCTTGTCTTGAAAAATGACTGCAAAAGTTGGAAAAAATTATCATCAGCAAACGTTTTTATGTCTTGGTTTAGGATTAATATTTGCTTTTTAATAAAACCTGCTTAAGTCAGATGAGATATCGCAGAAATGTGATTTTTTTTTCTCATGACTGTACTTGTAATAATTAATTTGATTGCATAAATGTAATTTTCGCGTTTAATACTTTTCAGAATAAAATTTGGACTCTTGAGATTTTTTTTTTTTTTTTTGAAGCACAGTGTGTGTGGTTCATTGTGCAAGATTAATAATTTAAAAAGAAAGTTTTAACAATTTTAAAGTTTTTTCTGAGACTTTGTATTTTTTTTCTTATGTGAAATTTCATTACTTTCTATTAGAAAGTAATGAAAATAGAAATACAAAAAAATATTAATATTCGTTCTCTAAGAGCATATAAAATAAAAAGAATAAAACTTGATGCTGCCATTTTTAGCTAAATTTTAATTAGTAGTCAATCTCCTATATTCTACATTAAAACTACGACCTCCGTCCTTTTTTTTTTTTTTTTGACTTATGCAGTTGATAAATAAAGTTTAATGATGGTGTTCTTCTGATTCTTTATGTTGTTGAGATTCTAATGCTAAATACTCTTAATTGACTCCTCAAAGTCAGCTGAAGTTGCTGTTGCCATTTTTTAGCTAAATTTTAATTAGTAGTCAATTGATATTGAAAGCTCCTGTATTCTGCATTAAAACTACAACATCCATTCTTCTTTTTTTTTTCTTTTGCCTTATTCCGTAGATAAAATTAAGTTTAATGATGGTATTCTTCTGTATGTCGTTGATATTATAATGTTAAATACTCTCCATTTACTCTTCAAAGACATCTGAAGTAATAGAAAAGAGAAAAAATACATGTATTATGCATTAAAAAAACGTACTTTGCCCTTGAAACTTTTTTTAAATACTTTGAAATTTATACACATTTCTCGTTGAATAAAATTTTAACTAATAAAATTTCACTTACTGCTGAACAAGTTAACTAGCTGTTATGTTATGTTGATGTTCTAATAATAAAAGAAGTTAGGTGTTCAAAAATAAGGAAACTATTATTTCACCCTACATAGATATTATTACAGCCGACGCTCGATATAGCGACCATCTGCGTCCCGCAGAAAAAGAAGATCTTTATATCGAGTGGTCGCTATAAGAGGTAGAATTTTCTATACAAAAATATGCATGCATCATGCAGGTTCAATAGTTCCATTAAAATGGGTAATTTTTCAAAGATTCCAACTAAACGCTTAAATTCTTTTTTTCATCATTGGAATTATAAAAGAAATTATCAAGGCAAAATATTAACAGATTTTAAAGTAGAAAATGTTGGGAAGAAAATTGCATGCACATTATCTCTGCCACCCCTTTTTCGTAAGAGATCCGGAAATTCCCCGTTTCCTGACCCTCTTTTCTGTCCGAGTCTTTCTGTATTGTGAGGAGAGATAATTCCCCCCCCCCCCTCCTCATAGTTGGACTGAACACTAAAAACTCCATGCAGCCTGTCCATAAAAAACAAGGTCATTTAAAGTTAAAAATTTAGAAACATGCTCTATTTGGAAAAATACGAGAAATAGTGTCTATTAAATGCGTTCGCTGTATTGTATTAGACGATGCAAAGCGGTCGTTATACCGAAAGCAAATTTACACCGAGTTTATAGAAATAAAGTTGGAACTTTTACCACTGGTCGCTATAATGGAATGGTCTTTATAATGTGTGGTCGTTATAACGAGCGTCGACTATTATTGGTTTTCGCACTAGTATTGTAGCCTGTACGTAAAAATTTTGTTTCACAAATTTCCAATAAAAATTACTTTTACTATGATGCTAAAGTAATTTCATTGATTTACATTAGAGGGTATTTGTTTTTTAAATATGATACCTAATTAATTTTTAAGAGGGGTTGAGGATTGTGAACCAAAATTTGTTGGTCAGCATCAGTCTAGTTTTTGCATGTCTAGTTTTTGTATTTACATGATTCAACCAAAAGATCTACTTGTCTTTTCTAGAACTTTTTTTCTTTATTAACAGACTGGAGAGGATTTAGAAGCTAAGTGCAAAGAAAATGGCATCGAAATCGTTACGAGGCAAAGCTTCCTCACAGACCCTACTGATGCAGTGAAGAATCTTGTTGTAAGTATATTTAAGATTCTTATAAAGTGATCATCAATTTTCCGAATATCGATTAACCGAAAGAATTTCCCTTGGCATTCAAGGATAGCACACCATAGAGAGCATCATTGTTTCTTGGATTTACCGTTTCCCTATAGTACAGGCACAACTTTTTTGAAAAAATGATTTGTAATTTAAAAGAAAAAACAGTTATCTGAATACCATCGTCATCAAAATTGTTTTGTATAACGGATGTACTTGGTATTTAGTAATCAATTAATACAGATATTATTCATTATTTTATCGGAAAATTAATGTTATTTTCCGTTTTATTCCAGAGGCAAGATGCAAGAATCATTGTCGGAATGTTTTACGTTGCTGCTGCCAGAAAAGTTATTTGTGAAGTAAGTCCTCTTTTTTTCTTCATTTTTCTAACATGGTTTACTTTAAATCAATGTTTTCCAAACAACGGCTCCCTTTTTTACTCTGGAGTAAGCGCCCTCGCTCAGAAATTGAGCTTTCTGGGCGAGGGCGATTAGTCCTGAACGAGCATCTCCGTCGTTTTTGAAAACAGAAAAAGAAACATCATTATTATTTTCGTTTTGAAATCTTTCCCTATTATTTCTCTCCTTTAAACATAAAACAATGTTTGCCTTTTTAAAGAAAATAATTTTGCACTATTGTCTTTTTTTTTAAAGAAATATTTAAATTTTTATTGGAAATTTTTAGCCCTTTTACGAAATGCATTTTGGTATTTCCTCTATAGGAAATAATTTTCGCCATTGTTAATGTTAGACAATTTTTATTATCATTCCTGTTAGAAAATAACTTTAATATTGTCTCTTTTAAGAACCGTTTTTTGTTCTTTTCTCTCTTACGAAATAATTTGTGTTACTCTTCCTTTAGATAAACAATTTTTAAATACTTCTGGTAGGAAAAACTTTTTCCTAATGAGTCCTTTTAGAAAAAATAATTTTATCAATCTCCTTCTTAGAAGAAAATTTCGTTATTCCCCCTCTCAAAACTGAGTTTTCTTGTTGGCTGTCTTAAGAAAGCAACTTTGCTACTATCTATTATGATTGACAATGTTAATTGGTACCTCGTTTCTGAAATAATTCTTGTTTTTTCTAATTTCAAGAAATGATATAATAATAAAAAATACCTATGTCGGCAACCAATTTTTGTTATTTCCATTTTTAAGCTGATAACTTTCGTTATTGCTTCTTTTTTGAGTCGCCACCGTAAATAAACACCTGTGTAAATTATCTTAAATAATTATCCTATCTCTAGCCCCTGATCATAGCCCAAGTAGACTGCAAATGTTTTGAAGAGTCAAGTAAAAATATTTGAGCTTATGTACTTATTCATTTTCCAGGCTTACAAGCAGAAAGTCTACGGAAAGCAATATGTCTGGTTTCTGATTGGCTGGTATGAGGACGAATGGTACACCTTCTTGGACAAAGGCCACGACTGCACAGTCCAACAGATGAAAGAGGCGGTAGAGGGTCATCTCACCACCGAAGCCCTTATGCTGAATCAAGGCTCGGAACCAACCATCTCTGGGATGGTAAGAGTCAAATGTTCAACCATTTTAACAATGGAGCCTACCCACTCTGAGGGGGGCTCAGAGCAATGGCGTACCTCTCTAAAAAGTACGGACCCTATGCCATAGAAAAGATGACCCCCCGAAATCGGCCGAACAGTAGGCCAACCCAAATCTCCTGAAAACAACACCCTAAAAATTTCAATGGCGCAGCCTGTGCCATGCCCCCCCCCCCCCCCCTCCGGTGGGCACCAGGGATTTTAATAATTATATTAAAATCCCTGGATTAATTATCCCCTAAATTATATTAAATTACATTAAAAAATTTTTAATAATTATATTTTAATAATGTCCTTCGCGTAATTTCAGATTTTCCCGCACGAGAGAAAGTGGAATATCCTCAATATATATATTTCCTTAAAAAAGAGCAAAAAACAGATACATTAAAAAGTTTTCGGATTATGCACACGACAGAGGTTGCAGGAGAATTGCAAATGTTTTTCGAAGGCAGAGAAACCTAATTCGGCAGAATCTTGCTTATTGGAGATTCCGGTTTAGTTGTCATTCAAAATGCATTCATTAATTTTTTGATTGCATAACACAAGTTTGTCACCAAATTTTGTCTAACATCAGTGCTGTGTGCTTTTGTCTAATAATCTTGTTGCACTGTAAAAAAAAATCTGTAAAAGTGCAGAAGGGAAAGTGAGTGTTTCTGTAAATTTACGAAGAGCTTGTTTTAAACCAATTAATCAAGTTTCTTGGTAAAATTCTTGTTTTTCCGCACTCTGTACAACTTACCGAGAAAGATTTATTAAGTTAAGTAAAACTGAACACTTGAGATCTGTAACTAAAATTTTACACATTGCAAAGAAATGCATAAATGAATACTTGAGATCTGTGACTACCAGTTTAAAAATTGACAAGAAATGTATTGTATATTGTTGGCGTACAGTTAAAATTCAACTCTAGTAAACAGTGTAGCCAGTCGGCTGCCAGTCTTCCCAGTTCCGGAGGCATCTTTGGCCGAACGACGTACGGCATAGGAATCACAAAAGCGTGGCCTTAACTGAACTCACCTTCGACTTTGTGAGCGCGAAATAATGATTCAGTGGCTCGTAGATGGTGCCACTACTGCGGCACGTTATATGTTGCTACCAGTTTGTAGAATGTTATCTGTTTTTTTATTCTCCGTAATATCCTTTTTTAAAGACTTCGCAATTTCCTATTTTTAAGTCTCTCTAAATTTACGTCAGACTCCGGAAAAGGATTTCCAGGAGATTTTTAACTTTGTGTGATAAGACTACAATTTTAGCCGACAGAACCACATAGAATTTCAAATTGTACCATATGTTTTCAAAACCACTGTAAGTGATAAAGTTGCTAAATAGGACGAGTTTACATCTTATTATAGCGTTTGAAATTTTGCGAAACGTATAGTGCATATAATAACTGTAACTACCTTACTGTTTCTGGTGCATTAACATCTTGCACATGAACTTACAAAATCATGCCGTAACACTTTTTTCAGACGTCAGCAGAATTTCTGGAACGTTATGAAGAAATCCTGAAAGACAAGTACGGCTACATAGGGCGCAGACCTGAGGGTTATCAAGAAGCTCCTTTAGCCTATGACGCCATCTGGGCGATAGCGCTGGCTCTCAACAAGACCATCAACCAATTGAAGGAAAGCACCGATCTAACCATCAAAAATTTTACTTACGACAACCAGTACATAGCTCAGCAGATCTACTCAGCAATGAATTCCACACAATTCCTAGGCGTATCCGTAAGTTTTTTTTTAAATTATTATTATTATTATTATTTCTAATGGGCTGCTGTTTGCTTCTGCCAATTGCAGACCTAGTGAGTTCCCCAGAGATTGGTACCATCTCTTTCGGCGGCGCCACAATAAATGTGGTACCATCGCCACATGAGAATTTTGACGTCCGGTTTCTCCCCCTGAAAGGACGAGCACCTGGACTATGTTGATGCGAAATTGCAGTAGGAATCTAGCCGAGAGCATCCAAGACAAATGTCTACTGAAGGGATTTTTTAAATGCCGCATTATCATACGACATGAGCTCAGACGAATTTCTGTATCTTGAAACTCCACCAACACTGCCAGGCTCAATCCTCAGACCTGGGGAGTACGAGCCCCGCGCCTTATCACGACACCATCATGCCGGCAGTATTCGTAACTTGGTTTAATAAGAACTTACTGTAGAATTGCTACTACTGAAAATTTTAGAGTTAGAATCACATTTACTTTACCGAAATTTGATGCAAAAAAGTGAAAGCACTACTATAATTTGGGGGGTTTTTCGTAGCTTAGTCACTGACTACAAAAAAGACAGTTTTAATTATATTTACAGGGATCGCGCCAGAGCAAATTCAGATCCATTTTAGCACCTTTCTCAAAATTCCAATTAATCAAAACGGGCCTTTCACAAAATTCAAGTTAATCAAAACTGACCCTTCACAAAATTCCGAGCTACCAATCCTTACATTTTACATAATTATTTATTAAACAAGTGGCAAAAAATAATAATTTTTTTTATCACTGTATGTTTAAATTTTGAATTTTCACATAATTTTTTGACTTTTCACTAAAATATTTTTTGAAATTTACAAAAACCAGACCTTGCTAAAAATGCTGCATCGACCTTAGTCTTAATAAATAAGTAATATTCAACAAATAAATATAAAAAAGCGCTAGCATAATGGATAGAATGAAAACGTGTCACTTAAAATATACAGTGAAACCTATGTAAGTTGACCACAGGTGGGCAACTTACAAAAGTGGTCAACTTTACAAGTTTTACTGTATGTTTTTAATATGAAACGTGATATTTTTACTGATATTATGAGTAGACACGATTTAATAAGAAAAGAAATTACTTTTACATTATTTCAATAGTAATTATTTTGTATCAGCTGTAATTAGTGGCACTAATTTCATATCTAGTCTCTCCAATATTTTGTATAATAACTGATTAATATAACGGCATTAATTAATTATAAAATAACCTATTTTAAAGTCGACTCTGTTTTCAGAGCATTTTTTCTTTTCTTTTTTTTTTTGGATAATTCTTTTAAAATTCCCTTTTTTGTGCCGAAATCATTTTAATCATTTGCAGAGGTTGACACGGTTCATTAGTAGTGGCAGGAAGATGTGTTTTACACTTTCGTATTTCGTCTGCTTGTGAGTGATTTAGGTCCATTTTGTTGTGTTTCCCTGTTTTTCAAGTTTGTATTTGTAATGCAATTTTGAACAAAAATAATAAAACAGCGTAACAAAAAAAAAAAAAAAAAAGAAAGAAAGAAGAAAAGGGCAAAAAATCGCTAACAATGACATCTGAAACACAATTCTTCTTCCAGGGTTACGTCGCATTTTCATCAAAGGGTGACAGAATTGCTTGGACTCAAGTGGAACAAATGATTGGTAAGTAATTCTCATATTTTGCATACTACTTTCATTCTAATAATAATATAATTTATTTGTGAAAAAAAGCACATTTGCAATCGTAATGCAAAAATGCAATTTATTTAATTTTGAACTTCTTGCTGAAAAGGTTCTCTTATTTCTTTTTAACAGATGGTAACTATACTCTGCTTGGCTATTACGACACGCAGACAGATAATTTAACTTGGTTGAAAAAAGAAAAGTGGGCAGGTAATATGTTAATTTTTATTAAACACATTCTTGTAACATCTTTACTTTTAAAATTTTAAATGCGATAGCTTTTCCTTTCTTTTTTGCTCTGTTCATACTTTCAATTTTTTAAAATTATTTTTTAAGAAAGGATTTTTTCAACGAAAGTGTTAAGAATTCATAAAGGAGAATTTGATATACCTTATGATCGAAAATATTTCTTTAATATTTTTCAGCGTATTTGATTTTAAACTCAACTTAAAACTGTACACACCGTATATCTTGTCTTTTTTTTTTCTTCCAGACGGCCGACCTCCACCTGACAGAACCATAATCGTCCAAGTCTTGCGCACAGTGACATTGAGTCTCTTTATAAGTATGGTTACCGTATCCAGCATCGGAATCGTATGGGCTTTAGCTCTCTTGATCTTCAACACTATCTTCCGACATGCGAGGTATACACAAGTTGGTAATTTTGTTATCTCTTGCAATGAAAACTAATAATTCGACTTTACCGGAACTCTAATTCAGCTATATTAGTCCATTCTTGAAACCTTGCTGCTGCCTTTGCTGCTACACTATTTAGTAGGGGAACGTGGGGTACAGGGAAATGGCAAAATATTTAGCCTGTTTTGCAGGGACACCTATTTACACTGTTAGAAATTTCATCGTGAAATTACGGTTAAATGACCGGCAGCAGCCTGTCCATCTAATTCACCGTTAAATTTACGGTTTGTAACATTTTACTATCTTTACGGGACCTAACTATTTCCAATCAGCTTGGTTAAAAAGCCGTAAATACAAAAGTTTACGGTTTTATAACCATTTAAAAATGGTTTCAAAACAAAATGTTTACCGTGTTTGAACCATTTCGAGGCGTAGAATCTTCGAGGCGTAGAAACCGTAAACGAAGCTTGCGGGAACCGAACCCGCTTGTTTTGTATACCAATCTTGCTCTCTAACCGTTCGGCCATCAGAACCACGCAAAGCGGTCGTTTATTAATCAATAAATCTTTCTTTTCAACAGGAAAACTGCATTAAAATTGAGATTTCGGTTTTTGATTGGATCCAAGGCCATCTTTGGTCCAAATTTACTGTATATTGACGAAAATCATTTTATTTGCTGCAAAAATTAAAATAAACAAGCTTCAACGGCTCAAATTATGGGTTCGCTCATTCGCAAACAGTTCGGGAATCCGATGTCTCAAATTTTTGATTTACGTGTGTATGTCTTTTTATTTAGTAACCACTGCTTAAACCACTTTTTTTTCTTCTTTTTTTATATACACATGCAGATTTGAACTGATAAAACTTTATTCATATTTTAACAACAACGTACGACCGGTAAGGTTTCGCATCCAAGATGGACGCCCGATTCTTATTGAGCGCTTGAAAATTACGGTTAGTTAAACCTTCTTTAGGATAAACAGAGAATAAACAATTTTTTTCATAACCAGCGGTTTGAGTACCATCTTTTTAATGATTATTCAACTGTTGTAATTAAATATGGTAAAATAACAATCAAATAAATGGTTATTTTACTATTTTCTTACGGAAATTTTTAGCAGTGTAATAACATTTTAACTATGTTGCGTAACATGTCCTAGTCAAAAAATAGTTAACTCTAAAGTAGGGATGGGCCGATTAATCAGCTACTTTGCGGATAATTTATAATCGGACAATATCAGCCGATTAATCGTTGATTTTTTTTAATCACTTTTAGTAAGCCAAAAACAAGAAACCATTCTCATTGAATTTAATAATAACATCAGAGGTGACAGATTGATGAAGAAAATTTGAATTTGCAATTAGTTATTTCATGATGTAAACCAATTACACGGTTCAAAAGTTACACAAGTAAACCTATAAGCTTGAGGGAAGTGATTTTTAACATTTGTCGTAAAGATTCGAAAGTTTATGTTGACTATATATCGTAATTGGGATTAGGAACTTAGTGACTTTCACTAGAATTCTGACGATGTTATACATCTGACATCTTGAAATCTTAGAGAATGAAATGCATAGATATAAATTTTGAAAGCTTCAAATAATAACAATAATAATAAATAAAATTTATATATATGTATATAATATATACTTGACATCTCGAGGTGAACGGAAATTAAAGATTATGTAGTTACACTACATACGTATTTTGAAATTTTTGAAACCAAAAATGCATAGACATCTAGAAATCTTTGGAAATTAAAGACGACTATCTATAGTAGTATTTTTTAGCAAAGATACATATTATACATATAGCCCCGTTCTATGCTGCATATTAGACTCTTTAAAGCTTCGTATATTTGATACTAAAAATATGTAACACACACTTCAAATCTCAACATCAAAACTTCACTATTTGTGAGTCAGAAATTTCTCGGTGTTGCAGTGGGAGAAGCCTCGACAGAATTTGTTTGCCTTGTTTTAGGAATTTCTTTCTACACATCATTTTAGCACTCTGTTTTCATGTGAATATTATTATTTTGTTTTTCAACCTAAGAATTTGCGTGCATTTTAAAATTTAGACACGATAACGCGCCATTTGTTGTTCTATCACAAAATTTGATGGAGTTAATCTTTCGTTTGTTTCCAAACTATAAATTGCTTATTTCAATATGTATTTTGAAGATTTTTTTTCAATATCCTTCTATTCTCCCCCCCCCCCCCCCGTCCAATATATTCGAACAACCTTCATCACCTCACATGGCATTTTTAGAGATTTATTAAATGTTTAGCTTAAAATAGTAAATTCAATTTTTGAGCCAAAAAAAAAAAAAAATCAGTCGTTGAATTAAACCATTTGAGTAAAATATTTTTTAAATTATTATTAGTATTTTAAATCAAATTTTTTCTTATTTAATCTAAAAGTTATGTATCATTATATTTTATATAGATTGAACGCACTTCTTTTCCTCTATAATAGTATATTATATTTTGTACCTTAGATACATTCAGCTGTCCCATCCTATCTGCAATAATATTTTACTGGTGGGGATTATATGCTGCCTAGTGTGCGCCTGCCTTCTGGGGCTTGATGGCCAATTCGTTGGCGAAGAAAATTTCAATACCCTGTGCCAGGTGAGGAACAATCATAAAAATCTTCACTCGCATTTAACATATTAGTAGAACTTGGATAATTCGAACGTCTTTAATTCGAATTTTCCTTTAATTCGAAGATTTCGCTTGGTCCCTTGAACTTTGCATTCAAATCAATGTTAAAATTTTTGGATAATTCGAAGTTCAACTTTTTTAATTCGAAGGTTTTCTCATTCGAAATCCACAAAAGTAGGCTGAAATATTTTTTTTGTCTGCTAAAATTTTATCCTACTTGTTTGTTTGCAATTTGAAACAAATGGTAGATTAATGAGATTTCAGTCTTGCTTCCTATTATGAAAGGTTCTATCCTTTCGTCCACCTGTTGGGAACGTGACAACTGACCTCCCGCTTTGATCCCTAAGACCGAAAGTCTTTCAGGTACTCTTTTAACACTTTATTGGCAGTTTATTTTAACAGTGAATCATGCCTAATCCCTCTCTCTTCACAATGTTTCAACATGTGACTCATTATTATAGGTTGCTCGAATGGTCAGATCATGCGTAGAAAATATATTTCGTCTTTGTTAAAATCAAAAGACTGAAATCAAAAACGCAACCCGAAATTTCTCATTTTTTAAAAAAATTATAGCAGGTAATTTTTTATATAATTTTCAGTACTTAACCAAAGAATATTTTGTTAAAGAAATACTCTACTTATATGTTCCTGTTTTCGTAAGTATATACTATAGTTTTATCTTCTGTATTATGTACGAAATAAATTTTATTTTGTTGACAAATACAATGTTTAATTATTTTATATACATGCCTTAACATTTTCCAGAAAAGATTATTGACCTTATTTTTGACGGAATAAACATTATCGGCATTCGTGGGCCTTAAGTTAGGCTACAAAAATTAGACTTGTGTAATTCGAAGTTTTGGATAATTTGAAGTTTAGCTGTGGTCCCTTCAGCTTCGAATTATCCAAGTTCTACTGCAGAACTAGCATCCTCGCTCGATTCTAAGGGTTGGGGAAAATTTTGAGCCTAAAATCACCTTTGGTAGGCCCGTCATTTCAAAATTTTGTAGGGGAGGGCAAAGGGTATACATTCAATGCATATTATAGGTAAAATAACAACAAAATACATAAACACATGTATAAATACCCTGTATTTCTAAGAGTCAGGGGGGTGCAATTGATCTCGTCCCTCTGATCGCCCAAATGACGAGCCTGATCTCTGGTTGCCCCTCTTCTGCTTTGGAACTCCAAAACACGTGCCTGCAGTTCATTTTGCAATGTTGTGCATCTGCCGTTTTTCTCTCACCTGAAGTATCCCTACAAAAGGACACGTTTACTACATAGATAGTTCTACCATCAACTAAAGCAATCGTAATGGCACGGTGCCAAGAAGGATCCATTCATGTTCAAGGGAGGAACTGCTGTTACAAGGAAAATCCCGTTTCTGATTTCGTTTAGCCTATTTGATTTCTCTCGAACTGATGCTATATGCCACACTAAAAAAAATCTGAAAATAACGGAAAAAGTACGGCAGCAGAGTTGCCGGAAATATTCCGTTTCTGATAATATTTTCCCGAAATTTGACAGAATTTCCATTTCTTTTTTTTTTTCTGTTAATCCAAATCGGATTGTGAAAATACAGCAACCGTAAAACGGAAAAGTTCCGTTCTCGTATTTTCAGGCCGTGATATTTTCGTTTTTTTGAAGGAAAAACCATGTATTGAAGCACTACGGAAATCTTCCGTTAAAATCAGTCAAAAAACACTCTGAAAATTCAGGGTTTTTTTAACAGTGCAGTTTATAAATTTAGTTACTTTCAACAAACATAGAAGCAACCATTCCGATTCTTGTGATAATAAACGCACCTGCAGGACGAACTTCCTAAAGCTCGAATGGATTCGTCCTTTTCTGTCATGCGTAGAAGCGTCCAAACACCAGAACTTCGTATGATTCTAAAACCTACCATATTCTTCAACAGAAATATATTAATAGAAATGTATTCTTGTGTTTTTTAGGCTCGCGCATGGTTGCTCACCATTGGCTTCACGTTGTCTTATGGAGCAATGTTTTCGAAGATATGGAGAGTTCACAGACTGACAACCAAATCCAAAACAGAAAGCAAGGTACAATCGTTTTCGTTTCTGAATTTGAGATTAAAATTTTCGTAATTTGCTGACAACATTGAATTATATAATGTATGTCTGTCTAAACCCATACCTTTAACGTGTAGAATATCTTATTTCTAAAATTAGTTGAAAACAATTTGCCAAAGGTTCAACAAAATATTATAGTCTGTGTAATTACAATCGGCGTGTCAAGGTCACACAACTCTACCTTTTCCCCTTCTGATCGCCATGGTTTCCGTGCTAGATTGGTTTGGGAACAAAAGTCAGTTTGTTGTTTTAGTTATAATAATAATAGACGGATTAAAATCAGATTTATTTCTCAATGGCAAAAATATATTGCGTCAGACAAAGTTTTCAAATATTTTCAACCAATCTAAATATTATTCTGACATTTTGACGTGTTTCATAAAGCTATTGTATAGCTAATTAATCGTATTTTATATTTTGTAAATGTTAAAATCTTATTTAAATATTCCGGATGAAATTTTATTGCATTTACTTAATACCAAAAATAAATAAATGGAAAATAAATTCTTTCTTATTACTTTTTCTCAACTATTCTAATATTTTGAATGGGAGGTGTGGTAATGCAATTGCCTTAACTGCAGTGCAAAAAAAAAGTCTGGCTCTGTTATCATTCTCGCATTGCCATGGAGTCAAAGCAGCAAACGCGACCTTGATGCGCCTATTCTAATTACACAGACTATAGTTTCGTGCCATGTAATAGAAGGGGCCCTGAAAGGGAATTGTAGCGACAAGATTGTAACACAATTGTAAGACAGGATGGATGTTTCATTAGAACTCTTCAATTTTCTGTACTATTTTTCTTAACCCGGAAATGGCAATATCCGTAAGTGGTAATATCACTCCAACTCACACTCCCAGTAATATCCGTCTATGAGACTACAAACACATTTAAGGTTATGAACCAACTGAAGACCTAACTGGAGCACTCGAAGGGGAAGCCTTCAAACTCACAATTATGCCACCTAACGTTAAAAAACTAAACCATATCCGTCTCACAGACGAATATTACCATTTACGAGTTAAAAATCTTAAACTTTGTGACGTGTGCGTATTCATTTTTCTATAAAATGCATTGTACTATCCTTTGCAAGAAGACGTATCTCTCTTACGATGGAACTAATGAATTTCAGTTGTTACAAGTAAACACATTTGAATTACAAAACGCACCACACACACACAAAACCATGGATATAATTTTCATAACTTTATTTTGTAGCTCGTTAGACCAGTGTTTTTTGTCTGTGTGCCCTTTTCACTCTTATCACTCTCAGAAACGCATGCTCAAATCTCACGAAACTTTCGTCGTATTTGACGAAATGGCTTCGTGAAAAATGCTCCAAGTAAACCTTTCGTCAAATTGACGAAATTTGTGTAGAAACTTTTTTAAGTGATGCGAACGCGCGAGGAAGGAATCGTTGTAAATGACGAAATTTGTTTGACGATTGAAAAATCCTCGAAAGTGAGAGTTCTATTTTTGAGAGTGACAGAAACCTTCAGACAATGTTCAAGTTTCAGGAAACCTCAAAGATTTTCTTCAAAAATTTTCCTTTTTTTTGGGGGGGGGGGGGAGGAGGGGGAGGTGTGGGGGGGGTCAATGTCTTAATCAAATAATAATGAATGCAAAACGTGATACCTCTTTATGAATTAGTTTGAAAGCAGGTCAAATACATATCGAAGTTTTATTCCTTTCTGTTTGATGAATAACTTTTCAAAAAAAAGGATTTATGTGCGGAAATAAATGCTGAACTGTTTTAACAGTTAATATATAAAACAGCATATTGTACCACATTAACCCCAATTAAAGTCATCAGCAGAATTTTTTTTATATACTTTAAGACCACTATACATACGAACAGAGCATCAGGCATTTTGGGTCAATTTTTCATTGTTGAGACACTAGAGTTAGCAGAGCAAAGTTTCTGGCATTATGTTATTCGCTAGATTGGGAATAGTTAAGGCAGAGGGAATGATGCTACATCAAAAGGCAATACATGTCAGAAAGGACAACCACGTAGAACACGTCCTCTGATCCAAAATGGCGTATGTGTCGGCCATAGGAGCTCTATGTAGCTCTCGTACAAAGCAAGATTTCTTGTAGAACCCAAAGCTTCGAGGTAACCTGGTTGGGAAACATTGCATTTGACCCCTTATCAGTACTTACTTATCATTGTCGATTTTTCTCTCCAGAAAGTACACAGTTGGAAGCTTTACGTGATGGTTGGTGTGCTGTTGCTGATTGACGTACTGATTCTGTCGGCTTGGCAATTCATAGATCCTCTGCAGAGGAAGCTCGAGTTTTTCCCACTTGAAGATCCACCAGAGGAAACGGAGGATATCAAGATCCAGCCACAGTTAGAGCACTGTGAATCAGAAAACAATGCGATTTGGCTCGGTAAGAAAACATTCTTCTAAACTAAAAGTTTCGATTTTAATAGAACATTTTTCTTTGTGAAAAAAATTCTGCCCTGCTTACCTTTGTATTTTATGTCACTATCAATAGCAAAAAAATGTAGGAATTGAAGTAAGATTTTAGAGGGAATTATAGCAGTTATGTGAATTTGTAAATAAAATCGCGGTTATGTAAAAATTTTCATGATAGAATTTTTTAATCTTTATATATTATTTCTCTAGCCTGTTTTTCTGTTGGTCTGCGAGATCTTCCTTATTCCTTTATCAAATTTCATGATTTACCCCTCATTTCAAAGCTTTTCGTGCAGGCTAATGACGAAAAATAGACCCACGGTCTAAAAGTGTACAGCTTCTCTTAAATTTAAGATTTAAAATCATCTAAGAAGAGGTCCTTTAATGGATGCCAAATTAGTGTTGTGTACGCTAGCGCCATTTGTTATCAGGTAAAGAACCAAGAAACTCTTCTGTTTCTATCGTGTAGAAAATTTGACAGTTTTAGCTGCGTCTGTGTGTTCAACCATTAGGCTTAACACATTCATTTATATTATGAATCTGTAGAGCCTAAGCAACCAACAGTATTTTAAGTAATGGAACTGTTTCGTTATTGTATTTTAATCCTATGTATACTACTATACTAGACTGCAACCTTTCTTGACAATGACGTCACAACGCGTGGCAGAACAAATGAGTAAACGGCGAGGCTTTTGGGGTTACAAGGACGAGGATCGAAAATACGGCACACCAACTTGGCGAAATAATCCGATTAAGCATTCTATTTGGTACATTACGCGTTTGAAAACTCATTTTTCAGTTTAAGAAAATTTAAAAAATTTAAAAACTTATTTCTTTTTACATAATCATAATTTCTTTTATTGGATCAAATATATTTCTTGTTAATGTAATCATTAAAAGTATATTTTCTTCTAAAAATCCTTTTCTCCCTTCAATAATTCATAAAAACGGTTGGGCTTTTGAACACTTTCGTTTTTTAAATAAATAATTTTTTTCCTTCCTTTTATCCCCTGAGCCTAATTTTTTCCCCTGTGTAAGTTTGTTTTTAATGGAAAATTACGATATTAACGAATGGAATAATAATAACTATTTAGCTTTAAGCAAAGTCACAAGCCAGCGAGTCAAGCATAAACATAAACCATTCTAAATCTCGCCAAACCGCTTATGGGAAGATCGCCAACTGATCGTGAGCTCTTATTGGCTGAGCGTTCAGTTCTAAATCAAGGTATTATTACGCGTTGAACTTCTCGTAAAATTGAAAATATATACCATTTTATGAAAATCATGTCAAATAAACGCTATATATGCGTAGGTTAAAATACCTTAGCACATTTCTATAGCGAAGTGCTTAGTTTAACTCGAAAAATGGACACCGCGCGGAGAACTACTTTCTTCGTTTGCTCTCAGCATATTTCTCCATAGTCAAGAAACTTTGCAGTTGAGTATACTAAAAATAATTATCATTGTTATTGTGATTATTTTATTATTTTGAGTATCTAAGTGATAGTGGGGAAAAAATTGTAACAGCTATTTGTACTGATGTGTTCAATGACATGTCTTCTTTTGTACCAACACCCGTTTACTTTTTTCTTATTCTTCTTCATAGTGTTCTTTCTCCCAAAATAGTGCGGAACTCCGCACGGGTCGGCTAGTTTATTTTATTGATGTCAGTGTCAACTGGATGTAAGATACATTTCATGGCAATATCGTAATGAAGAAACAATTTATTTTTAATGAATTAATTATTTGCTTTGAAACTGAAGATTCACTAAATTAAACAAGAAGTTCCGTCTAGAACTATACGAGCCTACTTTCCCGTATACACCAAATTCAAATTAATAATCTAGCTATCTCTTTCTCCCTCTTTCTCCTTTAGCTTTAGTTCTTAATTTTTTCAAATATACATTTTTCAACGGATAATACATATTTATTCACGCATTCATTCTTTCCTTTATTCAGCCATTCATTTATTCATTCATTCGTTTACTCATTCAAGTGTTTATTCATTCATTTACTCATTCATTTATTTATTCCCTCATTTATGCATTCTTTTCCTCATTCATTTGTTCATTGATTCATTCTTTCACTCATTCATTTATTCATTGAGAAATATCGTTAAAAATTCCGATAAAAAAATTTCATAGGAAAATAGGCTCGTTAGTTCTTTAAGAACATTCTATTTGTACATGTTCTACGTTATAAGAGCTTTCCGATAAAGTTTGCTCCAAGTAAATCGGTCCTTTAGATCAGGATTTAGATAGGATTGAAATTTCCCCATAAGCGCTATGTTAATTTTTTGAACTGTTCAAAAATGAACAAAAACTGTTCAAATTGATATTTCACGCCAAGCGCTTCTTCCAGTCAGCTTTTTCATTGGAACATTTATCTTGCACCCAGAGTTTACATCATTTGCTTCATTTTCGCCCGTAGGCGCTAATGCTAAATTTTTTTTGAACTGTTCAAAATTGAACGAAACATTGTTCAAATCAAAAAGTAAAATATGGAAATGAGATGTCCTTGCCAAGATCTGTCGAATGCAAAAAGAATTTTTCGAATCGGACTATTAGTTCAAAAGTTATTAGGGGGGACAGACCGACAGACACACATTTTCCCCATCTCAAAACCCTACTTTCAAATTTTTTATTTTTCAATCTTTATTTAATTACTTCACTTTTTTTTTGACTTTTCTTTATTTTTAACGATATTTTTACGATACATTAAGCCTTCTTTCATACTTTATGATTATTTTTTTTTACTTTTACGGGAAAGTAGGCTAAAAAAGGAAACAATCGTACCGCAGCATCATAGTATAGCTACGAGATTGGTATGGTTATGAAATTGGCAAGCAATGATAATTTTTTGTCAATCGAATGATGAATTCAAATCCTGAACATAATAATAATGGTGTTGAAATATTAAAATAAATAAAAAATATCCAAATGTGACGCTCTGTACATTTGTTTACATGATTATATATTTTGTTTCTCACTGCATAAGAGGGAAGATGTCTGACCAACTTAGATTTTAAAAAAACTCCATTTTGATATTTGTGAACATTGAAGATGTTTTTAATGCTAACACTTCAAAGAGATTTTACTAAATCTTTTTCATATTTTAGGTGTTCTCTACGGTTACAAAGGACTTCTTTTGATATTTGGTATCTTCTTAGCGTACGAAACGCGAAGTGTAAAAATTAAGCAATTGAACGACTCCAGACTAGTTGGAATGAGTATCTACAATGTAGTGGTGAGAATGTAACTTAATTCCCTTTGAAGTACAAATGTTTTAAAATATGCAATAAAGTACATTTAGCACAAAACTTATAGGATCAAAAAAAAAAAAAATTCGTGCATGCGAAAAAATACTGCCTAATGTTTTAGGTCAAATTGCTTGCATTTATCTAAAATGTAATAATCTGTTATTATCTAAAGTTTAGCTTAGTAGATTCATATATTAAAAGATTTTACATATTTTGATACAAAATTCCTTGATTCCAGTGCACGTTTCGTCGATCTCGAAAGCAAATTCACCAAATTGGCTGCCGAATTCATGATTTACGTTGAAATTTTTGACAATAGTAATGGCTCTACGTACCAAAGACAAGAAATAATATTTAACAGGAAGTTCCGTCTATAACTATACGAACCTACTATCATGTATACACCAACTTCGAATTTATAATCTAGATATCTCTCTCTCTTTCTCATTCAGCTTTAGTTCTTAATTACTTCAAATATACCTTTCTTTTGTTTTTTTCTCAACGGTTAATACATATTAATTCACTCACACATTCATTTATTTACTCATTCATTCATTTCATAATTCACTCGTATCATAATTCACTAATTTATTTATTTTCTCATTTATTTACTCATTTAGTCATTCATTCATTCAGAAATATCTTTAAAAATCCCGATCAAAAAATTTCATAGGAAAACAGGCTCGTTCGGTTCTGGTTGAACTTCCAATCTGTACATGTTCTACGTCGTTTCCGAGAAAGTTTGTTCCAAGCAAATCCGTCTGTTAGATCAGGATTTATATAGGGTGGAAATCTCCTCGTAAGAGCAATTTTTTTTGAACTGTTCAAAAATGAACAAAAATTGTTAAATTAAAAAAATATCTTACGCCGAGCGCTTTGGTAACACGTTTCTGTAATAGTTTTGAGCTTTAGTAACTAAAAAAAATTAATTATTATCATTATTATTATTATTATTATTGTTTTTTTTGTTTTTTTTTTTTTTTTTTGCACGAAGATTAACATATTTACTTCTTTAATACGCGGACTATTACTGTAAATACAGTTTCGCTGCTAGAGTACCATTGATGCAAGAAAGTTTGTGCACAGTTATAGTTGCATAGTGGTACAAAGATCAACGTTTTTATTCCTCGCGTATTGTTAATGCGGGAACTGATACTGTAAATAAAGCTTTTCTGCTGAAGTACCATGGCTGCAGGAAAGCTTATGCACAGTTTCTCAAGCTGTTGCACAAAGAAAAACGTTTCCACTTCTTAACAAATTGTTAATGTGGGAACTTTTATTGTAAATAAAGCTTCGTTGCTAAAGTACCATTGATGCAGGAAAGTTTGCGCTCTTATAGTTGTTTTCTGAGTTATGGCAAAAAGATGAACGTTTTTACTCCTTAACAAATTTATAATGCGAGAACTATTACTGTAAATAAAGCTTCGCTGCTAAAGCAACATTGATACAGGAAATTTTATGCGTAGTTTCCCAAGCTGTGGCACGAGTTAAAAGGTTTTACTACTTAACAACTTGTTAATATTCATACGGGAACTTTTACAATTTTGAAAAGTATCAATTACGTAAGAGAAAAGTTGATTTCAAAAATGATAATAATATTAAATATTATAATAATAACAATAATAAAATAACAAAACACACATGCTAAATTTTAATTGTTAAATTACATTAATTGAAAAATTTTCGTGACTCTTTTAAACTGAATATAACATAATAATATGTTTTAAATATAAACTGAAATTGATGAATGATTCCAGGTTCTTTGCTTGATCACTGCACCCGTGACCCTCGTAATTAGTAGCCAAACAGACGCAACTTTTGCATTTGTGGCGCTGGCCATCATAGTTTGCTGTTTTCTTTCCATGGCTCTCATATTCGTTCCAAAGGTAAGATAACCCATTATAAAAAATGATCAAAACTGCTTTGTGCTAAAATATGAGTACAAAGAAAAAACAACATAAATAAAGCACAAATTGTCAAGACAGTAAAGCAAACAGCAATTTCAAGGCTACAATCTGGTCTCTTCACCAGAAAAGTGTTCAAGACAGAGTTGTGTGTTCCTGCACTGATGAAGAAGCTTCATTGTAGCCTCGAAATAGCTATTTGCTTTATTGTTTTGACAATTTGTGCTGTATTTACGTTGTTTTTCCCTTGTACTTAAGTTAACCGCTTATCTATTAGAACTTTAAATAATTTTTGCCTTTATATGTTAAAATATTATTAATTCATTAATATTCAAAACATCACTCAAAGTCTGAAAATATTATATGCGTGGGTGGGAATAATTTCTATAGGGGTAACTAGGAAGTAAAGAATGGTTCTTTGCAAAATTTATCATAGTAAATTCTCTTAAGAGATTTTTATGATCTTTAGGATCCCTTAAAACCAATTAATCTATTACTGTAGAGAACAGAAAAGTAAATAATAGGAAAAGTTTTAGTTAAATAATTAAACTTATTTTAAATTCCTTCTTTTTCCGGAGCCATGTGCTTCCACTCCCCCCCCCCCCCCCCCCAACAGCCACTGAACCTCAACTCCTTGAGGTGTTTTTAACCTTACGAAAATTTTACTTCTATATCACCACCATCATCATCCTTTTTTCTCCCTTCTAGATTTTAGAGTTAATCAGACGCCCTCGAGAGCGAATTGATGCGAGAACGTTGACAGATACTATTACAAGTAGGGAAGAAGAAGATCGACATCAGAGACTACAACGGGAAAACGAAGAACTGCGGCGTCAGATAAATGAGGTAAGGACTTCAGTACATCGAACCAAAAGCTTCGAATTCGTTGAAATGTCATAGATATCAGGAATATCAAACAATGGCTTCATTTGAAATTATGAATGAGCAAAGGGTTAATATGAAAAAAAATTGTTTATTTTTTTTTTGAGTTCGTTTCAGCTAGTAGAATCAATAATCTAGTTTGTAAAACCTTCACCTTTGTGCAGAATCAATGAGCAAAAAAAAAAAGCAGCACAAATTGCCAAAAACATTTCATACACGTCTTTCGGGGCTACGAGGAACACTTTTAATCCGTGCATAAAGTTTTTAGATTCGGGATATACGTAACTAGGCTTTGCTCCTATTACTTAATCCAAACACTCACAACTTTAAACAATACAGTGATAAAGGGGTTTTTCCTACCCCGCTACTTAAAACACTTATATGCAATGTTTTTTGGAACGATGATACACCTTTTACATTTGAGCTTCATTGCGACTGCTGCCTATCGTTTAGAAGCTCAACACTTTTACGCATTGAAAAAAAAGTTTCTTATAAACCCAAAACGCCTCTTTTTTGTCAAGTTGTGCCGTAACAACGACGGTTTGCTCTTAACACATTGTAATTTCTTACTATGCAGGCCAAAACTTAAACTATCACAGTATAAAGAACTCACAACCATAAGGGACCAAGCCCACTTTTGTTTTAAAAGGATAATTAACGTAGAACGTTTAGTAGAGTTTTCTGCTCACTGACAATGTAAGCCAAGCCCGCTGTTCATGTACGGAACCCTGGAAAAAAGTTTAAATTCACACTTGGCTGACTTTGGCAGCAAACAGAAGATGTAATGTGTACCTTCTGCTACGATAGATTCTGTGATATCTTTTAAAAGCGAATGGTGCACTATGGTTGTCAGCTTTTCATACATAAAGATGTCACACTTTCCATTTCAGAGAGAAGACCAAGTTCGCCAAGTGACTCAAGCACTTCAGGAGCGCAACGCCCTCCGCAATCTGCAAGTTGCGTCCTCAGTGGGCGGCGACAGAGTGAGGATCGCTGTCACTGGCCAGTACACCGACGGCGTCATGTTGGCACCCAAGGACAACATAGCCATCGATCCCACATCCGACTCGGGATTCATCACGGGGACATCTATGGCTCGCAGCTCCAGGGGGTCGCGTTCAGATTTCGAATTCTCGGAGTCGTATCTGTGAAGAGAATTCAGAATCTGAACTGCGACGCGAACCGGGCTGCGAATTTGGGAATGTCTCCACTGGTGGGCAAACATGGCGGGGATCTTTTGGCAATGAGAGATGCTGTTCTTAGCTGAAAAATGACCCCTCTGGTTGCTTCCCTTCGTAGTAATTACGAAATTCAAACCCGTTTCCTTTTAAAAATTTGTACTGTGTATGAATCGAAATTAATGTCGGGTTTTATTTGTTTCTGCCGTTGGAAACCAAGAGTGTCCAGCGGCTTAGAGACCGGCCATCAAAAAATGATCAAATATATCGAATGCAAATCGATTAATAATTGATTCATCTGAAGCCACAAGAAACGAAAGTACAGGAATACACACAGAGTTAAATACATCAATACTCCAATTGGCAATGAAGCAACAAAAATAGAAGTCACGTAAAAACAAAGTTTTTAATGCTATAGCATTCCCACAGATGAATAAAACTTCAGAACGAAACGACACAATAGCTTAACTCATCGAGCTTTCATGAACAATAGTGCTTAAAACTTCAAATTGGTTTTAGTTATCCGAATTGCCGAATTATTAGACCTCTTGGTAATTAATTTCCTTTAATGCTTCTTTAGTCTCAATATCGGTCATTTAATATTGTATATGAAGGAAACAAAACGTATTCCTTCATTTTCAAACGATGCATATAACTCGTTTGATTTTCCATTACGATATATTTTTAAAATTGGGAATTTTCAGTGATTGAATAATTGCGTGAAAGCATGTGCCCCTCCTTTACGTTCATAACCGACTTCTTACGAAATTGTCGGGGGTGTTAGAATCATTTCGAGCCCTCCTTTTTTTGTTATCCTATCAAAGCCACTTCTATAGTCTTGCTTTCGACTAAATTAACCAATAAACGTTTTTTTTCTTCGGGTTTTAAAGTTCTCTGTTTCTTTCTGCAGATCATTTATAATATTAGATGCGGTTGCACATTTATCTGTATAGCAAAGAATTTTGAGTGCAGTCCTTAAACGTACTAGCACAGACGTCAGCAACATGTTTTGGTAGCAAGTCAATGCAAATGAAAACGTGTGTACCAAGAAGACATTTCGGGTCAGAGGTTTTTTCATACGCCAAAATTTATAGATTTCTCCTTGAAATGATGTCGCATTTTTGTGCATTTGGAAAATTTCCTATTTATTTCTCCAGATTTTTAATAAACAAAAATTTATTGATCTTATTTATTTTCTATAATTTTTCAACCATTCCTCAAGTGTTAGTGCAATTTTTTTTCATGCCGCGAATCATTAGTTGCCGAACCTTTTAAGTAAGTCAGCGAGATACAATGCTTGTTATTTCTCTAGTGAAGAAGGAAAATGTCATCAAATGGGCATGTGAACTTGTTATTACTACTGTTGTTGTTGTTGTTACTGTTTAAGTTTAGATTTTATCACAAAAAAAAGTAATGAAAAAACATGCAATAAAAAAATATTGCTGTGAAGTATTTGATAACTACATGGTAAGCATAAAATAACGTGAGGTAATCAAAGTAATAGCGTGTAATGTACATGGCGAAATGTAACAAAATTGGGCACATGCACAATAGTGTATGTCGTTTCATTTTGTAAAGGAAAAAAAAAATAATACCAAAAGCCACCGTTGGGAGAAATTTTGGTTCTGTGGGGTTAAAAAAAAAAAAAACATTAAGTGTTTAGTTTAGATATATCCTGAAAATAAAAAGAATGGTTGAGAGGATTCTCCTCATCATGCATAGACGATTATTTCTTTCGTATGAGTTGACTTCTTCGCATCAACGGAGCAAAAATGCCAGTGCTCTCGTTCTTGAATTTCCGTAATCGTAAGAGTACTTAGGGGATCATGGCACTGGCGTAGATAAGGGGGTAGTTTTGGGGATGAAACCCCCCCTGAAATAGTGAAGATTGTCTGGAATTTTGCCAATTTTTCTTGTAAAACCATGAAATTAGCTCACTTTTCCCGAACCCCCCCCCCCCCTGAAATCTGCGTCTAGCTACGCTACTGGAGCATGGTGGTTCAACTTATGGAAAATGATTAAACGATTTGACTCTACGCGTAGATTATGTAGTTATCTATCTTTAGAGTTATCCCACCAGGTTTGCCTGGCATGTCGATACACTTTGAGATTTCACGATTGCAGCAGAACGTATGTTTCGAATTCATTATTTCGGTCACATTAGTAAATAACAATAAGCGTCATTTTTAGCTAACAAAGTCGCTATTTACTTTTTTAATTTACAGCAAAGTAATTATTTATCGCTCAATAGACAATTGCAGCGTCGAACTCTCCTCTAACGGCGCCTATTCGTACTAATTTTTGTTTTTTTCTTTTTTTTTTTTTTAGAAATCGAAACCGCATACTCTACTGTGCATGTACGCCAAACTTCGTAACATTTTACTTAGTATATTACGCGCTACAGGTCTCTGAACACCTCACGTTAATTTATGTTCACTTTGCGAATAGTTGTATTGTACAAAAAAGTACACTTATTATCGTCATATTAATTGCGTGGCTTTGATGGTCAATGTATTTTTATGGACACATGACAATTAGTTTATTGCCTTAGAAGTATTATAATTCTTCGAAATGTGCTGAATCCTTATTCCTCGACTGTATATGTTATTATTTTGGATGTAAAGGAATTGCTTTTCCATTTAACTCTGTGATATTTATGCATAGAAGGCAAATATGCTATAATATTCCGACATACTGACAGTTTAATCTTTATACTGTCCTAATACTACAATTTTGACGAGGAAAATAATATTATGACTAAAACATTTGATTTTCCTTTTTCTTTATTTATATTAAGATGACAAACACAAACCACTAGACTAGCATATTAATAAAAACCCAATACAAAAAGTATACTTGAAGAATAACTAAAAATGAAGGAATTAATTAAATTCCAAACTAATTCATTTTAGGCATTCATCATTAAAAATAACTCTACTAGGAAGGCGAATGCAATGTTCTACCAATTTCCTGGGAAGTTGTTAGAGAAACTTCAAGAATTATTTAAAACATTGACGTTTATCAATGACGTTTGCAATGTTTTATCTGATGCAATAGATATTGTCGTGACGGCGTTAACAAAACTAATTGTTATGGATTCTTTGGGACAAATAATGAAATTTTCCGAGTTTTGAAGAGTAAACGCCATAACTTAAAACAACACATATAAATATCCGACTCGTTATTTCTGTTTCAGGTAACGTTTTCCTTTCTTGCAATATCTAAATATTTTGAAGAAATATAAATAAATTTGTTACAAAAATACCTATGCAATATAAAGAAATGTAGATGAAATTCCATTGTAATAAATGAACTCCATCTATTTAGTAGATGTTATTGTATATAATATTTATTGCATTAAAATTGTAAAACTAATTGTGTTCAATCATTTTCTTCACTTGCATCAATTATACCACAACCAAAATATTTAAGTCAGTTTTTTTTTTTTTGTCAGTGATTTAATTTTTTTTTTCTTTCTTTCTAATGGGGCTGCGTATGGTCACTAACCTTTGCAAACCTAGTGTATTCCCCGGAAATCGGCATTCATTCTTTCTCGTAACACCACTATCGGCGAATGCCATGACCACTTTTTGAGAATTTTGACGCGCAGTTTTCCCTTAGATGGCGGCACCTGAGCTCTAAATAATGTGAAACTGTCCTAGGAATTTAATTTAGCATCCAAGACTCAAATGATCCCTTAACGAATTGATTTCTCGGCATAATTTTTACCTTCGTCAGGGATACCTACCAGGAGGCGGTGTCATTGAGATCTTTAGGAGGGAGGGTGTTTTCTACGTGTTTCGGAGGGTTTTTTTTTTTTGGGATAGGGGAGGGCGCCATCTCACTGTGAAGGTGGGTCATCTGTGGTCTCTATGAAAAAGAAATGACAACCTCAAAACGCAAAAAAAAAAAAAAAAACCACGAAAATCCTCCAAATAGACTACGTGGACGTAATGAGGGGAAAATAATAGTTTGTCCCTTCTCCCCGCCCTGAAGGGCAAAAAAAAAGAAAGAAACTACAGGATAATACTTATAAAGGATCCAGAACTGCAAGCTTACAGAACAATGTGGAAAAATTAAATGACATATAATCAATCGTCCATTCAAATAACAAAAACTGAAATTTGAAAAATATTCACAGCAGAAATTTTTATTAAAATTTTTTTATTGAATATACAGTAATATCTGCATTAAAGAGATTTTTTCCTAATTGATCAATAAATGTAATTGATATAATTTCTGTGATCAAAAATAAATAAATGTTGTGCAAATGATTTCTTCCCATCAAAGCTCCCAATGTTCACGAATTTGCCGTTTATTCCCCTCTCTTCATTCTTGCGCTTCAAAATTCTCGGTTTTCTACATCTCTTGTCTGTACGGAATTGCCTATGCTTAAAAGTTAAAAGAAATCGTTTGCGGCTGCTTTTCAGCAGAATTTAATTTGTTTCTTTGAATGTGTGCTCCTTTTACGTATTCCGTTTTAGTTACTTTGATTAAAACTTCAGACGTCATCATTAAATTTTTTTTGAAAGAGCTATTAGCTATTCTCTATTATTACAGTCTTTTATATCGTCCTTTTGTTTAGTTATAAAGTAATTTATAATTGCTGTTCAGCAAGAAAGCCCTACGTTTTATATCATACTTCAAATTTTGTTCTTAAACTATGCGTTTTAAAGTCATTTGTGAGCATAACAGTAAACGTGTACGACTTAATTGCATGAAATAAAAATTAAGATTTGCAACAAAAAGTATAATTAAGGCACAATAGCAGGAAAATATTATTATACTTTTACTTGTGCACTCATAATTTAAAGAGCAAAACGAAAACAGTAGTAATAAAGCAGGGATTCCTCCCTTCAGAGGGATGGTGCATCCCGTAAAAACTACACGGGACAAATCAACCAAACAGTCTAGAAAACCCCCTCAAAAGCCCCTGAAAACACGACACCTAAAAATTTCAATGGCTGCTCCATGACCATCCCCTCCCCGAATAAAATGAGTGAGTGCAAAACAAAATCATCTAAAGAAAAAGTTTTTCATTTTTCTAAAATAAACGTAAGAAGAAAAAAATACAAAAATTAAAATGTATTAAAATATTTAATATGCTTTTAAAATGTTTTCTTTCCAACGTTTTGAGACCCCTGCCTCCCCCTTATCACATCATTAAACGGAGACGCTTCCTTAACAAACTGTTACAAGATAACATCATTTGCGAAGGGCTTCTCCCCTTCATTATTATTACTTGCTGTTTGTAGCGCCACCTATAAAGGATTTATGATATAAAACACATTTGCCCTTTTTCCCTTCAAAGTAGAAAATAAATTATTTTGATGCTGGAGAATCTATTAGAAACAGATAAATTTCTCTGTCAGATTCATACTTGCTAAGACATTTATCTTTATCATTTTCCTACTATCAGGGCTTTTTCAAAATAATTTAAACTGCAACTGTGTCACGTATTTACTAACAATCGCATGGTTTTCGTTTCTATGTAACTATGGATTTTGCTTTTCTGTTCTTGTTTTAGCAATTTATTGAGCTTCAGCTTCTAGATCAAGTGTCTAATAGTGTGTTTTTTGTGTTGCACATATTTTAATTAGTTTTTAAAATCTTTCTTGTTTCTGTCATTACGTGTTGTGTAGTCAGACACAACCCTAATCTACCGTTACTGATTCAAAATAAACCTTCTGATGGCTCCTGGAATTGCTGATAAAAAGAACAATACCCTGCCTTTATGGGGTAATGAGAAAACTATGAACTTGAATAACTTAATTTTAACTAATATTTTGTCCTCGCATTATTTTAAGGTTAATCTCTATCAGCTGAAGACTTATCACGAAGTTATTGATGAAATCTATTATCAGGTAACGCATCTTGAGCCATGGGAGAAAGGAAGCAGAAAAACAGCAGGACAGACTGGCATGTGTGGAGGGGTCAGAGGTGTTGGTGCTGGTGGAATTGTTTCCACAGCATTTTGTATATTATATAAACTTTTTACTTTGAAGTTAACTCGTAAGCAACTAGTTGGACTAATTAACCATGGTGATTCACCCTATATCCGAGCATTGGGCTTTATGTATATAAGGTATACACAGCCCCCTGCGGACCTCTGGGATTGGTACGAACCTTATTTGGAAGATGAAGAGGAAATAGACGTCAAAGCTGGAAGTGGTCAGATCATGACAATTGGAGAAATGCTTCGCCATTTTCTGTCAAAATTGGAATGGTTCTCAACCTTATTTCCTCGTATTCCTGTTCCAATACAGAAGGATTTAGAAAGGAAACTTACAGATTGGAGAGCTAAAACAAAGATTAAAGTGAAAGAAGATACAGATATTGGTGAAATTGAGCAATCTGCGGCGACTGAGTCGAATTGGGAGGAAGATGAAGAAGGAGGAAGTTCTCTACATGCTTCATCAAAAGTAAAAGATGGTAGAGAAAGTACTCGTCATAAAGAGTCGAGAGAAGATTATAATGAAGAAATAAACAGAGAGAGAGAAAGGCAGAGGCGTGATCGGGAGAAGCACAGATCATCAAAGCATCATCATTCAGATCATCATAAAAGTCATCGAAGTCGGAGTCCTTCAGAGTTCAAACCTTACAGAGAAGATTCGAGTCATCATCGTTCAAAACATAGAGAGTCGGACCGGTCATTGGAGCACGGGAGGCATAGAGATGTTAGTTCTCACCGTAGAGACAATGACTTGGAATATGAAAAATCTTTCAAGGACAAGAAGCATAGTCATGAAAAAAAGGAGAGTAAACGTCATTCTCACAGTCATAGTCATGATAAGAAAAGTCACAAGCGCTCTCGAAGTAGAGAGCACCATTGATGATGAAATTTTATGTATATGAGAGTTTGCATATTTTGATATTTTAAGAAGCACAAATGTACATAAATGAAGGAACATGTTCTAAAACATTGAAACTTCATAAAAAAATATGGGTATCTTCTGTTTTTTTTTTCATTGTGTAAAATTTTGAAATCTATCAGACATGTTCTAATGTTTGCTATCTATTTCATTTTATAGTAGAACATCATTTATGCTTTCCATATTTTATATAAGCATATTAGTGTTTAAAATTTCATTTATTTCTCACATGAATGGGATATAATTAAGTATTAATTATGAACAAAATTTTTCTCACACATTTTCTACGAGATGGTGAAATTTTCACATCCTGTACAATATCTTCTTCATAGTAAAATGTATAAATGATGTTCTATAAAGTATGTTGAAGACATTTGCAGCTTTGTGTATGGACGTGTATATGAAATGCATTTGTTACATTTAATAATAAATTGTAAATCTATTATTTTGCCTTTCTTCTTTATTATGTAAAATTCAATACACTTTATTAGTAGACTTAGGATTTTTATACATTAACAGCTCTCAAGTTTTTTCACTTTTTTCTAAGAATTTCATCATTTTAAAAATAAAGTAATAGACAAAAGAAAATACATAAATGACCATTGGAATAGCGTTCTGTGAAGTTATGTCATTTAAGTAAATCAATGCTAGTGCACATTCCAGTTTTTAGCTTGCTAATAGTATTCTTTTTCTCAACAAAGGCTTGCAAGAATGCTAATGTCTCACAATCAAGAATAAGGTTGGAAGTTTGCCTACTGATTTCTGTCCTAGTTCTTCTGTTATATGTAAGTATTGTTTTGCATTTTGAAATTAATTATTCAAAATTTAATTGTTTTGTCAGGACACTTTTATCAAAATTTAAATTTCTTAACTGATATCATTATTTTTTTTATCTTTGTTGACAATGTGTTCATTCATCATCTGTCTTAAGCTATAAGTATTAAAAAAAACATGCATGATGCTAAGTTTTCAAAGGTTTTATCATGTATTTTCCACAAAAATTAGCAAAAGGACCACAAAAATTAGAAATCGATTTGAATCTTGCAGAGGCAACTCAGGCACAATAAGCCATCGCCAAATGAATATTGCCAATAGTGTTCAATCTGATAAATTCCTTACAAAGCATAAAAAGAAAAATTTTAAATTTATTAACAACATTACAAAAATTAACAGCACCATCAAAGAAAAGTATCTGCAATTGTTATATAATTGTAAGATTGAATTTAGTAAGTATATTATTTTCTGTGTCATTTCTTCTGTTTTTATTTAGCAGAAGTCAACAAGATACTTTGCCGTTAGATATAAGTGAAAACCGGGAAATTTTGTTAGTAGCCAACGGCCGATAGACTGTTTTGTTAGTGGCCAGTTTTTAAAATTGCTAATAAGAATTGAGAACGAACTCTAAAATCGTTTAGGAAATAAATAAATTATTGAAATAAAATAAGAAATATGTGCATTTCATTTAGCACAAGCTAAAATGCTTTAGAACTTTTAAAATGAATTGAATATATACAAAATGCTGAAGGATTCAAACTTAAAATACGGAATGTGATTTTTGGTGAAGCACATATTCAATATTGGCATGTTTTCAAAGGGAAAACATAGAAAGGGGATTTGCTCACAAAAAAGGGAGGGGGATTGCAGTAGAATGTGCTAAAAAGTTACTGTGCAATTTTAATCTCACTTTTAATACTTTAATCGCCTTGTGGCAACTGTTAATCTTCACCTATACTGTTAGTCATCTACCACACTTGTTGGCAACATGCTGCTGTTGGCAAAAGAAATTATTTTTATTCAAATTTTTTGGGGGGTTTTACGGAAAATTTCATCTATCAAAAAAGTTTGGGAAATTTTCAGCAGTGTAATCAAGTTACAACTATAAATGTCTTCTCAAGGTTACACAAATTCACATTTGTTTGAAGGAAGGTTTCTCATTTTTTTTTTTTTTTTTTGGCGAAAAATTGCCTTGTTTGGCACTCTTGGCTTCATGTGATGAAAATGATCCACGGGTTTTTCTGTAATTAACTTTTTTTGGCTTTTTCAAATATTTGCCAAAAACTTTTCTTTCAAAGGTTAGGTGCCATAATCTCACCATCAATTGTTGTAGTCATCTAATGGGAAATGTACTGAAAATGGTTTAACTTGGTTTCTTTCTTGAAGATAATTAAAAAGGGCATAACATCGAAAAAATTACCTCTTAAAACTAAATTCAGGTGATAAAATGAGTAATATAGTCTTGGATCTTTCAACCAACATTTAAAGGTTAAGTAGAAGTTTAGAACTCACTTTGACTCAAAGGTTAAAAGTTGCTTGTGACTATTTAAAATGTACTTTAAAATATTTCAGGAAGAATATCGTAGATCACTACATAGTAATGTGGGTAGTTGTTGTTCAACGAATGTAAAAGAAAGAAAGATCTGCTTTCTGTTACAAGCTACAGAAACTCTGACTGTTTATTGTCAGATGCAAGCTATGTACCACGAAAGCACATAAGTATTCATACCTTAATCACTATGTTTTTATAATTTATTATTCTTCACATCGGTAAACATTTTATTTATCATTCATTCGTCAGTTTTAGAATCATCAACAGCATTCAGTCAATCAAAACTAATTTTCTACTTCTGAATTTATAGTCAACATTATTTTACATTAAAGTCAAGATTATAAACATGGTATTAAAGATAAAGATGTTATAGGCCTGAAGTGCCTTTGTATGCATTTTACTTGAAATTGTGATTTGTTAAATATATATTCTTTTGCAGATTTGCACTCAAAAAGGTATAATTATCCTAAGTCTACTTGTATATTAAAATCAGATAACAAAATATGTGAAGTTAATAATCTTCTAGTGCAATAGCTCCCAACTAGAGTAGGTGTTAGGGGCCGTTCATAAATGATGTCACGTTTTTTACCCATATATTTGACCCCCTTCCCCTTTGTCACACTATGTCACACTTTAGCCGACCCCCCTCCCTCCTTTGTCACATGTCACACTATGTTACATAATGTCACACTTCTCAATTACCCCCTCACCTCCCCTTGTCACAATTTCACGAACGCCCTCCCCCCTTGAAGCGTGACATCATTTATGAATGATCCCTTATGCTGTAAGCAGAATCTGATTCAGCTGAAAAGTACAGTAAGAATGTTCTCTTCTACGCCTCACTTATTACTCAATTCCTTTTATTTAAAATGGTTTGTTTTTTTAATGTATAATATCTGACAAAAATAAAATACCAAAGTACTTCCTTTTGAATTAAAATTATTTGCTATTTATTTTTTTTCCTTTTGAAGAAATTTTCTCTTGGTCAATGGTCATATGATGTTTATTTCATTGCTTACTATCAGTTGTTCTTTTAATTTATATTTTTCTTGAATATGTTGCTGTCAAAGGTTATATTTATCATTTTAACTTTTGTCTTGCCAAGTATCTCATAAATTTTATAATAACTTTTTGCACGTTTTTTTTTTTTTTACTGACTTATCAAGCAGATTGATAAAAATTGTCTACATCTTGAAAATGCATGCTATTCATGCATTTCATTCAAAGCAGCTTCAAAGGGAAAGGACTTGTCACTTCCGTTCACTTTGTATTAAGAAGAATATTCTGTTAAACACTTCACTGAGTAAGTAGTGAAAAAGAACTTAAAATGTAGGAGCTATTGCTTTAGTAGTATTTATCTTATATGTGCCTTATTTATGTAAATAGAATTTTGTGTACAAAGAAATTAACCTTTTTTATTTTTATTATGTTTTTGTTCCATTTAGATACCCACATTATTCTCTTATTTATTTACATTTCCTGTTATTTATTTGTTAGAAATAATATGTAGTATTCAATAAGTGGTTACATTTCTTTTTGAATCAGAATGTTGATTGCATATTACTTATTTATTTTCATAATTTCCAGTTTGTAATAACTCAGGGTGGGAATCATGTTAACCCTTTATCTACTAATATGGTATTATGAGTACCATTCCCTTAAAATTTCATCCAGTAACCATTCTTACGGATATTCTGATGGTGCTTTGCAGGAATACTCTTTTAATTCCACTTTTCCAGAATACATTTCAGCAAGGGTTCTATGAAGAATATTTTAATGAGGAAAGAGGATAGCTTTGAAACTGGCCCTGTGTTTTGAACTGCATTATGTTCAGATTACTCCACTTTTCTGGTTTTTGTATCAGAGAGGAGGTGGTAAAAGTCAAGATTTAAATCTGATTTTTTTAATGTGTTAGTTAAGAACTTAAAAAACAATCTGACCAGATTTTTTAAGCATATGTAATTGATTTCACAGTTTAATTTATTAGCTTTAACAAATTCAATATCTATAGACCAAGTATTTTATTTTTGTAAATCCCTTAATTTTGAGTGTCTATCCAAACAAGTTTTGCGTTTTAAAAAAATGCTGCAGATCATAATGCAGTAGATAAAGGGTTAAGATATTTTTAAATTTTATTATACAATAATAAATAACAACATATTTTCATTTTATCATAAATAATTTGTATTCATCAACTCAACCTATTTTTAAGTTGACAAGAGTATGAAAAATATTGTCTGCTAAAATAACAAGCTTAATATATAAAAATAATGTAGCCATTGATATAGATGAATTGCTTCTCCCCACAGGATTTTACTGTTTTAATTTCTTGGAAATATATACAGAAGTGTGCTATTTGCATTTACATACATTCATACATACAATACACATCATGCAAATGTCCAATACTTAGATGGACGCCCAGTAGCAGAATTTTTTTCAGTAGTCTGCAATGCTAGTTAAAAAATCCAAAAGCAGTTTGCAAGAAAGAGTAACATTAGTTTAGTCACAGAAGTGGCGTTGACAGAAACATTTTTTCGAGGAGGGAGGGGGAAATTCTTGCTTTCTTTTTCATTCATTTCTAAAGTGAAAATATTATTCAATATATTTAATTCAATCCCTTGACATGAAGAAACTTTTGCACTTTCAATTTTGCAAGCAATTCATTCTCTTTGAATCGAATATTTTCATTTGAAAACTAAAAACCACGCCATTTTGAAAATGCATTCTTTTTAAAATATCGCAAGGGTTGAAAGTAAACAACTTCAAAAGAATAAAAATTAAGTTCAATGAACAAATTTAATGTCAGAAATGTTTATTTTCATACCATTATTGGTTTTTCCAATCGTGAATTTTTGTGAAAAATTAATTTCTGCCTTTACTAATTAATGCTTCTGTACCTTGTTTACAATTTTAATAACGATCCAAGTTGAGGTTTTTGTGTTCATATTCGATTTTTCTAAAAGTTCGTTTTCCCCTTAGCGATTTTGGTAATTGTATCTGTTCCTTCTTTCTAATTTCAAGAACAATCCAAGTTGAGGGTGCATTCAGTATTTTTCAACTGAAGGAAATTCAAGGAAAACATTAGTAGGGCACTTGTTTGGTATTTTAAATATTTTAGCAAAATTACTTCCTCACAGTTGAAATACATTTTGTCGATGTACTTCAATATCATGAGCAAAATTTGATGGTTCCGATACTTGAACAGTAATAAACTACTGACGAGTGCAAGCGAGCTTTTGGGGATGAATAATAAACAGAAATAAGTAAATAAATAAGTGCAATCATGTCCATGGTGCAAAGTCGAAAACATCGGACGATGTGGGGAGGGGGGAGGGGGTAAAATAAACAGGCACTTTGCTAACAATTCTTGGTCCCACTTCCTCTGCATAAATTATCCTATTTAGGGTTTTTTTTTTTTTTTTAAACTTTTCTTTCCTTTTCGTTCTGAAAATTGTTTTCCTACACATTAAATTTAAAAGATTCGTGCAGGAAGCACTTTTTTCTAAGCGAAGATAATAAAACAAAAATAATAATTCTTTCTAATAAAAATGTAGTATGCTCTAGAATTTGCGCCGAGTGCAGCTCCGTTTCTGCTACTAGGTTGGTAATTGGGAAATTGCTAAGTTTGTCTGTGATGCAATAACTCTCTTCTGTATGTATTGAAATAATATAAATGGTTGTTGGTTCTGTAAGCAGAAAGAAACTTATGATGCTATGCATTCTCCAAGCAGGATGTGCAAAAAAGTTGGATGTGCATTGTAAAACATACGGATTTGTTGCAGAGCAGCTTCACATTAATCACAGGCTTAAAACAAACCAAGAGCAGTGTGCTGTATTCTCAAGACATGCATCTTTTTTTCCCCTTTCCCAATACTGTCAGGGCTGGTACTTTTCCGGCTGTAGGCCGAAACTCCGGATATTTTAAGGTTTTTAAGTCCAGAATTCCGGATCTTAAAAAATTATTTCTAACTTTTTTAGCGCTATCCTTGTGTTTTTCGAAAATTTTGTGAAATATGTTAAGTTAATTTGCAAAATGTGATGAAGAATTTTTCAGAGGTTTTATCTGTATTTTGTTTGGAACTGTAAGATGGAAGTTATGCAGTTAACAGTGCATTCGGAATGTTATACATTCGGGATACGTAAAAATTTATTCAATTCTTACAAAAGATGTACCTGCATTTTTATGTGACAAATGACGATTCAGAATAAAACTTTTCTTTACAAGTAGTAATAATACCGTATATATACATTATACATATAATAGCTTAAAACCTTGTTTCAACCTTAAAGATTCCGCAAATTAGTTTCAGGATTTTTTGGGGAAGGCCAGTACCACCCCTGTACTGTTGAGTATGAGTGTATGCAGATAGCCTAGGAATTGCACCCAAAAACCTTTGATTTCTGTTCTGCATTTATCACTGTATCAATAACGTAAGCATAGGGCCACCTAAATTCCACGTTTATGCAAACACGCTCGTATTCTGACTGATTCTGTGTAGCTGCATACATTTGTCACAAACTCAGTTTTGTGTGCATTTATTAGGGAGTATGATTTTTATCACTGCACTCCTGTTGGGTTGTTACATTTCTGCTGTAGGGGAGAGTGTTGTACCTTGGGACATTGGCAATTTCTAAAAACCTATTGGCAACATTAACATTTTTTTTTTATTTCTAATTGTGACCTTAACCAGCAGATAGCATCACAGTAAAAGGCAGCATTATAAGCACTGAATTGATGACTTGGTGAGAGAAAGAAAATTTCATCACTCAAAAATAAATATCTTTCTCATTCTAATTTCATTTACTGAAATAGCATTTGTAAAACTATTCTACTGAATTTTAATTGAATATTGAACAGAAGATTTTTAAATGTTTTGATTATGAGAAAGTGATGATACTGCATTTTGATTGACCACCATTTTGATTTTATTTAAACCATGTGATGATTG
The DNA here is from genome assembly GCA_038502835.1 of Octonoba sinensis. NCBI lineage: Eukaryota > Metazoa > Arthropoda > Arachnida > Araneae > Uloboridae > Octonoba > Octonoba sinensis. The sequence goes on from CM076605.1 coordinate 75,646,803, forward strand.
TACCTTGGGACATGTCTCAAGGTACAACATACATATGGTTCTTAATAATTTGGATATATTTTAGTATGAAGAGAGATATTCTAATCAAATGCAGTCTTTCAAATACAAGAATTGTTAGAATATGATGCTATATTTTAGTTCAATAATGTTACGAATTTGTCAATGTTGTAGTATCAGCATCAACACTTTCAGACTACATCATTTTACTGTGAAACCAAGCTAGTTATGTTGAAGTAAATAATGACCAAAATAAAGTTTTTGATTTTTCGTATAAAATTGGTTATGTATATGACTTGCATGAATCACGAAGTATGTCCCAAGGTACAACAGGGTGTTGTACCTTGGGACAGTTTTCAGTTACTACTTAAAATGGCTGGCATTTTTTTATTTTTAAACTGTTTGAATTTGAAAAAAAATACTATAGAGGAGAATGTTGGTGTATTTAAATAGTGTCTCCAAACTTTAAAGCTAATTTTAATTTTTGAAGTTAAAAATTAAAATGTGAAGTGTCCCAAGGTACAACACTCTCCCCTATACTTATACATTGTAATTAGAGCAAAATTTCAGAATTTGTGAGTTACTTTTACTTCTCCACTTTCATCTCTCATAATTTTGTACATTCATAACTGCTTTATAATTTTAAATGCATAATTATTTTATTATTGATTTCATAAGAAGCAAACTTCAAAAGACATGTTTAATTTATTTTTTCAAATAAAATTGTGTTTTTGTTTTTAAAAATGGGACGGCATTTTATTTATTAAGTACTGATTACCGTATTTTTGTTGTTTTTTTTAGTTTTTGCCACCGGCCAAAAAAAAAAAAAAAAACCCCTGAATATGGATGGCATCAAGTAAATTTTAAAATGCTCTTTGATTGCATATACTATATATATTTTAAATTTTATTATTATTACTACTGTGTTTTTGATGTAAAATTACTGGGGGTGCTGCAGCTCTACAGCACATATGGTCAAGCCGCTACTGCTCTTATCCATTTATAAATTTCTTTTAGCACTAAATTGCAAAATTAAAGTAGGTTGTAGTTATTCAAAATTTCATTTATATGGAAAATATCCAGTATATTTCAATCAAAATAATAGTGAAATATACAACTAGTGCAATATCCTCAATTTGTTTAAAATTACCAAACCACGCACAATCTTATAACATTCTACAAAGGTAAAATACTATTTAAAAATAACCTACATAATCTCATGAATGACATTCTACGAATGAAACATTAATACTGATATTTAGGTCATGAATGACATTCTACAAATGAAAAATATACCAATACTGATATTTAAGTTACAAGTGAAGTTGAGATGTCATAACCTATTTGTCTCTGTATGAGTCAATAATTTGTGCCTAATTATTTGTAATGTTTTAAAAATAAATGTGTAGTATTTATTTACTTATGTCATCCTTTTTCGTATGAATAAACAATTCAGACAAAATAACCAAGAGCAAATTAGAATTTTGAAATTTTTTAAAACTTATTTGTCAATTTTTTTCTTCGAAAATAAGAGTTGGGGAAATAGGGTAGAATCTGGTTTTAGCCTGCTTTTCTAGTTGTTCACAATCATCCAAACTTTTCTTGATTAAACAGTTGGTCATTGCCTGCAGTATGATATTTTTCTGTTTTTCCACAATTGTTCAGAATATGCTTTTGAAAAGTACTTGAGATTTCATACTAAATGATTATTTTTGTTTAGCACATTTCAACAACATGAACTTACATATTACCAACAGCCATTCAAACTAAGTGTCAATTGTGTGTGCATCATCTGGAAAAATTTAGCATTTCAAACAATAATTGTTCATTACTATTTTATTTTAGCTGCAAATGAGCATAATATGTTTTACAATGCAGCAATATTCTTCTGTATACTTGATTTTATAAATTATAAAATGCTGTTTTATTTCTACCAATAAAATGGATGCATCTCAAGAAGTAATTCTTTATAGTGAATTTAAAAGCGTGTCTTTCTTTATTAAAATAACATTTTCATATTTAAAGGCATTTAAATTTACTCCTTGCTTCAAAAATGCTGTTTAGCTATAATTAAATTCACGTGTTTGAAAAACATGGGAAAATAGCAGGGAATATTATATTATCTGAATTCTGATTTCAATTTTAAAAATAATCTTATAATAATTATATTTAGTTTTGTGTAGTTTAGGAAATGTATTGAATTGTTGTGCAAATTGTTTCAATAAATTGTAGATCCACATCAGGTAATTAATTATTTTTTATTTGGGGATGTTTTTGTTGGTCGAGGGGGTGAATGTTGAGCGATTATTACTATAGCAGGGTTTCAAGTCCTATGCATTTAGTTCCAAAATGCAAATATAATCCTTTCCTTGTGCATCATTGAGCAAAATTTTTTTCTCATTTTGGAAAAAAATTGTATTTTAGTTTTAAAAAATTTCCCTCATTCCCGAAAAAGTTAAATTTGAGAAACACTCCTGAATTAATGAAATACACTAGCAGGAAAAATATGATTTTATTAAAACTTCATTTACAGGTGGTACATATAGTAACAAAATTTGAGAAAAGTTATGAAGATATAGGAGAAGAGTTATGAAGATAAAGAAAAACATTCAAAGTTTCTTTACATGCTTTTATGTACATTGTCTAAGAAAAGAACACTGAAAACATCGTCATAAAATTCTGGGTAATAATCACAAGCTCTTTTGCAGTCTGGCATAAAATTTACTTCTAGAATCACAGGAATTATTTTTGGAACTGTAAAAAAATATATGCTTCAATTATATATATATTCATATACATGGTATGTTTTAATACGTAGAAGAGATGCACATCTAAATGCAGATTCAACTGGTTTATTTTAAACATGAATAAAAATCAATTGTCAGAATAATTTTCTTTAACTCTAATATAGAACATGTATTTATAATATATTATGTTAAAAAAAACCTTAGTTTCAAGTGGTTCCCTTAAAAAAAAAGGTGTTCAAAATTATTTTGTTTTGGCTTCCTTATGGTAACGATGAATTTTATTTTAACATACAAAATAAATTAGCAAATGAGCAGCTAGTTTTCTAACTTTAATGATTCACATAAAACTGAATAGTGTTAGTTAAAATGAAAATTCTGCATGAGAAATTCCTTTAATTGTGTGTTTTTTAAGAGTTACAAATGGGGCTCAGCCCTTCTTGGAAATGATTTGTAGTTAAAAATTTCTGGAATTTATGTTTGGGGATTAGCTAAGGATAATGATATCTATATATCTTATGTTTTCATAAGCTTATAGTTCAATAAAAAAACATTAATTATTTTTTAATCTAATTTTTACAATTAGTCAAACAGAACTAATAATTTTAATTACTGTTATTGTTCTAATATTTTTAAAAGAATGATAAATAAAAAGCTTGATACATTATCAAGCTTTTAAAAATGACTACCAGAGCATCACTTGAAGGTCTTTCAATTTTATACCTTTGTTTGCAAAACTTGCTTTTGTTCCTATGTGATAAAATATTGAAATGATACATAAAAAATGAAGTAATATTTTCAAGGGCGAATAGCCAATCAGAAACATAGTGGAATAAATGTTTCAATAAGGAAACATTTTAGAAAATAACCTCCTGCAGGGTTCGCATTAAGCCACGCGATCGCGCGATTCCCGCAATATTTTTTGAAATCCCACTCAAAAAAAAATGTTCGTTTGTGCGCTGTTCCCGCAACTAGCGGACACGCGTTCAAAATATCGCGAAACGAAACTACTATTCTAAACTGATAATTCAATACAATCTAAATGGAGTATGTTAGTTTTCAACTGCCATCTTATCTTCATTAATGAAAAGAAGAATCTAGGAATCCTATTTATCATATATAATAACATGGGGGAAAGATTGACAACTTCTTCATTCCTTGGGATTATTGAACAATTTGAGCCCTTTGTGAATGCAGACTTATCTTCATTCATTCTATTCACAGAGGACAAAATAAAAAAAATGGAAAAGGGGAATCTTCCTTGGTCACAAGGTTAGAAAAGAATGAATGCTGGTTTCTGAAACACACTGTTTTCATTGAAAAACATCAATAGATAAAATGACCTATGATCAGAGAAAATATTAAATTAATTTTTAGGATTTTTTTGTAAAAATCACACAGAGAATTTTGGTTAAATAACCAAAATACCAGAGGATTTTTTTCATGCTTAACATTTTATAAAGCACTCATTTTTGCAATCGCGAATTTTGTGAAGGATCCGTTTTGTGTGAACCTTGTTGATGTTTATTCTTTCTTTGCTGAGCATAGCTTAGATAATAATCTTCTATTACACAGTTTGTATTGGATCATGATCGAACAATTTAGTAATATTTTTTAAAGACAAAAAGAAAAGTTCCCACTTAAATTTTAAAAATCCCACTTAAAATTTTGGTTAAGGTGGGAAATCCCACCTTATATTTTTCCCCAGTGTGAACCCTGTCCTGAGATCAACAATTTTTACTATTTCATAAGTATCCGATAACAAACTTTATTGTACAAAATGATTATGAAAAGTTGCACACATTAATTTGTTACAGGTTCAGATAATGTATGCTTGAAAAATAAAATTAAAAATTAATACAGTGAAACCTCAATAACTCGACACCCCAAGGGAACACAAAAACATTTCGAGATAAGCGGGTGTCAAGTTATCGAGATTCTGTAATTTCAATTGCTAATATTGGTCTGTATTGTTACTTACTTACCATTCAAGTTATAAAAGCGAATTCCAGTGAATGAAATTATTTCCGTTTATTATTTATCTATTATTATTATTATTTTGAAAAGTTATACATTACAAATAAATAAATACATAAACCATACATCAAACCAGAATACCTCATGAGAAAAAATCCATAAGCTTTGTTTGGGTTTTCCCTTTGAAGAGAAAACATAATTAACACTATTAAGCTTGCCAATTTACAATTCACTTTTTGCTTAATTTTATGGAAAACCAAGGTACAAGGGGAATACGGGAATCTTCCACTTTTCAGAAAAGAATCGATTTACTGACGAAGAAACGTCACTGTACAATTCTTAGAATTGTGCGGCGTGAAAAAATACTGGAATAAAAAGTTAAAAAGAATACAAAATGGAGGTCGACTTACAGGGGTTCTTGGAAATTGTGTGTCAAGTTAGAGCATTTTCCGCTCATTGAAATTAGCATTGGAGTCATTCATAAATGATGTCACGCTTCAGGGGGGGGGGGGGGGTTCAAGAAAGTGTGACAGTTTGTGACGAGGGGAGGGGGTACATCGTACATTTTTATTTATGTAAAAACATTTAAAATCAGCAAATTAAACCTATTTTATGCAAATGTCATATAGCGTGACATGTGATAAAAGGGGAGAGGGGGGTCAAATATATTGAAAAAAGTGGGACATCATTTATGAACGGTCCCATTGGGCCAACCATTAGGGGAGGGAAATGTAGACTGACCGAGGTAGTCGACTTATCCGCGTGTCGAGCTACCGAGGTTCTACTGTATTTTAAAATAAAATAAATAAATAAAAATATTAGTAAAATTGGCCAAGCCATAGTGACATACCATCATGACTTCTGTCCCATTTTAGCATAATATCCAATCCGTACATCGCTCTGGAAGCAGGGAAATCTCCAATACCCGCAGGAGGTTCTTTTAGAGTTGCTGCCGTGAAAATTTCGTTTATCATTTCGTAAATACTTTTCTGTTGATAAAAATAAATAATAACTATCTATTAACACAGAATAAACATCCAATTCATCCATTCAATTTATCATAATTTCATGTGCAAGTTGCACGTATAAAATATAATACAGCAAGAATTGCGTAAACTGATTGCTTTTATGAGTTATTCAAATATGTGACTTGAAATATTTTTTAATGAATAGTATGTAACAATATAGGGTCAATTTATTACAAGTATCACAACACCGAATTTTGTCATTTTTTTTTTGTCATGTTGATAATTTACTCTAGACGTCATAATTAACTTTCCCTCGCTCTTCAGAATTTCAAATTTCAAAGTTTATTTTAGATCCTATTAAATGCTCTACGTTACACTTTATAAGTTGACAGTTTATAACTTTTTATAAAAACTAGGTAGGTATTAAAATTTATTATTTTAAGTTCACTCAATTTATTTTTCTTACTTTTGAAGTTGAGAAATAACTCAGAGAGCCTTAATGATTTTATAAGTCACCGATTAAGTTAAATTGATTAAACATTACAGGTGCGGGTGGGGCTAACATGGAACAGGTGACAACAAAACTTTTTTTTCAATGCATAGGTAAACTCAAAACATGTTTTCTAAAATAAATGTAAAAATATTTAAGCTTCTGAAAATAACTGCATAAAAAGATTGGAATCAAGTAAGCAGAAACTTACCTCAATATCACACCACTTATAAGAGGAATAATAGTCTTCGAATTTTTGAATAAAATCATGACAATACATCTAAATTACAAAAGTATTATAATAAAATATATATTAACACACAATAAATAAAATTTTATGTGAAACGAAGAATTTAATACAATAAAAAGTAAACATATTCAAAATATTACTAAAATTATTATGATTTCCAATTCTTGTATTCACTCAATTAATCCTTTGCACTTGTCACCTTAATCCAAATAACATATTAATGCTCTTTGTCACGATTGCAAAGGTTTAACTCTTATTATATGATGGTATTTGTGCCCTTTATGGAGTGGTCTCACTGCTTACAGTAGTTTAACTTATTTATTATTTTTTTACATTCAAGTACAAGTAATTAAGTTCAAGTAGAAGTAAAAGGTGCAAGTGCTTTAGTTTAAAAAATCAATTTTATATTTTCAAAAAACCTAAAGTAATATTTGGTAAGTAGAATGTAATTGATGATCAAACACAGGTTTGAGAATAATTTTTTTTTTACTCTTTGGCGAGAGATCAAATGGCATAAATAGTATTAAAGATTTCAATTACATGTTTTGGGGTTACAAAAATTCCATTTTCAATGTAAAAGAAAGGAGCTTGTGGATGAAAATACATTTGACAAAAGATAGCTATTTGTTGTCAAAACAATAAATCAGATAGCTATTTCAAGGCTACAATGTAGTATCTTCATCAGTGCATGTGAGAAAAGTGCTCAACACACAACAAAAAAGTTGTGAGTGAACGTGGAGCCTCAAAACAGCTATTTGCTTTATTGTTTTGACAATTTGTGCTGTATTTACATTGTTTTTTTCCCTTGTTCTCATAATTTAACACACAGCATTTTTGATCATTCTTCATATAATTGCTATTTAAGCCTGTTTTATTTCATTTTAAAAGTATAAGAGACGGTTTTTTAAAGAGTCAGGCAGGCTCAGAAGTTGACATCTTTGATTTGACTGAAATTTTCTGGATATGTGCTTTATGTAAAATTATGAGAAGTTTTTTTATTTTTCCAAAACAAAAATTTTTTTTCTTAAAGTTTTGGTAGGTCAAAGTCAAAATGTGTTCCTTTTTCTGAGAAAAGCATACCAATTTACATACATAAGCTAATAATATTTGTGCCAAGAGTAGAGATGGGAATGGTCGGAAAAAAACCGGAAATTTTGGGGGGAAAACCAGTTTTTTTCCGAAGGGGTTTATTTCCACTCGGAAAAATTGAAAATTTTGAAATTTCTAGTATAAAATAATACATTCAGAAATTTATAATAGTTACATTCCAATTTTTTTTCTTTAAATATTTTATATTTTTAAATATGTTTTTCTTTAAATATTTTATATATTTAAATATAACATAGCAAAGTTTCCCTTTTGCACGAGAAAAAAGGACAGAGATATTTAATTTCAAAGCTTGGAATTCTTTCTCGTTTTCTCAGACTTTATTAAGGGGTCGGTTAAAAAATCCGAATGAAGTGTTCATTAAACAATGAATAGAATGAATACTTCATTGAAAATTTTTAACCAACCCCTTAATGGCAGGCCAAAAAATCATGAAAAAATCCCAAACATTGAAACTAAATATCTCTGTTTATTTTTGTCATAGAGAAGGGAAACATTTTGTGTGTTATGTTCCTTAGGATGGGCGGGCGTCAACTTTTACTAAAACATGACTACAAAGACTGGGGGACTGTATAAAAAATTATTTCTGTAATTTTCACAAAATTGATTTTTTTTTAAAATTTAAAAATGCTATTATCGTAAATGCTTACAATTTTTACTGGAAGTATATGTTTGTGACCAACGGTTGCTGAGATAAAAGCCTCCTAAGGACTTTGATTTGCACCCTGTATATATACATACATATAAATGCATGTAACAAACTTTGGAATAAAAAAAAACTAAGCAACTTTGTAAAAAAAATATTTGATAATTTACAAAAGTTATATATGCTAAAATCTACTTGCTTTATAACCATTACTTCTGTTCTGAGTTAATTACTTTTACATTAAAATTAATGATTAACTTTAGATTCAAATTTAATTTTATTTTTGTGATTAACTTTAATCTGAATCAGTATCTGAATTTATTGAAGCAACACTGCTGGAAGATGAACATTCACATTCCATTGCAATACTGGACTTGAACTTTTCATTAAAAAATCCTAAATTCCAGCGAATAGCAACCAATTTTATGTGAACTAAACAGTATTTTAAGTTTTGCTTCAGCTTTAGAATTCTAAATATAAACCAATACAAATACAGTTTTTGTTTGGGTTTAGATTAGAAAGCTTAACAGAAACTAATGTAGTTCTGGTTTGTATTTAGACTGGAAAATAAATTAAAGCTAAATAAAATCTTTTCACAGACAAAAAAAATATATTGCAAGAAATTTTTTTTTTCAAAACAAACTTTTAAACAATGAAAGATTTGATATTGACAATATTTATAATGACAGCCACATTTTCTTTCTTTAAATTGGCAGCATTTATCTAGTTAAAAGGAATGATGGTGTAAATGGATTATGGAATGTACATTACAATTAAATATTTCTTTCAAACTATAGTAATATTGTTACTTTTCTTTTTTTGAAAAAGAAAAAGCTTTAATGGCAGTTTAAATAGAAAATGTTATTGTAATGATTATTGAAAAGGTCCGGATCAGTAAGGTTACAAAGATATAATGAAAAAAACATTTACACATTTTTTTTTAGATAATAGAAGCAACCCCAATCCCAAAAACTATTTTTAAAAAAATCCACTTTCACTTGTAAAAAATCATTTTTTCCAATTTTTTCCAGGAAAAAACGTTTTTTCCACCACCTCAAAATTTCCAGAAATTTTACATCCTTAGCCAAGAGTGAATCACAGCACTGACAATTATATTGTGTTCTACTACTTCCAAAAGTAATTTTGGTTTGTATTTACTGAAATATGTTTTGTAGTGTAAAACGAGTTCAACAGTCAAAGTTGCATAAAAAAACCTTTTTTCGAATGACCTCTAACCTTTGCAGCAACAGTCAACCATAACTGTTTACATCCTAAGAGTTACTGTGGATGTAGTAGAACACAAAATAATTGAAAGTGGCACTGTTTACTCTTGTTGCAAATAGTTTTAGCTTATGTAAATTGGTATGTTTTTCTTAGAAAAAGAAACTTCAACTTTGATTTCCCAAAACTTACAAAAAAAAAAAAAAAAAATGAAAAAAGAAAAAAAAACATGTGTCTAATAACTTGATATTAAGGAACATATCCTGAAAATTTCAGCCAAATCAAAATGTCAACTTGTCAATTGCCTGAAAAAACGGCTCTTACATACAACTTGTTTACACATCTAAAAATATATTTTTTTAAAAACTTTTTTCTTTTCTTTCATGTTTTTTTATCAAAAACAGACGTATTGGGTAGACCGGGATTGATAATTAGAACCATTATGCTCAGAATAGAATGAAGTAAATTAATTGCAGTTTGGGCTAAAAGAAGGTTCAAGGGAATGCTGGGTGTTCAGGTGCGGATCTATGGAGGAGGCAATTGCCCCTCCCTGAGAGTAGAGTACTACGAAAAATTGCATGAATAATAAATAATTTTTCATATTTAGAACAAATTATTCAATTAATCCCTAAAAAATTGCCCTCTTCTCAAGAACCAGCACTAGAGCTTTTATTCCTCATCACATATTAGTTTGGCTTTTATTATGACATAGCTTGTAGTGGACATTTATAAAATGCCACAAAACTTAGTATTAATGATTAAATACTGAAAATAAAATAAAATTGTTTTTCTGAAATAAACAATGTCTGTAAATGTTTAACAAATGAAAATCAATTGTAATTTTTCACTTTTGCTGAAGGGGAAAAAAATCCTTACTTGTTGCAATGGAAAATTGCTGTAATTCATGACTGTAAAATGTTTCTCATAATCTTGAAAATCCTTTAATGAGAATGCCCTGCATCATAAAATGAGAATGAAATTTTACTCACAGTTTACAGAAACTTTTAGTAATAAAAAAATGCACAAAGACTTACTTGTTTGCAAAACGAATCCAAAATCTTTGATAAACATATAAATCTAGGGGTCGTGCTCTTCTCAACAAGACAATAAAACGAAGATCCATTTTTACTAATCCGATTTTCTCTACAGGAAACAAAACTGGATCAGTAATGTATTCACATGCCACCTGGAAATTCATGTGAAGAAAAATGAATCAGAAGCACTTTAATTAAATCATCATAGTGATAAATATATATCTATGCATTTATATATTATGTTACTTTTTAAAAAATATAGTGAAGTACCTTTAACACATTGCTATTTTATGTTTTAATTGCTCAAACATTTTTCTAAAGGACAGTAAGAATATGGAAGGAATATTAAAGCCCTCCTTTATTTTCTCTCTTGCTTTTTATCTTTCAACACTAATCAGTTACAAGCACATAAACACTGCTTCACCACTGGAGGCAATTCAAGAAACGCCATTGGTCACGTGGCAGCGTTTAAATCTATGTGAACAAAGGAAGCCGTAGCATTGCTTTACTTCGAGTTCTACAAATCTAATTATAAAAACTAGGCCTAAATAAAGTTCTGCTACATTACATAAAATTAACGCTAAATAAAACACTATAACTATTGTAATAATTAATAAATTTCTTTTATAATGATTAAATTAAATGTAAATACTGGGTTATAATCAGGAAAAGCTGTGAAAATAGTCTAATCAATTTTAAGGTAACTAATTTTGCCTAGTGAACTCCACGTAGAACTCAATTGAAAATCTTAGTAAACAAAGAGCAATGATGATCGCTCATGAGTTCCTCTAGCGGTGAATTGCCTCCATTGTGTACAAGGAAAATGGGTAGAATTATTAAAAATATTACACTACTGTGTTATATTTTACCAATCAGAAGGTATTTTTTAAACATTTTACTATGCTTAATTGATGTTTTTGAACATATTATCTAAGTAAAGTTTCCAAATAGCATTTAATTTAGCATTGAATTTTAATAAAAAGATGATTACTAATGGTCTAGTTTCACTCAGTCTGATGATTTGGGTCAAATTGTCAGTAATGTAGATTTCCATTCCTCTTGCTAAATTAAAAGGCTTGCAAATCCAAATGTTTTTCATATTCCTGCAAAAATAAATAAATACTACTTAATTTGTTTACGATCAAGATTATTAATCTTGATCTGACACCATAAGGTAAAAATAAAAATCACAGAAAGACCTCTCCTTGATTCATTTTTTAAATTTGAAGCGGACGAGGAGTAATCCTTCTGTAATTATGTTTTTAAAAAATTTTCCAGACAGCTAAGGTTTGAGCACTATTCTGCCATGCTAAGCACAAAAGATATCTGCAGTTCAGCTCATAATGCAAAATTGACAACTAAAGTTTTGCACCTCCATATATTTGACTCAGATATTACTTTTTTTAGAATTTTTCTTTTAAAATATTACATTTTGACCACAAATTATTGCATTTAGGTGAAATAAATGACCTGGTATCAATAACTCAATTTTGCCCAGAAGTGCTGACATGACTTTTGTGCTTAGCATGGTAAAATTGTTCTTTCAGGTTAATTTAAATCTTATATGCGTAAAGAAATATCATTAACAATCCCCAGAGCTAGAGTTTTAAGGAAGGTTAAGTTTTACTAATTTATTAATTACTTAGTTATTATTCATTATTTAAAAAAAAATTTTTGAGGAGGAAAAGTACTTTAAAATTTGTAAAATTTATACATTGTAACTTCGGTTTAACTATTTCCTCAAACTAGCAATCGATTTTAAAAGTCCTGAATTGGATTCAATGAATGTTATGTTTCCCTGATTTAATGTTATCCTTAATTTAACAATATCTCATTACATCAAGGTTATACTGTATTTTAAAATCTAAAAAAATGTTTTGTGTGGTAATCTTTGCTTTTTTGTAAGAATTTTTAAGGTTCGATATCACCACAGTATTTATTAATGAAATTGAACAGTCCAGTTTTCTCAACTAGTGTTGTGGTTAAAGTCCTGTTGGAACTTTTAAGTTACACATTTTTTTTTTCATGCATTATTAATTAATAACCTTGGTAGTGACTTGAAATGAAATTTGCAATAGGGTAATTGGTGATCTGGTAGTTGTTTATAGGGATCATTCATAAATGATGTCACGCTTCGAGGGGGGTTCGTGAAATCGTGACAAGGGTAGGTGAGAGGTAACAAGAAGTGTATCATGCATTATGCAACATAGCGCGACGCGTGACAAAGGGGGAGGGGGTCAAATATGTGGTAAAAAAGCATGACGTCATTTATGAACGGCCCCATATTAGGTATTTAAAAAATGTTTATACAAAATTTTTAAAAAAGACTAATTAAAAGGTTTAAGGCGTGGATTCGTTTGAGACATATATATTAGAAAACCAAGCTCTGTAATGTTTCCAATGCAGCAAAACCCTTAGAAGTTATGGAATTAGTCAAAGATTATATAATGAAGGGAAACCTTTGAAACTTGACCACCTGTGTATCTTAAGCACTAATAAATACCAAATTTTTGGCTGGGGGCTATTACATTGTAAACTTTCGTAAGTAGAATGGTTCACGTGATAAAATTATTATTATTTTGGTAAAGTATGCATATTTTATCCTATTTTATATTTAGTGAAATTTAAGCATGATCTAGAAGTAAAAAAATAGAAGTTTTTGATAAAATGTCTGGCTGAGTTCTCACTTAATTGGGAGAAGAATTTTAGACTGATATAGGACACATTTCAAATTTTTATTAAGCTGACATTGTATTTCTGTTGTGCGAAAGAAAATTTAGAGATTGTATAAGAATTTAGCAAACAAAATAATATAAATAAGACATTTCAGGGAAGAACTTAAGTTAGAACTAAATCCCTTTTCATCCTGGCTCAACAAAGATCTGGAACCAAAAAAAATCCTGAATTTTATTTACAAAAGCAACAAGCAACAAATAAAACTGTTGATAACTTCATCTATGTACCCATATAAAAATTATCAAATATTGTTAGATTATTAGCAGTTATTGATGCAACTGCTAATAATTTAAAAATTAACTCAATACATATATGATATTATTACTGAATTTTCAAAATACATAAAATTTGTATTTTTAAAACTTGTAATAGTTATATACTTTTTTAAATAGTCAATAAAAGATCCCCTTACTAATAATACAGGGTGATCAAGAAATAAAAGGAGGTGTTCAAAGCCCTGTAGCGTGTTATGAACTAGATGAAATATAACAAAATTTGGCAACCATGCACATTAAAGTATGCGGTATCAATTTGTCAAGAAAAAAAAATAGTAGCAAAAAATGCCAATTGGAAAAATTCTGGTGATGCCGGCAAAAAATTCATCATGAAATTTGCATATGCAGGTACTTTGTAACACCATATCGAAGAAAAAAGAAGGGTTGCAAGAATTCTAGTCACTGCAAGAACTTGTCCGTCAATGGTGCTGTCACTAGCTTATCATGCCTTATTAGTCAAGTTGTTTCATTAACAGGATGAAAATGCCAATGCTGTTCTTCGTGAATACTGGCGGTTAAAAGTAATGTAGAGGACTGATGACCAGAACTAACTTACAAAGTAAAAATTAAATGATAAATTTTTCTACCATAGTGCTAGAATTTCCTTTTTCGATGTTTGTTGGTACTAATTTTTTTCTTGACAGATCAAAACCGCATACTTTAATGCCTACTATAGCCAAATTTTGTTAGATTTCCTCCAGTACATAACATGTTACAGGTCTCTGAACACCTCCTGTTATTTCTTGATCACCCTGTATATATATATATGGTGTTTGGAGAACGTTTTAAGAAATTGAAGAAAAATGTCTCCAAATACACATAATGCAATATGCAAAGGATTAATGAACAAAACTTTCTTTCTTGATTTGTTCTGGGGAGATTCAAGTATATTATGCATTTTTTAAAACTATAATATTTAAAAGTACTTTTTATTGCAAACAATACAAATCTCTAGCATATAAAGTATTTAAATTCTTTCTGAACAGATTGTGGGAAAAAAAAAGTCTTGAGATCTTACCTTTTCTCTCTATGAAGAAAATGTGAAGCAAATTTAGGTAATTCTAATAGTAAATTATAGGTAACTGGTAACCAATTTGGATTTGCTTCCAGAGAATCAATATTTGAAGGCAAGTTTTGGCAACATCTGCGACACACAATAGCAAGCAGATCTTTATTTATCAAGACTTGCTCGGATGGAAACTGATTGACGAAAAAGGCAGCAGAATGGGAATTAAGAAGCTCTCTATAAAAACATGAAAATTAGATGTTACAAGCATTTATCAGGTGTTTCTAAAAAACCAATTAGTATTAGATTTTTGAATACTACACAACTTTGTTAAATACTAACTTATAGTCATAGATTCGTTGTGACAACCAAAGTATATCAGCTTCTAATTTTTCATCAGTCATTTCGAAAAGAGGATGAGCTAAATTTTTCTTAACATCAGGATATTCAGAATAAACTTTATATTTTACCCTGTTGCTTTGAGGAAGTACTCTGTCATCACATGGGAGTATTTCTTTGCAGCGTCCAGACTACAATAAAAGAAATTTATATGTACACATAATTACTATGGCATCACTTTTTAAAAAATGTATTACTGCAATAATCAAACTTCATGTATGACAATATTCAATTAAATTTACTTAAACCACTGACTTGCTTTGTTAATTTAATAATTGAATTTTATTATTATTAATTGAAAATTACAAAAAAAAAATCAATAAAAGGAGACCAGTTACAGTAAGAGCCCTTAAACTTCATATATAATTCAGGGCTCCCAAAAAAATCAGTGAATTGGAAAACTATTAAGGGCCCTTAAAATTTCCACATAATTTAGAAAAAGGCTCTGACTTTTCTTATAATGTCTTTAAAAACTAGTACTAATTTCAACATCATTCATTCAGACTTTAATCGGGGGAAAACTTCAATATGTGTTAAAAATTCATGAACATTTAAGCACATTGTAATAAATAGCAGTTCACGCCTACATAAAAAGTTAATTATTTACTACTTTTCATATATATGGAGAAAGCTGTTATAATATAATCAGCGACATAAGAGAACCTGTTTTATTCCAGAAATTTTCTGTAACTATCCATAAACATGCATTTTCCAAAAAGTACGTTAATATATTACATGTATTAATTTTCATTTTCTTAATAACATTAACCTTAGTAACAATATTTAACAATTAAATTGGGACTCAAGTTGAACATTTTAGAAATAAGTCTTACTTAAGTACTTCCAGAAAAATTATGAAATTTATTACAAGTAGCAACTACTACATACACATTAAGATTTTAAATGAAACAATATCAAAAGATATCTATAACACATTTAAATCTATATTATAAGTCATTTAGTCCAAAGTATACCCCCATAGTGACGTTACTGTTTAATGAATACTTAATAAGGGACGGTTCATAAATGATGTCACGCTTTTTCCCCACATTTTGACCCCCTCCCCCCTTGTCACATGGCAGGCTATGGTGCATAAGCAGGATGTCACACGTCTTGTTACCCTTCCCCTCCCCTTGTCACACATTGTCACAATTTCACAACCCACCTCCCCCTTGAAGTGTGATCATTTATGAATGATCCCAAAACAGAAAAAAACTATTCTTATATCTGCAAGAAAAAAATCATTTTGATTGATGAGAGTGATGTGGCCCAAAAAAATTTCAATAAAAGACCTTAAATTTCACTAGGTGAAAGGAGTGAGAGCCCTAAAATAAAATGCAAAGAATAATTAGCATAAGAAATTAAGAAAAATGAATACATACAGCAAAATAATCAGCATCTGGTTCTTGTTGATTAAAATCAATATGAGATAAATCTACAGGCTCCCAAGGATATTTTAAAACTTTCTGCATATCAAGTGGGAGAGAAGAGTTGAATCTTGGATATCCACAAGTAGCTAACACTGCACATATTTCATATATAGACATAAATAAAAACACATATTTTGAAATCAATAAAAATAAAAAAAAATTCACAAGGCAAAGAACGATCAATAATTTAATTATGTACAAATAAAATAACACTTCAACCACTCCGCAGTTCAAGAAATTATTAATGATAAATTTGATAATAATAATTTTTAAAATAATAAAACCAGTGGTGTTATTCCAAGCTCAATTTCAACTTACGATATTAGTTCCAAACGCTTCACCAGATGGCGCTATAGGGGAAATCACAGTCTCGCAGAGCCAGTTTCGCAACTTACTATTCCAAGAGGAGAAAATGCGATAGTTCGCTCCTTTTTTCAGCCGCGAAATTTGGATTGCTTGAGTGCTGTCAATAATTTCTAAACTAGCGGTATGCCCGCATTTTTAAACTTTGTTTGCAATTCCGATGCATGAGCAAATACTGTTTTGGTCGAATAGGGGAATATTCGACTTTTTTAGCCGATTGCCGAAAATTCGGCAATCACTTTCTTAAACCGAATATACGGCTGACGATTATTGAACTCCATCATAATTGAGAGTTGAAAAAGTTATTTTTAAATGATTAAATGTATAGTACAGTTAAAACATCATTTTCGTTCATTTAATTAGGTTTTTCACATGCCTCAATTACTTTCTGTGGATGATAATTCAAAATTTTACAAAATGAATTCGTTAAGATATAATAAATATTATTCGAATGCTAAAAAGTAGATAATTTCACGCATAAGAGAAATTCAAATGATATACAACTGTATTACTTACTTAAATCTTAATTTCAAATTAAAGTATTACCATAGTTGAGCGTATTTTATTCTGTTGTAAATAATTTTATCAAAATGTTTAAGTTCATTAACATAATTTTTATTGTGTGGTATATTCATTTTAACATTGCATACTTAAACGGAAGGCCACATTCCTTACTTCCTTATATGCAAAAATGTGCTAAAAATAGACAACATAAATACTTACAAACATTTTAAGTACAAAATTTATGTGTGAGTAGTAGGTGTAACGTAGATTACAAATTTATTAAAGTTTGCAAGTTAAACCTTAAAAAATACGAGTAAATAAAATATTAACGTTTGTTCACTATGCATAATTAGAATTATGTGTACCTGTAAGGTCTAAGGTCCTTACAAAGTAGGACAGTATAGTAGTATAGTATATGCAAGCGCTTTAGACAAATTTAAATTTAATATTTAATGACAAAAACGAAAAAAAAAATATTATTTCCAACTTTTACTTTCAAAATTATATGCTAAACTTCTTTTTTGAAAAAAAATTTGCAATGCAATAAAAGTTCAAAACGGTTGAAATGTTCATAAACACGTGTTTCGGGATTACAAGGAACCATTTTGTAAAGCGAAAAAGCTGCAAGAGTCAGGGATGTAAAATGCTTGGAAGCCAGGGGAGACCCTGGGGGGAGGATCATTGCGCAGACTGCGCCATTGAGATTTTGAGGGGGTGGGCTCATTTTATGAGCTTTGTTTGGGGGGGGGCTTGGATGACCGTGTGACCAATGTGTGGGGGGGGGGTCATCGTTTTTGGTGGTTTGGCCATAGCTCTGAGGGGGTGGGGGATACCCTCTGGAAGCTCACATCTTTTTACATAGACAGAAGGGTTTCTTATAGCCTCAAAACACGTGCAACGAATTTATTGTTCATGCTTTTGAGTTATATAACCTTTTTTCTACTCCACAAAACATATAAAATATATTAATTATTTTGAAAAACAAAAACAATTATGTGCTTGCTTCTACAATAAAAGTTCCCCAAAATACACGAATATATTTTTGATACGTGTGTAATTCATTATTATATTTAATGCTTCTATTTTTCACCAGCTTAAAAACGTGTTATACGAAGCTTTTTCTAATGATTTATATATTTTAAGCACTTAGTACGCAGAACTTGTCAAAATTTAAGAAAGGTTCTACGGAAGGAAGTAAAATTGAAGAATACGACTTCTCGTGTATCCGCTACATCCCAAGATTGTTTGTCGTCAAGGCTGTATCCGGAGGTGAGGCTTTGAGGCTTGAGATTTTGAGGGGGTGGGCTCATTTTATGAGCTTTTTTTGGGGGGGCTTGGATGACCGTGTGACCAATGTGGGGGGGGGCATCGTTTTTGGTGGTTGGGCCGCCCACGGACCCCCCCCCCCCCGAAATCCCGAAACTTTTTGCAATGTAGCATATGTTCCTCCATGAAACTTTCCTCAACATAAAGGTTTCAAAGTCAGCCCCCCCCCCCCCTGAAAAAAATTTCTGGCTACAGGCCTTGTTTGTAGTATATATCTCTCCCAGTAAAGCAATTTCACTTCAAACACAGGCTGTTGTTTTTCTGCTGTTGTGAACCCACAACTTGTTCCAGACGTGTTCACTTTCATATCCGCTGCTTTCCACTTAACGGCATATTTGTAAGGTTTTAATTATATAAGTCACTGTGCAGTGCTAAAATAATACAAATAAAAATGGGAAAATTATGCTATTTCTTCTTTACTGTATTTTTCTACTCTTCATGTTCATAAATTTGAGTTAAGTATTAACATGAAATCTTAAACTACCAGTTAAATTTAACAAATATTAGAAGTCGGAAAAAAAAAAAAAATGAGTTTTTTGAATAGTATATATCGCAATTTCACTGTAGATATTTCTCATCAACCTCTCAAAAAATAAAAACTTTTAATTTGGATTATGACATTTTAACATTCTAACATAATCTAAAAAATAAGATGGCAATTTTAATAACTAGTAACATTATTATATATAACATATTTTCTTGAGAAAAAACATACGGAATATTAAAAAGTAAAAAAAAATGAGTTTTAAAAACTGCTTTTCCAAACACATCTCTATTAATAGTTTCATGAATGATTTAAACCAGGGATTGTCAACCTCTTGTCCTGTGGACTAGCACAGGTCCGCGAAAACATTTTTAACGGTCCTTTGAGACTAGTGCCTCTTCGACTGAGATCCGACATTTCAAAAATGTCCTGGGTGCAGGGAAGAGGTCTTCAATGCATATTATAGCTAAAAAAAGACAAGATCTATAAATATCAAATTGATCCCCCCCCCCCCCCGACTTCTACATCCCGAATTTCTACTCTACTGGAAAGAAGCGTTTTGATTGGTTGTTACGATCGAATACCCTACTCCCCTTCGCGTCTGCTAATTTGAACTCGTCACCCCTCCGCAAAACTGATTTTGACTATCTTGGAATTGCTACTTGCGATATTTCTACGTCAGAACAAGTCCGCAGAACTGGATCATCACTTTCGCAAGGTGAAAGCTTGAAATAACCCCCCAGTTTCCAAAACTTTATTATATTTTTCAGTGCTGAAATTGTAAAAAAATCATACAAAGCATACTTAGAAAATCAATTATTAGCCTAAATTAAATACACATCATATAATATAGATTACCACATGCATTTTTTAGTTCTAAAAAAAACCGGATTGTAAATTATGGTGCAGGTCAACCAAGGATTTAATATTGTGCTACCATATTATTGCTCAGATTACTACATCAGGTACACTACAACACTGCTTATTTGATTCTTATCATATCTCAAGCTCCCACCAGTTCTGAATTTTAATAATAATAACACAGTAAAACTCTTCTGTAGTAAGACACAGTAGTGGGACTGTAATGCATTGTGTTTGCATGCCGAGCGGTAATTCAAGATTCCTATGACAAACTTATATAGTTTTATTTACAAAATGTACATCCTAAAAATGTGGGTATTGCTGATAATGGACTGAAATCAGAGAGAGACGGAGTCCGTCTGCTCCCTCGGTCAAAGGGTTCCCATTGTCAATTCAACAAGATTCTTAAATGTTCTTGAATTTCCATCAGCCTAGACCAGCAGAAATTGGCCAATCTTTTTTTTTTAAAGCAATAAAACAGAAGATGGATGTGGGCTACGCAGCTGTGAGAACAGAAACAATTTTTTAGGAAGGCCGTTTGGCACTGGTCAAAGGCTAACTTCAGACGGGAGATAAAGTTTAAGAGGATGGATTTGGGAGCATCCAAGTTTCACTCAGATGGCATTGAAGCAAGCCGTGGAAAAAAGAACATGTGGATCGGAGCAAGAGTTGGATGCAGCCCATACAGGACAAAAATATTTGTCTGTACTAAAGAGATGGCCGCAACAGAAGGTTTTTTCAAGCCCAATGCTTTACTGATGGGGAATTAAAAATTGTCCTCCTAAGAGGGGCTTCCATTAGGAGTAGGGGTGTAATGAATATTCGGCCACTATTCGTATTCGTTTTTTTTTGCCGAATATTCGGCAAGATCAAATTCGGCCTGGCCAATTCTAGTAAGTAGAAATCTGAAAATAATTCTGCTCCAGTAGAAATGTAAAAAATAAAGAAATTAGTAGATATTAAACATTTAAAACTGTATCATAGTTATTTCAAAATAATACATGAGTATATGGTTTTAATAAATAAAAATTTAATTTAGAAAAAACTACTTTTTTTAAACATTGTTTTTAGGTTTGACTGATCAGAGAGATTTTAAAGTTATAAGATTGTATTTTATTCTTAGCATTTGCTCCCAAAAGCTGGCAATGGCTAATTATGATGGAGAATATGAAACTTTGAATTTGTTATTATTAACAAAGTGGAAGTCAGACTTTATTTGGGTAGACTTATTTGTTGTGAATATTGAGTAAGAGAGAAATGCAAAAAGCCTACAATATATCATGAATATTAAGATAATAAATTATTGATTGGGGTTAATTGAAAATAAAAATTAAGATATAATTGATTGGGTTTTTTGAAAATAAAAATATATTCCAGTTAAATGCATTAATATTAATACATCTTTTAAAAATAGATATATAAAAAGGCCCATGAAATAAAAATACTTTGAGCAAGGTAAAAGTTCACTAAGCAATAGTATTTCTTTAGTTTGAATTAAATAATTAGTAAGCTAAGGCTTACATTGAAACCTGTCATTCCTATTTCACTTGTGAGTGAAATTCTCACATTTTATTGCATTCAAAACAATACAGAAAATACATTAATTTTAGATAGTTTTAGATTCTTAACAATGAGAATTAAATCATACATCATAGATTAATGTGGGCAATTAGTGTTGACACCATTTGTCAAATGGATTATAACTTGATTGCACTGGTGGCTTGTGGGTCATTCAAACTGAGGTTCACAAAACAAATTTCGAAAATGAAAAATGCAGATACGACGAATCTTACAAACTAAAATACATTTCACAAGTTTAAGGAAAACAATACAATTTTTAAAAAATCATAGGTTAAAAAAAGGGAAAATTTCTTTTTCAAACAATGGAAAGAAGTAAAACCACAATATTGCTTTCTTACTGAACAATAATCACAATGCAGTCAAGTGTAATTTTTGCTCATTGAATCCACTTGTCTGGCTTTCCCCCTTCTCTTTCCTTTTTTATTTTTATTTATTTATTTATTTTTTTAAGGTGCAAAAATTCCTAATATTTTCATTGAAGTTAGTTACGTCATACATCATGTCAATATTAGCTGTCATTTTTCAATTGGGAAAATATCAAGGAAGCTCCTTAAAAATTTCTTAACAACTTTCATACATGGAAACTGAAATTAAAAAGTGAAGTAATATGTCCTTACAGTGATTGAAGAATCACACAAATTCATTTTCCATGGGTAAAGTATAAAGCTAATTATGTATTTGTTTTTGCACAATTCACTTGTGATAAAATTTAGCTAGGAGACAAATACTGAAATAATTCAATAGGTAGCCAAATATGGCAAGTTTTCTCTCATAAGTTGCTGGGTTACAAAACTCAGGAGCACAATTAAAAATGTGTGATCTGAGGATATGAGCTTCCCTTGGGGCATTTCATCCGCTGTTTCCTAAAGCTGGTTTTTCGGGTTCATTTCAATCATTTGCACGTGCAGTCAAGAAATGCAAGTGCTTTTGGTAACCAACGTATGTTAGCTATGAATTGGTGCATTACAAAAAGCGTGGCATAGGGGGCAAAAATTCATCCTCGAAATTAACAAAAGTGTGGAGATGTACACAACGTTATTTTACTTAATTTTTCAATAAATTTATTCCTGAATTTTCCTTGGGGGTTCACGTGCTCATGTGCAGGTATCAGGGTTCGTGACTTTTCAAATTTTTTTTAAAAGACCTTAAATATTTTGGATATTTATTATGTTACATTCATAGAAACAATACGGCATGTTAATCAATATGCAAAAACACACTTTAAGCTATTTTCACAGCAATAAATATTTTTAAATAATAATGATGATAAACAAATTTTAATGCAAATACATGACTCAAATGAAACTTAACGTTACCAGGAATAATAGTACACTCCTAAGTAGATAAAATGAACAAATATAATCTCAATTATTTTGTTGTTGAAAACAGAAAAAGAGTAGCAATTGAGTGTACTACTTTATTTTTACATTGAGTGTACTTTAATCATTTTTCTACTTTAGATATGAAAAAGCCTGAATTGTTTTTACCCATTTAGTAAAATCATACGCTCACACCATTACTAAAAACTGAAACATTTTGTTTTAATCAAATATCTTTATTGAAATCATCTATGATAAAAAATATTTTAGGTGGAAGGGCCTAAGGGGCCAGGTCCCCTTAGGCTATTAGGGGACATGGATGAAACTTTAAGGATACATATTCTGAATTCCAACAATTGCTGTTTTAAACACTATTATTACGAATTATTTACAGTGTGGCATTTATTAAATTGATCTAAAATACTACTTTTAAGTTAAAAAACACAGAATGCTTCCAGATTATTATGAATTCTAATTTGAAAGATTGCATGAATCATGCTTTGCTGTTAAGATGCTTGAAGAATAAGAGTAATATTGTAAAATTTAAAGAATAGTAATTAGTTCTAAACTTATGAAATATGTTATGCACACAGACAGATGGACGTAGGAAGTTTTGTTTGAAACAGTGGTTGTAACTGCAACATATTTCATTTTTACAACACTTTCTAAAATTGTAAAATCAATTATTTTTTTGAAAAAAAAAAATCACTTGATTGAAATCAAGCTGATTTCAATCAACGAACCCTGGCACAAATAGACAAGCTTGATTGAAAAGCTAAAGATGAGCATTACCTTCAGCATCAACATGGCACGTCGGAAACATTATGGAGTACATCATGTTTTCTGTTACATAAAAGAAAGGTACAATGGAAAAAGTTGGATCTTCTGCACGTTGTACTCGAGAGCCAAACTCATCCATGACAAACCAACAGCGTAAGGAAGAAGACTATAAAAGTAACATATAATTTTTAACAAAAAGTTTTCTTCCACGAGAATTCATTTTTAGCAGTAACCTAAATTGCAAGAAATTTTATAATATACACACAGATATAATTATAAGCAAATACCATTATTTAAGCAAAGAAAATCAATGAAATAAGAAGGAAAAAATTATATACCTGACTAGGATTTTGTACTAAATACGAGTCGTTAAACCTTAAAAAGGAAATAAAAATATTACATTGAGATAATACAGATATAAAAAAATTAGTTAAAAAATTATTTAGTTTCATTTACTTTAACAAAAATAATCTCCCATGAAAAAAGAAAAAAACATTAATCTTCATTTCTATAAAACAACTTTTGTAATGTTTCTTTCTGTAAGCATTCAGACAATATGAAACATCTCTTATTTTAATAATCAACATTTTAAAGATTCTTATTAATAATTCAGAAAATTAATTTTGAAAACACTCTTTGATTTTTTTCTAGTTTTGCACATTTAAAGTTTCTGTACACATGTCATGAAGTAATCAGGAATAAAGCTGTCATCTACCCGTAGGGTATTAGATAATAGCTGAAATGTTCCCACCTGTATTAACTTTTTAACAATCGTTTAATTTTCAAGAAAAAAGTAAGTGCCTATGTATTTTTTATTGAAGGAAATTTTAAAAACGTGATGTATATATTGTAAAATAAACCAGCTATCATGAATAATGTTATAAATAACTAGTCGGCCCATGAGAAAATCCGCACAAATTTGAGAGACACGACATTATCAAGAAGAATAGAAAAAGTCAATGGTTGTTGGTACAAAAGGAAGCATGTAATTGAATACAAATAGCTGTTACAGTGTTTCCCCACTATTATTTAGATATTCAAAATAATAAGATTATCACAATAATAATAATAATTACTTTTATTATTAGTATACATAGTATTAAAATACAATAAAAAGACAGTTCCATTACTTAAAATATAGTTACTGTTGGTTGCTCAGGCTCTACACATTCATAATAAATGAATGTGTAGAGCCTAACGATTGAATAAGCTTAACACAGACACAGCTAAAACTGTCCAATTTTCTACACAATAAAAACAGAAGAGTTTTTTGTTTGTTTACTTGATAACAGATGGCACCAGCATACACAACACCAATTTGGCATCCATTAAAGGACCTCTTCTTAGATTACTTTAAATCTCAAATTTAAGAGAAGTGGTACATTTTTAGACCGTGGGCCTATTTTTCGTCATTAGCCGGGACAATAAGTTGAAAATGAGGGCTAAATCATGGAACTCGATAAAGGAATAAGGAAGATCTCGTAGAGCGACAAAAAACAGGCTGGAGAAATAATCTATATAGATCTGGTGGCTGTATCTGGGACATGAAATAAGAAAAAAATTTTTTCGCAAAGAATAAGAAATGGGTTGTTTTAAACTTTTTGGTGGAGTTCTTTTGAGTAATCCAGTCCAGAAATATCACAGACATGAGAAAGCAAAACCTCATGCTGTGATCTTCAGGGAAGTGAGAAGAATGAGGTTAAATGATAGCTTAACTGATAAATGTCACTAACTAATGCTTTCATTCTTCTTTGCATAATTTTTTTTAATACATCTTTCAATATTTTGTGTGTTCTATAATAAACATTTCGATTTCTTAAAAAATAGTTGGAAAATTGAATTATTCACTATATTTAACTTACTTCCACTGAGTTTTTAGTATATCATTAATGGCATCTTCAGTAGGGCGATCATCAAAACAGATATTCATTACTGTACACATTCTGTAAACAGCATAGATGTCGTTTTCTAATGTTGTTCTAGCTGTTTCCAAAGTATAGGTCCATGCATGATCAATAAGATAAATACTGAAAAAAAGTATTACAAGTATTACAATAAGTATAAACAAAACTAATTTATGAAAATTATGAGTTGAAGTAATGTGAAAACATTCTGCATGAAAATTTTATTTTGGTTTTAGATAAATTATTTTTGTTATAAAAATTCAATATGAAACATTTAAAAAAAGGTTGTTAATTGTTTTTACAATTTCTGGGGGGGGAAAGCATCCTTGAAATACAATATATATTAGAGATTTATTGTCTTGCTTCAGAAAATAATATTTTGATCCAAAATAATATTTTCTGAAGCAAGACAAATTTTAGGGTGGGATGAAGAGTGAAATTCTTAGATCGTCTCCTTGAAAATAGTCCGAGCAGAAGATTCCTGTCCAAGGAAGATTCACTAATGTTTTTAAAAAATAGTGCATGGAAATTTAAAATGTAATGCCTATTAAATTTTAGAATGTTTAGCTAATTTTAATGGAATAAAAATAAGCAATAATCTTGAATGCCACATTTGGATAAAGTTGTAGAAAACAAAGCAAGACATTTTAGTATGTGTCAACAAAGATGGCAACACTTTCCTCCTGTTGAAAAATATGTGATCCCTTCCACATATAAAGATTGGAGGAAAGCCTTCTCTTCTTAAGAGTTAATTTTAGCTCCTATGCTTTCAGAAAAAACATAGCATTACATTGATTAAACATTAATACTAGCAACAAGCAAAAATGAAGAAAAATGCATACACAAATTAATTCTATTGAATTATTATTTTTTTACCCGTTATTCTTCAAAAATTTACCATATTGAATTTTGGGTATTTATCAAAGAAATGTAGAATTGTGAGAAATAAAGAAAATTTCCTTGG
The DNA here is from genome assembly GCA_038502835.1 of Octonoba sinensis. Taxonomy (NCBI): domain Eukaryota; kingdom Metazoa; phylum Arthropoda; class Arachnida; order Araneae; family Uloboridae; genus Octonoba; species Octonoba sinensis. The sequence continues at coordinate 75,673,169 of CM076605.1, forward strand.
GGAAATTGGTTGTTTTTGGTGCAGCTTGGTAAAAAATAATATGTTTAACATATTTGTACAACATCGAGCAAGAAATTAAATTGGGTCTATTCTAATAGAGTTTTGACCCATGGACTGGTTGATGGAAATCATAAAATTTGAAATTTTTTCCATTTACCACACAATAATTCGTGATACATTCCAAGCTTAATTGTAGATAGAATAAAGAAAAGCACAACACACTGGCGTAGATAAGGGGGTAGTTTTAGGGATAAATCTCTCCCCCCACCCTGAAATAGTGAAGATTATCTGGAATTCAACAAATTTTTCTTGTAAAACCATGAAATTAGCTCATTTCTCCCGAAGACCCCCCCCCCCCCTGAAATCTGGGTCTAGCTATGCTACTGGCACAACATAATGATTATCTATTATTTTGGAACGAGTATACATACTGCTTTTCATCATCAGGTTCCATAGAGCATTTAGTATAAACTTTCTTAATTTTTTCACAATCATCTGTAATCTCAGTGTCCTCCGATGGTACCTAGTCAAATACAGAGCAACAGTAATTAACAAATAATGTTAAACCATAAGAATATGTAACATACTACTGCAAGCAAAATAAACTATAAACATGAATAGTTCTATTCCTAATAATGGATCCAAATCTTTTTAAGGACAATAAATTGTTTCCATGGCTTGATAAAAATCATCAAATTAAAATAAAAAAAGCTCAACAGCATGAAACAAACAATGTTTTGAACAACGAGTAGTTTTCCCTTTAGAGCTATCTTAGTTTTTCCTTACTCATTTTATGAAAGCAAGGTCAAAAACCCAAACTTAAAAGACCCTTATTTGCTCATGTATACATTGACTCTCTAACTTCATACATGGGAAGTTCAAAAAAATAACATGTTTTGCATATAAATTAAATCATTTTTCTGAAGATTTTTCTTTTATGAATATGTAGCTTCATTAGACAGTGATTTACATTTTGGCAAGCTTCAGTAATGCTTTCTAATTCTCAAAGGGAAGCAATTAAGTTTTTAGAATTATCTGCAAAATTTGTGCATAAGAATTTGTTGTCTGTGAAGATCATAAACATACAAAGCATTTTTCCTCCACTAAGCACTTGCATAGGTCAACCCTCTTTTTACCTTCTGAATTTTGTCAAAAATGTTTTGACTTATACACGAGCAAGGGCACTATTTAGGGGTGCTACAGCGCTAGAGAATCCCCTGCCACCCATCGAGGTGTTTTGGGCACTTCAATCTTAAGTAAGAGAAGAAAAGAAGGGAATAATGGAAGACATCTTAATTTTTCTTGTATATTTCAGAAATGTATTACAACATCAATATTTATACCCCCCCCCCCCCCACCACCAAGGGAAGCAGAGCAATAAAAGTTTTGTCTGCACTGTGCATAGATTGCACCAGGGATGAAAATAATTAAAAGTCTAAAAAGACAAAATTCTTAGTTTACCTGATGGAGTGATGTATCTTTTCGTGGTTCAAAGCAAAAACAATAGGTTATTATATTTCTAGAAAGTTTTTCACAAGAAGTTAATATTTTGATGCAACCTGTTTGTTTGGACCCGTTACCCAACCCAGATTTGACCGCTTCCATAGGTTTTCAAAACCATACATGAGCATATACAATATATTCATAGTTTAGCAGAATTCACTTACTTCTTCCTCTACAAATAAGAAGTCATCTCCAGCATCCAAAGCCTGTATAATGAAAGAATTTAGTAATAGTATGAAATATATAGTTAAAAATAGTACTTAAAATGAAATTCTATTAACCAAGCCAAAAACCATATTAAAACTAATTGTCTGAAAACAAGAATAACTTACTTTACAACATGTTTTTAAAATAAAAATAAAGACTTTTTTACATACTTTCGAAATGATGATGACAGATACTAGTGGACTGGAAGCAAGCAAACATGACGCCTCTCTTCAAGAAAGCGTTTAAAGCTAAGGCAGGAAATTATAGGCCTACAAGCCTTACTTCAGTAATTTGTAAACCTTTCGAAACTCGGATAAAAAACAAGATAGTGAATTTTCTAAACTCTAAAGGCAAATGGAATGTTGGCTGGTTTGCAGTATGGTTTTAGGAAGGGTAGGTCCTGTACAGCTAATTTGTTGCATTTCTATGACAGGGTTACCATGGCTTTAGATAACAAAATGTATATAGATATTTATATTGACTTCCAAAAAGTGTTCGATAAAGGACAACACAAAGTTCTCTTAGCATTATATTGGAATTGGTGGAAAGACTATTTTGAATTAAAAATGGGCCGACTGGGAGATAAGGGTAGGGGTGCTGGGGTTAAAGTGAAGAGTAGTATTTAAGGGCAATTATTCACAGTGAATTGATGTTTTAAGTGATGTTTCATAAGCTTCAATTAAAAGGCCTTTATTGTCTAATATTTTTATTATGATATTAGCGAGAATGTGTCAGGGAACAACAATATTTTTGTTGATGATGTCAACGTCATGGGGATATTTGTCATAGAACAAGTTAATTAGCTTCAAGAGGATTAAATCAGGTTCTAGGTGGGTAATTAAGTAGGGCAGGGGTCGGTGACTTGCGGCTCGCAAGCCTCCATGCGGCTCTTTGCTTCCATACGCAAATATTATTTACTTTATCAAAAAAAGACATTTAAAAATCGTTCTGAATTCATTTCTACTTGAATAAGCATGCAAAGCCTACGCTCCCAAATTAAATTTGTTTGCTCAATTGTTTGTTATTGAAGTACAAGTTAGTTTTGCAAGTAAATGTTTAATTGTTTTGATTTTTTACTTAATTAATAAGTAATTATCTAATAATGCCATTTATATATTATCTAATTTGTTGTGAAAAACACTATTTATATGTGAATAAATAGATATTTTTTCCTATGAATAAATAGATTAGTTTTTTTTTAATCAAAAAACTTTTTTTAAGCAAGTACTATTTATTGTTGGCAAGAAAAAATTTTGTGGCTCTTTAAAAACTTTGAAATTGTAATTTTTGACTCTTCTGACTTAAAAGGTTACCGACCCCTGAAGCAGGGTATGTCTTTTAATGTACGGAATATCAAGTGCTTCATTTTGGTAATGAGAATAAACATGCAAGCTATTGTTTATAAGGACCTGTTATGAGTGAAGCAGAAGCAGTCATTGATCTAGGAAGAATTAGTCACGAAGTTCACTCAGCAGTGCAGCATAGTAAGCAACTGAATGTTTGGTTTTATCAATAGGGCTACTTTGAACAAGTCTAAGGAAGTTATATTCCCATTATACAGAAGTTTGAAATGACCTCATTTGGAGTATGGTTCTGGTCCCCATATCTACAGGATCGCCATGGTAGCCTAGTGGTTAGGGTGTCGAGCTTCGGATCAGAGGATCTTGGATTCGATACCCGAGCCGCTGAAGACCCACCATGCACACTTGGGGGTACGTGCATGTAAAATCTGTGGACCCTGAAGGGTACTACTGTGATATAATCCCCCCCCCCTTTGGGGACATTCAAGCTAGCACGCCAATTTGTAATGATTTTCGGTTGGCGATAGTTTCAGTGGCAACCCAGCGCCATCGATGTTGGCTGACATAATGTGTAGCAACCCTCAGTGTATGATGCGGAAGGGTGTTGTGTCGGTGTGATTATTGAACTTTTAGAATTTTTTCTTGCGAATAAGTAGCTTTTTAGTAGTTTATTTTATGTTTAAGGTTTGTGGAGATCTTTCCTGTTTCTAAAGGAAGAATGTAAAGTGTTGGTGCATTAATTTGGTTCAATTGCTTTCTATTATGGCCAGATGAATGATTCTATATTACAATAGTTTGTTAAGGCGCCATGTTTTTGAAATGTGTTAAAATGGACGGAAACGTGATTTGGTGTTTTTGCTATCTGAAGTATGAAATTGTTTTGCTTGATAAGTGCATAAGTTTGGTTAATTGTGACTAAAAGCAATGAAAAATTATGTGGTAATTTTCGGACCATATCGTCATATTGGATAGCAAGTTTGTCGTGATTTGGGATTAATATTGAAAAGCCAACTGGTTTAAAGTGAGTTCTTTATTTTTCTAAATTTATTATTTGCTTATTTTATGTGTTTGTAAGGTTATAAAACTATGAATTTTCAATTGCTCTAAAATATTAGCTGTAGTAATTAGTGGCGTTGCTGGTTTTGATAAAGTGGGTTTCCGTTAGTTTAATGTAAAATGTACTTGAAGTTTTGCTTGGAATTGCGTGATATTTTTGCTATGTTTTTCGTTGAGTAATGCATATCATTTTATGTTATGATAATTAATTGCAATAGTCATTATTGTGCCTAAAATGCGTGTTTTTTCAATGAATGGTTTTTATGGTATTTTTAATGGTAGGCTTCCAATAGTTTAATGCAAAATGTACTTGAAGTGATGAGTTATTAATTTTGTTATCTAAGGTGGTATTTTAAAATTCGGATAGCTCTATTAAACATTGCTTTTTCTTTGAATTGTGCGATATTTTTAATTATGTTTTTTGTTGAATAATGCATATCATTTTATGCAATGAAATTATTTGCAATAATCATTGTGCCTAAAATGCGTGTTCTTTCAAGAAACGGGTTTTATGCTAGTTTCAATGTAGGCTTCCAATAGCTGATGTAATATGTGCTTAAATTGATCAATGTTATATATTTTCTAATGAAGTATCTTATTTTAAAATTCCGACATATTTCTTTAATAAACATTGGTTTTGGGTTGATTTGCGCGATATTTTAATTATGTTTTTCATTAAATAATGCATATCATTTTATGCAATGATGAATCATTGCGGTAGTAATTATTGGGCATAAATTGCGTGTTCTTTTAACGAAGGGTTTTTATTCAAGTTTGAGTGATTTGGTAAAGTAAATAATTCTATTTTTCGAGTAATTATTAATCCGTTAATGTATTGAACTGTTGTTGAAAAATGCTGTACGTGCTTTACATAGTAGCGTCGATATTGTGTGTAAGATATAATTTGCAATTTTTGGTATTATACTGTTTTTTTGTGATTTTTCTTGACATGTTTGCTAAGTTTATGATGTGACATTGTTGGCGATGAAATCATCGGCAAGAGTGTTGTATTCTATTTGAAGTTGGCGACGGTTTATTGACGCCAACGAAAAAGTCGCCAAGGGGGGATAATATCACAGTAGTTCCCCCTGAAGTCCCGAGGGTAACGGAGCATGGAAATTTTCCCTTCCTTTCACTCTTAGGTCAAAAAAGGAAGGTGGCGTATTTGTAATGGCGCCATCTGGTGTTATTCAAGTACATAACGAGCCAAGTTGAACTTCCACCGTTGTGGTGCTCATCTATAAACGGAAGGCGCTCCTTACTGCCTTTATTTCTAGTCGCTCTGCAAAGGGGAAGGATATCCAAGTGGCATTAGAAACAACAACATATCTAAAGGAGACCAGATCTATATTACCTTATTCTAAAGGATTCAAAGGCAGGCTACTAGGGTGGTTGCAATGACTTAGATTTTGAGGTCAGGCTTAAAAAGTTTACGATATATTGTCTTGAGAGGGACTATACATATTGAAGGAAAAAGGAGGGAAGAGATTGAAAAGGCAGAATTAGAGGGAACATGATTCAGTTACTTAAATTCATGCACAGAAGGTAGAACTAGAGGTCATTGTTTTAAGCTCTTCAAATCTGTATAATCTCGAAAAAAATTGCTACTTCAATAAGGTTGTAGAAGTTGGAATCCGGAAGTGATTGTACTGGGGTAAAAAGTTTTAAGAGGGCTTTTGATGTTTATTGGGGATTGGCGATTGGGGTTTGGTATATTAACTAGGACCAGCATAGCTGGTTGTCACGTTTGTATTTGTAAATGTCAAAAAAGAAAAGAGAGAAAGAAATGAAAAAAAGTGTATAATTCATTGTAATTTATTTCTATTTTATCCGGCGACTCAAAAATTGAAAACAGAAGTTAGGGGCGAAAAAGAGAATCATTTACAGCACAATCTTCATTTTGTTTTTGTGTGCGCTTACCGGCTTACTCAATTTATAACATAAAGTTTTCCACTTGCAAGGCGGAATTCCAAGAGATCGAAGCTGATATTCATGTGCACTTAAGAAAATGCGATATGCTGCATCGTCAAAACACTCAAATAAATCTCCGTTTTCCATGATGATCAATAAAATTGGTCATCGAACGTGCAACCACGTTATAACTTTTTGTTATTGTTTGACATGTCTGTCTGTTTGTTTGATTCGGATGTAAAGCAGTTACAGTTTTTAAAATGTACTTAACTGAGGAAACAAAAACACCTCATTTTGAGGAAATTGTATTTCACAAGAAAAAAAAACAATATTTCTCTTAAATGTCACGGAGAAGATAGGTTAATAGTATTAGTTTTTTGCTTTAAGCATCAGTTCTCCCAAAATTTTTAATCGTAAACTTTATGATTGGCAAGTGGCAATATGCAACTAAATTAATTTCGGTTCTGCTACTTTAGTTGAGTTCATGATGCCGATTTGATGCTGTTTGAAAGACAAACAATGAACTGTTATTAACACTCAACTGATTGTTCTTCAATTTTGTTTGCAGAAACGATTTTTCCCTATTAAAAATGAATTTCTCGTTTTAACGTTTAACAAGATAATAATAAAGTTGTCCACTCATGCATCTTCTAAAGATAAATTAAATGCCTGAAACAAAACTAATATTTAGTACTAAAATGTGAACTATTTAATCTGTTCTGAGATTTCATCGAAAATAAATTGTTTAGTTCGCTTTTAAATTTTCCACTAGAATGGTATTCAACATGATCAATTTCGAGATCCTTGGAGCAATTTGTGCTATGCCGGCTTTCATGTTGATTGCTGCACAGGGATGGATTTGGATGATAGTCGCTTTCGTTTCTCTTCCTTTAGCGTTTTTGATTCTACATAATAGAGTAGTTCATAGTAAAAGACGGTCTCGATTTTTTGCTACCTGGAGTGTTATGTCGTTTTTATTTTTACTCGCAGTATTCGAACTGGAAGTAGTTCCATATTTAGAAATACTTTTTTCCGAGAATTTAGCTTTGATGATTTTTGTTTCAATTATGTGTGTGTTTATTTTCTTAGTAAAATCCAGCTCACAACCTGCATCATTTTCTCCATATTCTAATAATGGGTTGACTACCAAAGTTGATCTTTCAAAGCGAACAAGGTGTGAAGTTTGTTGCAGTGTAATGCCACTTAGAACTTATCACTGTGACTTATGTGGCTACTGTATACACAAGAGAGATCACCATAGTGTTTGGTAAGCATTGACTATATTACATTAAAGAGTTGTCAATTACTATTAAGTGTATTTTACTGTGATTTGCAAGTGTCAAGCTTATTGTGTTAGAACATCTTGCATAATAAAACTACATTCTTTAGCAGAACAGCTTTTATTTATTATTAAAACTTGTTTTAAAATTTTAATTAGATGCTAATGACATAGCATCGGAATGAATATTTTTATTTGTTTAAGGGTCATTTCACAGTATTTTGTCCAACCGTAGAGTCCCCAACATGACACTTTTTTTGTTATAACTACATAATTTACAGTTTAATTATCACCAAATTTTATTTTCAAATAATGTGTAGAGCACATTATTTGAAAATAAAATTTAGTGATAGTTAAACTGTAAATTACGTAGTTATAACAAAAAAAGTGTGATGTTGCGGACTGTACATTTTTAGAAAATACTGTGAAATGGCCCTTAATCAAATAATAGGCTACACTCATGGGATTGAAATGCGGTTTATGTCCCTCAACATTTGGTGATAATTTAAAATTAGACATTATTCAGTTCACAGTTAATGGAATAGTTGGCGACTTTATTGCTCAGTGTTGGGGACTATAACAAGAATCGCCAACCAGGGGCGTAAATAGCATTTTCACCCACACACCAAACTCTTATTTTATTAATACAAAAAATGCAATATTGATTAACCCACAAGAACTCTGTTCTATATGTTACACAAGTGCTGTCACAGGATCGAAAACATACCACAATTGTTTTATCTGGAAATTTTTTATATCTGTGTCTCAGGCTACACCGTAACTAGCACCAGCCTAGCTAGCTTAGGGCCTGTTGCTATTATCAGGAGCTGAAGTTAGAAGATTGGTGGAATTCTTGCCCAAATTTCTTGCATCCCTTCTTTCAATACAGACAGTCTAGATTTACTCATGGACGGTACATAAAATGGTGAAAACGCTAATATCCAAGCATTTTTTTTACATTTAAAGTCAGATATCATTATTATTTTTTATTTTGTGTATGAGGTTATGTGAATATTGTTAGCATTGTATGTAGAAAATACTAATTTTTGTAAAAGCAGATCTATACAAATATATGACAGGGTGTCTACATGTCACAAAAGTCACGAAGTTGGAAAGAGGGTGCATAAATTTTCCGTCCAGCGAGACAGATCCCACCCAAAGGACATCAAATGAGGGGCATCAGTCAGGTTTTTAAAGATTCGAAATCTGATACGGCCAGAGCATAAAGTACCGGTTATCCGGCATGTCATATTTGATTTTTATAATTTAATTAATTAAAATGTATGAATAACTAATTTACTACAAAGCTGTGGGTGGGTATTTGAAAGCTGTGGGATGTTTAAAAATATGAATAGAATGTATAACTTTGGAACATCAGAGCTGGATATCCGATACGTATTATCAGAACCAATATTGAGCAGCAGAACCAATATCCAATGTATCATTAAACAATCCCAAAAATCTCATGAAAAAGTTGCAAAGTTCACTTTTGAAAATCAGTTGATATCCTATATGAGAAAAAAATATTCACATTTTTAAACTTTTTTTATTTTTGATATTTACCTGAACATTTTTTTCTTTGCTTTTTTTTAGGTTGGATATTTGCATTGGTTCACGTAACCAAAAATACTTCCTTGGTGCTCTCATAGCTTTATTGTTTGCTTGTCTGTATAGTAGCAACTTGACTCTCACAACCATATGTCATCCTGTCCTGTTAGGTGGTTTTCTTCTGATGCCAGATGATTGCAGTGATGTATATGGTGATATTCAGTATGTATATTATTTTTTAATGAATATAGTTTTTTTGTGAAATAATCATTTTTAAAAGATGAAAGGACTAGAAGTCAAACCCAAATTTCAACGGAAGGAATGTTTAGAAAAGAAATAAAATAGCTAGGAGAGTTAATAGTTTTCTTATGCCAGTTGCGGACTCTGAGCCGACAAAAAGATAATCAGAATGTTTTCACGGAATCAGAACCCCACGGGGATCTGCTATTTCATCACTTTTAACTCCTGAGTGTCAAGATGCCTATAATGAGTGGCCTTATTAGGATTTGCAAGAGCCTAAAGCATAGTATAGCACTCCCAAACAATGTTTTATATCATTACAGCTATTTTCAGGATAATTTACCACCCTGCAGCGAGGCAGTCTTAGAGTTGCATGTTAAATGGACAAGATATCTCCCCAAGAACCATAGGTTGGTTAATTATTGCGATGTCTCTCTGTTAATTTTAATTTATAATGCAACAGATTTAAAAAAAAAATCTTTAAAGTGTTTTTAGGATATTTATTTTATTTTTATTTTATTTACAGAACTTGCAACTTAAGGCCATTATAAAACACATGATTAACTCAAATAGATAAATTATACATAAAGTACAATTTGTCAATAACCGTATTGAGTTGAAAAATTAGCGTTTTTTGAAAAATGTTCAACATAAATTGTTTACTTTAATTAAGTCACTGATGTTTTTTATTTGTCTTCAGAACCTTTAAAAATAACAAAAAAATTAAATTACTGAAAAATATACATCACAGTGCCAATAAAAAAATATTTCTTGAAATGGTGCGTATACGCACCTTTGGCCCAAAATGGGTTAATGCTAGGCGGATAGATACTGTCAGAATTGAGAAACATTAGCTTCATTCAAATTGACTATTCCCAGAAAAACATTTTTTTTCCTCTGAAATGAAAGTGTTCTTTCATATTAACATTAGAGATCGCCAAAATTGTTGTGTGAGGGAAGTTTTACCTCTGATTCCTATATAATAACTGTCAGTAAAAGTGATTTGCCTGCGTAGGGAACTACCCAGGATCTTACCCAAATTTTTTAGATTCCCTTCTTGAAAATAGGCCGGGCAAGAGATTCCCATGCATAGAATATTAAAATTTTTTCGACAAAATCCACATTTTGACACTTGTATATAAAGTATCTATATATTGTAGATTAAAAAAAAATCTAGATGCAAGGTGTATGTAGATATTGTTAACAATGGAGCAGTTATATTATCTAGAAATAAAGAAAACTTCTTTTTGTTTAAGCATAACTCCTCCTCTTCATCTCTTTTTCTATTTTTTTTACAGCATGTGTGAACTGAAATGCACATACTGAGTCCTGCATCCTTAATAGGAATCAAAATTTTCTGTTTAAAAACATTTAACATAAGTCTCTAATGTGCAAATGAATATCCTTCAATATTTTAAGTATTGTTTCTGCAGTCAATTAAGCTCATGGTAACAAATTATCAAAATGTTATAATTACTACTGTATTTCTTTTGTACTAACAAGAAGGGGTTGGAGGATCAGTTTTGAGAACTCCCGGGTTTTTAAGCCATATTGCCAATCCTAGCATGTTAATATCGTATATAAGGACTGTTATGAATCGCTCCTCCAGGGACAAATTCTAGCTGTGCCACTGTATATCATTGTACTAAAAATAGAATTTGTACTTGAATAGGATTTAAATATTTAACCCCTATAATGTGGAAGTACATGAAATGCTAAAATAGCCAAAAAAGTTGATATTTTTTCTCCCTTCAATAAATTGCAATCCCCTCCATTGTATAAAATTTGGAAGGGAGTCTCCCTTCCACTCTTTGAATTTTAGCCTCTGCATAAGCGTTTGCAATGTGCTTATAAATTCTAATATGTTTTGTATTTTATGTGTGTTGTGTAATATTTTCATTTACTCTTTTTTCCGTTTTTTTTCAGCATGGCTATTTGCTTTGTGAGTGCAATATATTCTCTGATAATTGCTGCATTTGGTCTTTACCTTCTGTTTTTGCAATTGTATCTTTTGTGTTACAACTCCACATACCAGGAATGGAAACAAGGACAAATGGGTGTTTATAATAAGGGGTTTATGAAAAATCTAGCCGAGTTTTGCTGATGGAAACCAGTTATGCATTACGTAGCCATCATTAAAACTTTCCAAATTCCTATTTGTGTCCAGTAACAGCCAAATGTATTGTCGGAACATTTTTGCATTTTTAATGTTGGTATTCTAAAACTAAGCAAGTAAATTTAGAAAACATATACGACTTTTTCCACTTCAATGTTGTTATGTGCTACTAAAAATATTAAATGATATTAAAATACACAAGTAATAATAAATAAAAATTGCTACTATAATGGAATGAAAAATTTGCTTAGGGAAAAAAAAGGAATTGAAAGATTGATTACCTTGAAGGATGATTTTGTTATGAGCACGAGCACTTATTTCTATGAGAATTGTGATTAGTTTTGTTACTTTTTCTATTAGTTAAACAGAATGTGTGTCTAAGATTGTGAATGATGCCTAATTCTTTTATTCTTCATCTTGAATATAACTTAAAGCTTATAAATATTCAAACTGGATCTTAAAGAATGATTAACAAGGTTCCATTGAAATGGAACCAATTGCTTAGAAATTAAATTTCTTATTTTTCAATATAGTCAAAAAAAATCAGTTTTTAAATTTGATAATTGTTTACCATTTAACCAATGCCTAAATAATAAAAAAAATATTTTAAAAGGCAAAGAAATTCTCATGAATTATGTGTATGTGAAAGTGATTATACCTTTTTTTAGGTCATTGGATTTTGTCAATTTCATTACCAGATATAAAATATTTAGTGTATGTATTTCTTTTTATCACAGATGGCCAAAAAAATTTTTTCAATAAATTTAAATGTTTTGTGAAGTAAAATTTTATGTTTATACAAATATTTTATGTCAAAATGTGAAAAAATAACATGTATTAACATAATAAATTGTTTCTTGCAATGACTTCTATGACTTACTAAGTTATACTGGAATCTGGTTATTGACATAAAGAATAAAAAAACTCTCCTCTAGTCACAATTTTTTCTCGGTTGGTTTCTTTCTTTTTGTTGTGTTTGTCATGATTTTAATGCAAGTCAATGAATTTTTTTTTATAACTGAGGTATATTATGAACTAATTTATAATTGATTAGTGAATCTAATGTAGAGAAAATGTTCTGAACGTTGCATTTGTATGAAAATTATTCAACTATTAAATTTGCTGATGAAGTTAGGAAATTTATTTGAAGGATGTAAATGTATTAGTCAATTTTGATTTCAGAAAGCAAAAATGCTAAACTTTGCCTTTTGTTGACTTGAAGTTTATTTATATATAAAATATACTGTGTACTGTACAAAGTATTTGAGAAGTATTTCCAATTTAATGTTGTTGTCGTGTCCATGAAAAGGAAATCATATAGGGCCAAAGCTATTTAAGATGAGAGACGCCAGTTCATGGGCATCGGGGCTGTCTATTGTGTCTCGAGGTGGTGCACCAAGCCCAAAAAGAGAAGCACCAATTGCTTGGCAATCGAATAGATGATTGGGAGTTAATTGGGTGTCTGGGCAGTTTCTGCAGAATGGGTAAGATCTTGAGTTATTTGGAGATATTTTCATGCCTCTAATTTCCAATTTAGTAAATTAAATGTATGTTTTTTTCCCCTAACACATTAATTAAAATGAAATGATAACAAGGATAAATATGATAGTGGAATCAATAGCAAGAGTGTGATTCATAATTCAGTTTTAACTATGAGAAAGATTGGTGCATATACAGTGTTCCCTCGCCACTTCACGCTTCATGTTTCGCAGCTTCCATGCTTCGCGGGGGTTTCTAAAATATTCATCAAAAATTAGAAATTAAAAAATACAACCATGTCGGCAGCCACATTGCGAAAAGGAGCATTGTTTCATGTTGATGCGTAAGAGAGAAGGATCTCTGCATGTAAAACAAAGAGATGAGTTGACTCAGAGTACATACCACGGGCTCTTAAAAGCTCCCACCATCACAAGACTCTTCCCCTCTCTCAGAAAGCAATGTTGATTAATTACTGAACTATAGCGTTTTGTAATTAACTTTATTAATTAGCACCGACACGTTTAAGTAAATACGTATACTGTTGCAATTTTTGTCTTAAATGTCTGAAGTATAAATACTGTTCACATACTTAAAACCTTCCCCCTTAAGTCCTGCAGATTGCCTCAACGTGGCAAGGGGGTGGCACTGGGCGGAATGGGCGATGCACGTCGGGAGTTTTATAACTCCTGGTAGGGTCACCCATGGCGAGAAGGCCATTCCATATGCTCAGCTAAAATCTGCAGGCGAACCCAATCCAAGGTGTGAGGTACCGTGCCGAGGGATGTGTGGCATCTGGGTCATGATGTTGCTAACGGTCCACTCGAGGTACCTGGCGAGTCCTCGTTTTATCTAGCCTTGCGCCTGCACAGGGAGGCTATGCAGGTGTTGACTTTTTATTTCCTCCCAGTTATTTGGTCTTTTATGGATTCTTCTTTAAAAAACTCTCAAAATTCAAAAATTGAAAAAATTTCCAAAAAAAATGAAGAGTTGAGTCATTCTGACGAATGTACTCAACGGGCCTGTGAAACAACTCCTATGGAGTTGGATCCTGGCACTAGGGGCAACACCAGCAATCCTGCTGCTGGAGGAAGTGAAGTTGCAAGTCTGCAACCCACCAACTCTGCAGCAGGGGAGCAGGTAGTACTTACTAAGACACAAAGAAGGAATAAACGTAGGCAGGAAAGAAGGAAGTTGGATCGAGAGGCGAAAGCCACTATGACAACTAATCCTGAGAAGTCTGTCGGAACCAAGCGACTGCGGTCTGAAGTTTCAACACCCTCTCCTGCCCAAAATGCCGTACATAAGAGGGCAAGAACTGTGCAATCACGGACCTATGCCCAAGTAACGAATATGTTCAAGATGGCTATTGTGAAGGAGGCCTATCCAAAGGATAAGCTCACTCAGGGGGACATCGAACATATTCAGATGGAGATATTGAGGAGAACGGACATGATCCCTGATGGGAATCATACGCCGAAGATCTACCGGATAATTGCAAATGCTGGAACATTGCTCATCTTTTGTGGTGATGTTGAAACTGCAGAGTGGTTAAAGTCGGTGTTTCATGGTAATGGCGAGGTTGTTGGTGGCACTACACTCAAAGTCTTGAAGGCTAGTGAACTTCCAAAACCTATTAAGGTGGCATTCAAAACAAGAGACCTTTTCACTAAGGATGCAGCCCTGATGCTAAGGCGTCTTAACAAGTTAAACCCTGGATTGAATTCGGAGGAGTGGCGTTTCATCCACAAGTTGGAGGAACAATACACCATACGATGGATATTCGAGGTTGACTGTGAGGCTGCTGAGGCTATCAGGAATGCAAACTATGGTGCTTTTACCGGTCTCGATCATGGGATCTTCAAAATATTGAATGACCCCAATAAAAGGACGGAAGATATTTCGGCTGAACCATCTACCTCCTTACAGGAACAGTCTCCTGAAAGCAAGGAAACCTCCTGGTAGGTGATTCTGACAAAGATTCTGATTTACTAATGTTTAATGAATTAGAGTTAGGTTCTAGCTCTGACGAAACATTGCGTGCCCATTCACCTCTGTCAAAAGAGATGATGGAAGAAGTGTTAGAAACAGAGCATACGGAGGGTGATGGTCAAACCACCACCTAATCTTGACTTGTTTGGTTTTGTCCTCACTTGTCTTTTCTTTTTGGTCCTGCTTTTTACTTTGGCTGGTCGCTTGAAAGTTGGTCAAATCAATCTTCATCATAGCCGTGCTGCTTCTGCTCTTTTGAGCATGAAAATGGCTAAAGGAGACTTTGATATTGTTCTTATTCAGGAGCCTTGGACCAGAAATGGACAGATTCTTGGTCTTAGTAGTCGGGATCATAAGATTCATTACGATCTTACCTGTGATAGGCCCAGAGCATGTATTATTACTAGCACTGGGCTTAATGCTCTAAATTTAGTTAGCTACTTAGATGGTGAAAATGTCGCAGTCAAGGTTACTTTTGAGGTTGCTGGGCATAAGGATGATTTTATCTTTATGTCTTCTTATCTCCCTTATGAGAACAAGGATCCCCTCTCAGTGAAAATGAAAATTTTTATTGAACACTGTAAGATGGATAATAAGAAGTTTATCATTGGTTGTGATGCTAATGCGCACAATGTAGTCTGGGGCAGCTCTGATTAACGGATTCTCTCTCCGTTTTGTAATTAACTTTATTAATTAGCACCGACACGTTTAAGTAAATACGTATACTGTTGCAATTTTTGTCTTAAATGTCTGAAGTATAAATACTGTTCACATACTTAAAACCTTCGTGTATCCGCATACACGAAAATTCTTCGGGCAAATCCTACTTCGCGGTTTTAGTTTTCGCGGAAGGTTCTGGTCCTCATTAACCGCGAAAAACGAGAGATCACTGTACATCCATTGGGGAAAAGAATTGGCTCATCGTAAAATAGGGAATAAAAGGTCCAAACAACATTACTAGTCGCTTCCCTATTACTCCAAATTACCACTTTCAAATATGATGGCACTTCTACATGCTTTTACATTTCCTGAAGAAATTTCAACTTGGCTTTTGTTTTAAACTGTTATGCAATTCCATAGCATTTCTTTGTTCTTATCTACTTTCTATTTTAAACTCGTTGAATGTTTAGCAGTAGGATTTGGGTCCAGAGTAGGTACATTTGAATAATTTCTCAGAAAACTCTGTATGCTGCTGCAGTGTCGAGAGAAATTGTCATGTTGGAATATGAAATCACTTTTAGTCACCAAATTATTTTCAGAAAACACTGTAATGTTGTCTAAAATTTTTTGATATACTTCAGCAGAAATAGTTTGAAATCAATACTGTGGGTTAATTTTGTAACTCCTTATAATAACAGAATATGGAAACATAATTTTGCTATACTCATGCTACTCAAATATTTAATACATCTTTATTTTAAAAAAAGAAAAACATTTGCGATGGTAGCTGTTTGATTCTTATTTTCTTCCACTTATAAGGTAAGTGTCACATAAAATAAACTAATTGTGTTTTATCACTATGTGTGCATCATTTTATTTAAATCAAAATTTTAATAGCATAATTCTAAATATATGCTTATTTACATCACTTTGAACATAAATATCATTTTTACTTAGAAAATATTTGCATTTCAGCATTGTAAACATTCCTTAGGAATAGTATTCTCTAAATATTTGAAACTCTAATTAATTGTAAGGTCCTTTAGTGGTTTACAATGTTAAACTACTCAGTAAAAGCAATATTTTTAATAGGTACAAAATTTAACAAGTTTTATGTGCAATTTAAATCTAATACAAATGAAATATGTCAAATATCTATTTGACACATCATTTGACCATCATATATTTTTTTCCATATTAATAATATTCAACATGAATGTACGGCAAGCTATGAATTTGACATGTGTGTAATGAAACAATGTTTCACATTTTCATTAACTGTAGTTATGATTGGTTAATTAGTTTCATTGCCCCATTACCTCTCAAATTATTTGTTTTAGAAGCAATTGGATAAAATTCTTGAATCTGAGGTACTTTTCCTTCCTTATGCATGTCATAATCGAATTTTATCAGAGCAGAGTTTTTTTTTTTTTTTAAATGATAATCTAAAAATGGATTCCAGAGCATTGGTGCGATAATATTTCAAAATATCGCAAACAAGTTAGTAGCATGTCAATGAAATATTTAAAAGGATAAAATATATTTAAAAAAAAAAAGACTTTTTAATGCGCTTTTACAAGTTTCTCTTGTATGTATTCAAATTTTGAAATTGAATTCTTACTCACTTCCAGAGGTCAAAAATCTGTAACATTTTTCATACATATCAAAACCTATGACAATACTATATGTCGGGCTGCATTTTTTCAAATTCGATTTTCTTTTTTATTTCAATTTTAAGCGAGATTTTCACATAAATTAACTAATATGGGTCCGAAAAACCTCTTGCACATAATACGATATATCACTTGAATGCTTTGATTTTTCTTCACACGATGGAATTTGTTCAAAGTACGTAAGTTAGTTGGAACTTGAGGTATGAACTGTTTAGTTTAGGCTTTCTTTAACCCAAATTATTATTTAACACTTTTACTCAACTCCTTGTAAATAGCAAGCTTTTCATGAATAAAATTATCTTTGTTTCTCGTGATTTTTAAGCTTTCTTCAATTCATGTCATTATTACATAGCGCTTTTTCCCCGGTGAAAATATTAACATGACTTATTTATTCATTCATGAATCATTTACTAGAAAATATATAAACTCTTAGTATATTCATATATGCACGTTCGTTTATAGTATTTTCGAAGTTGGCATCTATGATTTTCCCCGAGTTTTACATTAGTTTTTGTTTCAGTTTTGAGTCTTTTGTATGGGTTGATTTTTATTGTGTGGTTATTTACTTGGAATCGCGTCTCTTTGCTGCAGGAGAGTTTCATATGTAACCCTCAGTTGTGTAATGTCATTGGATGGTTTCCAAATAGATCTTGATTGCTACAAGTCAACGGGGAAAGCTCTATATAATGTTGACGCTTTAAGTGAACTAGCTAAGTTACTCAAACGTTAATGAATGCTTAATGACACTGTTCAAATATGAAGATTCGAACATTTGCATTATTTATATCCTCAATTTTTCCTACTTTATTCATTTAAAATAGGCAGCAACTGTTAAATGCTTAACGCAATTCAAACTTTGAGCATACATTAATTGTTATTTCTTATTGAATTGAGGTTAATTTTGAGATATGTGCCTAGCCCCGGGGGCGGCTTACATATCCCAGACAGCCATGAATCTCCAAATTACATCCATAGGATATCTCTTGGATAAGATGAGTAGATATAACCACATCCATGAGATATCCCTGAGACATCCACATATCTGCTGAATATCCACAGAACGTCAAAAAGGTTGCAGCTATTGGAACTCCCTGAGACGTCGCGATATCGCGACGTGTATTAGATATCCCATGGATATCCAGGATATCTCATAGATATCCTGAAAACATCCAACAGATATCCCATAGACATCTTAACGTCATAAGGTTATCTCTAGGATATCCAAGAGACATCCATCTCTTGGATATTAGGATATAGCTTGGATATCCATAGGAGGTCTCAAATGAATGGTTTATAGGTATTTATAAAACATCAGAATATGCTACAGATTTATTACATATGCAAAAAGAGTACAAAGCCTATAGCATAACATATATTTGAGCAATGTAATTACTCCATTACAAATTATAATTACATAGCCATTATTTTCCTGTAACTACTTTTGAAAATATTTATAATTTATTTTCAAATCTTCACTTTAGGAAAATATGACTAAGCAATTAAAATTTTTAATGAATATTCAATACTAGAGATATATATTAGGCTACAGGTCAATACACTTCATGCATATGCAATAAATCTTTACCACATTTTGATATTTTACATATATAAGCAAGAAATGTAACAAAAATTATATAGTATTGACAAAACATTTTTATCTTTTTCTGTGAACCCGTATTAAATAGCTCATAAAAAAAAAACAGAGTACTTAAAAAATATAAAAAATATTCCTTCATAAAACTACTTCTGAAAGATGAGACAAGTTTTTAAAATTTTACATCCATTTAGAGCATTAATTTCGAGTACTTAAAATTACTCGCAATTTTCATACATTCACGATTTTCATACTAATTTAAACTTTACTCCTTTTTAATTGTGTACAGTATAATTCAGATATAATTATGATTCAATTTACTGATGTAACTCTGGACATTTCATTAGAAACAAGTGGTATTCAATGAGCAATAAGAGGATTATTTTTTCTCAAAAATGTATTACTTTTGACTTAAAGATGATTAAGAGTAGGCTGCTGTTCTCCGAGACAAAAAAATAAACTAACAACAAGTGTTTTGCCCCAAAAGTGAGTTTCACTTTTCCTGAAGTAGTTTTGCACGAGGAATCCATATCTGCCATAAAATTTTTCCATCACGTATAGTTTTTTAGTTATGAGTAAGGAAATGTTTGATTTTTACGTTTTTCAGTGTTTTTCCTGTCACGCAGCATCGTTTTCATTGAGATAAAGTACACAAAAAGAGCTTGAATGTCAACTGTTAAATCAGTGATCACTTTATTTTGCTGGAAAAAAAACTTAGTGCAGCAGGCGCGTAGCCAAGGGGAGGGGGGGGGGCTGAAGGGGCTCGAGCCCCCCCCCCCCCCCAAATTATTCAACCTCGAAACTTGGAAACAGATCTATGTATGCTTAAATAATTTTGTTTGAAATAAAGCATAAGCTCCTGTAATTTTTAAATTTGCGAAATATAAAAAAGCTCTAGCATCAACGAATCAAATGCAGTTGATTATTTTTTCAACTCCAGATGTTATAGCTCGCTTCACCCCGCTTTAGTCAAGCACATGTGTCCTCCAGAAACTGTTCGCAGGTGAGAGCGCAGAGAGGGAATCTTTCTCCCGGAGGACACGCGTCTTGTAACAAAGCGTATATTGGTCAAGTTTCTCACAGAAAGAAGGCCCTGCCGGCGACAAACATCCTAACAGGAGATAGGATTCCCTCTAGGGCAGTGCTTTCCAAACTGGGTGTCGCGGATTAGCATCAAGGGTGTCGCGAGATTGTAAAACGAATCAAGAGCTTATGATAAACTAATATCTAATATACTTTTCTTGGTTCAGTGTTATCATAGATCACATAGTAACCCCGTGATCGATATGTTGATTTCTACAATTTTGACATGTTTCCAGTAATGTCTAAATGTGCAGTTAGTAATGAAATACAACACCATTGATTCATGACCATTTACTGCAATTGAAAGATAGGTTGGATTGATATTTTCCAACATTAGATATAAACCAGTATGACTGGATAAGAAACCCTTTTGCGCTTTCCAGCCCTTGTGAACTTCAATTTGTTGAAGAGAAGAAACTGGCAGACCTGAAGAACAACCGCAATTTAAAACTTACGTTCCAGGAATCAGATTCTTCTGGATTTCTATTCGGCATGATTATCCTCACCTAAGTAGGGGGCAACAGAAATTAACATTTATGAAAAAGCCAAAAAAGCTTGATAGTGAAGATGCTAATGTCCGTGACGAAAATCAAGTAGAAGAAAAAAATGAAATTGTTGCTTCTGTTCAGGCAAGTACCTCGAATAACTTATTATCAGAAGTTACAAACAAGTATGATATATCTCTTTATGTTGATTCCGTTAAAAGTTTGTGTAACGATGAAAAAGTTTCAGTTTTAAACAATGTGTGGACGCCAAATGCAAGATATTCTTTTCCGGAACAGATTTCCGGAAAACTAAAAAGAAAATTTCAGTTAAAATGGCTTCAGGACCACAAATGGTTGGCTTATTCGCAGTTACAAAACGGGGCATACTGCAAGTACTGTGTCTTATTTTTAGATACAGACTGTGTAGGTGGACTGTGTAGTGGAGAGCTTATAGATATTATTCAATCCGAAATAGTTAAAAAAAGTATTGAAGTCGGAGTTTTATTCTATCATTGCTGATGAAACAACGGACATTTCTCAAATAGAGCAACTGTCTTTATGTGTAAGGTATGTTGATGAAGAAATTATGCAAACGAGAGAGGATTTCCTTGCTTTCATCCCTGTCACAGATTTAACTGGTGCAGGTCTTGCAGCTACCATATTAGAAACTTTGCTAAAACTTAGCTTTGACTTGAGTAAATTACTTGGCCAAGGATATGACGGGGCGTCGAATATGCGTGGGCAATTTCGTGGTGTCCAAGCTATGGTGAAAGAAAAGTACCCGAAAGCTGTTTACACCCATTGCTTATCACATTCACTGAATCTCTGCGTATCAGACGCAACGAAAATTCAAAGCATCCGAAACGCATTTGGTGTAATTTCAGAAATCTGTAATTTCTTTCATAAGTCTGCAAAACGAACTAATGTTCTTAAGAAGAATATCAAAGAGTGGAAACCAAACACAAAGCAGACGAAACTTAAGTCTCTGTGTGAAACTCGTTGGATTTTGCGGCATGAAGCCGTTCTTATGTTTAAGGAGTTTTTAGAGCCCCTTTTGTCTTCATTGGAGGAAATCGAGAGCCTTGCAACAGACGATTCGTCAAAATAAGCCCACATCCTGTTGCAAAGCATATGCCAGTTTCCTTTTTTACTGTCTTTCTGCACCGCCAGTAAGCTGCTCGGTTACACATACAACTTATCCGAGTATCTTCAAAGCACAGAGTAATCATAAACAAGAGGGTCAACTCTCAAGCCGTTTTGTAGTGTCGATTTCACTAGCGCACCACGGGGAAAAACATGAACTAAATTACAAGAGTTCGCATTGAAGTTTAACTTATGTCTCCTCTACGACGATAGTATCTTTGTTTTGGAAGGAAATTTTATATTTCTTCAGAATCGGTTCGCTCATTTGCAGTTCTTTCAGATTGAATAATGTTTGAACTTTCATTATTTTTGTTCGTCATTTTCTAGAATATTTTTCAACGCTAAAGTTTATTTACGGTATTTAGAAAGGATCGCTTTTTAAAATAATATCTAACTCAAGAATTTCTTGATACCAAATGCATTTAACTGAACTTATTTAGAACATGTTCTGCATTTTCATTTTTATCTGTTGAAAATTAATGCTTAGTTTATTTATCTTTTTTATATTAGACTTTATTTTAACAGGATATATTTTATTGATTTTTATAATTGTGCACCTTGTCTTACTACATAGAGAGTTTAAATAAAGATTTTTGTATGTATATTGTTTTATGATTAAATTTCTGCTTCAATTTTTGATTTTTCCGATTCAGGGGGCTGGCGATAGTCTTTTTTTTTTTTGCTAAATCAATTTGTTTAGTTTGTGAAGTTTGTTTTTGCGAAAAATATTTAAACCTCACCAACGGCACCCCCAAAATGATATAGTAGATTGATTTGGCTAAAAAATAATAACAATAACCATCGCCAGCCCCCCCCCCCCCCGAAACGGAAAAGTACCCGATTTGTTAGATCTTATTGTATGATATTTAATGTCATTTTTAATTCAAAAAGAACAGTAAGTACGTTGAATGAAATGAAATGGTAATCTTAAAAACTGTTCTGAGATTCATGCAAAGCTATAGCTTTTAGAAGTATAGAATAAAAGACTGTATCAAAGAAAAAAAAACTGTATGAAAAGAAACCGAGTCGACAAATATAATGCTAGGCGAAGTAAAAACGAGAAAAGGGCAAACAAATATTTAGAATTCTGAAATAGAGTAATATGTTTTGAAAGTGTTATTTTAAATATGACTGTGATACGAAACATCAGTGTGAAATACATCTTACTTGGTTTAATTCTATAAAAGGGGGTGGGAGAAAATTAAAAAGTATTTTGAAATCAATTTTTAAAAAAATGTTGATTAGAAAATTAGAGTCGTTCGTAGAAATGGTATTTTATTTATACGAAGCAAAATTTCAAAGTAATAGAAGCAGTTTTCCAAAACCGATAAAAATTACTGACAATAATGCACAAATAAAAGAAATATTAGGGGTGGGTTATAGGGGTGACGTCAATAACCGTAATAGCCAAGAATCGGGAGTGACAACAATTAAAGTAACAGCAAAACCGTCAAAAGAACTTCCTGTTTTTCTCCGTGGGGTCGCTGAATGCAGTTTTTGACTACATAGGAATTAACATTAAAATGTGTCTCTGGTTTATGATTACTCTGTGCTTCAAAGTAGCCACATTGACTTGGCCACTGCTTTAGATGATGTTAGTAGCATAGTGAGTGTTGCAAGACATCAGGAATAACTACGAGGATAAGTTTAACAGCATATATAAGGAAGCCGAAACCCTAGCTGCCAAATTTAACATAGAGGTAAAAACACCTAGAGTGTGTAAATTTCAAAAGAACCGCTCAAATATAGAAAACAAAACAACTGAAGAATATAACAGAATCACGATTTTTATTCCCTATCTAGATGACTTAATATCGTCACTTAATGAGCACATTTTACCTCATAAAGACACAATACCTTCTTTGAGAAACCTTATTCCGCAACACGCTGTTGAAAAGAGTTTTCAAGACATAGAACCATGCATCTCATTCTATGAAGATGATCTTCCTTCGTATGAAGATGTGATTGAAGGTGAGTGGGAGAAGTGGAAGTCTGCCAAAATGTTGCCGAACTCGGCGATTGGGTCTCTTTATGAATGTGATAAGAACTTTCCCCAGCACCTACATTTTGCTCCAAATTCTTTCAATACTACCAGTATCAGCAGCTTCAGCTGAGCGGAGTTTCTCAACTTTAAGGAGGTTAGAAACTTACCTCAGAAGCACAACTAGCGAAAATCGCTTAACAGGATTGGCTTTACTTAATGTACATAGACACTGTTCAGTTTCAAATGACATGGTGATTGACAAATTTGCCAACAGTGGAACTGTTAGAAAATTTAACTTTGTTTTGTAGTGGTTACTCTGTTTTTTGCTAAAATGCATTTTATACGTACTATTAAACTTTAATTGAAATATAAGTTCTCATTTATTTATTTTCAAAGCCATTTGTTTCAATAATTCAAGTTACTTCTCTTGAATGCAGTTTATGCAAAAAGCTTTAAAATTCCAAAAAAAAGAATTTTTTTTCTTTAGTTAATTTTAATTTGCTAATTATTCGAAGGATAGTTATCGTTTTCGAATGTAACATTTGTACTTCTCAGCCCTCCCCGAAAAAAAATCCTGGCTATGCCCCTGTAGTGCAGTGTCGTAAACAGCCCCCACAGACCCCTGAACGGAAGTGCGTATCACATTGCTGCACTGGATGCGGGTCTCCGTAGGAATTTCGCGAGAATTGAGATGCAGAGGCAAATAGGCAAAAGATTGATACTGTACGACACGTTTAATGAGCATGAGCTACTATTTTTTATCATAGAGCTCTCCTGTTGTGTGTAAAAATGCCCCCTGTAAACATGGGAGCTGTATAAGTGATGAACACGGAGAGCGGTTCCATCAGAACATTTCAGTAATGGAAAAGAGATATCAAGGGAAGTGGAGCGCATCTATGTTAGCAGATTACTGCTTTACGTTAAAAAGGGACATTCCTGAGGCAAATTATGCCAGAACATGTCCAAATCGATCCTTGTACGGTAAATAGAAAATTACTTGGATTTTTGGTGGAAATGCTTCTAATCTAAAAATTACAATGCCCTTAAAAAAAGGCGGGGGGGGGGGGGGGGGGGGGCTCCTAAAGACTTTTTTGATGGATGTTAGAAGTATTTTCCATGCTGAATTCGAAAATGAAAATCATTTTCCTTATCGCGTAAGGGTTTTGCTTGTAAGGTGCTCTAATAATTTAGGGTAAGTGTTATTAATGTAAATTATTATAGCACCTTACACAGAAAATCCTTACGTGATAGAGAAAAATGGTTTACATTTTCGAATTCAGCTTGAAAACTACTTCTAAGATCAGTTAACAAAGTCTTTGGGGAAGAAAAAAGTTTTTTTTTGTAGACCAGTGTTAGCGGAAGAATTTGAAAATGATGTATAGATGACCTCTACGGGGACATGTACTGATTAAATTATATTAAGCTTTGGCGTCAATCGTCTCGAAGTGTAGCAATCAAATGTTTTTCTCCTTATGCTTGACTGCTAGATATCAAGAATTAATGCAAGGTTTTAAGTAAATATTGGTACACAGATGTGCCTCAATGGGGAAAAAAGTGTTGATTAAATATGTAAAATTTTTGCAACCATTTGTCGTTCTCTAATTCAGGGTGATTAATGCCTTTTTCATTGAGGAATGTATTTATTTCATTCAAGCACAAAGCAAAATGTTTCAACACCTTACCTTTGGAAAGCCATCGCACTTTATTGTGAAGACGGAGGTTGGAATACTAAGTCTCCATTTCGTTCTTTAAACTGACTATGGTAGAGTGCTTTTGACAAGATGCTGTTAACAATCTCGATTACCAAATTCATGATCTCAACTATTTCGGCCGGAAATATTTGGGCACAAAGCGCTTCTTGGTGTATTATGAAGTGAAACATAAGAATCGTTAATCGATTCAGAACGATTTTTAAATGTTTTTTTTTTTTTTTTTTTTTAGATAAAATAATATTTGCGTATGGAACTAAAGAGCCGCAGCTTCACATCCAAAGAGCCGCATGTGGCTCGCGAGCCGCAGGTTGCCAACCCCTGTCCTAGCGTGTTTATTCTTTTGGTGACATTCAGAAAAGTGTTTAACAAATGCATTAGCAATTTCTGTATCAGAAGAGATCGTTTTATTAGCCACTTGAAAAGGTTGTTTAGGGGTACGGGTGCCTTCATTTTTGATACGAGAGAGGAAATTATAAACTCTCCTTCCATCTCTCTGATAATTGGCGCCAGATATGAAGTCATTAAAAGATTTCCGTTTTTCGACAAGCACAGTTTTTCTGAATAGAGCTGATTGCTTTCTCCATGCCTGAACATCCGAACACCTATGTGTTAGTTCGGCCTTTCTTCTAAGTCTGTTGCGCTTAATCTTCATTTGTTTTAGTTCTTCCGACCAAAAGCATCTATATTTCTTCACTTTTCCCTTTAGGTTTACTCCTTTTTGCACAATATATAATTTTATCATTGATAAGTTCACATATTCTACTTGGGTGCAGGGTAAAGTCAATATGGTCTAGGTGTAATTCTTGCTCTGTCATTGTGATAAAGGCAGTCCAGTTAGCTTTCCTGAAATTCCATGAGGTTTTAGAGAGTGACATGGGCTGCTTATATTTTGAACCCAGAGGAATTTCTGCTATGACTTGATGGTGGCCGGAGCCCGAGTCGTCAATAATATATCGACTCGATTGTTCACTAATATCTGAGGTGACCAAAAGAAGATCAGGAGAAGTGGACGTTCCTTTGTAGTGGAGATAAGTGTGAGGATTATTGTGGCTATAGATTAACTTGAAGGTACTAGAGTTCAAGAGATCCTCTACCCTTTTCCCTACTTCATTAGAGTCGTTATACCCCCATTTTGGGGAGTGAGCATTAAAATCTCCAAGGAAGATGGTTCGACTCTGAGAATTAAGGTAGGAGAAGTCAGGTTTATTGTTAGGTGGGCTATAGATAGCAAGGATTTTGAAACGTTTTCCGTTTTTCCATAGATTTAGCTCAATAACTTCACTCTTATCAGAGGAGCATTCCATGTCTTTTATTATACGGAAACCAGCAGTGAGCCCAGTTTTAACTCCAACTAGGATGCCACTCGCCACTTGCCTTAGATTTAGGAAGGATATATAGGGAGTTTCCCCTAAAAGAAAAATATTTTAATTTATCATCAGTGAGGTTAGCCTCCATAATGGTAAAGGCATCACTATCATAAGCGTTGAGCGTCTGCACTAACTCCGCTCTCTTGGGCTGAGACAGACCACCCGCATTCCACTGCAAGACACGCAGATATATAGAAGGTATCGTTGGCATCATAGGGTTAGCCAAAGTTGTAGATCATTTAGCCGCAAAAGCGTTACCAGGGTGCACCACGAGGAGGTAGATCTACACTGCACCCCATAAAAGGAGTAATCAAAGAATCTATTTTTTTTTTGCTATAATAGATCTGCTTTTTCGTTTATATAAAGCCCTTGGTGTCAAGGGCACCATATCAGTTTGATTGAGCTTGCCTTAGTGAAGGTTTCCTCGATGGAGTCAATTATTAAAAAACTAGTGGAGCTGGCTTTTATTGAAAAAGAATTTAAAGCTTTTAGGTTGGATTTGCTGTCGGTAACAACGGTATAATTTCTATTTTCAGTGATGAATTTGGTAATGGCGAAGGCTATTGCGATGGCTTCGGCAGTGAAGACAGAGATGTTCCTGTGGATAGTTGCTGCTCTCTCTTCCTGGGAGCTATAGTTGTACACTGAGATGCTGGTTATGAGCTTTTATGAGGCATCTGTGCTGATGGGAATACTGTTTTTGAGGTGTAAGTTAATGTAATCGTTAAAAAGGGAACTGACTGTAGTTGAATTGATGTCTTTGTGTTGAAATTCTAGGCCATCGGTTATGATGAGGTTGTGTAGATCTTTTCGAGTTCCTCATCTTTTTGATGATAATTTTGGAAGGCTGGACATTGTTGTCGGAGAGATAGACATGCATTGTAGGAAAGATAAGATGGTTGTCCTTTTTATGGCCGAAATCTATTTGTCTTTGGTTGGTTTAGGAGAGATGAGAGGAGGACCGGACCAAGAGCGTTATGTCGGTGACCAAATTTAGGAACTTGCTGCACTCCGACCCATCAGAGGCTGGAAGTGCCTTCCTCACGGAGTAGCATAGGGATAGGGGTCCAGCGAGGGATTCCCAAGGGCGCAGCGCAAATGATAGACTGCGTTCAATTTCTTAAGGCAGCAGGCGGAACAATAATAGCCTTATATTCTAAGATGCTTCTAATGAGGGAATTTGCGATGCTGAGAAGGTTTTTGGAGTTTGCACCCTGGTTGCTGTTTGCAATAAATTTGAGAAAGTTAACGCGTTTGAAAGCCTCTTTCCTTATGTAGTTGATATGGTTATTGAATAAAAAAACTGGGAGAGGGGACATTATTCCTAGCCACTTCATCTCCTGCATCCAGGGGATGGTTCGTCCCTGAAGCGTAAAAGTTAATTCAGGTCTGAGTTTTCTCCTTGGCAGGTTCATATCGGAGCTCTTCGCGGGGGGGGGGGGGCAATTAACAGTAATCGCACCACTTACCGATTGATTGTAAGGATCTTTCTGTCGTTTTCTTAACATCGATAAGGGTTTCACCGGAGGAGTATACGATGATGTCGTCTGCGTATATTATGGCTTTAGATCCCGGCATTATGGAGGCAAAAAAAAAATCTTGCATATAGATCATGAATAAAAGAGGAACGAGAACTGATCCTTGAGATACACCGGCCTTGAGAAAGTACGTTCCAGACAGTCTTTATTTATTTATTTATTTATTTATACCTCATCAATCACCACCGCACGTACCTTGACGAGGGTTTAACCGGATGTGGTGATTGAGAGGAAAGAACAGAAAAATAACAGAAAAGAAAGACACTTCGAGCGACGCCCACTGGGTGTCACAGATCATGTGATGTTACTTATACAAATTTTGAAAAATAGAAAATAGAGTACAAACTTAAAAAAAAAAAAAAAAAAACACACACACACAGTAAATAACAAACAGCAACAATAATAATAAAAAATGACATAAATATGATGAGCAATTAAATAAGAAAGATTTCAGAGCTGCAAATGAAAGTCCTATTGAAATTATTACGAAGGAAGCTGAAAGTCATCTCCATGAGTGTTTAGGAGGAATATAGAGTTACTGGATGAGATAAAATATGGATGATGTTTTGAGAGAAAGTGCTATTAGCACAATACAAAAAAAGCCACAAAATCGCTGTTTCAGCAAATAAATCATCGTACGAGATCTGAAATGCAGGGCAAAGACATTGGTATGGACAGCCGCAGACGAAATGACATTAGCCCCGATCTTGAACCAGGTTTGTTTTTTCTTGAGGAGTTCTATTGGAGATTTTAAGATTTGATAATTTTCATTGTGCCTTTGTTTGATCCTAGATTGCAACAGGTTTTATCCCAGAAATTCTTTTGTTGGATTTTTATTTCTCTTCGGAGCTTGGCTGAAAAATATTTGTATTTGGTCCAGTGCTCCCAATTTACTTTACTCTTCGGAGGTATTCCTTTTTTTGTCCTAGGTAGAAACTACATTTGCTTAACCACCAGGTCGGTAAGTTATGAGCGTGTAAAACTTGGGCACTTTTGTTGTTCAGGATATTTTTTTTTTGGAAGGACTGAATGTTAGATAAATTGCTGTTTACAACATTGATTTTTTTGAGATAGGATTCTATGTTATTCTAGTTAATCGGAATCTTGAGTTAAAATTTTTTTCCCAAGAGATGTTGTTCGGAACGTGTGAGATGTCTATTATAATAGGATAATGATGGGAGTCGAAAAAGTCGGGGTAGATATTGAAGTTTCTTAAATTTATACATTGAACTTACATAAGATTAAGCTAAATTTATTGATAAGCGCAGTGGCCATGCCATGCCTTGTTGAACACACAATACAAAAAAAGCAACAACAACAGGCAGCTCGCCATGTGTCCAGATACAGCAAACTATTTTTAGTTATAAAGAAAATACATGGAGATTGTATAAACACGAAAATAAAGATAATATTCTAGATTACTATAACGAGACAAAGAATTATAATCTAAAAGTTAACACTCCCTTCAATTCTTAATTGTCAAAAACAATACAGATACTTAGTAAAACTAAAAACGAAAATATATCAATTTAGCACTTAGCAAGACAGTTTATCTGAGTGCTTCAAGTTTTTCAAATTTGTCTCTAGGCAAAGCCTTTGTAAATATGTCTGCTAACTGTTCATTAATTGACATAATCAATGTTCACAGTTTTATCCTGGTATTTGTCACGGATGAAATGATATTTTACAACAATGTGCTTTGTACGTTTGTGGCACACTGCATTTTTTATTAGTTTTATGGCACTTTGATTATCAATATGCAAAGTGACATTTTCACAAAATGATGTTTCATCTATGTCACATAACAACTGGTGGAGCCATATAACTTCTTTCACTGCAGTAGATGCTGCTATGTATTCGGATTCTGTGGTTGATGTTGACACTGAAGATTGCCTGCTACTATTCCATGTAATAGCACCTCTTGACAACATGAAAACATAACCAGTGGTAAACCTTTTGGTGTCCAAGTCACCTGTAAAATCTGCGTCAGAATAAGCCACAAGGTTAGGACTTTCTGATTCGGGCATATACTGGGTGTCATGAAAAATATTTCCTTTCAAATATTTCATTATTCTTTTGATAGCATTCCAAAATACCAATGTAACTTGGTTGTAGTTTTGGAACCTACTTACAAGGTTTATAGCATACGTGATATCAGGGCGTGTGGTAGCAGAGAGAAACAGTAGTGACCCAACAGCTTCACGGTATGGTACAGCAGTTTCTTCGAAAATTATGTTGGGATCTGCTGGAACACTAAAGAACAACCTGATTTACATGTACAGTGAAACCCCGCAATACCGCGCCTCAGTATACCGCGGAATCGGATATATCGCGGTTAATATCATGTCCCCCGACGTTTAAACCACTCTATATTATTGCCATTTGAAGGGGATTCTTTTATTTAGCATTGCAAAGAAATCATGCCAACAAAGTCTCTTCCGAGGAAACAAATATTCCAGCCAAAGAGGTCTCTGGTAAGAGGTTGAATAACTTATCACTCGATTGACTAACTGATCAGTCGAAAAGTGTGCTTGTTGCACAGCAATTACAGCAAATAAAATGGCAGCAAGCAAGAAAAGAAACAATTATATAATAGAAGAAAAGTTATGAATAATTGATAACGTTAAAAGTGGTGTAACAAGAGCGAGTATATTTCGTGAATATGATTCCGCGATACAGTTTCACTATACCGCGGTTATGTTATAACGCGGGTGCCAAGCATGTCCCCCGACACCCGCTTTTTAACGGGGTTTTACTGTAGTGGCTTCAAAGTTCTTGTTCATGTTATTTATGATGTCATTGAAAATTCCTTCATCTTTACATAGTAAGAGAACATCATCAACATACAAAGGGAGGCGAACCTTTCTACCTTGGAAATCACCGTAGCATAAGAAAGGATCAGCCACACTCTGAATCCGTAATTTAACAAGAAACCAGAAAAGTTTTGGTTTCAACATCTTGATGACGTTTAAACCATATACGGATTTTCTTAACTTGCAAACTAAATCTGTATCAATAGGAAGACCTGGAGGGGGTTGCATGTAGGGTCAGTTGGGGTAATTGTAAACAAGCTTCATAACTACACTTGTGGTGGTTTTGAAAACTTAACTGCTTGTGAGTGATAAACTGGCAGCATAGGGAAGACATCGAAACAATTTCGTAAGTTTCGAAACAACTGTGGAGGCGTCACTATTGTTTGAAAATGGCACAGTGAAATAAGTTGTTTAACAAAGTTTAGTGATTTTACATTTTCCCCTATAGCTCATCTACAAAAGCGATGTAAGCGGTTTTAACCATTTTAATTTGTCATATAGAATGCTGCTAAAAACATTTAGTTATGAATTTAATCCTCCCTATCATTTTTCATGTGAAAGTTAGGTGTTTACAATTACCCCATATATTTCGTACTCTGGGGTAATAGTAAACGCTTAAATTTATCCTATTTCCATTATTTTAGGGAGACAATAAGTATTATATTTTGATGTAAATTACACTTTCGTGTCTATTTTACATAACTGCTGTTGTTGTTGCTAATGCCACTTGGAAATGCAAGCCCCCCTTGCAGGGCGACCATGAATTAAGGAAGCTCCTACTGATTATTAATGAGCTCCTCTAAAATGAAGTACACTTGGCTCAGAGGGGGCCTAATGATTTTGAACCAGCTCCCAGATGACAGATCGTCACCTAGCTTGTTCCCTCAGCGGAAATTATTTCAAACTTGGTGGACATTTGAAGCGACAATGTATTTTACGTGCACAGCTCCCTTTAGCGCACTCGGTCTCAGAGTAATCAGTCGCGGGAGGTGGTCACCCTCCCAAGCGTTGACCACGGCCAGTTGTGCTTCACTTTCGGTGTTCTGTTTGATCCAAGCTTAACTGACTGATCCACTGCGTGACAAATTTTACATAAATTTGTCGTATTACTTGATTTTTGCAAGATATTTCTCGTTAAATAATCTCAGCCGGCCCATAACATAACTCAGCGGACCACATGCGGCCTGTTGGCCGCAGATTGAGAACCATTGCTCCGGAACTTCTTAAGCCTTCAAGCAGATTGTGTATGAAACAATTTTCCAATTGCATCAACCTTATTCGAAAATAAGCACACTGGGGTAATTGTAAACACGAGCTCATTCGCTAACAAATTGTCATAAAGTCAAAATTTTTGTACACAGTTACTCACAAGAAGTACAGTAGTGGCTACAATGCTCACAATTTTATCTTTGAATTCATTCAAGAGATACGGAAGGATCAAAAGTTAAAACATTGAAAAAGCGTTTACAATTACCCCAACTGACCCTATACCTTTTCATCAACATAACCATGTAAAAATGCTGTTTTTATGTCACATTGTAATATTTTTAACTTCTTCTGAGCAACGATTGCTAAAAACCCTCGTATGGTATCATACCTTATCGTAGGTGAAAATGTTTTATTAAAATGAACTCCTTCCACTTGTGAGTAGCCTTTTGCACACAAGAGAGCCTTAA
Source organism: Octonoba sinensis (assembly GCA_038502835.1). Lineage (NCBI taxonomy): Eukaryota > Metazoa > Arthropoda > Arachnida > Araneae > Uloboridae > Octonoba > Octonoba sinensis. The sequence goes on from CM076605.1 coordinate 75,705,526, forward strand.
AACGCTCCATCTTTCCATCTGGTAATTCCTTTATTTTGAATACCCATTTTGATTCAATTATGTTCTTCCCTTCTGGACATTTCATTAGCTGGTAAGTATTTTTTTTTTTTTTTTTTTTTGTAAGGATTCAAGTTCCTCTCTTAGTGCATCTCTCCACTCCTTTCACTATCCTGAGTTAATTGCATCTCTCCACTCCTTCTACTGTTCTGAACCCATACTTTACCATCGTCCTATATATAGAACAGCTCAGATAATTGTATTTTCATAAGCATTACCACCTTCTTTTATATCTACTTCATTATTAAAATAAACTGTACGTTTGATAAATACTATGTACAAAAATTTTTTATTCAATTTTAATAATTTTTTTTTTTTTTTTTTTTTGAAGTTGGCGATTTTTAGCTATTTTATTTTACGTAATTAGGTTTTTTATTAAAATAATTGGGAGGGCAATATGTCAAAACTCACTTTGTTTAGTCATTACTATTCTTATACATTATTGCCGAGTGAAATCCGCTAAGAAAAAAACGATATTTAAACCAGTTTTATGAAAGGTTTACTTGCCGTCCTGTAAATAGGACGATGGTACAATCCCCTACTAAGCGCCTCTTCGCGGATTTCATCGTTCGGACAATCGAGCACAGCACCCTGCTTCTTTCTCTCTTTTGATACTCAAAAATAGGAAGTTTCCTTGGAGCAAAGGATGTAGGAATTGGTTTCTGGGGGTTGCAAGGGAAATTTTTTGTTTAATTTGCCGTGATTTTTTGGTGACACAATCTTTGGGAGAGTGTAAAAGTAATTGCAGTTCAAAGTATGAGAGTTGATCTCGCATTCGAATAAGAAAAAATGAGTACCATTGGCAAATTAATTCAAAAATTCTTGACGACTGAGGAAGCCTTAGATTATTTAATGTAATTAGAGGATGAAGCTGAAGACAGTGACCCTGAAATGATAATAGTGCCACCTTATCCAGATATAGTTACTCATGATGAAGAAATTGATGATAACAGCTCTAATATCTCACATAATCACACTATTTTTGATGAAAAATTTCCGGAAGAAACAGCTGGAACAATAGAAATTTTAAATGAAATAAACCAAGATTAAGAAATAAGTCTATGCTGCCAAAATGGACTAATCGTGCACCAAAGTTTTCATCGGCTCCCGAGTTATTTTCGAATATTTTTGCAAATTTTGGGCATAACTTTTTATAGCGACTATCACATTCTTCCAAGAGAAAAATTTACTGGAAAAGTGCTCCTGATACAGGTACAACTCTTGTTAGTCAAGCCACGTCCAGAAAGGGATTTTTTTTATATCAAGAGGTATTTGCGTTTCAATGACAATGCTATTGTAAATTTAGATCGATATTATAGAGTTCATCCCATTTTTAATTTGTTGAATGAAGCTTTGCAACAGTTTGGTGTGTTTTCTGAGCATTTAAGCATTGATGAATGAATGGTCCATTATTTCGGAAAGCATGGATGCGAAATGTGCGCGCAAGGGAAACCCGTGAAATTTGGTTATAAGCTTTGGATTGTTTCCTGTTGATAGGTAACCTTTTCATATTATACCATATCAACGAGCACAGAAAGAGAAGCCCAATTCTGATCTTGATTCTAATAGTCATAGCAAAGTTAAAAATATGAAAAGGGAAAAGAAGTCTTTATCCCAAACAGTTGCAGAAGATTTGCTGCCTATTGTTGAAGCGCCAGCAAAACACAAAATATATATGGATAACTTTTTTACATCGCATGATCTTTTTGTTCATCTCTAAAACAAGCAATTATTTGCCACGGGAACAGTAAGGGAAAATAGAATGGGAAAGTGTCCCTTAAAATCATGCAAAACTTTGGGGAAAATGTATCATGGAACATATGATGGAAATTTTGATATGAATAATGAGATCGCAGCTGTTCGCTGGAATGATAACAGGGTGGTGTCTCTCATCAACAATTTTGAATACACGAGGTGTTTCAAAAAAGCAGAGAGAAGAATGAAGGGTGGTAAACAAAAAGTAGACATACCATCTTGTGCAGTGTCGTACAAGTATAAGAATTGTGTTGACCTTTTTGACAATCATATGGAAACCTACTATTCTTCAATACAAGGAAAAAGTGATATTGGCCCTTATTTATATTGGCCTGTCTTCGAAACCGCACAAGTTGCTGTTTGGAAGATATAAAAGTTCTTTGCTTCCGAAAACGCATTTGAATTTAAGGAATTCCGCAGAAATGTTACTATTACTTATCTGGGTTTGTGCATTCCTCGAAACATTGCCGAAAGACGTCTGGGCGTTCAGCACAGAAGCGCAACCTTTTTGAAATTGCAGAATGACTGACTTAAGAGGTCGCCTTCGGTGTCTTGCTTGGGGGAAAAAAGATTTGCGCCACAGGCGCCGCTATTTTAACTTTGCACGGGCAACGCCGTTGCGGGTACCGCTAGTTTATACTAAAACATAAAGCAAAGTTCAACAAGTAGTATGTGACTTAGGTCGTTTTCCAGTGGACCCTTCAATTGTGTTGATACTTTTGGGAAACAATTTCTTTTGTAATTAGTCGGGCACATGCATACAAGCATCTGAGTCAAAAGTACTCAAATACTTGAATGATCTATGTTTTCCTGTCCATAGTTCAAATGGAGAAGATCCAGGTGTCTGACTTGTTGGTATATTATTCAGGATATGGACAGCCGTGTTGACTGCTTCAGCCCACAAAACCAATGACAGATTTTTGCTATGTAAGCATTGATCGAGCACTTTCCATAATTGTTCTCATACTTCTTTCGTCTTTTCCATTCTGCTCCGGGGTGTAGGGAGCCGAAGGCTGAAAATCTATACCTTTTGCATGCAAAAAATCTTTGAAGTCATGGTTAATGTATTCTCTACCATTGTCTACTCGAAGAGTTTTAGCTGTTGCTGAATGTTTGTTTTCACAAAGAGACACAAACTTCTTGAAATGTTCTATGGTGTCACATTTATGTTCCAGAAATGCAACAGAAACATAACCACTGAAATCACCTTTATATTACAAAATAACTAGCGCCACCTAATGATGATGTTGACACCGGACTACATAAGTCAGTGTAAATTAATTCACCAGGCTTGCTGGATTTGTATTTTCTATGGCTAAAAGAAAGTTTATGTTGTTTGCCATATTGGTAGCCTTCAGAAAAAAATCTATCAGCATATAAAAAGTCAATCTTATCAATGAATCCTTTTTCACTTAACTCTGTCAGGGCCTTGAGATTAATGTGACCCATTCTTTCATGCCATAGTTTATTGGTATCAGTAGCTGCTGAATTGGCTTCAATGGGATTTATAGTTTTGAATAACATCTGATACAAATTGTTCGAAGTATACGAACACCTGATGCAATAACATTATCATCACGATTATAAATCTTAGCACTATTCCCAGATTTGATAATTTTCATACCCTTATTTGTTCTTTAAACCTGGCACGTACAATACATTTGTTATTAAATCCTCAATCCAGGCATCGTTTATATATTTAAAAATTCTTACCTGGCCTTTTCTTTTAACTGGGAGCTCTGTGTTATCTCCAAGATGGATTCTATCACTTCCATCTAGTTTCTGAAAATCACGTAGTGAGCAGAGATCATATTTCATATGTGCTGATGCTCCGCTATCAAGTATCCACTGGTTTTCTTTATAATTCACTATTTCTTTAGTTTCGGCACTAAAAGCATTGTAGCCTATGTAATTATTAGAGGTACCACCCATTTCATTGTTGTTTTGGGTTTTTACCCTTTTATGGTTTCGGGCTTGACACTCTCTTAAAAAATGTCCCTTCTTTCGTCATGAGTAGGATGTTACCTTTGATTTGTTCAGTTTAGCTTTTGATTGAGTTAATCTTGTCTTGTTATAGTTTGCTGATCACGGCTTTTAATCCTACAGTTTGCAACAAATACCGATTCACCTCGTTCGTTTTCATTTAAATTTGCTTCGGCATCAATTAGTCTGGCTGTTAAATTTGTCTTAGTCTGCTTGTCTTCTTCCATCGATAGCCATGCTTGCTGGAAGTTATGGCATTTCGCAGGCAAAGTACCCAGAATTTCAGTTATAAGGGTGATATCGTTGATGTTTTCAGCAGCGTTTTTAATCTGATGATCTAAGTTTTCAACCTTGGCAATGTACTCTACAGCCGTGTCATTCGTGTCCATTTGTTGTCCAAGTTGATGAAGCTTGTTTAATAGTAACATCTTGTTAAAGTCTGATTTTTGCTGAAACACGGAATCTAACTTTGTTAGCATCCCATACGATGTAGTACAGCTCTCAATGAGAGTTATTTGCTTCATTTTCACCGCCGCAGTAGTGGTAAACATTGCAATGGCGTCTTCCTTTTCACATTTCTCAGTCGCTGCAGCGTCGCCATCTGGCCTTGCTTTCGCACCACTTGCAGCGCTATACACAACTTGGCAGTGCAGTTGGCGTAGTGCTGTACGGATTGCAGCAACTGCACCGTCAAACGCAGTGCCTCGCCCCATGGGGGCGCAAAATGAAAAAATCTCGGAGAAAACTCCGGCAGCTGCTCTAGGGCTGTCAGATAGAAGGGAACCATCGGTATAAATCCGTATCCTCTATCTAGTTCAGCAACCATTCCATGTAAAAGTGGACGTGGTGCTTAAAATTCCAAATTTATTGTACAACCACTTATGATACATCAAATTAAAGCTAATTTAATGCAGAACATGAAGTTAAAATAATACAATTTTAGAAATTTTACCCCTAACAGGGAAGAAATTTAATAATCATTATGTTTGGAAAACATGGTATTTACATTCATTCTGAAATACTATTTAGACACTTTTTTAAATTATGAGCTTAAATATTGGCTGAAATTAAAACCAACTAGCATATGTAATCTCATTTTGTTAAAAAAGAAAAGTTAAACTTAAATATTATTAACTGAAAAAAAAAAAATATATTTCTTCTGTCACACCCGTCACATAAAAGATGGTTATAACAGTATATACAGCAAACCCTTTATTGAAGAAACATGGAATTTTCTAGAGATGAGCTTATAGTTAACCAAAGTGACTATATAATGCTAAATTTTAAAAAAAATATGTTTTATTAGCAAAAAATTATAGTGACGGGTGTGACAAACTTAATAAATCGTCATTTAGTTTCTAAACAAATACAATGTAGTATTTATTTATATTAAGCATAATTGAAGAATTTCCCTCCACTGGAAGCAATCTTTTGAGTCAGTTGTGTTGCAATATACAGAGTGAAAAATGTATGACGGGAATTTGTACAGATTGGCATAAGGATGCTAACATTCTTATAGAAGAGGAAGACATGGATAAATATTTAACATATAAGCAATGGAATGAAGTAGATGGCTTTTTGAAAGTTTTGGAAGTAAATGTTTCTCTATCGGATGTATTAAAAGAACGTTTCCGTACTACAAGGTTCACTGTTTCATAAAAATGGTGGAATCGAGCTACTTCGAAGACTAAAAATTCTGTTGCACTGAATGAAGCAATTTTACAAGTAGACTTTGCCGAAAATTACAGTACAGTTTTACAAGATGAAATGCAAAGTGCCCATTGGTCCCATCAGCAAATTACTGTATTTACAGATTGTGCATGGTTGTATGGAAATACCATACGACCCTTTCATTGTCATTAGTGATGAATCACGAAAAATTTGCTGCGTGGACATTTTTAAAATCCATACTAGTCTAAAAATGGAGTTTCTAGCATTGGAAAAGATTAAAACTTTTTCATATGACAACGCTGCTCAATTTAAAAATAAGGTTACGCTCTCCAATTTATGTCATTTTGAAAATGATTTTGACATAATTGGAGAGTGGAATTTTTTTGCCATCTCCCACGGGAAAGGCGCAGTTGACGGAATAGCTGGCATGGTGAAATAAAAAATATGGACTGCTGTGAAAACCAGAAAAGCAACAATAAATTCAGCAGATGATTTTTTTGAATGCTCAAAGGAATTCTCCGGAATTCAATCCCTCTATATTTCATCTGAAGAGAACAACATAAGTCAGTGCCACTTTCTAGATTGGATAAAATTTTGTCTATCAGTGGGTTACAGTCAAAACAGTATTTTCAAATTTTCGACATTAATCATCTGTAAATGGGCAAAACTGCAAGGTAAGCCTGGCAAAAAAGTAAAGTAATAGTGTTTGAAGGTGATGAAAATATAATGATTTGCAAGGAAATTCCCAGATTAGTAAACACATGCTGTCCGATTCTCAAATTGAAATCAAACAAAATGATTTTTTTACTGGAGATTTTACTCTGATTTCGTTAGCTGTTGCTTCCAGTAGCAAGAAACAAATCAAATAGCAAATTATATTATGCCACGATTCTAGCCATAAATAAAGAAAAAAAGAAATTACTTTAAAGTACATGCACTTCAAATGGTAATTCTTAGTATTGGCCTGAAAAAGAAGACAGAAAAACTATCTGTCATTATAAAAAAGTTCCACCACCATCACTTATTAATAAGAGACGCTATTATTATAAATTTTGAATCTTTTAAAGATCTGTGCATGCTTAAAAATAAAGTTTTTTTGGATAAAATGTTATTGCTTTATCATTCTTACATTTATTTTTCACTTTTAACCTGTCTAATTATGGAGAAAAATTGCACGATGTCACACCCGTCACGTAGCAATTCTTTTTTCTTTTTTACAGGGTTAAAAAGTGAATTTCACAGGAATTTTTTCACAGGTGTAAAATTCACAGGAATTTTAACGAATACAGATAATAGTGAAAAGTCATGTTGCAAAACTCACACCCGTCACACAATTAAAAAAAATAATGATTTTTTTTACTGCTTTAGAATGCTAAATTGGAAACTGATTTAATCCACTAAATTTTTTGAAAAAGATTTCATGATAAATTCTGTACTTAAAAAATTCTTATAAAACTTTAAAATGAGTCAAACTGTCATACCCGTCACCGTGGAATGGCCGTCAGGGTAAAGGATGTTTAGTAGTTGAGTGGTACATTTGTCTGGTGTAATACTGCTCTCTGTTTGGCCTTAAGGTTACCTCTTTCATTACCAGGGAATCCGATGTGACTAGGTATCCCTTGCAAGGTTACCCACTCACCCAGTCCAAACGAATTCTGCCAGTTTAACGCAGCACCTAAATTGTTCTTAAGCACTTAGTGGGAGTATTGCTGCCTAGTGCTGAAATTGCGACCTGCGAGTCAACTTGCAGGGCTACTCTTCCTGGAGCTAAATTGATAGCTAGTAATTGAATGAGAGCTTGATGGTTTGCAAGAAAAGCCTCGACATGGAAGTTGCTCGCATTTCGTCCCACAGCCCCCACATTGAGTTTTCAAATAGATTGCAGGACCGTCCTGCAGCAGCTCCTGCCTTTTCAGACTGATATGAGCCATCGGTAACCGTGATGACTTCAGCAGGTCGTAGTGACATCCTTTCATGACCCTCCTTATTTGGGGGATGATCCAGAAACTCTGATTCAACACTAACAGACTCAAGGAGGTGTATGCATGCCATCACACGTCTCTTTTTTTGCTGGTCGGCACGACTTTCGCACACATTTTTCTCATGTTTAAGTTTTCGGTCACACTTATGTGCACAACAGTTTTTATCAAATTAGCCTCTTTTGTTATCGATCTCACATTCATTTGTCGATCAGAGTCTGGTACTTGTCTGATTAACTGCACGTTAATAGAAGCCTGAAAGTTGGTCGTTCTTATCCTGCTTCCCTCCGCTCGCGAAACAACTTGTTCCTGTCAAAAACGCTAGAATGACCCACGACGTCCTCCCCATAAGCACATCTGACCAGTTCAAGGATTTCAGCAGCGGATTTTACCAATTTTGACCCAAAATTTGTGATTACATAACGTTGCACTGCCCATCATGGATCATAGGTACTCTAACAGGGGTTCGCACAAATTACCATGTACACTCCACAAAAGCTCGAAAAGCAACTGGCGACAGTTACGTCTCGCAGCTAAGGCCTCCCACCAGTCTACCCACGTGGCAGGATTCCCCTTTAACGCCCCCGACTGGACGGGCAAAATTCAGTCCGACTACTTTTGATCCGGACCATATGTTTATTTTTATATACTTGTGTGTATGTTATGGCCAAAGCCCGAATTCAGTCAGTTCCCGAATTTGCTGGCCAAACCGGGAAACAGCCAATATCTCCTCGCAATGCCGAACCGATGGACTGATCTTTCCTCGATTTCGGTGTTTGGTCCGTCAGTTCGAGAAATGGCATTGGGAAAAAAAGTTGGAGGAAAAAAGTCATGAGCAGATTTTGGATGTTTGCGCTTTGTAATGATAATTACATTATAGTCGCTACAGAAAATCGCAGGATCATCCTTTCGGAACCAAGGCCAAGAAACTCCCGTATCCTGTAGTCTGAAGGGAGAGCTTTTAGTGACTCAAAAACTCACAGAACCAGTTCTCCCAGGAAGATTTATACTCTCCCTCGGCGAAGAAAAAAAAGACAATCACATTATTATAGTAACTGCCTTTGTCTACCATTTTCTTCGTTAGAAATTAGTTTGGCTGTAGTTAAAAACCTCAATCAAATTACTTCACAAATAAATAGTTCAAAAATAAGACGACATATATATTTCACATACATTTTATTAGTTGTGTTGTGTTTTCCAGAAACATTTTAGCTATCTTATTTATTTTTCTATTCTAATTGCTTTATGGCAAAACTGAGTTTTTAAAAAAAGTTTTTTTTGCCATGAATCTTTATCCATAAAGGTTTGATGCATTCTTATGCTTTTAATTAATGCTATTCTATTGTCGCAGTCAAGGAATGAATGTAAATCCCTGTTTGCTACATAAATATTTTCACATCTATGAATCTTCATTGTCCGGATTTTTTGCTAGCTTCAATATTTTATCCATTTTATCTCTTTCCATTTCCACAAATTTATCTTGATCCATTGTTTCAAAGGCCTATTGGGAAAAAATTGAAAAAAATCAAAATTCTGGCTTAACATTTGCTAATTTCGACGTGCTTAATAATAGAATATACTATTTAGTTAGAAAAATAAACGTAAACAGGTCAATTTTCTTAAATCTACTTTAGTTCTGATACATTTGTGATATTTTCCTGATTTGGTGAAGTAGTGAAGAAACGCTTTGTTAGTATTACAGTCAAACCTCGTTATAAGGTGACCCGCCGGGTCTGATCTTATAAGGGGGTGACAATATTTCCGATAAAAGAAAAACGTCATCTTTTTTCAGGAAAGATGCTGTTTGAGTACAATATTAAAGAACCTAAAATTATAAAATTTGTAATATGCAATAAATTTTTTTAATTAACCCTTCATTTTATGTAATTAAATTTACTGCAATGATTATTAGCTTCAAAATAGATAGTATTAAGAATTGTTGCATAATACATAATAATTACAGAAGAAATAGAAATATTTTTCATGACTAAATATACTCAATTTTGCACGATTGATTGTGCCTTGGTTTAACTGCCGCTAACACTATTCTTTCTAGATTATTTACAGTTTTGAACAGTTCATCTGATGTCTTCTGATAGTTGAAAAAAATTTCCTGCAACATTTAGTGCTTTGAGAGCGGCTGCTTGAGTTATCGGCTAAATTTCCAATTCATTACTACTCTCTTCGTCGTTGCTTCCGGCAGCATTTGAATTCAGCACTTCCGAAACACTATCAGTAACAGAAGTTTCAGAAGCTAATAGCTACATCATTATCAACTGCTTATTATGTCACTTCATCGGGTATCATGCACTCATGATTCTTCAGACAATGTGCAAGTTCATATAGAGGCTCATCTTCATAGTCATCTTCTCATGATTTATCATTTCCAAAGGGACAACAGCTTTGGGAATCTAGTTTCTCTGTTAGGAGCCATGAAGCCCCCCACGGAGCCACAAAAAAATCTAGGGGGCCCTGAGAAAAAATAGGAAAATAGAGAAGTCCTGAGTCTCGGAAAGGGCCACGACTAAAATGCGTCTGGAAATATCTTTTTACATGAGAGTAAAATATTTCATGAAATTATAACTATTAGTTAGAAGTGGTAAAAGTGATAAAACGTATGTATCTTAGACAAAAGAAAAAGAAAAAAAACTTGCACTAGAACGTACACAATTTCTCAAAGAAGGTGTTTTTCAAATGATTTGAAATGACAACGCTGGGTATTTGTTTTGAACTCTCAGGAAATGTGTTACATGCAAAAAGGGACTCGTATTTATTCCTCGAAGTGTGAATTTATAGCCATTAATTAAACCACAACAACTTGCCATTTAAAGCAACGTAATCTAAATTGTCAAGGACAGAATCATTTTTAATAAATGCAATGAGAACTTGAAAGATGCGACGTGAAAATTAATGGCATTTTTTCAACTCAGGGCACCATGGTAGGGTAAATCGAGAAATGACATGAATACGTGATAGAAATATAATAATATACGTTAATAAATTCCAAGCATCCCGAAACATATGTCTGCGTTTTAATGCTCATTTGTGCTTTAAATTAACGTGAAATTATATTTCTATTACTGTTTACTTGCACAAAGTTAAACTATTATTTTGAATACGTGGATTAAAAGCTTTGAAGAGACTGAATGCGCTGTAAAAAAGAAACTTGGAGGACGACTGAAAAGTACTCGTACTCTGCGGAGTATCGATCAATGAAGTACCTCAACACTGACTCAACAGCATATTGCAGTAATGCGTACGTACAGCAAGATGCCATCTGCAGAAAGTAATTTTGATATTCATAATTTATTTTACTGTATCTTAAATAGCAAGTTTAAGTCGTTGAATTGCTGTTAATAAAAAAATTTTCATGGACTTATTCTATCTCTGGTGGGTTTTCCATAGTTCCTCTTTATCTGTGTCACTCTGTATTTGATTGTGTGACCAATTCAGAAATAAATAATTATATATATATATATATATATAATATATATTTAGATACAAACAGGTGGGGGCCACGAAAAGATTTGGAGCTTACAAGGGGGCCGCGAGTCACAAAAGGTTGAGGACCCCTGATCTTGACAAAAGCTAGCCTGTTTAAAGCAATTCGAAATGGTCTTTTCTTTGGTACTGTATCACAAAACTTTCCCTTTTTTTTAATTGATGAAATCATTCCCTTAATTAACAGCTCTCGGTAGTTGACTTTCATGTTTTGACTAATTTTCTGATCTAAGGGTTGGGAAATACTAGTGCTGTTCGGAGGCAAGAATGCAAGTTCAATCTACTTCAAACTATGAGCAGTGCAGTTATCAATCATGGAAGCTACTTTTCTCTTTTTCTTTGAAGAATGTTTGTGCAATCGTCGAATTGTTTTCTCCCGTACGCTTCTTTTCATCCAAGACTTCAAGTTTGCATCGTAAGATTCTGGCAAAGATTTATTATTTTTCATGCAACGTGGGCGCAGAAATTTTCCAATTTCCGGTAGAGTTAGTATCTGGGAGCCATCCATGTGTGCTGCTAATAAAATGGTTGTCCTGTCCTTACTTTTTTTTACCTCTTATGTACTTTTCAGTTTTGAAAGAAAGAGCTTTGTCTGGTAGAGCACGACAAAATAGTTCACATTCGTCCGCATTAAAAATGTCACATGGTTTATATCGCTTGAGGACATCCCTTAACCCTTTGGCTGTCACGTCGGTTCATATTGACCCATGTACAATTTTAATTTCTTTTTTCTATGCTTTTTATATGTTACATATTCTTACATTATATTGAAATTAAGACAATGTTTTACATTTTTTATACCCAATTTACTAAATTTTTAATTCGGGTCTATATGACCCAACGTGACGACTCGTGGGATGTCTTGATAGGTGACAGCTCAACGATTAAAACAGTTTCTCTCCATTCCTTTAAATCACGCTCAGCAGCTTAACCGCACACTTTTTTGAACTTTAAATCGTTCCGTAGAGTAAATCTTTGGACCGTAAATTGCTAACGTTGAAATTGGACTCTCCTAGCTTAACAGCAATTTGTGAAGCGTTTGCTTTTAAGATGAAGGAAGATATTGAGATACTTTGTAACGTGGCATTTTTTATCCAAATCACAAGAGCTTGCTCAACCTTCTCATTATGGTTAAGAATGTTGCCGTTTCCTTTTTCCGTTTTTAAATGTTCTATTAGTGGAAGATTTCGTAGATAAAATGTTATTTAGAGCAGTCCTAGGAATTCCATTTCCTTTTTTTGTAAAAGCTGCTTTTGATAAGTTTGATTTTTCAAATGATTCAATCAATTTATTTTTCTCTGTGAAAGAAAGAGACTTGATATATATGTAACTGCAAACAACTACTCATTTAACTTTTATCACTATCTGTTTCTATCATATGAAATAATGACAGAGGAGTAACAACACTAAAGGCAAAATTTCCTCGAATATTTCCAGTTATGATGCTATTCCAAGTATGGACTCTTGATTGTATTAGATTAACATTGTAAAATTTTCGCAGTGCGTAAAAATTTGCTTATAGACTAAGGTTCTAGTTCTCTGCTTCGTATCTATAATATCCTTGTGTATGTAAAACATTAAGCAGATGACGTCATTAAGTCACTTTTTCTACACACGTTAAACGCGTCTGCTTGTTGTCTATTTCTTAGGATGAAAATGCATATATAGCCATTTAAACAAAAGACTTTTCAGTACACTATTGATGTTGATTATAGGAAAGTTTAAATAATAAAAAAAAAAGGAAGGAAAGAAAGAAAAAATATTACTGCAGCCTTCTTTTACAATTGATCAACAACATTGTAACTCACAATTATTTCAAATTCTATGATTACAAAAAAAAAAAAAAAATTCTGATGGGAAATGTCTGTGTGTGAAAAGGATTCACGGTAATTATGTTCTTACCTTTAAAGAAGACCTCAAGTTTGGAGAAAGTTTAAAACTGATTACTGATCCTCTATAATAAAAAAATAAATAAATATGAGAGAATGAATTTGACACTTTTTTTTCACTCACGCATAGTGGGTAAAATACATGAAATGAATAATACCAAACGAACTGAGCGAAAATAAATTATCAACCAATTGTCATAACTCCAAAGCATCACATTCATAAATTTCAAAACTTGCTTAAATTTGTTGCGACAAGATAAAATTCGGTAAAAAACATTGACAGTAAAAGTGTACTTTTAGTTTGGAATATGTCGTGAGTTATAAGTGCAGTATGGTAAAGCAGTTTTACGGAGGGCAACCTATCTGAAATTATAAACTAACAAAACAAATAAATTATATTTTTCTATTTTCTATAGAGTTTGGGACTGGTTTATACTGATAACACGCAAGCTTTGAATATGTATTTATTTTTTGTTAAATAAAATATCTATAAGAACTTGTACATATTTTGTTCGACATTTTCTCAAACATTGTTTTCCGTTTACCAAGCTCTTAAACTAACTCGTTCGTTACAAAATTCATGTCAGTTTAGGAACTTCTGACAAAATGTTCATATAAAACGTCTTAATGTAAACAAATTAAAAAGAAGACTAAAAAAAAAGTCTTCCTCTTTGAACACTGTTTAAATTAGAGACACATGAAAAATGTCAACCTATCAGGAATAATTTACTGCAGGGGTTCTCAACATTTTTTAAACATTTGTTTAGAAAATTGTTTTTTGAGAAGTTGTCTTTTAACTACTGCAAATTTTCTAGCTTTGTGTTTATTTCCCCCTCTTTCTTTTTTTTTAAGATTCATAATTTTTTTTCTCTCATAAATATACTTGCATAGTTTCCGAGGTCTGTGTCTCCAATAATTTCATATTTTTCTCCTGTGCCCCCCTTCTCCCAGCTTTTCTCGGTGACCTACGTGGAGAAACTCTGATGTAGTGTAAAATTTTATTTAATTGTGGTCTTCATATTGATATGAACCTCAACTTTATAATTTTGAATGGTAATCCCAATTTTTTAGCAGATTTGTAATCAGAACAAAATTTAAATGAAGTATTTATAAACTGAAAAGCACTTGTCTTTCGTGCATCTGGGAATGGCACCCCTCGGATTTCCTTTTTAAAACAATGTTACATCACGAGAACTTCGATATATTCAAAGCAACGTTAGATTCATTACTCATCGTCAAATAAACATTTTTTACCCCCGTTAGAAAAACTTTAACAATAAAAAGATCATCTCAAATTACTTTCGTTTTACGCGCAGTATTTTGAAATAATTGAAGCGCCTTCAGACACGCTAAACTACCTCACCATACTGAAACTACCCTACGTCATTGTGGGAGAACACATAGGGATAAGTGATTGAAATTGGCAGAAAAATGTGATTAAGTTTTATGTCCTTTTACTTTTATCGGCTTTGAATTAAACAAACAATACTTGACATTTTAAAACTGAAATACAGTGAAACCTCTCTAAAGAGACCACCCACCAGACCGAAGAAAATCGGTCTTATAGAGAGGTGGTCTTTGAATAGAGGTAATGGCTAAAACAAAGCTTCATGCAATAATACAATAAAACACTATTCTAAAACTTGTTTTTATGACTGAACAGCTCTAAAAAAAGAATTAATCAAAGTTTGCTTTGATTTTAGTAATTTCTCATTAACAATCTTTATGCCTGAACTTTGATTTCCTGAAACTATTTATTTATTTTAGAGTCATCTCTAGCAGGAATTGAATTTTCTATTGATTCCACTTAGTGTTTCTTGGTAGAAAATAGGTGGCTGTTTCACTTTAGGAAGCTCGTCATCTGAATCAGAATGAGCTCCTAATTTTTTTTAAAAAATATTGACTGCAGTATCATTTAGTTTACAAGTATTGTAAGAGGGAAATGCTTGCTGTGAACTCTACATACGTCCTTAGCTCTCCAAGAAAGGTAACAGATGGAATGTGGACCAATCATTCCCATAAATGACTCTGTATTTCCAAGGTTATTGGTACTTCACACTTCACAGGGGTCTTCAAGAACAAATGAACAATTAAGAAACAGGAACAATAAATTCCTCCATCTACTAGCTGGGTCCTGTCTTTCTCAGAGATAAGGGTACTATTTCAAAATTTTCCCAGGTAAATAATTCTACCTGTTTTTCTGAAAAAGTGGTCTTACAGGGAGGGAGACAGAAAATAAGGGGTCTTTTAATGGAGGGAAAGTTAATATTAAGCCAATAGCTGGAAGGTTTAGACCTTAAAAAAAATGGTCTTTATGAGAGGTGGTCTCTTTATAGAGGTGGTCTTTATTGAGAGGTTTCACTGTAATTGTTTCTTACCTGTCATCTCCAACGATAATTACAGGTTTGATTGGATTAAACTGGACACTGGTTAAATTGATATTCTTCTTTGCACGATGTATGGAATACGTTGAAGTTGGTTGTTGCCTATTCATCTGTATGTCGAAGATATGAACCTGAAAAAAGTTTGGTATTGAGTCATTTCACGATAATAGGTAAAATTTAATGCTTTAGGGTGGTGGGTTTTATTAGTAGAGTTAGTTTGAATACCTAATAACCTTAAGGGCCAAACTACTGTTTAAAGCTTGAACAAGAAGAAAGAAAGTTTTCAAAATGCAGAAAATATTTTAACAAAAAAAAAAGAGAAAAATAAACCCCATATAATGCCATAGTATGTATGTGTACGAAATTTCAAGTTTTACATGAAATAAAATTATGGAACATCACAAGATGATATTGATAACTGTCTTGAAATCAATTGGCAGCAGGGTTGGGGTGAAAAAACGCAAAATAAATGACACTCAGTCCAACCCTCGACGAAAGGTTTCAAAGCACCAAGGATTGGCAGAAAAGGGAATTCGAAAGTCCCGCTTCGTTTTCGTCACATTAGAATTACACGTTATAGCAGGGGAGGTAGCGTTAATTTTTTCTTGGAATTTTATACCGAATGATTTTTAGTTTAGGTAGTTGCTAGAGATTTAATAATCAACAAAATATGCGTCAGTCGCCACACCCGTGGTGGAGCCGAAGGTGATAGCATGTAAAAGTTATTTAAAAATTTACGCTACGAGTTATTTTATACCGTATCAAAATTTATACGGCGATTCCTGTGGTTATTTTAAACTAAAAAAATAACCGTCAGCTGTAGTGGAGAGAGGGGATTATACGTCAGTCACGTATTTGAACCATGTTAAAAATGTTGAAATATAAAGTAATTTTGTACCTTATGAAATTTATACAGTTGATTTGTCATACTTGATAAATAATTTAAAAAAACGTCAGCTGTATAAATGACGGTGGTAAAACCGTCAGTCAGCGGCATAAACATGCCGCGCACTCGGCACATCTGAGCGGTGCATAGTCACTTTGACAAGGGTACTGACGGTGTTTACACCCACGAGCATTGAGCTGACGGTCATTTTAAATATTATTAACAATGAAGCTGCTCTATATTTTATTTCATTAGGTATAAAATTAATTTAACATAAGTTATGCCTTTTAATTCTATAAACTAGTTTTCATATAAACCCCTTAACGATGTGAAGAAAACATTACTGACATGTTATAGATATGTAGACGAAATAGGCTTATCAATTATAATAAAAAAATCCTCGTGGGTTAATAAAAGTTTTTAATAATTATTTATAATAATAACAATAGTTTAAGTAAATGATAATCAATTAGACATATTAAAGCTTATGAAATGTTTATTTCAGAAAAAGGGTAATTTTTTAAAATCAATTTATTACATTAAAAAAAAAATTAATCGATTTATTTTTCTGTATAATCGTATTCATCAATGTCATCGCAACTATCATCTGAGCTATCAATGATAACATTACGATCTTCATCGAATTCCACATCCTCTTCAGCATCCTCCAATCCTTCCATTTGCTCACTTTCAATATTTTCTGTTAAAAACTGACACAAATATTATATTTATATTATTATTGTAATTCAATTGTAGTATGTTATAAGCAGGTATAAGTTGAAAAAGTATCTACAGTGTTTTCAACGATGACAGTTATGCCAGTTTTTGTCGGTGGGATTTGATGACCATCGAACCACTTAAAGGTATATTTATTGTTTTCTTCCCTCCATCCATAATTTAAGGGTGATAACGCTGAAGGAATTGTTCTATGAGCATGACTCGAAACATTTGATTTGTACGATGTGCGTAAAATATGCTGGTATAGCTCCTACTGTTATGGAGGAAATATCGCCCCGTCAATTGAACTTCGCAGCATAAATTCGTTAGTTTTTTTCAATCATTTTATATGCTCTCGTAAATGTGGCTACTCGTGCTGTATTTACGTTATTTAGTGATTTTAACCCATACATTCTGCAGCCATATTCATCTATAGTTGTTTGCAGTTTATCTATATTATTACAGTCCTGTATATATAATATGTCTATGAACGCTTGAAAAAATTTTTCCGATTTTTTTAGAATCTCGAGCGTTTTTTTTTTTTACCTCTTCTGTAGAATGCAGGATTAAAACCACAGCCTGTGAAAGAACGAAAACCTGGCAACGATGCGCTTAAGTTTGGCCGCTGGGTTTCATATAACTGACTGATGTCGATGTAACGAAGATTGTTTCCAGTTCCGAGTAGCATATGAATTTTCAAATTTTGTTGGATATGACTCATATTTCCTAATGATATCGTTAAAATATCAGTGTCTGAACACCTTATTGCCACGTAAACATCATCTTGTAGTTGACAAGCATGGAATACTATCTTTGTGTCTGCTTCCCTCATGAGCTGCACAATTTAAATTATGCTCTTCACTTCTCGGAACTACTTGATTTTGTACATTATATTTGAAACAGACATGATGATTAATGTAAATTGTTTTTACTCCTATAAATGGGGCCTCGTACTTTTTCTCCGAATCATCACAAAGAAATTGAATTAAGGCCTTCTTGTAGTATATATTTTCTAATTCGTTGATAAAATTAGCCGATCGTAACTGATGCGGAATATTAATGAAATAATTTTGTCCCTCTCTTCTGCCTCTCACAAAGTGTTCATGGTCTTTTATAGATGGTGTGAAGTGTCTCTCTCATTTACATAAGTTTGTCCCACTCGTTCACAGCTGTCAAAGTGACTATGCACCGCGCAGATGTGCTGAGCGTACGGCATGTTTCTGTCGCTGACTGACGGTTTTACCACCGTTACTTATACAGCTGACGATGTTTTTTATTATTTATAAGGTATGACAAATCAACTGTGTAAATTTTATAAGGTATAAAATTACTTTATCTTTCAACATTTTTAACATGGTTCATATACGTGACTGACGTATAATCCCCTCTCTCCACTACAGCTGAAGGTTATTTTTTAGTTTAAAATAACCTCAGGAATCACGGTATAAATTTTGATACGGTATAAAATAACTCGTAGTGTAATTTTTTTTAACAACTTTTACATGCTATCACCTTCGGCTCCACCGCTACCAGACTGACTGACGGTCGAATCTCTTATGTATTAGAAAATCACTATTATTGTTATGAATATCAGCCGGTATGAAATTCCTAGTGAAAATTAACGCTACCTCTCCTACTATTAACATAACTTTTGCCTCGAATCTTCTTACTATGTCAATGAGACAATGTAGAATTTTTAATTATTTTTATCCATTTTTGAGGATTGGGCACCCCTATCTACTATAGGGGACGCATTCTGTCACACATTGTTCTCATTTCTTCAGAAGATTTCCTTTTTGTGTTTTATTTAGTTTTCTTCATATTGTTCTTGTGTTTATCGCGTTCTTTCTCTTTGTTTTTACATGTCTTTACGTTTCTCAAGATTATATGTTATGTTGATAAATATTTTTGTTAAAAGTTCGTCTTTTTTTTGTTCTAATGTTTGACCTTTTCGTAGTTTCTATTTTATTTTTCGATTTTCAACAACAGTTTGTCTCAGAGTTAACCTAATTAGAAGTTTTCGCAATAAAATCTGGGAAAAATCAACCTACTTTCTGAAAAAAAGTACAGCAGCTGTGCCAGATCATGCTACAGCGGGAGCAATGTTCTTTCCTTTTTGGCTAGAAGCAGTGTCAAGAGAAAAGTTTTTCTTGTTTCTCGTGAAAATTTTAGAATAGTTTCCTGTTATATCTAGAGAATTTAAGACACCATTTTGGTCGAAAATTGTTTTCGTAATCGTGTTAACATTGTAGATCATGCGACAGCGGCAGCAGTATTCTTTCCTCTGCCTTACTTAGGCTAGAAGCAGTGTCAAGAAAAACATTTTTCCTGTTCCACTTGGAGAATTCCAGTCAGTTATGTTACCAGTTTGGTCGAATATTGTCTTTGTATTTATGTTGAACATTGCTGATGATGCGACAGCGGAAGCAATATATTTTCCTCTGCCTTACTTTGGGTAGAACAAGTGTCAAAAGAAACGTTCTTTCTTTTCCACTTGGAACTTTAAAGACAGTTATGTCAGCTGTTGGAACCAGCTTGTTCGAAAATTGTCTTCGTAATCATGTTAAAAGCGTGTATTTCATCATGTATCATCTTCATCCCATTCTCCTCCAAACTTGTTGAAGTCCATCAGTATCATGATTCCTTTCTGAAAGCATTTTCGTTAGAATGCGTCTACCACTACTGCTTGGAGAAATTTGGAAGACTTCCAAACTCGATCCGCCTAAAGCTTTTATCTGATTTTCAATAATAATTTTATTCTTCACTTTAGGTTTACTTTTTGAAAAATAACTGATTTACAACACTGCTTGATTGACATTACGTACGTACTGCATATAGGAGCAGATTACACATTAACATCTGTTTTGTCGCGAAACTGTGTGACCAATACGAACCCGGGGTATTACGACTTGGTTCTCTTTTGATGATCGTTGATGACTTGAAATCCTTCCTCCATTGCTAGATAGAATGAAATCTATTTTGCCTCTCTCTATTCTAGTCCCTACATTTTAAAACAGTCAGTGATGTGATGCATATCCTCTGCATATCTAGAAGTTTTGCGTCCTTTTTGAGCAGTTTGAACGTTACTTTTTCCTTATTAGTTTATCTGGTTTTTAACAGTAGTTTGGTGCAGGAAAGTCTCATAAGGTTCTTGCGGCTTAAAACCCAAAAGAAAACCGGCGAGCCAAGTTTATCATTGCCAGATAGTTATCGATATTTGAACAAAGTGAGAAACACAAAATCCCACTCGTATACTACAATAAAGTATTCAATACTTTTCTTACTTTGCTGTCGTTTGTGACTGCTGCGAATAACGTCGAGGAGAATGGAGCCCAAGTGACATCCTTGACTTCATTCAGCAAGTCAAACGTAAAGATGGATTCTCTGCAAAGGGAATATTATTGGAAATAACACTGTAAATGAAGCTGCTTAATTGAGCCTGCCTAAATTGAGGTTTTCTGCACAAAAAATATGGTATTTTATTTATTACTAAATACAGTAAAAATAATCAGTCAAACAAATTAATTTTTTTAAATGCCGATCTAACTTTGCACTGATCAATGGATTATAAGTTGACAAACGTTTAAATAAATAAATAAGTAAAACATTTTTCTTCATGAATAGTATTTTTTTCTTTAAAGAGTGGTCGGAAGCACAAATGTGCAGTAAAATGTGCTTAGTTCATTAACACATTTTCCCGTGGTGACTGAATGTTACAAACACATTTTAC
Organism: Octonoba sinensis; assembly: GCA_038502835.1. NCBI lineage: Eukaryota > Metazoa > Arthropoda > Arachnida > Araneae > Uloboridae > Octonoba > Octonoba sinensis. Next base: position 75,726,078 of record CM076605.1, read on the forward strand.
CATACTTTCAACATTATAAATCCTTTGTTGTAATCTTTTGTTATTAATTTTACACGCATAAAATTACATATCACACGCATATTTTGTAGTTTCATTGAAGATTTTGCATCAGTAGGATACTTAAGCTGAACTTACTTTATAGAATGATCCCATATCTTAATTGTCCAATCTGCGCTGCAGGACAAAAAGACACGGGGGTGGTACGGATTCCAGTGAACACTGTATACAACGTTGCCGTGATCTCTGTAGGTTTCTAAATATTGAGCTGTTGACAAGTTTGCGCATTTGTGGAGGAGCCCACTTTCAGTTCCAATAAGATACATATCATTGTAGGTAGGATGGAAGGATATTGATGTGCCGCAGCCTACATCAGAAAAATATAAAAGGATAAGTAACGTGTTAAACACAGGAACACACACGTGCAATCTTAATGAAAACTTTCAAAACGTAAGAGCGTAAAACCGTAGAAGGTAAGATGGAAGAATAAACAACATGATATACTTCCTTTCCAGCAATCAATAGATTCCTCCATTTTACCTGGAGGCTTCAGTACCTATTACGTTTTTGCACTCATTGCACAAGGCAGAAGGCATTTTTAAAGAACAACTTAAAACGCCTTATCTACTTATATATAATTAAAGGATTTTTATTTATATTTTGATATAGTTTTTACATCATTTTTTGTTGTAGTTGAGAGTGTTGTAACTTTCGTGATAAGCTGTGTTGAGAATGGCAACGCGCTTTCCTCCACTAGAAATTAACTCACTTGAAGTTTGAAAAATTTGTTATTGAAGATTTGTGTTTTCGACAAAAATTGTAGCGAAGTTAATAGCTCTGTTGTGTTTGAAATACATTAAATGTTTTCTTGACTTATTTTGAATATGTCGTCATTTTCCTTTGCAAAGATGTTGTGAGGTCATCGGGTAAATGATTTTTGAATTGGCTCCGAACTTTTTGAAACGCAACAAGCTGTATATAACGTCAAATACAACATCATCAAGGATATATTAAAGGATTGAAGGAGTTTGAAAATATGGTTTCTAATAATAATATTCTATTCCGTTGTTTTACATATTTTATTTCATCGCATACCATTTTTATCCTTAATTTAATTTAATGTATCGGAATGACCAGTTATCTAACTTTCGGTTAAACTCAGTACATTAAGCCTTGTAATAATTTTATACTGCATTACACCGATAGTTTTTTTCCATAACAGGTGAAAGTTAAGTAGTGGTTCACGTTAGCTTAAAAATGCATTACTTTAGACGGATACTAATTGAGCTAGTTAAAGTATATATCAGTACAGCGTATCACTTTCAAATCTGTATTGAGACAGAATTTTTAGCACACAAGTTGTATAATACGTTTTTCTTGCCTCAATCTATATATATATATATATATATATATTGGGGGGGGGGGGGTTATGGGATTCAAACTTAATACTTCGAACAGATAAAATATTTCTATAGAAAAACTTGAAATAAAATTGTTAATTTTGGAAAAGTAATGTTTTTTTTTTTTTGAAAATGTGAAAGGGTTCCAATCAAAAACCGTACTTAATATGATAAGTAGACTTTCACTGATTAGGAAACCATTATGTAAAGTATATTCATTATGGATTTATTCTGCCAATATCTTAATTGTTTCTTCCCTTACTTAGTCTACTAAACAGAGTACCTTTAGAAAATACTGAACGTTAAAAAAAAAAAAAAACTGGTTTTTCAGCTGATCTTACAAAAGTTATATTTTGTTGCAGAAGGTCATGGTTAAAAATTATACTTACTTCCAGCAAGCGTTTCAGAAGAATCAGCAACTCCGGTTGAGGGATCACTATTTCTCAAATTAATAACTTCTGATGGAATTAATTCCGACTGTAAAGAAATATATTCAAATTGTTAAAGTATATTAAATGCACAGTGAGTCTCATAATGGTATTTAAAATACCTTGTCCAACTTGTACATTATTATATTATCGTTCATTTTCAATTGGGCCTAAAAAGCGATTAACTCGGCCATGTTCAACTGTCCACCAGCCCAGTTGCCCCTGACGCTAATTAATCTCTGCTCAAAAAGGAAAAAAAAAAAAGCACCAGAGAGGGGAGGACAAACCAGGATTCATACTCAAATATCCAAAAAAAATTCCATGACTTTTCCAGGTAGGTCCAAAGCAGAATTCCAGGTTAACGTTTAAAGTAAAAATACTTATTAGCAAATGAACTACTTGTACATTAAATACTCCCGCCATAACATTTCATACCATACAATTATACTAACCTCATATTTAAAAATTCCACATGCTCATTAAGATAACAAACTTATACTACTTTTGAATTTCTAGTCTATAGAATTTCAAAAGCAAAAATTTTGTGATACAATACTACTAAAAGATATTAGCTTTTATATTTGCATCCATCTTTTTTCATTTTGTTTAAATTTTAGAAAGTTAACTTAAAATTATAAAACATAAAATATGAAGAATAAATAAAATAAACTAAAAAATAGGATGATCCCAGTGGAGACAAATCAGCTTTTTAACTCTATAATAAGGCATGAAAACAAATATTTTAAAAAATGCTGATGTAGGCACTTTTATGCCATGACAGTATAATAACACCATTATATAAAGAAAAAACCTATATAGGAAAAGGAAGGTGAGCTAATTGAGGATCTAACATCGCGACGAGCGTAGGTTCCCTCCAAGGGGTCCTTGGTAGAGGAAAAAAAATCCCTGACTTTTCCAGGTTTTGTCTAAAATTAACGTTTTCCTGTGACTTTTCCATGACTATTGCAAAAGATATCAATTTCCATGACTTTTCCAGGTTTCCATGATTTCCAGATGGAGTCTGAACCCTGACAAACGGACAGCGGCGTGAAATAAAGCTTCCTGTACGTGCACTTTCATTTAACGAGATAATGTGAATAATGTTCTATTAACTTGAACATTGTAAAACTAATTATGGAAAATTAACTAAATAAATTTTCAACTTTGTTGGGTGCCTTTCATTGGGAACTTCCGTGTATTCAATGATAATCATAACAGCACCAGGGTTGATAGATAAAGTCCGTCTTCCATGGCAAAGTCATCATGTTTTAATCGAAAATGAAACAGCACGATGTTCCTGCGTAGTTGCAGTATCCGCTATACCACAATAAAGAATTCCTTTACATCCTTAATTTTCATCACACTTAAGGTTACTGTATAGAAACTTCGTTACTTGAAAATCTTACTGAGCAATAGATCCCAGGGTAGGGGATCTATTGCTCAAAAAAAGTGGTGAAAAAAAGTACATAATCTTTCTACTGCTTAGCTCATTAATTGACCTATCTGTATTAAACATAAGATCGTTGTTGAAATAAAGGTGGGTAGCACGAGGGAGCACAAAAATTCCATCTTGATTCGTGCTAATATTACAATCACCTAATCATAATCGTTGTTTTTCTACAAGTTTGACTGCGCGTTTTCTTCCTAATAGATTTACGGTTGGCTGTCCGGTCTGGCATCTTCATCCTCTTATCTGGTAAGTCCCATGTATCGGCATTTTTGTCAATGAATGTATTTCTAATGCATTACACCGGTACACCATGGCTGGTCCTTGTTCTCGTAGGGAACATACGAAACATCGTCCACTCGGCCGAAGAATCCATTTAGTCCATCAATATTGGTATCACTTGGTAACATCAGCTCCCTATGGTGGGGAGTAATTCCCTTTGAGTCCTGAAAGAGCCAATACAACAATTACAGTTTGATATGAGCTGTGACAGGATCCAGTTCCGGTACATGCCAATGTCTTGAGATCGGGTTTTTCTTTACTATAATATTTGAGCTGCATCAAAAGTAAAAAATGCGAATACTTCGGAAATTCCTTCCTGATTATTGCTGAGAAGTTCTATGAGGCGTTTTACTATCCTAACGTTATATTGTGAAGCATTTTCACTTCCATTTTGCTCGCCCTGGGAAAAGTTTGTGATGAGAGTCCAATGGGGCAGTCTGCTGGAACCTAGAAATTAATAATTCTTTTTTACTATGGATGACACAGTGATATGTTCATACACTTGCTCACAATAAAACAAGTATTGTAAAAAATAACCTAAAAAAGAACTAAACATTACGTCTAAGAGATCAAAAGTAACGATAAAAATTAACAATTCAAACATTAGAACAATTTTAAGACACGGAGATACGCAATGCTCTAAGATTTCAAAAAACACGTGTTCGGGTCTTAACACCAGATAGCGCAACGCAAAACATCATAAAAAATTTCAAGTTGATTATTTATTAATTGGATTTAACTGAAGAAATCCTGAATTGGATTGGCCCATGACCGTGTTAATCGTCTGTTAAGCACTTTTGAAAAGGAATGATTATTTTTTTCTGTCAATGTATACCTTTGCCAACAACCAATTTACTACTTTGCTATCTGCTGATATTGAGCAAAAATTTCGTTGTCCGTCCATATTATCAGGAAGCCAACGCACCTGTTAAGAACAAACAATAGATGTATTATGCTTGAAAAGAAAAAACAAAGTTAGTAATATGACAAGTAAATTTACAATAGAATATAGTGAAAGATCTCGATATCAAAATACCTATATTCGAGTCGCCGCACAAAGCTGGGCTTATGCACCACAGGCAGAGGCGGCTCGTGGTTCGAAAAGTTGGGGGAGAATTTGTTAACATTAGTCTGATACCATTGAGATATCAGTTGCCCTATCAAATACCATTTTAATTGATTTGTTCTTGATTGTGACATTTACTGTGTACTTCATATTACCTCGATTAATCAAATTTATTGGATATAAATTATAATTGATATTCGTTTGCGACCTCATTACTCACTTCAACTTTATTGGTAGAACCTTCTTTCTTTTTAGCCATACACACTGGAGCGATCTGTCCTTCTTTACCACAAAAGTGACATTTAGCATTTACAGGTTTTTGGATTGTGTGCTGCTTCACATCTATAGCATTTATTTTTTACCTCTTTGCTGTTGCTTCCGTTAGAAAAGTTAATTTTTTTTATCAGCTGCAGAGTGACTTCGAAATTGATTCTGTATCTTGTTTGTCACAAGAGTACAAACCTTCATGTTGGATGCATCTGTATTTACAATTTTCATAGCAATACCAATGTCCATAGCATCAGAAAGTTTTAAGTCTTTTTTTGCAAACAGGTTTTTCTGAATGGTCTCATCATGCAGACTACATACGAATCTATCAGCGCTTCATCTAGGAAAGCATTAAACGCACACGTTGAGCCTAGTCTTCGACATTCCACTATGTTAGCGGAAATTGTTTCTTCTGCAGGCTGGTTGCACCGGTGGAGTCGAAAATGTTCTGCAATGATGATCCGAGCTGGTTTATAATACTCCTGAAGAGTTTTTATCAGTACTTCATATTCAACCTCGCTCGGCTTCTTGGGCGTTAGTAAGTTTCTTAGCAGTTTGTGTTTTTGCCTACGACCGATAGCAATGCTATAACTGTTCCATGTACTACTGTGTTCCAAAACTATTTTGTTGTTTCGTTGAACAGCACGATGATTTTGGCCTAATTTCCTCATAGCAGTAATCAAACCTTTTAATTGATTTCGCCGCTATTGTAATATCTTCACTTATATGTTACGTAAAATGCAATACTGTGTACTATAAATTACTTTATGGATCGTAATAATATATTATATAATACCATGGATCAGTATAAGAAACGTTACTACAAACTTAACATGTTCATTCCGTCATACAATTACAGATGCAGGTAAATTCTTGGTTTTACCTGTTGCCAGGCAATGATAAATACTTGAGAAAAATATAGTATTTTTACCCCTTTCAAATGTTGGAAAGGATTCCGCAGTTCCTTTTTCAAATAAAACTCCAGAAAAAGGAAATTCACCAATTGTAAACTTTGACGCAATGCTCAATAGTTCAGTGTTTTCTTTAGCAAAATTAAACTGACAGTTATATTTTCTGCTTTATATTTTGGGGATATGAAGCTAAAAATTGACCGGGTGACAATGTATGTTCATAACTTTTTGAAAAAGGCACTGCACAAATTTCATCTTGCTGCTTTTAAGTTATTTTTTTTTAAATTCTTCACAATTCCAACTGCTGCAGCTATGTTAGTTATATGCTTGCAATTTATTTAAATCAACTAATATTGGCTTTAACTGATTAAGTAGGTGCTTCGCATTATGTTTCATTGTCATATTAAATAATTTTGATCGTTCAAAATGAGTAAAAGAAACGTTAAAGGGCGCAAATAAAAGTTAAAAGTGGCGGACCAGTTTCAAGAGCAATCAGCCCCCTTCGTCAGTACCGAGAGTAGAATTTTTTTTCTGCTCTCGGTACTAGCGAAGGGGGCCCATTGCCCTTAAAACCGGTCTGCCATTTTTCATCTTTCATTTGCGCCCTTTAACGTTGCTTTTACTCATTTTGAATAAACGCGCAAAGTGCACGCTCAGAAACGCATGCTCAAAACTCACGAAACTTTCGTCGTATTTGACGAAATGGCTTCATGAAAAATGCTCCGAGTAAACCTTTTGTCAAACTGACGAAATTTGTGTAGTAACTTTTTAAAGGCACGTGATCGCGCGAGGAAAGAATCGTTGTAAATGACGAAATTTTCTTGACGATTGCAGAATCGTCAAAAGTGAGAGCTCTATTTCTGAGAGTGTGAATGCTTCTCTTCCAATTTTGATTTTTGTTTGTTTGTGAAGTTTCTAACGTCTTGTTCCATAAAACTTGCATAAAAACCGGCCAATTTCTTAAATATCGTTTTGAAAATTATATTAACTTTCATGACTAATGGCAAGATTGGTTCCATGCCGTTCCTATCATGAAAACTTTTATCACTATTAAATTTTGGGTTCGCTTTAAATTGAGTAGATGTTTATTAACCCCACATCTCACTATTCACATGTTTATTCAAATTAGTTTAAAATCCTTAACACTTTCGTTTTCTTTAACTCTTGTTAAACCATTCAATTTACATCAATGGTTTAAATGAAATAATACGATTTAAATCTTGATTTAAATTGCTAATTCAAATCATATACATCCTGTGGAAAACCATCTTTATGTCAGAAAATATTAAAATTTATTATTAAATTTGATTTTAAAGATTAGAATCCCACCTGTATCACAATGTCAATATGCTCCAATTTATTGTTTTTGTTAATAGCAATTGGTGTTGAGTTGCTCCTCCTAATATCATACACAGCTACAGCTCCATCACCAAATCCAGCTACCAAGAGATACGGACACCCAACGTTGAACTCCACGCATATCACCCCAGACTTGCAAGAAATAATCTTTTCCGGAAAAGATGGACACTTTAAACTGTAGATACAAATGCATCCTGGTTGATATCTCATGCTCATTTCATCTAAAAAGAAAATGAAATCATTTATGGGTTTTAAATTGTTTAAACGGAAAAGTTGTTTTTATTAAAAAAAAATTGCTACAGTGGAAATTTTTTTGTTAAACGATTATGGTTTTATAAAGAGTACGAACATATTACTGTAGATCTTTGTAATTTATTTCAATTACCAGAAGACATGTAACTGCATTACTGACTAAAACACTGATATAATTTTATTGCTACTGAAGAAGTGAATTAATTTTATTTCCGAAGTAGAGGAGGATTGTCAAGAAGTATTTAACCCTTATTCCCATATATCATGTATGCTACCTGAGGTTTTCTCCTACTTTCTATTTGTTAAGTGACATCAGCGCGTATGTTGCATTGTTATTTGCTAGCCCTTATTCTCATAAAGTAGCATATATGCTACCTGGGGTTTTCCTCTACTTTCTATTTGTTATTAAATAGAAAATAGGGGAAAACCCCAGGTAGAATATATGCTACTTTATGAGAATAAGGGTTAATGAAAATAATTGATGTGATTGGTGCTCAAGTATGACTGATGGATTATTTCCGGTGTGTAAGACCATCGCTACTGCCATACTTTCTGAAGTACAAGAAGCGAAACATAAGGCAGAACAGAAACAGACGAGAATAAAAATAAGGACTAACATAACAAATATGTTGTCGAAAACTATGAATATATATAGATGATGTATGAGAATAAGGAAACACAGCCAAAAAACTGATTAAGAAAAGCATCGATGAAAATAAAAAAAAAAGACTTGTGAAACTTCCTCTCCTCCTTCCGAGTGTTCCTGCTTGAACTAAAATCATACAAGACCATGCATGGTCTACAGCTCTAGCTGTTCCGTGAGATAAATGATATTTATGCAGTTATAAAAATGGTGTAATGCATTCTTGTTATGCTTTTGTGCCTTTTCGAATTATCCGCCAGTCTGCAGTAGACGCGCCAACCAATTTCGCGGATTAATAAGAGCTTACTATATAAGAATACAAAGCTTATATTGTGGTATTTTTAATAAAAAGACAATAAATTGAAACTAGTGCACTTCAATATGTTCATTATTTAAAAAGTCCTTACATGTTCCAAACGCTGCAGCAAACATATCTGGGTAATAGTTGTTCCAACTCAAGCTTGTTACAGACATACCTCGCATCACAGGATAATTGAACTTCCACAGCGCCAGTAAAGATCCCATACCTTTGTCTTTAAACTCGTCACTGGGGTTATCATAGAAGTTGAAATCTAAAAAAAGTTTTAATATTATCTATACTCCATTTGTAAAGTAAGGAGGGGAAAAACAATTTTTATGTATTAAATAAAAAGATGAGCTCTTGCCAATGTGATATTTTGAAAGATGCCTTATTTTAAGAGAACACAAATTTAAATGAAATATTGTTTATTTTTTTCCCCTTCAAAACGTTTTGCAAGAAGAGAAACGAGATAATTGAAGTGTGATGGTTCCATTTTGACTGACACTGCCTAGGCACAAGCTTGGAATAAAAGGGTGAGTGAAAGTTGATCATATATCTCAACAAAAATTATAATTTATTTTATTCAAAAAATCCCCATTGTCTATAATTTTCTACAAAGTAATCCATCTTCCTCGTTTCAGCTCCCTTCGGGTGGGGCCTGGGGACAAGAGAGTTGGACACGAATATATTTGTGAGCTTGGGACACGAGATTCTGGTCTATATGAACTAGAGCCACATTTCCCCTACTGTTAGCTTCAGACATGTGGGCTTCGGGCACGACACCACTGAGAGCTACCAATCTTTTTCAATATTTTTCGAGAAGTTAGTTTTTGTTGCCAGTACAATCTAAATGGTCTCCCTATGTTATATCATAATCGTTATGTAGTACTTTGAGTTGAGGCACCTAACAACAGCCGTTGAGTGATGAGCCTCCAACGTTGTTCATGTCTTGTATATGTTGTGTGTTGGTCTTTGTCTTTATGGTTTATGTAAAGTACAGTATTATGTTCCTAAAATCTGTTGGCTTGTATTCAATATAATGAATACATACTCGGCGTTCTGTCACAGTTCTGAGCATGAATAAGAGTAATAAGAAATGACTTTGAAAACAGAGCATTCCACAAAATTTCCCCTTTTTGTGTTTGTTACGAAATGTATCCTTGCGAATAGTTTTTTTAAAGCCAAAAATAAAATAAATAAATAATAATAACTGCTTACCTATATAGATGTCAGACAATAAGTTTTGATCTACCATTCTTTCACATAGCCTGAAGAATTTCCGAGCTTGAGTAAAATTTTCAGTCTGTAAAAGAAAATTAGATTTCACTACTAATTTAATATTGAATATTACTAATTTAATAAAGAAAATATCACTAACTGAACAAAAGACGTTTGAAAAACTATTGAGTTCGATTAAAGTTACTACGTAAAGATTTAATTATGTATGATGTAAACCAGTTAAACCATTACATAAGCAAACATAATGCTGGAGTTAGACTTCTAAAAAATTTGAATATTATGCAAAGTTGAGAATATTTACTTTATGTGAAAAACCAGTTCTGTATTACGAGTAACGGTAAATTTTCAAAGATTAAGTTTTCGTCATTTTGCGAATTTTGGGTTGAGAGACTGGAAAACTTTTCTTCTTCTTCAAAGAAAAGAAGAAACTTACTTTGACTCCTTTTTTACTCCTGCGTGTCATTTTGCATGGTTTTCGCTCATCGCTTTCATTCTTTCCAGCCTGTTTTAAGAAAAATGAAAGACATTAACTACCAAAAACCGGAAAACTAAATGGAAATGGTTCGACAGCAGATGATTGTAACTGTAGCTTTATAAGAAGTCCATTGTGCGGAACTAAATTAAAGGAATGAATGTTGTGTTGTAAATTTCGAAATTTACTGTCCGTCTAATATTTAGCATAATAATAATTAATATGTTTTGCGTAGAAATCAATAAATTTATTCCTATGCAAAATTCCTTGGAAATACCTTCAGAATTTTTGCCTAACGTAAAGAAATTTATCATTAAAATCTTCAATGAAGTCATTAGAAAGTTCGAAAAGTTTTGGAATGGTTTTGCAAAAAGAATATAATGCTGAAAAATAGCAGGACTTTTTTAAAAAACCAATGTGTCTTTACTGGCACTTGCTAGCACGATTTAATGAAAGTTTTCATTTCAAATATTTTCTTTGTCTTTCTCCCAAAAACTTAAAAATCTAACATTGTCATTATTGAATTATTTAAAACAAATTCTGAGAAATAAAATACAGTCTCCAAAAAGTATCGCTTCCTTTAATTCAGAGGTCGGCATCCTTTTACTAAGAGTGTACTGCTCCAGCTTCATCGACTTTATTTAGCAAAGCCAGCTTTATTTAGCAAAGCTTTTTTTTTCTATGAACACTATTGTAGACTTCAGCTTCTGAATTAGTGTTTATTAGTCGTTACTATTTCGTTTCTTGTACTTTCTGATTTCTCGTCGACTTTCATTCTTTCCTTTTAACTCTTTCAGAGAGCGTTGGATTTATCTCTCTTCTTTTCTTCATCTTCTTTCCCAGAAATAGTTTCAAACTTCTTGCTCTTATGTACGTTCACTGATACCGACTGGACGCGTTGTTACTGGTAGTCGGCTTTTTAGCCGTTTCCTTTTTCACACTGTAGCACTGCTACAAATTCGGTCAAACCGGCATTGAAACAGTCCCTTCAAACCGTAGTTGACGTCTTGAAATATCTCGTGTTCACGCTGCAGACAAAGTTGTTGGAAGTTGTTCTGTTGTCTAAGCCTTTATAAAAAATATACAAATGCCCTCACTCTCAGAAATAGAATCGTCACTTTTGAGGACTTTTCAATCGTCAAGAAAATTTCGTCATTTACAACGATACTTTTCCTCGCGCGATCACGTGACTTAAAAAAGTTACTACACAAATTGCGGCAATTTGACAAAAGGTTTGCTCGGAGCATTTTTCACGAAGCCATTTTGTCAAATACGACGAAAGTTTCGTGAGATTTGAGCATACGTTTCTGAGAGTGCTACTGTGTAGAATACTTTCAAATATTCAAATTTTAAAAAATCAAATTATAGAATATATATGAACAAAATATTTTTTCAGTCGTTTGTATAAAACCACAAAAGTTCATTAAAAAGGGGAAAACATTAATTCTTACTTCTCTTGATTCATATTCAGATACAATCGTTGCTGGAGAAACGTTTACTTCGTATTCAAACTGAGGCATAGGGTCAGTTTGAGTCTCTCTTTCCTAAAAATAAAAATAATGTATTACCCCATTTTTTAATGAATTAAAAATGACTTTATGGTACAAAAATTTATTGCATAACTGCTCTTTTATAAAGGAAAAGTTAAAATGTTAATTAACTTATTGAACTGCAAGCATGAAAAATAAATTATCAAAATTGTTATGTGCTATTTCCTTAATTAGAAAGTTTTTTTTTATCTCCTTCATAATATTTTATGGACTCATTTTTCCCACAAAATATAGTTCTACAATTTATAAGATTAACTTATTGTGTGCATAAAAACAAAGAAATGTTTGCCTGATTTTTTTGGGTAAAGGATACACGTTTCAGATACTATTTGTAGCATATATAAGGAAAGAACGTATTTCATTTTCTCATAAGCCTAAAAGGGGGGGGGGGAGGGCATGACGGGAGAAAAAACTTAGGACTTGAGCTCTAAAAGCCTGGCCTAATTTATTTTGCTTGATGTTCGGACTCTGGAGTAAAATACCAAAAACGGTGAAATATTAAGCAAATCTTCTTCAATCTAAGCAATAATTCAGGATAGTATCAAATAACATTTATTTTTCAATAGAAACGAGTGTTTCTTATGCACACCCTGTTGTTTATACTTTAAAGGTATATATACTCATATTAAAGGACTTTTGGAAATCGTAAACAAACTTATAAGCCATAGGTATAGCGATTATACATAGTGTAGATGTTAAACACACGAGAAATAATATTAGCTTCGTAAAAGAAGTAATAAGTAGTTACTTCTGTTTTGAGTGGTGCACTACATGATTTACTTTTAATTGAATATAATTTATTAATGAACTGCGTCTTTCACTTATTATACTGCAAAAATAAATAACAAAATAAAAATGACGTTTACATTATTGGAAAAGGAAAAAAGGACATGTATTACCTTGCTCAAAAAAGTCATTGTTTGTGTTGCTCTATCACAAAAGTTAAATTTGTTCTTCCTCTTTGTGTCCAATTCCTCCACTTTTACCACATCAGCATCTGATTCTGGAACAAAAAAAGTTTTTAACCTGCTATCATTTATATTTAGGAATTTAAAATAATTGTGTAAATTAAAAGTTAATAATCTCTTTCGATATCATTTCATCTCTCACATTTGGTTCCAGATTTTGGCTTATTTGTGCAAGTAAAAGGGACTGATATTATATAAGGTCACACGGTTCAGTCAACATATTATTTCAGTCACAAATTACATCATCGTTATTCATAAACAGCTTTAAGTCAAAATTTGCATTAATTTCAAAGCAAGAACAACAAGCCCTTTCTTAAACGTACATACTTCATTAGCCATTTTACTGTTTTAGAAATTATTCCTATGACTGAAAGAAATCCCGAGTTATGTTTCCTAAAAGCACTGTCAAATTTTAATAGTTTATCGAAAAAATTGTGGCACCATGCATCCTCGCCATCCATTAGGTACACTTCTGAAAACAAATGCGAGAAAGCATTTTGTAGGAGAGAAGATTCTCTCCTACAAATGTATATTTATTGGAATTCTTAGGGAAGTATGTAGAAAATATTTTGTGTTGTTGAAAAATTAAAACAGACCAACACTAATAGTGAACATTACTTTATTATCTTACTCACTTTAATAATGCTTAGAGTGTTCACGAAAAAATGTAGCAAAAAAGTAAACTCCATGTCGATCTTTTACCAACATCCCCAGATGCGTCTCACATATCGAAATCATTTACCTAAAACTTATTTTTTTCCTCGAAAGCAATATGTGTTCGTATTTTTAATTTTATTGAAGTAATACTTCTTTTGGTGCGATAAGTGTAATTTGAACATGAAACGGAAGTTACGACACAAGATACCGTAAACAAGATGCGCATTTGTTTCTCTTTGGAATGGCTAAATTAAAGATGTCGGAAAGACGCTTTTACCTCTTTTGTTACCCATCTGGCAAAAACTATAGAAATTTGCTTTTCGATCTTTTTGATTGTTCCGTTCAAACGTTTATTCTTCTTCGGAAAGTATTTTTCGACTAAATTTTCGAAGAGCTAGAAGCACTTAGTCGGGATTGGAACCTAGTTAGTGAGCAATCTTGGCGATACAACTACTGCTATACCAACTGTCCTAATAGCACTTGTTTTAAACTAAGTGTATTTGCTTTTTATTCGTTGCAATATAATTAGTTTTACCATCGTCCAAAGCAAGCTGCCTGGCAGAGTGCCAAGAAGAATCCATTAATGTTCAAAGGGGGAACTGCTGTTATATGAAATGTGCCGTTTTTGTTCTCGCTCTAGTTCGTTTAGAATACTTTATTTCTTCTGAACTGATGCTATATGCCAGTTTATAAATTTAGTAATTTTCAACAAACAGTGAAGCATACATTCTGATTCGCGTACGAAATAAACGCGGCAAAATGAACTTCCCTAAAACTCGAATGGATTCGTTCTTTTCTGCCATGCGCAGAAGCGTCCAAATATCATAAGTCCGTGGTCGAACTGTAATATCAATAAACGGGTTTTAAAGAAATACACTTCTAATGACTGAATAAAAAATTATATTTTAATATTTGGAAAGTAAAATTAAAAACTAACATCATGTGGGACGGGGGAGGGATATATTGCTCGTACAACTTCCGTTGCGTCTTGAAATTACCCAATCAAGAGTTGATCTAGGCTTTTTTAGGGTCCCATATTTGGGGGAAAAAAGGAAAAAATAAATAAATTGAAAAAAATATGTAATTATAGAATTTTTTTTAAAAGGGAGCTTTTTCCATGCAATAAAATTTTGTAAAAGGACCTTTTTTAATGTAATTTTGTGAAAGGGCGTTTTTTATGAATTTAAATATTGTGAAGAATTTTTTTTATAAATTTGAGTTTTGTGAAAGGGCAACAAACCGGCTCCAATTTTTGCCTGGATTGGCTACTAACAATTATCTTCATTAAACATTCATTCAAATAAAAAACTAATGAAAAAAAATAAATAATTCGAATTTAAGAACGGAATCGTTTCTTATTTGAAAAGTGTATTTTAAAATATTTCTTTGTATTATTAAAGAGTAAAAAATCCGTCTTCCAAAAATGCCACCGTGGACGAAACTGCAGCCCTCTCAGCTACATTACGGGAATGTAGAAGTCCTCTACGGTAACCCCCTGAATACGATAAAAAAGCGAAACTTTTCTCTTTTCAAACTGATATAGTTGTTTCAGTTTCCCTAACTCTTATTACGTTTCATTAACTCTTGTTCCAGGTGTCAGTATCTCAACTGAATAGGGGGCGTGCTTGCATATTTTAAACAAACTGTCGGCTTTATTGGTATTACTTTTCAAGATTTACTCTTCTTTTTATTTTTTTCTTAATGAACACAGGCCAACTAAAGTGAGTACTTTGTGAGAAAAGAATACAAGGATCTAATGGATAAAATATTTAGCTTCTTCATCAATTACTATCGTTGTTGTTGAAAAAACGTTATGCTGCACCCCACTCCCTTCTTTTCCCTATGTAGCTTCAATTCAATGTAAACAGTATTAGTTTACCTTCTTTTTCAATTTCGGGAGGCTTAGGAATTATCGTTCCGGTTTGGCTATAAAACACTACTGTACTGCATTTGCTGTCCAGTGGTTTGTAGGCTCTGTCCTGAAAACAAACAATTTTCACTTTTGTAAAGTATAAAAGAAGCAATTAAAATTATTTCAAAATTGTAGTCACGAAAAAAAAAATTGTATTTAATGAAATTCCTTCAGAGCAATTGGGAACGTCTTGCCTCGTTCCGTGGTAATTTATTGAAACATTCAAAACATCAGTTGTAAATCTGGTTCAGTTAGACGAGAAGCCAATTGAGTTTATTGAGTAAGAAAGAGAGGAATATTCTGAAATTAACTTACTTTGTAATTATATTCTACACAGCTCTCGTCGAAGTACGGATTTGTTGTAGTGAGCACTGTAGTGATGTCATTATCTAATTCCTAAAATAAAAGTGAAGCATGATGTCATATTTGTGATAGTTTTGGTTCGTTCTATTGCATTTAATGGCGCAAACTTCTAATTATTCTATATGCTTTAAACAATGGTTAAAAGCCTAAAAAATAAAAGAAGTGGGAACAAAAATGAAAAAAAATGGGGGGACAAAAAAAAAAAAAAAAAAACACGCAGTGACTAGAAAATTAGCAGGTGAATTTAAAATGTTGTTTTTTTTAGTAACAAAAGCATCACAAAAAATATTTGCATTCAAGTACATCCCAGTTTTTCTATTTTATCAAGACAAAAAAAGAGGAGATTTCCTATTTTGTCGAGACAAAAAAAAAAAAAAAAAGTGGGCTACAAAAAATGAAGCTTGGACGATAAAAGCTTTAATTATTCTGAACATTTTAATGTCATAATAATTAGACACTTACCTCTACAGTTAAAAATATTTGTTTCAACTGATTTGATATGGTTGGCTGTAAGAAAAAAAAAGTAGTGAGTTGATTTATGACTCAAGTTATTACATGGAAATAAAATACTTTGAGTTGGGTTGCATTTAAACAAACAATAGTATGCATACATGATTTCACAAAGATATGCGTTTGGGTAACCGTATTCGATATTTAAATAATCTCTTTGAAATCTTCATTACTTTCATGTTGAACCGAATCTCCAAAATTTGCCATAACTGAAAATTTTATTCTCACTCACTAAGTTATACTATTTCAAATAAAATCTTTCGACAGAAAAAATATTGATGGTTAAGACTATAACTTACGCGTAACAATGTATTTTACTTAAAGTGATCGATTGATACTGTCTACCCATATTTCGGCTGCATTTTATTTTAATTTTTATGACACTGCGAAAGGTTTCTGCATTAAACTTGGGTATCTTGTGTGTTTATAACTGTATATAAATAAAATGAAATAATAGACTAAAAGTTCAGAAGCATTTGGTCACTTATCATATCGTACTTCATTAAAAGAAAGCTTCATCGTACTTCATTAAATGAAATGATGTCTTTACATATCAATCTAAAAAGCAGATTATTTTAAAAGAAATAACTTGATTTAGTTCCGAAATAAAATTTGCTTTAAGATGTGCAGCACGTGCAATGTAATACAATAAAACAGGAGGAAAAAAAATCTCACCTTTTTACGTAATTTTTCTATATTTCTCTTAAACATAATTTAGCTTTTTAAAATTTGATTCTTCTAATTTATGGAAATTTGATTAGTACAGAGTTAATACGTAGAAAACCATCCGAATATAAAGCTGAAGAATAAGTCTCCAACGCGTTTTCCCTTACTGTTATTTCGTAACTATGGAAACACAATCTGGAAACTTTTCAACTTCTCCAAGAACAGTGTTACTAAGGAAAGAAATATTTTTCAGAAGGTTTTTTTTCTCTCCAAATTAGAAATCATTAATCTAACGAAATATGTGCTTGGCCAAATTTTACTGGTTTTACAAAATTGTTATTACGCATTCAGTAGGAATTATTTTGAAGAATAAATTAGATTTCTCCGATGCGCAGCTTATTCATAATATTTAATCTTCATTTATTTATACAGGGTAGAGGGGGTCATTATATCTTTTCTGTATTATTTTATGATGTATTCGTTTGCATTAACCCTACACTGCGCAGCGTTGTTTTTTTGAAAACAACACCTTTTTTTTTTCGCTCTTGTTTTGTAATTTTTTTTAACAAGGGGAGCACTCTTTCGATGTATTTTGTATGTAAGATTATAATAGTTAATATTGTTTCCCCTAGATCTTGTAAATGGGCTCAAGGTTCATCTTTTGCAGCAAAATAGTAAGACATGTTGATTTTAAAAAAAAATAAAAATCAATAACTTCTTTTTTTTTTTTTTTACAAATTTTAAGCAACTCTTTTATTTTTTAAATGCTTTTAAAATAAAATAAATGTTAAGTTGTCCGAAAAATTTCGTGAAAAATATATATTAGGGCGCCTCTTTTACTTGTTGTTTTAAAAAAAGGGGTGCAAAAAATAAAAAGTGTAGGGTTAAAGTCAAACTCAGTTAAAGTTGATACAGATTATAGTCAGAATACGGAAATTTGTTGAACACGGAACTCAAAAAGCTTTTAATGTTCTATTTCATCCAATTACATCGTCAGAGACTCCGCCCAAAATTGCCACCCAAATCAATCGTTCGTTGTGGCGAGTGGAAAGAGTACAAGTATCCGACTCGGCTGTGGGCAGCATATTTCTAATATTCACTTACCCTTTTTATAGTCAAAGCAACAACTTTGCCTATACACACAAATTTTGTGACCCTTTATTTATTTATTTATTTTCGATTCCTTTGGTATATTTGAATGTTCCGGAAGTTTTGAAGTCTCCATCACTATATTAGAGAATATAATGCAGTATTCGGGCACTTCTCAAATAATGTCTAATTTTTATTACAATACAAATGCTGTTTTTGTTTGAGGATTTCATATTAATATCAATGTATAAATAATAAGTTTTTCGATAAGAAGTAATTTAGTGCTACAGTAGAGCCTCGATTATCCGAGGTAGTGTGGACCGAGGGTACCTCGGATAATAGAACACTCGGACTCTGTCCAAATCGGGAGGGAAGCATGGGTTGAAATGAATGAAAATGTCGTCAAAGGAGTAAAGAAAATGCATTTACTGTACATATAATGAAATGAAAAAATGACGTTTCATACATTCAAATATCTAATTTTATATGTACACATCAGTACATAAACAGAAACATGTTCCAGTTAAAGTTGTCTCTTGAATAAGTCTATGTATATATAGTATATATATATTGTTTTCTGCTTAACGGTTGTTCTAGGCCTTTATATCACCAGAAATTATTGGATAACTGACGTCAGTCAGTGACGCCGCCATTGGCTGCCAAAAAAATTTTTTTTCAAGGGCAAATGTACCTCGCTTAACTCGGATAAATTACCGGAACTCGGTTAGTCGGGGCTCGGATAACCGAGGCTCTACTGTATTTACGAAACGTAAAAAGCGAGTCGACTGCAAAACCCAGACATGCAACGTAAATAAAAGGTGCACAACTTAACCGCAAAGTTACGTCCTTGCCATATTTGACCAACAAAAACAGTCGAATGAAATGAGCTGGGGGGAAGGGGCAGAAATTTCTCCGAAAACCAGACCAACCACAAAACTTTTAAGCGGAATGAAAGAGAGAGAGCAAAAAAAAAAAACATAGGTAGTCAGATTTTGAACATTCTTCTAAAAATAAAGAAACACTCATAGCATGAATATGAATCATTATGTCTCTGCCAGTTGAAATATTAAATTTTGTATTAATATTCTTAATGTCTTGTTTTGTAGTTATTGCAGTTAGGTGCAATCTTCTAGTGCTTTCTGCACTAACCAGGTTATTTCTGATTGCTTTCAATATCTTGTTCGGACTAATCCCTTGTTTCAATTTTTCGTCAATCATTTCTTGCTCACATTTGGTTAAATACAGTGAGCCAATATTTTCAGAGTAATGATCCGGTTATATTTTATATCTTACTGTACCATCTGGAGCAGCGATTCTCAACCTGTGGGGCGCCCCCTCCCTAGTGGGGCACGAGCACACGAGAAAGGGGGGCGAGAATATCCAAGAGAAAACATTACTTTAAAAAATTACTTAACTGATGAAAGGAAGGCACACATACACATAGAAAACAAAGTACATTTCGACATATTTAATAACTTATTAAAATAAAAACAAATTACTAAATTAAAACTTTCTTAATCAAAATATACTAAGTTAAAAACAAATTTAATAATTATTAGTAACTTCCTTGGGCCTGTCTTTCAAAGCAATGTTTTTCCAAGGAATTCTTAATATTAGAAATTGCCACCCTCAGTTATTTTTATATTTAGCCGAGATCTATAGTTTGTCTTCGAAGAAGCCACAACAGGAAATTCAGCTTCACAAAAGTTGTTGAGGATGTTGAAAATGGAAATAGAATGCGAAATGCCCTTGTTTTTAGTGCAGAAAAATCACCCTCTACTCCTGCCCAAAATTCAAATAGTGATTTATTACTAAATTAATTTTATTGCTAAAATTACTTGTTTTCAATCTTGTTTTGGCATTCAAAATAATTAAAAAACAGAATTAGTACTCATATACATTATTGTTGTATACATTTTATGGTAAGGGGGGTATGGGGGAAGCGAGGAAAATTATGATAGAAAATTTGGCCCCGAATACTGAAAGGTTGAGAAACGCTGATCTGGAGAGAGGTACGAAACTAACGATACTGTGCAGTTGAAACTTGGTTTTCTGTAATAAAAACTCTTTGAAACGTATGCTCAAATCTTACGAAACTTTCGTCGAAATTTGACGAAATGGCTTCGTGAAAAATGCTCCGAGTAAACCTTTCGTCAAATTGCTGAAATTTGTGTAGTATCTTTTTTTAAGTCACGTGATCGCGTGAGGAAGGAATCGTTATAAATGACGAAATTTTCTTGACGATTGAAGAATCGTCGAAAATGAGGATTATATGTTTGAGAGTGAAGTCATCCTGTTACTGCTTTGTTTTTTTTTTTTTTTTTTTTTTTTTAAATATTATCCAGTTCTGAGACACTTAAACTAGTAAATTTTTTCTCATCCTTGCTCGGAACCTTTTCTCTTTATTGGACAAAGTTGTTTCGTTTCTCTTCTTCATATAATAATTTTTCTGTAGTGAAAATTCTTTATATGAGTTATTAAAAATTTCTGTCGAAATACATTTGCTGCCATTTGTACTTTCTACATGTTCTCTTAAAGCTTGTGCTCTTGAAAATGTCTGCAGGCATTTATTTTCTTGGCAAACGTAGCCTCTTGTAACTGAAATTGGATAAAAGAGAAAAATATCATTTGAAATTAATAATAATAATAATAAAATACTGCAACTTCAGGACAAAGTAATTCTAATATAACATTCCTGCCATCCTGGGAATCGAATCCCGGACATGTGGCATGTAACACGGAAGGCTACCACTTAGCCACTGGGCCTTACTACATACATACACTATGTATAAGTGGATTGTATTCTATGACTGCTCTAAGTGACGGACATGTGTACACGCAGTGATGTTTCCAACCACGGTGTCACCCGGTGCGGCAGTTGGGAGGAACCTCCCCCCTCCACCCACCAAAAATATATATTCTTGTGAACGAAAAATAAAGAAAAAATATAAATAAATAAATTTAATAAAAAGAAGCGAAGAAAAAGTGGTATTGATTTTTGGACAAAAGTACAATGTACTTACTAATGATAGTTGTAATAAATTGTGTGAAGGTTTTAAACATTTTAAATGATTTTGATTATGAATTGAAATAACAATTTTAAAAGTAAAAAGGAATGCCGTACGATCTATCTTTTTTGTTGTATGTTGTAATTCTTTTAAGGTTTATCAGGCACAAGAGCGCACTTTGGTGAACATTTTCACTGATCCATTTGCTATCTACTAATAGTAAAAAATGTCTTAACAATTTAAAGAGCCATTTTTTCGTAGTATCGGTACGTTAAAATATTTTTCAGATTTTGTTTGTTTCAAAAAAGAAATTCATATAGGACAGTAAATAAGATTAGCATGATTTTTCCCACCCTCCTTTGAGGAGGAGGGATATATTTGAATATTGACGCATGTGGCGGTAAATATATTTCTCAGAGTCTTTGGGACAAGATTCTGCAAATCAGAAAGGGTAAAATAGCTTAGTATAAACATCTATAATTTGATGAATTTGGTGAGAAGCATACTTCTCACCGCCTTAGAAAGGGTTAATGGTGAAGTTATGATCTACATTCTGTACACTCTAAAGATTATTTAATAAACTAATCACTACATTTATTACATGGGTGGAAGTGGGACGGCAAACTATTAGAAAGGTTTGATTCTCGTTTAAAAGTTTCAGTTCGCATTTCCGCGGAAAGTTTCAGTTTGGATGTGAGTGGAAAGTTTTCGTTTACAAAAAATGTTTTTTTTTCCCCCACTGTGGCTCACAGAGTACAACAAATTACTTATTGCAACACACCTGTTTGATCTCTGAAGTCGGAACAGTCACTATTTGCAGATTAGATCGATGTCTTGTAAAGTCCGGTTTCGGTAAAGCTTTAGTTAGGTATAGCGTTTCCCAACCGGTGGTTCGCGAACCCCCACGCGTTCGTGCGTGCAAAAAGGGGGTTCGCGAAAATAATATTGTAATGACGGAATTTTTTTTATCGCTATTGTAAAAAAAACGAAACAAAAAATTTACATACGTGTAGAAGGTATGCAAAAACGATGGACTGGCGTAGGAAGCATACATGCAAAATTTGGAAATGCACACCTATTTCTACTATTGCCTGATTTCTAAAATTTGGATCACAAATTGATACCGAATGATATTCATTGCTGCATTTAAAATTTTTAGAACGTATGTTTCTTCTACCATCTCCCACTTTTGCAACGCAAGCGCGAAGAACAAGTCGGAGATATGAAAATTTACTAAATAAAATGTAAAATTTAGCATTATTTTAGGGTAATTACTCATTACAGGCCCTAAAGTGGAACCAAAAGATTTTTATTCATAAATTTTAAATTTGGGTTCACATTTATTACACTTTATTCCAACTTTTCTGCATTATCGAAATTATAAATTTAAAAATATGTATATTTTAATTTTTTTTTTAAAATTTCCAAAGTATTACCAAATTTTGTAAATTTCAACCGAAAAATGGAACCTATCAGGAAAATGATTAAAAATTTTTTTTAGGAATACATAAGTTTACTTCCCTAACCATAATTCCAAAAGAACAAATAATAAATAAGTAATAAAAAATATTTATAGCTGCATTTTAGTTTTATTCCAATTTAGATGTTTTGCAATAATTATGTTTTCATTTCTTGTCATGAAGTACTGCTAGTAAATTTTATAGTTCTGTCACTCGTTACTATAGACTACAGAAAGGGGTTCGCCATTTTCTTTCGGGTCTTAGAAGGGGTTCGCAAGAGAAGAAATGTTGGGAAACACCGATAGTTACTACACCTGCTATTAGAGTTGTAAAAAACCCACAGTTTTTGAAAGCCGGGAAAAAACACGGGAATTTTGGGGAATAAACCCGGAATTTTGGGGAATATCGGGAATTTTGAATGTAAACAAAACAGGAAAGAAAGCTACATGGATATGTGTGTACAATTAATAGATTTCAATACTGTAGATCTAACAACTTTTGTGGAGAAAGTCGCAATGATATTGTGTATAAGTCACAAATTTTGAAACGTTGTGGATATTTTAAAATATTTAATAGCTCTTGATAAAAATGCAACAGAAAGATTGCATCATATCAACAGCTGGCATATTTGAAAGGAATTGGGAAAAGATTTTGCAGATCTAATGCGATAAAAATAATAAAAATGCTTGGGGAGTTTTCGACTCATTTAAATCAAGCATTGTGACCACAATATTTAATTTTTAGCATATCTGTTAGATGCGCACACGTTAGGATAGAATTAATTTAAGTGTTGCTGAAAACACAGAATATTTGAATTTTTCAAAAGAAAGATAATCATGCCTACTCTAATGAAATTTCACATAAAATAATAACTTTTTCAACAATTTCTTTTCCTTTCCACTAGTTGTTAATCAAGTAAATCCCAATGTCCTGGGAGTTTATGATTTCCACAAGCTCCCAGCAATATTATGCATCATTATTTATTTTGATGAAAGTATTTTAGGATTATTTACTGAAAAAGCTTCTTCAGCATTTGTTGACATACTAAATTCTTTTGATGTTTGGTTTGTTTCTTTCTAAATTCTGTAGTCACTTAAACTATAAAACTTATGTTTGTTTTCAAACATTTTAATAATAAAGAGTAATTTAACTTTGCTTTCAACATTAAGAGAGAATGCACCAGTTTAAAGTAATTTTTTTTTTCATTATTCCCTTTTGCAACGTTACAGTAAAATATAATGTAAATTAGTCACATAAAATGTGTAGAATAAATCTAAATACAATTAAAAGTGATTAAATTTCTATGCCACTTTAAAATGGAAGAGCATTTGATTTAGAATTTAAAATTATATCATACATTTTTATCAAATGCCCTTATTTATATATAAAATTATATTTTTTAGAAAGAAATTAAATAAACACTTACCTGTTAAGAAATAGAATGTGCTAATAGTGTGTTTAGCTATTTACAATCGTATATTCGCACCAGCATTTCTCAAAAAAAAAAAAAAAAAAAAAAGAGACGAATGTTTTTATTATTATTTTTAAAATAGGCTATAAAATAACTGAAATTATATAAAAAGAAGTTGAATTACCTCACCTTAATTTGAGAAATACTGGTCCGTTTGTTTTATTTTTGTTTTTTTATGTGCATACATTAACAATGAACAACATTAAAACATACAAAATGAAATACATCTTTTTATTTTTAATCATTTTCAGTTTCATCATTGTCAACTGACAGTGATTTTGATTGTAAAATGAGATTTGACCTAATTGACACCAGTTTTGAAACTCTTTCATTGCTAAGTCTGTTGCGTGTTAATGTATGAGTGTGTGAAAAGGCAGAAAAATCCTTTCACATGCAGCAGAAGAAGGGGGTATAGAAAATAACCGCAAGGCAATAGAGCTTAAGCACTGGCTCTTAAAAAAGCCTTTCCACCACACAAGAGGAGTTACAAACTTCGCACTTTCCCACACAGCATTATTACTAAACACAGAATCACGAGATTTATATTGTGCAAAATTTGCTAATATATTCGTAGTTGGTTCATCGAAAGGAAAGCTTGAAATAAAATCTACCTCCAGATTTAAAATCTTCATCATTCAAAGCTGTTTCAAAATAACGTGGATCTAATAAATATGCAGCATAGTGTATTGGCTGGCAAAACATTACACGTCGTGTCTCCACTAGTTTTAACTGCTTCTTCTTCTTCTGTTTGTAATGGAGTTGAAATAAGAGATCCTAGAGACTCTTTCACAGACATTCACAAGGCTATGAATACTCATCCAGAACATATCATTATCAAGAACTAATCGCCTGATTTCCCTATCTATATTCAGTTCTTCAATCAATACAGCCTCTTTCAGGGATTCTTTTCCACTCAAAAGACTTTCAAACATAATCAAACTGCTACATCACCTTGTTTCGGCAGGAAGTTTTAGAGTAGATGCAGCCGACCCTCTTTTCATTTTTTGTTTTGAAGTAAACACAGATAATAGTGCCTGTTTATTCTTAACATATTTGACAACTTCCTTTGCACTTGAAATAATCATTTGAAAAGTGTTAATCTTATAAATATCGCCCAACAATAAATGTAGGCCATGCGCTGCACAACCAACTGTAAAAATATGTGCATGCAGTGTTTGAATTAATTGCCATGCTGCTTTCATGTTATTAGCATTATCAGTTACTAAAGCTGTAACTTTCTGAACACCTATCTCATTGATGACTTTTTATCAATTCTTGGCTAATGTATTGTGCAGTATGGTGATTTTCTTTAGTTTCTAAGGATTTGTAAAATATTGGTGTAGGTGTAGTTACTATGTAACTCACAATACCTTCGTTACGGACATTACTCCAACCATCTGTGATAATAGTGACAAAGTCGGACTTCCTAATTTGTTCATTTACAAAATGAAAAACTTCTTCATATTCCTTATCTAACAATCTAGTACTTAAATCGTGTCGGGAAGGAACATTATATGATGGCCTTATTTGTTTAAAAAACTGTTGCCAAAAGCTATTTTCAGTTAACGATAAAGGCAAATTAGATGAATAAATTGCTTTGGCGAAAGCAGAGTCTAATTTTCCATAATTAAAATTTTTTGAAAACTCCCGGGAATTTTCAAAATTTCCTTCCCAAAAAACCCGGTTTATTCCCGGGAATAAACCGGGTTTTTTCCAACCTTTACAACTCTACCTGCTCTCATTTCGTTGTTTGAATGTTATAAATAAATTAGTCCTGTTCCCTTTTGATGTTTAATGATGTTAGTTTATTTTTAATAAACTAAATTTATTAAAAATAAAATTATATTAGAAAACTGAAGATAATAAACTAAAAATGATGAACCTTAATAGTTATTTTTAATAAAATCTGGAATAATTTTATTAATTCAGTTGAAGAAAACATTAAATTAGAAAATTTTTTATGTTAAGTTATAACTATTTACGTAATAAGATTCTTAGTCAGATTATGGGAAGTTGCTTTCATAGTAAGATTAAAATGGGGAAGGGGGAGGGGAGGGAGCCTCCGTAGCTGAGCGGACAAAACGACTGGTTCCGGTGCCTGCCTGCGCGCAGTGAAGAGGCTTGGATCCGATTCCCACTTTCCCCTGGGTGTATTTCTTTCTGTGTATTGTAATTCTATTGTACTGTCTTGTTCTATCTGTCATATTAGACGAGAGTTGGAGTCATATCCTGGAAAATCGCAAATAAACTCAAATATTAATGTGACCTGTGTGACCTGAAATGGTCGTTTACATACATACATACTAAATGGGGGGGGGGGTGCAACGCCCCCTCAAGTCCCCCATAGCTCCGTCCATGATAACAGGTAATCATGGAAAAGATTTGGAGGTAGTTAAATCCGCATTCAGGAAAGTATGTTTGTTTGTTTGTTTGTTTTACGACCATTTCAGGTCACATAAATATTCGAGTTTATTTGCTATTCTCAAGGATATGCTTCAAACTCTCGTCTAATATGACAGATAGAACAAGACAACACAACAGATTTTAATATACAAAGAAGGAAATACACCCAGGGCAAAGGTGGGAATCGAACCCACGCCTCTTTCTCTCCGCGCAGGGAGGCACCGGAGCCAGTCGATTTGACCGCTCAGCCACTGAGGCCCCAGGGAAGTATGTGTAATGTACAGATATCTTATTCCTTCTCAACTCTCTTATAGAGAAAAGAAAAACGGAAGAAAGAAAGTGAACTTTACGCTATTCTGGGTGCCCAGGCAACAACACCGAAATACAAGGCTAACTATCTCCGTCGATGACGTCATCACAAGGAGGTGAACTTTAACAATAGGTCTCATTAAGCGCTTCAAAACATCTCATGTTTTACGGACTAATTTGTGTGGGGATATTAATTACTGATTGATTTTACACTTTAAATTCATGTCGGAATATAAATCATGAATACAAAAGAAAAATATTTTATTCAAATCACAGAATACAACGTTTTTGTTGTTGTTGTTTCTTTTTTAAGCCAAACTTTTGCACAAGTAAACATTCATGAATCGATTAGTACTTGAAAATTTTTAAGGGAAAAAAAATATGAGAGTAAAAAAACAAATTCATTTGTTTATTTAATTTTCTGAAACATTTTCATGAGAAAAACGTATTTTCAATGATGTTGAAATATAAATGTACTTCAAACCATTAAAAAATTTAGAAAAACTTTGAAAATATGAAACAAACATAATAGGACGAAGAAGATATAAACACTACTAGAAAATCAAAATGCAGTGTATTTCTGTAGTTAAGTAAAAAGAAATGAAAAGTCGAATTAAAAGTGCTGCATTTAGAAAACAAAGAGTACACCAGTTTTAGAGTTTAATAAGGTGTAATTTAGGATCAAACATTTAAGGAATTCTGAGCACATAGTTAGAAGAAAAATGCAATTCTCAGACTTGTGAATAACTTTGCTTTATCTGTCTGTTGTTTTCATGTTTACAAAAAGTCTAATTGAACATTTTTGAGGCTGGAGGTGTCATTCATTCCCCCCCCCCCTTACCATATTAATTATACAAAATCCAGACTGATCTTTCTCTATGTAAAAAGATACAATTTAAATGATTGAGAAATAAACTAAAAATGAAGTGAAATTATTAATGGTTTGATAATATACAATACGACAACGGAATATTAAATTCGGCATTTCGTATACTACTTAAATTATAGTGATTTTAAAAGAAGCAATCACTATTTTTTAAATTTTTAAAGAAAGTTACACAATATGTGCCAATTTTGTTGCATACTTCAAGGTGTAAACAATGTTTAAACACATTGAAACAACTCCAAGTTTTATCTTCGAGCTATTGGTAATATTATAGGTAAGTTTGTGTTATACATTTTTATTGCTATGTTTTGTAGCGAACTTGAGAAATCTATTTAGTATGTGGCGATTAAGTACTTCAACTTCTAAAAAATAATAACTTTCACTTTCACCAAAAAAAAGAACTCTAATTAAAATTGTTTAATTTAGCGGTTGTTGGAGTAGCGATGTATGTCGACGCTTGTTGTTCGGAAGCCTCATTCTTAATTGTTTAATACTGCATGATTGTGTTTATTCTTTATGTAATAAATATTTGATAAGATGACAGAGTTATCATTGTACGAGTGACACGCAATTTTAACTTCAAAACCTTGACTATAGTTAGTATGGAATAGACTTTACTACATTGGTGACCAAAGAACGTGTGAACTTTTACGATGATAAGTGCAATCGAAAAATATCTAAGCTGCGTAAGTTACCGCACGATTTTATTTGTCTAAATGAATTTGGTTTTATATTCACGAGTTGGTACATTGCCTTTCGATGTTGAGTGACATAGATTCTCTTTGCTTACTTATGATAAATTGTAATGTCGTTTATGATAATTGTCGCCTTGATGATAACTTTCTTTTTGAGTGCTACTTTAATGTGTTTTTTTACGTGTTAATCCCTAATGGAATTAAATTTGTAACTCAAGTTATATATAATGTCGACATCTGAAGATCAAATTTTCAACGAACCACAAATTTCTCACGTTGCGGTGAAACCACCGCCGTTTTGGAAGAATAATCCTAGCCTGTGGTTCCTCCGCTTAGAAGCACAATTTTCCTTGGCACATGTGACGACTGACGAAACCAAGTTCAATTATGTTGTGGCAGCTGTTGATTCGGACATACTAAGCTCCGTAAGTGATATCATTATGCGACCTCCCGAAACCAACAAATATGAGCAGTTAAAAACACGTTTGGTTGAATTACACTCAGAAAGCGAGTCGTCTAAAATAAGGACATTGTTACAAGGGTTAGAGCTCGGTGACCAACGTCCGTCACAATTGCTTATACGCATGCGTGCTCTAGGTGGCGATTCCGTAGGTGAGCCATTGCTTAAATGGCTCACCTACCTTTTTTTTCAGAAACCTTTTTTTTCAGAAACGTCCCTGTTGCTCATTGGGAGAGCAACAGGGACGTCAGCTAGATTATGCGTTGAGGGCGCACAGTTGCTTGCAGTAGGCAGGTCGTCAGTAGCTAAGGAAAAGCTTGGCTTGAGACGGTCAACACTAATCGTGCTTGGTTTGTTGTTGATTATCAGGGTGAAGTGTTTAGGAGTGCGCTCTATGACTTTGTAGGGGCCATCGTAAGGTGTTTGTAGCGGCTTCTTAACTCCACCGTGCCGAACAAAAACATGGGTGCAGTTGAGTAAACTTGGGTTGATGAAAGGTGTTTGTTTATTATGGGCAGATCCTGGTGTCGGGGAGAGATTTTGCATAATTATCCGGAGTTGTTGTACAAATTCAGATGGTTCTTCACTGGATATCGTGGACGGAGAGAGAAATTCTCCTGGCAGTCGGAGTGTTGAGCCATATACCAGCTCTGCAGTAGTGCACTGGAGATCGTCCTTGAAGGTGGAACGCAATCCCAAAAGCACAAGAGGCAATGTTTCAGTCCATCGATGGTTATGGTAACATTTAAGAGCCTGTTTGAGGGTACGGTGAAGTCTCTCGACCATTCCATTGCTAGCAGGGTGGTATGGGGTTGTTCTTATATGCTTAACTCCCAATAGTCGGGAAAGAGAAGCAAAAAGTGTGGATTGAAACTGCCGACCTTGGTCTGTTGTAATGATGGATGGTACCCCAAAACGTGAAATCCAGTGATTCACAATTGCACGTGCCACTGTTTCTGCACATATATCAGTCACGGGTATAGCCTCGGGCCATCTGGTGTATCGGTCGACGCAAGTCATGAGGTAACAGAATCCATCAGAGGGTGGTAATGGACCGACCAAGTCAACATGCACATGGTCGAACCTTCGTGCTGGTTTTAAGAATGGTTGAATAGGGCTGTGAGTGTGCTTGCTTATTTTAGATTTCTGGCAGTCCACACAAGCACGTGACCAAGTAACAACATCCTTAGCCACAGACGGCCACACATAACGGTCCAGTATTAGTCGTTTAGTAGCACGGATACCTGGGTGAGATAAGTTATGGAGAGAATTAAAAATTGGCTTTCTGAAATTGCTTGGTACAAATGGTCTCACCTTATCGTCTGTGATGTCGCACCAAAGTCTCAACGTTGGAGAAATTGGCACGGATTTCAGTTTTAGGGAATGGTTGGTTGTGCCTAAGAGATTTTGTAATTCGGCGTCGGTTTCTTGAGCTTGTGATAAAGATTCAAACTGTATTGGAGTTGGACAAATCTCTTGAATGCGAGACAATGTGTCAGCGACGACATTATCTTCTCCGGCGATGTATTTGATATTGGTTGAAAATTGTGCAATGAAGTCGAGATGTCTGAGCTGGCGAGGGGAACAGGTGTCAGAATTTTTAGTAAATGCAAAAATTAAGGGACGGTGATCAGTAAAAATTGTGAAGCGTTGGCCTTCAAGTGCGTGCCTAAAATGCTTTACAGCAGAGTACATAGCGAGAAGTTCTCGATCATATGTGCTGTACTTGGCTTCGGCAGTCGATAATTTACGAGAAAAGAATGCGAGCGGTTTTGGGCCATTAGGAGACTGGGAATTTAAAACTGCTCCAATAGAAGTGGTTGAGGCGTCGACCATGAGGGCCAGTGGATGCTCAGGTGACTGAAACGTCAATGTTGTGGCATTAATCAAATCGGATTTGCAATTTTCGAATGCAAGAGTCGATTTATCATCCCAAGGCACAGGACGTTTGTCGTTCTTTTTAGAATTTTTCAGAAATTCATTTAAAGACGCTTGCGTTTCTGCGGCTTTTGGCAAGAACCGCCGGTAGAAGTTTAGCATCGCTAAGAAACGTCTCAGCTCAGAAATAGTTTTCGGTTTCGGGAAGTTAATGATGGTCTCAACTTTATCAGGAAGCGGCTTAACGCCTGCAGCAGTTATGAGGCACCCGAGAAATTTTACGGCAGGTTTTCCCAATACACATTTGTCAGGGTTTAATTTTAACCCATGCTTTTTTAACCGTGATAACACCTCGTGCAAATGTTTAGCATGCTCAACATCTGAGCAAGAAGCTATTAATATGTCATCGAAATAGGGAATACAACAGTCAAGATTGGATAAAACTTGGTGTATATACCTTTGAAAACTTTGCCCTGCGTTCCGCAATCCGAATGGCATAGCAGTGTATTCGAACAAACCAAACGGTGTGGTTACAGCTGTCTTGGGTATATCAGCAGGGTTTATAGGGATCTGGTGGTACGCTCTTGCTAAGTCGAGAGTAGAAAAAATTATTTTTCCATGCAAGCTTTGGGTACAATCCTGGATGTGCGGAACGGGATAGCGGTCAGGCACGGTTGTAGAATTGAGACGACGGTAGTCACCGCAAGGACGATACTCACCGTTAGGTTTTCTGACAACGTGCAAAGGACTTGCCCAGGGGCTTTTAGATGGTCGGATGATGCCCTGAGCGGATAAATATTGAAATTCTTTTTTAACAGCTTTAAGAATGTCGGGAGCTAGTCGTCTAGGTTTTGAAAATACAGGCGGACCTTTTGTTTCGATATGATGGTAAATTTGATCTTGCTTACTACCTTTCATGGGTTGCGATGGGTTTAATAACTCAGGATACTCACTAAGGATTTTATCCAGTATGCCATCACCAACCAATATAGCGATGTTCGATTCAGGAGAGTTAAGTGAAGGTAGTTGTCCATTAGAGGAAAGTCGAGTATTCGCATCAATAACTCTGTGGTTTTTAGCATCAACTAGCAGATTGTAGTGTTTTAAAAAATCTACGCCGATAATAGGTTGTTTAACGTCTGCTACTACAAAGGACCATATAAAATCACGGCGCAAATTCAAATTGATGCTCATGCGCTTTGTTCCATAAGTAGCAATTTTTGTGCCGTTGGCGGCATACAACGTTAAATATTGCGATTTAGAGTGCGGAGCGTACGTTTTAGGAATGACTGATACGTCCGCACCAGTGTCAATTAAAAAGGAAAGTTTAGACTTTGAATCGGCCATTAATATGCGATTAAGGTGGCGGTCAGCATTATGGCCGGTAAGCGATCGCCTTACACGTTTACCGAATGACGAAAAGAGCAAGGAGGGTTGCATTTTTTGGCATTCTCACCAAAATTAATATGATAGAAACATAAACCATTTTCTGGCTCTTTATAGCTTCGATTGCGAGAATTGCTACGGTAGCGAGAGTTATTTCGGTGTCTAGGATTTCTAATGTAATTGTCCCTCCGTGTACTTCGCTCCTGAACTATAGAAGTTAACTGTTTGACTTGCAGGGTTAATTGGTCAATTTGCGCCTGTAGCGCGATATTTTGTGGTGCAATAGAGACTTGTGCAGAATTAATGGACGATTGAGGCGTTAAATCGTGGATTTTATCTGCAATAGATGCGAGTTTCGTTAAATCTTCATTTAACGCTGCCAAAATCGATTGCGTGCTGTTGGGCAGTCGTCCAAGCCAGAGTGATTTAAGCAATGGCTCACCTACGGAATCGCCACCTAGAGCACGCATGCGTATAAGCAATTGTGACGGACGTTGGTCACCGAGCTCTAACCCTTGTAACAATGTCCTTATTTTAGACGACTCGCTTTCTGAGTGTAATTCAACCAAACGTGTTTTTAACTGCTCATATTTGTTGGTTTCGGGAGGTCGCATAATGATATCACTTACGGAGCTTAGTATGTCCGAATCAACAGCTGCCACAACATAATTGAACTTGGTTTCGTCAGTCGTCACATGTGCCAAGGAAAATTGTGCTTCTAAGCGGAGGAACCACAGGCTAGGATTATTCTTCCAAAACGGCGGTGGTTTCACCGCAACGTGAGAAATTTGTGGTTCGTTGAAAATTTGATCTTCAGATGTCGACATTATATATAACTTGAGTTACAAATTTAATTCCATTAGGGATTAACACGTAAAAAAACACATTAAAGTAGCACTCAAAAAGAAAGTTATCATCAAGGCGACAATTATCATAAACGACATTACAATTTATCATAAGTAAGCAAAGAGAATCTATGTCACTCAACATCGAAAGGCAATGTACCAACTCGTGAATATAAAACCAAATTCATTTAGACAAATAAAATCGTGCGGTAACTTACGCAGCTTAGATATTTTTCGATTGCACTTATCATCGTAAAAGTTCACACGTTCTTTGGTCACCAATGTAGTAATGAAACCACCGACATCCAGCAACCCGTTCCAAGAAATGAAACCACAGACATTGTACAACCTGTCCCAATAACCACTCGCTCAGGAAGACAAGTTCGCTTCAACAGAAAATACTTGTAACATCAGTGCCCTTGGCACTTGGGGGGGAGTACTGTGGTTGTTGGAGTAGCGATGTATGTCGACGCTTGTTGTTCGGAAGCCTCATTCTTAATTGTTTAATACTGCATGATTGTGTTTATTCTTTATGTAATAAATATTTGATAAGATGACAGAGTTATCATTGTACGAGTGACACGCAATTTTAACTTCAAAACCTTGACTATAGTTAGTATGGAATAGACTTTACTACATTGGTGACCCGGACGTGATATGAACACGCAACCTTCTGATCTGGAGTCAGATCAGAAGGTTGCGTGTACAAAAAAAAAAAAATTTTTTTTTTTTTTTTTTCTTATCAAATATTTATTACATAAAGAATAAACACAATCATGCAGTATTAAACAATTAAGAATGAGGCTTCCGAACAACAAGCGTCGACATACATCGCTACTCCAACAACCGCTAAATTAAACAATTTTAATTAGAGTTCTTTTTTTTGGTGAAAGTGAAAGTTATTATTTTTTAGAAGTTGAAGTGCTTAATCGCCACAAGTATATTGTTACAGTTTTTGTTGGAGACGAACTGGAAAATAGTCGCCAAATTTTTATTGCAACGCTATGTAGCGAATTCATGGTATTACCAAAATGTTTGTGTTGGCGGCATACAGAAATGTTCGCAGATGAGACATAAAACGAAAAGCAGTTTTAAAATAAATTAAACCTGAACTTACTTTAGAATATTTTTATTGTTTGAAGGCTTTTCTTGGAATCCATTTCGACCATCTATCCAACCGTGATGGTACTTGGACACTTAAATACGGAGAGCCTATGCTTTGATGCATAATTAGAATTTAGTACAGAATAGCAACAACGTGAAATAATGCTTCTGTAGATTGAATCAGAAAGCAAATACTGTATATGAAGCTTTAACGAAACACATATGCTGTATGAAACAATTTCTTGGAAAACTTCAGAAATTATTTCAGTTATTATTATTCAGAATTGTTGCCATTTCTGATATTGACAAATATTTGGCGATTAAAATAATTTTGGTCTAAGTAAAATAATAAAATATTTCAAAGAGCTTTTATTGGCGGTTATCGTTCACCTACTTGTGATGACGTCACTATAAGATTATGCTTGAGACCTGAAGCCTTGTCTTTCGGTGGTGTTGGCCCAGGCCCTCGCCTCAAGGACGGTGCGTTATCAGTACCAGGTGGCTAGGTCCATCATGACGTCACCAATACGATCACCTTATTCTCTTGACTTGCATCCCTTGTCAAACGCACTCCATACTTATTATCTCGATATTTTAATTAGTAGGTTTATAAAGTCTGAAATGGCAATATGTTTGGGCCAAAGAAGAAACGGAAGAAACAACAATGCTGAAAACATGAAATAACGGCTAATAATAAAGTGGTCGTGTTATTTTTTTTACCCTTCGCCGCGTTAAAAATTTTCCGGAAAATAGAGGTATGGTTTGTTGATGTTTCACACTTTCAAAAATTGTTTTATTCCAGTTATAATTTAGATTATCCTCAATTAAACCTGCATTTCAATCTCAGTGTGGTGAAAGAGTAAGTACACGATGTGAAACAAGGTCATGGTTATTCTTTTAAACAATGTTTACATTTAAGAAATACAAAAAGAGTACTAAGTGAAAATTATCGCTTTTTGATGTTCATCGAAAATTGTATTGAGTATATTTTGTATCTTTCCTGAGTTTTGTTGAAAATCATTTTACCCAGTGTCGTTACTTGGAGCGCTGAAATAACTTTTGTACTTTTCGAAAGTTTATGGTAGAAATTTTTTCTGTAACCGTATTATGACCTTAATTTAATACAGTCGAACTTGGATAATTCGAAGCTGAAGGAACCACAGCTAAACTTCGAAATATCCAAAACTAAGAATTACAGAAGTCTAATTTTTGTAGCTTAGTTTAAGGCCCACAAATGGCCAGTAATGTTTACACCGTCAAAAAAACAACGTCAATAATTTTTTCTGGAAAATGTCAAGGTATTACTGTATATAAAATAATTAAACATTGTATTTGTCAACAAAATAAAATTTAGTTTGTGCATAGTATAAAAGATAAAACTATAGCATATACATACGAAAATAGGAATATATAAGTAGAGAAATACTTTTACGAAATATTCTTTGGTTAAGTATTAAAATTATATAAAAAAATTCCTGCTACAGTTTTTAAAAAAATTGAGAAATTTTGGATTGCTTCGCTGAATTGCGTCTTTTTGATTTTAACAAATACAAAAAACATTCTTTACGTACGATCTGACTGTTCGAGCAATTAATTAATATTCTCCTGTTCCCAACAAGTGGATGATAGCAGGTGCCCTGGGATGATAGGGAATCTTTCACAATAGAAAGCAAGACAGAAATATCGCTAATCTGCCATTTGCTGCGAACAAACAAGTAAGGTAAAATCTTACCCGACAAAAAAGTATTTCAATGTACTCTTGTCGATTTCGGATGAGAAAAATCTTCGAATTAAAGAAGTTGAACTTCGAATTATCCAAAAATTTTAACATTGATTTGAATACAAAGTTCAAGGAACCAAGCGAAATCTTCGAATTAAAGATAAGTTCGAATTAACGACGTTCGAATTATCCAAGTTCTACTGTAGTCATAATAATTTAAAAAATGACTGAATTACGTCAGCATAATCAATTTAAACATAAAATAGAAAGTCGAGATAATTTTCCTTGAAAAATGCATGATTTTATGGGAGATTTTAATCTCTTCAGCAATGAAAAAGATCTTTCCCGTACAGTTCATCCTTTCAGAACAATGTCTAGTTCGTATGTCAGTGTCTGTTAAAAACGCATATCATACACACACCGGTAATTTCAAACGCTGGTGACATTGTACAATTTTATATTACTGGATTTGAAAATATAACAATATTTCAACCATTTATTATGGGTGTTGACAATACTTTAATGATATCAACCTGTTGAATTGTTCATGTGTCATTTTCCTGATAAATAAAATTAAGTTCAGACACTTTCATTAACAAAAACTACACTTATATCAGTTTCATCTAAAGCAGATATCTGGCAACATAGGGCTTCCCTGACTTTTCTCTAAATACTTTTACTAGCACAAAAAATGCCAAGAGAAGTATGGTTTTCTGCAGGAGGTTGAATATTTTTTAAACACTGTTGTGTATTTTCAAAGTAGCATAGTTCTTGTATTGGAGTATCCACATTTTGCTGGCTGGTAAACAAGTAAATGTAGACATCACAACTTTTGATGATATGTTTTTAATTCCAGGAATATCTTGGGCTAAATTTCAATCAATTTGGATTTTATTTATCTCATCCTGCAACCTAGAAATAACCGACATTTGGGACTACTTTGGTAGCAACGGTTAACTGTAGCAAAGTCTGTTGCATTTTGTACTATAGAACTTCATGCTTTTACTTCTACATATGTTCTGGACTTAGCAGCATCACCTATGCCATCAACAACTCCCTTTCCATAGGAAGTTGCTGAATATTTCCATTCAGGACTTGAAAATCTGTTGGAGAAGAAATTTGTTTTTAAATTCCTGTTGGAGAAGAAATTTGTTTTTAAATTCACTGGATCGGCCGCCACTCCAAACAATCAATTTTGGTTCATGAGCATGAAATGTTAACATTTCAATAAGTTTTAATATGAAAGCAGACACTGTTAACTTTGATTTGTCTTTGGTATTACTTACAATGAGCTAACAATGTGTGGTTATTTTCAAATAATGCATATCTAAATGAATTCTCTATTTCCCTGCTCAGAAGAAGTGCGGACTATATGTCATTTTGCCATTCACATGAATAACTCATAGTAAAATCAACTTGATTTGCATGTTTCACTTTGCTTTATTTATCATATTGAAAGGCAGCTGGCTGATTAGATCCGTTTAATTTTTAAGTGTTGCTTAAAACATTTAAAGTTTGCTACAATGTTATCAGTCGTTTCAGCAACACATCCTTCATTAGTTTCTTTAAAGATACGTTTATTTTCAGACTGAGACCACTGATGCCACTGCACAGTATAGGTACATTATTCAGTCTCGCCAGTATTACACTTATCACATTGTATTTCTCAACATTGTGATCCTGCATAAGAATTGCAGAGGACTTCTTTCCAAAAAATCATGTTGTAGACAATATTCAATCAGTTGCTGTGCATTTTTCAATTAAATGTAACATACACAACTCCTAAAAGCTGTATACCTAACCTCAATATCACATACCTGACCGTTGAACATTATAATTTAAATTTTTTTTGATGTAATATCATCAAATAGTATAATTCTATTTTTTAAATAAAAAGTCGGATGTTTTCTGTAAGTTTAATGACGGAGGAAATAAAAAACATGTGTTAATGGTTATGTTTGCGACAAACTACAACCTCGACAAGTTTTGATTGTTTAAATACCAAAATTAGCATTATTTTGATATGTTCTTACTAAAAATACATTGGTAATTGAAAATTAAAATATAATAATTACCTATGTTAAAAATAATGAAGATTTCCAGAAGCTTTATAGAAATATACTAACAAAATAGTTCATTTACAATTTTTTGCATGTCTTAAAATATGTAATTTTTAGGATACCTAATAATTTTAAACAACAAAACAAAAAAATTTGGTTAACTGCAAAAAAGATCCTGTATTTTCCATTAAAAACATGTGCCACAATCAAGATATTTAAAAAATATATGCCTTTGGTTTCAAAATCTGTGGAATTAGCCCAAGTGTTTCTTTTGCGATATTGCATCTTCTTTGCAATACCTTTTTCTTAACAATATGCATTGATGCTTCAACCTACCTGCAATATCCTTGCAAGGAAGTTTATATTTGTAGTATTGTGTACACAGTGTCATGACGGTACATCGATTGACAATGCAATCAGTTATAAATACCAAAGTTAAAAATTTTAATCGGAATGATTTACTTGAAACCGAAAAGCATGCTCCTATCTTCGCTAATGTAAGACAAAGCAGAGCAGCACACCATTCAGTTTAGTTTAAAGTACCAATTACTCTTCTGAATTCTATTAAATATCACATCACAGCAAGTTTTAAGATCCAGAAAGAGATTACAGACATCTCTTTTTAGTAATAGTCCCATTTTCACGACCACTGAGCATAATAAACACAAGCACATCTGATATGCCAATGTCTTACAATGATCCATCATTGCCTCTTGATCTTTTTCCCATCACATTATTTATTATTGAACAACAACTCTCACATATTGCTTCTGATATAGGAATTGATGCACAAAATAATTAAAATTTTAAAATAAGGGGCAGTTTGTTTCAATGTAAGAAACTTTCTTAAATCAGAGAGACCCTTCGTCTCTATTTTCACATGTTTTCGCTGCATCCAAGAGCACAATTCTTTATATTCAAAGAGAAATGTGTCGTTATCACTCTGATTAGTATTTTTGAAATTGAAACGAAATTCACTTAAGTATTCTGAGAATGTCTCAGAAGTGAAGGTAAGGTTGTTAAATTTTCTCAAGAAACATCTGGTCGTAGATATATTGAATAATCAAAATTAAAAATACAAGGTGTAGCTATTAAATAACGAGACTGATGCTGTAAAATATTTTCTTTTAATTTCATATATGTTTACTAGTTATCACCTTCAATGTACACCCCTCCTCTATCCCTAAATCGCTCCATGCGAACCTTCCATTGTTCAAAACAGTGCTGGAAGTCTTTTTGTGTCAGGTCCTTCAGGACACGTGCCGCTTTCTCCTTCACAGCTTTCACTTTAAGAAACGGGTAATAGTCGCAAGGCCCAAGATCTGGCAAATAAGGCGGATGGTCCAACACTGGGATGCTGAACTTGGCTAGAAAACTCTTGACTAACGATCTGGAATGAGGTGGCGCATTGTCTTGGTGGAGAACTCATGACTGAGATCCATTCACACTTTGTATAATATTTTTTCTCTATATAACTTTAACCCCACGCCCCGCTCCCTAGTCGCTACCACAACCTGAAGTTGTAAAGAATAGCTTAAACTATACTAGTTTTTCAGAAAAAAACTTGTGCTTTAAGAGGTTAAAGTAGGTTAATGAGGAATTTGGAGGATGCTGCTTTACAATCAAATCTGCTACTGACGCACTAACAATGCACCATGTAAAATCAGACTGAATAAACGGAAATAGCATTTGTAAATTTTTCATCCAAAATAGATTTATGTTCCTGTTTTTAACTTGATAGTTTTAAAAAACCTTTTGTCCAAATTAATGTTTATAATTCAATTTCACATTAATTGTTTTGTATTCTTGTCATTTATTTACTAATTTGGACTTCCTTTCTGTGTTTCAGAACATCATCTTGGTGTTCCAGATGAGTTTGACCAGTCATTTTTTGCGGGTGTTTTTTCGGTCCCATTTTAAACCCATAACTCGCAAAAAGGCAGAGAAAGGATATCTCTATTCAACGACAATTTACTTTATTACAGCATGGACTTGTTTTGGATATGCAATTTATAATTATATGCAAAACTATGAAGACATAAAAGACTCACCTTATGCTCGTGGCAAATTATTTACTCGTGAGTATTAAAAAAAATTATATACTTTACTTCATTTGTGAAATAAGTGAATGAGTAAGATACTTTAGGGCATTCAATCAATTGCAATTAAAACTTTTAACTGTCATAGAGATTACCTTTTCGTAATTGTTTGAAACCATCATGCATTCTCCAAAGTATTGAGGACAGTAATTTCTTTGTTTGTTCTACGTTGCTGGTGTCCTTTCCTAACTTAAGATATTTGTTTTGGCCAAAGAAAGAGTTTTCTTCAGATCTCATAGAATTGAAACATAAATCGATTCTTAATTCAAGAGTCGAATGTTATAATAAATTTTAGGCATTTTTGTGAATTATAATATTTGAAGATAAGCATAAGCTTATGTGCTTTTTGAGTCCCTATTTCTCAGTTTCAATTGAATAAACCAAAACGAGAGTATTCTGTCTAATCCAGCCATAGATAGTGGTGCAGTAAATGACTGTTTTGCCAAAATGTCAACTTTTTCTTTCAATTTTGATTTTTATAGAATATTTGTCCGCCAAACTATAGGTTCATTTTTCAAGAAATGTTTTTTAGTGATAAAATTTCAAAAAGGTACCTTTTGTGCCAAAAAAATCATTGTCAATGACAAAAGATCTTTATCTGTAGAATAAATAAGTGTTTTTGAGTATCATTTAAGTTTCTGCCATGATAGCTGTGACCCAAAGTATTTGCAGCAATATATGAAGGGTGTTAAAACCATATTTTTTTTTGCATTAGGAAACATTTCCATATTTTTTTTGCACTAGGAAACATTTCTTAATATCTGCTGCATGGTTTTTCAGATTTTCCGTAGATCATACCACATTTCAACACAATTAGCTGTCTTAGTTTCATTTATGTGCATTCTATCTAATGCATTTGCAATCGGTTTAAAATATCGATATAATCAGCACAAGTAATATTAGGTTTAAGTCATTCACTAAAATCAAAAACCGTGTCTGTAACGTGTATGGGCAAAACAAAGGAGTTAACAGAAATATCCAGGATGATGGAAATAATGCTTCTGCACACTCTGAGCAAACATCACATTTGAATTTTTGAACTACAAAACACGCAATGTATTTACGTTATGTGAACGTGTACATATAGGCAGTTAAGTTACTGTAATTATCAGAAAGTGCCTGCATGAAAAAAAATCATTAAAAAAAAAATTGGCTGGATTTTTTTCTTGATCCATTAAATTTAATTTTTAATCCTGCTTCAAGCGTTTCTTCTGTTAAAGACATACTCTTCATTCATATCATATCTTTCATAGAACTCCACGCTTTTTCAACTACAGCATTGCTACAGGAAATGGCAAAGTAGGAGTCTACTAATTTATGCATAATTTTAAGGTGACACAGGTGTTCACTATCTATTGAAAATTCTGACAACTTCCAACAATCATTTTGCACTCTTCCCACTAATCTTGTAAATGTCCTTGTTTTAGAGGAATGCACAAAACATGGTTTCGAAATTCAAATTTATTATCCAAATCTTGACATTCGATGAGAAACTGCATTAAATTGTGACATTTCTGCCTCTCTATCAGGTTACTGACATTTGTTGCTACATTTTTCATGGCTGACATGGCATCATACTACAAAATTTCTAGTTTCTAACATTTGAGAAGTTTTTGCCACTATGTCTAAAAAACCTTCTAAAGCAAATATAACAGAAAGATAATTGAATAAGTCTTCAAACTTTTAAGTAAGCCAATTGCATTTTTTCAGTTGTGCATGCACTTGTACTATGGGGTGACAACTTGTTCCAAATGGTTTACTATTCCTTCACAACTCCTACAAAATGGCTCCATAATTTGTTTTTTTAAGAGTTGGCCTAGCGTGTCTCACAAATTGGTTTGAAGGACAATCCGCAAAACATCTTTTTTGCTCTTGTCGCCCGTTATTTTTTTTCAGCTCTCGTAAGAGCTTTAAGCTTGACCTGTAATATGCATTTACATTTTTAATTGGAGATAAAAGCTGACTGATTGTTTTATTGATTGAAATCGATTCTTTGACACACAAGTTAAAAACATTATTAATATAAGAGGGTGAATTAATCTTTTACTAATTCCCCTGTTTTACCAACATTAACGCAGGTGCCATCTACCATTGAAAATTTTTTTTTCCTGCCAGTTGTCGGCTACATCAGCAATGACTGATTTGATTGAATTTAGTACAGCTTCTGCATTTGCATGTAAGTCTGCAATGTCAGTCGACTCTTATCTTCGGTTCATCATTTGTTACGGAAACATGTCTGATGTAAACCGCCTTATATTCTGTTACCATTCTACTTGTCGAGCCGTCTGTCAGTTAAGGAAAACCTTTACAATTTTTAATTTCTACAGAAATTTCTTGTTTTATGTCCTCAGAATAAGTTCTGGAAGAATCTCCGCATCACTGTATGCGCCACACTCCAAAAAAAAAAAACAAAGAAACGTGTAAGCGCTGCACGATGGCAAAGCTATATGAACTGAATTTTCAAATATACACCTTTAAAAGTAATAAAATGACTAAAAATTACTTGTATAAAACACACTGAAAGTACTGTATTAAAGAAGGAAAAAGGGTCATACTGCAGTTTCAGGGGTCGGCGCGAGTCACTTTTTTCACTAAAAGTCACTTTTTTTTTGCATTGGTCACTTTTTCAAAAATTGGTCACTATTTTCACTTTTTTTTAAAAGTTGGTTACTATTTTCACGTTTTTGCCCTTTCTCTGGGATAGCAACCAAAAAAAGTTACTTTGTCTGTCTATGAGTTAAGAAAACATTGCAATTTTGCATAAAAATACGTGTGCCAGGGTTGAAGCTTCCGCGTATCCGCCATTTTTGGTCGTATTTTGAAATTCGGCGTTGCGCTGGCCCCGAGTATGCCGAAGTTAAGGTTTGATATTGCAGTGTGGTGCAACCAGAAGGGGAGGTCTAGAGGGCCCGTGAACTCTCCCCCCATCTAGAATGATAATTTTAATTGATTTTATTTTTTTTTACTCGAGAAGAGCAAATCCTAAGAAAATAAGGCGATATTTAAACTAGAATAGAAACTAAAAATTTTTAGCAGTTGCAGATTATATCACTCAGAACATTAGCTTATTTTCTCTTTTCTTTCATCCCCCCCCCCCCCCCCCACTCGCGAACTAACTCACAATCACAAAAGAAAATTTTTGGAGGGGATTTCTTAACGAAAAGACAAGACGCAATTTTGAGAAAATAAAGTTATATTCTTGTCAAGAAATCATTAAATAATGATGAAGGGGAGGGGTAAATCTAAATTCTTAAAAAAAAACTTTAGATCTGAAAAATTCTTAGCAGTTGCAGATTGTATATATTGCTCAGAAAATTGCATTATGACCTCCTTTTATTTCCATCCCCCCAAAAAAAAGTAATTGCGCAAAGTTCAGGTAGGAAAAAAAAAAACGGCACCCTCCCCCCCATAAAGAATTTTTCTGATTGTGCCACCCATACTGTCATGTATGACAGTCTCAGTGACTGTCGTCATGTATGTCATACATAATGACAGTATGTCATACATACTGTCATTATGTATGACAGTTATACCGTGTAACTAAAATTATAAAATCAGGGAATTTTTTGGAGCTCAATCAGGGAATTTTCCTTGGATATTGTTACTACCATGAAATTACAAAAACAGTATCGAATAATCAAACGGTTTGTTTCCTACAATGGTACAGAAGATTAACACAGTAATTTCAGTCTGAATAATTTTGATAAAATATCAAATGTAGATTTATTTCAAGTGAAATTTTCTAATCTTTAAACAAGTATAAAAAATATTTAAAAACAAGCATTTGCAAAATCAATTTTATTAAATGTTGAACATAAATTAAAATTTGAAATTTCTGCGGATTTGAATAAATATTTATTCATTTATATTTTAAAATAAGTAACAATTTGAGAAAGAAATTAATTAAATGAAATAACTTTCG
This sequence comes from Octonoba sinensis, assembly GCA_038502835.1. NCBI lineage: Eukaryota > Metazoa > Arthropoda > Arachnida > Araneae > Uloboridae > Octonoba > Octonoba sinensis. The sequence continues at coordinate 75,769,563 of CM076605.1, forward strand.
TCTGTCTCACTCTTAGCCATTTATGGGTTTTGAAAAAGGTATTTATGAAGATAATTACAGGTATAAAAATTCCTATATGTGAATAGGCTACTTGAATTTTTTTTTTTTTAAGTTGGGTATTTATTCAGATTTCTATTTATTCAGATTTAGTTTTCAAAAGATGTCGAAACTGCTCTTTTTCAAGTTATATTTAGTTTAAATGAAAAAACACACACACAAGTTTACATTTAAATGGTCACTATTTTGGTCACTTTTTTAAAAGCTGTGGTCACTTTTTTCACTATTTTGAAGACTCCAAAGTGCGCCGAGCCCTGCAGTTTCAAATAACAAAGTTGAAGCCCATTTATATATGTTACCTATATGGATGATTTTCAAATTTGTTGACGGTTTGGGTTTGACACAATCTGAAAATTTTTGTTGCATCAAACATAAAAACTTGCCTACGTATGAATACCTTATAATTTACTGCATTCTGAGCAGGTAGTTTTTTTCGAGTTAATTTATTTATATTTTAGATATTTCAAAAAGTGTCTTGACAAGTGATCGTTTTTCTCATTAGTGTTACCGTTATTAAACTTTCTGTAAAATAATACTTATCAATAATTAATCTAAAAAATCTTGTTTAAGTAATCTTAAATACTTTGTAATAAGTAAAAATAGTATTAAAATTGACATATTTAAAATTTTTAAACTATTTTAATTGCACTTTATCTCATGAGTGTTACTTTGTTTCTTAAATGAAGCACATAACTTTCAATAAAAATGTATTTTATTAAAAATTAAATGTTTTCACTGCAGGTATAAGAAATAACTGGATAAACTAGAAAACCATTTTTTAATTATTAACTAACAAATACATTAATAAAATTCTAATTTTTCTCTTACTATAAGGCACCAAAAATAATAATAGTAATAAAAATAACAATAATTATAAAATGAGAGACCAAAATCGAAAATATTTTACCCCATTAATTGCTATGTTACTTACATTAAAAATGTAATAAAACATCACTACTCTCATGATTCTTCAGAAATAGATGTTTTTAGACAGAACTAATAAAAAATTAATTTCAGTTTTAAAGTAGGCATTAAAAATATCGAAATAAATAATTATACTTCTGCAAACCATATCTTTAATTTAAGTAAAGTGAAGATAATAGTTTGCAACATATCACTTTTTTGTTTACATAAAGTAACAACTGGAATACCCAAACAAATGTTTATTTTTTTTACTCATTTCTTTCTTTCTTTTTTTTGGGGAGAGGGGGGTTACAAGTACGGGAGTTTTTCTTTATTTACCCCTTAAGAATAAAACATATCTTTAAAAAAGCCCACACAAAAATCATATCTGCCAACGTAAAAATTTTGTGTCAAGGTGTCTTTTTTAAAATATATATATAGAAATACAATATAATTTTGAATAAAAAACAAATAGTTTGAGTTAAAGCTCAACAAATATCTATATCTGCAGATTTATTTATTATTTGGTTGTTTTCAATCATAATTGTTACTTCCTTCTCTTAACAAGTAACACTCATGAGATTTATTAAGAAATTCTTCACTAAAAAAATTCTGACTGTGTTCCTGATAATTTAATTGGACCTATTGATTCCTCTGCAAGAAATACACTACTGCTGAATTGCTTATTTTTAAGCTGTAAAAAATATTGGGAAATAAATGGGTAACACTCCTGAGAAGTAATAAAAATACGCATCATGTTGAATTATATGCTCCACTATAAAATATTAAAGGAATAAAACTAAACCATTCTAGATGATACAAGATTAAAAGGAACATACTGGGCTTCCCTACCACAGAAAATAATTACAATATTTAAATATGTTGAAAGTTGAATGATAGGAATTTTCTCGAGGTAACACTTATGAGCTGCATGTCCGGACAAACACTTTCTATGAATTTTAAAATATTAGATAAACATTTCACTAAAATCACTTGCATTTTTGTTAAGTAAACACATATTGCTTAATATTTTATATCATATTGAATAAAAAAATTACTTGGAATGATTAAAAAAAAAAGACTCTGGTTCTGTGAATTTTTTGCTCCGGACACGCTATTTTCCATTTCTTTCCAACTAAAGTAACAAAAAGCCTACTATTTCATAACTTGGAAAAAATGTAATGAATGCATTTAGTTAACTATGAAATGATGCTTCCCTACTGGTTTTTATAATGGCAGAATAATAGATTTATCGACATGAAATTGAGATTTTATACTGCGGACATCAAACCGTCAATCTTTTTGAAAATCACCCATATAATACATGAAAAAAGTAAAGTACAGTACCAATAGTTTGTTTCATTGGTGTTACATCATTTACAAAAAAGTTCCAAACCAGAAGATGAACACTTAATGCCGTGTGTGCAGTGCATTTTTAAAATGAGTGGCGTGGCGTGGCATTGCCTTTCGCTTCAACCCAGATATTATCTGTTTATGTTACCTAAAATTAACATAACTGTGGTAGATGGTATATCTCTTTTTTGACAACATTTGACACTAAGTATTCTGCTGACTCTGTAATTGGACAGTAGATATTTTTGACATCACAGCATTTTGTACTAAATATTTTGCTTCACCACCACTTTCATCTGCCACGCCTTTTCCGTGTGCTGTTACAAAATATTTCCAGTGGAAAGTTTCTTTTGTATTTCGTGCTGATGTCTTGAAAGCAGAAAGATGATGTGTCTTTTTAAATTCAGGTGGAGACTGAAGAGCTGTCTGTCCATTACGTTATCTCTTCAAAAAATTTGTTTTCTTTTGCATTTCATCATAGATTTTTTGATTGAAAGCTTTCACAGTATTTTTTCTTTTTTGGGAAAATCAGAACATATTTGTATGGAAAGTGCCACTCTTTTAATATTCCACATACAAATAGTGCAGCTGTAAATAGTTACGCTTTTTCATGACCAAAAGCATACTCTGGACGTCATAATGATATGAACATCTAGTTTATGGGGAAAATCCAACAGCAAAGCTGTCGATTCAGGAACATTTTATAATTTTGGAATTCCTGAAATTGAATCCTTTTGGTGTTTATGAGAGTACTTGGGTGTTGTTGAAAAGTTCAGGGGTGATTGTATTCCGGGGGTAACCCGGAAAACCGGGTTTTTCATATCCTCCTTCCGTGTTTTAAAAATCGGAGTTTTTAGTCTTCAAAATTGAAAATTTAGCGGATGGGAACAAAAAATACGCCGTAAAAGCCATAAACATTCCCTTTGTAGCAACCCTTCCCGCAGCAAGGGTTGTAACGGCGCCAACCATCTTCGTTCCGAACACGAACGATGCCTGTACCACCTCCCACGTGCGTTCGCTGTTATGGATAACTGGGCGTTGGCGCCACTTTGGAATTTTTTTTTTCGGCGCCAAACATCGGGGTTGGCCAAAAGTGGTAATTTTTTTTGCGGACTTTATTTTTAAAAGAACGATAAAAAAAAAAACTTTGATTTAGTACTCTAAATAGGAAAAGTATTTCACTGCAAAAAATATATAGTCATGGGAAATTCCTATTCATTGTTTTATTATAAATTACAATTTATTTGCAAAAAATGAATGAATTAAATCTTTCTTATTAGTTAGAAGTAGGTAAGTAAAGCAAATTTTAAGTTCAAAAGTTATTTTAATTTTAAACATGCCGTTGTAACTACAGTCAACTCGTTCAAATCCGCGTAAGATTTCCGATGTAAACAGTGAAACTTTGTTGGAAAACCTAGTTATAAATACTAGAAATTCCTTAAATTTTCAAGGCTAAAAGCATTTTTGTAACTTGAAATGTTTGCAATAACTCACGTCTGCCTTTTATACGTTGAAAACAATGTATTTTTAGCTTATTTTTATGTTTTTTTGATAACCACGTGTCATGTGCAAAATTAGCGTTTTGCCGTAATTAGACATCAACCCTTTTTGCATCTGTTTTCGGTTTGCGATATTTCTTATTATTTTTTCATTAGTACGCAATTCAAATCGTATTCAGCAAAACTATTAAATTATTTTTTAGTATAAATTTTATATTTGCATCGATTTTACGGTACAAATGTTCTTCCTCCATGATTTAATTAATGGAGACAATTTTGGTCGCCAACATGGCGATCGGCAATGAAAGTTTTTTGTCACCATTAAAAAATTTTTGGTAGCAAGTTGGCGAGTAGCGACCACCAATCTGCACCTTTACAAGTAGTTGAAGAAAAAAAAAATTAAGTTCACACTTTTTTATAAATTTGCTTTCTTTTCTATCTTTCTTTTATATATTTATGCCTGTATAATTAGTGGTTTAACAAAACAATTTTTGAGTAATAAGTAAAAAGGTGAATGCAACATTGGAAACCTCTCAACATGCTTACAGAGATCAATGACCCGAAATCCGCAAGATTTTAAAATCTGCACAACCCTTGGTTCCAAGCAGTACGGATTTCGGAGAATTGACTGTATATATGTGTATAAAAGCCGTCGTATAATTTATGGTGCATATAAAGGGATACTGACTTTTTGCATAAAAAATTTTCAAGGTTTTTTACTTTGTGTCGCAATCACCCCTGAAAGTTGTCGCACATATATTCCAAAACTTCCCCAATGCATGTGTCTTTTACTTTGCATCTTCATTCTTTTCGCAACTAAACATGAGAAAATTTTTCAGTTCATTTTTTTTTTTGCCCCTTGCAGCAACTTTCACAAATATCTTGCCAACATAGCGTTTGTAAATCATTACCCAAGTGCTTCTTTCCAAAAGGAATTTTTAGTGATTTTAGCTGGAGAAAGTTTTCACATATCCTGCATTTGCATTGATCTTCTGGTGTGTTACTCGTAAGGAAAACATTTTCTGGTCGTAACTTGAAAAATATTGAAAACCTGATGGAACAGCTTGTATTTACATCTTTGAAAACAGAATATGCTTCTTTCAGACATGTAACCAAATATTTTCTTAATTTGATTTTTTGACCATTTTTCGAAACTGTAATCTCTGGGTGGGGGGAAAAGCCCGTACTAAATTACATGACTTGTAGTTTAGTACGGGCATCACCGACACTGCTTTCTTAATTTGTTTGCATGGTTTAAGCCCAAGCTTGTTGCAAGTGCAGAAACTACAGAATTTTTTTCTTAGGAGGATTGGTTAAATATTGTAATGATTAACTCATTGCTCTCCCAAAAGCTTGCAGGCTCCTGTAGGTATTTCAACTTGGCTTGTTGGTGTGTTATTCCTTAACTCTATCTTCTTTCTTTGGCGATAACAGTAGTTTTCTATTTGTTTCCGTACTTTTACTTTATTCATATTCATTTGTGTTATTCTGTCTTTTAACCTTTTCTTTTGCAAGTGTAGCTTTCATACATTCTCTGTTCTTCACAGTGCCTCTGCCTAAAAAGCTTAGCTCTTTCTTTTCCTGTTAATTGTGGTTGAACTGGAGCCATCTGTAATTACAAAAAGGGGGGAAAATAAATATGTATATAGTTTATAACTTTATGTATCATTAAGCAAAAAAGGAAACAAGTTAAATACAATTCTGAATTCAATGTTTAGGTCCTGGCTTCCCAAAAGATTAGGCTTAACAAATTTGATGCAAACAATAGGGTCTGGTGAGGTAAACTAGGTCAAAAGACAGCACTTATTTTCTTTACACCCTTTTAGCAAAAAAGTATAATAAAAACCAATATGAGAGATGGTCAGGATATGTAGATGTACTTTCCTTAAGGCATTTCAAGTAAAATTTCCCTCAGATAAGAAGGATTTTGTGCTGAAAAATAATTTTCAAAATGTGTTCTCTAATGACCTATTTTACCCCATGCGGTGGGGTAAAATAGGTCTATAGTGGGGTAAAATAAGTCATGCTTAGAACAGTTTAAATTTCGCAATTTATTGTTTGAAAACAATGCATATTCATACCTGAAAGATCCAAGGAAAAAAATTTTGACCCCTTTGGGTCCGTTTCAGGGTCAGGTAACAATTTATTTATTTGAGATTCATCACTGGTCTAATGGAACAGATATTCGTTTGTGCAAGAATGAAAACAATAAGAGTTGGCAAACAGACATTTATTTTGCCATAAAAACGTGCAGTACTTAAATTGGGGATTGGTCTTTAATATAAATGTTTTTTTACTACACTCATGTAGAAATGTTATATTTTTTGTACAACATGACTATTCATTTCGTGATTTACTTGCTTTAAAAACTCTCAATGTACAATTGTACTTCAATGCATCGATATATAATCTACAATATCTTTTTTTTTTCCAGCTTATGATATGGCAAGAAGATTTGGTGCTGAGAAAGAAAACACGATAATAGAAATTACTGGATGGAAACAATATGAAACACAAAAACTTTCACACCGTGATTTGGTAGAAAAAGAATCTGCTTCACAGAAAAATGCAGATTGCTGTTGTAAATAAAGCTTTTGTTACATGTACTGAAACAAGTGTTTATGCATACTGTAAAGAACAATACATAAGACTTTCAGCATTGACTAGCTAGAGGAGAATAGCATAAAATAAAAATTTTGTCCATTTCGTCCACTTCTTATTTAACTTAGTTTTGCTCTCCATGCCAGAAATATAGGTGATTGTGCTTTACAAAAATTCTGGATTTTTGCATCCAGTCCAGGGGCATTCCATTTCAAATCAACACACTGATTCAGATTTCATGTCTCAGATTTTCATGATTTTTATGCAACAATGTATCATAGACTTAAGAAAAACTACCAAATTTCAGTTATGTAGCGCAATTATTTTTGAAGGTATTAATTTTTAAATATTTAAATTCTTAATGAAAAAATGTCATGTTCTGGCTCCTTTGGGTGCCTACAGGTTTGCAACCAGTGTCGATATAAACCTGGGAGTGGTCTCATTTTAAAACTGTTGAATGGGGCTTCAATATAATATGCCACAAGATAGGGGTTACAATTTAAAAAAATGAAAATTTTAATTTCGCAAAAAGTGCCAATTTTAAAAATTCCAAAATATTATTAAATATAGTGTGTAATGTCTTGATACATATAGCAAAATTCTATCATGGGATCTCAATGGGATCAGGAGATACAGGACTTCAAAAATAAATGCTTTGTGAAAAATACCAGAATTAGTATAGCTACAGAAAATTTTAAATAGTACATTGACTGAAACAAGCAACACATTACAATGAAACAAGCAGTGGCTATTAGTTTTGCATTTTTTTAATGGAGAAAGGTCACAAACACTTACCATTAAGAATCTAATATTATGAGTAAAGTTAAGGGTTAACAAATTAGTTCAGCAAGGCTTCATCGTTAGAAGATATCAACTCATTTGTTCACTTCACTGTCTGGTAAACTATATTCGGCCAGTCTGTGTGACGGGGTTCATTTTGCATATCGCATCTGCAAAACTGATTCACTGTGTATCAGGTGGTGTGGGATATATAAATGAGGGGGATGGACCTGAAGGGGATGGAGGAATGTAACTTACACTTTACTGCAATCCTCATCTTTCTCCAGAACAAAACTCAACTAACCAAGTATCACCATAGATTGATGTTACATACCCACTAATATCTGCTGTAAGTCCTTTACAACAGCAAGTATGGTTGAAACAACTGCAGAAGAAAATTTCACATTTGAGAGGTATGAAGGCATGAAATTTCTGGGTGCCTGATATAGTTACAGCTGTATTGTACCGGTCGGCCAGTTGTTATTCAGTTTTAATGTATTCTTCACGGGTCACAAATACAAAGTCTATTTTTGATATGTTCTGATGTGACTATTCAAACAGTTGCCTTGCATCTATATTTTGTTCCTTATACGGTCTTTGTAGGCTTGCTCTGGCTGTTAGTCTTTTTACTATGGCCCCCAGGCCATCGCATGGTCCTTTGCCATGTGCTGTTGCTGAAAAATGCCATTCAGCCTCCAGCTCCAAAATCATGCTTATGATTACACAAATTAATAAAGTTCTTTTTTACTTTTGTACTGCGCCGCAGAGCCGTTGGGAAAATAGAATTTTTTGGGAGGTCTTTGAAATTTGCATTTCAGATATTCGATCAACTTTGTCTGGAACAGGTAGACGGCTGTAGTGTTGTCTTTCTCTTTAAAATACACCACAAAAGGGTGAATGGTTGCTGGACTATTTGACCAATGCTATGATTCTGCCTCATCTTGCAAAATGATCGAATAATTCTTCGAAAAGTCACAAATGACAGCCACTTCACCTTCCAGAAAATTTTTCTTGGTATGTCTCAGTTTTGAAGAGTCAGATAGCGCGAGATGTAGTTCTCATTATCACTGAACATCATATGCTCGCAAATAGCGATGAAAACTACTTGTTTCAGGGTAACATATTGTTCACTTTCTCGCAATTGTGCTGAATACGCTTTTGACGCTTAATATTGCGCCCACTTTTCAAACGCATGCACATGTGACACTTGTACTCCTAAAATAAATTGAACTCCGCCTTGATCTTCGCTGAAAACATCCACTATAGATTGCTAACTATGGGCAAAATGCGGTCCTTGATAATTGTTCAAGAATATAAGTGCCTTTATTCTTTCGTCGTCTGATGAAGTAGGACAGGAAGTTTTTCATAAAATATACATCAACAAATTCACTAACCGGTTTTTGAATGATTTCCAAGTTACATCGATCCACATCGAGATCCACTGTCTGTATATGACAATTCCCAATTGCATTGTCTTCATATGCTGTTTAAAAAAGTTCTCCAATCCTTTTGGTACCTGGCCATAAAACACATCTTAAAAAAAACGGCAGTAAGGTGGTGGGTGGGCTGCAAACCATCATTTGCAGGCAGTCCTTGTATGTTTTAATTTTTTCATCCGTCATTGAACTCATTCTTGCATTTTCAAACATAAGCTTCACATTCTGATCAGTGCTGCACACACAGACTGTTTGTTCCACTCTGGCTTGCTAGCACACAATTTTTAGGCCTAAGTTCGGCAAACTTAGAAAATCCCACTTTTACAGTTGGGCATTTTTCTTTGAAAACTCTATACACTTATTATTAAGCCTCAAACTTATTGAAACATGTTCTTTACCACCCGTGCTGTCTCCTTTAATATAAAGTCCTTAATCTCTGGCATCACTCTGTTCATTTCGTCACTTGTAAAAAATCCTTTAACAATATCAACGGTATGATTTGACAGACTTTTTCCTGGTTTCAGATCAGGACCAGACAAGGCCCCCTTTTTTTTCAACAATGTCTTTGCTTGTCGAACTAAATAGTTAGGAGCCGAAAATTCCTGCATTACTTTTCTCCACACTCCAGCTGTCAAGCCGATCATATTGCTCCAAAAGCTGTTAAATCCAGGGACTGGTTAGGTTTTCGCACCTTTGTATTGGTATGACGTCATCGCCGCGTCACTTTATTTTTTGCTCAGCCTTAATAGTTGAGATTGTTTAAATCGAGACCTTCGTTATACTATTGTAACGAAGGTCTCGGTTTAAATACGATACAGATTGAGTATGACCATCTTTTGAACACGCAATTGTAAAATATTTATACTTCCTAATTTTAAGATTTGGCAGTACATCAACGTGAACAACGGAATTTATGGAGAAAAATCTTGCTCGATGAAAACTGAAGTTGAGTAATTTAAAAACATACTTGCTGGCAATAAAGTATGTGAGATGTTACTAATTTTGCATTGTGTGAAGTGAAATTGATGAGCTTGAAACCTTTTTGTTCTGTTGATAAGAGTTTTTGGAATATCAGTAAGTAGGTTGATTTATTTATTTTAGGAAAGAGAGGCTTAATATTAATAATTGGTGAGTAAATTAATTTGAGCTTGTAGAAAAGTAATTGATAAATTTAAGAACTGAACACGAACTGCGCTTTGGCGACAAATAAATCTTTAGTACTAACACATTATTTCAAAAACTAAAGCATTTTCTAGAATAAGGTATTGTCGGTACTTTTGTTAGTGTGAAGCAACTCGCCATTCTGCACCGAATTGTACCTCTAATTTCATCATTGTGCTAAAGTTTGGATGAACGGGGTCGTAATGCGGTCTTACGTCCCTTCAAGGTTTGGCAATTTTTTTGTCGATAATTTAGAATTAGGTATTAGTTCAGTTCTCAGTAAATGTTATTCTTGGCGACTTTGACAAAAATTGCCAGGCAAGGACGTAAACAGAAATTTCAACATCAAAGGGTTCGTGAACTTGCTTGGCATTCTTCTAGGATTTTCAATCTCCCAGCTTCCTGGTACTTCAAGGAATTTAATTCATTTTCTCTTAAGTCCTTTTCGGTCCTGTTCAGTTGATCGTTGTCGGCAAACCTTCAGTAATATTGGTGTTACAGATTAAAGCGTGGAAATGGGGTGACAAAACACATTCATCGCTTTTGTTAGCCCAGTTTCCTTGTTAGGCTACATTTTGCATCTGTATGGCAAGCGGTGAATTTTCCACCATTTTTAATCGGAGTTTTCCACCAATTTTGGTCAGAATTACATAGAAACTATTTGATGATTATTTTGCTTTTTAAACATATTTTTTAAATTCATCCTTATAAAAGAGTAAAAGTTGAAATAATTCATCAACAAAAAAATCAAGTGATTAACGAAATTAGAAGCTCCATTAAAATTAAAAATATCTGCCTACTATGCAACACATACGATCAAAAGAGAATATGGTAAAGTCGATAGAGTTGGCGCGCCATTGAAAAACATGAGAAACTAAAGCGTTAATTTTTCGCCAAAGTTTCCTTAAAATGTATCTTGCAACTTTTATATTATAATGAAAATCAGAGGAACAGTAATAAAAATTCAAGCTCTTACATTTGGGAAGGAAACAGTAAAAACGACTTTGTAGCATACATTTTTAGAGAAGAAGCTTTTGAATTTAAGTAGACATTGTGCTGTTGTGGCTGTACAACTAGTCATTCAGGGTACCTTTGAACCACGTCATATTTTTTAGTTCATTTATCTTAATTAAGAAATAAGAGTAGAAAACTGAATTAATAACCTATACAGATGAGTGTAGATAACTGGACCCTCCAGTATTTTTCCCCAAGTCAAATATACTAAAAAACATAACGTGGTTCACTTTTATCATGAATGACTACCTGAAATGAAGATGCACTCACATCGGCACTCCTTTTTAAAAATTCAAGTGCGCCATCTCTCCGACAGTAAAAACTCATCAGGTTTTACCTTATAAATGTTACATCAAAATTTAATTTAATTTGGCAAGTAAACGAACACATTTTAAAAGATTAAAAGCTTCATTAAATTGTAAAAAATTACGCCAACAAAATAAAAAGCACCATTAAGTACGCTTAGTAAGCATGGCGATAATATGAACGAAATGTTTCTTCTACGAAAGTTATAATGTAAACAACTCGGCAAGTGCCCAATGCATCCCTTTCCTACACTTAGTATACCTTAAGAAAAAAAAAAAAAAAAACTTGTGAAGTACCGTATCTCGTGGGTGTTTAAGTGAAAATTCTTGATTTTCGGATTTTCAACCTTTTACGAAATTGAGATGTGAAAACCAACATGTCTTATATGTACTTAGTGGTTTCAGATATGTCTTTGGTATCCGACTAGGTTAGGAGTTATTTTTTTAAGCAGAATTATAAGCAACATTTTTTTTAGAGACGGAAAGATCTTACAACATTTATTTAACTTTAAAATATCTCATATTTTTATGTTTTGTTTTTTAAAGGCCATTTTTTAGTGAAACTTACTACAATTTATTAGTCGGGAGAGACGCTCTATTTGAAAAAACATAAATTAGCTATAATTTGCTTAGATGATTTGGCACTTACAACACCTCAAAATGTAATAGACCGCCGATTAAGTAATATGTCAAGAATTTAAGAATTTATGACACATTACGGGAGTTAATTCAACCTGCGGTGTATTTACACTCACGCGTACTTACAAGACATGCGTGCCAAATTTTACACTTCAATGTGAAATACAGTTTGCAAAATTACATTTTCCGTAGCCAGTAAATATATTCAAAATTATTCTTTAAAAAATGCAAATAAAGATTAGACTTTCATTTTTTAGAGGGCATTTATTATATACATTGACCAAAACTCTCCAGATTTATAACTAATTCCTTCCTTTCCCTCATTTTTGGTGAGTCTTTTCTTTCTGGAAGCTCTTTTTTTTTTCTCGTGCTTTTTGCATATGGCAGTGAGTGCTGTTTTGAATCAGTGATATCTTCTTCAGCTAGCACTGATGCTAGCACCTTTAAAGCAATCATTATATTTAGTTTCTGCAATGCTGGCACCAAATTGAAGAGTTGTTAGTTCTACAAATACTTCTTTGGGGAGAATTTGTTACAGAAGCCCATTAAACGCCTCATTGGCGGTTTACGTTCTTCCATGTAAGCATTTTAATAGTGACTTTAATAGTGCTTGATCACACAGTTCCATATATACTGGTTTCACTAGATAATTTTCTGGGGTAATACCGATGTCGCTTTATTCAAAGGTTTGGCCCGTTGGACCTTACACCAACTACCGGGTCCTGGAGGACATAGGCTATGTTTGGGATGATCTTTGGTGGAGCAACGGTGGAAAAAAGCTGCGATCACAGCTGACTGCATTTGCTGTAAATTACCCACATTGCTTCTTATGGAAATCCCATAGTAATTTGGAAGCTTATTAATGAAATTGTTTGTTGATTTTCCTTTACCACTGATCTCTTTCGTCGATTTTTTTTTTCAATTTTCTAACACGAGCTTTTCTGAATGTGCCCAATGCACTCAAATGTTGTCACATTTCTTTTCCCATACATATCTTTAACCGTTTCTTATGCTTTAGTCCCCATCACTATAGTAACCTGTGTAACGAAGCATCCGAGAACTTTTTGATCGCTCAAAACTGTGGTACACACACACTGGTTTCATACTACCTGAAGACCCTTTATGATTTGCTCAAACATGATCTGGTTTGATCTTTGAAGATATAGAACCTTTAGCCGCAGTGCAGATTCTGCAATACTGAGACAGTTTGGAAATCAAAAACTTTCATATTGCAGTCACGCAGCCATTCAGAGACGAGAAAATTTACGTTGCCACGTCCCATCCGTAAAAACGCCACAAACTGATAATATTTCCGGTACAATTCTGCTCTCTAATTTGTTTAGCAGCCTTTTCCATGAAACTTTCAGCAACAACTAGCAGCTCTCGCTTTTTGTTTTCCTTCTGATTTCTAAAAGCAAGCTTAGAAAGAAACAGTGGCAAGTTTATGTTGCACAATTTTTTTTCGGCAGATAATCCTTTCCCAAGAAGTCTTGGACCATAAACAAAACGGGTATTAATTTTATTTAACTTATTTGTCCTTTTAAAATTTGAAAACCTTTCACAAATTCACATTTTTGACATATCAGTGACAAATTTTAAGAAAGCTTGAATTTAGAATCTTAGCTCAGACCAAAGTTTTATTGCGGCGTACTGGAAAGCATAAAATTGAAAAAATACTTATTAAAATCTGCATATCAACAATTCTACTTCCTATTAATTCTGTCATCTCTGCTGGCTCAATGAGTTTAATAAAAGTTTACAGCTTTTTGCTGCTTGCAGTCGATACAACAGCGTCACTTCAAAATGGTTCGAGTGTTTTGATTACCGTAAAATTTACGCTTTCAAGACCGTTTGAGTTCTTTTTTTACCCATAATCAACAAAAAGTGGATTTAAATTCAACCAATTTTGTTTAAGAGAAAAAACACCTAATGAAAGCAAAACAAGTCGAATAAGAGCACGAACGAAACGGAATCGAATGTAAAAAATTGTACACATTGGAACTTAGTCGGCGATTAGATACTGCCATTTTTCCTAGTGAAGTTAAAGTTTGGCAATAATCATATATAATTTGTAAACACGTAACTTTAAAAAATATTGTTTACCTTTAATCTCTTACCTTGGGAATAAATATAATAAAAGAGTAAAAAATGACTTCCGGTTTTCATGTGTCTACTTCCAGTATTTTTCACTGCTGACACTTCCTATTAAAAATACTATAACTTGCATTCTAATTTACGTGCATTAAAAAAGGAAACAGTTTTAGAATCTTGAGAAAATGGGGCATTTTAATGAAATGAACTGCAGAAAAAGTGAATTTTGGTCACAATTCGCCTTTTCAACCTAGTCGATACCACCAGTTAGTGGATTTAACGCTTTAGCTGTCACGTCGTATGATACTGACCCTGGTAGTTGTTTTTCAGATGCCTATGTTTAATTTATTACATCTTTGAATTTCTTTTCTATGCTTTTTATATGTTACATATTCTTACATTATATTGAAATTAATAAACAATGTTTTACATTTTTTTACTACCCAATTTACTAAACTTTTAATTCGGGTCTATATGACTCGACATGACAACTTGCGCGATGTCTCGTAGGAGACAGCTCAAGGGTTGACCAGTTAGTTTACACTCTTAATTCTGCTGCTGTGACAATGGGAAAATATCATTTTGACGTAGTGTTTCACTTAAAGGCCTCTGTTAACACTCGCATATGTCACCAAGGGTAAAAAAATTCTAATCTTTCTGGAGTTTGTCGCCAGAAAGAAAGAATATTGCTTCTCCCAATATGAAAAATATATTTTATTCTTACTTAAAAATATATTTTATTTTATTCTAATTTACTCTTGTTTAAATTTTATTCAGACACGTCGTATTCATGGAGTATGAAAAACTTGGAGAAGTGTCTTTGGACGATGAAGAAGAAAACCGCAGCTTGTACAAATCTGAGAGTGGTAAAATCCAAGCTAAAGCTTCTGAACATGAAGTAGGGGCAGCTAAAGCTTTTTTATCAGTAGTTGACCAAAAATGTGGGATTTCTCTGTAAGTTGCACCACATATTATTGTAGAATATAGATGTCGACAAATATAGTTCAGTTTGTAATTCTTAACGTAATTGAATTGCATTACATATTTTATAGAGGTGAAATACTGTCTGAACGGAATTGGATTGTCGGTTTTACGAAATCATGTGGTTAGTTATAACATCTAGGAAAGGTTGAAAACGTCCTTTTTAAATACATAATGTTTCTTTAGAAGCATAACAAAGTTAAGTGAAAAAACGACAAACAAAATTAAGTAATTACAGGAAAATTTAAAAACTTGGTTTGAGGAACTCCATCCACCAAATTTTGAAAAAACAATTCAAAAAAGAAAATTAGGCTAAACGGGTGCTTCATCCTTCAAACCCGGAAATGTCCTAATGTGTAGACTAATGCTACAAATGCCACCGTCCATAATCTATAACAAAATCGTTAAACCAACTAAGTTGTAAAAAATTTAGTCAAAAAAATGTCCTAGGAAAACATTTAAATTCATGAAATACAGCGTGTCCAGAAAGGGTAGGGGGTATTTGTAAATTCAATTAAAAACAAACCACAAGTCAGAAAAAAAAAATTAGTATATTAAATTTTACAGATGATATTGGAAAATTAATTGGCAAAGATTATGTTGTCCAAATGTTGACCCTCGGTTTGCTTGCATTCCTCTAAACGAAATCGGAAATTAGCCACCACGCGTCTACACATCTCTCCGGAAATGGCGGCCATTTCGGTGCGGATGTTGTGCTTCAGTTGCAGTAGAGTTCGTGGATTATTTGCGTACACTTTCTGCTTAAGGTATCCCCACATGAAATAATCAAGGGGTGTCAGATCGGGGCTTCTCGGAGGCCAGTTGATGGTTCCTCGACGAGAGATCACTTTTTCTGGGAAAAGTTGATTGACAACCGCAAGCGATTGGTTTGAAGTGTGGCAAGTCGCCCCATCTTGTTGAAACCATGTCTCCGCATTAAAACCTTCAAACTCCTGTAACTGTGGAGCCAAAAAGTTCCGTAACATGACGCAATACCGCTCACTATTTACCGTAAGTGCTCGCCCTCGCTGGTCTTCAAAAAAATACGGCCCAATGATGCCTTCCCCAGACATGGCAGCCCACACGATAACCTTTGGACTATGTAGTGGTCGTTCATGTTTCTCTCTCGGATTTTCGTTGGACCAGAAGCGGCAGTTTTGTTTGTTTACGTGCCCATTTAAGTGAAAATTCGCTTCATCACTAAACAGGATGTTTTCAAACGTTGGGAAGCGTTGAAGCATTTCATTTTCAAAATTCAGTCGAAGAGGATAGTCGGTAGGTTTCAGTTCCTGCACGAGAAGAATTTTGTAGGCTGTAAGATGTAAATCTTTCTTCAAAATAGCGTGCGACGACGATTTTTTAATGTTAAGGCCTTGACCTCGTTTGCGAACCGATTGAGACGGATTTTGACGCACTGAAACTCTCACTTCTTCAATCGCTTGTTGGGTTCGAACAGAGCGTGGGCGACCTGGATGGTGAATTTTCACACTCGAACCGGTATTCTCAAACATTTGAATCCATTTTCTGATGGTATCGTCCTTCGGTGCATTCCATACATTAAATTTTGCACGATATAAACGTTGAGCTGACACTATCGAATCACCATTGCGATAATAAGCGCGTATGCAAAAAGCACGATGGTTTCCTGGGTACGCTTCCATGGTTACTGAATCTCCAAATAATGGCGGAGCACGCTATCCTATCCACCCCCCCCCCCCACCAATCGCGACGTCACTCGGACACCACCGATACAAATACCCCCCAACCTTTCTGGACACCCAGTACCTATTGCGACTCGAGAACTCAAAAAGCGATATCATCCTTGTCTTGTTTATTGCGATGCCCACATATATGTTGGCATCACAAAACTTTGATTAAGAATGTTTTGTAATTATAATTCATGTGAAAATTCATTAAAAATTCTGATTACTGGGATACTAGGGGGACTCGTGTATAAAGAGTAAATGACACACACTGTTCTGCATTTTTTCAAAGAAAGTGTCGCTTTAATACCTACTTTCAAAATTATCACAGCAGTCAAGAAATTTGCTCCTGACAGACCTAAGATAAATATTTGCAGGTGGAGGGAGAAATAAAACTTTGTTGTTTTCAAATTTGTTATTTATAACAGATTTAAATAGTTTCTTCTTTAGGTATGATCATATAATGTCTATGTTAAGAGTAATACTCAGGAGTAAAATAGAGAATGCCGTTGAAGAATTTGAAGATATCAGTTTAGCTTTGAAAAGAAAAGGAACTGAAGTAGAGAGTGAAATTACGGAAGCGAGACCACCAGATGAAAAACTGAAAAAGTTTATTGAAGATAGGAAGCAATTCCTCCAGGTTATAACTTTTACCAAATGGTTATAGATAAAATTAATTTCTTTTCTATATTACGGGGAAGGGTTATTTCTAACACATTAATTTGATTTCTAAATCTTCCTCTAACGAACCTATCCTTGTTTCTGAAACCCAATGAAAATAAATTCCATGATTACTTATACGAGTATTTTTGTGACGAATCAATTATAAACTCATTAGAAGGATTTTTTTCTTTTGGGAATTCCATAAAATTTCTTACTTTCCATGTGCTTTTTTTTTGAACTTATTAGTTTGTTTCCTTCTTAAATAAAAATTCCCGCTTTTTTCTAAAATTTATTATAGCCCAGGAATACCTTTCCAAATGAATGTTTCATCAACTTTCAAATGCATATCCATACATTTCCTTTTTAGGATTACACACTATACAATTTTTAACATATATTTCAAACCATTTTAACGTCACTACTTACTTCCGAATTTATCTTTTAAAATCGAATTCCTTTGCAAAAATGCATTGATCTTAGAAGTACGACTCCACTTTTCAATTTTCTTATTGACACTACAGGTGGAATTACCTGTAGCGCCAATATAAAATTTTGCGTGTTCAAAATGAATGCATTTGACAAGTTTAGCACACAACTATAATTCGCTTAGTAAAAACAGGCAGCATAGGCTACCACTCGAACTTTTAAGTGAAAGGCTACATGCCTTACGTCGCACCGTGTGGGGAAAATGCCTTTAATTTGTACCTTGTTAGATTTAAATAAGTTGTTCAAGAACATCGATCAAAGCATATATTCTATAAGCAGAGGTCGAGAATAGCGTAGAGGCAGTCTCTACAGTCGCCATATCCCTTTTTTTTTGTGTGTAAAAGGAAAATAAAGTTTTCCAGCTTTAATACATCCATAAACTTTGTCACAATCCTAGGCATTTGGGGGTATTGGGAATACTCGTAGACAAAAGTTTTTTTTGGAGAGCATTTCGAGACTTTAGAACTGATATTACTCCAGCTTTAATTCTGCTCAACGCTGGGCAAAGACCCCCCCCCCCCTCTCTTTGCACATTTCTGTAGCACTGCTTAAATTGGCTAGCAGTTATCTTGTTAACGGCAACTGTAGCGTTGAACGTTTTTGATATTTCTCGGTACGCTTCAGTTTTTGCGTAGGATGGTTACTTCGTCTCCTTGTTATCGGCCCACTCAACCTTTTTTTGACTAATTATACAAGTAATTTTTTCTCAAATTGAGTAAACAAAACCCATCCACTAATAGGGATAAACCTTCTTACGTTTCAGTTGGAAAAGCAGGATATTGTAGAAGTGAAAAGTGATAGTGAAGATGAGGATGACGATGATGCGGAAGAAGATGAAAAAGAAGTAATGCGCCAATTTTGTAAAATTAAAGCAAGCATTAACTATATAAATTTAACTTTGCTAATTTTGCAATTTCGGAACATTTTTAACTTAAAAAATTGATTTCCAATTCAGAAATAATTTGGAATTTTATCGAATGGAATTCAGGGAAACTGTATTTACTTTTTGCCCACTTAAATAAGCCTAAAATGGTATTTCACGCACCCTTAACTGTCTGGTAGAAGACTACTACGAATTTGAATAATTTCGCATATTAATTCTTTATTTTGCTACATGATTTATGAAAATTCTAGCACGTTCCCCGTATCCGTTTACCTTGTAGCATATCCTGAATTTAGTAAGGATGTTTTCGTCTGTTCGAATGAAGTAATTTAAAACCTTTTACTGATGGCTGATTTGAACGCAGTTTGGTTGTGCGTCTGTGTATGGCAGTACGCCTGCCATTCCCTGCATGCTCTTTTGTTTGATCAAACGTTTTTTGTCCTCAAATGGGATTCTGTCATCACATTTAATTGTTTGCACTTTTTGCTTCTGTCTTTGCTTTTTCACTGCCTGGAATACCAGTATGGCTTGGTATCCAGCAAAAAAGAACTTCAAAGCCATTTTCACGAAGACTAGCAAATAACTTAAAAGATCCCAAGACCATCGAATGGCTCTTGTCAGTAGAATTTGATGTAACTATCTATCGAACTCTTTGAATCACTATAAATCATCAAATGTCTCAACGAATATGAGGGAAGTTTCAGCAATTGTTTGGTCTTCGAAGATGTTGCGAAGGCCACATGGATCTTGTGATTTAAAACCCTCACTCTAAATTTGTATGATATGAGGAACCTCTGTGCTCCGAGAATATTTTCTTTCGCAAATTTTACCTGATCTTGTCTACTTTGAGTTGTTCTAAATCGCGAATTGGTGGTATCCTGTTTGTCATGGTCATGCCACAGTTGTATAGCTTCGCTTATTTTGTGGGTGTCACTTTTTGGAACATTTGAAGTTTGTAAATATTTTTCCATGCCAAAAAAGGTATCGATGAGAAAACAAAATTCGATTTCAAGGGAAAAAATAATGAAGGAACGGAACTTTTCTACGGCACTTCATTACGAAGCAGTTAATAATTTTTTTTTTAAATTAACGGAAATAAGGGGAGGGCGGGGGATTTTTTCCTTACTCTTTGTCATTCTAATAATTTTTTGAGGCTCAAAAGCCTAGGATTATAACTGTCCGAGATGTTTCGACCTCTCATTAAAGATTTAAAAACGATTGTTAAAAGTTTTTAAGGCCTCCTGAAACGCTACTGTCTTGGCGTTATGGCCGTTTTCACTGTGTGACTTTATGTGTTAAAGTTTAAAATAAAACTTTTTATGTATCCGTTTTAAACTAAAAACAAATAGATTTAATTTATTGTTACGTAACTTCTTCCTTTTTATCTAGGAGCAACCAAAGTTATGCGACATTCTTCCGGACCTATTCCATACGATTGATCGTTTGCGACTTTGTGGCATTGGATTAAGTACTGATGAAACGTTCGAATTATGTTTAGCAATGAAAAAATTGGCCCAAAATTTCAAACTCCAAAAAGTCAGATTCTGGGGCAAAATATTTACCTTGAAAGGCTGTTATTATATAGCTGAATGTCCCTACCAAGCCGATGTGACTCTTGATAATTTCGGCTGGAACTATGAAGACGAAGCAGAAGATCAACTTGCTACGCAATCGTCTGGATCAGTCGATGGCGACGACAGTAAAGAGAAATCAGTTGAGGTATCCACCTTAAATCATATAAGATTACTCATAAATTAACCCTCGTTTTCATAAATAGCGTGTTATATTTGCGCAATTTGATACCACCCCTAACAAATATGTCACGTGTACAGAGGGTTATGGAATGAAATTTTAATAAATAACTATTTAATCAGATAAATGTAATTTGTACAATTAAAAATTAAATTTTAGAAATTTAAGTAGTATTTTCGCACAGTTCTTTAACATCTTTTCAGTTAAATCGAAGTCTTTGCTCAATTTAAAAAAATTAAAAGACTATGGTTACGCATAGAAGCTAGTCTAGCGCTGTAAATTTAGGATTGCATGTGAGCGAAATAACATTTTAATCGGTTGTTTTGATTTAAGCGAAAGTCTGAATTATCTGCCTTGACGAAAAAAAGTTATATAATTGGAAAGGTTTTTTTCTGGTTCTCTAGCCATTGTTAGCTCTCTAATTTTTCTGTGGTTGATTTGTGCTTAGAAACCCATGGGTTCCTGCATAGGTGTTCTTTGGTAGCGTATCTGAGCTCTCACTGCCGTCATTAGTATTCATGCTATATTTACTCTTTTTACATGGTCATCACCTGATCACCAGACAAATTATTCGTCAAACCGTCTTCACCTTCTGCACAGTTTTTGTCAGTTATCTCATTTGGGGATTTAATGTAAATTTTGTGCGTATCCGAATGGAATTTCTCTGATAGTGGAATTTCATACTCATGTGTGAAAACATGCAAAGTCATAAAGAGTATGTAATGGAGACAACCCTTCTGTTCGTCCAAGGACCGGAGCAGCAAACAGCAGAAGGCTGACTGCCTTAGCTCCTTCGCCTGCTGGTTTCAGCTGGCCATAACGGAATGGCCTTCACTCGTTAGGTGACTCTAGCAGAACTAAACTCCTGACTCAATTCGTCCATTCCCCCCCAGAGATACCCTCTCGGAACGTTGAGAGAAAATTAGGATTAAGGAATGAATGGAACTCCCTTCTCATCACTGGTACTAAACTTAAGGACCAGGTTTTTCTCTCTCTCCCACTCTCGTGATAGTCTGCTCAGCTGTCCTTGCTCGTCTTGCCAGTAGAAATACTAAAAGTCTCGCGTTCCCTGACAATTCTTGTCTATGCTGAATGTGGAATTAGGTGAATTTTTCAGTGTCCACGGAGCTCATATTGGAATGCTTGAACCTGTCTCGGGAGGATCTTCAGATCCATTCATTTGTTGTGCTGGACTTCATTAGAGACAATGGTCTTATTGATCTGTCTGACTTCGTCAAATCCTGCTGGAGGATTAGGAACGACAGCAAAGCATATGAAAACATGTATAAAAATGACATTTCAGTAAGTTCTCGAACACATCTGTTAATTAGCAATTCGGGTTGAATTTTTACTGATGCAGATAATTCTAAATATAGAAGTTCGGTTAGCCATAGAAGTTCTCATCGGTCCCTACAGTTTTGAGCTGTCGAGAATTCACTGAAAATTAATCTTATGCTTGTCCACAAAAATGGCTTTATTCATAACTAAAGTTATAAAACGTGACTAAAATGAACAAATGTAGTTTCAAGCATAAAACCCCATGGGATTTAAACGTAGTTGTAATCAAATAAAAGATTCTATTGCATAGCATAATGTTGTAGCCTTTCAATTACATGATGTGTTTCTCAGGAAGAAGAGAAGAACAATTCTGAAAATTTGG
Organism: Octonoba sinensis; assembly: GCA_038502835.1. NCBI lineage: Eukaryota > Metazoa > Arthropoda > Arachnida > Araneae > Uloboridae > Octonoba > Octonoba sinensis. The sequence continues at coordinate 75,791,530 of CM076605.1, forward strand.
AAGAAAATGAGGATGAAAATGTTGGCAAGTATTTATATCTCGTTTGTAATTGTATATAGTTACTATATAATCATAAACACTTCTATATTGATCATGGTATCTCTTATAGAATAAGATTAGTGTTTACTTTTAAGGTTTCACTTTCAATATTCGGCTTTGCATCTTGCTTTTTATCCCTAAACATGTGGTTGTGAAGAATCCTTCCCTATTCTTCAGTAGCAACGAATCGCAATTTGCATAGTTAAAACATAATATTGACTTTAGATTCATACTTTATGTATTTTCTCCTTTGCCTCAAAGTAAATGGAATGACTAAAGCTGACAGTTTATTGGTCCTGAAAATTCGATCTTTCATTTTAAAGTAAATAAATGAATTCTAATAAAATAAGATGTTTATTAGCTTAACATAATAAAAACAAATTGTATAAACACGTTTAAAGACTTGTAAAATTAAAAATTGCGAAAACTTGAAAAGTAATAATTGGTTTCTGAATTTCAACTTAAGTTATGTTCATTAAATCATGCAGTACCACATCGACTGGGGATCGTCCATTCGCGATGAATCATTTCGTCGTCTGGAGTTCCTGTACTTCCAGGTGAGGCGAAACTCTTCGGTTTGCTAGGTAGAAAGAACTAGAATTCCAACTTATACTCTTAAACAACTGATTCTTGACATCTAAACAGGTTGATGACACTTTTCCTTTATTTGTATACTGCACCGGTAACGGTCAAGAAGAAAACTAGTTTCTTGACACAGCAGCATGTTCACTATGACGGACACCATCTCACTATGACTCCGGTATGAGTGAAAAGGAAAATCTGTAATGTAGCAAATGATATCGCTTATAAATCTAATTAAAAATAAAAATATAATAAATAAGTAAAAAATAGAAAAGAATAATGATTTTTAACTTTCTTAGTTAGGTCCCTGAAAATACATACAATAAAGAATCAATAAAAAGAATCATTTATGGCAACAGTTAGCTTAGTATTCATGCGGGAAAAAATGTTAACAACAATATTCTTCAGAAGCATTTCTCTTCTTTTTAGAAAGTAAAGAAAAAGCACCTCCACCCATACCAGAGCCTAAACAAAAGAAAAAGAAAACTGTACCTGCAGAAGAAGCTGGAACTGGAGTTAATGAATGTTTGTATTTCGTCTGCAATGAAAGTAAATTGCTTCCCTACAGTTTCGTTCAAATTTTATTCTAAAATAGTATAATTTTTTTTTTGCTCTTTGGATTAATCCTACCTCGTTTCTAGTAATGGAGGTACTCTGATAGACAGAATTAAAATTAAGAGAAAGCCCTCGAGGAGCTGCGGCGTTTTTTTGCAACTATTATATGTGTCTGTGTAAAAAAGGGTCAATTTCTTTGTTCAGCACGTTGATGCGGTTACTCAAAACCTTCCTTATTGCTCTACGATGGAGTCGTAATAACTATCATCGAGGTAAAAAAAAAAAAGATAATGCAGTTTAGTCTCTGTTTCGCCACTATAAACTACATCACACCAAAACGCTATCTTTCCTGAACTGCAGTTTCTTGGTTATGTGTTGAAAGGGATTTTTAGTCTTTTGCTTCTTTTCATGTTGGAAAAAGTGTCCTGTGTCAGTTCCCTTGTGAATTCTACTGACTTAAGGGTGTCAAACTTGTGTCACACTAATTGGATCCTTGTCAACAGATACCTTTTTACAATTTTCCTTTAACTCCTTTACAATAACTTTACTATACATCGCGAGCGCGATGAGAGGGCAAGAAAGATGAGCTGCAAACTTCCTACAACGACTCGCTCTTTCGAAGACTCCAAATTCAGATGACATTCATTACCACCAACATTACTAAAGCTTAAATAAAAAACAATGAAACTAAAGATCTAGCAAAATGATATAATTAACAGGTGCAGCCAGCCGTAGCTGGAATCTGTAATGAATACAGATTCCAGTTACAAGTCTCGCTTTGGCCGATTGACTACCTGAACTTTTCGTCTTGCAGATAACGTTATCAAGTCCACTAAAAGAGGAGGGACATTTTATTCGCATACTTACTAGCGGCACTTCGTCCTTCCCAACGTACTCCAACATTCTCGCATCGTTACTTGGTTAACCTGTTGAAGCTCCCGTCCTCTGTTGTGATCTTCATACTGAAAGCCAGCAGGTTAGCAAGTGTATCGGTAGTCACGAGTATCGGACGGGTTTGAATATATGCGAACTCGCATCAAACCTAAACCAATCACCAACTAGTCAGATTAGTATAAATCTAACGCAATAAAAAGCTGTCTCTGATTATCCTCGATTGCACCATCATTTCTCCTTACAGGAAAATGCCTTTTCTAATATACTATTGGTGACAGCTAGTGTTATTTTGCTAATTCATAGTAATGTTTCAGTTGGAATGCCTTGGAGGTGTTTGCCGTTGTTAAAACCGTTCCATATTGTGAAAGCAAGGCAACTGAAGCGATTTTTTAGTGGAAACTTAGAAGATGAAGTAAGTAAAGTTTCATGTCGAGCTAGGCAAAAAAGATCTCTTATGTTTAAAGAGTATTACTTGAGAGGAAAAGCAGGAAAAAAAAAGCCTTGTGATGTCAAGGCTGAAAATTCCTGAAAAATAGTTCCATCGAAGATATTTTAGGTCTATTAGTATATAGTTATAGCAGTTTAATAATTTTATTTTGCTTGTCCATTGCCACGAAATCAAGGTACTTCAGAAGTTGCTAGTGTTATCACAAAACATTTTACTTGAAAAAGGTTCCTTTCGCATGTTTGCGATTTGCTTCTCTGTTTGCTTGAACTACATTTTTTTTTCAATACACGCTTATGTATGTCATATTGAGAAATTCGTGGGAAAAAAAACTTTTTTAAGGCCTGTAGGCCTTGTTTAGCTCTGTTGTGAAGGGTCTTATTTACACCAACATGTTAGACGGCTTTTATGTAGGCATCACTAAAGTATCAGTATACGATATCTTGTTCTATAAAGTACAAACTTTAAAATGATGCAAAATATTTTCGTGTTAACTTACCTGTCTGATAATGAAGCAAATTTATGGTGTTTACTTGAATTAAAAATGAGGACACTTTTAGACGATTCCAATCTTCAAATAAAACTGAAATGGAGGAATCTCATGCGCCTTGCAGTAGTTTGAAAGTTTAAGAGTTATTGTAAATATATTTTGAACCAATCATTATTATTTTCTAACCAAAACTAAGAGCAGTTCTTACTTGGCGCATTTACAACGTTCCCAGTTTCACTTGAAATGTTCCATGTTTTCTTTCTTTAGATCAGAGGATGTGTGATATTTGATGGAAAAGAAGCACACTATTTAAGAAGTCAAATCGCTAGAATTTCTTCTTGTACATTTATTTCGCCTGAAAGTTTTTACACCTTGCATTGTAAGTACCTCTTTAATTTTGCTTGACGTCCCCCCCCCCCCATCCCTCCGCTGAAGAATATCAAAAAATGAAAATGCACTTGAGATAGCCCTCTTTAGCTCCTCTAAAATTTCTAATCTTCTTTATCATTTTACTCACATTATTTGTAAATTTTTATTCTATTGTGATATTCTCTGCAGCCAATTCAATCACCAGGCAAGTTCGCGTGCTAAAAATGGAGAATGGTTTGTAATCTTATTTCCTGCCATACTCTTAAAAGGCTGGTTTTTCCCTTCCTGTCTTGAATGTTTGCATCCTCAATTTCATCAATCCATTTTAGAAAATGCAACGAAAGCTAAGCTTTAAGAACTCTACTAATTTTTTAGCTGAAGCTGACGAAGACGAAGAAAATGCCAAAGAAGATGACGAAGATGCAACGAAAAAGAATGAAATTTTAAAAAACGAAAAATACGAAGCAAAGTCTGTTCAAGAGCTATTTACTCAAGGTCTTGAAGGATGGGTTCATTCTAGACTTGCAATATTGGAACAGGTATCTAAAAATTAATGCATGTTCACTAGTTAATAAATATTCATAAATGAATTATTCCAGCCATTTAAGTAGAAATGTTTCACAGAACGTCAAACGTTTCTTTTCAAACTTTAAAATGGGCATTTAAAAATCGCTTTAATCGGCGTAAGTAGGTTATCGTTACTAGATTCGAGGTCTGTCTTACTCGTTTTACACACAAGCATTTGTTTCTTCGTGAACCTGGACTATTATGCAATACGTAAAATGTTCGTCAAATTGTACTATGCATCCTAGTTTATTATCCAATTTTTAACCAATATCGCTTATATTTCAATTCACATCTTCCGCCATTGGACCTATTGTTGGTGACATAACCTACATCAACCTATTCCCCTTCAAATCGCATTTGACGGTTTGTTACTTTTTTAGTTTTTATCTACACAAATTTTTAACACTTGACAATTATGGAATCTCTAAAAGGGTAAGTAGTTTTTTAAAATCATTAACCTTTGAGCTGTCCCCTATCAAGACATTACACTAGTCGTCGCCTCAGGTCATATAGACCCGAATGAAAAATGTAGTAAATTGGGTATAAAAATGCAAAACATTGTGTTTTAATTTCAATATAATGTAAGAATATGTAACATATAAAAAGCATGGAAAAGGAAAGGAATTAAAATTGCACCTGGGTCAATATGACCCGACGTCACAACTAAAGGGGGGAAAAAAAAAGGAAAAATACGCTTTACTTAAGTTGTTTTAATGGATTTTTATACACAAGTCACCTGCGTAACATTTTCGTTTTTAATGCATAACCTAAAAATAAATTTTTAATTTAAAAAACTCACTTAGGCGGATTTTTTTTTAACGTATAGGGACGCTGCACTCCAATGAAGTCACGTGCCGAGGAAGAAAAAGAGGAGGAGGGAGATGCAGATGAGGATGAAAATGCAAAAGACACTGTTGAAAATGAGGAAGGAGATCATGAGCAGGAGAAAGATCAGGATGAAATAGATATTTTGGAAGCGATAAAAGAGACTTCAGTCCCTTTGCTGCGAGCAATATCTGAAGATAAAGGTACTCGGGAAAGTGCTCGTTTTCCTTTACATTCTTAAGTCACGCAGTTTTTTTTTTTTTTGCATCGTTTGTGCTATGTTTGCGTCATCCAAAACTTGCATTTAAATAACAGAAGATAAGGAGAAGTTTTTGAAAATAAGTTACAGTTATATTCTCTTGTTCTTAATACTGTTAATCATAAAACTTTGATAGTTAGCTGTGTAAACACATAATTTAAAATATATACTTGAAAGTGGTTATAAAAGTAACTTTCATTGAATTATTTCGCTAATTCAGTGGAAACGTGTCATGTTCATTAAATGAAATTGGTTTACTCCAAAAAATTACAAGTTAAAAAACATATATAATTTGCCGGTGCTTTCTTTTGAATCTTTGTCTTTCAAATAGTTACTTTTTTAAAAAAATATATTGAAACATTCCCTTGTAAGCTGTGTATTAGTCCTTCAAAATGATTTCAAAATTATTTTTAGAAATTTGGTAATCCATCATTAAAGAGAACAGCATATAATATTTCTTTTGAATTAGGGGACTCTCGCACCCTGCTAGCTATCGCTCGACGAGCATTAGGGATCGCTTTGCTGTCTCATTAAAAATATTTTAGAGTAGCTATAAGGAAAGATTCGATTCCATGTAAGAAATAACGTTCTATATTGCACACAACTCTTTGCACGCACTCTCTCTCTTGTGATGTGCATCGGTTTTATGCAGTGTCAGAAGCTTATCAAATTTCTATTGAAAATTTTTAGTTGATGTTTACGATTCTTGGCGACGACAGGAAGAATTTAAGTACTTAACTCTTTATTGCATATTTTAAGATTTGTGTAAAGACGTTTTAATCTTGACAACAAAAGAATCGCTTCAAACGTTTTCCTTGGCGAAAAAAAATTTAAAACTGAGAATACGTAAAATGTTACTGCCAATGAGTCAGTTATTAAAATATTTCCAAAAGCATTGCCACTCTAGATATTTAACTATAAAAAGAGTTTAAAGATATTAAATATAAGGAAAGCATAATCATCGTGCTCCCGCTCAAGATAACTGCAAAATTAAGTTAAACAATAATCGCGAACACTGCTGATGCGACAGCGCTTCTGATTGGCTGTTGTTATTAGCCGTTTCGATTTCATTGGCACAGCGACATCCATTGTCAGATATATATATATTATAATTTTCTTCTGCTGCTTTATAAAGGGATGAAATATTTTTGCTCAGTTTTAGGACAAAAGATGCTGCTAAAATGTACTATTATTTCATTGTAGCTATTGGACGACTAGATCCTTGGACTATCAGTCTGAGCTCTAAGTTGCTTGTAGAAAAAGCAATGATTATCTTGCGATCAAATTTGTGGCCTGGCGCTTATACATTTTACGACGGAAAGTAAGAATTCTGAATCAATTTACTCAACAGATGCATTGTTGTTTATACTATTTTATGGTGTATGTTTTCATAAAAGCTTCATAATGTTCGTATTAACGATGTTCTTATTATTCAGCTTTCAAAAAGATCCTGAGATTATACCTACAAGGTTATTAATCAAGTTGGAGAAATATATTGGTTGTAATGTATTCAATTTCGGTAAAAAATCGGAGATCACGTAAAACATGTCGACTTAAAAAACAGTCGGTTTATTATCTTCTAAAAGAGTTCCGTTTAGTCAACTGTCTTGAGTAATAAATTACTTTTTTAGAAAAAATATTACCACTTTTTCGTAACTTCCACACCTCACCTTAATTTTAGAAAATTTTCTTCCACAATTAAATCTGAACGAAAAGATAAAACACATTTGTCCAAACCATACTGATAGCATTCAGTTGTCAATGATTCCCCATGTAAATCACCCCACGTTGTGCTATGTCATCGATGTGCAATGGGACTGTTTACCTTGACTAAAAGCAGGGTCATTTAGACCCGGGGTAAACCTGACCTCCCCCCCCCCCATTCCCCCGTATGTAGACGAAAATGAAGGTAAAAATGATTTTTGTTTTGGGATCTCGTAGCAAGTGCGGCTAGAAGCGTATTGTTTTGAAATAAAAACCATTTCCAGTTGGAGAAAACAAAATGTTCTGCTATTAGTTGACTCATCCATTATCTATGCCCCCCATTAACGGCCCAGTGTTTCAGACTGAGTAAATAAACATGCAATTTGCTAACTAATAAACTGGAAACATCTTGTTGACTCAATTGTAACAACATTTTTAATTTCTTCAGCGAATAAGTACAAATAATTTTCACATTAAGAGAAAGTAAACAGTTATTGGAACTTCAAAGCCAATAAAACTTAAAGCATCAACAACGCTTGCATATAACAGGCATTTAATGGCACAATTTTTCCTTGTAAGAAGCCAACTGCAATGTGCGGCAAAATCCTTTCAAATGCCTTTGAACAAAGATATTATATTATATTCTTTCAAGGCAGATTATTCTTAAGTTAATTTTTCCACTATGTTATTTCACTCGCTATTCTTAAAACCTGAATTTTATTTCCAGTTGAAATGTCCACTAAGAAGCAACGTAATATGAATTGAATCATTCGACTTGGATAGCATTATCAATGTCATCAATCCAATTTGAGACAAATATTAATGGTGACCAAGATAATTATTGTAGCTGTTATTACACCGGTAAAATAAATTAAGAGAATTTGCATATTTTATCGAATTGCATGGAAAGAACTGAATAGAATTAAAAACCTCTGCTTCTAGATAAAAATGCAAACCCTGTACGGCAACTACGTAAGCGTACACTTGTGTGTAAGCAGAGCCAGCAGAAAAACAGGCTTTATAAGCGCGTTGAAGGGTAAGACGAATTTCGTTCGTTAGCAAACCTCGCCGAATTTCTTGGTGTTATCTTGCAACAATCTATCGGTTAAATTCACATCAGAACAGTAAAAATGAGTAATCACGAACGTTTAGATGATGGAGTGAGGTGGCGAATTGTGGGAAGGCTAGAGGCAGGCCAATCGCAAGTCCAGATATGCAGATAGTTTAACTCCCAGCGTCATATGTAACCAATCGAAACAGCTCCAGGATATTGGATCCATCGAGAGAAAGCCTGGGCAAGAGCCACGACGGCCAGAGAAGATCGCCATTTATCCATTTCAGGAGGTGCAGCAGAGGGGCTACAGCTTCTCAGCTCTTTCGAGACCTGTATGTAGCCACATGAATCTGTGTAACAAGGCTGATCTTTTCCAAAAGACTGAATGAGAGATGGTTGTTTGTGTCCCGCTTATGCCTAGGAACAGGAGAGTCCGATTAGCATGGTGCAGGCAGCATAGTGATTCTGTGGAGCAGTGGGCGACCATTCTGCTCACCGACGAGTCCCGGTTTGGCCTAAACACCGCTACCTACCCTCCAATTTCCGCGAAATCGACAATTATGGCGGTGGCGGTGTAATGGTCTGGGCAGGTATGTTGGATAGCCGCACACCTCTCCACATCTTTGACAGAGGCTCTGTGACTGGTGAGAGATATAGTGATGAGGTCTTGGAACCCAATGTTCGCCTTTTCCGGGGTGCAGTGGGCCAAGAGTTCATCTTATGGACGATAACGCGAGGCCACATAGAACTCTTCTGGTCGACGAATTTCTCGAGAGTGAGGATATTCGCCGGATGGATTGGCCAGTCAGGTCTCCAGACCTCTACCCCTATAGAGCATGTTTACTATAACTGTTGAATGTTTATTTTGTTTGTATTATATCAACCTATGTTCGCACCAAATTTTATTAAAATTTGTCCAGTAGTTCTGGAGATCGTTGATCAAATATGAAAATTCTCTTAATTTCTTACACCAGTGTATATGTTTTCAACTTAAATCAAGGGCGGAAAATTTTTTTTTTATAATCAGACTTCCTTTTTAAAAGTACCTTTAAAAGCTCTCTAAGTTATGTTATACTGATAAGCACGTGCTCTAGATACAATTTATCGTAAAATATTTGAACACTTTTGCGTAGTGGAGAAATTCTCGGCTCTCGGCTTCTGTTTTGAGGAATGAAAAAATTGTTTATTTAAGATTTTGTAAATTACATACTGTGCTTAGTGTGAACCTTCTTTTCAATCTAGAAGTTTTGATCATATATATATTGGATATGGCCAGAAATATTCAGTGTTCCATTACGGACCTCCAATTTATATTCCTTGGCAGAAAGAGTACAAAGTAGGCCCCGAAGTAATTGAGCATGTGGATGAACCACCCGCTCCTCAGAAGACAGAGACTGATGATGAAAGTATGGAGCTTATTTCGTAGTAATAGTTTCAGTTTCCTTATTTACCCCCCAATGACTCTTCAAAAAGACGTTACACAGTATAAAAAAGGGCCCCAGAAGAATATCTAAAAGTTTCACGGAATGATTTTGTGTTTTTTAGAGTAAGGAACAGTTGTAACTGTAGCTGAAAAGTGCACCTTTATAAGGACGTTATCAGAATAAATGTATGCAGAATTTCTTCCAATCCATCGGAATCGGAAAGATTAGTTTCAGAAAATTTCTTAGTGGACATGCACCACTATTGTTCTAACACAAATATTAGTATGTATTTTCATTTAGTGTTAAAACGTTTATATAGTCCACTTTCTAAAACTCAACACCATGCTAGGTCATGCAATATGTACTACATATCCTTGTGGATTGCAAATTTTAATCAACATCGTTTAAGATACTTCAATTCAAACCACCCATCGTTGCAAATATTGTTACATACACCAACTTCATCCCTTTCCTTCACGACATTGAATCTACAAACCGCATTTGAAGATTTGTTTTGTCCAAAGATCTTTGTCATGACTACTTTTTATTTGCAGAAGTTTAAAATTTATTTTTAGAAATCTTTGAAAGAGTATTTTAAAATTTATTTTTTGTACGCATACTTAGACAGGTCAATGTCTTGATTAACTTAATACTTCTTATATTATGAACAAATGTTTGGCGCAGTGTTGCCAACAGTGGCTCTTGCGCCAATAAAAATAAACCCAAGTAACCAACCTATCCAATTGTAAAACCACTTGCATGTTTAGCTATTACAATAAATTAGCAATCATGCAAAATTTAAAAAAATTTTAGAGTCCAACATATCCCCCTTCTTTGTTAAATTCGCTGCCGCATAAAATAAAACCTCTAGAAAGTTACTTCTTTTAAACGTAGTTAACTCAATGAAATTGAAAAGGATTGAATCATCGCTGTTCTAGAAGAACAAAGACGCAACTGTTAAAACTGCAATTTTATAGGAGACCCAAAAAAAAAAGAAATAAAAGTTTTTTGAAACTGAAAATTAATTAATGAAAATAATGACAAAGGTGTATGTATAGCGCTTATTATTGACTTCTACATTAACAGTAGGAATAAAGCACTTGTGGCCTTGCTCTTCTGATCAAAGGGTGCAAACAGCGGATAGTTTTCAACAACTACACAACTACGCTCTAGCGGCCAGGAAAGATATAGAATTACTACCTGTTTGTAGTACCATTAGCTTTAACGCTTTGTGATACCGTTAAGCCTCAATTAGGCAAAAAATTGCAGTTGCGTCATTGTTCTTCGGGGACAACGATGTGATTAGAAATTCTGATTTGATTATGCACAGAAATAAACCGAAGAAGTACTTAATTTTTCTCATGAATGATACAATTTTAATAACTTCTTATATGACAGGCTGTCCAACATGTTAATTCCATGCCAACAGTATTGCCGACTTTACTTCATCCGCGCCCATCATGATAAACGGTGAGAACTATTTATCCTGCAAGAATACTCGATGCAGTTAATATGAATTCCATGAGCTTGCCATTTTAATAACTTCGTTGTGCTATTTCTCAAATCTTACTACCTATTGTTTATCGAAAGCATCGTTGCGTTTTTTATGCGGGAAGACCCAATTTACTCAAGAAATTTCTTGTGCATAAAGAAAATATTATCTTCGAGCAATAATTGGTATGAGCGAGCGACTGGACACTTTTTAAGGCATGAAGACCCTCCTCATGTCCGAATTTTTTTATACAGAATAATGCTTTTGTATACATGCAATGATGACGTATGTATGCAAAGTTTATTGTAAGAGTTGCCTAATTTTTTAGTACCATGCTCGAGTTTTAACTTGAACATTTTACATTAAAATCTTCTGTTATAAAATAATGTCTTAACTGAAACTTGAAAAATTTGTTTTAGAAAATTCTGACGAAGAAGCTAATAAAGAGAATGAGCAGGAAGATGGAGAAGAATAAATTGAATTGAAAACTAATTTACTTTGTGCCCAAAATTTTACTGTGCGAAATTTTATTGGTAATAAATAATGTTAGACTTTTAATTTAGGACTTCTAAATAAAAATTATCTTGCTGAAGTAAAAAATAAAACGTGTATGGTCTTGCATTTATCAAAATCACTAATAAATTAGAGTAACACAGAGAAAAAATAATTTCTATTCATAGTTTTCTATAACTTCTAAACACAAAGATTCGAGATCACTTTGCTTCAGGTTTTCCTAGGTTCTGGAAATTTTACACAAAATACAATCTCATAAGTATAGTTTCGAGTTAACCCTACACTGCGCAATTTTTTTTTTTCTTTGTGAAATATTTTTTTTTTGTGTTTGTTTGTGCTAGTTATAAGTGGGAAAAATACTAAAAAAATTCTTATTTAATTCGAAAAGGTAGAATTCGAGAAAAATTGACATGTTTAAAAACAACACTGCGCATTTAAGGATAACGATAATAATTTTTTTAAAAATCATTTTAACAAATGAAACCAAATCAATAATAAATAGGCATGCATTATAATCTTAAAATGGCACTAAAATAAGAAAATTCATTAAAATAATTTTACTATTATTTATAAATTTTTAAAATTTATTAAAGTAAAAATTTGCAGATGTAACTAATAATTATTAGTTACATTTGCAAATTTTTACTTTGATTACCAATGAAGTTTAATAATAATTTCACTAAAAGATTTTAAACAAGAAACCTAACATCTGTAGGGGGTCTATGCGATAATGTTCGTATCTTCTTTGGTTGAGCATGAATTGATAATAAACAAAATTCCTAAATAATAATTTAATCGACTACTTTAAGCTAATTTGTGAAATATTTAACAATAATCTTCTAAAGGATACTAAATAAAATGAAATAGAACAACCTGTGACACCTGCTCTTGTTTATACTGCGAATAATGCAGGAGCATAAAAATTGCCCCCGAATGCGCAGTGTTGTTTTAAAACAAAAAGTAAAAGTGGCGCCTTAATATATATTTTTCCCGAAATTTTTCGGACAACTTATATTTATTTTATTTTAAAACTATGTAAGCAATTAGAGACTATTTTTTAAATTAAAATTGTTGCTTAAAATTTGTAGAAAAAAAATTTAAGAATTTACTGTTTTTTACGAAATCAAAATGTCTTACGATTTTGTGAAAAAAGATGAACCTTGAGTTCAGTTTACAAGATCTAGGGGAAACTATATTAACTAATATGATCACACATACAAAATGAAACGAAAGAATGCGCCACATGTTAAAAACGTTGCAAAATAAAAGCTTAGTGAACGAAAAATGGAGGTGCTGTTTGAAAACAACACGGCGCAGTGTAGGGTTAATATGGAGAAAACCGTGACATTCCCATGAATCAGTGCATCATAATACAATGACATGAATGATGATTCATTCAAATCGGATCCGATTTCTTCTACAGACCGTGGTGCAAAGATGCACCCCGCAATCGAAGCTCACTTTGTTCTTGCAAGTGAGGAGACATCGTAAATTTGTTTCATGACTTTTGACGTAAAGTCCATGTCTCCCAAAACTCCACGACTGCTTTGCTATTTGCAAAATCAGGCGAACAAACTATTTTAATTACATTATTTTAAAACTCATTAAGAAATCTGTAAATGATGAGTAAAAAATAAGCAAACGTTACAGTTCACGACAAAGACGGCTGCTTCTTTCTACTCAAAATGTTATTACAATACATGCCTGCATTCTGAGCAACAAGACTTAGTAATAAAAAATATATTGTTCATTATACACAGTTAAAATTCTCCACACTTATAACTGACACCCTCCTTGATTTCACATTTTGATATTGTGACTTTTTTTGATACTTTCCTTTTTTTTTCTGGCTAGTTTTACTGAAGGCAGTGACCGACGCTTTGGAATAGCGATTCTCTCACAATCAATTTCAAAGTACCTTTTAACTAGGTCAGGTTCAACTGTTTTGCCAGTACTTTCAAACACTGACAACAGACCTAAATATCCAGAATTGAAAAGTAAAACTACAATATTTGCACCATGCAAGAGTATTTGTAGTTCAACAAAAGTTCCTTTTGGTACAAGTGTCCAGAGCACATTATTAAAATTTTCATTTGCATTTTGCGTCTTTCCATGCCAACATTTTAAAAGTAGTGCTTGATCGCAAAGACTCGAGTACACGTTCTTTACTTCTTTTATAACTGTATCTGGAAGACCAGGAGAGCAGTCGGGAAGGTGGAGACCAGCATGTGATGCCTTTTGGTATTTTCACCTACTATCTGCACCTAATGAGCACTGGCCATGCATTTGCTTTCTTTTTCCCACGCAGCAATAAAAGAATGCTGCTATTACAGCAGACTGCATATTTTATAAATTTCTGGAATTGGCTTCAAACTGTGATTCCATAGTAGTTTCGCAACTTATCTATTAACTGATCTGTCATTTTGCCTTTCCTACCTAGTCTTTTCTTTTCTTTTTTTCAAATTTCGTAAATCTGGTTCCAACTCTTTTTTGCACATTTCCAATGCATTCTAACTTTATCGCTGTCGGTTTCTACGTGTCTTTCACTTTCATGTATGCTTTAGAGTCCCCATAATATTCGATATTCAGCCCTGGGTTTTCGACCGACTTTTCAAATTTACGATCCACACCAAATGAATATCCGGAATGATTTGAGGATATGTTTAGACGTAGAGTAAGTCCCTCTGCAAGTTTGACAGCATTGGGATAACACCTCAATATCTATATCTTTCCCATTGTCTAAATAAATAGCAGACACGCAACCGTTTAGTGAAGTGCGACTGCGTCGTTGCCCAGGTACCATCAACGGACACACCGCACTCGTTACTGTCTTTTAGATTCTTCACTTCCTTTGAAGCTTCCATCAGTTATTGTTTTGAGGCATTCTGTACTGCTTGATACAATTTTGTTTCAAGCCGTCTGAATATGGACTTTGAAAATATGGTAAATTCAAAGTGTATAGTAGTTATTTTTCCGGCCGTGTAGACTTTGCCAATGAATCTGAATACCAGTACAAAATTCAGTATTTATATTACTTATTTTGTCAATCTTGGAAGATGAAGCAAATCTCTTGACGTAACATTTTTAGACAAATGAGGTAAAAAGATAGCTACTAAATAAATGACAATGTCTTTTTTCAAATTAGAATCTTTTTCATACACTTATCTAACATACTCAATAAAGTAATGAATTGTAGTTTTGGATAAGTAAGACCACTTCTGTCCAAAAATCGGATAATATATGTGCAAGGAGATGGAGATTTTGTTGTTGAAACTAATTGATGACATGCAGCATATTATTTTCTTGCACAGTTCTTACTAAATACCCAAACAAATTTGCAAGTGTTGAAATCTGAAGTGATGATTGCGACGGATAGATCTGCCTTTCCAATAAAGATAGGTCATTAGGCAGAGCACTTCTGACTTCTTGAACGCGATGTCGTTTTTATAACTTTTTTTTATGAGGAACCAATGCATTTTCAGGGAGTATTTGTGTTGATATTACAATCCCTGTTTTTAGTATTTTTGTTATTGCGTTACTAACACTTAAGGCATTACACATATCATTCTTTCCTCCAGTTTGTCGAAATCTCTCGTCGAAGAAATGAGTGAAACGCTTATTTTTGGAAATTATTTTTGCCTGAGGGCTGAATAGTTGTAGGGTGGCAAGGTGGCATGAGGAACATGCACATACAATTTTAACTTATCAATTGATATTTTAACTTAATCAATTGATATCTTCCGGTTCCAGTTTTGGGTCAAAAAGCGTAAAGATTAAGGTAAAATTCAAGAATTTTGTAAATTTTCGTACTTCTTGATCTCCGCCCGGGTAACTGAGCCAAAAATAAATAAATAAAAAAAAGAAAACTTACGTTTTGTTCCTTCGACGTCCTCTTCTTCGGGGCGGAGGATTTTCTAGCGCGCGTCTCATTTCCGGAATGGGGAGAGTGGCGATGTGACAGGTCTCTCGGAGGTCCTCGTTAACTTCCCTTCCCTCGACGATGACTTCTCTTCCCTCGATGATGCGGGCGTGGATGGTGGCCTCCAACTCGTCAGTTGCTGGGCAAACAGTTCATACTTCCTGATCTCCGCCCGAGTAGGTGAGCTAAAAATAAATAAAAAAAAAAAGAGAACTTACGTTGAGTTCCTTCGACCTTCTCGTCGTCGGAGCCGAGGATTTTGGAGGGCTCGTCTCATTTCCGGAATGGGGAGAGTGGCGATGCGACAGGTCTCTCGGAGGTCCTCGTTGACTTCCCTTCCCTTGACGATGCGGGCGTGGATGGTGGCCTCCAGGCTCGTCAGTTCCTGGGCAAACAGTTCGTACTTCCTGATCTCCGCCCGGGTAGGTGAGCTAAAAATAAATAAATAAATAATAAGAAAAAAAACTTGGGTTGAGTTCCTTCGACCTCCTCGTCGTCGGGGCCGAGGATTTTGGAATTTGCGTCTCATTTCCGGGATGGGGAGGGTGGTGATGCGACAGTTCTCTCGGAGGTCCGCGTTGAGCTCGCTTCCGTCGATGATGCGGGCTTGGATAGTGGGCTCCAGGCTCATCAGTTGCTGGGCAAACAGTTCGTAGTTCCTGATCTCCGCCCGAGTAGGTGAGCTAAAAACAAATAAAGAAAGAAAACTTACCTTGAGTTCCTTCGACCTTCTCGTCGTCGGAACCTAGGATTTTGGAGGGCTCGTCTCATTTCCGGGATGGAGAGTGGTGATGCGACAGGTCTCTCGGAGTTCCTCGTTGACTTCCCTTCCCTCGATGATGCGGGCGTGGATGGTGGCCTCCAGGCTCGTCAGTTGCTGGGCAAACAGTTCGTACTTACTGATCTCCGCCCCGGTAGGTGAGCTAAAAATAAATAAATAAAAAAAGAAATCTTACGTTGAGTTCCTACGACCTCCTCGTTGTCGGGGCCGATGATTTTGGAGGGTGCGTCTTATTTCCGAGATGGGGGTCTCATATCCGATGCAACAGAAAAATGGACCAAAAACACAACTAGTTGATAAAGCGCAGTAAACGTTCATCTTGATGTTCTAATGTTACATGGGCATTTTCCGTGCCTCAAAATCGCAAATTATGTCGCTTAACACATAAGTGGAACGTGACTTCATCGGTAAACACTAGTGTGTTCTCGAAACGATTCACGTCTAGCTTTTCTTGAAATTTTACACAAATTCTTACGCAACGCTTTGTCAGTAGGTTTTAAAGCCTGTACCATCTGAAATCTGTACGGCTTGAAATAGAGACGCTTCCATAAAACACGCCACACCGTTGAGGGACAGCCAGTTCTGCACCTGCACATCTCGTTGATTTTAAGGGACTGTGTAAAAACGAATCACGAATTCTTTCAACCACTTCGGGGTTTGTATCTTTTCGTCCTGGGCTTTTGTTCTTGCATAAGCAGCCGGTATCCTGGAACTGCTTCACCCACCTGCTTATGTTATGCCGATGCGGTGGTTCTTTACGAAATTTCGCGCGAAAATGTCTTTGCACAACAGTTACCGAGGAGGTTTTGGCATAATTCGAAAACGCAGTACTCTGCATAGACGACATTTTGTTAACAGCGTCTCTAGCGGCGAGTTCGTCATGCGATTATTTTTACCTGTTGCCAAATAAAATTTGTATAATTGTAGTTGCAGAATAAATTTGTTTCAGCTGAATAAATCCATTATGGCACACTGCGCTTTTCTTTTTGTCCCATTCAATATGAAACACCCTGTATTTCCCAGATTTGCCAATATTAAGTCCATAGACAATTGTTAAGTTGGAGTTATAGTGAATGAATATACGAGGGTTGTCGCAAAAGTAAGTTACACTATTTTTTTTTTTTAAATAACGCCCACAATTTGTTTAAAAGGTTATATTTGTGAAACTACATATATTAGATATTTTTCTACGTAATCTCCTTGAATTTTAATACATTTTTGGTATCGTGGTAAAATTTTTCTTAATCCAGCGTCATATCATTCTGCCGCCAAACTGGTTAGCCATGTCTGAACTTCTTCTTTGAGATTTTCTTCGTTTGCAAAGCGTCTTCCCCCAAGGTGTTCTTTTAGCTGTGGAAACAGATGAAAGTCGCTTAATCAGGGGAGTATAGTGGGTGTCCGAAAACATCCCATCGAAACTCTTCAAGCAGGTCTTGAGTTTGACGAGCAGAGTGTGGACGAGCGTTGTCGTGGAACAAAAACACTTTTTTCGTCAACTTTCCCCTCCTTTTGTTCTGGATCGCCCTCCTGAGTTTTTTTAACACCTCACAATAGCGTTCAGCTGTTATCGTAGTCCCACGTGGTAGGTAGTCGATCAGCAATATCCCCTTCGAATCCCAGAAGACCGTCGCCATAACCTTCCCAGCTGATTCCACAACTTTCGCCTTTTTTGGAGTTTGCTCGTCCTTCCCTTTCCACACCATGCTTTGTCTTTTGGTTTCAGGCGTCCAGTGATGGATCCAAGTTTCATCCCCGGTCACAATTCGGTCGAATAGGCCATCTCCTTCATCCTCAAAAAAACTGCAGAAATTGACGAGCAGCGTGAACTCTGCTCTTTGTGGTGGTCTGAAAGGAGCCGTGGAACCCACCTTGCACACACTTTGGACAGATGCAGATCATCAGAAATGATTTTGTTAAGCGATGCACGGCTAATTTCAACATTAGGCGGGAGTTGTGAATGAATTTCGTCGAGCGTAAGGCGACGAGCGGTGTCGACGACTCTTCGGACATCTTCGTCAATGTTCGGGGCCCGTGAAGTTGATGGGCGGCCGCTTCGGTTGTTCGTCGTGTATTGTTGTCCTGCCTTCAATAAATGTTTGGCGCCAACAAGAAACCATTGGCCTCGACATAACGTTCTCACCGTACACACTGCACAACTCACGGTGAATTTCAGTTGCATTTTTATTTTTTGCCGTTAAAAAATGAATCACACTGCGTACTTCGCAATCGGCTGTAGGAGTAAGTGGTAGCTCCATAGTGGCTTGATCGCAACTGACAAATGGGTCATGGCGGCCGCTTAGGAATTTTATAGTGCTGCCACCACACCCGGACGAAAGTTCCCTGCAAATCCCAGACGTTTCCTGCCTACCGCGCGGATATAAAAAAATAGTGTAACTTACTTTTGAGACAACCCTCGTATTTTAGACAATTAAGATATTCCAGTTAGAGTATATCACAACTTATTTGAATTAACATTTTTAAATGGCGGGAAGAGTCTTCTCAAGTTTTTATGTAAAATCTTAATTATTTAATTTTTTTTCTATTTTTGTAAAATTACGTAAGAGCTCAGAACTTTATTAAATACTTCAAATCGTAACGAAATATGCCACTTACGGTCAGAGTATTGATGGTGAATTTTGAATTTCTGTTCAAATATTCATTCTATTCGGGAGAACTTGATCACTGAACTATTATGTGAGTGGCATCAACAACTGCAATTACACGGGGAAATCCATGACGATTGTAAGACGCCACTCTACATTCACTTCTTTTTTCCTCACTTCCGGGAAAAGATATAAATTGAGGAAGAACTTGCATGAAGGCAGAAGTAACTCGTGAAAAGATTCTTGATACAGTAACCTGTAAAATCTCTAGGACCGCGAATACCCCACGACAAGCTGGAGTGATCCAGTTTCTAGTAGGTGCAGAGTGGTGAGCTCCTGAAATAATTTTTTTTGTAGCATTTTTATTTCTTATTTAATATACATTCGAGCCTGTTTAATGGAATAGCCAACTTGCCACATAAATCTCTAATGAGCAGGATATTTCATTTCTCGGGATCACTGAAACAGATTTTTTTTAAATTTCCAATGGGGCTGCGGTATTGGTACTCAACCATTGCAGACCTAGTGCATTCCCCAGTAATTGGTACCCTCTCCTTCAGCGGCACCACAAATGAGTGTGGTACCTTTGCCGCATAAGAATTATGACGTTCAGTTACCACTAGATGGCGGTACCTGAGCTCTCATTGATGTCAATGTCTATCTTTTACATGCCGCATAATCATACGACGTGGGCGCAGACTATTTTCTGCATCTTGAAAATCCACCGACTTGGGCCAGGTTTGAACCCGTGATCTTGGGCGTACGAGGCCTGCTGCCTTACCACTACGCCACCCTGTCGGCTCACTGAAACAGTATACTATGGTTTGGCACATTGAAAATTTATTACATTACATTAGGAAGGATATTTTTTAACTGATATTCCACAAAACGGGTTCTACTCCGGGTTTGAAGAATCTGGGCTTTTTCGAAATAAAAGCGCAAAATTGTTCAGAAAGGAAGATTGCGATTTTAAGTTTTTATAGTGAGAAAAATTATAGTTAACATTATTTCTGTTTCTGAAGTATATGGTTTTAATTCTGAAGTATACTCGTATTTTACAATTTATTCTGATAAAATCCACTTTCCCGACATATTGTGTTTTTTCAAGTATGTCCACCTGAAAAATTCTTTATGGGTTTTTTCGGGCCGGGCCCATTTTGGCGAACACAGGTTCTACTTAGGGTGACCATATTTCTGAGCGTCAATTTGGCGACGTGTACTCAAATCCAAGGGAAGTTTGGGAACGCCAGAAAAATGTTTCGAGGACATATTTGGGGTCATAACAAAGCAATACATATTCCCTTCTATTATGAAAAATTACTCTCAATGCATTTCAAAGGTTAGCTAAATATATTTCTTGCAAAATGTACGCATATTTTCTTAGATCATTGCCTGTTCGAAATTCTAATACTAAGGCAACTATTTAAAAATTGCTATAATATTATCTAAAATTTTACGAAATGCTATCTAAAAGTTCTGAAGTGCAAATCAAAAAGCAATTTGTAGAGATAAAACATAAGTTTTTAAATTTGGAGACATTAAGCGTCCCCAATGAGCTAGTGCTTTGGGCTACAAGGCATTAAAAATATAAATTTAGGGACCATCCCCGAAATTCGAGGACGTTTGGTCACCCTAGTTCTACTGCACATAAAATATATATATATATATATGTATAAACAAGTTAACTATATGAAAGTACGCAAAGTATTCGTCAGGCGGTAGAGCAGCACTATACTGCGTACTTTATGATATTAAGTTGTATACAAAATGAATTAGCGATAGTTTGGGGCATGTAATCTAACAACAATCGCAAAGGCCATGTTATAAAATAAATTTGCAGGTTTTATAAAAATTGTTTATATAAATGAATGTTGTTGTTGCAAATTTTGTAAAATCTATTTAATTGGTTGACAATAACGTCTGTATTTTTTAAAAATTTAAATTGCTGTGCCAATGCGGCATAAGTATAGTGTAGAAATTAAAATCTTTTCTTTTATCGTATAGATCCAGATGTAATTTATCATCTATATTATATTTTTTGCCGATGTGATGTCTTAAAATTAACACTAAAAGAATTATTGTCGGTATTATTTGAGTCGTCTAGATTCAAAACCAGATTTTTACACTTTCTAATAGTTAAAAAAAGATAGTTAAAAAATTAACACCATATGAAGATTATTTTAAACTTTCTAAAGCAGCTACATCATGCTGAAAAGTGTGTTTGAAATTTGCCGGTTTGTTACAAAACCAGATCTCCCTCATCGACCATGCTTGTCAGCTCTTCTTTTTTTCCCTCCAAATATCTTCCAAGGAAAATTTATTTTTGTGTTAAAATTTCAGCAAGTTAAAAAAGTCTATCCCAATGCTCTTAGCTATAAATTCGATTTTCTTAGATATTAGTTTTTTACCCGCCGTGAACAATTTAATTTTTTGGATGCAGCTGGTTTTGAAACTAGAAGACTCATTTAATGTAAGACAGTTTGGATATATGGTATTGTATATATATTTCAAAAATTAGAATTTATTATAAGAATATCGTCGATATAGCGAAGAATCTTGAAGTTTTTTTTATTATATTTGAAAAAATAATTGAATTCCTAAAAGAAAAAAACAAACGAATAGATTAGCGCCAGTACTGGAATAGTTTGTCCCGTTGCCTATACCATGAATTTGCTTGAAAATATTATTTTGGAATAAGACCTAGTTGTTGTTAAAACAAAAATGACAAAGATGCTCGTGCTCTTAAATCTTTTGCGAATCTTTTAATTATTTTTAATTTTAATTCCTGAAACAAAATAATTTGCAATTTCAAGTGGCACTTTACTGTAAATATTCATTGTTTTCAAAAGTATCTTCATGTTGCCGTACATGTTTCAAGGATGATTTTTTGAATCGTTTGCCTGCCTGATCTTAAATGCGTAACTCAAGCTTCTATACGATTCTCCAATAGCTAAAAACCTGTAAAAGATGTGAAAAAAGTACAATACCAATATTAAAAGCAATGAACAATTTTGTAAGTTCTATAAAATCCTATAAACGAGTTTCTTTCTATGAAACTTTTATGTCGGGACTTTTTAAGGATTCGATATTCGCGAGTGAATAGAATAATTAAGAATTCGGCAAACTGAGAGAGATAGCAAAAAATAGCTGATTTTACAAATTTGATATTGGTACACGAGGGGTGCGCACACCTTCTTAGAGCAATTATGCCCCATCCGTAAAAAGTTAGGACCCTCTTCCCCCATAAAAATCCTTCTGCAACGCTTCTGAACATTCTGAGCATTTTAAAACTTTTAAAACCGACCTGACAAAATTGCCTGCAATGCACTATACCATATCCTCATTTACATATCTTGTAATGCGATTTCTATGAGTAATGCGATTTCCTGCATAGGAATGGTCATCGAAAACTACAGCTTTTCTGCTGTAACATTGTACTTGCAACTCCTCTCCAATTATATTCAAAATTAATTTGACTTAAAAATTTACTTACTATTTATGTTTAAAATAGATGTACTGTCTTAAATACTGCAATTTGATGTCAATCTTGAATCTTTAATCTCATGGTGAATCAGCAGGCGCTTGTACGCAGACTCAAATTGTCGACACGTGGGATTATTGTTGAATCCACCTCTGCTTCGTACGGCACTGAAAAAAGTTTCCAAATGATTCTGACTAACTTTGTACAACAACAAATATGAAAGAGGAGAATCATGTTCTCCTACATATTCATTGTAAAGTTTCTTGCAACTGTTTATGCACACTAAAAATCCTAAAAACCTGTGTTTACATTTGTGTTAAGAACATTAGGACCATTTTCAAAAGCTGAAATGTTAGACAAATATTTTTCAGCGTTATCCAAAAACCTTAGAAAACTAACTGCATATATCGGTTTCGTTGGTGCCTTAAAACCTTTGCTTAAGCAATTTCGACTGTTTAAAATAGCAACAAATTGTTGATGATTAAATTAAATTCGATGTTGCCTCAGATTTCTGATAGTTAGGATATTTTCTATCCAAATTTAAGTAATTTAGAGCTGTGGCAACACTGGCACTTAACCTTCGGGAACCATATTTTACTGTCATTTTATTAGACCATCATACCACATGCAGTTTTCGAATCTTAGTAGCAAGGTTCCACTCTTGATCAGTTTACAAGGCATGCGGGTTTTTGACGCACTACCCAATTGATTAAATTTCCATCTAGATCAACAAAAGAACCTTTGCTAGCTAAAGTATTTCTGATTAACTTCAACATGTGGCATGGGTCTAAAAATACGTAAACATCCTTCCCAGTTTCAGGATACAAAAAAAAAAAAAAAAAAACGATTACATTTCGCTTATAGAAATGAACAGTGTCATATCTGCAAAAAATCGGTTTTTTTTTTTTTTTGGTTTTTATATCAAAATTTTCAGATTTTTGCGCTCTTTATATTGGGAATACTGTTGTAAGTAAATGTTCAATAATTAAGGCTAGAGAACACTAGTGTCACTATGCGTTTTGGCTGGAACCGCTAATTCTCCCATTTCAACACAGCCTTATTGCAGAATAATTCGGTTGGTTATAGAATTTCAACGGGATAGCATCGCAGTTTTTGCAAGTACAATGTTTTATAAGCTTTAATTTCAAAATCCATGTATTTTATATACTCATAACAGATGGAACTACTGACGTAACATCCGATACGACAGTATTCATTTCAATTTTTCATTTTTTAACATCCTTCATTAAGATGAATACCGTCGGGTTGGTAGATACAGCAGTTTCCATTTCTGATTTATCTGAACTTTCAGTAGTTTTGTCGAATAAACTTAAGGTTGACTGGTGCATAAAGCAGTATTAATTTCAATGTTTTTATTTATGTGATTGCTTTGTTAATGGTGCTGTAGCACAACTATCACAATAATGTGCATTTCATAAAAAATAATTAGAATTGCTTTCCTATTTTAAGTTTTCAATTGTAAGAATTGCTTTCCTATTTTAAGTTCTAAATTGTAAGAATTACGTTCCTATTGTCTAAGTAAATAAACTTTTATATTTTTATAAAAACTACGGAATTCCATCAAAATACGGAAAAATCACATGTCTGCATGTAGGAATTTGAAGAAAGGTGAATTTTCCTGTTGATAAGTTGCAAAGTAATATTTACTTTTCCTTTTAAATATTCTTTAGCTTGCTTTTTTTTTCAGATAACTTATAGGTAGTATGAAGACCTAATTAAAGCTTATATTAATCAAATAATTTAAACATGTTCCAAGGGGAAAAGTCTAAATAAAAAAATAATAAAAATATTAATCGGAGAAAGTAGTTTTTAATGAATTGGACACTGTTACCCCCATTTAGCTACAGGAACGAACAATACTTAGTCACTGTACTACTTTTTAATAACTTACAAACTGTATTTTTTTGTGTAATACTGTCATAACTACATTTTTTACAGTTATTTCTAACTTTTTGACAACTTTTAACATTCATCATGTGAGATAAACATGCAATAATTATTTTCCAAACAAAATCGATTGTAATAATCATTGAAACTAATAAGATAATTAAATAAAACAAATTGTAAAAAGTTTAAACTCCACTCCTCAAAAATGCGCATTTTGCAGATATGACACTGTTCATTTCTATAGGCTATTTGCTGTGGGGACAAATTGCCTCCCAATGCAGTGGCCATGGAAAAGTTGGCTTTCGTGCCATCAAACGTCAAGGAAACAATAATATCCTCTGTGACATGGAAAAAGTTAAGGCACTCAACTATGATGTTTGCCCTGTCCAAACCAATAAGTTCTTTAACAAAAAATCCAGCTGGCAGTGTTCCAGTGGGCATTTAGGCAGTTCACCATTAAGGCAAGAGCTTGTGAGGCAACAGGTAACTGGTCATCAATGAGGTCAGTCACCATGTCAACATATCCAGACATCTTTTTACCAATTCATTCGACATGTTTTCGAACGGATATTTCATCCATCATCAGCGCACAGAAGACTTCCTTGATTTTTTTCTTTTGCCTCTGACACTTTCATCTCTAATGCTGTAAGGGCCTCCTTCGTAAACCAGGACTACCTTTGACAGCTCCATACCATTTCCGAAGTGTAGCTGGATGGGGCAAGCAGGTGTTAAATACTTTCCTTACATAATCATAACTTTTGGGGGAATAAAAATGTAAGGTTAGAGCAAACGTCCGAAGTTCAGGGGGATATACATTTCTTACATTACACTTGGACGACCTTTTCAATATCTCTCCAGCTACTCCAGACATAGAAAGCTGTAATAAAATGAAATGAATATCAATTTAAATAAAAACTAATTATTTGCATTTTTGACAATTTATATCATTTTTGTTTTTTTAGCTGAGTCGATGAAATGTGTTAAGTTCATTTTGTAAAAATAGCTTACAGTTCTAAGCAGTGGCAAATGCAAATTTAATTAATACATTTAATTACATCATTTTTATTTTATTACACTTACAGCTGAATGTTTGAGGTTGAGTTTTATTGGATTTTGATTCTACAAAATGTAGTATTTAGAATTGACGAAAATATTGTCAAAATATCAATGCTAAATTCTGAATACTTCTTAGATATTAAAATCATATGTTTGCAAAGAAATCTGTTTCTTATAATAGCTTCACATGTGCAAGTAGCAGAATTATTACAATTTACTTCATATAAAATATTTTTTGATGTCAAAGATGAAATTTGGTATGAAGTTTCAGTCTGCTCTTTAAGAATAAGGTGACCTAAGTCCTCCGAATCCATTAAGTCCAGTTTCTCCATAACAAAATCAACAATCCATTTAGGCCTGTTTTGGTATCTTAAAAAATTCTGCATATTTGTAAAAATTTACGTGGTTTTGCATGGTAAAAATTTCAGTCTAAAAATTTTTGAAGAGTGGCACCCCTGCCCAGGCGGTGTCTCCGACACTTCTACGAAGCCCACAAATGCTTGATCTGGTCTGACATGCTCCGCTTTAATTACCCTTTTCCTGGCTTGACGAGACAGCCAATGATCTCTTGCTTCGAGGGTAGAGCTCGTCCGCTGGGTTTAACGCGCAATATACGCAATAGCATACTAAATAGAAACATGTAATGCTTTGTTAATCTTTGTTTCACTCTTTTGCTTCCTGTCGCGGATTCATTCTTGAACATTGAGGTGTGTTTGGGAAGTGCCCGGTAGAATAATCCTGTCTCGTCTCTATTGTAAATGCCATCCGGTTGGTAATCTGTAACTAGTTTTTTTTGTGAACTTCTTGCTTCCACTTTGCCGCAGTTTCTTTTCTCCATGGAGTTTCCTATAAACAATGTTTCTTGACTTTCACCTTGTCAGCCATCCATCTGTCGCAACAAAATCATTTTCTGCCAATCCGCATTTTCACATAAAATTTGCACGGGAAATCGGAAGTTTTTTCGTTCTTGTATTTACGAACCATTTCACGAGTGCATCTATATCGTCACGTTTCGCTTCTCGTTTTCTTTTGCGGCTAAGATACCCATTCTTCTTTATTTCCTGCAAAACTTTGTCCCTCTGCTTTAACAAGTTGAACAGCGCAGTTTGAGAAATTCTTAATTTTCTGTGGTTCTAGAAAGAACCTTATGTACCGTTTTTTGAGTTATTTTATTTTTATTTCAGTAATTCGCGATGATATGTTTCAAAGCAGTTGCTGTTGACACAAAGAGCCACATTACATTGCATTATAACGTTGGATTTTTTCGGAATTTTTTTCAGAACAAACGATGCATCTTCGTTTTTTTCCATCGGCGGGCCAGTGTGACATCAAATCCATTTACGGAAATTTTGTACTTCTTTCAGCTGTTAAAAGTACTAAACTTATTCGAAAATTTGTATGCTTTTCAGGAGAATTGATTTGTTTGTGTAAGAGAAATGGCAAATGGAGAAATATCTTTTTCGTCCATTTCATCTACCGTCATTCAAACGTATAACTGTTAGCCATTCTATCACTGAGATCTACAAAACCCATATTTTAATTGTAGCCTTTTATGATGGTTACTTTTGAATCAGCATCGTCACAGCAATAATTAGGATTGTGCATATTGCTGAGCGTAAGCACCAATCTATTATCTTTCCAGCAAAGTGCTGTGAGCCCAGAAGAAAAACGAACAGCAGTTTCGCCTTTTTTCATTTTTTGACCTTTATCTTTCTGGAAAATTCTGCCTTACAGTTCTACAGGAATTTTTTTTTTTCTTTTTGTTATTTTTGTGTAGGTTGGAAAATAGCTCTGGTTATCCATATTTAATTTGTCCTTTTTCTTTAATGCATTCGGACAATTCCATCATTACATTCTGAGCTGCTGACGTCAGAGGTTTCTTTGAGTCATTATCTCTCCCTAGATATACCGACATTTCATAAGTGTATCCATTTTTGAATTGTTTTTCCGAAAATGGGTGTTTCCAGAAGTTCATCTGTCGACCAGTAATCTAATATGATGCGGTGATAAGCAAAGGGATGTAAGTGACTAAAGTATCAATTTTCAGTAAAACTCGTTTGAAGTTTAATTCCTATACTAAATTCTAGAGGTTTTTTGGGTAATTTTTTATTTTCATTTTCGGGTCTTATATATATGTGTTAAAGTATGAAGTGTTTCTGATGATTAGATTTGGTGTAGTAATTTTTTAAAAAATAGCTTATTTTTACTTACACCCCTTTGCTTCCAACTGGTTAACTTTCACCCCTGTGCCACTAAATGAAAAACGTGTTTTGTTCATTTTGCTAATTTATACAGTAATAAAGCTAATTATAATTATTAATAAAGCATTATAAATTTCGAATAATTATATTTATCAACAAACTAAAAATCATTGCCATTAAACAAATTGCCGCATCGAAACATGACAAAAGAATTGAAGATTAATTAGCCACTTTACAATTATAATTTTTTTAATGCGACCGGGAAAAATGTCTCTTTATTGTCTGCTTGTGTTGTTATTATATGTCAACTATTTTAAAATGGCGTAGTTTGCTATTTTTTATGATTGTAAATTTGGTTCCACATCATTTGGTACCACAGATAAATTTTGACTTTGAAACTTGTGCTGCTGATTGATACAGAAAATTTTGCTACTGGGCTCACAAAGAGAAATTGCTGGTTCAAATGAAAACGATACTTCTGCAAATCACTACTTTTCAGGAGAGCGTTTAAAAAAAAAAATAGCAAAAGAAAGTTATCTCAGTGGAATCAAAGCCCATTTAGTTTTTGTTTGCGTTAAATAATTTTTTATAATTTTTACTATGAATCTACTTCGTAATATTTAAAAAAAAAATAATTCAGAAACTGGCAGATCTGTCGTTTTAACCTAGACTTTTCCACTGATTTAAGAAGATGCGCCATATTGAAACCAAAAGTCTTTCTAGTTATTATTATAATTTTTCTTTATTCAAACAATAAAAATGACAAGAAATTTTCTCTGCTTAACACAATTAAAGATTCTTTTATAAAGGCTTATTTCAAAACCGTTTAACCAACAAAATTAACTGAAGTTGCCGAATTAATTACCACAAGATAGTGTCAAACATTGTTGGCACGCAATCAACCAACCGGATAAAAAACTTTTTAACATGCCCCTTAAATATTTATAAATAATTACAAATCGATGTAAAATTTAGCGTAAGCTGCGGGAATTATCGATTTATGCAACAGTTCCAAAAGCCCCTTCCTTGGATTCAAATGCAGCTTGTTAGTGTATGCACCTTTCACTTTTCCAGCTTTTTTCTCCTTATCTGCGGGTACTATTCACACCATTTTTCGTCTTCGAAGCACCTTTTGTAGCAAACAACATTTTTATTTTTCTCAATTTCAAAAGCACCATAGATATGCCAATACATCCTCGAGAAAAAGCAAAAAATTAGTATTTTTTTTGATGTAATGAAAAAAGTCAATTTTTGCAGAAGTGACGTTTTAATTTTGAACCAGCGATGTAAAATACAGAAAAAAAAAAAAAAAAATCATTTTGATCATTTTTTAAATTAGGTTTAAAATTTTTTTTGAACTTCAATTTTCTTATCCGGTTTCATTCTTTTTAGATGGCCTTTTATAACCTTGCTAAAGGCCTCGTTTTCATCATCGTCTTCGCACATTTTTTTAATCAAAGACTTCGTCTGTTCTAACGAATGTACAAGGGCTTCGTTCCGTGTTTCTTTTTTTGCTTTGCCTTGTTAAAACTGAGCCACCAACTGTCATTGGAGTATCTGAAACTATAATGATAAAATAAATAGTTTGCAATCTCTGAAAATTAAAAAAAGAAGAAGAACGCTGTACATTTGGCTCTTCGTTTTCAGTATCCTGAGTTTCATTTTCTGCACTCAGCTCTTCAAATTAAATTCATACATTTAATATCTAGCAATAAAAATAAGCAGGATGTGTTCTTGAATAGGAAAGAAGGAAATATGAGCTCATTTTACGACTAATTTCATGATTCATTTCAAAAACATTAAGCTTATACTCAAATACAGAAATCGTTGAATGGAAATAATAACCTACTTAACTAATTAAAGGATATAATTTTTTTGTTTTGTTTTGAGATCCGTTTTAGTTATCTTTTGATCTTCTATTATTTCAAAAAGCTTTTCATAATATAAGACATGAAGTTTTAGTTATTTATGTATAAGGAAAAAGTTGATGTGCATCATCACTGGCTCTTGCGTTGATATTTTTCTCCCTGTTCAGTTGTATACAGTAGTTTCAGCTGTATAAATGTGATGACATTCATGCCTAACTACTTTTGCAAAAATAAATACTTAAAATAAAACTCATTTTGTTTTTCTATTTGCTTACACAAAATGCAGTTTTATAATTTATTGTAAACGTTACTTTCTCAGTAAGAAGGAACACACGATGCCAGTAAAAATCAGCATTAACGTAATTCTTATATATTGTTAAAAATTAATATGCTTTTTTTATCCCCATCTTCCCTCGTGCGAGAAGGGGACTGGGTATGCCTCTACACTTAAAAACTGATGCATATAGAGATAAATGTACTTTCCCCAGTCATTACTAACTGTTGCCAATCGGAGGAACTAAAAAGCTTACTATAAGCATTTAGTAGGAGATTGGAACTATACTCCCCAACACCTCATAAAGGTTTAACACCTCTCTATATTCTTTCTGGGAAGTTCGATTCTTAATTGAGAAATCTGACCAGTTGAACTATCTGGTTACTTGGAAGTAAACAATTTTTCTACTAAAATAGTATGTTTGTCTTAGAGTAAATTTAAAAAAAAATTAAGTAACCAGTTGAGTCTATATATATATTGTACTAACTTCCACCATTTTATGAAAATATCCGAGAAATCACAAGTACTGGAGATATTTGAAAACTTGGGAGGCTTTTTAGAAGCAGCACATTTAAGAGCAGCAATGTTTCTTTCGTCAAATATTTATAACGCAAGCTTTACATTTTGTTAGAACTTTAGTGGAACATGAATATAGAACTTTAGTGGACAGCAGATTACCATGTTTTACAAGAGTCTTTTTCCAGTTGATACAATACATCTAAGTGCTTAAACTGAGCTTCTTGCAATACTCCAGTATTCACGTTACGGAAAGTAAACATGTTCTTTTTTTTTTTTTTTTTTAATCCAATTATTTCCGACACATTTTATCAAATGTACTGTATCAAAAATGAAAAAAACCTTTCGAGAATGATCACAAGGATGAGGTATGGACAGTTTTAAAGTATGATTACACATAAATTCGACTGCTTTTTGATTTACGGAGTTATTATCTGATATTAAAGACAGTACTGCAAAACCAATTCTTCTAGTTCAACAATTACTTTATATATCATATCTTTTAACTGGATGGAAGTAAGTTAAATTCATTACTGGTATTATGCTTAGATTTTTCAGTTTTACTTTTTTTAAGAACTAATACTCCAGTAATCAAGAACTAATTAAAGTGATAAAAAGAAATTTCAACGTATAAGCTATTCATCGCAAACTACAACGGTCCGAATTTACATGCATCCTCTCTAGGTCACCCGTTGTATCCAATAGTGTCTCTTCCAAAATATTCGCGGTCAAGAAGGCGTTTTCATTCTTAAATTGTATCCATTTTATGGTTGTGACGACAATTTTCAACTTAGTTTTAAACAGGTATTTCGCAGCCTCTCGTAATTTTTCATTCTCGTGCAGATTAGCTAATATACCTACATCAGTTACGCTGTCTACATCAACGCGTTTAGTCAAGAACTTTTCACAGTTCTTCATCAATCCTATTAGTTCATATTTATCTGCTGCACTGTACAGGTCAATGACCTGGTCCACTGTTACTCCTTTCACCTTGCTTGTATAAATATATTGGAGCATTAGCTTGACGGTAGACCCTTTCAATTCTTTTATGTTCACTAAATTTGTTTTTTTCCCCCAATCATTGGGGCGTTGAACATCTGTTCGAAAACTTTAGATCTACAGGCGAAAATGTTTTTATGAGCCTTAAATGTATCCGCGCCGACTTTAATTGTGACATCTGTAAAGAAAGAGTTCGGGTACAAAATTCCCAGGGCTTGAGATAAACCTGGAAAGTCCCCTAAATTCATTTCAATATGAAAAAGAGGAAAATGAACAATATTTTTTATTTACTCGAATAAATACGTCGATTTTTGTGTCTGAATTTTGATCCGCAATTAAAAAGAGTTACTTATGCCTGTACTAAGCTTCGATGGTAACTTGGTTAAAAATACCCATAATCAAAGTAAATACTACTTTTTTCTGACACAGAAAAAGTTATTAGTTCACCCATTTTTTCTTAATTTTGCCACTTTTTTTTGTCAGGCGTTGTTGCGCTTATCAAATTTTGCTTTGCTCTTTTTCTTCTTTGAAGAAGATCACTAGTTCTGGCTCCATTTGTAAAAGGAGATGCTCCAGAACCAAAAGGCTCATTGTTGGTTTTAATATCTATATTTAGATCCTCCAAATTGTGCATTTTACACATAATGTGCAATACAGCACAAGCCTTGACAATCATGCTGGCACGTTCAGCGTTCAGATGTAGTACTCTGTCCATTAGAAGGCATCGAAACCTTGACCTGAGGACTTCATTACAGGGTTCTGTGGTATAACAACAGGTTGCATGCCGAGTGTTAAATTGCTGTTCTCTAGCATTTGCAGGATTTGTTATGGGAGAAATCAGCCAAGGTTGCAGTGCGTAACCGGCAGCACCTATCAACATGAAAAACTTCTGAGCTTTGGAAACACAAAATAGATTAACATAACACAAAAGAAGAATAATGTTTTTACCATGTTTTTACCTAAGAGACAAGAAGTTTCTGGCTTTGTCATCAAATACGTGCGGATGTTTGACGACTTCCATATACATGCGTCATGTGTTTATTCTGGATATTTGACATTTATTGAAAGGATTTTTAAATCGATCACATATCTGAAAAAATTGAAAAATTAAATGGCTTTTGTTCATAAATTTAATTATCACTTGATCAAATGCCTATTAACTCATTTTATATACTATAAATGCATTATAATAAAGTTGCATAAAAATTGCTTAATGTGTCGATTAAAAAGAATAATGAGCTTATTAAACTGTATACTAACCAACTGTACATTCACTTTGAAACATTTTTCTGTTCACGTAAGCAGCAGCAGGATGGGATTGATCACTTTCATATGCAGCCACTATGGCTACATGGGTGCTACCTAGAGCAGGGCTTCCCAACCCTTTTGACTTATGGCCCCCTAAGAAACGCCTAATTCTTCCGTGGCTCCCCTTAGATACATAGTCTGTAGTTTACATACATATTTTAGGATTTTTTTTTTTTTTGTATTACGGGGGATGCATCGGAAAATCAGAAATCCAATATCCAATGCTTTTTCTCTGACGGATCCTAACCGGATATGCGACTCTGATTTCTAAAGCCCATAAATTCCGTACATATTTTTTAATATGTAATAAATTCCAAATACGTTGTATATTTTAAAATTATATATATATTTTCAAGCCCAGCTAATTAATTACATTTTAAAAATTAAATTTGTCAGGCTGGATAACCGGATCTTTCGTACATTGGTGGGATCGGATTCCAGCTATTTTTAAAACCGAACGTCCTTCTGGAGGTGATAGGCCCTTATGGGTGAAAGTATTTCCTCTCTAGACGAATTTCCGTCTTTTTCTTGTTTTTTGTTAAATCGTTAGATGGAAAAGGACATAATACTCAAGTATTTAATACAAATTTGAATGTGTTATAAATGTTTTTCAGATAAAGCTTCATTAAAAATCTTAATATGTGATGATGTTTCTAATTATAGTAAATTTAGTAATTTTGTTAAAATACTTAGGAATGATTTTTAAAATGTTCGACTTGAGTTCCCACCTTAATTATTAAATATTGTTATTGCTAATATTCATCTATTTTCAGGGCGGGGGGTGTAAAGGATTTATACATGCAACGCATTAACAAAATTTCTAGAAAATGCATGTTTTTGGAGTTACAGAAATTTATTTTAACTTCCGTCCTTTAAAATCTTCTTACATTCACCCATGCTGGAACTGTTCGTCCCTTTCCGTCGGTGAGCCCCTGTACATTGTCGTTATTTTATTTACGTGTAATCATGCACAAAATTCGACATAAAAAAACACTAAGAATGAAACATTTACTTTCACCGTAACATCAATAGAAAACCCTTGACTACAAACATTTTTTTTAAATTGCGTAGATGTTTTCGATACGTAAATATACAAACGTTCGAAAAAAATATAGAGCTAAATTAGAATAATTCTTCACAATATAAAATTGCAATACTGGATAGGTAAAATATGGAGCGTAAAATAAATTGAAAATCAAAATTTATCATTATAATCATTTGTACCAATAATAAAATCAATTGCAACTTTATTTCAAAGCAGATAATGTGCTTTAAATTTCTTGAGCTTTGATTTTTTTCATTTTGCTCTTTCTTCCCAAGAAAGCGAAGTTCTGTAAGAACTTTCCTGCTTTGCATTGACTTTTATTTTGTGTTGTTTATGCCTCTGAAAAATTTAGCAAAATAATGAAATATTTTACTTTTATGATTAAATATTTTGGAAGCTAGAAATAAGTCAGCCATCGCTCCCTTTACAAGATTCGTGGCTCCTCAATTTTACATTTTCTCCTGTGGCCCCCATGAGGGCTATATGGCTCCTGTTGAGAAACCCTGGTCTAGGCCAACATTTCGAGAAGCGATTTAACTATAGTAAAATTAAGTGAAAAGGAAATTTAACTAAAATACTAAAGCACCTTAAAGATTTCCATAGACGCCATTACTTAATACATCATTGAACATAAAAATGTCTATTTAATGCTAACAACAGACATCTTGCATTATGCCAATTCGCTATTGAATATTTCCTTTGGCGATAAAACGAACAATCATATTTGCCAAAATGCAAAACTAAAGAAAAATTATGTTTGCTTTGCCTGTACAGTGCACACGATGGCCAGGTGACCACCTTACAACTCCTTACATCCCATATGTAAGTTTCAATCACCTTGATATCTTTGTAATGTTAATTCAGCACTCAAGGTGACTGAAGCGGAAAACACAAAATTAAAAAAAAAAAGTAACTAAATTCTAGTTACTTGGGACGACTTTGGAAACTAAGGTAGAAGGGGTGATAGGACAGAGGTTTCAAGAAGGAGAGAAATTACGAAAGATATAGGAATTAGAAGAGTCAACATCGGGATTGATAAGCATCAAGATCCAAAAAAAAAAAAAAAAAAATCCACATTGTTTAAATCATTATGGTTTGTCACATTATCATCTAATGTGAAGTCAATTGATGTTAAGCATCAGAAGAGAAAAAAAAAAAAAAATCTCTGAGCTTATGGAAAACTCACTATTCATGATATAATTTCAGAATCCTGTTGAGTCGCAAAATTTAGAACAAAACTACGCTGAACCTCGGGGGTAGGCAACTTGAAGTGTTTTCTTTTTCTTCTAAATTTTGAGTAGGGTTTTTTTTTATTATTTGTTAATTTTCTAGTTAAATTTTCACAAAAATTGTCTGAGAAGAAAAAATTCTGACTATTTAATATTCTGTATTATTCGAAAGCTCTATTTTCCTTCACAAAATACACGTTGTTGCTTTCTTAGATAACTTGGGGGAGGGGGGGGGGTGTTACAAGCGTTTTTAATCTAGCGAAGTTCTTAGGATCAACTCTATTCATTTTACATTACACTTGTACACGGACTGCGTACATTCGTTCGATGACTATACTAGGTTTTCCAGATTAATTTTTCTCGTCGAACTTTGGAAACTACGATTGTAGATGAAATTACACTTGATTACGAAGAATTTTTTTAAATTATGTATTCGTTTTCGATTTGTAAATCTATAAACGTTCGGAAAAAATATAGAGCTGAATTAGAATATTTCTTCTCAATATAAAGTTCCAATGGATCTCGAACAAGTAGATTCAAGTTAAATGCATCAAAGCTCTTTTTGTTTTTGATTGATAGTAAAAAAATAAATAAAAAGTAATGTTATACAAAGCAAATTTGTGTGACCACATTTTTTTGAACACTAGACAAGACCAGTTTACTAAACCGATAATCAAACAATATAAAAAGACATTTTTGTAGAAAGAAAAAGAAAATATTTTGACTGAATACTATCGTGCAGAATACTCAAAGTTTAAAAATATGATGCAATAAAAAACTATTAATTAACCGACGACATTAAATCTAATAATAAAAACCTGGATTTTATTCAGTTTTTAATAACACTCATTAAAAGCTTGGATCATACATCAATATTCAAAATATTTTGTATAAAACAAATGTTGTAATCGTTATTTAAGGGGGGAAAAATACATTTTTGGAAATGCTTGACACATTCTAAAATATAAAGCATCTGCCATACTTGAAAGCGACAAAAAAATCTAGCTGAGAAATTCTGAACATTTTTTAATATGCATTATTTCAAAAGAGTAATTCATGCATTTTGCAACAATTAGGCAACTACTAGGGCAAACATAAGTGCGACATAGCCATATACATTGAAAAATAATTCCGGAGCAAGATCCATTCCTACTTGTTGCTGATGGTTTTCAATTGCTGCAAATAACATTGCGTACGATGTTGTAACGATTGCGCTGCTTTAACTAAGCACTAACGTATAATGATTAGAGACAACCGGTTCAAGTCTGACAATGGCGGCTTCAGATCACGGGGTCAAGTTAAAATATGTATTATTTGAAAACAGTAATTCATGCATTTTGGAAGAACTAGTGCGATTTTCACATTTTTTTACCCTGCTTGTGGTTTTCATTTTGAGAAGAAAACGCTGGGCATTTTCAACTGGATTAACCACTTAAGTCTCTTTTTTCTGACATATTGTGTCAAAAAACAAGCATATTTTTAAAAAACAATTTTATTTTAAAATCGATTTTATAAACTCAAATCAACAGTCAAAACTATTATACGTGTTGAATTTATGAAATTATTATAATTTTTATTTACAATGAAAAAATTGCATTTTTACTTAAAGTTGGCTTTTTTCCGGTGAATTAAGCAAACTGGGAAAAACACTTTACAAAAATGGATGTTAAAAAAAGAGAATTCATCATTATACTTACATCTAATATCTTTTAAAATTCAGCTTTTGTATGATAAATTTTAAAACACGGTGACAAGCATAGACCAACATCACAGTCGGGACAAAAATATCTAGTTTCTTTTCTCACTCTTTTTCCGAAATTGTTTCTTTTAGAGCAACACACAAAGCACTGCCTTGTCGGTCTCAATGTTTTGTCGCTGGGACCAATCACTTCTAAAAAATGGCTTTCAGTCAATCGTAAGGGATTGGGCAAAATTCCTGGTCGTCCTTTTTTTTCATTTACAGTCCCGTGTCTTTCAATCAGGCGATCTATTATATCAAGTCTGAAATTCAAATGCGAGTATTTTCCTCCATGCTTCTGGTATAAAACAAATGCATTCCACAGCGATACATCTAAAAGGTGGAAGAATATTTTTTTGTAATATTTCTTTCCTCTTTTCTTTGTGACTGGATAATTGGTGAGATGCTGATCCATTCTATCTACACCTCCCATGGTATTATTATATTCCATCACTACCTTTGGTTTCTTTCTGACTTCATTCTTGTAAGATGGCACTTCAATCATTATAGGGTTGTGTATTGTGGATAATAGAGATACAGCTTTCTTATCCATCCATTTGATTAGACAGACTTTTCCTCTTTGGTATGCACAGATTTCGCCTAATTTTAATTTTTTCTTCTGTAATTCTTTTGGGACGTCTTTTCTGGTAAGTTTGAGGGTTCCATATATATCTGTTTGACGGTTGATAAGGATATCTGCAAATTCTGGTGATGTGTAATAGTTATCTGTCGTTAGGCAGTATCCTTTATTCAATAGTGGCTGCATAAGAGTCATCACTACTTGAGAGGACTTGCACAAATGCTGGTAATTATCATCAAAAAGTGTATCTTTCCCAGTGTATATAATAAGTTGATACACATAACCTGACTTCGATTCACATAAAACAAAACTTTTTATGCCGAATCGTGATCTCTTTAGAGGTATATACTGTTTCCAGTGTAATCTTCCCTTGTACAGCATCAAACTCTCATCGATTGTAACATCTCTTTCAGGTGTGATAGTTTCTCTGTAACGAGTATTCAAATGCTTGATGATCGGCCACAATTTCTGCAGTTTTGGACACTCATGTGTTTTAGTATCAAATTTGGTATCATCAGAAAAATGTAAATACCGGTGAATAAGATGAAAGCGTCGATAAGACATAATTTTTGTAAAAAATGGAGTTGATGTTGAATGTCTCTTACTCCAGCATTGCTCAACATCCGGCTTTTTCACAATTCCTTGCAAAATATTCAAAGCAAGAAACACTTGAATTTCGTTCTTCGTTGTTGGTTCCCATTTTTTTGCTCTGCTTTTCCTTCGCAGATTACTATTCCGAATGGTCCGATCTGCATAATTATTGGTTTCAGAAACTATAATTTCAAGAAGATTATCATCAAAGAAAATATCAAGAAATTGTAGAGTTCCATTACTTAGATCAATATTCAAATGAACAGCTGGATTTGCTTGAAAGGAAATCGCGGTGGAGGTGAAGGAGGATTAGTAATATCTAGTTCACAAAAGTTTCGAACTTGAGTTAGGTCATCCGAACTTTCATGTCTGATCCACTATAAGAGTTATCATCTGTTATGGGCTGTTCATTATCACTCATTCTTCTTTATTTCAGCGTCAAAAGAAACAGAATTTGCAGCAAGCTGTACGATAAACAGATTGATTGAAAACAAAATTCGCAACTTTCCCGCGTAAAAGAAAAACAGTAAAAAATAAAATAGAAACCAGATTTGCAATCAGATCTTTAGTGGACTACTAGAGCCATCTGTTAGAAGCATTGCAAACTAATCAAGCAAAAATATCGGGAGAATCAGAGGATTAGAGCAGAAAAATACGTCGCCCGACCGGCGTTCGGGCAAAACAGGAAAGTCCCACTTCCAAGCGCACGAGCGGCGTTCGGGCAAAACTGGGAAGTGGTTAATAAGCACAGTTGTGCAATCGCAATAATTAATTTCTGTTTAAATCAATTCCGGAATTTTATAAATAAGTATATCAATCACTTACGCAGCTATAAGCCATGCAATTGCGCGAAGCAATGATACGAGGAGGGCAAATATAATGATTACGTATAATGATTAGAGACAACCGGTTCAAGTCTGACAATGGCGGCTTCAGATCACGGGGTCAAGTTAAAATATGTATTATTTGAAAACAGTAATTCATGCATTTTGGAAGAACTAGTGCGATTGTCACATTTTTTTACCCTGCTTGTGGTTTTCATTTTGAGAAGAAAACGCTGGGTATTTCAAACTGGATTAATAAGCACAGTTGTGCAATCGCAATAATTAATTTCTGTTTAAATCAATTCCGGAATTTTATAAATAAGTATATCAATCACTTACGCAGCTATAAGCCATGCAATTGCGCGAAGCAATGATACGAGGAGGGCAAATATAAGTCCGAAATAGCCCGCATACATTGAAGAATAATTCCGTAGCAAGATCCATTCCTACCTTTTGCTGATTGTTTTCAATTACTGTAACTAACGTTACGTACGATGTAGTAACGAGTGCGCTGCTTTCACTAAGCACTAACGTCTAATGATTAGAGACTACTGGTTCAAGTCTGACAATGGCGGCTTCAGATCACGGGGTCAAGTTAAAAATTTGTAGTAGCTTTACAATATTTAAATTGGATAAGTACTAAGTCTTTATCACAGAACAAAAGGGCTTCGGCAACGTTATTTCTTAGCGCTTGTGCGGCCAATTTGACTTTCATTTTTTCCCGTTGCAATTTAATGTGACATCTTTTAAGTTTGGTTGCAGCAACTAAACCTTCCTCACTTTGTAATTTTTCTAAATTAACAATGTATATCCATCGTATCGTTTTATCCTCATCATCAAACAGAGACCCTTTAGCGGCTAGGGTGTTTCTTATTTATTTCAGCATCTAAAAATATATACATTATTGCCACTTACGGCGTGGGGGAAAAAGGCTTAAATTAAAAATATTTTGTTTTAACAATTAATGAAGTTTCACGTTTGGCTGGTTTAATTTCCCATTTAAAGATATTATGCTTCGGTTTTTTTCTTCTTTTAAATAGCAGTAGGTTTATCCGCGGTAGACGCTTGCTAATAATGTGAGGTTGTCTCCTCGCCATAGAAACTGGTTGAACATGAATAACTGCTCCACTTCTATTTCGAAGTGGGATCTATCCACTTCTATTCCCGCTGTGTGGAGAAATTTTTCCCAAGAGGCCAATAGATTTCACCTGTTTAAGACGATGAAGGAAACAATTAAGACAGCTTATTGTAGAACCATATTTTTTATCGCACGTGGAATATTTTTAAGAAGATCATTTGGTTTTTTTTTTTTTCATATTCTTTAGATTTTGGGTTAGTTACAGCAGTGGAGAGAGGTTTTGTTACATCAATGCGTTTATTCGATTCTTCTGATGGAGAGGTGCTCGTATTTGGGGAATCTTCATCTTAGCTGAAGGAAACTTCATCAAAATTTACCGAAGCATTTGGTAAAGAAAAGGGCTGATAAAAATCTTTTGATGGCACGAGCAAGCACAGCAATTTCAAACTTGTCTTCTGGTTTTACAGGAGGGAAATTTTTCGATGTTGTTTAAAATATTTAACACATCAAATTGATGCTCGCAAAATCGCCTAAACATCCCTTTTGAACAAGAGCAGCAACCAGTTTTGGAATTACTATTTATGTATTTTTTTTTGCTTAGAAACTTGCACTTCATACATAAAATCTTCCAATGTTATGTTCTTTTCCGAGAGATTTGAAGCTTTCTCTTTGATAGATAATAAAAAGAGCCAACTTTTTGCATTTCGGTTTTTGGCAAAGTATCTAAACTGTCTAACGTAATGATTTTCGAGGGACTTTGAAACAGTCCAAAATTGTGACAACATTATAAGCCTTCACACGACATAAAACTTCGTCCTTAAAAATTCTAATTGCTACCTCCGAAAAGTTATTTGTGTGGTGTCCTTTAAGTGACTCATCTTTATAAGCGAGGCACCATAATTGTCTTCTGTTCCAACCATTTTTCTAAATATTTGTTCCACTCTTCGAATGTTGGTAAATAAGAGCCTAGGTAAGCTTGTGCATTGAGATATGCTTCCTCGGCTTTTCAGTTGTTTGACTATACAAAATGTTTTGAAGCATATTCATCAACAAAATCTTGCGTCTTTTGGAATTAAATTTTTTGCACCCCACAGCCACCTCCATGCAGCTTGTACTACATGAGAAATGTACAAAAGGTACTTCGAATTTGGCCATGTTCTTTCTACAGCTTGTCTTTCTTCAATAAAAGCATGCATACCTGCCAACTCTTCCGGAAAATTCTGAAGTTTTCAGAAAAAACGCATTTTCTTCCGGCCTTCCGTACGGGGGACAAAATCTTCCGGATTTCTGTTTTTCTTTTGAAAATATTTTCCATCATTCCTATTTTCAGCCATAATGCGACAATTAACCTGTGCCCGCTGACTTAACGTTGCGTGCCTTCGCAATACACCGTGGACCGTGTCTGTAAAATTAACAAAAAAAAAAAAAAAAAAAAAAATTCCGTTCACATTTTGGGGGGCAATATAGAACTGCTTTTATATACATTACTATAAAATTATGAAATGTTCTGGTTGAATAATATGCATATTAATGAATTAATAAAAGTAAATCAATGTCAATTTCATTTTCAGCAACACAAGAGTTTTGGCAATTTGTACAGAAACACAATTCTGTACAAGGTGCAGCAGCAGAAACAAGAGGCAGGATGTATTAGAACATCCCCTCTTTTTACATTTGCAATAAATGTTGTGGAATAGGTTCAGAGGACTGCCAGTCTATTTCAAGTTAATTATTAATAATTTTCCAACCATACTTTCCGGGTTATGGCACCCTCATTTCTGATAAAAGCCTTCGTTTATAAATACCTGCTTATTAATTAGATCGCAATACATGCTTTTCTAAAGAGTCCTTATTTGGCGGAATCATAACATCAGTTTTAAATCCTAGTCTAGTCAATGATATCTGCAAGTATCGATATTTTTACAAGTATTCTGTCAGTATAATTGACATATGAAATCTAAATTAGTTTTAATATGCACAGGAAAATTCCAAGAATTTCCTAGTTCCTTAAAAGTTATAGTATAATCCTGTGACTTGCACATGTTTTTAATACCTTCCACTTTGCCTTTTCCTTTAAAACAACTTACTGAATCACAAGTAGTCAATACGTGAAGGCCAATAATGCCTTAGAAACCTCAGGTCCAAGATTATTCGAAATTGATGTGGCATTAACAATTTCTAAATTTTTCAGGTTGAATAATAAAAATTGACGATTTAATATCTTTAGCGAAGGTTATTGTACGTATTAGGACTTTTTATTATTATGTTTTTATAATTGTGAGAAGCCTGGCAGCTTGCAACATAATTCCATAATTCTAGAATCTGCTTCTTCATGATCATATTTTAGAGCTGACACTGGACTACCTCTTGTGTTCCACTAACCTTGTAAACACAAAGACAAAAATTATTATGCGCAACTAACTAATATATACCTTCAAATTAATTGACATGTGTTTTTCACCTTTAAAAAATAAATTCAATCAGTGTCATTTTATTTTCTCCAGATCCTAAAACTTCTCCCTTTGCTTTGATAATTTTTGGTGTGAATTTGTGATTTTGATAATTTCAATCCCACTTATGGCTCTTCTGCCCCGTTCTATATCTTTAATACTAATACTGGGGTAAGTATCAGCTACAAAATCTACAAGTTTGAAGCTGAATGTTTTTGCCAATTTCAGTACATTATTTAATAAATGCCGTGCTAAATCTCCAAACGTGACACTGATGATTCAATTGATGACTCAAAGCTATTCTATCAACAATTAACACGGCATCAGTTTCAAATTTAAAATCACGTATGTGTTTTTGAAATTTGCTTTAAATAATGAATTAGAGTTACTTTATTTTCTGCCATCATAGTTACCCAAAGGCGAACGTCCCCGTCGCCAACGAGAGTTGGGGGGAGGTCAGTTTTCCTGCCTCTTACAATCATCAGAAACCGGCTAGTTACAAGGCTTTTGGCACTTGAAAGATTTGTCGCCAAATCTTGAATGGTAGTAGCAAATATGAGAATTATTTTGACTGCGAGTAGATATACCCTGAGAGCCGGATCTAAATAGATGGAGAGTTTGGCGATGGCTTTTACACAGCTCCCAAACTTGTTTTTGAAGTTTCGCCAAAGCATTTTCGTGACTACAAACCATTCAGTTTTATCACATATAGGAAAAATATGACTGCCTTGGACAGAACTCTAACAGACATAGTTTTAAAAAATGCAGTCATGAGATATATATATTTAAAAAGTTTACATTAAAATAATATACACATGCGTACACAAGCAAAACCTTTTGCAAATGGAGAAACTGTTTGGCAAAAAACCATGACTGGTTCAATAATTTTAAAATGTCTGATGAAACATATGATAGGATACCCATTTTACAACTTTTTTCATGCTCTATCTTTTTATTTAGTGTATGGCAAAAGAAACCATACTGTTCCTAAGGCACTGATAAGAGAATTAATAAACATAAAGCACGGTCGCTGCAATCAACCCTCAGGCATAATTATGTTCAACTACTTTCTCCCGAAATTATAATATAATGTTAAAGAATATATCCAAAATCCACATAGCATCTTTATTCGTGTATATGCAACCTGAAAATAAGAAACACAAATGAAGTTAGTAATAAACTAATTATTAAAAGAAAAATTTCCAGGACATAATTATCCAGACAAATACATGCACCTTCAAAACATTTAGCATCAAACCTAAAAAAAAAAGTTAAAAATGAAAAGTGCCATTCTATGTGGATACTCAACCTAAAAATAAGAAACTCAAATTAATTTAGCAATCAAATAAACATTAAAAGAAACATTTCCAGGACATAAGTGTCTAGACAAATACATGCACCTTGAAAACATACATTTAGATCCAAAACTAAAAAAGAAAACAATATTAAATTAAGGAGAAAAATTAAAGTGTGATGTTTTATGAATATGCAACCTAAACTCAAATTAATTTCGAAAGAAAAAAGTATTGAAAGAAAAATTTCTAGGACACAATTGTCCTGGAAACCAGCATTAACCTTAATGTAGTGTAGTCAGATAGGCTCCACCACAACTACACTACCTCCCTTTTTAGGCCTGAGAGTGAAAGGGAGGGAAATTTCTCCAGTCTCGGAACTGCCTCAGGACTTCAGAATCCACAGATTTTACATGCACGTATTCCCCAGTGTACTTGGTGGATCTTCAGCAGCTCAGGCTCTGAATGCAATAGATATTAAAAGAATTTTTTGGCAAGCATATCTCTTTCTTCGCAAACCTAAAAATTACACAATTAAAACCTAGAACTGAAAAAAACCCACAAAGCGCCACGCAAAGAGCATGCAAATTACCTAATGATTTTAATGCACATGGAGAAATTGTTAAAATTACTTATTATTGACAAACTTTCTCTTTTTTTACAAATGCTTTACCATTCACAGCTTTTGCCCCCCCCCCCCCAATTATCCATTATGTTAGGTAAGCAAAAAATGAAATATATTTATAGACATTTCATCAAATGAATCCTTGAAATTTGGAATTTGAGTAACAAACAATAACATCACAACTTACCATATCAGTTGCTGAACATGTCAGGCTTTCTGCTGTTTAATTTTTTTGTACTATTGCATGCACTGCAATTCCAAATGCCTCTTTTCCAGAATTGTACACACAATATGTGAAATCTTTCCGCAAGGAACACATTTGATTGTAGTCCCTGACTTAGCTCCTCCTCATGTACACAGATTATTTGCAGCCCTTAGTTCTTTTTCTTTATTTCCATAAATAATTTCAGGCAAAACACTGTTAAAAAAATGCACTTAATTTTTCTTTCATGGCAAGCCATTTCATTTCAGCAAAATAAATGAGATCATAGACCAAGGATTTTTTGGTGTATGTTACAAA
Organism: Octonoba sinensis; assembly: GCA_038502835.1. Taxonomy (NCBI): domain Eukaryota; kingdom Metazoa; phylum Arthropoda; class Arachnida; order Araneae; family Uloboridae; genus Octonoba; species Octonoba sinensis. The sequence continues at coordinate 75,835,628 of CM076605.1, forward strand.
GTAACAACTATGCACACCAGTTATGCCATTTGGTCCTGTACTTGGTCGTAATATATGTGAACGTCTTTCAATCTGCCAATTTTATTTAAAAAGACTCTTCTTTTCAAACTCGGCAAATGAGTGATCTCTTTGATTGCATGGACACTATCTCCAATAAAGTGTCCTTATGACAGTCACAGCTAATGAAGCCATCAGGTGTGGCAGCTAAAAAATTTTGCGTTTCATCTACACATAAACCCGCAGGTCTGATTATTAAATTAACATGGAGTGGACTAAGGATTTCGTAAAATTTTTCCTTTGCCGCATGTTCCATAGTCCTACCCCATGTTAATGATCCAGCGTTTCTTGTTGGCTCTTCAGATCATTACATTCAAAAGAACGGACTGGGATGTCTTGCTGCGGACAATACGACTAAAATTAAGGCAGTTAATCTTCCCTTTCTTTCTGCCATCCAGGATCTTCCCTGTTGCTCTGTAATTAACTTTAAAAGGCTATTATCTGTACTGCTCTTGTGGTATCGAATGTGGCCGCAAATCAACATCCAACTCATCTTTCAGCATAATGACAAGATCCTTCGGTAGCCTAAAATATCGTACAAATATATCTTCCGAAAAATCAAATGGATTTGTGTATGCTGGAAAAGCTCTCTGGTTTTGAAGCGAATATTGCTGTCAAATATCGTCTCGAAGCGTCGATTGGAATAGAAGATGCCATCGCAAACGCAGCCTCTCGCCTACTCCGAGCTATTGAGGACGGAAAGGTGAAAAAACTTGTTCGGCCTAAAACGCGGACTTGCTACGAGAGGAGCAGGACAGCGCAAATCGAGTTGATAGGGGAAAATGCCGAAAAAACTCCCTTTCCTACTGTTGCGCTATCTACTTCTCCAGGAATCGGGTGCCTCGATAGAACCAGAACACAGGCCCTGGTCTTGCTTTTTGTACATCCATCTTCTAAGATTATCTTATCTACGTACCTAGGGGGTTCTCTACGCGATGGCTTGATTGACAGGATTACTCTTGTGCTTTGAACTGTCATAAAATGTATTAACTGATTAAAAAAAATTAGAAGAAAATATATTGTTTATCCTTATTTTTTTCTTTAATGCAGATGTATATCTAGGTAATTTCTTCGCAGGACTGGCACAAGTATAAGCGGCGACAAAATATTCTTCACCCCTAAACTGGTCTTTTCTCTTAAGAACTTTTAAAATACACAGGAATTTTCTCTGCAGTCAGTTCTTCCACCGCGTCATCATCCGCGTAGAAATAGGTTTGTCCGAACCATCCGCATGAATACAGAAACGGATTAAATCCGTTCTTCTTAAACCGTCCCTCACTCTTTGCAGCAAGATGCTGAAAAATTCCCTTATGGTGCCTGTTATTGCCGCTAACAGGGTCGCTCGTAATTGCAGCGGTAGCAGTTCAGGATTGACCCGGGCACGATATGTCAGCTGGTTGGCTAAGTATTTCTGATTCCAACGACCAGAACGTAGTTCAAGAATCAATGCCTCGTACTGCATGGACACGGTGTAGCGTAAACAGGGGAAATAACAGGCGAAAGGAAAAACAAAGTTTTTATTGAAAGCCTTGTTGGCAAGTGCAATGTTTACAATAACTGTTCAAAATTGCGTCCACCAGCAGCGATACATGCGTTACAGCGTCGGTGGAACGATTGGTGTACACGTTCAAAAATGCCTGGTATTTCACGCACACGTGCAGCAGCTTCGGATAAGCGAGCAACCAGATCCTCATCGGGGTCAAGTGGAGTCTCATAAACAAAAAATAAAACTAGTATGCTTGAATTTTTTAAAGAATTTAAAAAGAATTAAGTTACTCAAAATATTTGATCACAATAGAGATACTGTACTCATAAATATGATCAATCACCAAACATATGATTAAGGTGAAATTCAAAAAAATAATCATTTAACGAAAGAATCTATTCATCCATGAGTTAACTACTGAAATAGATGATTTCAATCAATGAAATCAAAAAGTGCTTCACAAAAGTCGAATACTAATGCTAGATATATTTAGAAACCAATGCAACTTAATTGTAAAGAAGGCAACTTCAAATTTCATTTTTTTAAATTAGTCTTTTCCTTTTATTATAGATCCATCCTTTTACTTGATTTACGGTTCTTCCTTGTAATTCTTTGTTTTAGCAGATTCTCTGCTGCATATATATTTTTTAAAAATTTGCCGCACCTTGTGCCTTTCAGGTGTGCTTCATGACGTCTTCGTGGATGTTTTACAAGGAGTTTGTACTTTGGGTATTTTTGTTCTTGATGCATGGGAGAGAAAATTAGCAATAGAACTTACATGACAGCTAGAAGCTTCAGAATATTCAAAGTCATAGGAAGGTTTTGGAAAGGATACCGGAGTATATGGAGAAACCTCCCTTTCATCAATTTCAGTATTATATCTCCCTTCAACATTAACATTTATTTCGTTCAGAGATTTACCATGAAACTGGCTGATTGTGCATCATCAATTGCCATTAAAAGCCTGAAAATTTTTGCAAAACAAATTAATTCACTAGGCAGTCTATAAAATTTTCTGTGCGTTTTTATATCATGACCGAGAAATGCTGCAAGGCATTTCTGCATGCATTTTCTGTGAAATTCAAAACTTGAGCTGTTGTTGCAATATGTTTTCGCAAAAGAGTACCAATGAGTAGATCAGGTTGCTGGGCATCTGAAGCATAAGTCACTTCTTTCAAAGATATGTACGCTTTGAAACACCCATTATTCTTTCTAAATACGTAATTATTTGGAGATGATACACCAGCTTCTCCTCTATATTTTATTATCAATTTTATCAACTCTATTTGCTTCAAACTTAAAAGCATGGATGCAGGTTTTACATGCAATTTTCCTCTAGTTTCTACACGCATATATTTACTGGCAATTATTTTTTCTGACGTGGTCAAAGTTTCTTGAAATGTAGAATCTTTTTGAATGTTATGTCTGTTGTCAAATTCCTTGATTTCAAACAATTCAATTTCGCCTGCTCTTTTACGATTAAAGAGCTGAATTTTTGACATGAGACCTTTGTTTAATGAATTAAAAGCTTCCAAATTAAATTCTACTAGTAAAATATCTTCTGCCTCGTTAAGATACTTTTCTAAATATTGATTTAATTTTTTTATATCTTTCATTAAAGGAACTATCTGAGTTTTCTCCCAGTTTCCTGTTTGAATATTAAGTATGCTGATTTACCAATATTATGATAATAGTCGTACTGGTAAATATGAAGCCAATTTTCTATATTATCTTTTTTTTTTTTTCTCTCTTTTGCTCTCTTTAATACAATTAATTATTCTGCGATTTTCAAAAGCTTTAATGCTCGGCCAATCTCTCCCACCAACGATGGTGATCGATATTTGGTTCCATCAAACCCGCAAATAACATTCACTGCTTCAATGAAAGAACCAATGTTCGGGATGCAATGCAGCTTCAAGACTAGAGATTTCATTATCAACATTCATTATTTCAAGGGTTAGTTTGGACAACTGTCGCAATTTAGTACGGATCATATTAGTAAGGTGTTTATCTAATTTATAGCGATTGCACAAATAATTACCGTAGTTCAGTATAACTTCATCTTATAGGAGATACAATTTAGAAACTTCAATTATTGTCCAATATGATAATAAGAAAAATGTCAGTTTCTAAGTGTTCATTATTTTTGTTACATTCCCAAATCAGCAACTTACCGCGCCCCACCCTGTATTTGCCGAACAGAAGTCCATTACAGTTGGTAGTCGGAAGTAATCCATTTTGAAGTCTGATATATCAATTCCACTAGTGATCCAAGCAAACTACAAATCTCATTTAATCAATTTAGGTTGCCGACAGCTGTTCTATGGAAATGTAATTGACATTTAAAAAAATGTGCATTGTTATTCAATTATTTCAATCAAAATATTTAAAATACGAGATTATCTATGGGCAACGCTTTATAAAATATAGTAATAGCTACCTTTTACTTAAGCATAGTGTAAATATCATTATAGCCAGTAAGTCAATGCCATGGCTAATGCAAAAAAGTCAACTAAGCTTGTAACAAGAGTTCTGGTATCATATTCCATTTTCAACGCTCTGTCAGAAATACCACAGTGTTTTACCGACAAATGTAATTTTTTAAATATAATTTTTTTTTTGTTGACGCTCTCGATATAGAGTTTGTCGAATTTTTTACGGACAGAGTAAAGACTCCTTTTCAATATCTGAGCTTTAAAATTACTTTGTTCTTCATACCAAGCAAGCAAACAACTTGCAAATGTTCTTTTATCCATGGCATGGAGGCCAATTGCCATCGAAAAAACCTCAAGTGCAGCATAGCCTTTTTTTATTTTAAAAACATCAACCAGTTTCTTGTTTGCTTCAAAACTTGTTTCCGGCACTAACTTGAGGACTACAAAACACAGAGTTAAACCTCTTCTCACACGACTTGCAAAATAAAGAAATTTTTGCGAAGTATCCATGAACGCTACTAGTTTCTGTTTCTGAGCTGTTTGCGCGACATGCATCACAAAGCAAGGAAATCCACACATTATTGTTTATAAATGTGTATGACGGTTCCTTTTCGGTGTGGAAGGTGATGAAAGTATTCTATTTCAATTTTTTTTTCACTTGCTATCGACAAAGAAAAAGTATTTAGCACCTCATTTTTAGTCAAACTGTTCAAATACCCAAAATTGAACTTTGCCACATTAGAAACAACTAACATATCCAGTCTCTTTTTAGAAACAAAAGTTTCTAAAAAGTTATATTGCTATCATCTGACGTAGAAGCATTGTCACTTTGTTTAGTATTCTCAATACGTACTTTCTGAAACTAGTTCATTAGTTTTAGTATCTTCCTGACATATACTGTAAGCTCTGAAAAAGTTAATGTTGTAAATATGAGTAACAGACGCTTTTCAGTTTTTTTCAAAACGCCAGCCCTTTTCTTCAACGGTCTTCATTTTGGTGGACGATATCGCCTACAGCATGCATATTAAGTAAACAATTGGACTTTTTACGAGTATATGTTACGAGTAAATGAATTGCTTCACTAGGCAGTCTATAAAATTTTCTGTGTGTTTTGATATCATGACCGAGAAATGCTGCAAGGTTAGTCATATCATTTTCTGTGAAATTCAAAGCTTGAGCTGTTGTTGCAATATGTTTTCGCAAAAGAGTACCAATGAGAAGATCAGGTTGCAGGGCATCTGAAGCATAAGCCACTTCTTTCAAAGATATGTACGCTTTAAAACACCCATTATTCTCTCCAAATACGTAATTATTTGTTGATGATACACCAGCTTCTCCTCTATATTTTATTATCAATTTGATCAACACTATTTGCTTCAAACTTAAAAGCATGGATGCAGGTTTTAAATGCAATTTTCCTCTAGTTTCCACACGCATATACTTACTGACAATTATTTTTTCTGACGTAGTCAAAGTTTCATAAAATGTAGAATCTTTTTGAATGTTATGTCTGTTGTTAAATTCCTTGATTTTAAACAATTCAATTTCGCCTGCTCTTTTACAATTAAAAAGCTGAATTTGTGACATGAGACCTTTGTTTAATTAATTAAAAGCTTCCAAATTAAATTCTACCTGTAAAATATCTTCCGCCTTTTTAAGATACTTTGCGTAGCGTAAGCGGACGCTCGTAAGGTTAGCGTCCGTACATTCGTAAATATTGATTAATTTAAGACTCTGTAAACCGTCTCGGGACACATTGTAGTAGTACACGTAATAAAGACTGAGGTCTGTTATGGCACATTGAGTAATGCTCAGGTACCTGAGATGTGATATCCAACGACAAAGCGAACGAATTCCATCATAATCTACTTGACAAGATCCTAACTCAAGGTGCTGCAACATGCGAATCCTCAAAGCGTTGTCAAACCGACGACCTATGTTGAAGGACAATAGCTGAAGATCACCGAGTCAGCAAAGGTGAAAGAGAGTATATGCAAATATTCTCTGCTGCAAGATGTAAACAAGGTCCGGTCCAGCAACGGTGAAAACCACTAAATCAAAAAAAAAAAAAAGAAAGAAAAGGCGAAAAACGACTCGAAAAAGTCCGAACACGGGGAAAAATGACTACCTCCGTAGGTCGCCTCGGCAGAACGAACGCGCAACCTGCGATTTCATCTCGGCGAGCTCATTCCGGCAGCATTTTCCCGTACCTTCCGTACCCCGAAGTTAGTGCAACCCAGCCGCAAACTGGCGTCGCTATATATGTGGGGTGTGTGTGGTCTGAGAATCGGCGAGCGAGGCCGCGCGTTTCTTGCGTGCTTCGCCTATCGTTGCTGGAGCCATCCGATCGGACCGCCGAGACTGTGTTGCTCACAGGTGCCGGCCGTATTCCAGTCCCTCATCTTGCCTGACCTTAATTGGAGCTACTTTTAAATATTTCAGATGATTTTCATTGACAATTTTCTAGAAATCAGAGTAATAGTGGAAGCAGTATCCACAACACATTTAATTGTTGTATCTCTTTTATAATTAAATTTAGAATACTGAATATTTTGAGAGTTTTGCCCCCTTCCCCCGTATTTATAATAGATACTAATCTCTCAAAAATAGACGAACTACTTGAAGTATCAACGTATAATGAATGCAATCTTCAAATAAAAACAACAATTATTTCTTATAATATGCAGTTTCAGCTAGTTGCCAAAGTTAAAAGCACCGAAAAAAAATACATATAATTGTACATTTACTTTGCCAACAAATATTGGTTGGTTCCCTTATCCTTCTAGGCATTTTACGGAGATGTCTTGGATTTATCATTTCTGGAAGAATGCAATTCTTTTAAAAGTATTGTAGTTTTTGAAGCAGTTCCTCCTAAAACTGAGTATTTTAAAAGACGCCCACTATCTATATATCTTTTTCGCATCATACAACGAAGTCGCACCATTCTCTTTTGGTGTTGAGTTGGCCTTGAACTTGAAATAATGTTTGATTTAGATCAAGGCCACTCTTCGCAAGAAAAACTGGATCATTCCGGTTTTCGGCAACTTTGGCACTGAATGGGTATTTAATTTCTAGTAACCCTTCATCGCCAATGAATCCATCTGGACTTGTGCACAAGAATGGTTCTTCACTAGCAAGGTAGAGCCCGCAGTTTTTCACTATACGGCCAGTTTTTTCTGCATATGCTTTGTATGCCACAATTTCCTTTTGTCTTCCGTATCTAGTTGCAGGGTTATTTAAGTTTCCTCCGTAAATAATTCGTTTCACGAACATAGCCCAGGCTGTTGATTTCCGGCGGCTGCATCATTTTTGAAGAAAGACGAATTAAGTCTTTGCACGCTCAGTGCGCCAAATATCGTTCTCATGCTGACCAACAGTCCTCATTAAGAGAATAGTCTAAGGTTTTCTATAAACATATCGCTCAACACTTAAATCATTTCTTCTGTCATCTCGGCTTATTCGGGATTAGTTCCATAGCTTGAATCATCTTCACAATATCGACTGCCTTGTGCATTTTGCGCTGCGGGAAAATCTGCTTCCTTCGAATTTACCGCAAATACTGTTTTCTTCCGGAGAAAAGCAACTTTCTAATTGGCGTTCTTGGGCTAACAGACATCGTTTCATAAAGATCTCTGTGGCAAGCTTATGCTGGTGATTGATATGCTAGAGCTGCACCTGAGCATATATATTTTTTAGTGTTGTTAAAAATAAATGTAATGCATCTACATTTTCTTGCACTCTAGTAAGTGAATGGGAAAAAAATCGACTAATGAATAATGATGTGATCTTATAACGGACAAGAGAGGAGACGGAGAGAGAGAGGGAGAGGAGAGGGGAGAGAGAGAGAGAGGGGAGAGAGAGAGAGAGGGAGAAAAGGAGGAGAGAAGAGTTATTAACGGTAGATAATTGAAAAATATATTTTGCAAATAATTTAAGATAGAACCAGAACACAGGCCTAGGATCTCCTTGTTGCTCTGTAATTATTTTTACATGGTCAATATCTTTACTTGCTCATGTGCCACAAATAGTAGAATGATTTCTTTAGATCAAAATGTTTTGCAATATCTTGGTAGACTACCTTCATTTTTCCCTTCACTTTTTCAACAAAAGTGGCAATATCCTGTGTTAATTCAGAACCCTTCTTGGTTTCATCTTCCGATTCTGTTTCTTCATCGTCCGATATAACTCGAAGAATTGCATCTGAAGGCAATGCTCTCAGGGGGAAAACAGGATTTTGTTTGTTTAAGAAAACTTTCGGTAGCACAAAAAGTTCCATACTAAACAAAAAGAACCTCATTTTAAATAGACCATGCACAAGTAGATGAGTAATTTTTCATGAAGTGGGAGAATATACCAGAAGTGAAGAAAAGTTAGGAACTTGAGAAACATGCGCCGCAAATGGGGTGGAGGGGGAATTTTCTACAGTCTCCGCTACCGTCGGAACTGCCGGGGGTTCACAGGTCCACAGATTTTACATGCACGTATCCCCGAGTGTACATGGTGGATCTTCAGTAGGTCAGGCTCTGAATGCAATAGATATTAAGAGAATTTTCTGGTAAGCACAGCTCTCTCTTCATAATCCTAAAAATTACGCAATTAAAAAAAAATAGTACTAAAAAATATACACAAGTGAAGCCACAAATTGTCAAGCTAAGAGCTTGCATGCTCTTCGCTTGACAATTTACTGAATAATTTTAATGCAAGTGTAAAAATTTTTAAAATTACTTTTTATAGACAAACTTTTCTCTCTTTTTATACAAATACTTTACCATTCACTGCTTCCCCCCCCCCCCCCTTTGTTATCAATTATGTTAGATATTTAAAAGTAAATCACTGTTAAGCAAAAAAATTAAATATATTTATAGACATTTCATCAAATGAATCCTTCAAATTTGGAATTTGAGAAACAAACAAAAACATCACAACTTACCACATCAGTTGCTAAACATGTCAGGCTTTCTGCTGTTAAATATTTTTTTGTACTATTGCATGCACTGCAATTCCAAATGCCTCTTTTCCAGAATTGTACACACAATATGTGAAATCTTTCCGCAAGGAACACATTTGATTGTAGTCCCAGACTTAGCTCCTCCTCATGTACACAAATTATTTGCAGCCCTTAGTTCTTTTTTCTTTGTTTTGCCTGAAATTATTTATGGAAATAATGTTAAAAAAATGCACTTAATTTTTCTTTCATTGCAAGCCATTTCATTTCATCAAAATAAATGAGATCATAGACCAGGGATTTTTTGGTGTATGTTACAAAGTAACAACTATGCACACAAGTTATGCCCATTTGGCCGTGTACTTGGTCGTAATATATATGATTTTCTTTCAATCTGCCAAGATTATTCAAAAATAAACTCCTTTTCAACCTCGGCAAATGAGTGATCTCTTTGATTGGATGGACACTATCTCCAGTAAAGTGTCCTTATGACAGTCACAGCTAATGAAGCCATCAGGTGTGGCAGCTAAAAAATTTTGTGTTTCATCCACGCATAAACCCGCAGGCCTAATTATTAAATTAACATGGAGTTGACTAAGGATTTCATAAAATTTTTCCTTTGCCGCATGTTTCATAGTCCTACCCCATGTTAATGATCCAACGTTTCTTGTTTGCTCTTCAGATCTGTAGCCCATTACAGCCTAAAGAATGGACTCGGAAGTCCTGCTGCTGACAATACGATCAAAATTTGAAGCAGTTAATCTTCCTCTAATTTCTGCCATCCAAGATCTCCCCTGTTGCTCTGTAATTATTTTTACATGTCCAATATATGTACTGCTCATGTGGCACAAATAGTAGAATGATTTTTTTAGATCAAAATGTGCTGCATTATCTTGGCAGACTACTTTTATTTTTTTCCTCACTTTTTTAACAAAAGTAGGAATATCCTGTGTTAATTCAGAACCCTTCTTGGTTTCATCTTCCGATTCTGATTCTTCATCGTCCGATATAACTCGAAGAATTGCAGCAGTAGGCAATGCTCTCTGGGGGGAAAACAGGAAACAGGATTTTGTTTGTTTAACACGTTCACACCGGCGTGTACCACCGGTGACCCGCACTAGACTGTCTCATCGGTCGGCGCGTACCACCGTTGGCCCGCATTAGACTGTCTTATCGGGCGGCGCCGCCAGATGAAGCACAGCATGAATTCCAGAGGCGCCTCACAGCGAAAAACATAAAAATCGAACCCGGCGTGAACGTGTTAAGAAAACTTTCGGTAGTACAAAAAGTTTCATACAAGAACAAAAAGAACCTCATTTATAATAGACCATGCACAAGTTGATGAGTAAATATTCATGAAGTGGAAGAATATACCAAAAGTGAAGAAAAGTTAGTAAGTTGAGAAACATGCTCCGGAAATTTGTTCAACATGCAGAATCGATTCATGAATCTAAAAAACTCGTCATAAAACACATTAAGCAAAAACCATTCTTACTTTCATAAACAAATCAACTTTGAAGCAGTAATTCTAAAAAAAAAAAAATGCTAGCAGTTATTAAATAACTGTATGATACTTTTAAATTATCTTGAAAGGTACTAAAAGTTGCTTCGCTTGCCTCAGGAACAGAAACTGCTCTTGCTGCTTTAATTTTGCTCTTCCTTTCAGGCTTGCTCAAGTGAATGTTCACAGTAGGTGATGGCGTAACCTGTAAGCATCAGTACATATCAGCAGTGTGCTAACGTGATTCTTTCAGGAGGGGGAAGTTTAATACCTGTCTTTACATGTATCTATGCTACTATATGAAAATCAGCAATATGGGTTGAAACCAAGGGATCTGAGGCCTTGGTTTCAAGCCTTGGTTAGGGTTGCTGTTTTACTTTCCTGTAAAATGGTATTAAAAAAAAAAAAAAAAAAAAAGAGTAAACGTTTGCTGGAAGAAATGGGTCAAAACAGACAAGTGAAAATCCTCTCATTTTCCATATGCTTGAAATTTCAACCTATCGCAGGGTCCTGTTTTTGCGGGTTTTAGAGATTTTTGTGAAAAATCAAACAATTTTGTGAAAATCATAAAAAAAATATATAGTGATGAAAAATGTTATTACAATTTGGAAGCTTGGAATTTTGTGACAGGTCCGGAAATGGACCTGAATTTCCTATGGCGCAATTTCACTTATTAATAATGATTTTCTTAATTAATTCTTTAAGAAACCTCAAAGAAACTGTTAAATAGGTTGTTACACTTATAGTTAGACAATATTTTGAGATGAAAGCAGTCTAATTTAACAAAATAAATTAGGTGCTGCACAAGAATGGGAAAAGAAAGGTTGTTTTTCTCATGGTACAAATATTAGGAACGTATACAATCAATAAAATAAGAGTTGCATCTATACAACAGCTTTGAAAACTGGCCTAAAACTTAAAAAGAAAGAGAAGAAAAATAAATTAAGCCGGTAGTAAAAGAAAAATTCTTTGCATTGTACAGTTGAGCATGAATAACAGTTTAAAAACACCCTTACATCTTCTGAAACCTTCTTTCTTCACCAAATCTTCGGTAAAAAATAATATGGCTGACACATGGGCACAAGTAGCTCCAAAATCTGTAAAATTGTTTTATATGTGCTTAGGTTACTTTTGTTACGATGGTGGGATTATTATTAGTTATCCCACGAAATACTTTTTTTCACTTATACTAACTATATGTATGACTTTCACATTCCAAGTGTGTATAAGACTTTTGTTTATCCCATAAGTAGTGGTGTAAATCAGTGACCCTCAATGTGCAGTCCCCAGGCTGCATACGTGTGGCGCAACGAGACTTGACTTTTTTTAATGGCCTGATAAAAGTAGACAATGAAATGCAAACAAACCAGGTTTATCGTATATTCCAAAACTTACTATTAAAAAAAAAGGTATAACAATAGAAACAGTTACCCAGCCATACAAGTACAATGGGCAGTCACAATTTCCCCATCATTTTGTACCATAGTCCAGCCATGATGAATTTTTTTAGAGCCTGGCTGCCTTGAACATCGGCCACTAAGACAGACACATTTAATTTGTCGTTTCGGTACAATCCAAAATTGCGAACTTTGTTCGCTACAACATACTTATAGGAAAGCAAGACCTTAAAATCTTTCGTTGAGTACACGTTATTTTTGGTGACCAAGTACTCAAAAATGTCAATCATAGATATCTTGGGAAATGTTTTGGTAAGGTTGACCAATTTTCGAATAACTTCTTCAAACAGATCAGAAATGTCAGAGATCCTGAATGACAACTTGTTGGTATATAATTGCTTATCACCATCACGTAAGTTTTTGTAATAAGCTGAAGACATCTTTTTTTTCTTACAGAAAGGAAAAAGAACAGCAAGATCAACTGACTAACACCAATACAATAGCATTGGAACAGCCAAACCGGAAGTTGGCTATGCCACTTCCTTCGACCTCATTGTTTTTTTTTTTTTTTTGGAATTTGGTGAATACAGAAGTAACAAAGCTATAAATATTGCTTCATTCTACAAAAAATGTTTGTACCCTAATTATTTGTGAAGGTGATTAGCCGAGGTTCCCACACCTCGTTACCGAAACACGCGTGATAGACCAACGGGAATGCAATGTTAGGGTATGGATATCGGACGCTTCCTTCATATGTTTCATCCCCCCCTTTTTTTTTCTTCAACTTATTTCCTTTATTATTTTTTTTTATTTCTTCTTCATTTAATATATAACAATGTTCATGTGCAAGAGTATGAATTCCATCATTCAAAATGAGTCTTTTATCGTCATATGGGCATAGTGCTATTCTATTTTCTTTTGCTGTAAATGACTGATGGTTAGCATTCATTATTTTTTTGGAAACTGTTCTTACAAGATTCAGACTTTGTAAGTAACATTTATAATCTTCATGGTTTAAACTATTTTCTATAGCATTCTTTGGATCTCCCTTCGGAGTTTTCTTTTCAAAATTCATACTTTTAATCGTATAAATTTTGATCGACCTAACTCGTCTTTCATTTTTCCGACAACTTTTTTATTTTTCACACTGAATGTGGGATGATTGATATCATAGTCCGATGTATCAAAATATTCTAAGTCGTCTTTCATATCTCAATAAATATCGTCACATTCAATTTCATGGCATAGCGAATCGGTATTGGTCAACAGGAGAGTAGATGTCTCTGCATACTTTTTTTTTGTTGATATATTTTGATATAGTTGTAGTGAAATTCGTACATAAGACTCTTACTCAAGTCTAATATGCACGCTCCTGTCTATATAGGACGACTTTTTTTGCCGACTCCTACCAAATCGTCATTGAATATTTGTAAAACCATGAAATTAGGGAGCAGCGAGACCTTGTTTCATTCGCTTCTCATTATTTACAAGTTCAATATTTACCCTATTCCGTAGATTTCGTAATGTCTTTCCATACACGCTGTTATTAAGTAATTTATAAAAGTTTTTTTCAAAGGCATTTATTGAAACTTTGGTTTGTGTTGAATTCGATATCGATATACGGCTTCAGCCACTGTTCTTGCTCGAATTTAATTACTCTATGAATATTGATGATTTGCACTCTTTGCTTTAGATTTCTAAAATGTGTAACATATTTTTTTTTTTTTTTGTCTCTAAGATTCGGGGTTAATTTTGCAGTCATAAAATTTGAAGTTATGTATGTCAGCAATATTTGAACTGTAATTTGAAACCTTTTTTTTTTTTGTTGTTGTTGTTGATTTTCATCAGTTCGGGAGCGAGTGAGTGTTCGTTATGCAATACATGCAAATTATTGTTGTATGCAATGTCAATTTCAAGCATATATCCATATTTCCCATCGTCTTCCAAGTTACTCAACCAGTAGAAGTTTCTAGTAGGTAGAAACTGGCTCATTGCCCATTCGTATAAATTGTTTGCGTCGAAGTACCTAATACGCATCATAATCGCTCATGTATTTATTATTCGCTTTACTGTATCTGCTCGTTATCATGCTGATTCCACCGCGTAATGATTTTTCAAAAAATAAATACATTTCTGGATCATTCAAAAGTTCCAATTGTATGTTCGTCATTTTCAGACACGTATGCCATGAGAGGCCTGCAGTCATGAACACATGTGTCAGATCGAGCCCATAGTATTTCATGCTAATAGATTTCAAGTTCTCCCCATGATGGCCATGATACTCCCCTAATGTTTTTATTCCCAGATGGGCCCATACGTTTTGAGCAAATTCATACTTCTCATCGGAGATTTCCTCATTTGACAAATCATTTCTAAAATGTTTTTTAAGGGTAATTTTTCCTAAGAAATTTTTTATACAATCGATACAAGAATAAGGATATACTCCTTTTTTTAGTAAAATATTAAAATATTCACTTTGAAGATTTAAATTGCTCCTCACCGAAATTTTTTGTTAAGGTATCTAGCGATTCATTGAGAAATTGGAAAGAGTAAAAATTAGAAATTTCCTAATGAGAAAGTTATGTACTTTTTTGCATGTTTGTAGGTATGCAGGATATTTTTGTCGTATTGATTTTTCCATTCCCGCTCATCAGCAAATATCCATCATAATTTTTTTAAATTATGCATAATTACTGGAACTTTGGGGGAAATTTTATGATTTAGGTTACAAGAATTACGAACTGCTCCTTTATATCTAACGGTTAAATGACAATGGTCTCGTACTCGGTCCTTGTTTAGCGGTGTTGCACAAATGTGACAATTTATTGCCTCGGATAGATTTTTCCTCTGTGTCATTTATTCTCATAGGTTTCGAATGTTTTAAATTATTATAAACAACATTTTCCCCTTTCAACAGATCATTAAAGAATCTGTCAACGACATTCTCTCCTCTGTACACCACAGGTAATTTAATAGCTTTCCCGTCGGATCCTATTACTACATAAGCGTATCCACAAGGGAAATGTTTCGCGCATTTTTCTGTGGTTTTTGGAGAATATTCACATGTAGGTGGAGGAAGCCATGTTCCCATAGACATAAGTGAGCCGTAGAAAACCGGTTTCCTAACTAGATGGACCGTCTCGCGGTAGAAAAGTGATTTCTTTTCAACCATCGAGCGTCCGACATTTGGTGGGGTGCCCACCAAACACCGCCGCTCTTGCGGGATGGGCACGCACATATTATTAAGAATACTTACGGTTCGTTTTCCTCTTTTTCAGGCTTCAAATACTAGTTTCAATGAAATATTTCTGTCAGAGGAAATATGCTGTCAAAGCATTTTTTCTGCTAAATTAACAGTAGAAAGTAATTCAAAAGCAAAAATTAGGTTTAATATTTTCTTAATTTGTAACTCATTGGTTATTCGGTGTTTTATGAAAACTAAAAATGAAAGTATATATATATATGTTTAAACAAAAAAAAAAAAAGTTTGTATAGCTACGGAAAGTTTTTTTAGGTCACCTTTCTAATCTTAAATAAATTCTCGCTTCATTTCAAAGAAAGAGACTTTAAATCAACGTGAACATATTTAGGAAGTTTACTGTATAAAACTTTCAAATGGTAGGTAAATTTATATTTACTTATTGTTGATAAAAAATTAGAAAATGTAAAAAAATAGAATGACATTGCTTGCATAGGTTTTGTAGGCATGATAACAAAGATTATATTATTCGTAGTCGGTAAGTATTTTAAATTATAAGCAGTAAAATTTATAAAATATTTTTAATGGAAAAAGATAATATAAGATACATAGGTTTGAAAATCATAGTCGCTTTTTATTCAGATACAATAATAAATGTTATGCAGTAAAATATCATCACAACTTTGAAACACTTAGAACTCAATCGTTGATAAAACATATTCTGATCATATGCAATTTTTACAATCGGGTGCAAATTTAAACTAAAATTCCTAAAAGATTTATAACCTTTTTTGTCCTGGAAAATACAAAACACCTTTCTTTGAAGTGACGTCTTCCTGCGTGTTAAACATAATTCGGGGTCATTCATAAAAGATGTCACATTTTCCCAGTTTTTTAACCTATACACAAAACAAATATGAAAATTGTCACGTCACGCTGCATTATACATAAACATGTACTTCAATCTCGGGAACGAAAATGCTACATTATAATTACAAGTGAAAATATTAATGCATTCTTAGTAATAAAATGGTAATATAAAAGAGCAATGAAAAAGTTATTTTAGGATTTCAAATAGATTTAAATAGCACCTTGACCTTATGAACGCAAAACACTTTTAAAGAACTTGAACTAGGAAGGGGAAAAAAAGCCTCAACGTAATTTTAGTTCCTGGAATTGCTAATGTAATTTCTGACCTAAGCTTAAAAAGAAAAACATAGAAAACAAATACTATTAAAAAATTTTATCTGCTCGTACTAAATTTTTGTTTTAATTAACGTTAAAATTAAAATGTTTATTGAAAAAGTTTACATTATGAAAATTTTATGTTTATGAAATTTTTATTCTATTTTTGCCTGATTCTACAACGCATGTCGTTGAGAGTCTTTGAAATATGGTGACATCTCATTTTAATATAATGATTTGCAATTACTTTTATCATTATCACCGTGATTCGCTTCTTTAAATAGGGAAATGCAAGTAAAAATTAGCTTTTTTTTTTTTTTTTACTTTGACCATTTTTGGTAAGCCTTTGTTGTGCTTACGGATGCACTTTTCCGTTTCCTCACAAGTTTTAACTAGATTCCTTGACGGTTTCGCCAATCCTCCTTTATTTTTCCTAGTAAATAGTGCTGAATATGCAATTGATGTGTTATCATTAGATCGAATGACCTTTAAACACTCATCACATTTAATACATACCAAGATTGACTTTGAGCAAAAGCCGGCAATGTAGGTGACAATATTCTTGCTGTAGGCGAAAAATTTTAAGCCATTTTTTAAATCACTGTTACCGTTGTCAAACGAAACATCAAACTGTAAAAATGTGCATTTATCTTGTGAAAATGTTTTTTCAAAAATTGTTCCGTGGTCATAGTGTAAAAGTTCTGCATCGTCTTGTAAAATACAGACACTGTGTTTACAGAGTTTTTCACATCTAGGTGGAGCAAAAGCTGTCTGTACGCTGCTCGAAATTGCCCAGCTGAGGGGTTATTATTTAGGCCGCCTTTTTGCCTAATTCTAGAAAAAAATAATTCTAAGCGATCCTAACTTAGTTTATAAGTAGCCAGGTACTTTAGTTTTTTTTTTGTAGAAACATAGTCGTCTACAATTCCTTTCACGCTTTCAATGTCAAAGCGGAAAGCCTAAAACACCTGTTTTTATATTTGTTTTGTGTATAGGCTTCTGTGACAATGTATATTTCATCTGTCTGAGATAGTAAGATACATGCACAAGGAATCTGTTCCAAATGTGTTCGTTTTCAAGCTTAAGAATAGCTTCGTATTCTTTTCCAGAGGTATTTGTGCTATTCAATAGATCAAATAACCTATCCATGTACTGGCAAAATGAAGCAGTCTCTGTTGCTCTTACAAAATCGGGATGCTTCAAGTCATTTTCTAGGAACAGCAAGGCTTCAGACACCGACGAACTTAGAACTTGGAATGCTAAATTCACTTTCATTTTTTGATTTTCAAAATGTATGTGCTTTTTCTTTATTTTGTTTCCCAAATGGATACCTTTTCTGTCTTGTATCTCATCTAATTTTGTGATGAACTTCCATTTAATTAGGCCAGCATCTTCTTTATCAGCTATCCAAAACGCTTAAAGGCCAAGTATGCGAGTGCTCCAATGCGACACATTTGCCCACCATATGGCGCCCGTGGCCAACTCAAAGCAGAATAATTTTTCTTCCCGTTTTTCGGTAGTCTGTCCCGTTTAGTTAAGTGAGCGGAAGCGAACCGGTTTCCTATGTCTATATATGTTCCTGTTTCTGGAATTGGGTGGGTGATAAGTACCAGGGAAGGGCAATTGGACCAGTGAGCTTGATTGTTCATTTGTCTTTGCAGACCCCTGTGAAATGTGAAGTAGAGTCATTTATGGGAATGATTGGTCCATATTTCGTCTGTGACCATTCTTGGAGAGCTAATTACATTTGTAGAATTCACAGGGAATTTACCTCTTGTGTTTCTCTCTTACAATACTTGTAAACTAAATGATACTGCAGTCAATATTTTTAAAACAATTTTAAGAGCTCATTCTGATTCAGATGACGAGCTTCCTCCAGTGGAACAACCATGAGTTAATTTCCTGTGAAGAAACTGAAACACTAAATGAAATCAATAGATTAATAAAAAAATAAATTCCTGCTAGAGATGACTCTAATCAGGAAACCAAAGTTTAAAGATAAAGATTGTTAATGAGAAATTACTTAAATCAAAGCACTTCGAGGGTTGTCGAAAATGCGTTCGGTGTGTCGTCGGCAATTTTTAGAGTGCTCAGAACACCCATGCTTCTTCAACCTGATGATACTCAGAAAATTGTATTAGCAGTTACCCACTTGCACAATTTTTTGAATAAGGGCCAATCAAAAAATACATATGTACCCCCCTGGCACTTACGACACAATCAGCGTGGATGGAAATTCGATTTTTGATAGCATTTGGAGACAAGATAATGCATATAGCACATTACGTGCTTTAAAGCTAGTAGCTCGCATTCAGGAGCAGCTGCCCATCAAATCAGAGATGAATTCAGAGGGTATTTTGTAACCACTGGAAAAGTTTCTTGGCAGCATAGATATGCCTACGATTTGCTCAAATTTTGTTGGTCTTTATTGTTAAATAATATAAAATTCTCAAATGAGTTAAAATGTTTTTAGATTTGTTACTTATGTAAATCAATTTACTTACGAACATCTGAATTTAAATTATTTTGTACATCATACAATTAAGGCAGATGTACACTTATGACAATTTATATAGGCAAATATTATCTCTTTAATTTGAATAGGAAACTAATTATTGGTTATCATTGAATTACAATTATTTAAAAGAATTATTAACTTTGCTTTAGTCGTTTTTTTAAATACAGTATGCTTATATATTTCTGCAAATTGTTTATAGCTTTAGAATGGGACGACTGGTTTGAGGAACACTACAAAAACAGTTAACGTTTAATGCAAGTGACATACAAGCTTAAATTATTCAGTACCTAGGCACGACCAAGATCTGCTCGGTGTTTTTTTTTTTTTTTTCATTCTTTTATATTTCTTATCTTTTTTTGAAGAAGAATATCTTTGCATGGCAAAATGTTAACTGAATATGAATTTTTATTCCAGCCTTTAAAGACTTTCCCAAGGTACGAGATATAGAAATACTAAATACATATCGGGTACCTGGAGCCGTCCTTTTTTTGAGTTGCTCCGTTCCGACCTCTCATTCTTTACTCCAGCTTCCCTCCGAGTAATTTTATTATGTTATATATGTCTTTCTCTCTTCATTAATTGTTTTTTTTTTCTTTTTTTAATAAAAAATAGTGCGTGGAGTCCCTCCGCGCTGAAGAAGTGAAACTTCGTAATGTGGAAATGAAAATGGGAAGAGGTAGAAATTGATTTTTAGTGAAATCATATTGTTTCTTTAAGACAAACTTTATTAACATTGCTTACAATTCACAATTGATCGCATCTTTTAATTATCATTTTCGAGTGGAGAAATATCCAAATGTATAACATTTACAATGGGATTATGTATTTTTTCAATATTTCTCGCAAAAACTGCATCAATGGTAGTTCCCCCTTTGGTTTGTTGGACCATTCCTTCCATTTATCATTTCCAATCCAAATTTGTCTTTAAGGAAGGTTAATAATGTTTCAGCTTCAGGTAACGAGAAATTCCGTTGAAATCTCCTGCAAGGATCACTGGCCGCTCACAATAGTCAATTTCTTCACCAGTAACGTCTGCCAGAGCTTGTGAACCTGCAGTGGTTAGTGGCAATGTTTAACGCAACAGTGCTTTCATACCCCCTCCATGGTAGCGTTAAACATTTAATGCAACCTTGTTGGAAGGCGCATTAGAAGTTTCACTTCAAAAAAATGAGCAGTGTAGCACAACAAATTTCCTTGATCCGCTCCAGTTTAGGGGAGAAGCTTTAATATCACTACTCTGCTCTCATGCATCTCACTAGTACGCAGGGATCTAGAGTACTTATCGGTTACGTCCTACCTTGGCGACGGCTTTAGAAATGTTACCAACATATTTAAATCTAATAAAATCTCGTGGCATTTAAATCTAATAACATTGCTTTGTTTATATTTTGTTGTAAGAATAAATGGTAACATCAACAAATTAGCACAATTGTTAACAACAACAAATTTCAATCAACAAACGGTTGCCACTTCATGTACTGCAATCTCAATTGAAAAATATCTGCAGCGAATGATGTTTGCTCATTGTTACAAGTACGGCAATTGCGTTATAATTTTTTTGCGCAAAGTCTGCATTTTTTCGGGAGAGACCTATATAGGTAAACTGAAAAAACAACATCTGACCACGGTACGAAATTTTATCCAAATCATTAGAGCCATTTTCAAGAACTCAAAACATATATATACAGTACAGCATCGGTTATCCTAGGTAATGTGGAGCGAGGGTACCTCGGGTAATCAAAAACTCGGATAACATGAACTCTGTCTAAATCGAGAGGGAAACATAGGTAAAAACGGTGTCGCGGCCAGGTTCACGACATAAGGGTGCGTGATTCGCAAAGTGGTATAGACAAGAAATCACAATTTTTTCTGGAAAACTAGACAAATTTATTCATACGTATATAGACATTAACTTATGACCGTGAGACTATTACTATAATTAAAAAGGAAATGTGCAGGGAACGAACCATGTCCGGATCCAAATGGCAGCACTTGTTTCATACTTAATCCATATATGTGGGTGGGCGATCTTTCCTCGTCCGGAAACAAACGGCGAACATAATCTTGCTTGTAGAAGAAGCCTGCCGCGCCTATTTTATAGACGGCAGATGGATTTTTGGAAAAGGGCCCATCTCTGCCTTGGAAGAGTCTCTCGCTACTCTACTGGGAAGAACTGGTCTCAGGAAAAAAACTGATCTCCTCTGTCAAGATCTGATGAAAACTCTCATCTGTAAAAATCTGATGATGTTCTGATGATGTTTTTGCCGAGATTTTGGTTTTAATTAACCAAAGCTTCTTGCTGATTTGATGGGAGGTCTTGACCAATTCAGGCTCAATTGACCTCCCATCGTTTCTTTGATTTCTCCCAACCAGGGCGCTTCCCGTTGGCCGTTGTCTGGCGAGTTTATCAGTGGGGCGGTACGAAGATCCACGCAATCAGAGCGTCATGCCTCTGGTGCTCTCGTCTTCCCGTGGTGTTGTTGCCTCCGCAGCCATCTCGTGCCATAAAATTCATATTTCTTTTATTCCTCCGATGGGCCTTTGTTTATATAGTGTTTTCCGCTATTGTTATTCCAGACGGACTGTCGCCGTTGGTCGTAAAAATGTCCATCAATTTGGGACCCCCCATATTTCTGTTACGACAGATTCCTTCCCTTGCACATAAAAAAAAAGCAAAAAAAAAAAAAAAATCATAACTCATGGTATTTGCGAAGGCTCATGGGTCAATAGTATATACAGTCAAACCTGTCTATCTCGAATCTCACGGGAAGGGAAAAAAATTCGAGATAAAAAGGTTTCGAGTTATACAGGTTCACTAAAAAATGCAAAAAAAAATAAAAAAAAATAATAATACTTACTTTTATTGTAGATAAATACATACTGCTGAATGATTTTTCAATGAAAATAGTCCTTCAAAGTTTTTTGATGCCTAACTTTCTTCACTTCAATTAACTTTTTAATATTTGCAAGAGCTGCAAAGCTGTCAGAGCCAACATTTTCCTGAGCCTCAAGAAAATTTGTCAAGAGTTCCACGGCCTTCTCAGCTTCTTTCGCTGTCACTTTAGGTGAATCGGCTTCGGTTTCTTCGATTTCGTCTTCTGACATGTTTTTCACATTATCGATGATCTCCGCGTCTGTCAAGGTTCCACATGTTGCTAGTGTATCATCCACTTGCAAAAATTCTTCTAAAGAAATGTCAACATTCAATCCTGATTTCAAGGTTCTCCATTCTTGAGAATTAATTTCCACCGCTTCATCAACAGTTTCTTCAGCTTCTTTTCCGTGCTCATCGCTGATCTCTTTCTCTTCTTCGCATTGATTATCGAACCCCGCTTTCTTGAAACTGTTTTGGATTGTTTTCTCTGTGACACATCTCCATGCATAATCGGTCATTCTTATGGCGTCTAGCACGTTCACCTTTGGAAGAACACTTCCCTCATGAATAGCATCGATTAGCTTACGGATTAATTGTCTTCTATAGTTCGCTTTAAAGCTTCTTATTACCCCTTGATCCATAGGTTGTAGTTTGGAAGTCGTGTTAGCAGGGAAGAACTTTACACATACGTTTTTCAAAGAAGGCAAGTTGTTATGTGCGCTGCAGTTATCTACAAAGAGTATAATTTTCCTCTTTTGGGCACACATAGATTTGTCTAAAGATTTCAACCATTCACCAAAGATTTCACTAGTCATCCAAGCTTTTCTGTTTGCTTTGTACTTGAAGGGGAAAGACTTAACTTGAGCAAAACACCTAGGTTTTTCTGAGCGTCCGATCATCAGCGGTGGAAGTTTTTCTGAGCCGTCTTCATTTGCAGCTAACAGCAGGGTTAAACGGACTTTGCTTTGTTTCCCCCCCTTACACTCTTCATCCTTGAACATGGCAGTTTTTTCTGGCAAGCACTGATAAAATAGCCCTGTTTCATCAGCGTTGAAAATGTTTTTTGGTTTGTATCCTTTTACGAGATGAGGAATATTTTTTATAAACTCTTCACATACATTTTCTGGGACTGATGCGCTTTCTCCACAAAGCTTGCGGAAAACAATGTTGTGCCTCTTTTTGAAACTTTCGAGCCATCCATTGCTGGCTTTGAATTCTTCTGAATCATGTCCAAGTTCTTTAGCGAAATCTGCTTTTTTCTGTATCACATGCCCACTGATAGGGATTCCTTGGTCTCTGCACTGTGTAAACCATTTCAAAACGCATGCGTCTACATCCGGAAAATTGCATTTTCTCCTTTTTTTTCCTTTTTTGTTGCTTAGAAACTTTTGCTCTATACTTTCACGGTTTTTGATAATTGTCGAGAGAGTGCTGGTTGGCACGCCAAACTTTTCTGCGATTTCGCCTTTTTTCATCAACGGGTTCTCATCTAAAAATGTCAGAATTTTCATTTTATCCTCATTTTCTAAAACATTCAATTTTCTTTTTACTCCTGCCATATTCGCATTTGCCAACCACGTACCACGCAAGAAAATCAACAATAGGAATGAATTTCAACTTTCCAGACTTCTTATCTATGTGTGTGGAAGCTGACCCCCTAGTGGTCACATCCTGCTTAACCAAACCCTCCATTGCACTCTCGCTTCTTGGAAACGCTAAACAATGATGACTGGAGGCGTCCCGGGAGAGATGACAGTAGGAGAGAGGTAGAATAGCGATAGTGACCAGAATTCCAGGAAAAGTCCCCTCCAGCTTCCTTTATCTGTGCGGCCACAGAATTTATGTTTTCCTAAACTCTTTTGCAAAAGAGGCTTCATTGTTTTCTGTAACTGACCCTATTTCCCAAAATTCGAGAAACACAGGTTTCGAACAAAATTTTTTCGAGATAAAAATGTAAAATGCACTGAATTTAGATAGTATGCGAAGGAAATTTCAGAAATTTCGAGATATAGAAGTTTTCGAGATTTACAGGTTCGAGATAGACAGGTTTGACTGTACATTAATATTTACAAGATAGTTACAAATCCTTCCACATGGGTTGTTTCCCACCTAGTCATGGGAAACATGGTGTACAATTGACAATAAAAGCAATATGACAAACCTGGAAAAAAAAAATATATATATACATAACACTTATAAATTGGTAATGGTGAGGATGCCTAAAACTTGGTTGCTTAGGACGTGGAGACAAGTAAAGGGACAAATGGAGAACCCACACTAGTTAAAAAAAAATTATTCTCCTATCAAATTATGTCAACTTCATGAACTCTTTAAAAAATTGACAGAATTGAAAAAATACATTGCGTAGGTCACATACATTTCCCTCAATCTATACCGAACTGTAATCAAACCGTTAACTTAAGTAGAGGTAGCTAGTAATTAGCCACTGTTCCCATTATAAATTTTCAACCTTACAGTGAATTGTGATCATTGCATTAGTGATCATCCGATAAAATAATATAAGAGACTGCCCGCAGTCATATAATTACCCTATCAATTGAACACTATACTTAGATAACCAAAAATGAAACTAACACGCTTCCCGTTTGCATTGTACGCTGTGCACCGCTTCCAACCCAATCGGAAGTGTAAGAATTTTCCCCTTTTAGCACTTCTAGTTTCTTTTAATTGAGAGAAAAAAAAAATGCTACTCAAATTGTCAGAGAATGAATTATTTCAATCAGATGTAACCTACAAATATTACAAATATTAATAAATAAAAAGAAACACATTTAATACTCCTCCTTTTCTAAGAGAGGGTTCTCCATGCCCACTTGTTGTGAAAATTGACCATACCATTGACCATAATATGTAGTCTGTATTATGCAATATAAACTCCATTTTCTACAACAATCAATAGTGGAATTGTTACTCCATTGATCGCTTTTATACACAGTTCAACTTAACTGGTGCATTCTGCTTTAACACGGAACAGGCACATGAGTCCGAAACTGACTGCACTTTGAGCTATACAGTTCAAATATCCTCGTGTTTTTTTTTTTTTTCTCCCGGAATGTTGAAATGGAACATCATTCCCTGCACGCAGCTGACATATCTTTATTCAACTGAAGTCAATTAGTCTCATGGTAAATAAGTTTTAGTACAATTCATATCTATTTTTAATAAATCATTCCCCCCGTGAACTCATGAGGAAAGAAAGTAAAAATATTATTACTTTTCGTTTCTACCAGCAATCACTAGGAATATTCAATTATATAGTAGGAAACTTTTATTCTCATATTAAACTTATGCCTTTCATTAAGAGCATTAAATACTTCAGATAAATCATACATTGAAAACACATCGTCAATCTTTTTGGCAAGCCACCATATTTCCTTATTACTTATATTTCCGACTTCATCCTGAATTTATAATATCATGTGTCCCAGTCTAACGCCCTTTTTTGTTTTGTTTTTTTTGTCTACGCTTTGCTTTCTATTGCACTCTTTCTGAGAAAGGCCTACGTTAGGGCAAAACGGATTTCTCCTGTCCTCGCCTGAGTAGAATACGTGATTTCGAACCCCCTTTCGTTCTCACCTCTCACCTAACGGGTCTTTTTTACTTGTGCTCCTACTTGAGGCATTGATGACGTCACATCCTGTTACACACATGACCTGACGTTTTAACAAAACCCCTTTCTCTTCAAGTCCCTTCCGCGCACAAAGCGGCTAGCCACATGGAATGACTGCAATGATTATCCCCAAGTGGTGATTTCTTTCCTCTGATTATTAATCTTTTCTTATTAATCTCATCATTAATATTCATTTCACCTTACAGAGCCCAATATTATTCACCTGCATTTCTTTTATGCCCCAATATTATGTCTATTTTATGATTTACAGCGCTCTTCGGCTGAGTCTAAATGAAAGAATAATGTAGATGCGTTGACGACTGGAATTCGTCTTCAAAGCATCCGAAAATCAGGCGGTAAGTTTCAATGTTGTACCTTCATAAACAATATATTCCTGTTTATTTATGGTTGTTGCAATGACAGTTTTACCCACTTTTGCTAACAGTACTGTGATTATTTTTTTTTTTGTTTTGTTTTACTTTAAATGCTCTAGTCGTTCAGGCAAAATTTTAATTCTGCGCGTATTGACTTTTGTCACAAATGGGTGGCTCACGTGTGTACTTTCAACGGTCACTACATTCTTGGTATTTATTTGAATGATTTGAAATGGGCCATCTTTTTTTGTCCTGAATCTAGTTTTTGACTCTATAAAAACTAAATCTCCGACTTGCAGTCGCGTTTTTACCGCTTTCTTTAATTGGATTTAGTTTTGTTTCTTTTGGGCTACTTTCTGATTTTGAACTGACTGTTCGGTCATAATTTTAAATGTTTTGGTTATTTTGTCATAATAAGGGTCGTACCTTTTTCCCCCCCTCTGTTCCACTTTGTTCCCATTGAGCACTAATGGTCCTTAATTTTCTACCAAACATTAATTGATGAGGTTGTGAATCCAGTAGCAGGGTGTATCGACGCATTATAATATAACTTATGAAGATTTAATCCTAATTCAAAGTCCTGGATTCCCTCCTCGGCTAGTGCTGCCACTGAATTTTTAATTGAAAAGTGGGATCGCTCAACCTACCCATTTGACCACGGAGTATACGTGCAAGTTTTCCAAAGCTTGACTCCAAGTTTTTTATTCAACGTTTGAAAAATTTGGCTGGTGAACTGTGTGCCATTGTCAGACAAAATTTCAGTTGCCACCCCATACGTCGAAAAGTATTTCAAAAGCGCATCAACAATTGTTTCCGCTTTAATAATGGGCAGAGAATACAACTCTAAATAGCGCGAGAAATTATCTAGAACTGACAAAAAATAATTCCCCTGTGGTCCGGTTGGTCCACAAATGTCAATAGAAATCCGGTTTCCTGGATATTCGGCAATTTTATTATTCCCAAATTCACGTTGGGTTTGATGACTCGGCTTCAATTTTGCACATATAAAACAAGTCTTAACAAAATTAGTGACGGCCGCGGTCATTCCAGCAAAATAATAGTTCCTTTTCATTATTGCTAAGCATTTGTTTTCCCCCAGGTGCGTTATGTGGGCGGTTTTAATTGCTATTTTTTGTAGTGGTTTGGGTAGGACAATTCGATTTTTATTTTCGTCTTTTTCAGAGTTATATTTCGCTAAACGTAAATATTTATCGAACCAAAATTTTTCTCCTACTCTGGGTTCAAAAATCTGCTTCCGACATAGTTCATCTTTAATTGGGCCCAGTACAGGATCTATTTCTGTTAGGACACTAATATTTCCCAGCTATAAATCATAATTATCCACTTCTCCGTGGAGTTCGTTTTCACCCCTTTTCGCTACTAGACCCCCTGTGGATCCCTCTGGTTCCACCAAAGTTGTCAGGACTGGTTTTTGCTCCTGTGTCCTTTCAGTTTCATTTGTTTCCATGGCAACCGCTTGTTCACTATCTAAACTACTTTCCTTTGCGTCGTTTGGTCGACTCGCTGTTTGTTTACAATATGGAATAGCTGTACTTTCTGTGTTTGTCTGATAGTGATGTATTTGGTTAGCAGGATTCCGCGAAATATAATCCGCAAAAAAAATTTTGCGCCCCTTAATATAAACGTTTTTATAAGAAAATTGTGACAAAAACATTTGCCAACGCCCTAATATTCTGGAAACTTGGGTTGACTGAATTGGATACTTTAGCGGTTGGTGATCGGAGAGAATCACAAAATCCTTGTCTATTAGGAATAACAGAGTTTTTGGCTTTTGCTTTTTCTCGGCGAAAAGATCCTGTTAAACTCGCCATTTTCCTCTTCACTGAATTTTCATCTATTTCAGTTGCAAAAGAAATAACTTGCCAAGCATAATTTGTTTTATTGCGATCGTAATAATTTGGGTTGGTGGGGTTCCACAAAAATTTACAGGCCTCATATGCTTCAATCAATCGGATACACAATTCCTGGCTCCACTGATTTTCGGACGACATGTTTGTTTGCTGTGCGTGCTGCGTGCTCACTACTGGAAGTGCAACGCCCAAATTGAGCACGTGCGAACCGAATGTTCCCTTTGAGCAATGGCTAAGTTACCGACACTCTGCGGCTCACCCGGCTGTTCGCCGAAAATGCGCAGTAACTGTTTTTCGTCTACATGACGTCATGCTCACCGTGAGCGTGCTCTAGTCTGGACGCAGCTTTATATTACACAGGTACCGAACAGGTGTCTCACACGGTTACATTATTGCCTAGAGTATTATTTCTTGTATTGGTCCTTTATTTATTCTCGTCTCGTAAACTGTGGGTTCCTCACAGCGATTTCTTTATATTATACTTGTAAAACACATGTCGTACAATCGCTCGGAGTGCTAGATTTTTATATTTAATTGAAGACTTGATTTGGTTGAACGCCTTTGAGCAGAAGATTGAAATACTCGATCCTGTGTCGGGCAGAAAAACAAATTTGTGAGTGTTTAGTATAATTTCCACAAGTGGCAATTGCTGTGCAAAGTGGTGCGCATTTATAAGTTCAGCTTCCTCCGAATAAACATTATTTGCAAGAATGAATTCACAAGCCTTAACAGACATTTTGTGTTTCTTTTTTGCCGGAGACGTTTGAGTCTCAGAGTTCCGACACAGTATGATTTTTTTTGTTAACAGTTTTGGTGTTGTAATTTTTGCTAAAAGCACTTGGAGCCCATAGTATGGATTGAGGAAAATACACAGTTCTGTTAGGTACATCACAAACATTCGAGGATGGAAAAAGTTGTTGATTTCTACCCGAGTCCATAGATGAAGAAAATTTGCTTGTATTATGTCAGATTGCTTGTTGAGGCAATTCTGAACAAGAAGGATCCCCTGATGGAATTTCTGTTACCTCGTGAGTTAATGGAAACTCGAAATTTGGTGGAATATTTGTATTCCACATAGAAGAGGATTTCTGATGCTATCAAATGTACCTTTATTTTTAGATGAGGGTGCCGATGCCATAGAATTTGGGAATGTGCACGGAAAACGATTATCACAAACATTATGCTTATAGTTGCCAAAACGATTTTGAATTTTGGGTATGCCATAGTGTCGAATTATAAAATAAGTGTTTAAAAAATGCTGTATGTTACGCTTTGAGTTTGAGGAACGATTTCGCCAATGTTGGCTTGAACCTCGAAAATTAGAATTTCGAAATTGGTGTGCCCTTCGTGAGTTGCCACAATTATTAAAGTTACGAAAATTCGAGTGAGGATGTGAGATTTTGTGAAAATTTTCGTTTTCATAAGACCACTGATTGGAATTCAAGTTCCGCCCTCTGCGGTTGAATGGTACAAAGTATGGGTTAGTATTTTTATACCTTGCATATTTAGAATAATTTTGAGGAGGAGGAGATTTCCTACTCCCACTTTTCTCATTCTTACGACGTTTGGGACAATTAGATTTGGAATGCCCAGTGTTGCCACATATTCTACAAGTTGGTTGTGTTAATTGTGAGGAATCATCAGAATCGAAATTAGAATTTGATTCTGAGGATGATGGCAATAAGACTCTTTTTTTTTTTTTTTGTTTACTTTTACTCTAAAATGGAGTGCAAGTATTCTGTGCCTGAGATTAATTTTGAGGGATTGCAGACTGGTAAGCTGCGATAGGTGCAGAATTTTAAGTCCTGCTAAGAATGGTAGTCCCCTTCTTAGAAGGACATCATCGCCAGGGTCCCCCAGCCTTCTATGCCACAAATGAGATGCCAAATAAACACTGCCATTAACTGGTACAAAATCAGCAATATATAGTCCTAAGACAAAACACAACCATCCGTGTCCTTTTGAATGAGAGTAACAGTACTTTAAACTCTACAGTAAATCCAGCACTTTCAATTCTCAAAACGGAAATGAGTTGTCCATTGAGTTCTGGTATAAAAAGAACCTTTTTCAAAGTTACTTCCTTACCATAGGAAGTAGTCCCTGTAATGCTACCTACAACTTCAATTTCTAGGTTTGAATCTTTTGAAGCACACTTGATCAATCCACTAGATGATTTTAGTTCTGAAAACCACTCTCTCACAGAGCACATGTGAGAGGTCGCACCGGAGTCCATTATAAAACACTCCTTGCCTGCATTCCCCGCGACAAACGACACAGCTGCCGCTGCACTTCTCCCTGAAGAACCCTGAAGAAGAAACGGCCACCCTGCAATATTTCTTCATATGCCCCAGCTTTCCGCACTTGAAGCAAGCTTTTTCCCCCGGCAATACGTGGCAGTGTAGCCTTTCTTTTTACAGTTGAAGCAGAACAAGTCTTTCCGGGCAGGAAAAGCAACACCTTCATCTCTGGAACTCATTGGAGCCTTTGGAGTTTTTTGCAAGAAGTTCCGCATCCAAAAGCAGCTGAGTAACGAAGTCCACGGTCAGATTGCCACTAGGTTGATTTTCAAGAGCAACTCTGACCGCCTCGTATTCCGGTAGGAGGGACATCAAAATGTAAACAATGATATTCACACACAATATATTTAACGAGTTATTTATTTTCAAAACATAATCATTAGCATAATTTTTATGATTTACACAGTGCTAAAGAATTACGCGAATTTCATGTTCTATAACCTAGAGAAAATATTTAACAAAATTATTTATTAAGCGGTTTTCACACATTGAAAAAGTTTATTACTAAACTGCAAAAGAAACAATTTACGTTGTAAATTTCATGTTTTTTTTTTTTTTTTTTTTTAAATTTTACGTACAGAGTTGAAATGTTTACTTTAAAACTATAAGATTACATATGTTCATACCAACTTAATATAGAAATTCCTAAAATTATACCATTATGAAGTGCAGAAATGAAAAAAAAAAGTAAGATCAAAGATTTACATTACTAACTGAAATTATGAAACAGCGTTCAACTACTGCAAAACTATGATTCTTCTTCTAATAAAAATAGAAAAAAATGCCATTTACAAAATGAAAAACTCAGATTCCTCAGCTAAAACTTGGCATACAAAGTATGAACGTACTTAAATTTACAAAAACAAAAGTTTTCCACTAGCAAAATGATTACAATTAAAATGAAAAATTCTCGAAATGGAAGTAAAAATTGCGTGTCAAGTTAGTATTTTATTTGTACTTTTTTTTTTCTATCTAAATTTAATTTCAAGAATCACATTATTGCCTTTTTACCCTCAAACTTTTAGGAATTCACTTTAAATTTGTTAAAAATCTTCATCTTAAATAATTCAAAGGAGACATATGGAGGTTAAATATATATTAGGCATAATATACTAAACTATTTACAGAATTGGAAGGCATCGTTGCAACCTTCGATGAAAAAATGAATCTCTACAACAACATGTTAAAATTGTTGCCAAATTGCTACAACATAACTTCTTCAGTTAATAACACAATTAACACTGTTGCTGGCATATATTTTAACAAAATATATATAAATTTATCTAAAAAAATCATTTAAAATATTAAATATAATAACTAAACATATAAATCTCATGAATGCAATAAAACACAGTCTTTAAATCAATGAAAAAACTTGTATTTATTTAAGTACAAACTTAAAATAATAATAAAAATAACAATCGACTTAGTGTTGTAGCATAATTTGTTATCATTCGCCAATTTACATTACCATTGATATTATCAAATCTTATATTATTTTTAAGAAATGAATAATTCAATTTTTTAATGCCAATACACAGTGAAATATTTGAATTCATTTGCATATATTTTTCCGATATACTTAAGTTCATACATGGATGCCGCCTTTGCGAGGGATGAGAGACTATGCATCCATTACATTCATAGTGTTTAGACACACAATCTGTGATTGCTTTCCGTAAGCATCGTTTGAATTTTCTCTCGCTATATAAGCCAGACGATTGTGATTCGCTAGACATGTGCTTCCTTAAAACGAATGTGATGAACACATTTTGCATTTTTTCAAAAATGTCTTCTTTGCTTTTTTGAAAATGATCACAAACCTCCTCGGATAATATAACACTTTCATTCGACACTTGAAGCTCATCATTAAGTTGTCGAAGCTTACACAACCCATCGACGGATAAAACTAGAACTTCATTTCTAGCAATGAAACTACTGTTTTTGTATATAAAATAAAAGTCCGACATTTTGTCTACGAACTCAATAACTGCAGCAGGGGTGATTATGATATGATGATTTGAAAAAATATTAATTATTTCAACACAAAATGAACTATAAGTTAATACCACACTTAAAGCTGCTTCCCCACACAAATAATAGAAACGCTTTTTTTTTCTTCTTCTTCTTTCCCGAAGGCACATGTTTTCATAAAATCGCTCATCCAATCGTTCTCAGGAAGAATCTCACACTCGTGCATCAAGTCGGATGTTGGAGCTGGAATCTAGAAATAAAAAGAATCTCTTTTAGAATAATGCTTAATCAAAGCCAAAACGTTTACTATAACTAACAAACTGAATTTTCAATCAGATTATCATTTAAAGAACCTGACAATTCTATTTCCTAACAATACATGTCGCAACTCAACGTTAGCGAAATGCCAACAGAATCTGACACATCACTTGGCATATAAACAGACCTGAAAATCCGAACAGAAAAACACATGGTTTCTAACTCATGAAACTTGTAAACACACCATACAATTTCCAAAAATACAATTCCCATCGCGAAATCTGAAAAACACAACATACAGTTTTCCCCAATCCAAAATATAATTCACACGCAGCTCGACTTCATTCTGAACAATGACAAAGCGGAGAGAGAAAATGTCCACTTCATTAGCTTCGAAAAGAAACTTTTCAAAGTCACTTTCTTTCCCTATCGAGAGAGAATAAGGTGCAAAGCAAACAGAGAGGGGTCAGATAATTCACGTTTGTAAAGATAACTCATCGTGAGTTAAGAAAAGATTGAGACTTTTCATTTCAGAAGTTGAAATATTTTGAATAAACAGAAAAGCTTTGAAGCCAACGTTTTAAATTTTAACAAACTGTTTCCCCTCAAAACAAAAATAATTTAAAATCGCAAACAATTTCAAAATCATTATCTCATACGAATGAAAACACATATACATTTCCCATCCTTATAACAAGGATTTGGTAAAAAACCTGAAATTACATGCAGTATTGGTTTGAGATATTTCCTAACATCAAATTTAATTTAACAAGAAAAAATAAATACAGTTTTGCAGTCTTATGTACCCGAATCCCTTTAATTTTTAAAAATTTATCCAAAAATCGAAGGTTTTGGTATTAGAGCACTGTCAAATTTTTTGATACATTGTAATATTCTCAGAAAAACTGAAGGTAATCCTCAAAATGGAATCTTAGGCTTTTCAAGTCAAACTTGACTTAATTCTGGAACACAACTTGTTAACCCTTTCCCTGATGCAACTTGTTTCTCCGTAAATATAGACCAATGTTCGGCAAAAACCCTTTTCCAGTTCCGTAACGATCTAGTTCGCCCTCCTTATGCAAACATGTGAACCTGTTCAGAACGGCTGTTGTAGATCCACGCTTAGCCATTACCAGATTCAAACTTAGTAGCATTTACCTCTAGATTTCAAAATACAGCATTAAAAATGTAAACACAAAGAACATTGAGGAAAAAAAACCGATAATCCGCAAAAGTGCAAAGTGCTATTTAGATGCAAGTCAGAAAATTTCAGATTCTACAAAAATCTTTGGCAATTTCTTTTTTCGAATTAAGTTTTTTCCCCCTTCATGGTTTTTTTTGGGGGGGGGGGGGTCTAAAGTACCATAGCCTCCCGTATGGATCTGCTAGTGAATTTATACCTCTGTACCTTGGATCTCTGTGTAATTCTCAGGTTGTTGAACAGGTTCAGCAGTTTGTGGATCTGTTGAAGATAACAAGAGGACTATAACAGGTTCCAAAAAAAAAGACATCCAGCATGGCTTGAGAGAAGCAACAAAAGAATTTCACCTTGAGTTTTTTTGTTCAACCATACAGCTTATTTTGAGAAGATTTAATCAAAGTTATCTATTCAAATGTTATTGTTCAGAATATTGTTAAGCTTTTGTTTACTATCAGTTATACTAAAAAGTATTTTTAAACTTCGATCCAATTCAAAGCATATTTGCAAATTGCAACTCATTTTTGACCAGTGAAAAAGCCAGGTCAAAGATTTTTTTCTATTGAAAAGGCAAGTACAACTTAAAACCTCATTTTAACAACTAAATCCATTGAACCCCACAACTGCTCAGCTTGAAAATTTTGATGCCTGCTCAGCTTGAAAATTTTGATGCAGCCTAATACCAATTTTAAAATTTGTAAAAATGTAATAAATAGGTTCTTTAAAAATATGATTAACTTAACTTGTGGTTAGACAACAGAGATCAGGATGTAAATAATGTTTAGCCCCCTAGTGTTTTAATAATTCTAAGGAATTATTTATTACCTTGTCCTGCAGGTATGGCCAAAATTCTGTCTTGGAGTTGCCTGTTTAGGCTTCGCAACTCAGAAATGTCTTTTGCGTCTTCTTTCAATGAATCATTTTCTTTTTTAAGGCATTTATATCTGTTGTTAATTTGAGAATCAGTGAAGTTGCTTCATCATACTTATTTTCCCAAAATTTTCTGGCCTTTATGGCTTCTTCTACTGGAGAAACAGGAACAACATCTGTATCAATGTCCATTTCGCTATCTAAAAATCAATATAAAAAATTACATGAATGTAAAAATTTAAGTAAACCCATAGACAATAACTAGTCTTTTTTTTAACAAACTTTTAAGCTTAACTACTAGTTTATTCAGTAATTTTTGGTAACAAGTTCAGTAAAAACTAACTAGTTTATTCCCCCCCCCCCCCAGTTTCACAAATCTTATTTGAATTTGAGGTATAGCCTGCAAGCGGAGAGCATAATAAAAATATGTGTTGTTAAATTTCAAATGTTACATTTTTATATGTCATAATAATATTCTCAAATTAAAGGCTTTTTTTTTGTTTATTTGTAACTTCAGTAAAATAAGTTATATTTTGTAATGTTACCTGTATCAAATAGATCTTTTCTTGATTTCTTGGCATTATTTAAAATACCTTTGGATTTGCAAGCTTGTTAACCTGCAAGTTATTCTTTTTTGCCTTTCCTGAAAAGAAAAGTATTATTCACAAACGGAAATAGGGGTACAATGGGGCATTTGGCTTATTTGTGTTTCAGAATTTTTTTTCTACTTTTAACGGAATTGTTTGATTGTAAAACATGTTTGAAAAAAATTCTGGCTTACCTCCATCTTCTTTTCTTCTTTTTCCTTCCTAGTAATATTTGAATGGTCCGTCTCACTACTCGATGTTTCAACTATTTGTGTAGGAGTGGTCGGTATAGCAGCACGTTTAGCTTCTAAACTAGCTAAGAGTTCTTCATATGAGCCTGAAAAAAGATAGTTACAAATAAGTTTTTGTATTGCAGACCCATACATACATATTTCAGCTAAGTTTCCACGAGCAAGAAAAATTGCACATTTTTGTGCAAGAAACTTGCTTCAGTGTTTACATGGAGCTTGCAATCCTTCTCGCGGCACGGCGCTGCAAGAAATTTTGTAGCTTTCTTGTGCGTGAAACTTGCAGGGGTGTGTACACGACAGTGCTCTGCAACCGTGAGTTTTATCCGTATAAAGAGTGATCAGGATCGCCCGACGTCCATCGCCATGAATAAAAGTAAAGCTGCAGCTTTGCTATTAATTTATTGAATTATTAACTTCTAAAAATTGAAGAAATGAATTTTGAATGTTGCTTTTTTATTTGTATTTCAATGAAACTTTTATTGACTATTTTGTAATTAAATGCTAAGTAAAGTTCATAGAGTGATTTGGTCTTCAGAATTTTTTTCAAAAGCTTCAGTTAATCCAATTTTTATTTCACTAAATTAGTGTGAACATGGTACACAGTGGATTCCTAAGTTATTCTACACATTTGTCTACAGTTTCTACACGTATACATAAAAAATCGAAACAGTTATTAAACAAAAAGAGAGTGTTTATCCAATGATCCAAAAAGTAAACTGTAGCTTTAGTGCGACATTAATCAAAGGTAAACCATACATGTATTTGGTGTTTCGTAATTTTTTTTTCAAAAGCTTTGTTTGGCCCATTTTTTGTTTTTTTTTTTTTTCACAAAATAAGGTGAATGAAGTAAACAGCACAACACATTTGTACATATTTTTTACAAATATGAAATATCATGAAAATAAACTTACATTTACTCCTAAAAACTTTAAATTAAAGTTCTTTAAAAAAGTAATCTGAAAATTAAATATTTATTATAAATGTAATATACAGTGAAAAGAATTAAAATTCTAAAATTTGTCAAGTATCCTGAAAAGAAAATTATCTAAATGAAAGGGGTGAGGTATCCAATAAATAAATATAGTCATCGTATAACACAATAATCGAAATAGCAACTTAATGTATTTGTTGCTTCATAAGTTTCTGACATTTGGTCAGTTTAATAAATAGGCAAGAGGTTATTTTTAAAAAAATTGAGGCATTATGGGATTTTAGGGTTCAGGTCGATACTCAGGCAGGGGGTCCTAGGCCCAAATCTTAAATTGCAACTGGAATATCAGTGTGGCACATATTTGGAAACAACTTGTACTCTAGAATGCATTGGAGAAGCAAAATTGACTACAAAAATAAACCCTTTCTCTTTTGGGGGTAGAAAGGGATATTCCCTGGACTCTGTCGGCCAACGTATATGTACAAAAAATTTGATTATTTTGACGATTTTGATTTTTTTTTTTTTTTTTTTTTTGTTCCTTAAAATGTCATGTTTCATGAGAATTACCCCATTCCAGACATTTCTCAAAATAAATATAATAACTAAGTTAACTACATGTGATTAGAATTTTATCAAAATTGTGTTTAAAATAGCTAAGTTATTAAATAACAAGACATGGAAAATCCGGCTTGAAATCAATCGGAAACTGATCAAACATGGAAAAACTTAAGATTTCAAAATATATAAGCTGTAACAATTTAAAAATTAATACAATTAAATTACATACTTCAATATGTCTACATATAAAAGGCGGGAAAAACGTAAGACACAAGCATTCGGTTAGTAGACATGTTATATGCATTGGAATAACTATAGCCCAAGAAGTTGCCAAGTTTGGCGAAAACCTTGCTTATGGGATCTGCCCAAAGGTTATTAAAAAAGAATAAGCTTACCTGCTAACCGGACTATGTACGAAGGGTAATATTTGCCCCCCTCATCCTTAGTCCACAATTCTTTTTTAATAGGCACCGTCAAGCTCTTTAAGTAGGCGACGTTTTCGATTCTTTTGCCATCTTGTGCAAGATGTAATTTCCGGTTCCAAAACGCTTTGTACACAGTAGCTTTATCATAAGATTCAGGTTCAAAATCGCTTATATATGTAACAAGAAGATTAGCATATTGCCTATCTCTTAAATAAAAACGGTTGCATACATTTTAGAAAGGAAAACTTGAAATATGAGAAAAAATATTAAAATGATTGTTTAAAAAATTAAAAGAACACCACGTGGAGAGAACGAGACACCAAAAACATGAAAATCGCCATCGGTTAAAGTCAAAGTTAAATCAGGAGGCAAGAGCACAATTACCTGCTGCTGAAAATGGAAAAAAATTACTGTTTTTCTAGAAATGCTCAACTATTTTATCATCATTGATAAGTTGTACGATGTTGAATGAAAAAAAAATGACTTCAATGGGTTAATTAGCCCCGTTAACATTCGAATCTTTTTGGCCATTGACGTCATTTTCAAAACCATGCGGTCTTTAAGCCATAGAATTCGAATAACTTTCGAAATAATTGAGATTTTTTCAAAACGGATTACAGATTCGTGATGTGCTAATTCAGCCCGAAGTCGGAAGGTATGGCACTTTTTAGAAGTTATTATATAATTTCGCGCCAAAACTTAGGGTAGGGCTAATATAATTAGTTTGGTCTTTAGGAACTTTCTCGTTGATGATTTATTGAAAAATACGTCGGGATCTTCAAAATGAGAGGTCGTTTATGCAAATAGATCTAGTAGTTCTGGATTTATGAAATTCACTTTTGTTATGTGAACACCCACGCCGACTTGAATTTTGAAAAATTAAAAAAAAATAGTAAATATTATCCGATTGCTTAGATTTTTTAACTGAGTAAACTAGATCAGTAGGTGAAACTTTTCGGCGAGTTTCAAGATTCTAACTCAATTAGTTCAATTAAAGAAAATTAGAACAGATCGAAAATGATCTTTTGCATGAATTGACTAATCAACTTCATACGCCTTGACTTACAAAGTCGAATGAAATTTTTTGTAATTGAGATAGAGCTTAATGAGACCCATTGCCATTTCCGTCTCGGATTTTAGTTTCCGAAAATGCCACCCATTAGTTTCTGCGACAATTAGAAAAAATTACGCTCAGAAATTCTAATGTCTTGTCAACAGTATAAGGGCCAGGAGGGAGGTCCTTTTCTTAAATTAATAATACTCAAAATTGTAAATAAATCTTGATGGAAATAATTTTGATATACATAGGTTTAAACAAACTAATCCTATTCTTAAAGCTCTTGATATCACTCAAAATTTATACTCTGGAAAGGAAACTTGCTTTCTCAACAACTCTAACTGTAACTGCTTTCGATCCAGCTACCTCACCAAAACAACAACTGCTTTCGAGTATAGGTGGAGAACTGTAAAACGTGGAACTATTATACGAATTTTCAATTGTGTTTCAACAATCTTCTTAATTTGATATGAAAAATTTAATTTTGAATTCTGTCTAGTCAACAATCTCAGACATATGAAGTATATTTCCAGCCGGATATTGACAAAAAACAACGCATAGTACCTCGGTCTACATTATATTATCGGAATAAAGAAGGGTGTACCCACACCGAAGTTGAATACCAAGGAGCATCAACTTGTATTCAGACGGCAGTTAATTCTGAAAAGGCCTTTCAAAGCAGAGTTTCTTCAATAGAAGGTCAAGTTTTTTTAACATAAGTTTTTGTCGCAATTTGTAAATTATAAACAATTTTAAACCTTTTAAATATGAATTGAAACCTCCAACAGAATCATTGACTGTTTTGATTTGACTGTTAAAATATATGCCAACAACAGTGTTAACTGTGTTATTAACTGAAGAAGTTATGTTGTAGCAATTTGGCAACAATTTTAGATATTATTGTAGAGACTCATTTTTCATCAAAGGTTGCCTTCCAATTCTGTAAATAGTTTAGTAATTTATGTCTAATATATATTTAACCTCCGTATGTCTCCTTTGTATTATTTAAGATGAAGATTTTTAACACGTTATCAGCACGAATCGCTTTAATTCCGAAGTAGGAGCAAGATGGAGTAGTTTGCGAAGTTAGGCTTAACGCGTAAGTAGCCGATCAATGCCGGAAATTTTGAAGATAGGCGTAACGCGTAATTCGTTGATCGTTGCCGGCAGTTTTTGAAGAAGTTTCGATGAAGTTTTGAAGAGCTTTTTGAACAAGTTATGAAGAAGTTTTAAGGAAGTTTTTGAAGAAGTTTTTAGGAACATCCTCTTCATTTGAAGTAAGATTTGGGGGATCAACAATATTAAGCATAGCTTCTTTGCATGTATTTTGGACTACATCTTCACTAGTGTGTTACGATTTGTGTGTCGTTCAAGATTGACCCAATGAAAGGCAATTTACGATTTTGAAAAGATAAAAATGCTTCAGCGATGTTGATCGATATGTTAAAACGTTTTAAGAAGTCGAAGCCGAGAATGCCTTTAAATGGTGACATTTCGCTAATATCGACTAAGAAGAAATTGTGTCGGAAATGTTCATTTGCATTCTTAAACAAAAATTCAATGCATCCCGAAAAAGATACTGACGAATTAACGGTAGAGAGAGTCAATGAACGTGATAGATTTTTATATTTAATTGAAGACTTGATTTGGTTGAACGCCTTTGAGCAGAAGATTGAAATACTCGATCCTGTGTCGGGTAGAAAAACAAATTTGTGAGTGTTTAGTATAATCTCCACAAGTGGCAATTGCTGTGCAAAGTGGTGCGCGTTTAAAAGTTCAGCTTCCTCCGAATAAACATTATTTGCAGGAATGAATTCACAAGCCTTAACAGACATTGTGTGTTTCTTTTTTTGCCGGAGACGTTTGAGTCTCAGAGTTCCGACGCAGTACGATCTTTTTGTTAACAGTTTTGGCGTTGTTATTTTTACTAAAAGCACTTGGAGCCCATAGTGTGGATTGAGGAAAATACACAGTTCTGTTAGGTACATCACAAACATTCGAGGATGGAGAAAAAGTTGTTGATTTCCACCTGAGTCCATAGATGAAGAAAATTTACGTGCATTATGCCGGAATACTTGTTGAAGCAATTCTGAACAAGAAAGATCCCCTGATGGAATGGCCGTAACCTCGTGAGTTAATGGAAACTCGAAATTGGGTGGAATATTTGTATTTCACATATAGTCCAGGTCATTTGAACAAAAAAATTTAGACATACACATTAAGATTTTGCTGTTCGTGCAAGCGGAGAAAGCAAAAAATTGTTAATAAAAATTTATATTTAATTCACACCAAAGATTTTATTTCGCATTGATTTTATCATTATTAAGTAGAACAAACTAAAAGTGACAATAAATGAATAAATAAATGAGTATGGAGGTAGAGGTTATATGACAAACTATAATAACATGCAGTTATTGTATACAAAAAAAATATTTCATATAAAAATCCCTAGAGAAAGATAAAACAGTAAAATACAAAACTGCAGCGAAATCTTGTTGCAAAAACCTTTTTAAGGTTTAAAAAAATAAAGAAAAAAAATACAATGTACAAATAATTTTCCCCCTATTTCATTTAACTAAATTAACTGCAATTACATCACAAAAACAAGCTGTTTCCTTTGGAAGAAAATACATTTTAGTAGCTATTAAATGAAATATTCTATTCTTTTATTTGTAATTACCTTTAAACTGTTGAGTTTTTACATTACTATAAAAGTTGTTGATATATGTCTAAAAAAGAGCTACAGTACAAAGTTGATGCCCTCGACAGTAATGCCTTGAGAATAAATTTTTCAAATTATGTAAATAGCATATGTAGAGAATTAAGTGTTCATTGATGGGACATTATGTAGAGTCCCTAACATGTTTATACAGTGAAACCTGTGTAAGTTGACCACTTGTAGTGCAGCTCTTTCGCGGTCAACTTCTAGAGGTTAGATTTTTTTGGTCATTTCTTACACTATGCATTTTTATAAATTTGTAACTATTTAAAGTAATAGCTTTATGTATTAACATTACTTTCAAATATTAATTTTAAATAGTAATTAGCTGCTTTGTTTACAATTATATAAAAAGTTATTACAGAAATTTAACCCGAATTATACAATGTATCCTATACAACTTTAAAAGTAAAGTACTTAGTTAAAAGGAAGATAAATATCTTATTAATTATTTAAATTTCTTATATGAAGGTAAATATTTGCAAAAGATACATACTTTTTTTTCAAAATGGCTGTATCAGATAGAACAAAAAAGAAGATACTTCTTTAAACAATACAAGAATACAAGCTATTGCTGTAAGGACCCTCTTTCTACAGTTTTCTTTGCCAAGGCAAAGGATTATTGTGAAAGTAAATTTAATACTGCTCGTGAATAATTTTTGCATCACGAGCATATGAATTTGAGCCAACAGGCTCAAGATTTGTGCATCCTCTTTGGTTGTATAAATGCGTTCCGAAAAATTTCTTCACACAGCGCATTTAAACAACCTTTATATTGCGTTAGACCCTGTAACGGTTTTGCGGCTTCTGATTAGTTGGCTTGTAAAAATGTCATCCAATCTTCCTTATAGCGTATTTTTCAGTCCAATTATTGTAACATTATTTTGTGAAATACTTTGCATTGAGCAATTCGACTCAATATTTGTTTCGGCCCAGTATTTGTTTTTCCTTTCCATTTTGCATTTTTTTCCTACGACCTTTTGTTTCAGCGCGTTACTCCTGACGCAAAAGAATAGATGATTTAAATGCTGCCACTTATGGATACTTTTTAGCACTTATTTATAATACGTCCATAATTATGGAATTCTCAAACTGATATTGGTATTAATCAAAAATAATTGAATTTATCGCAAATGCCACTTGTACATATTTTATTGACCGTTCATTCTATAAAAAATACCTGGAACGTGGAAATGCAAAACAACAGCCGAAGTAGTTAATAAGACTTAATTTTAAAATATTTAATATATAAAAGATTTCAGCGTAAATTAAGTGTTCCATGATTAGAATACTAGCCTACATGCAGTCTTAACAATTTTATTTTGTTTTATGTACTGAAAATTTTCTTTAAAAGATAAATGAATAATAAATTAAAAATATAAATAAATGAACGTTATGACTGCACTTTAAAAAAAATCCTTTTAAGAAAGTTCTTTTAGATAAATGTAACAAAACTTGGGAAATGAACGTTATCACGTCATACTTAAAAAACGTAACCTTGCATTTTTTGAGAAAATGTAACAAAACTTTTACGACAAAAATATTGACATGTCATTTTCAAAGATTTTATATGACATATTAAATAGTTCTTGCGTCATTATTTGCAATTAAAAGTTTTCATTTCATATTTATTATTCGTGGCAGTATGGCAGGACTACCAGAAAACACGCATTATTAAGAATATTATGTATTGCTTTTAAAATTTCGAAGCATTTCTTTTTTTCAATATATTAATCAAACATAAAAATATCGAGCATTTGTTTTCTGGGTTTGAAAAGTGAATCTTTCCGAAAGAGAGAAAATGAAAAGAGCGAACAAATATGTAAGAAAAATGACTTCAAAGCAACTTTTTATTAATTTATAAACACATTTAAAATTCAAATTTTGGTGACACAAAAAAGCTGGAATAAATAGAAAAAACGAATAAATTTTCTATATAGAAAAGCAAAACGATTCTAATAACTTTCTTTAAAATATAATTGAAAACATCCTTAACAAAGTTTACATCTAAAAATGCAGTAAAAAGGTTCATTTTAGCTATAGATCTTGCTATAATAAGCAGACAGTCAATATAACAGCATGAATTGATAAAATAAAAGAAATTCAGTATAAAATTTTTAGTTGTTACAATTAATGATGTTTTGCATTTGGCTGGTTTAATTTTACATTTAAAGATAAATTATGCTCCCGTTTTTTCTTCTTAGAGATACCAGAGGGTTACCCCCAGGTAGACGCTTGCTACCTTAAGTAATGTGAGGTTGTCTCCTCGCTATAGAAGCTGGTTGTACATG
Source organism: Octonoba sinensis (assembly GCA_038502835.1). NCBI lineage: Eukaryota > Metazoa > Arthropoda > Arachnida > Araneae > Uloboridae > Octonoba > Octonoba sinensis. Next base: position 75,878,518 of record CM076605.1, read on the forward strand.
AATAGCTGATCCATTTCTATTTCTAAGTGGGATGCTTTTTCCCGCTGTGTGAAAAATTTTTCCCAAGAGCCAACAGATTTCACCTGTTTAAGACGATTAAGGAAACTATTAAAGTCGCTCATAGTAGAACCATATTTTTATCGCATGTGGATATTTCATTCAGAATATTTTTAAGAAGATCATTTCGGTGTTTTTAATATTCTTTAGATTTTGGGTTAGTTACAGCAGAGGAGAGAGGTTTTGATTAATCAGGGCGTTTATTCGATTCTTCTGCTGGAGGGATGCTCATAGTTGGAGAATCTTCATCTTGGGTCAAGGAAACTTCATCAAAGTTTACCGAAGTATTTGGTAAAGAAAAGGGCTGATAAAAATCTTTTGATGGCACATTGTCTCCAAGAGCAAGCACAGCAATTTCAAATTTGTCTTCTGGTTTTACAGGAGGGACATTTTTCGATGCGGTTTCAAAATATTTAAACACAGCAAATTGATGCTCGCAAAATTGCCCAAACATCTCTTTTGAACAAGAGCAGCATCCAGTTTTGGAATTAACTAATGTTTTTTTTTTTGGTTAGACATTTGCACTTTACATAAAATCTTCCAATGTTTGTATTTTTTTTTCCCGAGATATTAGAAGCTTTCTCTTTCATGGATAGTAATAAGAGCCGACTTGTTGCATTTCGGTTATTGGCAAAGTCTCTGAACTTTCTAACATAATGATTTTCAAGGGGGGTTGAAACAAAGTCCAAAATTGTGACAACGTTGTAAGCCTTCACACGACATAGAACTTCGTCCTTAAAACTTACCTGTAACATTGTGAGGCTTCTACCTGGGTAAGGCCTCATCCGCAACAAAAACAAATGGCAATGGATTGCCATTTGTTCGGATAGGCCTATCATTTGGCAGGTTAAGTGCATTTTCAACAACGGATCTCCTAAATGTGGAATTTGTGAACACATTGGAGTCGCTTTGCTTTCCATAGGAGCCAATGTCAACATACGTGTAGCAGTAATTTGCATTACATGAGGCCATCAATACCATGCTGTGATCCGACTTATAATTAAAAAATAACGAGCCAGAGTTGTCAGGTGCTTGGATGACAACATGTTTGCCATCAATGGCTCTGATGCAATTCGGGAAATTCGAATATTTCATGAATAGATCGGCCATTTCAAGCCAACCAGCTTCATCTGGCACTGGCAGATACAATTCATTAAGGCAATTCCAAATTGCCTCGCAGGTCTCACGTATTATGCTGAAGACTGTTGAGAGGCCAGCTCCGTAGCTGAAAGACAAGCTGGTCATGGAATCCCCGCTTGCAAGATACCTATAAGAAACATATGGAAAAAATTAAAACATATATCCATGCACATATACATATATATATATATATATATATATATGTGTGTGTGTGTGTATATACAGCAGTTAAACTTGGTTATAGAACAAATATTCAAATCCATGCCATCCGTGAGGGCAGCACATGAAACTCCAGGCATAATCGAACCACCTAAGCTAACATTACAGTGCACGTAGGATTTTGCTTTGAGATATTGATTTTACTGGGTACCAGTGATGTATTTCAGGGGGGCACAAGTCCTACCCAAGAGGAATGACAAAAATGTGTAATAATCCCATTATATGATTTTTAATTATTTTCTGAACTTTATTATATATATATCCACTTGTTTTAAGGGATACAAAGTACATAAAATGTCAGATGGAAACTTTTTTTATGAAAATATTTACAAGGGAGAACCACTTTACTTCCTGTACCCTCTCCAGAAATTATTCCTGAATCCTGCTGGATATCAGATGTCCAGTGTCCCAATTCTGACACATCTCTACTAGAAATATCCGGCTCTGGTTGAAAACCATTAACCCTATACATATTTTTAAATAACCCGACGCTTTCAAATACAGGGTAAGTTTGTAACTCTCATAGTTTGGGAGTTACAAACTTACCATGGGCTGCAACAGCGACACAACTCAAAAAATCATGTTTTGAGATAAGTGGGTTTAAAGTTTTCATTGCTAAGGAAAATGCACAAGAAATGCTTTAGTTTGCTGCCATCTTATGGCCTAATATTGAATTAGGAATTGTGCTAGTATTGCTGCTGAAACGAATGTGTATTTTCATATTTACATCTGTTCTTAGTCCAAAACGCATGTTTTTTGAGTTGTGACACTATTGCAGCCTATGAGCAATATATTTTCAAAACATGTTGATTAACTAAATTTCAAAAATCAAATTTGACATGCTGTATAACTAATCTTTTGTGCAGCGGCTAAATTAGATTCCAGATATTCAAGAAATTGATTAGATGCTGGAAGGGGACTTCTCTTTTATTTATGGAAGGGGACTTATCTTCCAACCAGTGGTGTAGTCCTGGAAGAAAAGGTGGGGAGACGCTTACGTATACCACCATCAAAAAGTAGGGGTACGCGTATGTTAAAATTCAAAACAAATGGAGGGACGCTTGTGTTAAAATTAAAAAGGTAGGGGGACGCTGTACCCCGCGTCCCTCCTCGACTACACCACTGCTTCCAACCATATCTCTTCCTCCTCTCAATATTCCACTTGTTGCATCAGCTCACCTCAGTACAAGCAAAGTGCAGTTAAATTTTTATTTATGTATAATTTCAGGTGCAGTACTTTACATTCATTTCTTGATAGGTTTAAATAAGCAACCACCTGTGGGTCTGGAACGGTATAATCCAATTTACATTGTATCTTATGTGAAAAAATAATTCGCCATTGGTACAAATCACCATTTGAACTGCCACCTGGAACGAATTTTGTACTAATAGCGAGGTTCCACTGTAGTGGGATTTCTTATCAGAAAATTTTAAATATGCATTTATTAATTTGTTTATATTACACATTTTTAAAGGTATTTGTGTGAGCTGCAAGGAAAGAAAAAAAAATTGTTTGTAACGTAATAAAAATTTTAAAATATGCATATGTCAAACAGAAATAGGAAACACTGAGATGTCATTTTTGGAAATAGATTGCTTTGGAAAGAGAAATATTTATAGCATGATAATACTGAGAAGTAAAATTTGTATTTATGAACTTTAATTATTAATGGACGTTTCTTTTAGGCTGTGCTGACTGTTTGACGATTTTCAATTTAAACTTTTTTTTCATTAAAGCACAGACTTCTTAATGGTATATCTTTTAATTGTACACAAAGAAAGAAACAATAAAGAACATTTTTTAACTTACCTGAGAATGATAGATAGTCTTTCAGCAGCTGATACAGTAAACTCCCGATTATCCGCGGAATAGGGTGGCGCGATGACCGCGGATAAGCGAATTTCGCGGATAATTCGCAAATTAGCAGAAAAATGACAAACATCAACACACAAACGCATTTAAACAATTTTTAAGAATTATAATATAGTTTAGTACATACTTACATAGAGTTGTGACTTCATTAACAGTAACTCTTACATTTTTACAAAAAAGTCGGTTAATTGTTTTTGTTTTTTCGTTTCGAATCTCTCTCTTCTTCTTCATCGCTATCAGCCAAAACCGCACCGTTTTCTCAGTTTATGATTTCTTCGTCGGTAAGATATTCAAAGCCTGGATGGTTTGCGTCACAATTGATCCACTCAACGATATTATCTTCGTTTACGTTACTTCCTCCAGGCACAGATTTTGCTAAATTTTCCAAATCAGATGCAGTAAAGGCCTCGTTTTCTTCTTCCAGTGGACAATCTAACGTTTTTTCAACATTTGGCAAAATTTTTTTCCAGGACTTAACTAACGTCGTCATCTTGACCGCATTCCAAGCAGTGTTGATATCATATATGCTGTCAAGAATCGTGTAATCCTTCCAGAAGCCCTGGAGATCGCCCCCCTCTTCAATCCGTTTATTTAATAAGTTGGTTCGATACCTTTTCTTCATAGAAGCAATAACTCCTTGGTCCATGGGCTGGATAAGTGCAGTGACGTTCGGAGGCAAAAACTTTACGAAAATATTTCCATCTTCTGATTTCAGAACACTTTCCCCTGGGTGTGCCGAGGCGTTGTCAAGCAACAATACAGCTTTCTCAGGTAAATTTTTGGACTTGAGGTGCTTTCTCACTTGGGGAATAAATTTTTTATCGAACCACTTTTGAAATATTTCCTGAATCATCCATGCTTTTCTTTGATTAAAATAATCAACTGGAAGGTTTTCAGCTCTTGTACCTTTAAAGGATCTCGTTTTTTTTTGCTTTCCCAATCACTGCGAGTCTTAGTTTGTATGTTCCCGTGACGTTGCTGCAAGACATTATCGTCAGTCGTTCCTTGCTGGTTTTATGCCCTGTCGCTTGACACTCTCTTTCAAATGCCAGTGTTCGCGTCGGCAAACATTTCCAAAACAGTCCAGATTTATCAGCGTTATACACTTGTTCATACGAAAGTCCTTCTGATTTTAAAAATTCCTGAAAATAATTTTTAAAGTCCTCTGCTGCCTGATTATCGCAGCTTAATTTGTCACCGTGAAGTCCGATTTAATCCCATGGCGTTGTTTAAATCTTGTTAACCAGCCTGATGATGAATCAAAAGTTCCTTCTATTCCAAGCTTTTCGAAAAATTGTTTAGCTTTTGCAACAATAATCGGTCCTGAAATGGTGTATTCTCACCTCTAACTTGACGCACCCATGTTAATAAAACTGCATCCAATTCTTAGGTACTGGTCTTCATGGTTTTCCTTTTCTTCATGACCGACGAGTTGTCCGATGCAGAAGCAAATTGCATTAGTTTATCTTTTTGCTTCATAATGTCTCTGACTGTAGACTCTCCAATGCCATACTTTAAGCTCATTTGTTTTTTCGATGAACCGGTTTCAACTTCTTTTATCAACATTAACTTATCTTGGATGGATAAGACGACTTTTTTTCTCTTTTCACTCATAGCTTAAATTACAAGTTTTAACTGACGCGAGCAGATCGTGCACACAGATTGAGCACAACGTACTAAAGTGATGTGGGGTCAGTTCTTACTTGAAATGATACGGAAAATGACCTCTGCCAATACGGTACGACTTTCAATCTGGTCCGAAACTGGACAAACAGCATAATTGTCCATTGTGCAGGTTTCGGTGACCTTCACTAGACCCCCAGAGATGAGCCCTAACCTGCACAATGAACGAAGGGGAAGGGGGTAGAAAGATAAGGGAACAATAGATTGTTGCTCTAAAAATAGATTTTGTATTCGTTGGTCATGAAAGAAAAACGCATGTTGTGTTTATTTTTCTACATTCCGTAAATCGTCGCAAAAAAAAAAAAAAAAAAAATCGGCGAAGACCGCGGATAATCCGTCCACGGATAATCGGAAGTTTACTGTATAGACTCTCTAAAACGTGTGTTCTTTTTCTGAATACTGCTTTCGATCAATGACAAGAGCTGGTCGAAGACACCGGGAGTATTCGAAAATATGAAAAGAAGCTATTTATGTCTGGTAAGCGCATTTCAGCAACTAAATTATGGAACGCTCCTTGCTCTACACGTTTTTTCTGACTCATTCACGTCTATTGTTTTTCAACAGACTCAATAACAGACGTCTGCGAGTTAACAATAACTGCGACTTCGTTTTAGCGTCAGCCATGTCCTGCTGAAATCGAAAAATAGCGCGCTCAAAATGCAGTTTGTTTACAAAATAAAAACGTTATTGAGCATGCGCAAGTTAGAACACGGTCTTTCCGCCGCTGCTGGATGTGAAGGGTCTCGGACACAATTTTCGGCAACGCCGCGTGTATCTTGTCTCCGTGTCCTTAGGTAGACACAAGGAGACGAGCAACGGCAATAAAATGTATCCCATGTACTGCGCTTGCGCAGAAGCGTGGAGACGGAAATTTCGTCTCCGTGTCCCTAGGGGTGAAGGTACTATTAGTGAAGCAAACAATGGGGAGGACGCCCTGAACGACTTTCCACTGGCTAGTAGGTTATATTCGCACCTATCACCCTAGGAGTAATATACAACGTGCATCGGACAAAATACCTTAGGGGACCCAACCCAACCGACGTACCGGCGGTATTAGTTCACGAGTTCCGATAAAACAGCTGAGTAGATTATTAGTACGGCCGTCCGGTAGAGGTCCGTCCTGTAGGAGGCTGAAAGCTCCTTGCTAGACATCCTGACATACCATTCGTCCTCGGCAGAATGAGTCGCGCAGACGATCACTAGTGCCCTGTCGCACGGTCGAACCCTCGGTCCACACACAGCTCAGCATGAACTGTCGCCATGGATTTCCTAGCCTCTGCCTCTCAAGCCTCATAATCCATGTTGGGGTGGGGGGGGGGGGGAATGCAGGCGGTATGGGATTTCTTGTAGCTTTAATAAAAACAGCAAATAGTTACCATTTTACCTTTCTCAGCAGATGTGACCTGGCCAATTTGCTTTACTCCTTTCTGTGCAGTAATATTGGGTGTCTTCTGTACATTTAAACTTCCAGTCTCATCACAATTAAATATTCTTTGTGATTCAAAGTCGTATTTTTAGCCGATACTTATCTTACCTCGTGTTGTTTACGTTGTGTTCTCGTTCTTGAAGTTTCCTTTCCTTGTGTGTATTTCGTCCTTTAGAATTTCTGATCAATGTTGAAAAAGAGATATCAAACGGTATTTACGAAAACATATACCGAGGAATATCCATTTATTATTGCCTCCAAAAACGAACACATAAAATGCAGGGTTTCTGTAATGGAAGTTGTGGTTCAAATAAGAGTGCATATAAGTAGAATTGAACAATTTTATTTCTTTCAACTCTATGCAATATTTAGGCACTTATTTAGCTGTACAGAAATTTAGTACAAAATACTGTACATGGTTAAGCTTGTTTCGTTAATTTTTCTTCGTTCATCACTTAATACGTTTTTATGTTTCGTTTTAATGGTACAGAAGGGCACAGGACGACAGGAATTCTGTTTAATTAAGGCATCCTTCTTAGCCAGATAGTCCGCATTTTCGTTACCTGGTACCTCACAGTGAACAGGAACCCACTGGAAAGTAGAAAAAGATTAATTTATTCAGAATTTATGGCGCGTATTTTCAATTTCTTTTAAATTCGCCTTCAAATTTGCACCACGACATTCTTCAGATCTCGTGCTTAATAGAACTGTTACTGTTTTCTTTTTCTTTATGAAAAAACTTTGCTTAAGCATTCAAATAATACAAGTGGAATAAATCAGCCTCAGACCAGCTATTCCATCTGGTTTGTACAGGAACCGGTGATAAAGGGTCCTTTATGCCTTTTTCCTTCAGAATTGCAAAATCGCCCTTTACGTAAAGGACACGCAGAGAATGTGCGCTTGATATGCACGACGAAACAATTCACCTTATCAGACTTATTTTACCATATTTCTGTTAAGAGATTTAAAAGTTGAGCATTGCATGTAACGTGCACAGAAATTCATTGAGTTTTAGGTGCATTCTTTTAAATGCTCAGCAACTTTGTGCTTTAAAATTACCCAACAGTTCTCGATTGGGCCTAGGTTCGGGGACTTTCCGGGCCACGGCCGGAAAAGTTCCAGTTTTGAAATCTTTGCAATCAATGTCTTAACCGCTTTAGTCTGGTGGCAAGGGGCTCCATCATGTTGGAAGTGTGTGCACTGGTTGATATTCGCGACTTTCCGCATTGCGGTGCGTGCAGAGCCTTTGGCTCGATCCCTTAAACACCAAAAATATTTCTCCAATTCTTAGCAGACAAGGCGGAAGACGGAAATCACGTGATATAAACAACATGGCTGCTCGCATGTAACTGAATAGAGTTTAGCAAATTATGAACTGTTTTTTTTTATTGTAAATTAACATTTACAAAGAGGGTACTTTTCCATCTTTAAGTTTCGATTCGGATGGCTAATAAAGATAAGGAATTATGCAGGAGGTGTTTTGATAAGCAAGATTTAAAAAAGAAATAAAATATGAAATTTAATAACAAAACAGATCTTGTATCTCTGACATACGAACTTTCGTTACATTGTACGGTAGAAATAGCTTGAGAATATGAATAGTACGATCGTTACTGAAAAAAATATAGTTGGTGATTGTTGTGCAGATTACTAAAATATGTTATTTAGTTAAGATATTCATAAACGGCGAGTAGTATGTCTCGGATCATAATTGGCAGAGTTTATAAAGTTTTAGAAATTTTTCGCTGCATAAACTTCTTCGCTCGATGAACACTTCAGAGTCAAACACAGCAACCGGTCGCTGAGCGTTTTTCGCTTCATGAAAGGTTTCGCTCGATAAATATTTTCTGCGCGTACTTACTAATAGATTTTTTTTCTTTTTCTTATTTCTGTTGATTCAAGTAATTCATTTCACCGGTCCGAAGCAAAGAATAAAAAGTAAAAGTTTTTTTCTAGTGTTTTGATTTTTTCATTTACCTATTGTGCTGCTTATATAGGAAATTGCTTTTTTAATGTTTATAACAAGTGCAGGAAAACCTTAAACTTTCTTTTTCACATTACTAGAATCATGTTACCAGAGCCAAACACCTCTAAATAACTTTTTCTCTTATAAACTTAAGAGTTCAAAGTGGCAACCGTTCGCTGTGCGTTTTTTACATCATGAAATTTTCTGCGCGTACTTACTTAATAGATTCTTCTTTTTCTTAAAAAGTAATAAACTTAATAAGACGTGTTTACCTATGAAAATCAGTAAGTTCTGTTGATTCCCACGCTTGCAGTCAACTTTACTGCCGCACAGTGAATTAAATTTACAACAGTGCAGCAGTGAAGCTACTGCAGGCATTTCCATCCTCTTTATTTATATGTTTACAATAAGCATTTGCTATAAGTATAACATTGAATAGAGTTTTTGTACATGATCATTGTATATAATTACTTCAAGTATGCCTTTCTCAACGGTCAATATAAAGAAAATAGTAGTTATTTACAACTGAATATAAATCAATAGCATACAAAATTGTTCACTTAATAGATATTTCTTTTTTTTTTTAAATTTTGTATTTATAAAAATAAAATACAACAATATTTTTTTATCTTGTGTGTCACTAAAAGTTAAATAAAAATTAAATAAAAAAAAAGCTTTTTTAAGAAATGAAAAACTTATTACCAAATGGCGCATTTTTCTTGAAAACCCTCTCTATCAATAGCAATAACTTACTTTCCGATTGAAACTCGTTTTGGCTATTTACGAAACCTTGAACCGTTAATACGCAACTGTGAGAGTTTACATTAAAATCTTTCCTACTTACCCTTCATACGCTATTTGTTTGAGTTTGGAAAAGGAGGGAAGTAATGAAAAAGATTCACAAGATTAAGGATAATATTTTTATTGAATACAACATACATTTATACTGAATGAGTGTTTATACAACAATGCAATTCTGTTACAAAAGCATCAGGAACAATTTTGGAAATCTCGAGAACAATTTTGAAAATTTCGTTGTTGTATCAGTATCAGTTAAAATAATCATTGCAATACGTATAACATTGAATAGAATTTTTGTACACTGTAACAAACTTCGGAAGATAGGAGAGGGTAAGTACATTTTATTTTTTCATATACAGTAAAACTCGGTTATAACTTCATTTAAGGGACTTGGATAGTTATGACGTAATAACCAAGGTGACGTTATAAACGAGGTTTTTTGGGGAAAATTTTTTGAAGAAATAAAACAAAAATCAAGTCATTAATTCAATAGCTTGTTATTGGAAAATAAACTTTTCAAATTTTGATAAAAAGCAAGACGTTTATTGAATCGCTTCTTAAAAGAATTAAAACTTTGATTTTTGAGTAGAATTATTTGGTGAAAAGAAATTCAAGATTTCTGTTTGTTTACTTTTTGACTGAGTTAACAAACGATCTAAATCATCTTCAATACATCCTATAAATTTAAATATCTCGGGTTTAGTATCTCTAGACTCATAAAACCGTGATAATAATGATATCGCTTCCTGAGCATCACGTATCTTAGGTGTAGGTGATACATCAATTTCTTGCTCTTCTTCATCACTGCTTGGAGTTTCCTCGATGGATTGAATTTCTTGAACAATTTGGAAATTTGATTTCCATTCCAGAGGTTAAAACTTCATGCTCTATATCAATGGGAGATCAAACTCGGACAGTGGGAGAACTAACCAGTGCAGTTAGAATCCGAGTCAGAAGTAGAAGAGTAATTAAAATGCGTAAGTGTAAAAGAAGTGTAAAAGAATTAAAATGCGTAAAAATTAGGGACCGATGCGTAAAACCAGCTAAAATGCGTAAATTTTACGCCTAATGCGTAAAAGTTGGCAGGTATGTAACAGGCAGAGGAAAATTATATTATGGCTGAATAAAATAACTGAGAATTATAACACCCTATACTTATACATGAAAATAGAGTACTCACATGCACAGGCTTGGATTTTGCAGCGGAAGTGGTTGGCTGAAAAGGCCCTCGCATTCCAGGCGCAATGCGGTGCTGTGGAGCGGTACTTCGCCCTGCCACAGATGTAATGTGTTCAACATCCTATTCAAAATAATAAAAGTATAAGTATCACATTTGAAAAAATATATATTCAACAGAGCATTTTATAAATCAAGAATATTTCAAAAAAAAAAAAAAAAAATCATGAAGATTTCAAAGTTTACATTTAAATTTTGCATTGGCGGTACCGGAACGTCATTTCCATCCATAATAGAGTTGAACTCCTCCATAGGAATTCCAAAATCAAAGAACTGAAAAGAGGAAAGAACACTCTTTAAGTAAAATCGCAAGTTCGTTTTAGAATTATAGAAATAAATGAATTCAGCAAGTGAATTCAAAAATAAATTTAGCAATTAAAATCTAAGAATGAATGTAACAATCAAATAAATGGATACTTACAGAATCAGAATCTTCGATGTTTCTTGAGGAGGTCATTTAAAACTAACTTCGAAAAGTGAAAAAGACTGAAAAATAAAAGCTATGAAGCTGAGAGGGAAAAATGCTGATCTTACTGCAACAAAAGTCAGAGTAGTAGTGATAGGTGGTCGATGAAATTAGCATTTACACTAATTAGTGACGTAGTGTTTAAAGTTTGCTATTGGTTTTTAGAATCAATGACATCAAAATGAATTAACGAATGAATACTTTTAAATGTGACATCAAGCAAAAACATCCAAGGAGAAAATTACTTCAAGTTTTACTTTAATTTCGTGTGCAGAGCGGAACGTGTGCAGACTATGATTTCACTCTTTAATCTTAACTAGGCGTGCCGCCCGGCGTTGCACGGGCTAAAATAATAGATTGAGGGCGGCGGGCTACGCCCGGCGCTGCGCGAGCTTAAATACAACACGGCATTGAAATTCTTTATTAACTACTATCCATACACAGACATACAGACCCGGACCGATATTAATGAGCAATGGCCTTCGCGCGATCCTAAATAGGAGCAACAGTCCCTAAAAACCATAGATTAATCAAGTACAATGCTCGTAAAAAGTAGTTTTTTTTTTTTGGCGTTCGATTTTTGTTAAGAAACCGTTGTACGCCCGGCGCTGCGCGAGCTTAAATACAACACGGCATTGAAAAACTTTATTATCTATCCATACACAGCCATACAGACCCGGACCGATATTAATAATAGAGAAATAATAATAGAGAAATGCAAAAGAGTTGCATTAGAATAAGGACAATTAATTTAAAAGTCCCCGTTAAAATACGAAAAATAGTTTTTGTTAGATAGCAGTTGATAAATAAATTAAAAAGAAAGAAGAATTAAATTTATTATTGCAAATGGGCCATTCCATCGTGACGGGTGTGACATTCAGACGCAATTTTTCGAGGTTATATCTGTATTTCAGTCTATAAAATAGTAAATAAATACTAAAAAAGCTTTTTAATTATGTTTAACTATGCATTGGCTTAAATAATTGAGTTGCAATAAAACTCCAAGAATTTTCAATTTTTTTTAAAAAAAATTTTAAATCTCGTGACGGGTGTGACTTTTTCAGGACATGAGTTTTCACTTGCTTCCATATTTGTACAAATTCCTGTGAATATTGAAATGTTTAATCATTGTAGCAATTTTTTTTTATTGAAAGATATTCAAATAGAATTTAAAAGATGGTTTTTATGATTAATTTTAATGTTTTTAACATGTAGGAATTTTTTTTCTGCTGTGACGGGTGTGACCAAAATGTGACGGGTGTGACATTGTGCAAATTTACAATTTTGAAAAGCAATTTTTTAAAGAAAACAAAATCAATACAGATAGTAAACTTAACTACAGTTTACATTTACATTTTATTGGAAACAAAACTTACAGAAGATACATATAGATCATTTAAAAATTATAATGGCCTCTATTTGTAACAAGGGTCGGTGGAGCAACTTTTTTATTTATTACAGACATTTTTTCAGTAGAAATATCTTCTTTTTCTGGCCAAATCCAGTAAGGTCCACTGGGCTGCATATATTTCAGACTAACTTCTTCTTTTTTTGAGTTTATACCTAAAACAGTAGCATAATAAAATCTACTGTTGCAGTGCTTTTTGCTACTACCTGCAGTGGAAAGTGACACTAGAACATAGTCTCCTATAACAACATCAGGTGTTTGCACGATCTGAGTGGGAGAAGAATATATTCTCTGAGTAGCAGTGACGGCTACTTTTTTCAAAGTAGACTTTGCAGTCCTTCCAATTAAAAGATTTGTAGAGTCGCTAACTTGAAAGTGGTGAAAAGACTTGATTCCTTCTATGGAAAGAGAATTCTCCCATCTTGCAGATAACATCGACTCGGACTGCAATATTTGCTTGGATGTCACGTAGAATGATTTAATTGCACTTATGTTCACAGCACAGTTGAAGAAATCTAGTGCAGAGTTTATCACAACTTGTCTCGATTTTACCAAGTACCAAACTTTTGACTTTATAAGCCCCCCAATACCATCTACTGCACCCTTTCCATGGGAAGTGGCAAAGAAGTTCCATTCACATGTCAGTTGAAAATCTTCCTGAAAGAAGCACAAGTTTGAAATGGTATACTTGTTTTTGAACTGTGCTGCACAGCCATCGGAAAAAATCTTTACTCTTCGTAGCTGAGGAAACTCCGTTTTGAGATCGGTTAAGATAGCATTTAAAAATGCCCATACAGCATATTTATCATGCTGAAGTTCATCACTTATTACCACGAAGGAGCGAATAACATTACCTTTTAACCACGCACAGCAGGTGAATATGGTAATTTGGGGATGAGTCCAGTGGGCACTTTGAATCTCATCTTGAGACACTGCACTGTAATTCTCCGCAAAGTCCACTTGAAGTATCACTTCACTATCCACAATATTATTTTTTACTTCCTCAAAGTAACTTGATTGAGTTCCTTTAACAAAGCAATGTAGTTTATAAAATGGCAGCTGATTATTCAGTTCATTTAAAGCATCTGTGACAGAACAATTAATCTCCACTACTTTTAGAAATCCAGCTTCTTCCTTCCATTGCTTGTATACTAAGTATTTATTTTCATAGTCATCTTCATTTATTAATGCATTGGTTTCTTTTTGACAGTCTTCACAAATCCCTGTCATACACCTTTCACTCTGAGCATTACAGCACATCAAACTAAGTAGATCATTACTTGATGCTGGGAATTCCATAATTACATGTGTTAATGATTTAAGCAAAAAGTCAAAATTAGCATGATATTTACACACGCAAACATTGTGTGGTGTTTCTGATATCAAAATTACGTGCTTCGGTCTCAGACTATAAAACTTTGATTTCTCAATCAAAATATTTTTGTTCTCTCTTTTAAAATGTTCAAAAGCTTCACCAATCGTCATTAGCATATGTCGTTTTGGAACTAGAATTCGTTTACCAGATGATGCTTCCTTAACAGATTTCATGTCTCTTTTTCCCGGAGCTTGCCTGCTGACTTCGTCACTATTATAAAATTGGATGACTTTTTCTTCAGTAATAGTTGACAAACTATGCTGGTTAGATTTTTTGCCTTTCAAAGAATTGTTTATCTCAGGAATAAGTTCCATTGCTAACTTTCGAACAATAATTTTTTTCTTACATGGACTTCTAGGCAAAACTTTACGAGAGCGAGCCAGTGCTTTTCCGAATGACTGTCTAGTTCTGAAGGTGCCAATGGGAGATTCTGTCATGTCATTTGAAGGATCATCAACAGTATTTTTATTAATGTGCTGTTTCCTCTTACTTCTACACTTCCTTTGCCTATCAGCATCTTCAGTTCTTTTTTTCTTGAGTTGAACTTCAGTTGATTCCGATTTATTTTTCTCACGCCTTGCTTTATCTCTTTCTCTTTCTTTTTGAAGATATATTGCCCATTTAACTGGATCTTCTTTTAATTTTTGACGTGATTTTTGCTTTCTGGCAGTAGCTGACATTATCTGAAACAAAAAATTAAATTATTTCAACAAAACAGATTTAATAAAATATTTTGATGTGCAATTTCCCCCCTAAATCACTCATCTTTTTTACTAGTAGAAAAAGCATATGCCATGAAGTAAAGTAAAAAATAAAAAACAATGCATTTTTTAAGTAATGTTTCTTTAATGATCATTGTTTACTTAAGTATATTTTACACATATTGTATTATAAATATTGCTAAATTAAATATATTTTTAAATAAATTGTTTAATGAATATTTATATTCAAATGAAAGTTCTATAAATTAGGTTTAAGATAAAGCATGTTAAAAACTTCAATGCTTTAAAAATTTTTCAAACCAAAATATGTTTAGAACAATAATAATAAAACAAAACTGCATAATAAAAATGAAAACTTACCTTTTATATTGAAGATACTCTTCTTCTGAAATCTGACAAAAACTCTGATGTCTTTATCATCGGGATCACAATTAAATCTAACTTAGAACAGGACAAAACTCAAATCTGCAAATACATGAACTGATGGTATATACAGTTACAGTTAAAAATTTGAACCATTTTTAATTCAGGGGTATAGTTAAATGGTTAACTAAAAAGAACCTAATAAATTTTGTTTCTTTGGAATTTTATCAATAGAATTAAAAAAATGACTTTTATTAATTAATTATGAAACTTATCAAAATAAACTAAATTTATTATATAACTTTAAATTCTTTTTTTAACAACATTATTTTAATTTGCTTGGAAACAAAAATGGTTGAACCTACTTTTTCATTTAGGAACTGCTTTTATAGTTATTTAAAATGTTGTCACACCCGTCACCATGATTTTATCACACCCGTCACGAAGCTTTTGTCACACCCGTCACACCAAAATTTCACACAAAATAAAAATGTAATATATTTTTAATAATTTCTACTTATTCAAACTTGCAATAGTTAGACTTTTACAAAGTTTCATGTATTTTCATGGAAGAGTGCAATTGCTATGGTATATTACGCATCTTCTTTGTGACGGGTGTGACAGAGAGACCTATAAATATATTTGTATTAAAAATTGAGTTTATTTTTATTTTTAAGAAGCATTAAATGCTTCAAAAGGTAGGTAAAGGTCACAAATGACAATATATGCACTCACCATGAAAATGCTGCAGGATTAAATATTATTCCTGAGTGAATGAAAATACCCTGTTTTTCCGAATTGAAAGTTTTTTACATTGTACTAACTTTAAGCCTAAAAAAATAATACAAGAATAAATTTTATGACATTTTTCTTTATAATTTTATAAACCTCATACATTTTCCTTTAATTTGATGTATTACATGTTACAATTAAGACAAATTGAAATTTCAACCCTCATGTCCACTTTTTCATGGAATGGCCCAAATACTAAATTAAAACAGTATACTATATATATCAAATACTAAATTGATATTTATGAGATTCAGGATGTAAATAAATGTCGAAAAACTAAATGCACATAAAGTCAAAAAGATATTTAACAGGTAGTAAAATAAAGTTTACTGTAAATAATCTGTAAAATAAAAATATTATTTACTATATCATCAAAATATATATTAATATCCAAGTACTATATCATCAAAGTATATATCAATATTGAAGATAAGAACATTCAAAATTTTACGCTTTTCAAAGAAAAAGTTCTACCGAAATTTCAAAACTAAACATTAAATAATTTCGGGAAAAATAGTCTTACCAATGTGTAAAACAAAGTTATAATAATCTGTAAAATAAAAATATCATTTACTATGTAATCAAATTATATCCAAGATAATCAAATCGGAAGAACGTGTGAGAAAAATAACTGTAATAAATTCACATTTTTAAAGCAAGTTATATCAACTCAAAGAGATATTAAATAAAATATAAATAAATGCTCAATCAAAATTTAATAATATGACTGAATATTTGATTTAAATATTCGACTGAATAAATAAACTGAATAAATAAACATATAATAATTTCGGAAAACATATTCTTACGAAGCTGTAAAACAAAGTTATAATTTGTAAAATAAAAATATTATTTACTATGTAATCAAATTATATCCAAGATAATCAAATCGGAAGAACTTTGAAAATGTTAATGCCTTTCAAAACAACAGTTCTAACGAAATTGAAAAAAAAAAAAAAGAGAGCTTCCACTATAAGAAATATAATAAAAAGCGCAGACGATAAATAAATGAAAAAAATTTGAAGGATTAAATTCGCGTACATTATTTTATTTATTAAATTCAGCGAAGCCTCACTCAAAATGCTAGAGAAACATTATTAGTATTGTTGATTTGTTACAAAAATGGCAACAACTGCATTGATTTCAATTCACACGGCAACTGTATTATATATTGTTGGAACGATGCCAACAATGCAAAAATAAACTGAAACTTGCAAAAAATTGCGTTTTTAATTAATATCTCCGCTAATTAAAGCCGGACACGGATGAGACCGGGCGATATGGCTTCCCCGGAAAATTCCGAATCCGACGATACCCGTCCCGACGTCGGGCAACCTGCCGTTCTCGAGGAGATGAGGTGACAGACACACACAGACGCGGGCAGGTTTTAATAGTAAGACTAGGCGTGCCGCCCGGCGTTGCACGGGCCATTTCAAATATTGCGTCGTTCCATGCGTCGTCCGGCGTTGCGCGAGCTTAAATACAACACGGCAATGAAATTCTTTATTGTCTATACTTACACAGACATACAGACCCGGATAATAAGCAATGGCCTTCGCGCGGGCCTAAATAAGAGCAACAGTCCCTAAAAATCATAGATTAATTAAGTACAATGCTCCCAAAAAGTACTTTTCTTTTGGCGTTCGAATTTTGTTAAGAAACCGTTGTGCGCCCGGCGCCAGGCGTTGTACGGGCCATCTCAAATATTGCGTCGCTCGGCGTTACACGGGCTTATCTCGATAATTGAAAAGTAGTCTCATAGATTAATTAAAGATTGTTGATTAGATCTGCGTTGCACGGGCAACGCTAGGCGCTGCGCGAGCTTAAATGCAACACGGCATTGAAATTCTTTATTATCTATCCATACACAGACGTACAGACCCGGACCGATATTAATAAGCAATGGCCTTCGCGCGAGCTGTAATAAGAGCAACAGTCCCTAAAAATCATAGATTAATTAAGTACAATGCTCCCAAAAAGCAGTTTTCTTTTGGCGTTCAATTTTTGTTAAGATATCGTTGTACGCACGGCGCTGCGCGAGCTTAAATACAACACTGCATTGAAATTCCTTATCTATCTATACACAAACATACAGGACACGGACGGATATTAATAATAGGGAAATGCAAAACATTCGCATTAGAATAAGGACAATTAGTTATCCCTTTCAATCCTTTTTCGACTTTACGCCATTTTCATTTCATGCATTCAGAATAATTAAAACAAACTTTGAAAGTCCCCTTTTAAATACGAAAAACAATTTTTATTAGATAGCAGACGATAAATAAATTAAAAAGAAAGAAGGATTGAATTTATTATTGCAAATACAGTGAAGCCTCACTCAAAATGCTAGAGAAACATTGATTATTAGTACTGTTGATTTGTTACAAAAATGGCAACAAATGCATTGATTTTAATTCACACGGCAACTGTATTATATATTGTTGGAACGATGCTAACAATGCAAAAATAAAATAAAACTTGCAAAAAATTGCGTTTTTAATTAATATCTCCGCTAATTAAAGCCGGACACGGATGAGACCGGGTGATATGGCTTCCCCGGAAAATTCCGAATCCGACGGTGCCCGCCACGACGTCACACCGCCGCCTGTTCTCGAGGAGATGAGGTGACAGACACACACACAGACAGACGCGGACAGGTTTTAATAGAGTAGATGACCATTTGATATCACCCTGAATCATAGATAACGTTAAGCTTGGGGAAGCTATGATTTCATCCCTTGGCCACGCGAGCGATAAGAGATCCCCTTTCGTACGAAAGAGTCGGGGAAAAACTTTTCTCATTTTCGCTTCAACTACTGAATTGGGAAGTAAACTTCAATCGGTTTTTACAAACATAAAAAGAATGTCGGACAATAATTTTAACGTTAAAGTTTTTCCAAAATTTTACGCTACCGAGAAGGCTGATGAAATTTTAAAAGCTCTTTTGCAAGTCGCGTTCAAGCCGCAAACGAAATGTGTTGGTGGTAAATTTTATACCCCGAAAAGACTAGTTTACAGCTTTGCTGATGAAAATGTAAATTACAGTTACTCTGGAATTTCAAATCCGGGAAATCCACGGTCACCTTTAATGCTTGCTCTTAAGAAGGATGTGGAAAAAACTGCTGGAACATCATTCAACCACGTCGACCACGCTGCAGTCTTCAGGCCAATGATGAGGCCCCTCTCAAACTCACTTAATTGGGAGAAATGTCTTCTTCGATGGCATTCTATGCACTTTGGTACACCTTATAGCGTCGATTCGTGGTCGTCACGTTTCTGAATCATCCACAATACACCGGTTTATATAGGCCGCGTTTCTTGTTTGCAACGCCAGTGCAACGTGCGTGGACGTGCGCATTCGCACTAAACTTACATCATTTGCATACCGGACGTCACTCTACTGATTTGGAAAATTTCGAGGTTGGAGCTCGCTTCCTTCTTGGTGCGCTATTTTCAATGTCCGTGAGTGTATAAGCGTCAGTTTCCGTCAACCACTTCTTGATGTCTTTCTTGGATACTTTTCCGCGCGCAGCACGAAATAATGCATCGACACCAGTAAAACTTGCCTCTTATGCCGGATCCTGGTAAGCCTTCTTCATTGCAGCAGGAAAAATGATTATTTGACACGTTAAAAGTAATCATCCCCGAAACGATATGACAATTAGAAGTATCGTTCGGAAAAAGTAGAAAATCAACTGCGAAATCTGTTTTTCCGGTAGCTAAATATATTATACCCATAATAAGACAAATACTTATATAAAGGACAACTATCCATACAACCTGGGAGGCGGTGGGGTCACGCCCCCTTCCACTGCCTCTTGTTGCAGAATGCCCATTTTTATACTACTAACTTGTTTGCTTATTATCTTTCAAACTGTAAGTTCGACTCCCATATCTTCAGCAAATTCCTCTGCTTCATTAAAAACATCTTGAAAATGTTTTAGACAGTTCAGTACAGATTCAACGAGTGCAGTCGCTTGGTGCAAATTAATTTGCTTGTCTTGCAACTGTCGAGCTAAAGGTAAAGTTACTGCTAACATTTTGCGCAAGTACTATTAAAGTCGCGACAAATTCTGATGACTGAATTGCGTGTAGCAACGAAAAAGCTATGCTACTAGATTTAAAGTTCATATCACTGAGCTTTTTCAAAATCAACGGCAACATACCTGCCAACCTCCAAGAGAAAAAATCCTGAAGATTTTTCGGTGAAATCCTGAAGATTTTCAATAACGTAAAAACTGCCTCCCCCCCCCCACCCACACACCCCAATAAGCATAAAGAAAAACATCATATTACAGTATAAATATTTAAACTCCTCCTCATTACTTCAGAATTGTTTGTTAAAAAAATTTTAGTAATAGAATGCTGTTTTATGCTGTCATTGTTATTTCATTATTCTGCCCAAACTTTTTTTAATTCAAATAAAAATGAGAAAAAAATTAAATTAAAACATCTAGTTTTGGAAAGTAATTTATTCCTCAAATTGAAACACATAGAGGATAGAAAATCAAATTTATAGAATATATTAAATGACAAAAATTAACTTAAATACTAAAAAAACCATATACTCATAATTAAAAAATACACTATATCAATTAATGTTACTTAGATCAATATTTTACAAACGCAGTAGTAGCTTTTTAAGCTCTAACTAAAAATTCATGGCTAAATTCTGATTGACATTTATTTTTAGCTCGAAATTTGAGTATTAGGAGGTTTTCTAGTGTTTTTGAAGACATAGAAGATCGATATTGTGTTTTTTTTTTTTTCAATACTAAATATTCTTTCGCATTCCGCATTACTGTGCGGGATGGTTATAATTCCTAACAAAACCTTTGCAATACTGTCGAACTTCAATTGTCCACTACAATCTTTAGTGCACTTTATAAAATTTAACTGAGCATCTATAGTGTCGCCTTTAAAATATGAATAAGGTTCTATTTGCAAAGATACAAATTGTTTCTGTAGATTGTCCCATGCAACAACTTCATCTTCTCCTTCTTTAATAGTTAACAAACAAGGAAACTTCTTAACAAAATGAGTAACATTTTCAAAAGAAAAGTGTTCAATATTTTTGAGATCAGCAACTTCTGCATTCCTTAAGGTTTCACTATTAATTGGAAATTTTTTCATCATGTAATCACAAATTGTAATGTAATATAATTTAACAGAGGAATAAAACTTCTCTTTCTGCTTATCTTTTAAACTCTTGACAAGTTCCAAGGTTTTGTGTCCAATAATTAAGTCAGAATGTGATTAGAGCAATTTTTATATTGGATATTCAGGAGAGTATTATTTTTTATTGCTTCAGGCTTTAAGAATTTCAAAAATATACTTTTCAATAAGTCACATAATATCTTATTTAGCACATGAATTTTTGGAGAAGATTGTAGTAAAATACTTGTTTCCTCAAGTTCTAAAATAGCATGCAACAAAAAAACGCAATAAATTTTATTCATGTCAGAAGACAGAAGATGAAAAAATTTTTCTTCTCTACTAACCAATAGAGTTCTAGGTTTATTTTTGTGACATTCACTTGAAGCTGAATTAGTAGTTTCAGAAACTGTACATAAATCTGATGATTTGGTTCTTACTTCAGTGAGAACAGGGTCAATGAGATTTACTTTTATTTTTTTACTAATATTCCTAGAGAGACATGTTTCAAGCTTTCTTTTTTGATCCTCATTTGAAGTAGTAGCATTGGTTGATGCAGAAGATGAAGAACTGGAATTGGTTTTGACTTCATTTTAAAAAAAAGCGAACAAAGCATCTCACTGGCTCAAAACTCTAGATAAAGCCTTGCCCAAAGATAACCAACGGGTGCACACATGCTTCAAAATTTTTCTAACTTCTGAACTATGGAGCTCTTGAAATGACTAACTTCTCCCTTCTTTTTGAACTTTTTTCTAGGTAATAAAAGATGTCGACTTAAATTTGGTCCACATTTACTGGTAGAGTAGCAGCTCCCTTTTCTGCTGCTAAATTTACTAAATGACATAAACAACCCATTGTTAAAATTTCTTCATGGTTCTTTTTAAGAAAAGAAATTACACCACTTTTTTGCCCCAACATTACTGCAGCATTGTCTGAACCAAATGCTATGCAATTTTGTAATGGTATTTTAAGGCGCTCTAATTCTTCTATTATTGCATTCGCAATATTTTTTCCAGTTGATTCTTGGTTGAGTTCAATCATGGAAAGCAAGGAGCTCTGAATTTGAGAGGAATTATTATTATTAAAGGTTACCACGATCGGGTACAGCTTAGAATCCCTGTCATTGCTGCCATCAACTGCTAATGAAAAAGGAGATTGCTGAAGGGTGACA
Source organism: Octonoba sinensis (assembly GCA_038502835.1). NCBI lineage: Eukaryota > Metazoa > Arthropoda > Arachnida > Araneae > Uloboridae > Octonoba > Octonoba sinensis. The sequence goes on from CM076605.1 coordinate 75,900,373, forward strand.
ACAATTTCATTTTGGCATTGCAATGCCATTTCTTGAACAATAGCAGCAGTTTTAGCTCTCGCACACGCGTATTTTTGCGCCGCTTCACATTTTGGAAACATTTTTTTAACAATGCTCCAGCATGATCAGCAACACTTAATGGAATGTTATGGTCCACTAAGAACTTAGTGAACAAACATTCAGACATAATTATGTCATTGCTGTCGGAAGTTGAAGCCTTATGAAGAAATGAGTCGATTCTATTGTTCGCTGTTGCTTCTTTAGCGTTTGCGCAGAGTTTCTTAGAATTTAAATGAGCCACAATGTCATTTTTCCCACCGTAACATATCATAAAGTCACATACACAAAATGAACAAAACGCATACTTATCGCCCTTCTTTGACGATTTGATCCCAGGAAAATTTGCATAATCCGACTTGAATGATTGCGAGTATCGTTTACTCATTGCGCGATAATAGAATTATTCACAACAGATAAAAACAAAAGAAAACCATGCACTCTCAATCGCAGCTCCGACCCGAAAACACGTGTTTCTCCAGCGCTGGTTTCTCTTACCAGCCGTAACCAATGTCGCCAACTGCGCTCATGCTCTGATTGGCCAAGAACGTAAAAGCACTTAGCCTACTGCGCACCGCATTCATATCGAAATGCAGATTCCCACATCCCCATCCGATTAGTGGATTCGCCGAAGGAGTTACTTTTTACGGCAACCTACTACTCGTTTACTGAATGCTATCGGCCGCGGTGGTGTGGGACTTCCGATAGTCTTTAAAATCGTGGTCTTTCCGATAGTGACGGGAGGAGAGGATAAAGGAGGGAAAGAGAAGGGGAGGGGGGTAGCCAGCGCCTATTGTTACGGGGTGATTGAATAGCCACCACAAGTTGCCAGGGGTTCCGAGAAATGGACATCTTCGTGACGCCTCGAACCGCTTTCACCTGACGTCTTTTGGAGGGATACTTTAGATTTTTGCTAATGCTCGGGTTTTTGGCGAAATTTGTTTTTACTCTCCGCTTATAAATTTCATTTAAAGTGATACCACTTTTTCATATAACGCCTCTTGGGACATTACAAGCTTCATCGCATGTACTAATGTACGTACATGCGATGCACCTTGTTGCGCTTCATCGCATGAAGCATGCGAACGCTTTTATTTAATGGCGATATTAGGGGGAAATCATGAACAATTAGATTGTACATGAACAATACAAATGAGTAGTATATCTTGAGAAAAAAAACATTCATTAATATAAAAATTATATAAAAAGTAAACATTGCCTAAATATGTTGTTAATGCGTTAACATTTTGTAATTTATGATATAATATCAAAAACACATATATTGAATATTGCGACTACTGCTGATTTAATAAGGCTGATAAAGCGATATCATATTTAACACCATATACGAGTAATAATGCTTAATAATTATCTCCTTAAAATAAAAATAAAAAATTGGTGTGATGTACCACACCACTTGTACGACAGGTAATTGGTAATATTTTGAAAATTGTCAACAATTGTACATGTTATAAGACACATATTATCCGAATACTCTTAAGTTTATGTTTTCTTATTATTATAGTCAAAACTTGCGTGTAAAAGTGGCCGAAATACTAGTTTTGCCGTGAATTAATGATTTTAGCGACAAAACTTCTATTTGCCAAATTAAATTTTTCTTGGGCTTATTGCATAGATCTCTACGTCACTTCAGTTACATTTAAAGGTCAGTGGCTCATAGTTTTTGAGTTATGCGAGATACATACATCCGCACTCACAGAAGTCACAAAACCCGCTCTGACAGACCCAAAATTGGTCCAGTAAAATTAGGCACAAAATGTATAAGAATTCCATTATTACATACTTGTACAAAGTACAAGTCATGTGAATTTGGGGAAATTTCACTTAAATATCAAATCTCAACAGCTTAGAATGTTACTATTTCACTTCTTTGATTACACTGGTCAACAGCTACTTTGGTGCCTGGGTATTTGGAGCTGATTTTATATGAATTTAATGCCCGGAATTCGAATGTGACATTAATTTTTGACTAGTAGCTCATTTAAGAAAAAAGCCTTTTTTGTGAAATACAGGGTGATATTTTATAAAATGCCAGCTTTCAAAGACCTCTTTAACTCGATTATTAGTTTGAGAGGCACCAAAATTGGTATGTGAACCAACGCTGACCTGGGAAAAAGGAATTTATAATTGAAAAAGAAAATAATTCTTTTTTTGAAAATGGCGTTTAAACTGCGCTTTAATACCGCTCCAATGGTGCTTTTCGACAAATTGCATCTCGGTTTTTGCATAAAATTTTTACTCAAACTCTCGATGATAGTCGACAAAAATTAATTTTTTACTTCAATAAACATTATATATTTCGATCTGCAACTTCATTGGCGTTTCATGCATTCAATGGGAAAGTTGCACGCGCAAGGAAATTGATCAACGTTATATTTTTTCGGTTAAATAGGTCATAAAAACTCATGATTTCATTAAAAATTTGTAAAATTTAGTAAATAATTCAAAAATTGGCTTTAAAAATCGTGAAATTATCACATGACGAAAAACGGTGTCTGACGTCAAAAAACATACAAATTGGCGGTATACATCATAACTCTGGTGGTTTGGTGATTTTTGTTTGGATTTTCGAGACTAGAGAATTCACGCGTTTATCGCCAAAGATAGCTAGTTCACGTTCAGTTCTGCTATAATAACAAAAAAAAAATAGCATTATATTTAAGAGGCGGCCCTACCGAAACGTAAACAAACATTTTTTTAATGTATTCCTATGGGAAATCTTATTTAAACTCTCAGACCCACAAAAATTGTTCGATTTTCATGAAATATAATTTAAATAAAAGATTTCAAAGATATCAAGGTTATGAGTCTTGGTTTTTTGATCATTTTTATCAAGATATTTATTCTGTATCTATTTTATAGCAGTAAAGCAGTAAAAAGTTGAAAAGATTTGTTTACCTTTAGTACATAAAACTTCATATTACTAACTTCATAACTCAAAACCCTTTAAAATTTTCACTTTTAGTATTTTTAGCAAAAGTCACACATCACTGTTTGATATCGTTTTTACCATTGCACCTTCGTGTGCATAGGCGCAGCCAGGAGGGGTGCACCCCTAGGGGTCCGCGAAATGTGATTGAGAAATTAAATTATTTTCCTTTTTAGTTGACTTTTAGTAGCCATATATATTCCAACCACTCTACCTGCAATTTGTTCTGGTGTGGTTGTACATCGAATGGCACCCATAGATATCAAGCTCTTTAAATTTCAAACTTTCGTCTTTTATGGACGAAAGTTTGCTCAATCATTCCCCTCCCTTGTTAATCATTTAAAATAAAATAATATTTATTTAATTTGTTTTCAACAAAGAGTTAATAATTGAAATATATTATCCTGAATTACATGCACCCATGTACCTCAGTACTGAGCGTCTCATTTCTTAGTAGGTACAGAGCCATAGTAGATTTTTCATGGTTATATTCGCGTTTAGGTCGACGAATGAATGAGGTATTATAAGTATTTTTCAGTTACAAAAACTGTGTTAAAAATTGTTGTCCAGCGTAATTGTTTATAAACCTTTCCCTCACACTTATAACCCAGGCTTGGGACTGGCAAAGCATTTAGTTGTGCTTTGGCGGTTTAAAAGGTTGCAGACCTGGTAGACCAAGTCTTTGTCTGTTTATCTTTTTTTTTTTTATTGTTGTTGTCATATTTACTCCATTTGTATAACATAACTCAATACCGTGAGGCATTTTCCCACATCTCCCGATTTCTGGAAGTCTTTCATTATGTTTTCAAGTCGTTGATCTACTTGAACGTATTTCTTCTTTCTTTTAGCTCCAAAATCCCCTAATTCACGGCTTCTTACTAGATGTGAAACATAAATAGCTTCATCTTTTAAGCATTTGACAAGAAGATGTATATTTGGCTGCTGTCTTCCAATCATTCGGTTTAGTTTTCCGTTCCAACCTTCTACTGCATTATTTGTCCTATGACGCTGGTCATTAACGTTCCATAATTCCACAGGGAGTAAAGGATTGTCCATCCACTGTTCTACAAAGTAGTCGATGAATTTCGATAATTTCTCATGCTGTGGCACTCTCTCCATTATGAAAATTCAGGCATCTTCAATGGTATTTAGTGGCATTTTGTGCCAATGCCGAACACATTTTTACTATTTGTCGAATTTCTTCGTTTTTCTTGTATTCTCTAACTAGTCCTAAATTTTGAACTTTTCGCCGCAAGCATTGGTTAAAGTGGAAATTACATCCAGATATTGTTGAGTTTGGAAATTCTTTTCTGCATACATTTATGGCTCCCGTTTCAAAGTCTAGTTTTACCATTAAAGGGTTCCATTGCGGATAACAAGATTTTAGTTTGCGTAATAGATGGCTGTAAGTAGTTTCTTTTTTATCCGGTAATAACGCAAATACTGCTGGATAGACATTTGTTTCATTGCTTGTGCTGTTCCACTCAGCGTGTATTGTGTAAAGCTGAGCAAATTGTTTCGGGCAGCTTTTAAAAGTTCCATCGAAGAAAAAAGTCTTTCCTTCTGTCATAAGAGACTCCGTTTCTTGACCAGAAAAAACCAAAACCCTTTTACCTTCAGCTGTTAAAAAATCCAATTGAAGAAAACTTTTTCCATTAGAAAAAGATATCATTTCTTCACTAAAGTTAATGTCTCTGCTATTTACTGGATTTTCGCCAGTGCCTAAAACTTTTCTTCTTTCAGAGCATAATGACGTCTTCGCATTGTTATATGATGGCACTTCTGCGACCAGGTCATATCCTTTATCATAAATACTTTTCATTTCTTCACGAAATATTTTGTGTACTGGCACCGACACTTCATCTCTCACTCTTTTTCTACATATTTGGATAGTCTTTTTAACTTCCACTTCAGCCAAATTTGGGATACACGAATGCTCTGTCTTACAGAGAATAACATTGTCAAGGGATGTTTTCACTCTTCCTTTGCATTTCGTTTTTTCACTCTTCAAACATAACCAAGTATCGTTTCTTTGCTTTTAAAATTAATCCTGTGTTGGTAACCATCCAAAAGTAAGCAAGGTTTTCCTTTAGTTGTAAGAATGACTTCCGCTAACTCCATATTACACTCAAAAGAATTACCACGTTTATGATGAGAAAAAAAATACTGCTTCGGTCATCAAACGCACTCGATATACTGACCAAGTGACCACACAGAAAGAACTCGCCATTTACGGTTAAAACTTGTCCTACTGGTCCAACAGCTATCATGGAATACCCCCTGTAGGGTCGGGGGTTGTAATTCCTAGAACACAATAACCCCTTCCCTTTCTCTTGAGGAGGGGGGTGTTGGGGGAAACGAATACTATTGGAACTGCCACCAAAGATCTTTCCTCGGAACTCCCACTATCGGAACTAACACGGAACCATCGGCCGTCGCGCCGCTACCGCCCTCGCGAAAGAAAGCAAGTAAAGTCGGCGAGCACAGCTTAATTGGCGCATTATGGCTGAAATTGGCGTGATGGAAAAAAATTCTCAAAAGTAAAACAGAAATCCGGAAGATTTCTTTCCCGTACGGAAGGCCGGAAGAAAATGTGTTTTTCCTGAAAACTTCCGGATTTTCCGGAAGAGTTGGCAGGTATGCGGCAAGTACTTAACAGTTTCTTTAAAGTGGAGAACAGCATCATGCCTTCGGACCCAACGTGATTCACACATATATTTTATTGTATGGAAATTTTTTCGGCATCTAGAGAATTCAATTCTTCTTCGAGGAAGATTTTCCGCTAAGCAGATTCACTTAAAAAGTTGGCAACATCGGAGATTACCCCCACAGCATTACGCACATTACTAACTGTGCAAGCTTTGATTTGTGATTAGCACAATGATAATAAATTGCTAATGGCTGTTTCTTTAAAATGTGAGCTTGAACGCCTTTAAAATTACCGCTCATGTTTGCTCCTCCATCACAAGCTTGACCTCCTGTCGTGTCGGTGATTTTGACAAAAACTCTTCTCTTACTGTAAGAGTATCGACATCAAAAAAACGTAGGCATAATGAAAATTTCTCGGAAATGCTTATATCGGAATTTGCATCAGCAATAAGTGTAAAATATTTTGATTTTTTCACAGACTGAACAATTTTAGTTGTAACTACCTAGCCACAACATTCTACAATGTCATTTTGTGTTGTTTTGTTTATGTATGTGGCATTCTTTGAGGCTATTTCGACGTGCTTCTTTAATATTTCGTCACCAGCATCTAATCGATATTTCAACAAAGTTCGAAAGTTTCCCTCATATTTAAGTTAAAAGGATTCATTTTCGGTGAACATGTCTTGTAGTGCTAATGCACCATCGTCTTTATGTCCTCGCAGAGGAATGTTTTGAAGTCCACACAACATGATTGTTTCGATAATTGGAATCAGCCTTTTCATATTTCTCATCTACTTTTCTCCATCGGACACCCTTGCACGTTTTAGCCGAAGCCTTAGGTAGAGAGCCGATGGCCGTCGGTCGACTACGGTGGCCCCAGTTGCTCTGAGGTAGTTCTTCTGGACTGATATGCGTACAACAACCCCGCCAGCCCAGCTTCCCTACCTCTTAATGTGTGGACCTGGCCCTCTTTGATATCCTTATACTAAAAGAATATCATTCGAGGGTTATGGTTTCCTGTAAAAAATAGGGTTAATGGACATACATACATGAATTTAATAAACTAATGCATATATGAACTTAAATTTTAAAAAAGGCAATACGGTTACTATAAAATAACTATTCAATGTAAGTATAAATAGGCTACTCCGTCCATATTGGGAGTAGGTACTGGTGCTACCCCAATTTTTTGAGTAGCCTCTCTGTAAAAAATTAAACAATTAAAACAATTATACTCAAATAAAAACACTAAATTACCGTATTGCCCTACCAATGGATAAGATTCGCCGGTGTCCTAAGACAACGGTTTAAATAGGAATCTCATCCTTAAAATTTTAAAAAACTATAACTAAATGTTCACAGACCCTCCCCCACCCCCCCCCCCCCAAAAAAAAACTTTAAAATTTTAATGGAGAGGAACTTCCTAATAACTAGGATAACTTCCAAGGATTGGCCTTTCCTAGGAAGCAGTCCATTCCCTAGTCATTATCCTTCACTTTTCTCCTTAGTTCACCCTCTTACTTATTTCTTCCTTAATTGAATATATATAGATATATATATAAAAATTTATATGTTCCCCCCAGCCAAACTTTGTAACCTCTCCTCCCCCTTTATTTAAAAGAAAAACCCACCTTAAGGCCTATGAACAATAAACTAAAAATTAATATAAAACTATTACAGTTTGGAATTAGGAAGCCCAATAGTGGAACCTCCCTTCTTAGCTAGTCCATCGGTCGAAGCAGACGGGTCCTAAAGTGAGGCAGATTTTTTTTTTTTTTTTACACAACCACATATACAACATTTATATTTACAATTATTTTTACATCACTACACTTATCTTTTTTTTTCTACCCCTTCTCGGACCCCATTTCCCCGATGGAGGTCGCATGGCAGAGTCCGGGAGAGAAAACAAAAGTCAAAAAGTCACAACACTCCCGGGCCCCAACTCCGGGGAGTCACTGTAAAATATTTACTGTGCTGGGTTTATACTATTTAAAACTATTAACTTTTTAATATGACTCCCCTGACAAAATCAGTTTGAAGACACTTCTGCGAGTGCTCATGTCATTAGACGGTTCTTTGGGACATGGGCCGTTTCCCTTCCCTCGAGTCTTTCATTCCTCATTCCATTTACACTTTCTTTCACTCCACTTTCATTCAATTTGCCTCAATCTTCTCCTCTTTTTTACCCCCTTTCTCTTCTTTGCCAATCCCAATCTACCCTTGCATTCATGTTTCTTTTTTACGTCAATGCTATACCCACTCCCCTTGTCTCTGATAACCCCCTTTCGTTTTTATTTAAAAATTCCATTAAATCCCTAATTCTTTTTCTGTAGTTCCTATTTGATAATATTTGATAAGCCCATACTTCATCTTTTATTATTGGCTCTGGTATATGATAGTTAATAGTGTGGTTGCAATGATGAATATAATGGTCCGCGTCCCCCCCCCCCTATTTCCCCACATATACAATTCCCATTTCCGTTATTGTGTCTTTTTAGAAATGTCTGGAATGGCCCATGTCCCGTGATGTACTGTATCAATGGTTTATCAGTTATATATCTATTAGTGTTTACCTGTGGAAAAAATAATTTAATATGACTTGGGTTATTATCCCAACTCTCTTGCCACATATTTCTAGTTATTCTTTTTAATTTTTTCTTTAAATAAGATCTTGGTTTTTCTATATCTTCTTGTATCGCTGACTTAGCCAATTCATCTGCTTTTTCGTTTCCCTCTGTGTTATTGTGTGCCTCAACCCACCTTAATTCTATATTATCTATTGTGTTTGCCTTTTCCTTTATTTTCAATATCTGATTATTATTGCGTTTTAGTTTATGTATAGCTTTTAACGATGAAAGGCTGTCTGACCAAATAATTATATTTTGTATGTCCCTATTGTTCCCCTGGTTCTGTATTGCCCAATCTAATGCCCCATCTATTGCCACGAGTTCTGCTTGAAATACTGTGTTAATTCTCTTTAACTTTATTTTGGCGTGTATTAACTGTTTATTTTTATAAATTGCATATGCGCATCCCACCCCTTCTATTGTCTTGGACCCATCAGTATAAATATTTCTTGAAGATTCTGGTTTAAATTCGTTTTGCATTATTTTTTCATCAAAACTTGGTTTTAACTTTATGAATGGGAATTTTGGCCTTTTTTCATAATGGTTGTGTTGCAAAAATTCGTTTTGTATATATTGGTCTCTATTATATTGTAAAACATTTTTGTTTATGCTATCTAATTTAGTTACAATATCTAATGGCGGTGCACCCATCAAAATCTGTGCCGATTCCGTCGGTGTGCTGTTATATCCATATGCTAATGATGTGATCATGACCCGTTACACTGATATGAGTTTATTTTGATTTTCTCGTAATAAATTAGAACCCCGCACGTTACTTCCGTGCAGCACCGATTTTGTTAGTACTGTGTTATATAGTCTTTAAAAGTTAAGAATTAAACCCCCATTTACTGCCTTTTAATTTGTTTGCATATCCTATTTTTTGTGATATTTTTTCCTTTAAGTAATTAATGTGTTTCGTCCACGTAATATTGTTATCGATAATGACTCCTAAATATTTTACTAGTTCCTTAAATTTAATATTTTTCCCCTCTAATTTTATTCTGTTGCGTACTTTAGTTGACGTTTTTTTCTGTCTGAGCCATATATTAATGCATTGTCTGTTTTGCTAAATCTTATACCTATTGTTTTTACTTTTGATAGTTCGAGTTCGTTGTCTGACAGCCACTTTGTGAAGTTGTTTATAAAACTATTACCCTTGGTCGTGATCTCTGTGCTTGTTGGTACCCATACAATGACGACAAAGTCATCTGCATAGGCCTGCACCTGAATACCATTTAATTGTGTTTGTGACAAGAAATGGTTGGCCAAAGTGTTCCATAAAATAGGACTAAGACACGAACCTTGTGGACATACTTTGTTTAAGACGGTATCTATTTTCGTGTTATTTAAGTTATAGCTGAGTTTTCTATTTTTTATGGAACTTATTATGATTTTGATGAGTGTTTTACTCAGTCCTTGTTTGTTGAGTAGTTCTTTTAATAATGTATGTTCTATACCGTCGAATGCCCCTTTTATGTCAAAGAAAATGGCCATTACATGGTTTCCCTCTCTGCGTTTGTTTTGTATTGTGTCTATTAAATTTCGTATTGCTTGTTCTGTTGTTGTTGATTTGCATGGTGTGAAACTATATTGTCTTTAAAAAAGGAGGCCATTTTTATGTTGAAAGTGTCGTAGGCGTTTTGCCAAGAGTTTTTCTACTGTCTTCCTAAGGGTCTGTATTAAACAAACGGGTCTATACGAAATTATTATTTGTGGACTGTCAGACTCCGTGTCAACTTTATCTGGTTTTTAAAATAGTATGAGCTCTGCATTTTTCCATTCAGTTGGGAAGGTTGGGAAGTAACTGTATTCAAGACATTTATTAAAGATTATTCGAAATAAATTGGGTATTATTCTATAAATCATTTTAAGGCCCCTGCCATCGATACCATCTGGTCCAGGGGCCTTGTTGTTGTTTAATTCTTTTATAGCATTTTTTATTTCGTAGTCAGTAAATGGGGGTTCCGTGTTAGTGTTTCTGTATATTGTCCCCCCCCCCCCTTTTTAAAATTTACTCTTCCTGAATATCTTCTGCTTCCTTAATGGGGTCATTTTAAATTTGATTTTTGTTATTTTGAAATGGATCTTTGTTTTTTATTTTGTTAAATGTTGCCTTGTATGCAGTTCCGAAGGCATCAGTTGTTTCATTACATAATTGTTCCCAACTTTTACGTTTTTCTTTCTTGATTAAAAGCTTATATTTAGCTGTTTCTTTCCTTAATTTTATTTTGAGCCTGTCTTTTTCCTGTGTATCTGAAGCATTTGAAATTGACTTAAAATTTGCCTTGATTAAATTCTTGTGGCACTGAAGTGTCGGTGACTACCAATTTGTATGTTTGTGCGGATTAATTGTTGTTTGTTTTGTTTTGTATGCTAGCTTACAAGTCTCGTTTAGTTTATATTGAAATGTTGTGATGGCTTCTTTTAGTTCTGTTTTATTTGACATTGTTTCCAACCTCTTTTCGAAATCCTTTTCTATTTGTGTTAGTCCTGTTATTATAATTTTATGTTTGCAATATTTTGTATTAAACCTATCTTTGTTTTTTAATTTTTCACAGTTATCAATTTCAAAGACTATAAATTTGTGATCGCTTAGAGATGACTCTTCCTCCCATATAACCCAATTTTTACATCCTAATGTATTTTTTTGAATAAACGCTGTAATATCCGGACAGCTCGTGTCTCTTAAATTATCCAAAGTTGGAATGCCCTGGTAATCATTAATTATTTGTGCCCCTATTTCATTGCATAACGCGATTAAGTCTGCAACCCCTCTCATCACAAGAAGGGTTTCCCCATAACGTGTGATGAGCGTTTAAATCCCCCGCGATTAATACCGATCCCGTTATATTTTGTGGTTCCCTTTTTAGCATGTCATATATTTCTGTGTGCGATACTGCCGGAGAGATATATATGAGAAATATGTGTATGATTTCTACCCCACTATTTATTGATATATGTACGTGGGTGTCCCCTATTTTTTGTATGAAAGGTGATAATTGGTTGGATGGAAAGAGAGCCATCGCCTTACTGTTCTTTGAAACAATTTTTGTCCAAGATGTGGGTAATATATTCGTATTATGGAATGGTTCTGTTATTATTGCCAGATTGAAGTCATTGTCTTTAATTACTTTTTCTATGTTAAGCGTTGCATTTTGGGCCTTATTAAGGTTGTCCTGAATTATCTTTAAACAGAAGCCTGTTAATTATGCGTGTTTTGTAAAGCTGTGATTCCCCCCCCCCCTTTTTTTTTTTTTAAATCTGAGCACCAGAGATTCCCCTGATCCTCATTGTTTCCATCATGCTCTGGTAAGCGGAGCAAAATGGAGCGTCAGGGGGGTGTTCTGTGGGGGCGCTCAGATTTTCCTTGTGTTTCTGTTGCGACAGTTTATGCAGGAGGGTAAAGCGTAGCACCTAGGCCCCCTGTGGGGCTGACAACAATTACCACATAGTGAATTTCCTTTTCGCTGAATTTTTGTCATGAATCCATTGTCATTCAGTGATTTCAATTCAAAAATATTTACAAAGTTTTGCAAAGCAGCCATATTTCTCTTGTGATAACCCCTTTCTTGGTGACTCTTAAGAATTTCTATTACTTTTTTGAACTTGGTCAATGGTTCATTGACTAATTTTCCCAATTTCACATTATTTACACCACCTCCTGCTTTTCCAAATTGAACACAGGCTTTGCACAATCCACCTTCCATTTTCTGGCTATAGCAAAGCCACACATATTTATCGAACCAGTTTCTTTGAAACGACTGCATTTTATTTCCCTCGGAAACTTGCGGGAAGGAAAAATTAGAGGGAGGCACCCAGGTACGCTTGACCCACTCATACTTCTCTGCATCTGTGCAATATTTTTGCGGTGCCGACGCCCCGCAAAATCTCCGCGCCAGAATCGCCCAAAAACTCGTCAGTCAACGCCAATTGGCTGGGACCTGTTTTTCAGTCAATCGAGAACACACACACTCGCTGTAGCCACCGTTAGATAACACCTGCTGTGCACGTCGCTCCGATCCTGTATTTTCTAACATGTATTATCCATCCTTATTGCTATTAAATTGTTATTGTTTATAAAGATATTAACTCTAATCAATCTCACGATGAAATTCAACTCCCAAAATAAGCAATCACAGCAGTGGTGACGTCAGATATAAAGAACACGCGCAACCTAATTCTCGAGGTAAGTGGACTCATTCAAAAAATAGCTACACAGTCAATAAACTACAAGAGAGTTGCCAATTAAAATGCCACATCTAAAATATTTGTAATCATTCATATTCTTGCAGTTGTATAGACAATAGCATAAAATTAAACATCTGTAAGCACATTCATGCCATCCACATGACTTTTTCAGATAATAATAATTGTAATATTGTACAGCCAGAAACAACAGTGATATCCAACATTATGAAATCAGAAAGCTTTAAAGAGTGTAAAAATATACCGCATACAGAAAATGCCGACATCGAGGCAAAGTTAACACATGCCTTATCACTAGCTAAAAGCGGCTTCAGTGTGGAAAAAAGGAAATTGATTTTAAGTAGTCTGGGCAATTTAATTACATTAATGAGTACAAATAATTCTGGAAAAAAAATTTGCAGGGAGCCACAGAACAAAAAAATTGAAGTTCAAAATAGGTTTTTCTCCGCCAAGAAGAAAAATATCAAAAGAAAAAGTCTATCTAAACCTACTCCTGGTTTCAAATCGTCAATTGTCCATGCAGCATTAGATGTCAAACTTAATCTTCCCTCTCATTACCTTGATCATAATTACTGCAAACCATGTGAATAATAAAACTAAATATTTCTATGCTTTTTTTAATTCTCTTTTTTAAATAAAGTTATAAAATTGCTCATTTTGCATTGCTTCTTTTTTCGTCATCATTCATTCCTAACCATTTTTTAAAGTTATTTTCTTTAAAACCTTTCACAAAAAACTGAATTAGAAACAATTCGTTGTGTAAGTCGCAAAATGTAATTTCTTAAATTGCAATATTTAACATGCAAGTTCATATTTATATGCTGGAAATAGAAGTCTAACTTCCACTCTTTTATCTTAACATAAATAACACCGGCGCTGCGATATTTTACGGCGCAGGCTCCAGAGAGAAAAAGCTATTATAGTAACATATAATATTTTTGTACATATTTTTTAATATTTAGTTTCTGCAGATTTAGTGTCACTCCTCCGCTTCCTAAATGAAATTCAACACTAACATGCCATATAAGCATGATACCCGCCCTTCCTTTGTTGCATACCTGCATATTATAGTTGTTCAGTGTCCACATCGCGAGCCATGGGTGAAAGTATCCCTTCTATTGACGGATTTCCGTCTGTTTTTTTGTAAATTATTAAATAGAAAAGGACAGAATACTTAGAGCTAAAGTATTCTAACATAGATTTAAATGTGTTATAAATGTTTTTCCAAAACAGCTTCGTTTAAAAGCGTAATATGCGATAGTGTTGCAAATTAAAATATATTTAGTAATTTTGTTAAAATGCTGAAGTAATTTTTAAAATGGCCGATTAGAGTTCCCACTTTAATTATTAAATATTGTTATTTGATGATATTGATCTAGCTATTATAAGGGGGCGGAATTAATACATGAAATATATTAATAAAATTTTTTTGGACAGGAAGTCATAAATAAATACAAACTGCTCTTTAAGTTTCTTGATGAGCATCCCTTCCTGGTTGAGGGTTTAACCCATTAGGACAATTGTTGGCTAGGGGTTCTCCATTTTCAGACCCTATACAACAGCGGTTTATCAGAAAACAAAACTCCATCACAGTAGAGAATATTTTCCACGAAACTTATTACTTGTGCGATTGTATTCCCAAATTGCTGCCTTTGGGTAAAAAAGACATCAAGAAGGAAAGAAAACCCTCTGGAGTATTGAAAGGATCTCTGTTTGTCTGTGTGTGGAACGGTGATTGAGGCCACCTTTCGCTGTAACCCCCCCCCCCCCAAGGTCAAGGTGATAAAGGGGTTGATTGTAACCCGATGAAAAGTCCTCTTTATTATGAGCTGCATACTTTGGTCATGTTCACAACCCTTCAGAGAGTTGAATAATTACTTAAAAGGTTCGAAACGTAACGATAAAAGTGAAATTAAATGGACAGATGAAACCATCGAACAATTCGAAAACTGTAAGACTCTGTTATCAAATGCTACCCTTTTAGCACACCCTAAACCCGACGCCAAATTAATATTACAAGTGGACGCGTCCGACTTCGCAATTGGAGGAGCATTGTTTCAAAGTATAGATAACGATCTACAGCCTCTAGCATTCTTTTCTAGAAAATTAACTCAATCAGAAAAATACTACAGCGCGTACGATAAAGAATTGCTTGCAGCTTATTCCACAATTAAGCACTTTCGATATATGCTTGAAGCTGGGGAGTTTATTTTATTTACCGATCACCAGCCTCTTACTTATGCTTTTAATCAGCGCTCAGATAAATGCTCACCGCGCCAGTGTAGGCAGTTAGATTTTATTTCACAATTTACAACCAATATTGAACATATCAAAGGTTCAGATCATGTAACAGCATATACTTTATCAAGAATAAATGCAGTAGCAATGCTTAATCCAGTAAATTATGATGAAATTGCAGAAAGTCAGAAAAATGATCCTGAGTTAAACAATTTGCTTAATGACCCACAAAATTTGCAATTAAAACAAATAACCCTTCCAAACTAATGTTCTTTTATATTGTGATATATCCACTAAAAATATCAGGCCCTATATCCCAAAACAATACCGTAAACAAGTTTTTGATACCTTACATAATATATCCCATCCCGGAGTTAAAGGTAGTAACAGGTTAGTAGGATCCCGCTTTGTTTGGCCCATGCTCCATAAAGATTGTGCAAACTGGAGTAAACAATGCATCGCATGCCAAAAGTCAAAAATAATCAGACATAATAAAGCCCCTGTAACTTCATTCCCGAACCAAACCAGGAGATTTCACCATATACATCGTGACCTCATTGGACCTCTTCCACCATCAAGAGGATTTTACTATTGCCTGACGATGATGGATAGATACACTCGCTGGCCAGCAGCAGTTCCCATCTCCGACATCAGCGCAGAGACTTTCGCCCAAGCTTTCTACAGCAATTGGATTTCTCGGTTTGGCTGTCCATCTCGCATCACAACAGACCAGGGACGGCAATTCGAGAGTCGACTTTTTAGATCACTGTCACAGCTGCTCGGCATCAAGAGGATCCGTTCTTCGCCATACCACCCCCCAGAGTAATGGGCTCAAGAGCAGTTGCACCGACCCCTCAAGGCAGCTCTGAAAGCTCACAGCAACGAGCACTGGTCAGATGCCTTACCCACCTTCCTTCTGGGTTTCCGGACAGTTTTTAAAGAAGATCTCCAGTCTTCGACAGCAGAGCTGGTGTATGGAACAACTCTTCGACTTCCCGGAGAAATTTTCATTCCCACACCAGTGGAAGAATCACCTGTACAGCGGGTAGAACAGCTCAAACAACATTTCGAAATCATCAGACCAACATCACCAACTTGCCATGGTCGCAAATCGATTTTCGTGCACCCAGCACTAACTGTTCGCACGTATTTGTGCGGCATGATGCTGTACGTAGGCCTCTGCAACATCCATACGACGGCCCCTTCAAAGTGCTACTCCGAAAGGATAAGACATTCGACGTGGACATCAACGGGCGTAAATCTACCATAGCAATTGACCGCCGGAAAACTACATTTTTCGAAAGTTGTCACGACAAAGCAGGACTTAAGAATTCTGAGACAACAAATTCTGACACAGTTCAACCTGCAGGGACTGTTACGAGAGCTGGGAGAACTGTTAGATTCCCTCAACGGTACTTGTAATAACATCAAGTAGGATTCTGCGGGGGGAGTGTGCGGTGCCGACGCCCTGCCAAATCTCCGCGCCAGAATCGCCAAAAACTCGTCAGTCAACGCCAATTGGCTGGGACCTGTTTTTCAGTCGATCGAGAACACACACACTCGCTGTAGCCACCGTTAGATTACGCGTGCTGTGCACGTCGCTCCGATCCTGTATTTTCTAACATGTATTATCCATTGTTATTGTTTATAAAGATATTAACTCTAATCAATCTCATGATGAAATTCAACTCCCAAAATAAGCAATCACAGCATTTTCTTTCTAAAAAATTTCCAACGTCAAATGAATTTTTAGAACTATCGTCCCCAGGCAATGAACACGAAATAGTACACGTGACTTCTGTTGGCTTATCCTCAATACTTTCATTAGTTTTTAACTTTTTCCTAAAAAGTTCTAATTTTAACTGTCTTTTACTTATAGTTTTTTTGTAATCTTAGCACACACCAGTAACTTGCTGGTTGTCAGGGCGGATTTCCCATAAAATTGAAAGAATGATCCCCTGGTCCGACATTTCGGCGCTCCTTATCAATTTCTCATTAACCACCTCCTTTTCTCTCAGTCTTCCAATCAAGGGTCATTCAGCCCCTCTAACTCCGCCTGTCTGAGAGACACACTTTCTCATTCGTTCGGCTAAGAGTTGTCTCATCTGATTTGCCCTTGTTCCACTGGCTGGTGGACAGGTTAACCCCCCCCCCCTTTTTTTTTCTCTTCTTCTTGGGCCTTCTTCGCTCCAGACTGACAAAGTATCGCTGAGTGCCTACCCATTGCATAAAAAAAGTCAATTCTTTCTAGTCCTAAAGCGTCTGAGGGGCATGAGCCCTTGCTCCCCCCCCCCCCCGCTGGACCGCTACTGCTAATAAATGTTATAGAAAAACATGGATCTCAAATTCTCAAAAGTTTTTTGTGATTATTGGAGACAATGCATCGAACATGAAAGCTGCACTAACTCTAGTCAAGGAAAAATATCCTTCAATTGTAATTCTTGGATGTCTTTTTCATCTTTTGCATTTTCTTTGTGGTGACATTTTAGGATGTGCAACTAATAAAAACTTCATGACTAATGTAGTTTGTTATCAAAACAATCAATAAAATAATTTTTATGAAAAAACAGAACCGTCTTCAAATTAAAAATTGCGCTAAAAAGTAAAATCATTCTTTAAACAACATTGATGTGACTTTTAAACAGTTTTAGAAGTCGGTGTAAAATTAGGATAGATAAAATACTTTGTAATCATGAATCAATTACAAATATATATATTTCCGCAGAATTAGCAACAGTTCTAATATGAAGTAGCAAATGGTATAATGGTAATTAGACCCATAATTTTGCACCGACTTCTAAAACTATGTTTAAAAGTCACATCGATGTTGTTTAAAGAATGAATTTATTTTTTACTTTTTAGCTCAATTTTTAATTTGAAGTCGGTTCTGTTTTTTTATAAAAATTATTTTATTTCATTCCTTTTAGTGTAAATACATTTTGTATATAAATACTCTATTTTTTAAAAAAATCCATATCAAAGGGCAAAACTTCTTTAAATTAATGGCACTAAAAACTAATCATTTGCATGATAAATTCCCTTTTGAAGTCTATTTTAGCAAACGAACTGATTGGATTAATTTTTGCCACAGAGAAGCCTTCAGTCAAACTCTTGCTGTAATTTCTTTTAATATTATAGCCCATGACAACAAACATGTTTTTAACAATGCTTTTATATTTATTAATAGATTTCCCAACACAGAAAAATAAAGCCAAGCCTTTCCAATTAAAATAAAAAATACTTATTTTTCACTCGTAACGTTTTTTCTAAAAAGCAAATGTAGTCAAATGGATTTGCAATATTTGAGTTAGACGACCCTCTATCGATTAAAGAAAAAATCATCAAAATCGGTTCATTTAGTCAAAAGTTATGGATGAAAAGACAAAAAAAATACTACATTTCCGCCCATTACTTTTGTTCTAATTATCGAATATGGCCAAACGAAAGTACGGGACCTATGGGAAACCACCCCTGATCGATTGAAAAAAAAATCATGAAAATCGGTTCATCCGGTGAGAAGTTATGAGTGGACAAACAAACAAAAACAAAACAAAAAAAAAAAAAACGACATACATGCAATATGTTGAAATATGATCCGATTCATCCCTGAGCCAGACGCCAGATTATTTCTTTCCCCCTCCTGTCTGACTCTTACCTACAGTAGAGGCTATGAACTGACGAACTGAAACTTTCTGTTTTTATATGCGCGCGCAACATTCTTTTGTATCCGAAGTGTTGATTTCCCTTTCTTCTCTCCTTAGATATGTGTCTGTGTATGTGGTAGAAATATGTTGCTAGTATCCTAATTAAATATGTGATTATTAATTCAGTGCAATATCTTCTCTGAATGGTTTTTTGTGTAACTGATTCACAGCTACGACTGTACCGGATGAAAATGACAGGTCGGTTGAAATTTTAACTATTGTTTTTCCATTCCCAGTGTGGTGAAGCTCGGCGACCGCTGCGTGCCAATTGACATTCTTTGTAAGAATGAACTCACCTTTCCATCAGATTATGAGACTGAAGCTGAATCTAGCGCTCTGCTCTCAACAAATGACAATAACATTAATATTTAAATGAAAGATATAAACTATATATGAACATTAAAGACTATCTAAAAACATTATCTACCATTCATATATATTAAGGGTTAAAAATACAAGTGGAAACATGGCTTCTTTTAAAGAAAGCTTTTCATTTGAAAAATAAAATAATAATAATTACTCTGTCTGGAAATTTAAGGCAGAAATGCTCCTAATTAAGGAGGACTTATTTAATTAAATAACTGATGATCCACCAAACCCTATGACTACAGAATGGTCAAAGAAAGATCAAAAGGCCAGGGCACTGATTAATTTATTAATTGATGACACACAAATTGTACACGTGAAGAAGGAAGCAACTACAAAAGACACCTGGAACGCCTTAAAAAATATTCAAATTTCTCAAGCAAGTTGTATTTGCTTAGAAAGCTCTATAGCGCAAAACTAGAAGAAGGCGGAAATATGAATAACCACATTGTAAAAATACTTGAAATTACCGATAAGCTCAAAGCTATCGGAGAAGATATCAAAGACCAGCATCTATCTGCATTACTACTGTGCTCATTGCCTTCTTCGTATGACACGTTAATAACCGCCTTAGAGGCTAGAAATTAAGAGGAATTAACATCGGAATTTATAAAGTGCAAACTTACTGATGAATTTCAAAAAAGAGTTGAAAACACAGCGTCAGTAAATGAAAATGCAACAAAAGCATTTAAAGTTAATAATAAAAAATCATATCCTAGACGGGAAAACAACAAGTATTGCACATTTTGTTACAAGAAAGGCCATGAAAAATTACAATGTTGGCACCTCAAAAATAAACAGTCAAATTATCAAAGAAATCAAAATAAACACTACGCGCAAAATAATTCACACAGAAATGAACGAGCAAACAACACACACTCGAATGAGAAAAAAGTGTACACTGATAAAACAGATCATTTAGCGTTCATCACAAATAAACCTAATAATAGTGGTTGGATTATAGATTCGGGATCGTCGGCACACATTTGCAATGATAAATCATTGTTTACTGAAATAACAGACAATTATCAAAGCTGTGTAACCGTTGCCAATGGCAATGTATTAAAAGCGCACGGTTCAGGAAGCGTTAAATATGTTCCTGAAATTGAAACTATTTTAATGTCAGTAAAGAAAGCAACACAAAACGGATGTAAATTAACATTTAAAAATGATAGTTGCGAGTTAAAACACAATGGAAATATTTACCTAGAAGGTAAAATAAATAATTTATACGAGGTTATCTTAGATACTAAAAATGAACATTATGCAAAATTAGCGCATCATTGCAATAATAATAATTGCATTGAACTGTGGCATAAAAGATTAGGACATAAAAACTTTAATGCAATAAAGGAAATAACACAAAAGAACCTTGCGACAGGTATTAAATTAGAAAATTGTAATCACGATACATTATGTGAAAACTGCATTAAATCTAGACTAACCGACGCACCATACCCGAAACAGGCACAGCATAGGGCAAAACAAGTCCTTGAATCGGTACATACGGACATAGCGGGCCCAATACAAACTCCGACAATCGGAGGCAAAACGTATTTTCTTACGTTTATAGATTATTTTAGCAGGTTTACAATTATTTATCTCTTAACAAAAAAGAGTGAGGTACTCACGAAGTTGAAACAATACGTTGCAATGACCAAAAATAAATTCGGGCGAATAATGCAAACTCTCCGATCCGATAATGGAGGAGAATATACAAGCCGGGAAACGGAAGATTTTCTAGCGGAAATGGGAATTCAGCATCAGTTAACAGTACCGGGATGCCCAGCGCAGAATGGTGTTTCGGAGCGTAAAAATCGCAGTTTAATAGAAATGACCCGTTGTATGTTATCTGAGGCAGATTTACCAAAGAAGTTCTGGGGAGAAGCCGTAAATACGGCTACCTACCTTCAAAATCGTCTTCCCACTAAGTCAAACGACGTAACCCCATACGAGATGTGGACAGGCTATAAACCTGATTTATCCCACATCAAAATTTTTGGATGTAAATCCTATGCATACATTCACAAGAATAAAAGGGGAAAGTTAGATGACAAGGCAATACAAGGAATTCTTGTGGGATACGACAATAGGTCGAAAGCATATCGAATGTACACAGAAGGAAAAAACGTAATACTAGCCCGCACTGTAAAATTTGTCGAAGAAACAAATTCAAATATACTTGACAAAGAATATTCAAAACATAATTTCGACAAATTAAATAAAAACAAGGTTCAGCGAGAACAACTGCAACACCCAATAGCAAGGGAAATTTCGCCTAAAGTAGAAATAGATATACAGGAAACAAATGAAACTCCCGACGTTCACAACGCAGTAAATGACCAGCCTAGGAGGTCAGAACGACAAAACAGGGGGGTTCCGCCGGATCGTCTAGCTTATTTAACAAAATATGACTTAGTACGCGAACCAAAAAATTGGAGCGAAATTCAAAACATGCAAAATCCATGCGAGAAACAAAATTGGATCAATGCCGCTAAAGAAGAGATGAATTCTCTCGAACAAAATAAAACATGGGTTTTGGTAGATCCCCCGCGTGGCGAAAACGTAATAGGATCAAGATGGACTTTTAAAACGAAATATGATAGCGAAGGAAAAATTGAGAGGTTTAAAGCGCGAATGGTAGCAAAGGGGTACTCTCAAAAGTTTGGGGAAAATTATGACGAGACCTTTGCTCCAGTGGTATCCCATACAACGATAAGGGCATTATTAGCAACTGCGATACACAAAAAATTAGACGTCCACCATATTGACGTAAAAACCGCTTTCCTGCATGGCGACCTAAACGAAAATGTATACATGTCGCAACCAGAGGGCTTTATTTTCCCTGGAAAAGAAAATAAAGGTTGCCGATTGCAAAAGGCTATTTACGGTTTAAAGCAAGCAGCCAGGGCTTGGCATTTGAAAATTGCTGAATCATTGAAAAAACTAAAATGTGTACAAAGCACTGCTGATCCTTGTTTATTTAAGAAATGTGTGAAAATGAAACTGTTTACATTATAGTATATGTCGATGACATACTCATATTGGGGACAGAAAATAACATTAACAGCATAGTAGATGAACTAAGCGAAGAGTACGAACTTAAAGATTTAGGTGAAATTAAATATTATCTTGGAATTAACATAACAAATAATTCCCATCTTAGTCTTTATTTAAGTCAAAAAAACAAGATCGAAGAAGCAGTAGAAAAATTTAACCTGCAAGAAGCTAAACCATATACCACACCTATGGAAACGGGATATCTAAGAGAAGATAATGAAGTAAATTTACTTCCGAACAATACAAAGTACCGTCAAGCAATAGGTGCTTTACTATACATTGCCACCGTAACGAGACCTGATATTACTGTAGCCACTAATATATTAAGTCGCAGAAACGAGAAACCACGCCAGTCGGATTGGAATGCCGTGAAACGGTTCATAAGTTACCTTAATCATTCTAAAAATCTAAATCTTATGATAAAAGTAAATAAAAAACCAAATCTAATTGCTTATACCGATGCAGATTGGCCCTCAGATAAGACCGACCGCAAATCCACAACCGGCAACCTTTTCTTAGTTGGAAAATCGCCAGTACATTGGTTAAGTAAGAAGCAATCATGTGTCGCACTTTCGTCGGCTGAAGCCGAGTATGTTGCTGCAGCAAACGCCACACAAGAAATACAGTGGCTCATCAAACTGTTAAAAGACCTAGATATGCCTCAAGAACTACCAATCACACTCTATGACGACAATCAGTCGTGTATCAAAATGATACAATGTCCAAAATACGTGTCGAAAACGAAACATATTGACATAAAATTTCATGCAATAAGGAACTTGAACGAATCAGGTATCATCCAGATGACCTACCTACCAACAAAGTTAATGAAGGCAGACATGTTGACAAAACCTCTGCCCAAACCGGACTTTCTGAACCACCGGTCAAGTCTACTGGTAATGCCTTATGGAATTTCATCGGATCAAGGGGGACTGTTGGAATATGATCCGATTCAACCCTGAGCCAGACGCCAGATTATTTCTTTCCCCCTCCTGTCTGACTCTTACCTACTGTAGAGGCTATGAACTGACGAACTGAAACTTTGTTTTATATGCGCGCGCAACATTCTTTTGTATCCGAAGTGTTGATTTCCCTTTCTTATCTCCTTAGATATGTGTCTGTGTATGTGGTAGAAATATGTTGCTAGTATCCTAATTAAGTATGTGATTATTAATTCAGTGCAATATCTTCTCTGAATGAATTTTTGTGTAACTGATTCACAGCTACGACTGTACCCGATGAAAATGACAGGTCAGTTGAAATTTTAACTATTGTTTTTCCATTCCCAGTGTGGTGAAGCTCGGCGACCGCTGCGTGCCAATTAACATTCTTTGTAAGAACGAACTCACCTTTCCATCAATACGAATGTATAACCTCCTTCCTTTGTGAAGTCGGTTAAAAATAGCCACATACTACAATCTTTGTTTAATCATATCCAATCTGAGAAAAAGTTCATTTACAGAATTTCATTAAAATTGCTTGGGAAAACCCGATGGGGTAGCCAATTATATTGTTTGCAGAGTTTACTACCTAACGAGTCCATTCTTCAGAAATAAGCAGTTAGTGAGGTAGCTGATTTCTCCTCAGACATAAAACGACGGCTGCTTGATGATTGTGTATTTTGGGTCCGTGTACAGAAGATGACCAAAAATCTTGAAACCCATTGTTGACATAACAGCAATAGAGTCTAACCTTCCCCAAATACACAAAATGTATTCAAAATTTAATGAGCTTGAATCGATTTCAAAAGAAGAACTTCCCGTATCACCCCCCCCCCCTTCCACTGCAAAAAGCTGAAGAGAAAAAAAAAATTGTCAAAATTTACTGAGAGGAAAGAATTTGGAGTAAGTGAAATCAACTTGGCGGCTGACCTATTATTAACTCCAGTAGTGGAAGGGAACAAACTCAGCCCAACTGAATAATTCTATGCCATAGGTTTCATTTGTGAAGTTGGTCACTAGTAACTAGAACCCACTGCGCTTGCTTCAATCTATTGGCCAAGAGTGTCACGTGGTTTAATATGGTTTTTACAGCCTTCGTAACGCGCTAACAAAAGTTTGAACATCGTTTTGTCGCCACTCTGACCCTATGTGTTTTTATTAATCAAATGCCGATGCCCATTGAATTCATTGCTTTCAATTTCAATTACTTCGTCATGGATGGATCTTTTTCAAATGAAACGATGTCAATAGCTTCCAACAAAGTTGTCTGCTACATTTGTGAGCGAGCATTCACAAAAAAAATACAATGTTTATCAGCACATAAGAAATGTGCATAAAGTACCAGTGAATATTCAAGGGACTATTGTTTGCCCTTTATGCAAATCAACATTTAAGACTTACCATGATTTACGTGGTCATCTAAACACAGGACATGCAATTAATGTAACTGAGCAAAATTCAAAGTTTTCCAGTATGACAGGTCAGTCTAAAGTTTATATACTTATAATTTAAATGGTTTTTTGCATATCTTACTAATAATTTGATGTACTAGTAGATGTTTATACGTATTTTAAAAGAAATTTCCAGTAAAGACCTTAATTTATTGGGTTTAAAATATTCTATTTTGTCCTCACAATATGTTTAAAATTCCTCTAAAACATTCAGAGTTCAGCTAAACAGGTCCTAGACAATTTATCAATCCCTAATGAAAGTAAAGGACCCTGCTCCAGTGCCAGTAACAGCTGCTTCCTGTAAATTATTTTAGATACTTTTCCGTTTCTCGGGGCTATCAATAATTTATCTCCAAATTAAAGTACTATGCCGTTAGATTTCTATTCACCAAATCGAACAACTATAATACAATTTTTGCTCCCGAAACGTAAAAGTTCCTTACTTTATTCCCTATGCCAACAAATTTATTGAATCAGTCATTTTTCCCTATCTCATGATTAATTGGAAGAGCTTAACTATAATATCTGATTCTGGCCTCTAAAAAAAGAAGCAAAATAACACCTTCCACTTGATTCCCTTTTTCAGTTTAATTATCTTTTCTTTGGTTTTGACCACAGACGTCACAATCTATGGAGATATACCCCCCCCCCCCATGATTAGACCTTGGTAATGGGGCTGGAGACTACATATTAAGCTCATGTATAATAAAATGTACCTAGATTTTTTTTATTCATAAGCTTATTCCTTTTGAGTTGAAAAAAAATGGATTCTCTGTTACCCCAAAACATGTTTGGTATTCTTATTGCTATCCCCCCCCCCCCCCCCGTAGTGAACTATTGATGTTTTTGTTTTTAGATTTTCAGCATTGGGAAGAGAGTTGAACTATTTATATTTGTTTTTTTTTTTTTTTTTTAGATTTTCAGCATTGGAAGGAGAGTTATGAAAATGAACACCATTGCAAATATCGGATTGTCAGAAGTATACATAGTAAAGAAGTTTAAAAAAGTTATTATGCCTGTCACAGATCTGGCAGTTACGAACCCAAGACCTCCGGGTTAAGGCAGCCAAAAGCTCAAGGGAGCTGTAAAATTGAAGCCAATTGTCCATCAACAATGGAATGCTCCGAAGGAAGTGAGATAACAGTGGTCTTATATGATACTCATGTAGGACATGAAATGGAACTAAAGCATCTGCCTTTAAGCAAATTTGATAAAGAAAGATTAACTCGTAAGTATTGATATTTTTAGTTATACTACCAAAAATCATTATTTTCGCTTTTTTTAATATTTTAGTATGATAAAGCAATTATTGATTTATCTCAATCAAGTACGTACAGCAAACTATCATTACAATTAGCAAATGTACTTAAAAATTTGCATAAAATGTACTTTTCAAATCAGTGTTTGTTGATTTTAATCAGCTTGAATTACATTGTTTTTTCTTTTTTTTGTAATAAATAGATTTTAATGTTAAAAAGTTATTTTAAACATAAAACATGTTGCATTTACAACCTCTATTTCCAGGAAAATTTCATGTGTGCATTATATATTTCATAACTTTCGAACTAGTAATTGTTATCTTTTTTTTACAATGTTACTCTTACTCTTCAGAAGTCCTAACACCAAAGTATAATTCATTGTACAATTCATAATAATCATGGGTCCACTTTGTGCTTTTAATTTTAATAATAGTATTTTAGTTCAACTTAATGAATACCACGCAATAAATAATGACAGTGTAAAAAACAAAGATGTTTAAAATTTGAAATATGTATTTTGAAGGACCGTTCATAAATGATGTCACGTTTTTTTTTTTTTTCAATATATTTGACCCCCCCCCCCCCCTTGTCACATGTCACACTGTATTACATAGGTATATGTACTTGCTCTGTTGCAGTTCAGAAGAAAAACTACTTTATAGATCACATTTATTTGACCTTTTAATGACACTTGTGAACAAAACAATAATAACGAATGTGAACTTAATTTGCATTAAATGAGATTAAGGTTTACAACAAAAAAAATAATTAATATATAAGAGTTAGAAAAAAAAATTGTTCAAATTCTGAAAAAATTAACCACACTATTTTATCTTAAGAGTAAATGCTTAAGAATCAGCATCAGTGTTTTCGCTAGAAAATGAAATTGGATACTTTATAAAAAAAAAACTCGAAAAATAAATTTAATATGCATATTTTAAATCTTTTTATAGAAAATAAAATGTGTGATGTCAACTTGTTAATGCGTCCCCTTGTCACAGACTGTTAGAATTTCTCGAACTCCCTCCCCCCTCGAAGCATGACATCATTTATGAATGACCCCTTAAAGATGTTTCATCCACGTTCCATAATAGCTAAAGGTGTATTTTTCCCTTGTTAAATACTTTTTTGAACTTAGAAATTGTCAAAAAAGACATCTGGTTAAAACAAAAAGAAAAATTATTAAAGTGCACTCGATGTAAAATTAAGTACACAATTTTCTTCAGCTTTCAACAACAAAAGAACTTGTTGCATTTTCTTTCTTAGATTGTACTATTATTCCTAGTAGGGTTAAATTTCATTTGAATCATTTTTCAACGAAGTGACTATGAATTTTCCTTTTTTATTTTCAGAAAAAATTTTGGGAGGTGTGTCCTTGGACAGATGTTTAAGTGACATTAGAAATTCACTAGACGAAAATATTGAACGGGTGCATCTTGTGACGAAAAAGGATTTAAATAATTTGTGCCAAAAGGAATCACTACTGCATCCAGAAAGGCTCCATGAAAACGATCAAATAAGCGTTCAACTTTTTGTGGAGAAAATGAAAACTTTAGGGGAAGAAAACCCTGTAATTTTCTTCAAGGCACAAAGGGAAGCTGCTGAAAATTTGGCAGCAGATGATTTCTGCATTGTCTTAATGTCCCAAACGCAAAAGGAACTTCTCCAGAAGTTTGGTAATGAAAAAATATGCATTGATACTACCCATGGTACCAATGCGTATGATTTTCATCTAACAACATTATTTGTTGTTGATGAGTTTGCTTCTGGCTTCCCAGTAGCTTTTTGTTTATCAAATAAAATTAATGAGGAGTATATGGATAAATTTTTCCAAGCTGTTTGTACAAAAACATCCAAAATTAGTAAAAAAAATTTCATGTTCGATGATGCTCCCTGTTATTATAACTCGTGGAGTCGAATTATGGGAAAAGCTCAAAGGCAGATTTTATGCACATGGCATGCAGATAGATGTTGGCAAAAAAATTTGGCCAAAATTTCCTCACCGGAAAAACGAAACATTGTTTATAAGCACTTAAGAATACTTTTAGAGGAATTGGATGTTAATGTATTTTCAGTGCTTTTGGATAAATTTCTAGTTGAATTGGAGAATGATCCAGAAACTAAAACTTTTTCTTATTATTTTAAAACTTATTATGGAAATCGACCCAAACTTTGGGCTTATTGCCGCAGAAGAAATGCGGGCATAAATACCAACATGTATTTGGAGTCATTCCATAAAGGCTTAAAGTATATATACATGAGAGGGAAATTTTCAAAACGTGTAGATAAATTAATTTCTTTACTTTTTCAAATTATCAAGGACAAGTCCTTTATCCGCTTCGTAAAAATGATTAAAGGGGGGGGGGGCTTCTAAAACATCAACCGAGATCTATAAAAGGCACAGGGAGGCTAAAAATTTAACTGATGGGATTCTGCAAGTTGGTGATAACCAGTGGGAAATAATATCTGGAACTCATTCAAAAAATAGCTACACAGTCAATAAACTACAAGAGAGTTGCCAATTAAAATGCCACATCTAAAATATTTGTAATCATTCATATTCTTGCAGTTGTATAGACAATAGCATAAAATTAAACATCTGTAAGCACATTCATGCCATCCACATGACTTTTTCAGATAATAATAATTGTAATATTGTACAGCCAGAAACAACAGTGATATCCAACATTATGAAATCAGAAAGCTTTAAAGAGTGTAAAAATATACCGCATACAGAAAATGCCGACATCGAGGCAAAGTTAACACATGCCTTATCACTAGCTAAAAGCGGCTTCAGTGTGGAAAAAAGGAAATTGATTTTAAGTAGTCTGGGCAATTTAATTACATTAATGAGTACAAATAATTCTGGAAAAAAAATTTGCAGGGAGCCACAGAACAAAAAAATTGAAGTTCAAAATAGGTTTTTCTCCGCCAAGAAGAAAAATATCAAAAGAAAAAGTCTATCTAAACCTACTCCTGGTTTCAAATCGTCAATTGTCCATGCAGCATTAGATGTCAAACTTAATCTTCCCTCTCATTACCTTGATCATAATTACTGCAAACCATGTGAATAATAAAACTAAATATTTCTATGCTTTTTTTAATTCTCTTTTTTAAATAAAGTTATAAAATTGCTCATTTTGCATTGCTTCTTTTTTCGTCATCATTCATTCCTAACCATTTTTTAAAGTTATTTTCTTTAAAACCTTTCACAAAAAACTGAATTAGAAACAATTCGTTGTGTAAGTCGCAAAATGTAATTTCTTAAATTGCAATATTTAACATGCAAGTTCATATTTATATGCTGGAAATAGAAGTCTAACTTCCACTCTTTTATCTTAACATAAATAACACCGGCGCTGCGATATTTTACGGCGCAGGCTCCAGAGAGAAAAAGCTATTATAGTAACATATAATATTTTTGTACATATTTTTTAATATTTAGTTTCTGCAGATTTAGTGTCACTCCTCCGCTTCCTAAATGAAATTCAACACTAACATGCCATATAAGCATGATACCCGCCCTTCCTTTGTTGCATACCTGCATATTATAGTTGTTCAGTGTCCACATCGCGAGCCATGGGTGAAAGTATCCCTTCTATTGACGGATTTCCGTCTGTTTTTTTGTAAATTATTAAATAGAAAAGGACAGAATACTTAGAGCTAAAGTATTCTAACATAGATTTAAATGTGTTATAAATGTTTTTCCAAAACAGCTTCGTTTAAAAGCGTAATATGCGATAGTGTTGCAAATTAAAATATATTTAGTAATTTTGTTAAAATGCTGAAGTAATTTTTAAAATGGCCGATTAGAGTTCCCACTTTAATTATTAAATATTGTTATTTGATGATATTGATCTAGCTATTATAAGGGGGCGGAATTAATACATGAAATATATTAATAAAATTTTTTTGGACAGGAAGTCATAAATAAATACAAACTGCTCTTTAAGTTTCTTGATGAGCATCCCTTCCTGGTTGAGGGTTTAACCCATTAGGACAATTGTTGGCTAGGGGTTCTCCATTTTCAGACCCTATACAACAGCGGTTTATCAGAAAACAAAACTCCATCACAGTAGAGAATATTTTCCACGAAACTTATTACTTGTGCGATTGTATTCCCAAATTGCTGCCTTTGGGTAAAAAAGACATCAAGAAGGAAAGAAAACCCTCTGGAGTATTGAAAGGATCTCTGTTTGTCTGTGTGTGGAACGGTGATTGAGGCCACCTTTCGCTGTAACCCCCCCCCCCCCCCCCCAAAGGGCAAGGTGATAAAGGGGTTGATTGTAACCCGATGAAAAGTCCTCTTTATTATGAGCTGCATACTTTGGTCATGTTCACAACCCTTCAGAGAAAGAGGAAATAAAATCATATGCATATATGTGTTTAATTTTTTTAGGGGAAAAAATGTGCTTTGCAAGGCCGCAGTTAGAACTTTTTTTTGTGTGCCTAAATGTGGCTAAATAAGTAAATACCCAATGGGTGGGGGGTTTGAACCCCCCCCCCCCCCCGGTTACGCCTATGAGTTCATTATCATGGCACGGTAATGGTAAGTACAAACAATTATCGAACCACAAATGAGCGAAAAATTACTTGAAAACTCAGAATTATCCATTGTCAAGTGCCCTTTTTTTGAGCAAAAATAATGCCAACTATTTACCAATAAATGAGGTATTTCAAAATGATAAAGCATGCTATTTATTTTATTTTCGTAGATGTATGATATCTATACTTTAACAAAATATTTCCAACCTTTGGAAAGTTACTGGTTAAACTTTAAAATGTTAATCAAGTCGTGGGTAGTAGATAATTAGAAATTTCGATACATAAATGTCATATTTTACTGTTATTTTAGTCATTCGTTTATGGTTATTTAGGTATTTACTTACAATCAGCAAAAACTTCTGAGAATCATGAGTTTGAATTTGAGAAACGAAAGATAATCGATGTTGGAATCAATTTCACTAAATACAATAATCAGGGACGTAACATGTAACTAAAAGGGGGCAGACCAGGGCCCCGGCACCCATATGCCCCGGGAGCTAGATTATTTTAGGGGCGCTAAATTGACTAAAATTTATGTGTTTACATAAATATATATACTTTTGTTTTGAATATAATGGAAGGGGGGGGGGCGGTAAAGCCTGGTTTTGCCCCAGTTATAAAATTACTTGGTTACATACCTGACAATAGGTCAGGTTCATAATTTTCCAGTCTAAGGTTTTTGGCACCTTGATTTATGCAGTAGAGGATTTAGGCTTAGGCCCGGGCCTAGGGCGGCAAATTTTGAGGGGCGCCAAAATTTTTAAGACGACTGAAATTCAAAATAGATTGGGTTTTCTGTAAACTGTAAGACCATATTTTAAAGTTTATTTTATTGCGCGCGCGCACTCTTACTATCTAAACATAGTACCATTTTCAGGGTAGAATTTCTTTGTTAAAATAATTAATCAGGCTAGTTCAAAAATCTGAAGTATCTAACACAAATATTTTTTAAAACTTTTTTTTAATGCCAGCATATTATTCACGAAATTCGATTTTTTTCATATTTTTCATTCAAAATTTAATCATAAAACAAAACATTAATTCACCTTGACAAATTATACGTCGTGTCAGTTGACTCATACAATAATTTTTTTACTTTTCAATTCTTTGTAAAAATTTTATAGTTTTACGTAATATGAAGCCCCCAAAGATCAGCATGATTGATCAGTTTTAAAAGGTTGTAGAATGAATTTGAAAAATCATAAGGGGGGCGCCATATCGCCTCGGGCGCCCTGAAACCTAAATCCGCTACCGGATTTATGGTTTTCATTGTGGAATGAGCTTTTTACATTTATTATTGCTTCTGAATTCGCAAATCATTTTCAATGATTTGGTATAAGTAGGGTGACCATATTTCGGAGCGTCAATTTTTGGGGACGTGTCCCGTGTCCCCAAATCCAAAGGCAATTTGAGGACGCCAGAAAACTGTTTCGGAGACACCTCTGGGGACATAGCAAACAATACATATTCCCTTCTATTATGAAAAATTACTCTCATTAATGTATTTCAAAGAGTATTCAAACAAATTTTCTGCAAAATGTACGCATATGTTTTCAGATCATTGCATGTAAATTTAGCAAAATACTATCTAAAAGTCCTTAAGTGTAAATCGAGAAGCAATTTGAAGAGAAAAAACAGAAGTTTTAGAATATTTAAATATTGTGATTATTTTCTGTGGTAGGGAAGCCCAGTATGTTTCTTTTAACCTCGTACCATCTAGAATGGGTTAGTTTTATTTCTTTACTGTTTTATAGTGCAACATATAATTCAACATGATGCGTATTTTTATTACTTCTCAGGAGTGTTACCCATTTATTTCCCAATATTTTTTACAGCATAAAAATAAGAAATTCAGCAATAGTGTATTTCTTGTAGAGGAATCAATCGGTGCAATTAATTTTTTAGGAACACAGTCAAAATTTTTTTTAGTGAAGAATTTCTTAATAAATCTCACGAGTGTTACTTGTTGAGAGAAGGAAGTAACAATCATGATTGAAAACAGCCAAATAAGAAATAAATCTGCAGATATAGATATTTGTTGAGCTTTAACTCAAACTATTTGTTTTTTATTCAAAATTATATTGTATTTCTATATATATATTTTAAAAAAGACACCTTGACACAAAATTTTTACGTTGGCAGATATGATTTTTGTGCGGGCTTTTTTAAAGATATGTTTTATTCTTAAGGGGTAAATAAAGAAAAACTTACGTACTTGTAACCCCCCTCCCCCCAAAAAAAGAAAGAAAGAAACGAGTAAAAAAAATAAACATTTGTTCGGGTATTCCAGTTGTTACTTTATGTAAACAAGAAAGGGATGTGTTGCAAACTATTATCTTCACTTTACTTAAATTAAAGATATGGTTTGCAGAATTAGAATTATTTATTTCGATATTTTTACTGCCTACTTTAAAACTGAAATTAATTTTTTATTAGTTCTGTCTAAAAACATCTATTTCTGGATCAGAATCATGAGAGTAGTGATGTTTTATAACATTTTTAATGTAGGGGACGTTAGTGTACATTTGACCAGTTTTTACTTTGAAATTTTTTGAAGTGACAGGAAAATTAAAATGATTCAAAGTCTAATCAAATATGGTACTTTACGATTTTATCTATAGAAGCAATATTTTTTAAATTTATTTTTCATAGGTTTTAACCCCTTTTTATTAATAAAGAAAATTTGTTACACATTGGTCAAAGGTTCAACATACTGTTGTACCTTTGACCTGTGGGTGTTGTACCTTTGACCAGCATATGGTTTTTAGACCAAAACAGGTAAAATAAAACAAATATATATCTTACATGAAAGTTTATTGTTATATAAAAGTAAAAAACAAACTAGAACTTATTATTCGTTTAATAAAACATAAGAAAAATGCTTATTCTACTTTGTAGGATGAAAAATCTACTCCAAAATTGAAACATTCTCGTTGCCGTGCTGATCCACCTGATTTGGCAGGGTTGGGAAGCTTGGTGACAACATCCTGTAGGTCAATATCATATGTGGAATGGTCCTTTTGAATGAACTTCTTTCCTTGTGTTTTCTTCAGGTATTGGACTTGAGCAGTATCATTTTCCAAAGAGATTACATGTGCAACAAAATACTTTGATGTTTTCTTTGTTGAAATGTTAACTAGAATGTAACCACCTTTTTCCAGTTCTTTGTCCTCAAATTGAAGATCGTCATTAAACTCTTTTATTTCATTTTCAAAGTTTGATTCACTTTCATCGGAAGAAAACACAAAATCGTCTTCACTCTCCGAACTATTTTCTACCGCGGTAGGCGTATCAAAGAGATTCTTTTTTGATAGTTTAGATTGTTTCACTTTTTTGTTGTTTGTTTTTTTTGCTGAAGGTTCCCTTTTATATTTGCCTTTTTCTGCTTCAATAGCTTGTTTCTCGGGAGTGTCCGTTAATATTCTTGATTTACCTTTAACTCGGCCTCTATTCGTACTCTTTCTTGGCTCTGCTTTTGGGTGAGGTCTTACAACCTCTGGTGAAATGACTGTTACAGGCAAAGTGATATCATTAGTGACAGTTCTGTAAGGACTTAGAGCCTGGCTTGTTGTGGGTTGATCTTCTACGGATGCTAAAGGTAAAGGGTTAGTTGCAGTATTTGCCCCACAGATGTCCAAAGCAACATTTTGTTCAATTGACCTATCAGTGACTGCACTGGACACATATTCATCATCAGAAAATATGTTTTCATTTAAGGGTACAAAACCTGACACTTTGAAACCCTTCATTATGTTCTGCGGTGTCATAGACTTAAGGAAAGGATGACAAGAAAGCTCGGCAATGTTGTATATAGTCACAGGTTTTCCAGCATTACCCGGACTGAACATCCAGTTGTTTACTTCCTGATTATAATAAGTTTTGAAGGGGACGAATACTCCCCTGTCAAGTAGTTGTATCTTATGGCTGGTATGAGGATGAAAAGTCATAAGAACAATACCATTATCCCTTGCCAGATCAATAACAGGAATATTTACATGCGTTTCGTGGTTATCAAGGAGCAGGAGTACTGGTTTTTCTTTAGTTGGTTTACAAAGTTGGCTTTAGTTACAAAATGATTAAGAAATTTTACGAATATGGCCTCTGTAGACCAACCAGACGGATTAGCGTCCCCTATTGAACCTGTTGGAGCACCATGCAGCATAAAAGGTTTAAAATTAACCCTTTGGGAAAACAAATAGGGGTGGTATGGTGTTACCTGTTGCACTAGCAGCACAAATCATCGTAACTGTCCCTCTCTCACCCGAAGTTATCCCACCCACTTGTTTTTTACCTTTGCCAGCCAGAATTTTTGGAGGTTCATGAACAGTGTTAAGGCCAGTTTCATCACAGTTCCAGATTTCATTGGGAGCAAATTTGTACCTTTTTAAAAGTTCTTTATAGTTAGTAAAAACTTTAGCTACTGTTTCTTTATTAAACGCAGTGGATCTAGCCAAACTGGTGGCTTGAGGTTTTCTAAGGGACAGTTTGTCACCGTGCCTTTTCCTGAATTCACGAAGCCATTGTTTACCAGCACATTTATTACATTCCCAGGAAGGGTCCTTTTTTTTATTGTTAGCTTTGGCAAAATCATAGGTCAGGAACATGATTTGCTTTTTTGTCAAACCATATTTGCTGCGTCCAAAATGTAATTAACTAGTAAAAGTTCCTCTTCATGACTAAATACGAGCCTGGGCTTTTTTGGACAATATTTATAACTTTTGTCTAATGAGTCAACAGACTTACTCAAATAATAAATCAAAGTAGGCTTTTTAACATCGAAGTGCCTGGCAGCTCCTCCAATTGTCATCTTTCCTTCTCGTACGTTTTTAATGGCATTTTCCAGGCATTCTGAGTCTATCTTTTTCCGCTTCACTCCAGTTTTACTTCTTGGCATTGTGAAAAGATCTTTAAATGTTCAGGCTGGAAAAAAACATGACTGTAGACTAGCTTCATTAAATATACATTTAAAATTTAATTTGTATTTATTTTATGTGTTATGTTTTAATTAATTGCACTTTATCACTAACATTTCGCAAAAATGTAGTTTAACATTAATAAAATAGCATATATTTCAATAAACCTACTGGATACAAAAGATGCTGTACCTTTGACCTGGTCAAAGGTACAACATTAGTACTTCCAGCCATTTTATAAATATTCTCAAAAGATAGGTTATAATATCAGTATCAAACTTTCAAGAGAAGTTACGGGATAAACATCAAATAACAACTCCTCGCTTTTACTTTTCACTGTAGCAAAATAGAAATGTTATAACATAAACAATAAATAAACAAATACTTACTTTTCTGATGCAAAAATGAATTAAATAAAATATCTCCCACGAAAGGCAGCTGTCATTCCCCAATACATACAGAAGTGGTCCTCTGGTGGCAAATCTGTGAACTAGTGCCAGTAGCTTCCCTATACAGCCACTAGATTTC
Source organism: Octonoba sinensis (assembly GCA_038502835.1). Lineage (NCBI taxonomy): Eukaryota > Metazoa > Arthropoda > Arachnida > Araneae > Uloboridae > Octonoba > Octonoba sinensis. The sequence goes on from CM076605.1 coordinate 75,935,870, forward strand.
AGCACATAACTGGTGGTCAGAGGTACAAGATGGTCAAAGGTACAACACCTTCCCCTAACATAGCAATTAATGGGGTAAAATAATTTCAATTTTGGTCTCTCATTTTGTAATTATTGTTATTTTTATTACTATTATTAGTTTTGGTGCCTTATAGCAAGAGGATTGCTTGTTTGTATCATGAGTGTTACTGTAGCTAAAAATTAGAATTTTATTATTGTATTTGTTAGTTAATAATTAAAAAATGGTTTTCTAGTTAAGTCTATCCAGTTATTTCTTATATCTGCAGTGAAAACATTTATTTTTTAATAAAATACATTTTCATTGAACGTTATATGCTTCATTTAAGAAACAAAGTAACACTCATGAGATAAAGTGCCATTAAAATAGTTTAAAAATTTTAAATATGTCAATTTTAATACTATTTTTACTTCTTACAAAGTATTTAAGATTACTTAAACAAGATATTTTAGATTAATTATTGATAAGGATTTTTTTACAGATTGTTTAATAACGGTAACACTCATGAGAAAAACAATCACTTGTCAAGACACTTTTTGAAATATCTAAAATATAAATAAATTAACTCGAAAAAAACTACCTGTTTAGAATGCAGTAAATTATAAGGTATTCATACGCATTCAACTTTTTATGTTTGATGCAACAAAAATTTTCAGATTGTGTCAAACCCAAACCGCCAACAAATTTGAAAATCACCCAAAAAAGAAAACCAAATTTTTGTTATTTACAGTGCTTGAAATGCGGTATGTCAATGGAATACCTACCTCGTATTCACTGACAGTTAATACTGTAACAAGTTCAAAAGCATAATTTGATATACCAAGTGTTGAATCAACACAGATACGCTCACCTCCTAGTTCTTTCAACATCTGTTGTTGAAATTTTGTCATCAGTATCAACATGAAATCTTTTTTTTTTTTTTTTCTAGTTCTGTATGTTCAACATTTTGTCTTTTGGCACCAGAGAGGTCCCCAATTTATAACACTGGTTATAAAATGAAGCACCTGGTGCACATTGAATGTCATAAATTCTTTCCCATGCAAAGCTTGAACGTCCGAAACAAATTCTAAAATTAGTGCATCAGCTTTCTTTAAAATGCTCATAGTAATGGAATTGGCTGTTAGAATGCTTACTGCCGCTACTAATAAATTTATATGGTTAAAAAACGGTTCCTTCAGCAGTCCCATCATTACGGACAGACACATATATAGCAAAAAATTACGCCACTCACAAGCCTTGTACAGATTTCTCTCATTAATTGCTCTAGGAACTCTTCCAACATTTTGAGGTATGATAATTTGTCTCATTCTGTTATTTACTACATCCAAACATGAATCGGAAGAGCCAACATAAAAATCATGTGAATTCTTTGCTGAATCAAACCATGCATTTACAATTTGTTTTGTAACACCTAAAAAAATCCCATGCATAGAGTCGGGTACAAATGCATTCACAACATCAAAGTGTGGAATTGGGAGCAACGGAGAAGGGCCTTTTTATGCCATGTATACTATTTCGCTGACGCTTTGCAGAATCGTTGAATGTTGCTTGATTCATCAGTTTTATAGTTTCTTTTTCAGTTCGATCTGGAAAAAGTAAGGTGTCATGATACACATATTTGATTGTCTGATGATTATTGCCTGTCAAATATCCAGGATGCTTGCAACATGTGCAACCATAATATCCATTATATTGTGTTGAGTTTTGAAGGCAGGGACGTGCAACACTATCTGCACAGCAACATACTGCAAATACATGCAAAGTCTGACTTGGTTCAATAGAAATGCCCTTGGTTGCAAGCTCAGTTGCTTCTTTAACAAACGGGGCCAAAAAAAGATTCATGTCAGGCTCTTTTTTTCCAAACCATAAACCAGAAAGGATCACATTCTTGAATCTAATTTCAGGTTCCAGCTCATTGATAGTAACCAAAATGGGCCACAAAGATCCTTTTGCATTTTTAAAGGCAGCAACGCCATCCACTGAGAATTGTAAGTTAAAAATAAATTGGATTTTTTCTTAAACTTTTTGTATAACTGTCCATCATTTATATCAGTCAAATTTCTGCCAGCATTACTCTCATTGAACTTGGAAACGAATTCAATATTAATCTTTCCAGATTTTATCATATTTTCAATTTGGGTTTTTGTAGAGACTAAGAAAACATGATTTTTCCATATTCCCAGTTGTAACTTGAACTTGGCATACATTACAAAAAACTGATGATTTTTTTGGTCAGATGTTAAGAATGACAAAAAAATGGGGTTTTACAATTTTTTTACTGGCATTAAAATTTTTAAACAGGAGATACAAACTATTACTAATGAATTCTTGGCCAACAATTTATCATGTTGATCAAGCTTTCAATTCCAGTCTGAAACTTTAAATCGTAATGAAAATGCTAAAATCATTGCCATGACATCTTTTTTACTGATGCAGTTTTGGAATTCATATTCAACATTTGACTGGCCATCAGGGAAAGGAAAACTTTTTCTGCCTGATCCTGAAAACAAAAATAATAATAATAATTTGATAATCCTTTGTGTGACGGCAAAAATCCAGCAATGGTATAAGGTAAATCATAATAAAATATTAGTATATACACAATAAAAAACCAGAAACTGCAAACAGAAAGTTAATTGCTTATTTCGTTAATGAAGTAAAAGTGGGTCAAATTTGTTCCACTGTCAGAAAAATCGTACTTTATAGTCACATTGCGAAGATCATTATATTCAAATATGGCGTCGGTAATTGCAGTATATCGGCAAACCTAAACTTGGTTGGAAAGCATGCAACCATAGATTTCGTTCCTTTTGCTTAGATTAGTGTACAGGATTGCCAGAAATAATAATTATTTATTTAGATTGAAATGTCACCAAATTTTGTCATCTGGCACCTGACCACTAAGTAGGATTTTACATGGATTATTATAATTTTAAAAATAACATTATTTTATAACTAAATTTAGAACTTGTTAAATTACCTCCATACTTAATTCATATTCATTCCTAACTTGTTGTTTCAATTGTAACTTAAGTAGATCATAATTATTGTATATTTTTAAACATCAATTATTTCATACAATTTTAATCTTTCATATATAATAAAAAAACTTACACGCATTCCGTGCTGGGTTTAAAAACTCTTTAACGGACCTTCAAAGCCCCATAAAAGTTATATGGTTAGACAGCTTTTGCTCTACCCTTGGCAACGGAAGTTTTCAATTTGAATTTGAGGACTTAATTTCGGAGATATTTCGAATTTTATGAAAAAAATACACCACTTTCGCTCAAAAACTTTATTTACTATGTTGTTGCCATGACAATAGGAAATGTATTTATGAATTAATTATGTTGAAAAAAATTTAATTTGGAAAGATACATATTTAAAAATCTCCAGATAATGCCTGCATTTTTCATTATTTAATAAGTGTGATTAAATTATCTTATTCATTTTGAATAGAACGTTGTAAATTTTAAAAATAATTTAGACATTTATTTGAAGTTCTTGGTTTTAGATTTTTCATTTCCTTTTTATCGATAGCATTACTTTGAAGTTTGCAATTGTTTATTCATGTGTTTTTACACTACCAATATTGCAGTAGATTAGAATATATTTTTCGAAACATTTTGAAATTTTGCACTCGAGCGGTTCTTGGAGACAGTCCATTTAAATTTGAACAGCAGTCAAGTGACGAGGCCGACACATTATTGTATCCAACTCAACCAAATTTTCTTGTTTGATTTTCTCTCCAAATATGTCGCCACGCACACTGAAGTCACTAATTTGTCCCTTTTTTTTTACATTTACTTATTTAGTTTAATTTAGTTTCGTTGTCTAAAAACCAATTTCTTTGAATTAAAAAATGTCCTCACTACTTTTAATTAGGGCTTCGCCAGGACAGATTTGACTAAATATTTTAGAGCATTGGCAAACCTGACCTAACTATCCAAGTTACATGAGTTTGGCGGATAACGACTTGGCATTTGTTTCAAACCAGAGACTTTCATGCATTTGCGTGGTTATATGCAATAATTGCTTCAATTTGAATTAATATCAGCGTAACTGATTCACCAAAAAGATGTTTGATAAGAACTGACTGAGCTTTGGCAATCCTTACTGAGGATAAGTTTGCCCCAACAACTTCGCGAGATTTTTTTTTTAATTATTACACTGAATACAATTGTGTAGCTTCTGTCAAGTATTATTATCATAATTTAAATGCAATTCTACTGATATTGAAAAAGTCAATTTATCAGTATGTATAACAACCTACAGCTTAAATTGCTTTGTATCATAACTACTGAAACCCCAATTTTATTAAAAATGTACCAGTGATCTAATACAAGTTGTTCTCCTTTTTAGACACAGTTTAATAATATACAGGGGCCGGTCTGTTTATTGGCTACTTTTGGCGAGCGTGAAAAACTAACATAGGCTTGCTATACATATCAAGTTGTCTTTAAGTGGAATCTTCGCTATATCATAGCTGTTCCCCTTTTTGTCTTAAGCTTTTATTAAAATTATCTATATTTGCGAACATGGTCGTGTCGCTGGAAAAATTTGAATTCAAATAAGCATACAATAAACAGGGGCTGATATTAAGTCTAACAAATGGTTGAAAACCGATTTACAGAGACCCAGTCAAGCGGGTACGTTTAGCTAGTTTATAAATAAAATAAATTACAATTCTCAGCTATCTTGTCCAAGACACTCTAGTAAAGAGTGCTTTAATTAAATTTCTAAAAGAATGTTTAATTTAAAAAAATTCCCTATTTTGCCTAAAAAACCCGGGTTTTTTTTACAACCCTGAGATAAGTCTTCAATTGTCACCTTATGTATTGGAAAAGTTCTAATCTTATTCATAATTTACTCTTTTAGGACAAATGCGGGGTTACCTTTGGAAAAGAAAAACGGGGCCAGCCGAAACGGAGGTAATTTTAAAATTTGTGGTTTGTTACTGATTCTAGAACACAAAGATTGAAAGGAATTGACATAAGTGAATGAATGAATCAAGTGAATTTAATAACAGTTTGATGTGCTACAAACTGAGCTTAACGACTGAGATTCTGCCAGAGAGTGACTGGATTTCTGAATATGTAAAAAATGAAAAAGTGCTTTCTCCAATGAGAAAAAAAAAAATTTTCGATTTATGTACTGACATTCATTTGAATGTTGTATTAAACAGTGCTGGATTCTTGATAGAAATTGAAGTTTTTTCAAACCATGTGATTACATTTTCCCCGCCGCTTTTAATGATATCATGAAAACATTTTCAACGAATTGCACAAAGTGTTCTTCTCATTTGTTCTACAAGAAAATATGCAGAATCAGACGGAGGTTGAGCCAACCCTCCCCATAGAGAAAATAAGACAATGTTTACAAGATGGAATCACCGGTTGCGTGAATGAATATTTTGGGTGTGAAGGGTGTGTTGTATCACACCCTTCCCAACGTCGGCATCCATGCATGACTTTGACATATCTGAAAAATACAATCAAATGTGTAGTAATACATTATGTATGGATGTTAAAAAATTAACTGCAGCACTTAATGAACATTATATTAGTTTTAATAACCTTGAAAAAAATATGGAATGGGATATTCTTGTTGATTTTGCATCGCACCTGTAAATACTTTCTTTATATATATATACGAGGTGCGACAATAAAGTAATGAGACTGATTTTTTTTTTGCAAGATGTGGCAACCCTGCAGCTTGCGTAGGCTAACTACCTTTGACCTTGATCTATAAGCTGCTTGTAGTCCAAGTGGCACATCAATGCAACAGCTCATTCGTGAGTAGTGCTGTAATAAGTGAACTCGTGTTTGTATCTCTCGTTACAGAAATGGAACAGCAAAATTTGATATACCAAGTGTTGAATCAACACAGATACGCTCACCTCCTAGTTCTTTCAACATCTGTTGTTGAAATTTTGTCATCAGTATCAACATGAAATTTTTTTTTTTTTTTTTTCTAGTTCTGTATGTTCAACATTTTGTCTTTTGGCACCAGAGAGGTCCCCAATTTATAACACTGGTTATAAAATGAAGCACCTGGTGCACATTGAATGTCATAAATTCTTTCCCATGCAAAGCTTGAACGTCCGAAACAAATTCTAAAATTAGTGCATCAGCTTTCTTTAAAATGCTCATAGTAATGGAATTGGCTGTTAGAATGCTTACTGCCGCTACTAATAAATTTATATGGTTAAAAAACGGTTCCTTCAGCAGTCCCATCATTACGGACAGACACATATATAGCAAAAAATTACGCCACTCACAAGCCTTGTACAGATTTCTCTCATTAATTGCTCTAGGAACTTTTCCCAACATTTTGAGGTATGATAATTTGTCTCATTCTGTTATTTACTACATCCAAACATGAATCGGAAGAGCCAACATAAAAATCATGTGAATTCTTTGCTGAATCAAACCATGCATTTACAATTTGTTTTGTAACACCTAAAAAAATCCCATGCATAGAGTCGGGTACAAATGCATTCACAAATCAAAGTGTGGAATTGGGAGCAACGGAGAAGGGCCTTTTTATGCCATGTATACTATTTCGCTGACGCTTTGCAGAATCGTTGAATGTTGCTTGATTCATCAGTTTTATAGTTTCTTTTTCAGTTCGATCTGGAAAAAGTAAGGTGTCATGATACACATATTTGATTGTCTGATGATTATTGCCTGTCAAATATCCAGGATGCTTGCAACATGTGCAACCATAATATCCATTATATTGTGTTGAGTTTTGAAGGCAGGGACGTGCAACACTATCTGCACAGCAACATACTGCAAATACATGCAAAGTCTGACTTGGTTCAATAGAAATGCCCTTGGTTGCAAGCTCAGTTGCTTCTTTAACAAACGGGGCCAAAAAAAGATTCATGTCAGGCTCTTTTTTTCCAAACCATAAACCAGAAAGGATCACATTCTTGAATCTAATTTCAGGTTCCAGCTCATTGATAGTAACCAAAATGGGCCACAAAGATCCTTTTGCATTTTTAAAGGCAGCAACGCCATCCACTGAGAATTGTAAGTTAAAAATAAATTGGATTTTTTCTTAAACTTTTTGTATAACTGTCCATCATTTATATCAGTCAAATTTCTGCCAGCATTACTCTCATTGAACTTGGAAACGAATTCAATATTAATCTTTCCAGATTTTATCATATTTTCAATTTGGGTTTTTGTAGAGACTAAGAAAACATGATTTTTCCATATTCCCAGTTGTAACTTGAACTTGGCATACATTACAAAAAACTGATGATTTTTTTTGGGCAGATGTTAAGAATGACAAAAAAATGGGGTTTTACAATTTTTTTACTGGCATTAAAATTTTTAAACAGGAGATACAAACTATTACTAATGAATTCTTGGCCAACAATTTATCATGTTGATCAAGCTTTCAATTCCAGTCTGAAACTTTAAATCGTAATGAAAATGCTAAAATCATTGCCATGACATCTTTTTTCTGATGCAGTTTTGGAATTCATATTCAACATTTGACTGGCCATCAGGGAAAGGAAAACTTTTTCTGCCTGATCCTGAAAACAAAAATAATAATAATAATTTGATAATCCTTTGTGTGACGGCAAAAATCCAGCAATGGTATAAGGTAAATCATAATAAAATATTAGTATATACACAATAAAAAACCAGAAACTGCAAACAGAAAGTTAATTGCTTATTTCGTTAATGAAGTAAAAGTGGGTCAAATTTGTTCCACTGTCAGAAAAATCGTACTTTATAGTCACATTGCGAAGATCATTATATTCAAATATGGCGTCGGTAATTGCAGTATATCGGCAAACCTAAACTTGGTTGGAAAGCATGCAACCATAGATTTCGTTCCTTTTGCTTAGATTAGTGTACAGGATTGCCAGAAATAATAATTATTTATTTAGATTGAAATGTCACCAAATTTTGTCATCTGGCACCTGACCACTAAGTAGGATTTTACATGGATTATTATAATTTTAAAAATAACATTATTTTATAACTAAATTTAGAACTTGTTAAATTACCTCCATACTTAATTCATATTCATTCCTAACTTGTTGTTTCAATTGTAACTTAAGTAGATCATAATTATTGTATATTTTTAAACATCAATTATTTCATACAATTTTAATCTTTCATATATAATAAAAAAACTTACACGCATTCCGTGCTGGGTTTAAAAACTCTTTAACGGACCTTCAAAGCCCCATAAAAGTTATATGGTTAGACAGCTTTTGCTCTACCCTTGGCAACGGAAGTTTTCAATTTGAATTTGAGGACTTAATTTCGGAGATATTTCGAATTTTATGAAAAAAATACACCACTTTCGCTCAAAAACTTTATTTACTATGTTGTTGCCATGACAATAGGAAATGTATTTATGAATTAATTATGTTGAAAAAAATTTAATTTGGAAAGATACATATTTAAAAATCTCCAGATAATGCCTGCATTTTTCATTATTTAATAAGTGTGATTAAATTATCTTATTCATTTTGAATAGAACGTTGTAAATTTTAAAAATAATTTAGACATTTATTTGAAGTTCTTGGTTTTAGATTTTTCATTTCCTTTTTATCGATAGCATTACTTTGAAGTTTGCAATTGTTTATTCATGTGTTTTTACACTACCAATATTGCAGTAGATTAGAATATATTTTTCGAAACATTTTGAAATTTTGCACTCGAGCGGTTCTTGGAGACAGTCCATTTAAATTTGAACAGCAGTCAAGTGACGAGGCCGACACATTATTGTATCCAACTCAACCAAATTTTCTTGTTTGATTTTCTCTCCAAATATGTCGCCACGCACACTGAAGTCACTAATTTGTCCCTTTTTTTTTACATTTACTTATTTAGTTTAATTTAGTTTCGTTGTCTAAAAACCAATTTCTTTGAATTAAAAAATGTCCTCACTACTTTTAATTAGGGCTTCGCCAGGACAGATTTGACTAAATATTTTAGAGCATTGGCAAACCTGACCTAACTATCCAAGTTACATGAGTTTGGCGGATAACGACTTGGCATTTGTTTCAAACCAGAGACTTTCATGCATTTGCGTGGTTATATGCAATAATTGCTTCAATTTGAATTAATATCAGCGTAACTGATTCACCAAAAAGATGTTTGATAAGAACTGACTGAGCTTTGGCAATCCTTACTGAGGATAAGTTTGCCCCAACAACTTCGCGAGATTTTTTTTTTAATTATTACACTGAATACAATTGTGTAGCTTCTGTCAAGTATTATTATCATAATTTAAATGCAATTCTACTGATATTGAAAAAGTCAATTTATCAGTATGTATAACAACCTACAGCTTAAATTGCTTTGTATCATAACTACTGAAACCCCAATTTTATTAAAAATGTACCAGTGATCTAATACAAGTTGTTCTCCTTTTTAGACACAGTTTAATAATATACAGGGGCCGGTCTGTTTATTGGCTACTTTTGGCGAGCGTGAAAAACTAACATAGGCTTGCTATACATATCAAGTTGTCTTTAAGTGGAATCTTCGCTATATCATAGCTGTTCCCCTTTTTGTCTTAAGCTTTTATTAAAATTATCTATATTTGCGAACATGGTCGTGTCGCTGGAAAAATTTGAATTCAAATAAGCATACAATAAACAGGGGCTGATATTAAGTCTAACAAATGGTTGAAAACCGATTTACAGAGACCCAGTCAAGCGGGTACGTTTAGCTAGTTTATAAATAAAATAAATTACAATTCTCAGCTATCTTGTCCAAGACACTCTAGTAAAGAGTGCTTTAATTAAATTTCTAAAAGAATGTTTAATTTAAAAAAATTCCCTATTTTGCCTAAAAAACCCGGGTTTTTTTTACAACCCTGAGATAAGTCTTCAATTGTCACCTTATGTATTGGAAAAGTTCTAATCTTATTCATAATTTACTCTTTTAGGACAAATGCGGGGTTACCTTTGGAAAAGAAAAACGGGGCCAGCCGAAACGGAGGTAATTTTAAAATTTGTGGTTTGTTACTGATTCTAGAACACAAAGATTGAAAGGAATTGACATAAGTGAATGAATGAATCAAGTGAATTTAATAACAGTTTGATGTGCTACAAACTGAGCTTAACGACTGAGATTCTGCCAGAGAGTGACTGGATTTCTGAATATGTAAAAAATGAAAAAGTGCTTTCTCCAATGAGAAAAAAAAAAATTTTCGATTTATGTACTGACATTCATTTGAATGTTGTATTAAACAGTGCTGGATTCTTGATAGAAATTGAAGTTTTTTCAAACCATGTGATTACATTTTCCCCGCCGCTTTTAATGATATCATGAAAACATTTTCAACGAATTGCACAAAGTGTTCTTCTCATTTGTTCTACAAGAAAATATGCAGAATCAGACGGAGGTTGAGCCAACCCTCCCCATAGAGAAAATAAGACAATGTTTACAAGATGGAATCACCGGTTGCGTGAATGAATATTTTGGGTGTGAAGGGTGTGTTGTATCACACCCTTCCCAACGTCGGCATCCATGCATGACTTTGACATATCTGAAAAATACAATCAAATGTGTAGTAATACATTATGTATGGATGTTAAAAAATTAACTGCAGCACTTAATGAACATTATATTAGTTTTAATAACCTTGAAAAAAATATGGAATGGGATATTCTTGTTGATTTTGCATCGCACCTGTAAATACTTTCTTTATATATATAAAACGAGGTGCGACAATAAAGTAATGAGACTGATTTTTTTTTTGCAAGATGTGGCAACCCTGCAGCTTGCGTAGGCTAACTACCTTTGACCTTGATCTATAAGCTGCTTGTAGTCCAAGTGGCACATCAATGCAACAGCTCATTCGTGAGTAGTGCTGTAATAAGTGAACTCGTGTTTGTATCTCTCGTTACAGAAATGGAACAGCAAAATATTGCGCAACGGTATGCCATTTCTTTTTGCGTTAATTTGGGTGAAAACGCGACGACAACTTATGGCAAGCTTCAGAAGGCTTTTGGAAATGAGGTTACGTCAAGAGCTCAAGTTTTTCGTTGGCATAAAACGTTTTGTGACGGTCGAACGAATGTTGAAGATGAAGACCGTAGTGGACGACCATCAACCTCACGGACCGATGTCAACTTGACCAGGGTGCGGGAAGTTGTACGATCTGATCGAAGATTATCCGTGAAAATGATTGCAGAAGAACTCAACATCAATCGAGAAACGGTTCGTCTAATAATAACTGAAGATCTTGGTATGAGAAAGATTTGTGCTAAAATGGTGCCCAAAAATCTCACAGAACAACAGCGAGAAACACGAAAAAATGTGGCAGTCGATCTTTTAGAGCAAATGGAAATGAATCCAGATTTGTTGAGCCGTGTTATCACTGGTGATGAAAGTTGGTTTTTTCAATACGATCCAGAGACAAAACGTCAAAGTTCGCAATGGTGCTCAAAGGGAACACCCAGACCAAAAAAAGCTCGAATGTCAAAGTCAAAAGTGAAATGCATGCTTGTGTGCTTCTTTGATTCCAAGGGAATTGTTCATAAAGAGTGGGTGCCTCCTGGACAAACAGTTAACCAATATTTCTACAAAGAAATTTTAGAAAGACTTCGTAAAAGAGTTATTCGTGTCCGTCCCAACATTGCTGACAATTGGATTCTGCATCACGATAATGCACCATCCCATACTGCTCTGTCAGTACAGCAATTTTTAACATCAAAACACATTTCAGTACTACCACCCCCCCCCCCCCTCCAGCCACCTTATTCACCAGATATCTCTCCATGCGACTTTTTTCTTTTTCCAAGAGTCAAAATGGCAGTCAAGGGACACCATTTTCAAACAACAGAAGATGTCCAAAAAGCTGTGACGAGGGCCTTGGAGGTTGTTACAGAAGAAGAGTTCCAGAAATGTTATTATCAATGGCAGAAACGCTGGAATAAGTGTGTGCAATCAGAAGGGAATTACTTTGAACGAGATTACACTAAACATGACTAAAACTGTAAGTAAATTTTTTTTTCACATCAGTCTCATTACTTTATTGTCGCACCTCGTATATATATTATTCATTCATTATGTGTTCAATAAATGTTTTATCTAGTTTATTCCATTTCTATGTTTTATTTACATGTTTTATAAACACATACTTTTAAAAATAATTTCAATGTGAAAGTAATTAATAACAAGACAGATGACTTTTAAATAATGCATTTTTAGTAATACATGCTATCCCACTTTACATTTGTTTTTCTCTTCCTTTTCGGTATAAAAACAGGTTTCAAATCTTCAACTGACATATGAGTTGGAGATAATTCCAATTCCAACAAATTTTTATTTTTAACAAAATACTTAGGTACATCCATTTCTTGCAACGAACTTAAAAATTCATTCACCCATGGCACATGAATATTTTTCTTATGACTGAAAATTAAATTTAATAAGTCGGCAATGTTTGTATGATCAATTTTCTGATTTTTATAAATGACTTTTCCTTTTTTATTCCATGTCAGAATATCAGAGTGTCTTTTCATAATGTGCATCAAATTTCTTGCTTGAAGCAAATATTGCTTATTAATACTGTTTAATATTGTCGACTCATAATCCTTCGAACTTTCTTCTTTCTTTCTCACATCTTCCTTTTCATTATTTTCTTGAGATGGCTGCATCCGTGGAGAGTTGTATTCCGTCATCTGAATCTTCTTTTGTAAAATATCATTATATCTCTGTATTTTTTCATGTTCTTCTAAAGAGCTGTTTAATATTTTCATCATTTCTTTATCCAATTCGCTGAGTTGTTTTGGTGTAACAACATATTTATTCACCAGTTTTTCCGGTACGAGTGCAAATTTCTTAGCGTGTTCCATTGATAAGGGTGGATAATAAACTGGTTGCTGCAGGAATTAAGAAATTTAAAAATCCACCTTTTTGAACGACTAATTTTCGCTTCGTAGATAAAGCTAATTAAGCATTGTTCTAAAAGAGATTCTTTTTATCTCTAGATTCCAGCTCCAACATCTAACTTGATGCAAGAGTGTGACATTCTTCCTGAGAACGATTGGATGAGCGATTTTATGAAAACTTATGCCTTCGGGGAAGAAGAAAAAAAAAGCGTTTCTATAATTTTTGTGGGGAAACAGTTTTAAGTGTGGTATTAACATCTACTTCATTTTGTGTTGAAATAATTAATATTTTTTCAAATCATTATATCATAATCACCCCTGCTGCATTTATTGAGTTTGTAGGCAAAACTTTCAGACTTTAATTTTATATATAAAAACAGTAGTTTCATTGCTAGAAATGAAGTTCTAATTTTATCCGTCGATGGGCTGTGTAAGCTACGACAACTTAATGACGATCTTCAAGTGTCAAGTGAAAGTTATATTATCTGAGGAGGTTTGGGATCATTTTCAAAAAAGCAAAGAAGACATTTTTGAAAAAATGCAAAATGTATTCATCACATTCGTTTTAAGAATGCATATGTCTATCGAATCGCAATCGATTGGCTTATATAGCGAGAGAAGATTAAAAAGATGATTACGAAAAGCAATCACCGATTGTGTATCTAACCACTATGAATGTAATGGATGCATAGTCTCTCATCCCTCGCAAAGGCGGCATCCATGTATGAACTTAAGTACATCTGAAAAATATATGCAAATGAATTCAAATATTTTACTGTGTATTGATATGAAAAAATTGAATAACTCATTTGTTAAAAATAATATAACATTTGATAATGTCAATGATAATATAAATTGGCGAATGATAACAAATTATGCTACAACACTCTAAGTGATTGTTATTTTTATTATTTTTTTTATTTTATGTTGAAATAAACACAAGTTTTTTCATTGATGTAATGTCTGTTTTATTACATTCATGAGATTTATATGTTTAGCTGTTATATTTAATATTTTAAATGGTTTTTTATATAAATTTATATATATTTAATGCGATTCTAGAAATTAAATTTAAATAGTATTTTATTTGTACTTTTTTTTTCCATTTCGAGAGTTTTTCGTATTAATTTTAAACATTTTGCTATAGAAAACTTTTGTTTTTTTGTAAATTTAAGTATTTTTATACTTTTTACGAGAAGTATTACCCTCTTGTATATAGCACTTTTCTATTTTTATTAGAAGAATCTTAGTTTTGCAGTGCTAGTTGAAAGTTGAGGGGGCGTGGCAGGCGCGGGGGGGGGGGGGGGGCGTGGCGCGTTGCGCCTGCTGGCGTAGAATGCCCCCTATATCCCTACTAGCAACCCTTGCGGAGCACTATAAAGTGGGAAACTTGGGTCGGTCTTTTTTTGCAAAAAATACAATTACTGTTTTGATTATTTTATTAAAAAAATGTTGGATTATTATTTGAGAAAATTATTCTCTCATTCGTAACTTTTATTACAAATTCATTGAAAATGTATGAACGCAAAAGACAAGCAGCAGAGGGGGAAATTAATAGGATACTATTCGGAGAAACTAGTGATAGTAAACTTTCATCAGAGGATGTCCGATGGCTTGTTAATGATGATTTCATTGATGGAATTGATAATCGTAGCAGTGACGAGGAAAGTAATGAAAGTCAAGATGAAGACAGGACTTCAGACAGTTTGACAAAATTGAACTGTCAAATAAAGTCCTTGGAGGAGGTCCAATGCACAATTTGGCTCCCGGTTCTTCCATTTTATTTTTCCATTTACTTTTTACCTTAGCAATGATGGAGATAATTCTGCAAAATACTAACAAATATGCAAAATTTATGAAAGCTTTGCACCCATCAAAGAAGGCTTTCCAAAAGTGGACCCCTATTGCAAGTGTTGACGAGTTGTGGGGATTTCTCGCTTGCATCTGTGCAATGGGAATAAATAAACTGCCCAGGTTGAAAGATTACTGGTCTGAAAATCCCATACTTGGAAACAGCTTTGTAAAATTTATTATGTCGAGAGACCGATTCCTACACATTTTACGATGTTTCCATCTCTCAAATAGGGAAGATGAAACAACATCAGAGCATCCTAATTGATGCAAAAGCTAGACCCTTTTACGATTGAAGTCAAATCAAATTTCAGTCGATATTTTACAGCGAATAAAAATCTTTCTGTTGATGAGGCGTTATTGAAGTATAAAGGTCGCTGTGGAATCATCCAGTACATGCCGAATAAACCAGCTCAGAGAGGAATAAAAGTTTGGATGCTTTGTGACTTTCTAAGTGGATATGTAATGCATTTTGAGGTGTACTGCGGAAGCAAAGGCCACATGGAGCGTACTGAATACGGCTTGGGATACGATGTGGTAACATGTTTGACAAGAACATTAAAAGAAACCGGCCATCATCTTTGTTTTGATAGATATTTTTCAAGTGTTCCATTAATGGCTAGTCTTTTTTCCGCTGTTCTTTACAGTTCGAGAACTGTTCAAACAAACAAAAAATCCCTGCTGAACATCTCCCTGCTTGTTTGGGAAGCATCAAATTAAGAAATGCCGGTGATAGCAAATCATTTCAGTGCGAAGAGCTGCCTAACCTGACTTGCACTATTGGAAAAGACAAAAAAGAAATTTGTCTTTTATCTACTGTATCCGAATACAAAAATAATGAAGCATTTCGAAGAGTAGGAGGGACAAAAAATACTGTCTCACGTCCAACTTCATTTAAATCCTATAATAAATATGTCATATCCTATAATATATAATAATGTTCCCGCTCAAATTTGGCGTACATAAGTGGTCAATATAGAGAGGTGGTCAACTTTGCAGGTTTTACTGTATATATAATATATATATATATATATATCAGGGGCTAAAATTCGAATTTTTCAATTTTTTTAGGGAAACGGTGTTTTTTTAATTAAGGATCTTAGAAATTCGGCCGGGCATCCCGCCCTGAATTTTAGCCCCTATATATATATATATATATATATATATATATACAGGGTTCATACTCAAAAGGGAGAAATTTTTTCCCTGACTTTTGCAGGTTTTCCAGGTAAGTTTTCATTAAATTCCAGGTATAAAGAGTTAAATTTTACGGTAAATGTGGATAAATCTCAAAATTTGTTACTATTATGCATACTATTATTTAATTGATCTACAAATAGAACATAAATAATCAGAACTAATTCATGCATTTAAATAACAATAAAAAATAACACAACAAATTGGAATTGGTTTTTCCATTAAAATAAATTGATTAGGCCTAACTTACAGAGAAAAGAAAAACAATTTAAAATATAGTATCTAAATTAACTTAGACAGCTCAGCTATGTGATTATCTATATTTGATGTTTGTTTAGCTATCTCATGAGACAGTTTTGCTTTCTTTTGTTTTAACATTTTAATTTCTTCTGCTGCTTTCCTCTTATTAATTATTTTTTCATCTTGTTCTTTTGTCATTTTCTACTGTTTTTCCAGAAAATCATGGTACCTCACTCTAGCCATCTTAACATGGTTGAGCATTTCTTTCGTTACTTTAATATTTTGTAAACCTCCTAAAGCTTTCACACCATCATAAACTGTCCTTAAAGCAACCAAAGGTCTTTCACAAAGATTTTCAATCAGCATTTCTTTATTAATTGAAAATCCTCTCTCAACAGCTGCATTTCCATTGGAGAGGATTAAGACAATTTTGATGACTTTCCAAAGATCTTTAAATGTATTGTCTTCTCCTAACAAATTTCGATAAAATACATCTGTTCTGCTTTCATTGGATGAAAATGTTTCGAAAGATTCTTTCAATTCAGATTTTACCTTCACACAAAGAGTACTAAACTGTTGCTTAGCACTATCTGCTTCATTAGATGTCAAATATTTTTTATCATATAGCAGGCTTAAGAGCTTGGTCATTCGCTTTTCAGAGAGCATAGTATTTGATGCAAGAAGCCTTGGACTAAGACAAGACAAATATTTTACAATAGGAAATTTTAAGGGGGAACGCTCTAATATTTTACTTGAAGTGGCTCTTAAAAATTCTCTGCAGTCATGCCTGAACTGCTTTTTATCAGTTTCACTTGTAGATGACTTGGCCAACAGACCTGAGGCAGCAATACCAATATCAACATGAAATATACTACAAACATTAGTTTTATCATTTAAATCAACTTTTAAAAGTCCTTCAGCAGTTGATGCAGCATCTAGAAAACTTGGCTTTATAAATCTTTTCATCAATTGATGAACAACATTGTATATATCTTCATACATAAATGGAATCAGGATCGCTGGTCTGATATTTTTTCAAAAAAGGCAACAAAAGGGACGCAAGTTTTTTTAGGACGGGTACAATGCCTGGTGGTAGAACAAAATTTCAGGTGAAATGGCTAGAATGCGTGGATAAAAATAATGAAATTATTGGCAATTGATGCACAAAACGAAGAAATGAATGGGAGGCATATTGTTTATTTTGCAATTGCTCAGTGTCAATAGTAAATGGTGGGATATCTCAACTTCTTCAGCATTCTGCAAAAAATAAACATGTCTCAGCAGCAAAGCAACAAAAAGGCCAAACAACTTTAACTTATTCTAGAAAGGATACAGATGATGTACCAAAGTCATTGAGTTTTGATAAGAATGTGACACGTGCAGAAGCATTGTGGGCTCTGAAAGTTGTAATGTCGAATTACTCATTTTCATCTTGTTCTGATATTGTGCCCCTCTTTAAGGAAATGTTTCCTGAAAATGCAGTAGCCAATGGCATGAGCTTAAGTGATAGAAAAATTTCTTATGTAATTACCTATGGTCTTGGTCCTTTTTTTCATGAAGAAATCTTATCTGATTTGCATACTGCTCTAGCAGCAGGTAGTTACTTTACATTAGCATTTGATGAGACAACAACAGCCCAATTAAAAAAGCAATTGGATATTTTAGTGAGGTTTTGGAGTCCAAAGTTTTCTTTGGTGATATCTGGTTATTTAACTTCATTATTTTTTGGCCATGCAAGGGCTGAAGATATATCAAATGGAATTCAGCAGGTTTTAAAAACCAACAATTTGCCTTTAAATAAGGTGTTAATGTTAAGTATGGATGGACCAAATCTCAATTTATTAGTGTCAAAAAAATTAAATCAAGAACTACTGAATGAGGGATTTCCAGAAATGATTAATTTGGGGACTTTGCATAAAGTACATAATTGTTTTTCAAAATGTTTAGACATTATACCTTTAGATGTGGATGAATTTGCGACGGACATGTTTTCTTTCTTTAAATCAAGTGCAGCGAGAAGAGAAGATTTAAAAAACATAGAAACTCTTTTGCAGTGAAGAAAAATTCCTGTTGCGCCATGTGAGCTCTCGCTGGCTGACATTGGGTACAGTAGTAGACAGGATCTTACTCCTATATCCTGCATTGCAGGAGTATTTTCTTCGCTCTCTTCCGAAAGCAAAAAGTACATAGTGAAATCTCCAGAAGAATGCTAGATATAAACGTATATCTTCTGCATTAAAAGATCCTCTGTCTTTAGTCTACCTAAATTTTATTTCATCCATCATTCCTCCTTTAGAAAAGTATTTAAGCTTATTTCAGACTGAAGGCCCAGTTATTCATTTAATGTACAGCAAAATGAACTGCTAGGTTCGTTCAGTATTGCTTCGTGTATTAAAAGAAGCAGTTATCGGAAATTTAGAAGGCAAAGATCTGTTAAGTATCGACTTGGATGATTTTGCAAATTACCGACAATTGAAGGACATCAATATTGGTGAAGGAACTCGACGAGTAATTGCAAAAATTGATGATAATAGCTCAAAGGATGCGAGGAGGTCAATGCGTACATTCTTATTAACACTTTGCAAACTTCTGAAAGAAGCTTTGCCTCTGACAGATATGTTTTTGAAAGACTTGGAGTTTCTTCATCCAGCAATGAAAAGTGCTAAAACTGAAAATACAATAAGACGCCTATGTACATTGTTAAAACCTTTAAAGCTTGATGTCCATGATGTAGATAAAATTGTTCATGAATGGATGATGTACAAAATTGACTCTGATGTTGATAGTTTTTCTAAACAGTTTTCTAGCTCAAGCAACAAAACCCAACGAGTTGATGAGTTTTGGAATAATGTATTTGGTATTAAAGATAGAATTAATGGGGAGTTCAAATTCACTAATTTGGCCATTCTTGTCAAAAATTGTCTTTCATTAGCTCATGGTAATGCAGATGCTGAAAGAGGATTTTCTGAGAACAAATCTGTAATTACTGAGCATAGAACGTGCCTCTCTGAGACTACTGTTATCGCAATTCGACATATAAGGAATGCTGTTAAAAGGCATGGGGGTGTTCTCAACATACCTATTACTCTCAAACTCTTAAATTCAGTGGCAATGTCGCATTCTTCATATGTAGCAGCAAAAGAAGCTGAAAGAAATAAGGCAGAAAAAAACGAAAAAAAAAGAGCTCTAGAAAAAGCTCATGAAAATCAGGAAAGAGAAGCAAAAAAAATTAGAAAAGAAGTTGAAGAAAGAATTAAAGAAATAAATGCAAAAATTAAAAATTTACAAGCAGATCTTCTTTTTGCTGAAAACTGTTTGGCTGAAGGGAATCTGCGTTTACAAACATCGCTGAAATCAAAAAATCTAAATGATATGAAAATTGCTTCCACAATGATTGAAGCTGGTGCATCAAAAGTGAAAGAAATAACTAATCAGCTTAATAAAACACATGAAGAGAAGTTTAAATTAAATTCGTCGCTATTACAGAAATAAAAGCTAAGAACTTATTTCACTTAACCAGTGGTCGCAGTTGCCCCATATTTGTCCTATTATTTTAGGTCATCCCATCTGTCCTGTCCTGTTTTTTTTTTTTTTTTTTGAAATTCTGTTTTCATCTTTTTTTTTTAGTGCATCTTCATGTTCTGTTTATAACGGAAAAATGATGTAATTATCAAAGGGTTCTATTGTGAGGAAAATATGATTAAGAAATTGCAAAAAATTTCCTTTGCTGCTTTACCCCCATCATTTTTAATTTATCTAAACGTTCCACGATCATGTAACGAATATGGACCATCACAGCCCTATCAAAAATATTCTATTTTAAATTTAAGAAAATTATCTTTATCCATCTGACACCTACATATTAAAAAAATGTGATTACCAGATGCAAAAAGCATCTGCTATGGAAATTGTATTTTTTTAACTTTCAATAATTCTTAAGTTTTGTTAAAAGACGAATAAACAAAATTCCATTTTATTTTTATTAAAACCTTTTTTTTTATTTTTTTAATGGAAGCCAAGTACTTCTTAAACATTTCTCTTTTTTTATTATAATATAATTAAATGTGTTGTTGAAATGCGCACTTAGTCTTGCAAAAAAATGGCTGAAATAATTTTACAATAAATCTTTTTACTTCTAAACTGTATAATTAATATCTTATTAGTTTTTCCCCCACTTTAACATATTTTATTTAGAAGCATACATTATTGTGCATCAGCATCACAAATTGAATTCATAACAAAAAAAAAGTAAGATTTCAATGGGTTGTTGGTTTTTGACCTTTTTCCAGATACTATAATCCATTTTCGTTGTTTTTGGTAACTTCTTGAGAATTTTGTAAGTTTAGATAATTGTAGGTAAGGTTTCTTAGCTTTTTTTGTTCACATTAGTACGGCAGGATCAGAAAAAAAAAAAATTCTTCACTGTTTTGATTCATTGAATTACTTTTATCTTAATACAAGGAAATGTAAACAAAAATTATGGGGAAAACAAAAAATATATATGAAATGTTAATTATTTTTATTTTAAGCTCTATATTTTTTAATTAGTGAAAAATTCTGCTTTTTTTCGGGGCCTTTGCTGCAATCACTGCTTCTTTATTTTTTGTGTGGAAATTATATGATCATATACCATGCAGTTTTTTTATTTCATATTTTCAGTTTTTATATTTTGTAACTTGCTGATTTTTGAAGATGTGATTTTATTATAATGCTTACAAAATTTAGCGTCATATGATCTGCTCCTGTTTGTGATTTCTAGTTTATTAAGACATTTCTTACAGAAGCTTTAAATGTGGTAGGTATTTAATCTATCTTTCCCTTATTGTAAGAAATGCAAGTTTTTCTTTTTTTTTGTTTTGTTTTATTTTGTTTAAAAGTGATACTTGGAAAGATATATATTTGGTTTTATTTTTAAACTATGCTGTTATGCATTGCACAATGCCTTAGGGACATCATTATAGCTCTAGAAACCTTTCCGTTTTTTCATATTGTGATTCCTTTTTTCCTTTTTTTTCTTCCAAATTTTCACTTCTACCCCTGTATAACTTTCTTTACATTCGGGTTAAATTTCCTTCCACGTTAACTTGGAAAGTCTGTTGAAATTAAGAGTTTGGTGCTCCATTTTTAATGTTTCGTTTATATGTTCGGGAGAAAGTTTTCTATTGTCATAGTAAGCTAAGCTTTCTTCAACAAGCTGTCGCTGTTGTTGGTTGGTATTGATTTCTAAAGTCCGTTCAGCTACAAGAGGAAATGGTTCTTCCCACACATCGGTATCAGGAACTGGTGTTGTATCAGGCAAACTTGTCGCAAAAGTAGACGATGCCGAATTTGCTTGTTCCAATAATCTATAAATTAGTAAAGAAAAAAACTCAAGTTTCAAATGGCAACGAGAACGAACAGTTAGTAAATATCTTTTTTTTTTTTACATTAAAAAATTGGATACAGAGAAAGACGCTTCCGTAAAAATTGTCAGGGTGGCAATAAAATTCAAGAAAAAAAAAAGCCCTGATATTTCCCCGATTTTACTCAAAACGTTTGCGACTTGATTCAATATGACATTTTGATTTGTTGAACATAAAATTGCCGAACATTTTGAATATAAATATCCTGCTCTATATTATAAGTAAGAATTTTTGTAGCTCAAATTTAAAATATCCGAGATTGGACAGAATTTTTTCAGAAATTCACCACAGAACTTTGATTTTTATAGTTTTCTGAGTAATTTTCTGATTTTTGTAAATGTTTTTCAAATGCCCTGATTTTTTTTCCTAATATTTCCAGAAATAAAAAATTCCATGATAAATCTGATTTCCAGGTTCAGTTGTCACCCTTATTGTGGCATATTTATAGTTTTCTGAGTAATTTTCTTATTTTTGTCAAAATTTTTCAAATTCCCTGATGTTTATTTCTGGGAATATTAGGAAAAAAAAATTCCATGATAAATCTGATTTCCAGGTTCAGTTGTCACCCTTATTGTGGCATATTTATCCACAAAGATTTTTAAAGGCGTTTCACTTATTGTGTTACACACAGAACATTTATTCAGAAACCAAAAATGGCCATAGCCTTTTGATTCTGGTGGCCAAAGTGTATTAGGTATGTCCGTTTTACTTTGATTTCCCCCTTTGATAAAATAAATTGAATTGCGATTTTCAAATTATTCTGTGTGGTTGATCAAGTTAAAGTTAAGGGTCAAGGTCAAGTTAAAGATATATTAAAAGATAAAACACATTCGATAATTTTTGCTCTCAAAAAACACGTGAACAAACAAACAAACTTTACTCCACTGGAAGGGAGGATTTTTTTCTTAAAAATAAATTCCACTCACCTCTTGTCAGTTCTTGGTTGTGAAAGATTTCCTGATGCCTCCTGAGCCTGATGATGTTGGTTTTTCTCAGTGTAGGGGATAAATGGACCATCGCCTTCTTTAACTTCGACAACTTTGTTTTAAATAATCATGTTGTTCTTAATTTGTATCTTTTTTTTTTTTTTTTTTTTGCAATGTTCGGGGCCACTTGTCTTGCCGGTGCACGTATTGCACATAATTTCCAAGCATTTGTATTTAAACATTTTTTAAAGTATTCCAGGCATCGGTTGAAGAAAATGCACTATTAAACACAAACTTTTCCTGTCCTTCCAATCTTTCCACGAGACGAGAATAACACCATTCCAAGCAAGCACAAACTACTTCATCCATCCATCCATACAAAGGAAAATGCTGATTCGTGACTGGTTGGCACAAAATATCAGAAGAGTCGTATGTATTTTGTCAAAGGGGAGGGAACGATTGACCGTGGGACATTGGCTCCAGCGGAATTCCAACAACAGCAAAGGTTGGAAGGCGGTTTTGAAAGATAAGAAAAGAAAAGCCGGTTTTTGGTCTATAGTAGGGGTCTTCAACCCGTGGCCCGTCGAAGGTATTTTAGTGGACCGCCAACCCTTTTGGATGAAATGAAAATGAAACTTTCAGAAAAAATAAAAATAATAAAAGGGCAAAGAAAATGGCTGAAAAGGAATCAAAAATTCACTTTCAAAGATAATACGAAGCTGTGCGAAAGCAGGAACTCGCTCATCTACTTGTAGACTTTTTTAGTCTTTCGTGAGAATAAAATTTTCATGGAAATTTTCTGCTCGTCATACTCATTGAATTCACTACGTTCAATCTGAACTAAAATTAGAAGTAAAAGATTTTCAGTGTGACTCTGAAAAATATAGGTTTTTTGATTGACTTTTATTAGAGCTATGTTTCCGAAACGAGTATCCAGGAGTATAAATACGTAAACATGTACTATTCATGGCTTCTATCTTTAGTAGTACCTACGTGTGGGTAGTGCCGGATCTAGGGCGGGGGGGGGGGGGAGCAAGCTGGGGTCCGGGTTCTGGGAGCGGGAAATTCAACTGTGATGCACAGAATAAGATATAATAATAAAGAAAAAAAGATGAAGAAAGAAAGGAGAAAATAAAATTTTAAAAATGAAAAAATATATTTAATTAGGAAAATTTAACTTTTGGAAAGACAGAATTAAAAGTTTTAAGTTAAAGTTAATTTTTTTTTCCCTAATATTTTGCAGTCCGAAATGCGTCTCCTAATGCCTCACAACGCACCAGTTTGCACATAGTTTTCAAAATTTTCCCCGGGGGAGAATCCTCCGGACCCTTTTCAACTGTCACTTTATATCTCCAGTTAAGGGGGGGTCCAGTGAAGAGCGCTTTATATGGCTCTACCCCCCTAATAATGAGCTGAAAATGCCATGCCGTGGGAACAAATTTATCCAGAAAATGTTATGAGTTCGTTACTGTTATTGTTTTAATTGTCAATTGATTTTTTAGTACTGTCATATAACATGTCACTTTATAATTAAAAAAAGTGCAAAGTAATATTTCTTCGGGTGGTCATTGAACCTTACTAATTTTTATAAAATCCACTCTTAAAATTTCTGTCTGATGCTACTTTTTTCGACAATTTGTGGCCCACCGATCTTCATGAGCCTATTGATGTGACCCGCGGACTTAAAAGGTTGAAGACCCCTAGTCTATAGCATTTGCCAACCCTGATAGAAGAGACAAATATATAACTATTTTACAATGAACTTCCTTTATAAGTACGCAAATAACTTATTCGAATATTTCACCACTTTTATTATTCCCCCTCCCCCCAAATTTTACTGGTAGCGCAAGTTGCGCCATGCTACCCCCCCCCCCCTGTGGACACCCCTAATAATAATGTTAGCAATATAATAATGATAATTGAAATAATAATGACATAGTTGAGAACGTAACATACATCTTAGATTCATCCAAGCTTATCCAAATCATATTGAACAGCTTACTCTTATTTCTTTTTAAGATGCTCTTTCAGCAACTCTAAACCGTCTACAATTCTATGAATCATCTCCAATGGAAAATTAGACCTGTTGCGAATGGTTTCCCCACCATCCGTAGACCTGCAAAACCCGATGTACATCAGCAGGTTTCGGAAGAGCTTTGTTTCTATAATATAGCCTTTGCTTAGATAGGCGCTAAACGGCTCTATAGCAGAATCGGTTTCTATTTCAGTCGATAAATTGTAAGTTATATATTTTTTCTTCTACTACATGATCTTATTGGTAGATAGTGTATGAAGGTAGCTTTTTCTCGCTAAATACATAATATTCTTGACTGGTATAACTTGTGGGGTTTTTTCTCTCTGTTTCTCCTCGTGTTGATTTGAGAATAGTGAAAATGTGTTTACATGGATATAAAAATGAAGTGTGCCTCTAAACCAGTGCTCCGCAACCTTTTCTCACCTACGACGCACCAAAATCCATTCTAGAATTCCGCGGCACACCAAAAGCTAAAGTATATAAGTATTAATTGATACACAAATTTTACAATGAATGTTTTTTATTTGAAAGGTATACATACATAAAACCATAACATATTTATTTCTACGCAATCATAATAATTATTAATGTGATACCTGCGCTTGTTTCAATGAACACAAAAGTTTTATATTCGGCTCAATATTTGACAACGCAACCCGAAGTTCTTGGTTATCATTTTTAATTAATACAAGAGTTGAAAAACTTTGCTCACATAAATACGTTGTCGAAAATGGAAGTAATGTCAAGATTGCTTTGTAGGAAATGTGAGGGTATTCTTTTTTAACGTAAATCCAGAAAACATCTAATGGAACTTCGGAGAAGTATAATTTTATAGTCATGTCATTATTTGAATCTGTAAATTCCTCTCGAATTTGTAGCGGTAGTGCTTCCGTAGAATTTATTGCATTGGTTGCAAAAGGATTTCGAATCCAATCGTATTGTTCCGTACTAATAGAATAAAAATATTGATCAAATCTCTGCTGAAGCATACCTAAATGTTGTTGGACCAGATCCACAATTAATTGGTTGTTTTCAGTTGTAATATGATTGGTCCTTTGGTACATTTCCAAACATCCTTTTTGCAACTCTTTCTGCCAAAGTTCGAGTTTTTTAATAAATCCTTGTAAGCACGTCAAAATATTCTCATTTCGACCTTGCATTTTTTTATTAAGTTCATTCAAATGCTCGAATATATCAGCCATGTATGCAAATTTGGCTATCCAGTAATCATCATCCAGGTGCTTGCATATTTCGATCATATTCCGTGTTAAAAGAAATTCACGCACCTCGTCAGGAAGCTCAAATAATCTAACCAAAACTTTGCCTCGGGATAGCCAACGAATTTCTGTATAAAATAATAAGGATTCATATTCGGCTCCCATTTCTGCACAAAGTATTCCAAAAATTCGCGAATTTATGGCTCTTGATTTAATTAAGTTTATGATTTTAATGCATTGATTCATAGCGTTCAAAAGTTTTTCCGGCAAATTCTTGACCATCAATGCTTCTCGATGTATGCAGCAGTGTGTAAATTGTACCGTCGGATTTTTTTGTTTTACACAAGAGACAAAACCTTTTTTACTACCCGTCATTGCCGCAGCGCCATCCGTGCAAACAGCAATGCAGTTGCTCCATTGAATATTACATATTTTGAAGAAATCATCGGTTACTCGAAAAATTTCTTCACCGGTAGTTCGCTATGGAACCTCCTTACAAAATAAATGTTCTTTAAGGGGACCCGAACCGTTTTGAGGCGGCCAATTTGTAGTCAACTTTCTTCAAGCGTTACTCCTCAGCCATAAGGAATTTTGCTTCGCGGTTTTTTTAAATTTTTTTTAAGTAGGTCTTTCTCTATATGTAGACCAAATTGTATCCAAAAATATTGAATACTTATTTTTTTATTCAATATCAAAGTTTTTTACAATTTCACAACTCCCGGAACATTTTTCTCATAATCCATTCAAGATTTTATTGATCTTATTTTTTTTTTTTATTTGTCACATCTTATAATGAATTCACAACCAGGGATATTTAAAAATTTCACTTTATAAAAATCTGGTCAGCTAAAAACTTTTCGTAGTGAATACACAACATTAAAAAAAAATTGTTTTTTTGTAGGTTGTTTTCAAAATTTTGAAAAACCCTTGGTTGTAAATGTAGGCCTAATATATCCAAATCATATGCAAAAAAAAGTATATTGATTCATTTAGCCGTTTTCGAGAAAACGGTTCCAAAAGAGGAAAAAATGCAACTTTTCAGGAGAGCCGATTTAATCCAGAAGTTCAAATTTCCCGCTATTTCCGGGCTTTTTGTTCTCTTAGTTCGATATTTCCATGCTATTAATGCCATCCGATGAAACGGATAGCAAACAATGTTTTCTCCTTATAGAAGAACATTAAATACAAGATACCACTACTTTAAATAAAGAAACAATCATATATTTAAGAGAACCTCGATTAGTCATTCCCGCATCTATCGTTTTCCCGTATGCATTGTCTTGTTTTTTAACGACTTATCGAAACCGTCTTGCTTAAAAAAAACCCGCATCCATTATTTTCCCGTACATATTGTCTGAAATTATTTTTACGTGAGAAGCGATCGATCGAGGTCTGCTTATATACATATATATTTGACTAAAATTTTTAAAAATCAGAGCTTACATAACGACTATAAATGTTTACTGTGACAAATACCTAGACTTTTATTCCCATTACTTTAATCACCATTAGTTAAAAAAGAAATAGAAAATATTCAGAAAAATTAATTTAATAATAAAAATAATAGTAAAATGAATACCACTTTTATGTCCGACCAAAAACTTGTATTCTCAAACAGCACAAAAAATTTATTTTAAGAATACGAATTTTGGAAAATGAATATTTAATGGGTTTTAACTGTTCTTTTTGAACAATATGAAAATTGTGCTAGGTAAAAATAATAACATCCACATTGTAAACAGGAAGAAAACAACTCCATGAATAGAAAAAATAGCTTTTATTACAAAATTGAGAAAAATGCTTCATTACACAAAAAGCTAGAACTCTTTGATTGTTTTTTCATTAACATTTAATTGCTATTACAGATTAAAACAATGTTCAAAATTACTAGCACTTATTTATACATACAAAAAAGTAAAAAAGAAATTTAGAGCATGATTTATAATCAAGCTGTACGGGCTGCATGACTAGGGAAAGAACTTGATCTCATGTACCTTTGTTATAAGTTACACTTTTTAACATCATAATTTTAAAATTAACTTCTATTTAAGACGAGAGTGGAATTTCAACGTACAAAGGAAATTGTGAGCGCAATGTAGTTTTTAACCCGAGTTTCCACCTTGAGAGAAATTGAGCGATAATATAAAAAAAAAAGTCAAAACCAATATATAAAGTAAGAAATCTGGTATATTAATGAGTTAAACATAAATTTTTTGACCGAGTCTCAATTTTTGTAAGTAAATGCCTTATTGAAGCGAAACTTCAATTCATTAAAATACTACTTCGGAACGTTGACAGGAATATAGATATGAGATAATACGATTACTATGATACCTATTATTTTATCTCTATGGATAGGAATAACAATTACTAAATGGGAAGCGTAAAAAAAACATAAATGCAGTAATAAATTGTTTAAGAGTGGGGACAGATTTCAAATACTCAAACTTCCCAGTTAATTATTAAGCGACGCATTAAAGTGGATTTTACCGAGAGGGACGATTTGCAATCTTGCCATCTCTTCAATCTGGAGTTGCACGGATATCTCACTAAATGTCGCCTAACTGATATTGGATTCGGCATCTCATTTTGTCGCCAACTTAAGACGTCATAAAAGTTTGCATTCCGTTTCATTAATTCTTTTTATGTTGAAGTTTTGCTTTCATCGCGCCAATAAATGTAATATAACTTCAAAAATTTTAGTATTTTTTAGCACAATTTAAGTACTATCTTAGTTAAGTTCAAAAACAAAATAATAAGAATGCATATAAATCCACAGATATCAACTAGAAAAATATGTGCTTTAGATAGCATAGAACTTACAGGATTATATTTAGTCAATTTGAAGATTCTGACGTGGAATCGTTGTCTTCCATTAATTACAACAGTGTTTCCTCTGTTGGGAAACAGAAAGCCGAAACTTTTGGGCGAGTTGTATTAATTCCCTTTCAAGCAGTACATTTGTTAGGCATGGTTGATGAATTTATTAAACTTTTAGAGTTACTTAAAAATAATAAATAACATTTTAAAATGTATTCTATAAACATTCAAAATTACACAACCATTTCTGTAAACAAAATATTACAAGCCATCCGCCTTCTCTCATAGTAAATCCACACTGATAGGACAGCAATAAAATTGGCAATAGACTGTTGCTTTTCATGTATCATTAATAGCCAGGAATTATCTGTTCTAAAAGACGTCATAACGCACCGCCTCATGCTCGATTGCTAACCCAAGGCTGAACTTGATCGTTAACTGTTTAACTGTTATTCAGGCTGTTTCATTTGGCCATAAATGAAGGGACAAAAATTGGGGTCGGCACTCAGCGCCATCTATTCAACTTTAAGGCTTTTTAACAGATAAGGCTTTTTAAGCAGATTATTTCATTAAAAGTTTGAGAAATTTCAATATTGTCTATTTTTAATTTTAAACCTGTTCAAGATAAGTAACCTCATCCATTCTTTGCTACATTGCTTATTTCTGTAAATATATATAGTTCATTACACATATAAACTATATGCTAAATAAATGCTGTACGGAAATTTAATCTATGTGTAATATAGAATAAATAGCCTTATCATAACTTTTGCTGCTCAGGCAAAATTTGCAATACATGTGTTTTTTGAAACATTCAAAATTACATTATATTAATTTTAAGTTAAAAGTTGACTAGGTAATTTTCTATTTTTTTTATATATAAAAGAAATATGCCGAAAATGGTGAATAATATTCTAAGCATTTATTTCTGCACAGAAGAAATAATAAAATGCATACAAATGCATTAAAAAACATACACATATTGACTATAAATCAAAAGCCGAATATCATTAAATTCCAATTATTTCAGCGTAAAAGAACATAATGAACTGGTAAAGAACTACATAAACCTGCCGAAAGTTGTTACTACTGAATCATTTTCGGTACTTTTCCGCTTCAGGGGGGCTGGCGATGGCTAAATTTTTTTTCGTCAATCAATTTGTTTCGTGTGAAGTTTGTTTTTGCGAAAAATATTTAAACATCGCCAACTTCAACCCAAGATGGTACAGTAGTTTGGCGAAGAAAAAAAAAAACATCTCCAGCCTCCCCGAAACGGAAAAGTACCTTTTTTTCACTAGAAAAATCTAATTGACTGCAAAAAAAGCTTTAAAATTACATTAAAAAAGAGACAGGACGACTTTAAACTAAAAATATTCATAATCAGAACTTAGAAGAGCTATCAGTCTTAGTTTTAATACTATTACTATTAGATATGGCATAAAACATTATTTCCTTTCCACAATGCCAATGCCTAAAACATTACAGTTATTTTGCACAATGAGGAATAAAAATGCATACAAAAGACAAAGACAGAATGAACAATGAATGAGTGCAATTACAATTTTGAAACTTTGCGTGAGAGAGGTTTATTCATAACTTTCAAACTAACACTGACACTATTTGCAATATTTTTTAAAACAATATTCAAAAATTTTTTGCATATATGTGAAACAATAATTTGAGAATGATCTAAGAGTTGACACTTCAAAATACGGCATTGCAAAAGCTGAGGTGTTATAATATTTTCCAAATTGCGGGAAACATTTTTTCTTGGTAGAAATGGTACAGCTTTTTCAACAAAATCCAAAAGAACTATTACTATTGAGACAAATAAAGTTCAAGGGTACCTTAAGCCACCGCGGTCTTGATGGTGAATCAAATTCATAAGGGGTGAAGAGCACTGGGGGGAAGAAAATGTAGCACGCAGAGCTAACTCTGAAGGAAATTCATGGTACGAAATACCTTCCTTATCCTTTTTCTTACTCTTTTTTGGCGGTACACAGCAATTAACCATTTCAATAATATTTAGTTAACCATTTCCAACAAAATTTAGTTGATGAAACCAGGAAAGGACATCGTATCAGCAAAATAAAGATGCTTTTAAGTGATGTAAAAAACAATCTTTTTCTGGGTCACGAACACGGGAAAATGTAAAAATATCAGAGCGGAAAAGTGCGACGTCGGGTCTTTTGAAGTTTCCAGAAATGAAACAGCCTGATCCGTAACAGTTAACTAACTGGATCAAGTTCAGCCTTGGCTAACCTAACAAGATTATTTATTCAGGCGTTACTCATTGTTGTCTTTAACAAGCGTTTTGTTAAGTCCCATTCTAAGATAGATTTCAAAGAGTCTAAAGATACCTAATGAGAAACTGGAATATTAGCTTTTATTAAGTGTCTTCTAAATCTTAGTATGCTTTGGAGGAGTTATTATTCTTAAAACATGTTATAAAAATTAGCTCATTTCGAGACAGCTATTTCCATCTCTCCTTTGGAAAGGATTACTTTCTTTCCTTATGAACTCAATACAAATAGTATCTGGAACGTATAAACTCCAAAGTGAGACAACTCTCTTCTTGTCTCGTCTCTATCATTTTCAATCTTTTGATTTTTCTTCATGGATAGTCATCGTTTCTATGTTGTTAACAATACTTCCTGTGGATAAGCTTATTTTATCCAAAACATACTCTGCATTATCAACATTAAAATCAGTTTCTTTGGATGAACTTTTGGATAGTTCATCCAAAGTAGCATGGCTATCACAGTCATCAGTAGCATGGCTATCACAATATTTTAAATATTTGTTGGCATTTAATAGTCTGTTTATTTGTTTAAAGAACTTATGGAATATATTTTTAAAGGCAGGAATGTATTTTTCAAGTCTGCTTGGGGCCGTCCTGCGAATTCCTATTGAACGCCTTAGCAAACCTGTTTCAAGGGGAAAAAACCGCTAAGAAATCGTTTTATTTTTTCCATCGTATTGTGGCACCCTTAAATGGGTGACTCACTAAGCTACGCCACTGGCTGGAGGATTCACTTGTTTTTTCCTATAAATTTTATTCTGGTGTCTGGTTTGTTTTTCGATTAATTTCAATTTTTTAAATAAAGCTAAATATTTTAATGGCTTATTATAGTATTTTAGTTAAACAAACAAAACACGCAAGATTTTTGTTAAGGGAAACGAAATTGCTTATGTCTATGGGCTGAAAAACCACTCGTCGCAGATTACTTATATTTTCAATCAATCTGAAAAATGCAAAAAAAAAAAAAAAATCATAAAAATATATCTAAAAACAAAAGTAATAATAATAATACATAATAATAAAAACAATTATTTGAGAAAGTTTATGTTTTAAAAGGTAAATGATTTTTAAAAACATTTGTTGTACCGTACAAAAGAAATTAAAAAAAAAGGCAGTGGTTGTGAAATGAAGATATGCATATTTGTCGACCTCCTCTGCCTCCAAACTTTGATTAAGATTAAGATGTGATTACGCTTACTTTAGAATAAAAATCCTGGATAAAGTTACTTCTAATAATGAAAATAGTGCTGCTAAATTCAAAAACTCTACTGGCCATTCGCTGCTATTTTAATGTTCGTTCCTCCAGACCTAGTAGATTGTAAATTTTTATAACAAGAATGTGATTTTAGTAACAGTAAGAAAAATGGCTCACAGAATATTAATAAAATCTGAAAAAAGTGGGGGAGTTTACCATTACTCGCATAAATTAACTATTAGCTAATTCTGTCAATAAAATACAAGAAATTCATGTACAAAATATGATTTTAAGAAGAATAACTTCTTACGATCTAACATAACAACTCGGGACCAAATTTTAAAAATATATATTATCCAATAAGCATGCACAAAGATGTCATGGGCTGCACACATCTCATTTCGATTATTTTAAAAATCAGGTTTGATTATAAATTAAAATAATATTTTTAAAAAACGGAGGGATTCAGCAGTAAGATCTGCGCCAGTATTACTCTAATTTTTATGACATTCTTTTGTTCTAATTTATTTGCAGAATTAGAATTAATGACATTTGAATTAAAAAAACAATCCTTTCTTTCACTGAAAACAAAACCACTACAACAGGCTGAACAAAAGAAGCAAGAATCACATTTGAAATCAAGAAAAATATCTCGCACGACAAATCTGAGAGATAACAAAGGAAATATTAAAGAAGTGAAGAAAATCGAAGTTAAAAAAGTTCCAGAAGTGCTGGCAAGAAAAACGACCGAAGAGGAAAAAAATGAAGGAAAAACGACCGAAGAGGAAAAAAATGAAGGAAAAACGACCGAAGAGGAAAAAAATGAAAAAAGAACGACCGAAGAGGAAAAAAATGAAGGAAAAACGACCAAAGAGGGAAAAAATGAAGGAAAAACGACCGAAGCTGATTCAGATGGCAACATAATATGAGAGGCAAGCTCAGAAAGCTCTGATTATTGGGAGCCATCTTCAGCCTCCAAAGAGAGCTTAAGTGTAAACGATCAGAAAATATTGCAATCAGAAATTCCCCACGAAGAAAAAAAAATTATAGTTCTGGGAACGAACAACAAAAACAATAGAAGATGGGATAAAAAATTTTTTTGTCTGTTTTACGGAAACAAATACGCAAAATTGCCTAGGCACTTGGAAAGTGCGCACGAAGAAGAGGAGGAAGTAAGACAAATTGCCTTTCTTCATTCCGAGAAAAGATTCTATGAAAAAAAGAATCTGTTAAATAAATTAAAAAACCTCGGAAACTACAAAAACAATTGCGATGTTTTGAAAAAAGGGGAAGGGGAACTCCTGATAGTGTATCGGCCGAAGCAGAACAATATCAATACGAACAATACGTCATACGAACAATACGTTCCATGTTCGAGCTGCTACGGCTATTATTCTAAAAAAGAACTGTGGAGACATAAACGCCCGCTTTCAAAAGATGAAAAAGCAAGATATTCAAGAGTAGTTATGAAAGGAAAAGCCCTCTTACCCGTACCGGAACATATCGACAGGAATGTTAATGATATAGTAGTCTCAATGAAATTGGACAGAATAACAAATGTCGTTAAGAGCGATCTCACAATATGTAAATTTATCAAAAAAAATGTTTATGAAGAAAGGGGGAGACCGCAACCATAGTAAGCAAGAAATAAGAAATAATGCCAGACAAGTCGCTCGACTTGTTCTGGCATATCGGGAAATTTCTAGGGAAAAAATATATTCATTGACGAAATTATAAGGCCCGAAAATTATGACAACCTGTGAAAATCGATCAGAATAGTGGCGAACTTCAATCAACGAGAGAATAAATATGAGCTACCGGAACTAGCAAGAAAATTGGGAATCCATATCAAGACAATTGCAAACATTATCGTAATGGAAGGCTTAAGAGAAAATAACAAAAACGAAGTAGACGAAATAGAAAGATTCCAAAAACTACATGAACTAAGTTATTTTTCGGAAGTCGGCGCACAGGTCCTGCGCCACCAAAAAATAAACCCAAACTACTCCCCCTAAGTAGTGCTATTATCCTATTACACAAATATTTAAAACAATCTTGGGAGTACAATTTAACAACTCTGGAAGACCCCCAAAGTACTGCAGAACAACTAGCTCTTGCTTGGAAAATTACGACAAAAGTTATTTTAGCCCAAATAATAACATTTAACCAAAGGAGAGCTGGAGAGGTTTCCAGAATTAAACTAAAAGCGTTCAGATACCCAATAAAAGCAGGTGAGGACTCCGACCTTATCAAAGAGCTAACAAAAAAAGAGCAAGCTCTATGTAAACTTTTTACAAGGATTGAAATATTAGGAAAGGGTGACCGGATTGTCCCCATTCTATTAACACCAGTAACAGTCAAAACAATCGAGTTGTTAATTGAGGGGTGAGGTGGGAGTTTCTAAACATAACGAATATCTGTTTGCAGTAATGCACAGAGGATCCTTACTGCATTACAGAGGAAATGACCCTCTGTGTCTCACAAAATTTGCAGCACAGTGTGGAGCCAAATGCCCACAATCTATTAGATCAACGAAGCTACGGAAGCACGTGGCTTCATTATCAAATTTTAAAGTTAAAAGGAAACGAACTGGATTGTCTGGCCAAATTTATGGACCACGACATCAACATTCATAGGGAGTTTTATAGACTACCAGATCAAGTAATGGAAACCGCCAAACTCTCCAAAAATTTTCCTTTCCCTTGAAAAAGGATTACTCCCATCCCAGATGGGAAAGACATTAGAAGATATAGAAATAGAAGAAGGTATTTTTGTTTTTTTTAAATCTAAATACTTGAACAATATACATGACACTTAACTTTGAAGTTTCGTTTGAATGATACAGGTTTAATATTATGTTTGTACTTTTTAAACATACAGTGAAACCTCTCATAAAGACCACCTCTATAAAGAGACCACCTCTCCTAAAGACCATTTTTTTAAGGTCTAAAACTTCCAGCTATAGACTCATTAACTTTCCCTTCATTAAAAGACCACCTATTTTTTGTCTCCCTCCCAGTAAGACCACTTTTTCAGAAGAACAGGTAGGATTATTTAGCTTTGGGAAATTTGAAATAACCTTATCTCTGAGAAAAACAGGACCCAGATAGTAAGTGGAGAAAGCTATTGTTCCTGTTCCTGGAATTGGGTGGGTGATAAGCGCCAGGGTAGGGGAATTGGATTAATGAGCTTGATTGTTCATTTGGTCCTTGAAGATCCCTGTGAAATGTGAAGTAGAGTCATTTATGGGAATGATTGGTCCAACTTAAACCTGTTACCCTTCTTGGAGAGCTAAGGACATTTGTAGAGTTCACAGGGCATTTCCCTCTTACAATGCTTGTAAACTAGTAAACAATACTACACTCGATATTTAAAAAAAATTTGTTTAAGAGCTCAGTCTAATTCAGATGACGAGCTTCCTCCAGTAAAACAGCCATCAATTTCGTATCAAGAAACACTAAATGAAATTAATAGATTAATAGAAAATTCAATTCCTGCTAGAGATGACTCTAAATGAATAATTTGTTTCAGGAAATCAAAGTTCAAAGATAAAGATTGTTAGTGAGAAATTACTAAAATCAAAGCAAACTTCAATTAATTCTTTTTTTTAAAGCTGTCCAGTCATAAAACAGTAATAAAAATAGGTTTTAGAATAGTGTTTTGTTGCATTATTGCATGAAGCGTTGTTTTAGCCCTTACCTCTATTCAGAGACCACCTCTCTATAAGACCGATTTTCTACGGTCTGGTGGGTGGTCTCTTTAGAGAAGTTTCACTGTATATATACGCATTAACGAAATTTGATATTGTGAAATATGTTTAAGCTTCTATTTTGAACATTTTAGTGTTCTGCATTTGTTCAAGCATTCCTAACGCAGAACTGACACAATGAAGTGTACCTATATAATTTGAAATTTTTCTTAATAAAAATTAAGGAACTGTAGATATTTGTACAGATCGAGTAAATCACCATTGTTTTATATCTCACGTATTACCATCACTTTTTTGTTATTTTATTTAATTATTGATATATTTGATTTATTTAAGATTGAATTTATATCAACATTTATTTCCTTTTAGATCTGTATACCGAAAGCAGTGATGAAGAACTTACAAGTGAAAGAACTACTGGTAAGGGAAAATAACGTTGCCATTTAGTATATACTTAATTATAAAAAAAAATAATTTTATGCTGTTCAATGGAGCAAATCATATCTATTGTGTGAGTAAATTTGTTTCGTATGCCGCACACACGCTATTTCTAATATTAAATGGTTCAAGGATTGTTAACTTAAGAGTTTGTTCATATTAGTTGCGTTATCTTAGCAAAATCTCTAGAAATACTTAACTTTTTAAAAAAGAAATAAATATACCTTGCGCTTAGAAAAATTATTTGTCCTCTAATAGTACTAACTACAAATATTTTGTTGATAAGAGATGTAAGTTGTAGACAAGAGTTTTTTTTTTTTTTTTTTGATAAATTGGAAGATTATTTTCTTTATTGATAACATTCCTTGAATATATTTATAATAACTTTCCCGAGCACATGATTTCTGTATTACTGAATTTGCTGTATAGTTTTAACTATAAGTTTTGAGTAAATATCCGGCGATTTCAATTCAGGTTTTGAGGAGTGCAGTTTCGAATTTAAAAAAATTAGAAAATTCGGGAGAGAGCACGCTTTCTTTTCCTTAATGCAGTGGTGAGCAAACGTAGAAGCTAAATAGCTAATTTGAACATTAAAGGAGGCGAGAAATTTTTGAAAAGAGCCATAGCTATAGTTTAGTAAGCAATTTTAATATATAATGTTATATACTTAGTAGTAAATGATATATTAATTGTTGTAAATGATATATTAATTATTTTGTGTTGGACACATTTCCGCTGCTGCAAACGTTGCTATTATTATTACTGACACTTAATAGGCGTTTTGCTCATTGATATGATCATAAATTGAATACCATCTCCAAGAGCCTAGAGGGATTGGTAGTATACAGAGGTCCTCGTGCGGCGCCACGCCCCCTGACCACGCCCCTTGTCACCTAATCACAGGGTTGAGTTGTTCTGTTGCTGATTTGAGTTGAGTTGTTTTACTGCTGAGTCGAGTTGAGTAATTCGTGTCCTGCTTTTCTGAAAAGGAACTAAAGTGAAGTGAATACGAACGAAGATTATCGAAAGGGTCGACGCTAGTTCACATCCACTGCAAATGGGCAAATTGGTGACGTCACGCCAGGGGGCGTGGAGCTCTGACGTCACTCTGCTAAAGCCGCATGCGCGTGGACTTCCCGTTTTCGTTTTCTGCGAGTATAGTTTTTGATTCTAACAGATCTAAGGAAATTAACCTTCCAGATAAGAGGAGTTTGCTTTCATTTATTATTGTTATTAAAGCAATATAATTTTTTTTCAATAAAAACTTTGTATTTTTTTATTTTTTTACTTTTTTTTACTACTGTTATTTTTAAAAAATACTTTGTGTATTTTTTTCCAATAAAAGCAGTAAGAGCCTTTTAGATTCATCAACATCTTTGGAAGAGTAGCTAAAGCTTTGTGTGGTTTTTTAGAATGATGTTAAAAGATGAAATTTTTTTATGTTCGATGTAATTGTCTATTCATTTATTTTGAAAGGAGTGAGTTTATGAGGTTTTACTGTGATTAATTGCATATTTTCCCTAGATATTAGATGTCAGTTTGTTACCATTGTAGGACATTGTAGGACAATTTGAGGTTTATGTTGTGTTCCTTATAATATAATAATGTATCGGAGCATTATTATAATAAACATGTCCATAAACTTCACCTGTGCGAGACCTTAACTGAAAAGTTTGATGCCCTAAGCGCAAAGTATAAAATTATAATGCCTTCATATATAATTTCCTATTTTATATTTTATAAGTTACCTTCCCAAAATTACTGCTATATTTTTGACATTGTTACTGTTTAAGCAGTGAATTTTTAAAAAATTCTTTTTATCTTAAAGTGCTTTCTATTTTATTTGCTCTTAATATATTTTATATTTCTTCTTACAGATAATTGGATAATTCAGATAATTATCTGAAGTGCTAGTTGAATTCTAGCCCTGATGCAGTTATTATAGAAAACTGCATCAAGGTTTTAATTTTACTGGCGATGTTTTGAAGATGAAAAAAATAGTTCAGGAGCTGTTCTTGATATTGTGCTGTTTTTGTGTGAAAAAAAATTGCATTCAAAGTTTAAGTTTTATGTGTTATTCAATCCTTTTTTCTTTTTTTTTTTTTGTAATTTTGCTTTCATTTGAATACACATAAATATATCAAGATCCCCATAGGACATACTTATTTTCTTATTCATTAGAAGCGTAATACTACCTAATAAATTGATTAGATAGTAATTGTCGCCCCCTTAAGGAAGCTGCGCTGTGAGGCAAGCGCCTTGCTGCCTCTGGTTCTCACTGGCCCTGTGTTCTTGAAATTATTGATTTACGTTTACTTACTTCTTCAAGTGGTAAAGATTATGCTATCAGTGTAGCAGTTGACTTTTTCAATTTTATAACATTTTGTGCAATCTTTTTTACAACAATATACTCTGAATGCATTGTAGATTAATGTATAATTAAATACACCTAACAAATATTTACACGAAAAGATGCACTGATTTTTTAGAAGTGGCATTACTTTACAACATTTTTTTTTAAACTCAAGCTTTGATTGTACTTTCTGGATTAAATGAATTTCGCATTTTTAAATAGTGTCTAAATTTAATGAAAACATTTGGGAAGTTGGATTTTTTACCCTTAAAAAAAAAAAAAAAAAAAAAAAAACCAGCATTGATAGTTGATTTCGTAAATATTAAAGTAAATCAATTAATAAAGGGGGGGGGGCACCATTTGTACCAAGCTTTTTTGGTTTGGTGCTAAGATGTTCTGCTTGATGAAAAGTGCGATGCAATTAATGAACAAATTTTTGCTTTAAAATCATCAATTTATTATTGCGAGAAATGTAAAGATTTTCTCACCTAGATTTTTTTGTTTATTTCAAGTATAGTGGACGCTTATTTTAGAGTGTGTCAAGAATTTAAAAATATATTTGTCTTTTTTCCCCCTTAAATTATGATTACAACTTTTTTTTTATCCAAAATATTATGAATTTTGCTGTAAAATCAAGCTTTTAATGGGTGTTGTTGAAAACACCTGAAAAAATAAAGGTTTCTATTAGATTTAATGTCATCGTTTAATTAATTATGTTTTTATTGCTTCATATTTTTCATCTTTGATATTCTGCTCGATTGTAATCAGTCGATATATATATATATTTTTTCTTTCTACAAGAATGTTTTTATATTGTTTATTGCTTTTGTAAATATGGTCTTGCCTAGTGTTTAAAAAAAAAAAAAATGTGCACACAAATTTGCTTTGTATACTTTGTACATTGTATTTGGTTTTTTTACTATCAATTTAAAAAAAGCTTGGATTTGTTAGTTAGAGATCCATTGATTTATTTTTCAAATGGTATGTGCGTTGCAGTTTTAATTCTTCAGTTCATTTTATACTTAAAATTTTTAATCCTTCAAAAATTGTGTCCTTCATATTTTTTTCAGTAATCTTGAATTTTTTTGAAAGTCTCCAAGGATTGAATGTCAGTTTGGTATGCAAGTATCTGTTGCATGATTACATGATGTGGTACTTTTATGTAGCACAAATTATTTTCCTACAAAGATTTTGCTGTAGATTCAAACTAGTTTGATGCTAATGCAATTTGTTTTTGCTTTGTTTTGTTTTAAAATTTGTCGAATGTGATTGCAAATTTCAATTTGTTTCTTATTTATAAGAATTTCGCACCTAGTTTTTTTTTTTTTTTTCAAATTTGTCAAATGTGATTTCAAATTTTAATTTGTTTGGGATTTATGCAATAAAAAAGAAATAAAGAATTATGAACAAATGTATATGGTTTTTTTTAAATCAAATTCATACTTCAACTTAATGTTTGGTTGCATTTTGACAAAGTTTTAATGAACAATCTCATATTCTAAATCAAAAGTATTTTCAAATTATTTCTGTCATCAATTCCTTTAAAATATGCTACACACAATAATTTTTTAAAACTAGTTCTAGGTGATTTAAATTTTCTCAGAAAAATGAACTGAAAAAAAAAATCGTACATTTCCCAATATTCCTTATTTTCATTCAAAACAAAAATGTGTGTTTTATTGAAAAACACACATTTTTATTGGAAAAAAATACACAAAGTATTTTTAAAAAAATTAACAGTAGTAAAAAAAAGTAAAAAAATAAAAAAAATACAAAGTTTTTATTGAAAAAAAAAATTATATTGCTTTAATAACAATAATAAATGAGAGCAAACTCCTCTTATCTGGAAGGTTAATTTCCTTAGATCTGTTAGAATCAAAAACTATACTCGCAGAAAACGAAAACGGGAAGTCCACGCGCATGCGGCTTTAGCAGAGTGACGTCAGAGCTCCACGCCCCCTGGCGTGACGTCCCCAATTTGCCCATTTGCAGTGGATGTGAACTAGCGTCGACCTATCAAAAGGAACTGAAGTGAAGTGAGGATGAGATACCTTGAGGACATGTCTAGCACGTTTAGGGAGAGTTGAGTTGTATAATAGTTGCTGAAACTTTAAAATTAAATAATATTGTAATATTTAAAAATGATTTAAAGTGAAGTGAATATCAATGATGGATTTTAAAGGAACTGAAGTGAAAAGAAAATTCATTAAACTTTAGCACGTGCAGGGAGAGTTGAGTTGTATAATAGTTGCTGAAACCTTAAAAATTAAATATTGTTCTAATATTTAAAAATGATTTAAAGTGAAGTGAATATCAATGATGGATTTTAAAAGGAACTGAAATGAATTGAATCTGATTAAATGCAAAAGCACATGTTTTGCTACGTTTTTCTTGTTTGTTCATGTCTGTGCTTGTCTGAACTTGTTGGACAGGATGAAACAACACCGTCCTGTCGTTGAGCTGTTCCAGTGACGTTTGAGTTTGACGCTAGGAAGTGAAGTGAAGATATGGAGCTCTTACTGAATTAAAGTGAAGTGACGAAGCCACAAAACATTAAAAAGCATGTTTGGCAACACTCATGATCGTCTTTTGGTCCAGTTGTCCATTGTGGTCAGTTTAGCTACTGCGTTTGCCATTGCTGTTGCTTTTCTGTGTTT
This sequence comes from Octonoba sinensis, assembly GCA_038502835.1. NCBI lineage: Eukaryota > Metazoa > Arthropoda > Arachnida > Araneae > Uloboridae > Octonoba > Octonoba sinensis. The sequence continues at coordinate 75,977,110 of CM076605.1, forward strand.
GATTAAAATTTATTAACGATTAAAGTATAGTAAATGATTCATCTATCATGGAGCCAACAAAGAGGACTTTTAGACAGGTACGATTTATTATATTTCGTATGCTTGTCAAAATTTATTACACTAATATTATATATTTTTAACTTAAAACAAATAAATAAATAAGCTTTTACCTTTCTCGTGCACAGGTATTGTTTGGAGACTGTGATACAGTGCCGTTCGATTCTGAGGATGATGTAAGTGTTCTTTTTCTGCTTCCCCCTCGTCAGTCATGATATGTTTTATTTTTAATATTTATATACAGTTGAACCTTTGTTTTAATAATTATCTATTTTGCAAAAATTTCTTTCTTTTGCAATCCATAATAAATGTATAAGGTTTTCATAAAAAGCGATGTAAACTGTCTATTTAGCGAGCTTTTAACAAGTAACAAGAAAATAAAAGAATTTTTTCATCCTGCGATCAAAATATTTCTTTCTTTACACACCTTTCAGTAAAGCTTAGTGTAGTGAAAGTGGTGTTTCCCCAAAATGGCACACCGGAAACTTAATAGAATTGCATTCTTTTCATTTCCCCTTATACGGTAGGGGTGTGTGTCCTGTCAATCAATCTAATGCTCTTTAGATATATTTGTCCTTGAATGTATTGGAAAGGGTTTTGGTGATTTGGTTACAGTTTTACGAAAATACTCATAAAAAAATTTCTTAAACATTTGCAAAGATAGTAAATATATAACGAAGGAATACTTTTAAAAAAAGAAAGAAAGGTTCAGATCAAAATAAGGCGTCTTTTAAAAATAAAAGATGAATTTTTAATCGAACTACTACGGAGTATTGTATAAACTGTTTAAAAAAAAAAATATATAAACATTTCATTTTTTGAGTAGTCAGTAAGGTAGATAATAAATGAAAGGTCCTTATCTTTTTAAACTCGCAACTTGAACAAATAATGTATTTAATCCTTCTTAGATCATATGATTTCTTTTATTACTTTAAAAGAGGCTTTTTCTTTTTATTATTATTTTTTTTTTTTAAAGAGACCTTATGCAGCATAAAACGTAAATCTCTAACGAATTTCTCCATTTATAAGATTTTTTTCCCGGTGGATTTTGAGAGAGACCGACCGACTGTAAATGTTTTTTTTTTTTTTTTTTTTTTCCCGTGTTTGAGTGAGATTTCTCAAATTTTAATTGAGAATCCCTTAGAAGGAGCGGAGAACTATTTCAGTGACTCAGGAGATGATATGATGGGAGAAGTCACCCAAATATTTTTGGAAAACCCCATGAGACTTCCGTTATATTATCAGATAGGCTCTGGATTTGAGGTAATTTAAAGAGTATTTCTTTCAATCTCATTTATTATTTTTAAACATAGTTTCTCGAGTTACTTAAGATTATTTTTAATTTTAGAGCACCCCTGGCACATCCTCCGGCGGAGCTCCTTTCATTGAGCTGCAAACACACGAGCGTGAACAAGTCAGTAAGTTAAAATATAAAATAAATAAAATCTATCTTGGAGAAAAAAAATAAATAGTTTAAATTATTTTATTATTATCTTCAGTTGATAAGTGCAATACGCATTAACGAGCGAGCACGGAGAAGAAATCAACGCTATAATGCTGAAGAAATAACGTTTCGTGCCAATGTAGACGCCGATCGCCTTCCAGCACGTATTAGAGAAACTCCACTAGTAGCAGCTGTGGAGTTAGTGCGTTTATTAATCAGTCAGTTGATTAGCAGATGCAGTGAAGGTAATTATTTTCATTATACTTTCTTTGTTACGACTATTCTTCAGTGATTCCTTTTTATCAATGCATACTTTTTTTCTCTATTGTAGGTTTGTTATCAACAGATCTAATAAAATTCTGCGTGATGGCTGAAGGTTTAGATAGGCCGATATCAACTAAGTTGATGTCCGTTTCCAATTTGACCGTGGAACGTGTGGTGGCAGTAATAATGAAGGTATTACAGTCCCACGAAGAAATAAACTTGAGTAGTGGGTTTACTGTCGATGTGATAACTGTCAGAAGAGACATGGGGCAGGCAGAAATCGCGGAGTCTACAATGTCGCCGTAGACAGAATTTTAAAAAAAATCCATCATATCGGTTCCGACAGATAAGGTCGGTCTATGCTGTGCTAAAGCTATCATTTATGCTTTGGCCCGCCTAGAAAATGATAGTAGAGCCACTAACGCCTTGAGAGATACAAAGGAGACCCGCTTTATTGACAAGAGCAAAAGCGTTACATGATGCTGCTGGTGTACCTAGAGACCCTTGCACATACTCCGAAATTGCAATTTTTGAGGCGCATTTGGATACGCAAATAGTTGTAGTTTGTGTCGACAACCTAAGTCAGGTATGTTTTAACAGAAATATATCACATTGTCTTTTAAGAAAAGCCTAATATAAATATTTAGTTATAATTAAATGTAGTGAAAATATATTAGAAAAAATGAAGAATACTAAAAAAAAAATTATTTTTCCCAAAGGTTTCTTATAAAGGCAGCAATCGGTCCCGAAGGATTAATCTGTTGCTTCAGGATGGTCACTACTACGTCATAAAAAGTACAAAGGGCTTTCGAGGCTCCAATCACTATTGTGAAACCTGCGAAAAGGCTTTCCAAAACGCAGAAGATCATCGATGCCCTACAGCTTGCCATATTTGCCTTCACATTGAATGCTTCGCTGGGGAGCCAGTAAGATGTGGAGAATGTGACCGATTGTGCGTATCGACAGAATGCTATAGCAGGCATAAAGCAAAACCTGAAAGGCGACAACTCTCTCTGTGTGATAAAGTTATTTATTTATTTTCAAAAAAAAAACCTCTATCCTCTAAGAAAAGTTCTTGTAAACTTATCTATATATTTATGTATTTCTCTTTTAGATGTACCAGTGCAGAAAGTGCGAAAAAGTTATCCTCCGCAGAAATTGTGCGAAGAACCTGCACGTGTGCTGTACCGTGAAATGTCCATCCTGCAAGATGTTTGTTAATGCCGAGGACCGCCAATGTTTTCTCCAGCATGTTCCTGCAAAGAAACCCCTGCAGAACATAATTTTTTTCGACATGGAGACTGACCAGTTAATTGGCAGTCACAAGGTAAACTTCGTAGTTGCCCAATATGCAGATGGGAGAGAATTCGTTTTCGGGGGCTACTCTGCATGCAATGATTTCTGTTTGTTGCTTTTCTCACCAAAACATAAGGGCTTTATTGTTATTGCCCATAACATGCAGGGGTAAGTTCATCAGCCTTAAATATCTTTTCTTCCGATTCTTTTTTTCCAAAAAAACATTCTTTTATATGTTGTGTTACTTCCTTACAATTTTGATGGACAATTCATCATGGCGTGGATGCTGCAACAGGGGACGGCACCAGAAGTTATTCCGAATGGTTCGAAAGTACTGGCTATTAGACATTCGGCGCTTAATATACGTTTAGTGGACTCATTTAACTTTTTACCTATGGGGCTGTCAAAACTGCCTAGTTCCTTTGGTTTGTCAGTATTGAAGAAAGGATTTTTCACCCATCTTTTTAGCACTCCGGACAATCAAACATACGTTGGACCTATTCCTGCTGCAGAATACTATTCTCCCGAAACGATGGCAGCATCTACGAGAGAAGAGTTTTTTAAGTGGCACGACGCTCAAAAGGGTTTTACATTTGACTTCCAGGCAGAAATGCTTGCGTACTGTAGGTAAGTTATGTTTTCATCATATGATCTCCCGCTCTTATCATCATCATCATTATTATTCATATCGACACTCAATTTTTCTTTTTATAATTCTCTTGGTAGATCTGATGTAGATATTTTAAGATGATGTTGCCTTGAATTTAAGAAGGAGTTTGAAGAAATTTGATGTGAACCCTTTTTGGTAATTGTTTTCTATTATTTTGAGAAGAGTATTTAAATATTCAAACGTGAGGTACTGATTTTCTTTTTTTTTCCTCTCTAGTTATATTACCATAGCTTCGGCATGCATAGCGACATTTCGGTCGAAACACATTCAAAAAGATACCATTGCCATGGTACCAGTTCATGGTTACATCAATCGTACAACATATAGTCCAGATTCAATCCGTTGGATGGACTATTTGTCCCAAAAAGAAGATATATTTATCCAGCACGGATTAAACAGAAAAGCAGAATATCGAATTGAAGGCATTTCGGTTGATGGGTTTTGCAGTGAAACAAACACTGTTTATCAATTTCATGTAAGATTACATTTTCTTTTTTATCTTAAAGTTAAGCATTTATTTATTTTAAAAAAAAGTTTCATAAATGCATCTATATATTTATATATCTATACATATGTATATTTATTTTCTTTCATTGATCAGGGGTGTTTTTACCACGGATGTCCAGAGTATTTTGAAGAAGACCTGGTCAATCCAGTAAACGGACAGTTTGCTTCAAAAAACCAACGCAACGACATCAAAACTGAAAGAGTTAGGATATGCAGTAGTTGAAAAGTGGGAGCATTCGTTCAAGAATGAAGTGAATAACGACTTGCATCTTAAAAATTTTGTTTTAAATCATGAAATACAAGACAGGTTATGCCCGAGGGATGCTTTTTACGGAGGTAGGACAAATGCTGTCAAGCTGTTCTACGAAGGAAAGGCAAAATACGTCGACTTCACGTCCCTTTATCCATGGGTAATACGTTATTTCAAAGCTTTTATTTTTTCATTTCTCCCCCCCCCCTGTATATGTGGGTATTTAATTTTATTCAAATTTCCTTTTCAGGTGAACAAATACTGCAGGTATCCAGTAGGGCACCCTGATATCATAACAGAAAATTTTGCACTTTAGAAGATTACTTCGGTATAATTAAATGCAAAGTCCTTCCTCCGAGGCAACTATATCTTCCCGCATTACCTCTTAGGTGTAACGGAAAACTAATGTTTCCCCTTTGTAGAACATGCTAGAACTGTTGAATCAAGGGGATTGCCAACACAGTGACGACGAAAGAGCCATTTTGGGGACTTGGGTGACCGAAGAAATAAAATTAGCCATTGAAAAGGGTTACCAAGTAACAAAGGTATTTTTGTAAAATGTTGCTTCAATCTTAAATTCATTCTAAAAAAAAAATTAAGCTCTCAATACTTATTTTTTTTTTTATCCCCTCCAGATATATGAAGTATACCACTTTCCACAGACTTCTACAGAATTATTTCGATCATACATCGATTCTTTCCTGAAAATTAAACAGGAGAGTAGTGGTAACCCATCCGATTGCCTCACTGAAGTGGAAAAGCAGGATTACGTATAACATTACGCAGACAAAGAAGGTATTAAACTGAATCCTTTGCACATCGAAAAAAACCCTGGGAAACGTCAAGTTTCAAAATTAGCTCTGAACAGCTTTTGGGGAAGGTATATATATTTTCATTATGTGCGTGTGTGTGATTGTGTGTGTGTTTATGAGAAAATTATCGTTATTTTATTCTATTCTATTTTATTTTATTTTCTTATAGATGGGGTATGAACATAAACAAAGTTCAATTAACTTACGTACATTCCTTGCCGAATTTCAACAAAATTCTAGCAGACCCCACTAAAAACGTAGGTGTAGCTTTTTATTTGTTTAGTTATTTTGAACTAATGTAATATTTCAAAAGGATGTACTAACTATATATATATATATATTCTCTTTTTATACATATAATTTTAGATAAAAGATATCTACTTACCTACCGAAGAAGTAGCAGCTTTCGTGTGGGACAAGAAAAAAGAATTCGTCGAGCAAGAGACGACAACAAATGTCTTTCTTGCGGCATTTACAACTTCTTGGGCCCGCATGAAGCTGTACTCCGAAATGGAAAAATTGGGTACTGCCGTGCTCTATCATGATACAGGCAGCATTATCTATGCCTCAGATGGAACCAATGATCCCCCACTTGGAAATTTTTTGGGGGAGTTCACTGACGAATTGAACGGTGATGAAATTGTCACATTCATTTCGAGTAAGTACTATAATGAATGATTATTCCCATTTATTGATTTTTAGAATGCTTAACTTACTTTCTATATTTTACGCATATATACATATATATATATATTTCAATTTTTCTTAACAGGAGGACCCAAAAACTACGCGTATCTAACAAAGAGGAGGAGAATATGCTGTAAAGTAAGAGGCTTTACACTGAATTTTAATAATGCTTTCAAATTAAACTTCAACTCAATGAAGGAACTGATATGTTCAATGGGCGAAAATTCCTATATCAAGGTAGTAAACCCTAGAAAAATTTGTCGCGATGGAAAACGTCGTAAAATTATGAATAAAAAAGAAGTTAAAATGTACAGGATCATGTACAATAAACGTGTGCTGAAAGAAGACTTGGACGACAGTTCCGTATGGATATTAATCTTTTTCATGTAAAAATTGTTCAGTTTGTTTTACATTTGTTACTTTTATCGTACACTTTTGTAGCTGTAGTGCTACAGTTGTATATGTATGTATATATATATATATATATATATATATACATAAAATCATTTGTAAATATGTATAAAATAAAAAGAAATGTTTTTATTCAATTTGTGTAGATCGTTAAGATAGAAGTTTCATTTTATGAAATTAGTTCAAAAAGAAAAGAAAATATGAAACAAAAAAGTAATAGATAAAAATATCGTTTATTTTGATGTAATAATATACATACATAAATATACATCAGTATGAAACCCATGCATTTTTCTTAGCAAACATATGTTTTGACAATTTGCGGAATTTGTTTTTTACAATACTTGAATCATCAAAAATTTTTTTATTTATAATATGAGAAGATGGAATGTTCATTCCTTCAAAGCTGAATGAAACTGCTTAACTCCCGGTGTGGATTTCTTCTGATTTCGAAGCAAATCTGTGACTAAACGAACAATATTAGTTCCAGGAAAACGCTCCCCTTTGTATACAATCTCTCCATCAGAACTCCAAGAAAATGTTGAGTTTTTTTCTTTCTGAAAATCTAGAATGTTTTTCGCAGTATTCCTGTAGCGCACAGGAACTGATTTTATAATTTATTCAGTTAAATCGCCCTCTTCTTTTTCCTATAGAAGAGTGTCCTGTTTTTTTTTCATCACCAGAATTGTCTACTAATTCTGCAGACTCTTTTTGAGGATGCTGCAATTTTACAAAATTTTGAAGAATCTGCAAATATTGTGCTGCTTTCAACGCTCTCTGTCATGTCTTTTTTTTTTTTTTTGAAGAATTTCTTGCATCTTAGTATTTAAGTTAGTTAAATGATTAACTATTTCCAACCGTTCTTCCGGTACTAATATCATTTTTTTACTGTATTCCATTTATAAGCGAACTGATCACAGAAATAGCCGCAGGTAGTATAATTGATAAAAATCCGTCTCCTTTTGCAGCAATATTTTTCTTTTCTTAAAAAGGGGTACTTTCTTCTCAGCAAGCTTTCTCAAACTTCGTTTATAAGTTTTTTTTTTTTTTTTTTCTTTTCGACTCTTTGAAACAGGAATATTTCTTTGCAGTGTATTGAGAGCACATTCACACAAAGACTTGATAATACTGTTGGGACACTTCTTTAAAAAGATGCGTCCTTTTTTGCTTTTAGCAAGCAGTTTTAGAATGTCTAAATGCTCTTGTGTACAGGCAGACATTCTATTGTCAAATGAAACATCTTACCATGAGGCAAAGCTTATATAGTCTCTAAAAACTTTGTATATGATCTCGCTTTGTGAACAGCACAGTGTTGAAAATTCTTTCCATACGTAAAAGGACATATCGTGTCGGAGCTTGTCAATGATTCTACTTTAGGGCACTCGAAATCATCCAAATTAAAAATATGACGTCCAGATAAAAATTCTAAGAACACTTTTTTTTCTATTCCTTTAACATAAATAGAAGGAAAAATTTCAAAAATCAGTTCCAAAACAAGACGTAGTTTTTCATAAGCTAATTCACCATCGCTCCATTCCATATGGTGCAGAGTAACCCAAGCGTAAGTAATTCGTTTTCGGCGACTCAATTTTTCGTAGGAATGGGGTGGTTTAAACGTCCACCTCCTGTGATAAGTATCATCATTCACGGCAGAAACTGCGAGCTCTTTTACAACAAATCGAGACGGTGAGAGTTGTAAAATTTAGCAAGAGACATTTTTTTTTCTTTACACATTCGATATAACATTAAACTTTTTTTTCTGACAAGTGACTTTAGTATTTATACTTTTCCCGTTCAATAAAAACGCAGTATTTACAACAAAACTTGGTTTATTTTTTTTATACAATAGTTATTTACACTGATAAAGACAATTAATAAATAGTTTCATTTAAATAAAATTCTTCAAATTTTTCAAGTAGTTTGTTTACATCTATAACATGGAACAAACCAAATACAAACCAATTCAAATATGGACCATTAACATTTATGGCAACAAATTCACAAGCCACAAAGCTTCCCAATCAACATTATAAAAAGCTTGCTCAAAGAAAGCATCAAAATTTTGAGCTTTTGTAGCAGATGTACAATCATGCAAAGACATGTTAAAAATAAAACCATTTTTGCATTCAGTGCAATGATCTTTTGACAAAGAATATATGTATGTTTGCTGACAGGACAGTAAATAAACAGGTACACAAAGAATGCAATAGTTCATCGACCCCTTGAGGGGTATCCTTATCAAAATTGTCCCCATTTTGCATTAGTAGGGTATTTTTTCACTTCCGAAACGACATGTTGTTTGAAAGTATATGCGATCGTTTTATATTTCACACTGCTGAAGATGGTAGAGTAAGTTAACATTAACTTATTTAGCTGGTCTTCTGATAGAACGAATCCAAATACTATATTTTTAAATAGAATAAGCTCACTTCTTTTGTGTTAAAGATGGGCTTATTTTGTAACTTTGAATATCGCTTCAAAGTGCTGGTTTTCCCCCCTTCAATATGACTTTTTAGATGTTCTGTTGAATTGTTGAATTTAATCTATAAAATTATTTGAAAAAAATCTGTATACTTCCATAGAATCGAGAGTCTCATTCCGACCAAAAAGGAATGCTTGTAGTAATGCAGAAAAAAATGCCGTGGAGATAAATCTAGGATGTTTCATTTTAAGAAGGAAGCTTCCTGGCAAGAAAGAAATTGAAGCGGTCCAAGATAAAGAGCCACCCTTAAAGAATCGGACGTGGAAAAATATTAAAGACTACGTTCGTAATAGAACACATTCTAATGGGAAATAATTTATGTATATATATATTTATTTAAATTACTTACTTTTTTACCTCTCAACTAAGAAATTCTTAAAATAACAGGGAATAGTAGAATATATTTCTAAATGATAAATGTGCAATGCTATTTCTTTCTTACCTTTTTGTTTAAAAATTTGTTTTCATTCATTTATTTATTTAAGAGCGAAAGTTGGCATAGAAAACATCCAACTGATCCTTTTTCTCTCCTTAAAGTTCGTTAACCAATCTCAAATGCTCAGTTTACTTTTTAATTTTTTTTATAAATTAGTGTCAATTAATAACTTTTCCTGTAATCAAGTTAATCAGTTCGTAAGCTATCATTATTAATCCTGTCGTTACTACTGTAGACCAAGCTGGTTAATTTTTCGATTCTATGTGCAGAAAAAAATTAGGCGCTGCTAAAAAGTCAATTTGCACTCGGGCAGCCAGTTTCCTCTGTTAATATGTAGGATTTTGTTTTCAGTTTCTCTCCGCGCATGTTAGGCTAGTTTATATTATTTTAATTTAATGATATTCAACTTTTATTCATTCTGTGTTTATTTCAATTAATGATTATACGTTCTTTGGAAGAGCTGTTTCTGTCCTTTGCGTTTTCTCCAATAGAAACTCTTCATTGGGTTCATTCAGATTTTAGCTTTCTACGCCCACGGACCCTCGACTCCTTTTTCTTAACTTAATTAGTAACTCGATTGTTTTGCTGAGAGTCACATGCAGAATTAATTTTGTAGTCTCTGCTCGTTAATTACATCAAAGCGGGGGAAAAGAAATTCGCTGTCTTATGTGCATTTAAGTCCCGATTCTGTTTTATGAGCTGTTTTTTCGTTCCTTTCAACCGTTTCCAGTCGCGTTAAGTTCCACTTCAGTAGCTATTTATCTACTTAATAATAATACAAAATTTATTATGTGGTTAAAATTATTATTGTTTGAACTTTATATTTCAAGTCTTTTGTTTTTAAATTTTGTATAAATATTATTATTATTTGAACTTCATATTTCAAGTATTTTTTAATTAAAAATTTTGTAAGTTTATATTTATGCTGTCAAATATGCAATGTTCCGGGCAACACATTTTATAAGCATGCGTAATGTATGCATTATATTCCTCATCAGACGAAATTGGAATCGTTTCATTGAAAAACAGTTTCCACTATAAGAAGTTAAGAAGCTAGAAACTTCTTGGTTAAGGAAGTCACAAAATTTTAAAAATTCAAATAACGTACTTAATTATATAATTTTTAAAATCAATTTTCGAAAAGTAAAGCGGCCCCCTTCCTCAAAATTTTCAGTTTTCTGTTGTTGAACATTTCCAATTTTAACCATTAGTTCTGAAAATAAGTTGCAAAGCATTCACATGCTCTTGTGCTTTAATTCATAAGAGAAATGAATTTAGTTTAAATGAGGGTTGTCAATATACGCCGTTACTAAATTAAAAAAATAAATAAATAAACTTGAACCTTGATGTAAACAAATTTGTCGATTCTTTTTCCTCTGTTAAAAAACATACCGTACACAGCAGTACTGTAATTATATTTGTTAGTTCATGGCATAAACAAATGACATAAGAAAGTTTCATAAGTAAACCTGCTATAGGTAGTTGTGCAGGGTTCCCAGAGCCTTAAAAAGTCCCTAAAAAGGTCTTAAAGTTAAAAATTAATTTAAGGGCCCCCTAAAAAGGCTGTAGTTTCGCCCAAAACCTTTTTAAAGCCCTTAAATTTATTTTCCCTCTTCCTTATCTAACTCAGGTTAGTTCATTCATCGCATGGGTTTTTGTAAAACTGGTAAATGGGATGGAACCAGAATAAGTGTATCATGAAACTGTCTGAAAAATTTTTTATATTCAGGGAAAAACCAGGAAAATTTTATTTTCACTTTGTTTAACTTAACACATAATTCCAACAATCATGTCAATAATTATTAAATTCATTATCATAACCTTGTTAAAATTAAATTCTTGAAATAATCACCCCCCCCCCCCCCGGTTTTTGTTTCTAAAATCTACATTTTGAAAAATGCAATCCATGGTAATTTTTTTTATTTGTTTGATCGATAATTATTAACTTCGTTAACACGGAGGTTAATGAAAATATTTCTGTTTATTTTTATAAAAACCTATTTCCTCTATTTAAAAAAGGTTTTATTGAAAGTCTGTGATCATTTATGGTATGAAACTGGAAATTTTAAACCAGGGATGCACAAACTATGGCCCGCCGAGCCTTTTGAATTGGCCCGCTAATATAGTTGATAAAAAGGAATAATTGTAATAAAATTAAAAAAAAATACCAAAGAAAAATAATTGTAAAAAAAAAGCTTACGAAAAATCGTAGTAAAAAAATTAGATCGCGGCGCCGCAACTGAATATTGGTCGCAATTTTCGGAACTAATCGCCATATTTAATTTTTTTTTTAATTGGAAATTACTTCGGAAACTAATAAAATCATGATAAAAGTGGTAGAATATTGCATTGCCATCTGGTTCTGAGCTATATGTAAAGTTTCAGAACAATAGCTTATTGGGAAATGGTCGAAAATTCGATTGCTGGATTTTTCGAACAGCCATTACGTGCGTTATTTCGTCTATAAAAGAATTTTGTCTCATTCCTGCTATGATTTCTTTAGTTAATTCAAAGTAACGACCGTTAGACATAGCAGGCAAAATGTCATTATTTTCGTCTTTATCGCTATCTTGCTCTTTGTCATCGTTCGGGTGCAGCACCATTTGGATGCTTTCCGAATCGGACATCTTTTTTTTCGTTTTTGGAATAGCCACCATATTCAAAGCTGTCTAGTACGTAACAATATTTCTTATGTAAAAAAAAGTGATTTTCCGCAAATTTGCGCTGAATGTAGTACAGTACCAATTTACTGCGACTAATAAAGTAATAATTAAATGTCAATTTAGTTTAAATATGTTTACAAAATAGTAAACCATCAGCAGACTCCGTTTTTGGACACGGACCTTGGAAAGCGTTCGGTTTTTTGGGTGTGAAAGGTCGATAAGTATGACTCCAGTTTTCTTCTAAATGGACCCCTAGAGTTATTATTCAACTAACTGTAAAGCTAATTTTTAATAAATTAACACGCCCTCTGCAGGAAATTACTTGCTTTACTAGCATTTTAACATTTATCATTTTACAATATTTCGATTTCTTTAAAGACTAAATTGTTCCAATTGCGATTTCAATTTCTACTTTGAGCAATTAATTGCATTTTCAATTTTAACTTGTAAAATTCTCTCTCTCTCTTGGGAACCATTTGCTTAGAGATATAAAAGCTATTTAAACATATACTAGCTTATATCGGTTTATTTTCTTTTCATTTTAAAACTTCATTTATTTTATTGATTTTTTGTGAGCTTGATTAAATTGTCAATAAACAGAAAAAAATTCATAAAACAGCTTATTCTAAAATATATTAGGTTAGTAATTCGCTATAGACTAGTAATAGTTATTTAAATTTAGGATTATTTCATCATTGCAAGAAATTTAGCATATGTATCACTTAAGACATGTTTTAAAAAGTATGATTTTGATTAAATTACTTTCCATTGATCAAAATAAATACTTTTTTCTACACGATATTTTCTGGGGGGGGCAAGGGGGGGGGATTAATTCGTTTTAATGTAATATATCTTTAAAAAAGAAAACATTTGTTCAGTACTTTATTCTGAGAACATGAAATCTGCATATAAATTTAAAATGACCCGTGTGTATGGTTTTATACACATTTGTAAATGACTTGAATCTTATTTTTATTGTTCAAACAAGATGATGTAAAGTCATAACTGTAGAAGTGAAGAAAAATAAGGTGTTTTAGTTCTCCAATATCATCTTGTAGTAAAAGTACTGTATAACCTTATGATTAAATATATGAATTAAATATATCTTATGGTTTTCTTGTGTTGTGTAAAAATAAAATCAATTTTGAGCACATGAGAGTTGCCAGATTCTCAGAATAAAGTGCAATCTTGGGGGGGGGGGGGAGTCAATTGAAAATCACGTTTTCAATAGCAATTTCCTTGTCTGTTTCTGGAGTTGTTAGTCCACTGGTGTGCGGCTTTCGTGGTACACTTTTATGTGAGAAAAATGTATGGAACACAACCTTATAAACTGAAACATTCCATGATTGTAGTTTGTTCTAGTTAATGTAGTTTCAAATGTATAATAATTTTTTAGAGAATTAAAGTGAAAGGGAAGTCTTTTGCGGCCCTTTTTATAAATTTAAGATCGTCATTTTATTTCGTCTAAAGTTTTAAGTTCGAATGCCAAACATAATCTCAATGAACGACGTTTTTGTTATCCAAACACAGAAATTTCCGAAAAGTATGAACATGTACGCATTTTTTCTTCTAATTTTGGAAATAATGCGTAGGTCAGAAAGCAAGTCTCCCCCACATCTCTTTTTAATTTGGAAACTTTTTATGTACCTAAGCATACAATTCCAAAAATTGTATGTGATATCTTGAATATCTTTTCAACGATCTCGTATTTACATAAAATTATCATGGGGACGAAACATTATCAGTTGAAAAATGCATGTTTCATTTTCTCTGATTTCATCAGATACCAAAACTTTATATATGTGTGTTTAAATATGTGACACTTGGAATCAAGGTTCGCCAAAGCGGGCCCATTTGAAAGAACCTACTGTCTCGCTAAAGTGGGGTATTTCAGAATTTACTTCATATTGAAAATATTTACATCAGAAGCAAAATAAATGTTGTACCTCAAATATTTCAATACCAAGTCATTTTCTTTTAGGACAATTTTGCTCTTTTATATAGCTATTACTTAAATATATTTACAGATAAACGTTGAGCAGTCTCAGATTTTTTTAAAATGCTGTTGAATTAGTTTTTTGTATATCAAAAATTTAAACTTAACATACATTTCAGTATTAAGTAAAAAAATATATGTACTAGATTTGAGATGAAAACAAAGATTAATTATTACAACTCCAAAGATTTTGTTTCTTCTTCTTTTTTTTTTCAGTTGTAGAAAATATTCTTTGAAACGTTGTTACAGGAAAAAATAATAGCATCTACTTGGTATAAGCAAAAAAGTTTGGTTTTAAAAAACTACCTGAAATTAGCCAAAATAGTCAACATCTACAATAACTGCAGTGTTCCATAAATTAGGTGCCATTCATAACTGATGTCACGCTTTTTTCACATATATTTGACCCCCCGCCCCCTTCGTCACAATATGTCACACTTTAACGGACACCCCCCCTCCCCTTTGTCACACGTCACGGAATGTTGCACGATGTCACACTTCTTGTTACCCCTTCCCTTGTCACACTTTCACGAACCCCCGTCCCCCCTCGAAGCGTGATATCATTTATGTATGATCCCTCATAACTATACTCGAATATACAATATATTACCCGTGTTTCTGCTATAGTATGCAGCATTTATTGACATATTAATTACTTTTCCCCTCCAACCTCCTTCCCTGTCAGCACTAGGTCTGAGGGATGCCCTGTGTCCGGGGGCGAGGTAGTGGGGTTCACTTATTTTACATGCACGTCTCCCCAAGTGTCCATGGTGGGTCTTCAGCGGGCATCGAACACGCGACCTTCCAGGTGGAAGTCGGAGATTCTAACCACTAGGTTACCACGTTCTGTTTAGTAACTACTAGTGAAATAGCCTCCAATTTTTGTTTATAACTTCTCCAATAAATTTCATCTTGCTTGGTATTATTCATATTTACCACAAATGCTGTTTCCTTCCCCATATCGTCCGACATTATTAGGCATACATTGTGATAGAACAAAATCGTGAAGCAAATTGCATATGTATTTAGGAGTTACAAGAAAATATTCTTTTCAATGGAAAAAAAGGTATTACTCTCACCATTTGTGTCTGCAGAGAAGCAAATGTTTAACTTTTTAAGTATTCATATCTTAGGAAAAATTAATTTTTATAATATTTCATGAAAATACTTAATTATTTTAAACATTAAATTTGATTTCCCCCCTTTAATTTTAAGGCTGTTTTACATAATTTTCGAGTAAAACATATATATACTATTTAAAAGTTACATAATGAAACTTTCACAAGAAGTTTTAACTTTGTTTTTAGGCTCCCTTAAAACCAAATAATCTTCTTTAAGGAGCAGAAAAGGAGTAAAAATTATTTAATGGGATATGTAAATTTCTTTTATTCCTTTTGGGTAGGGTACGGGCCAACTGCCATATCCACCCCTTCCACAATTCCGCCACTGGACATGGTTTCTTGTTCACCAGTGTGTATGTAAGTACTAGGTCCTCGGTCTGCGGTGTGTGTTGTAGATACAAGTCCTCGTTCTTCGGTGTGTGTAGTCACAGGTCCTCACTCTCCGGTGTGTGTAGATACAGTCCTCGTTCTCCGGTATGTGTAACTGTGTCCGCGCTTGCCGGTGCGTATATGTACGGTCATGTCCAAGCTTTTAGCTATATTAGTGATTTTTTTGATGTTTACATCGGGAATGTAAACATCGCCAACCCCGGAGTTTCGCGTGAAAAAAAAAATTCCAAAATGGCGCCAATGACCGTTTATCCGTAACAACGAAAGCACGTGGGACGGCGTATCGTTCGTGTTCGGAACTAAGATGGTTGGCGCCGTTACAACCCTTTGCTGCGTAAAGGGTTGCTACAAAGGGATGGTTTATCGCTTTTCGGCGTATTTTTTGTTTCCATCCGATAAATTTTCAAGACTAAAAACTACGATTTTTAAAACTCGGAAGGAGGATACAAAAAACCCGGATTTCTGGGGTACCCCCGGAATACAAGTACCCCTGACAAATATTACTGGCTGTGACAAGTTTTCAAAAAAAAAATTGTGCAGTGAGATGTCTGGAAAACAGTAATTGTGTTGAAAGAGCTATTAATCATGTTTTTAAATATTTATCCTCAGTAAAGCGCACAGAAAGTGAAGTTAATGCTTTCTTACAAAAATGTTTGGCAGATCCCTTGTTAAAATACAAACTGCCTTTCTTCAGATATCTCTCGCTTCACTGTGAAAGGTTTCTGCTAAAATTTCAGAATGAAGCAGTGTTAGTACTCTATTTGCATTCTGAGCTATCTTTACTACTAGGGGGGGAATTGCATAAAATATATTAAAGGAGATAAAATTGTTGAAGGTTCAGCTTCGCTAAAACTCGATTTCAAGTCAAAGAACAATCTATTGGAAAATTAAAAAACTTTATATTGGTTTCGATACAAAAAAAATCTTAAGGGAAGCAAACGTCTCTGATAAGAAAAGTGAATGTTTTTATTTAGACTGTAGGAAGATCCTGCAGGCAGTTGCTTTAAAGTTAGTTCAAAAGAGTCCTCTAAGATACAAGATTGTTAGAGACTTGTCAAGTTTGCATCCATCAGTTATACTAAATAATCCTACTGCAGGTCTCACAAGATTTAGTATTATGCTAGAAATACTTCATGATACAAATCGTATCAATGATTCTACTGCTGATAAAGCTAAGCAACAGTATAGTTCATTTTGTTGTATGCCTAATGAAGATTTCAAACCTGAATTTAATTTATTTTTAGCGGAAGAAACAGATGTGGAGCTGGATTCGTTTTTTTACAAGTTATCATCAGAAAAGACATGGGAGGATCTTTGGCAAGTGGTAAAATTATGTTTTATTTTGTCACATGGCAATGCAGCCGTGGAAAATGGGTTCCTGTACACAAAACTATATTAGTTGAAAACCTAATAAAATATTTGTTATTCATCCACTCAAGTTCAAATATTTTTAAAACCTTGTAGTGGTACTGTCTTTGATGTTAATACAGTTTTTTCAAATATTAATTCATTCATTATTAAATTTAACAGTCATTAATTTCAGTTTTATATGGATTCCATTAGAAATATTGAAGCCATACGTCACTATTTTTAAGAAAGCATTAGCACATGGAATATTATTCTTTAGAACTCGTTGATTCCCATTCTGCATATGCTAACACGGAATACTGATTCTTTGGAAATAATTAATGGCATGTTGCGTACAGATCTATTAACTAGCTGAAAGTAAGGTGAAAGCGAATTTTGTAATTCATCCGTATAGCCGACACGTTTTTGACCTAAGTAGGAACTGGCTTTTAAAAAACATATATTTTATTACTTGTTTATAGTTTACTTTACTTTAATGAATTAACTTTAATTAATCATTTCTTTTTTCAAAATTATCTGAATGATAGATCACGTTACAGCTGTCACTTTTAGTCGTTTTAACTTAATTGCTGCTTGCTCAGGTTGTATTTTATTTTCTATTAAAGATGGTTTTGCAGAGGTTTTAAATTTAACAAATTTTATTTACTTTTCAGGCCTGTGAAAGACATTTTAATGAAGGAAAAGATTATAATGAGTCAATACATAGATATTACTGGAAATATTTATGTTTTAGTTGCAAGACGTTCATTTAGTACTTAATTATTAGATCTAATTTTGTTCATTTTATTGATAATCAAAATTTCAGTGTAAATATTTTTTTTCATCATCAAATTATCTGATGAAGTTGCTTGGTGTATATATATGCATCATATATATATAAATTAAATATGGTATTATAATTTTATTACTTGGTCTAAAAATATCTGTATATGCTGTATTATAAGGAAAAAGCAAATAAATATATTTTGAGATTCCTTATACTGTGGTTTTTTCTTTTGACTTATTTACATAACACAAAATGCTTCAGCTAATAATATTTTTAAAAAGGTAACAGAAAAATTTCAGCTGCATCATGTTTTCATGCATCAATTATTAGTTAAAATGTTTTGCAAATCATAATTAATTTTGTAGTTGTTTTGACTGTGAAGAGTACTAATTTTATTGTTAAATGTAAGTTATTACAGAATATTTATAATTATGTTTAGTGACAAAAACTTCGTGAGTCAATATTCAAAGTTAGCATTTATTTCTAAGAACATTAATATCAGAACTCTTGGAAGTTAATTTGTTTTCATTTCTTTCTTCCATAAAACTACAATCATTTCTTTGTTCTCACACGGAATAATAACTTTTTATTATATTTACTAGTACATTAGGTATCTTAGCAAACTTTCCCTCGCTAATTTTATTTAATTTACATAATGGTTGTAGATTTGTGACCTAACTGTAGAAAGTTCTAATAAAAACGAAGTATCAATGATAAAAAGCCTTAAAAAAAAGTTATGCTTTTAAAAATACACTATCAATTTTTAAATTAACACAGATTGCTCTGTGTTAATTTAAAAATTGGTTCTTATAAAATGTTCTTTTTTTTAATATTATTTTTTAATGTTATTTGAGTCATTTTATTTTAATACGAGCTTTCTAATTATTTCCAATTATGAAAAGAAAACAACAAAGTTTGGTCTATTTGAACAGGAATTGTTTTAAACTTTTGCAACTACTGAAGTTCACAATACCAGTTTTATGAAACATTTTATTTTAAGCATGTATCAAAAGTAAGTCCTAAAAAATTAACATTTACTGAAAGCAAGAAAGAAAATAGCTGTAAGTTTTTTTTTTAGCTCGATGGAAAGGTAGAAAGTGTAAAGTGAAAAAAAATGATTTGCTCTATTAAAAAGAAATGAACGAATAAATAAAAATAACAGGAAGGAATAAACTTTTTTGAGTGTTTTTTGCTAAGGAATCATCCTAAATGCTGATAAGTTAGACATCTAATATTTATGTTCTTGTAAAAATTAAAGAAAAAAAAAATTCCATAATTTCAATAATTATTATGGAAAGCATCAAGATTGCAACACGCACATTCAAATTGTTCAAATGCGGAAGCATCGCGAATTCTGCTTCATGTGTTCAAGAGCTTGCAAATCTTTCCCCAAACGTGATGACTCATTGACATAGCCAGCGGGCCTCCTAGTCTCGAAGGTCAAGCCGGAACGCTCCATTCGTCAGCCAGATTGGCATTCTCATTTGCATACCCAACACCAAAAAGATCGGCGGGAAGTTCCATCAAAATTGGAGTTTTTCATTGAGTGGCAACACTCAATCGGAATCCATCTGAAACAAACTGCCTGATTAAAGTATAGTTTACACCAATCCGACAAACTACATCCGCTTACCGCAAAGCGTCAAACGAAAACGCCTTTGACCAATCATATTCCTGATTTCCTTCGCTTCTCCGACAAACGGAAAAGGTTAGTTCACTCCAACTTTTCAACGTTTGCCGTCACGTAATACCGATGAACTAGCCAATCAATGCAGGCTTTCAGAGTGCACACTGTTTGATTTTCTTTCAAGATGGTGGCTCAGGTGTTTTTTCACGAAATTTTAATAATCGAAGTACAAAAATATCAACACCTGTATGATATGCGCAGCAGAATGTACAAAGACAGCACCTGCAAAGAAAATGCGTGGCAGGCGATTGCCTTGGCTGTTGGCGTGGAAGGTAAGTGTGAAGTTTTTATTGCTTATATTTGTTCATTCTGTGAGCATTTAAAATATGCAAGGTGCGTCTCATAAATATAAAGACACAAATGTTTTTAAAATTACATTTCACTTAATCAGTATAAAAAAATTTAACTTTATGCCTCATGTTAATAACAATGAAATGTATATGTTATAGGGTTTTTAATTTAAATAAATAAATTTTCACTCGAATGATAAAAAAAAGAACAATTTACACTGTCTCATAAATATAAAGACAAATTTGAAACTGCTTAAATATGCAAATTTTTTTCGAATAGGTGTGTACAAAACTAATGCGCACGCGCGGAAACACACCTTAAATACCCGAAACGAGCAAAGGTATTTGATTTATTTCAGTTGCAAAAATGCCGCGGAACGTTGAAATTTCTAGAGATGAGATTTGCAGAATACGTGCATTTAAAGCTAAAGGCTTGAAAGTTTCTGAAATATGTCAGAAAACTGGGAGAAGCAGAGCTGCAGTTTATAAAGTTTTATCAGAAACTTATACATTAAATTCGAAAAAGCGATCTGGCAGACCGAGAAAGACTACTGAAAGACTCGATCGCAAGATTATGCGATTTGTTTCGTCGCAAAAATTGTCACTCCGAGAAGTTTCTCAACGAGTTGATGGTGTGGTCTCAAAGGACACAGTACATCGTCGTATAAAAGAAAGCAAAAATATTGTGTATCGGCATATGCGCAGAATTCCTTTACTGAAGAAAGAACACCAGGAACAGAGGCTAGCCTGGGCGAAAGATCATATGCATTGGAAGGATGAGTGGATGCAAGTCATTTTTTCAGATGAAAAGAAATTTAACTTGGACGGTCCAGATGGCTGGAATTCTTACTGGCACGATTTAAGACGTGAACCTCGAACTCTCTTCAGTAGGCAGAAAGGGGGAGGTTCTTTGATGGTTTGGGGTGCCTTCTCTTTTAATGGAACTACAGATATTGCTTTTCTGAAAGGTAAACAGACATCTATAGACTATGTAGAAGTGCTCAATAGTCATTTGTTGCCAATTGCTGAAACTCTTGGTGGTCCGAATTATGTTTACCAACAAGATAATGCACCGATTCACACATCAAAACTCACGAAAAAATGGTTTGCTGATAACAATGTTAATGTCATGGTATAGCCCGCACGTAGGCCTGACAAATCCAGTTGAGAATCTCGGAGGAATTCTCGTTCGTAGTGTATATGCGTCTGGAAGACAGTTTTCAAACGTCCTTGAGTTGAGAAAAGAAATCGAACGAAGCTGGTTCGATATAAAGCCAGATTGCTTACAGAGCTTAGTAAAGAGCATGCCAGGTAGAATATTTTCTGTCATTAATAAAAATGGATCTATTATTGGACGATAATTCAGAAGTATGTAAAATGTCTTTATATTTATGAGACAGCTAATTTGCTTCCATTTATCAGTTTTCGAGTTGAATTTATTTAATTTTAATTTAATTTAATATGAAATGTTTTGTCGGTAGAGGCTTTTTGTTATATGCATAAAAATATTTTTGAATACTGAATTATTAAAATATTATTTCAGAAATAACAGTGTCTTTATATTCATGAGACGCACCTTAAACATCGTACATGCTTCATACTTTCTGGCTTTTACACTTTTCATTTAAATTTCACAGGCTATGAGTATTTCTCATACATTTTATCCTTTAATATTTCGTTAAATCTTCTTACTTCGTTCAGTGTAAACAGAATTTTGGGCATAATCGGCGATCTTTATCCCTTCTTGCATATGTAACCAACCAATAACAAACAGCGAAACAGCACCTAACCATGTTATAAACAGAAATTCTAGAAATGAATAATAAATAAACTCGCAGCTGCCATTGAACTTTACTGTAACTCCCTAATGTTAGGAAGCTAAATACAATTCGTGTTTGACCTTTAGATATGACTTGATTGACATGTGAATTAAATGAATTTGAAATGATTACCTTTGCACAGGTATCAACAAATTCAGCTTCCTTTGGGAGAAAGTTGCTTGTTTCATACTGATAAATCCTCATTTCAGGTTTCAGAGTGAAAATGAAAACCTGACATGTTCAGAAGAACATGTTTAAGGTACAACCACTGAACGAGAAACGTCAGCCAGAAACATCTTGGTTGGACGCTTGTGTAAAAATAAAAAAAAGTAGGGAGACACGGTTTCCCCGTTTTCCCCCTCGACTACACCACCGCTATGCATTGAATTTAATTCTTAATTTTGGCAACTAAACGTGCATATGATTATTTTTATAGCGCATTAAATATACAACTATGTCATATTCTAATAGGCATTGTGAATAAAGTATGTAATATTTCCTTCATCATTGAATATGGTATGCTAACTTTGATTAATTTAAATGATAAAAATAATACATTTTTAATTAGAATAATTTTGAAAATTTTGTTGATTAGCCTAACAGTGATCAAATATATGGCATTTTGGTTTCAGAGAAAAGTATGTAGAAAAACTACTACTCATTGCATTCTTAATTAACATTTAAACTTTGAATTGCAGTTAACAAGTGCAAGGAGCAGTGGCGTAATCTGAGAGACAGGTACCGCAAGGGAAAAAATGCCATGAAGCAATTAAGTGGATCTGCCGTATCAAAAAAGAAAATGGATCTATACGGACATACTTTTGTTTTTGGATCCACATTTAAAGGAGAGGAGGTACAATTTCCATGCCTTTAGGGAAAAAAAAAATTAATAATTTTTAGTTATAATTGGACAGATTCTTTTTAAATTAATGCCTTACTGGCCTGTAAAGTTCATTCACTAACAGAAGATTAAATGTAATACAGGCTGGTGTTTGCTCTAAGCTCGTAATATGGGCAATGAAGCATAGGTGCTAGTTACAACTACTTGCTCTTAAGAATGTATTTTTAGTTAGAAATTACTGTGCCCTAACTCTCAAAGATCAAGGAGATAACTTGTTCTTAAAAAATGCTTGTGTTACATTTGATATCCATAAAATATTATTCCATCAAAAACATGAAATATTCTTGGCTATTTCAGCACAAGGTATGAGACAAGCTCTCGGGATGATTCTTAGAATTAAATATGAATCTGTACAGTATATGTATAACTTACAAAACTGTAGAAACTGATATATTTAAAAAGCAAGAAAATTATCTTGATGAAAAATGAATATTATTATAACATAGGAGATAATGCAGGTTTCCACGTGTGATATTGCATCACATTTTTTCTATTTAAAATATTTTTTTTTTCATTATTAATTAATTTATTTTTATTTTTCTAAACTTCTTTTTATCATTTAATATTTTTAAGTAACGTTACCTTTCAATTAAATTATTCCAAATTATTTTATTTTTCACGAAATCGGTATTTTCGGCACTAAATTCTTTTAACATCAAAATTTCGCTTATTTTAATTACCGATTCGTAAATTTTTTTAACATGCTAAGCTTTCTTTTTAATACAAATCTTTTTCGTTTTTTTTCCAAAGGTACTTTTTTTACCAAATAGCCATCTTGTTTTCAATGTATTTGGTCGTCCATCTTTGAACATCCTGTCTTGAAGATTTTATCAGGTTGTTTTCGCTGCGTCATGCAATCTTTATCCGTCAGTTTTGGTTTAGAATCAAGAATCGTCCAACGATTGGTTCCCACCGAAATTCCTCCTGCGCTCTCATTGGCGCACGTGACGTGCGCCGTTGCCATCTGAGAGTTGTGTGAGGAGAAAGTGACGGAGAAACGAATTACAACTGCTCCGAGATCCGTGCCCTAGAGTCGTCAGGCGCAGCGTGCTCCCGTGCGTGAGCGACAATGTTGGAGACATGGACGGATGCACCCAAGATTTTTTAATCTTATTTTAAATTTCATCATATATCACCAAAATCTCAACTCTTTCATCGCTGCCCCAACCTTTTTTCCATCTGGCGACTCCCGATCCAGGGTGACGTCGCTTTGCAATGGTATCCAAGCCGAGCAGCTCGTGATTTTTGAATAGGAGCTGAAACATCAAAGTCTCATTTGCATAGCCTCTAAACTACCACTCCTGCTGCCTGATGATGCGAACCTGAAAGATCCAATTTTGTGTGCTTCGCCTTGTTGCGCTGAAATGAAGGTTCATAATGTAAACGTCAGCTTTTTACACATCTCCATTCAACAATTGCACCTGTACGCCAGGTCATGATCATACAAAATTTTGTCTAGGTTAATTTTTGCTGAAGAGTAATGCATTTGGGTTTTGAACAATAGTAATGTATTTTTTTTATTTTGGTGATCACCTAATAGTTTTTTTCTCATTTGATGTGAGTGTAGTATGCAGAATGTTCCTCCAAAATAAATTCCTTGTTATTTTTCTTTAAATTTTTGTTACATATTTTTTACAACGATCTACACACCAGCAACTAATGGGTAAGTCGAATCTTTCCTCTTTTCATTCCTAAACTAAAAGCATTTCAAGGTAGTCGTTGATCTGGAAAATTATTGTGGCACTTTGCGATTAAAAACATAATTATGTGCAACCACTATTTCGGCCTATCCAAAATTTTCTGGGAAATTAAATTCTAAAAACATTAAATAAACGAAATCGTAATTCCAACTGGGGGGTTTAACAAAACAAATTGGTGCCTTTGGACCAGGTCTTGAATGCTTTTATAATATTGTAAAATGATAGTGTATGCCTGTTTTGAATTACACTGAAGAGCCAAAAAAACTGGTACAAGCATGCATATGCAAATAAAGAGATCTGGAACCAATCAGAGTACAGCGCTGCGGTCGGTAACGCGTATATAAGACCACTAGTATCTGGCACAGTTGTTAGATCGATTGCCGCTGCTACAATGGCAGGTTATCAAGATTTAAGTGAGTTTGAACGTGGTGTTATAGTCGGCACACGAGAGATGGGTCATAGCATCTCCGAAGTAGCGATGAAATTTGGATTTTCACGTACGACAATTTCAAGAGTGTACCGTGAATATCGGAAATCCAGCAAAACATCGAGTCTACGACATCGCTGAGGCCGGAAAAAGATAATGCAAGAACGGGACCAACGACGACTGACGAGAATCGTTAAACGTGACAGACGTGCAACTCTGCCGCAAATTGCTGCAGATTTCAACGCCGGGCCATCAACAAGTGTCAGCGTACGAACCATTCAACGAAACATCATCGATATGGGCTTTCGGAGCCGAAGGCCCACTCGTGTACCCTTGATGACTGCACGACACAAAGCTTTACGTGTCGCCTGGGCCCGTCAACACCGACATTGGACTGTTTCGGACTGGAAACACGTTGCCTGGTCTGATGAGTCTCGTTTCCAGTTGTATCGAGCTGATGGACGTGTACGGGTATGGAGACAACCGCATGAATCCATGTACCCAGCATGCCAACAGGGGACTGTTCAAGCTGGTGGAGGTTCTGTGATGGTATGGGGCGTGTGCAGTTGGCGTGATATGGGACCCCTGGTACGTCTAGATACGACTCTGACAGGTGACAGGTATGTCAGCATCCTGTCTGATCACCTGCACCCATTCATGTCCATTGTGCACTCCGACGGACTTGGGGAATTTCAGCAGGACAATGCGACACCCCACACGTCCAGAATAGCTACAGAAGGGCTCCAGGAACACTCTTCTGACTTTCGACACTTCCGCTGGCCACCAAAATCCCCCGACATGAACATTATTGAGCATATCTGGGATATCTTGCAACGTTCTGTTCAGCAGAGATCTCCACCACCCCGCACTCCTATGGATTTATGGACATCCCTGCAGGATTCATGGTGTCAATTACCTCCAGCATTACTTCAGACATTAGTCGAGTCCATGCCACGTCGTGTTGCGGCACTTTTGCGAGCTCGAGGGGGCCCTACACGATATTAGGCAGGTGTACCAGTTTTTTTGGCTCTTCAGTGTATATGCATATGATTTTTTTCAGGAATTTATTTTATTGCTTATATGCTTAAATTTTTTTTAGTTTATGATTTTTTGCATACACTGTCATTCCTTTTATAGTTTTCTCATGACTAGGCATTGCAAATAAGTTTTTTTTTTTCAAGTTATTTCTTTTGTTTGTTGCAACTTATGAAATTAAATTTTTGTGCAACTGTTCGAAACAATTCTTTTATTGCCATGGCCTCACAGGGTACTCAGACTAATGTACTCGAAAGTAATGAAACTAGTAAAATTTCCCCTGTTCTGTTAGGTGTGAATCAAGCACCACAGAAAATTATGCCAAACCACAGTGCAAATTTTCCGATTCCACCATATTCAGGAGAACCGGAAACTGTGGAATTTTTCATTTCCCAAATTTCTGAACTTCAGAAACAAAACAATTGGGATGATGCGACAACCTTGATTTTTTTCAAATCTAATTTGGCCGGGTCAGCTTTGTATTTTTTTGCAACCAACCCAAGTTGCATTTCCAACCTGACTTTTCAGCAGGCATGTGATAAGTTGAGGGCAAGATTCATACCCCTTCTGCCATGTCACTGTCTGAATTTCAGAATATAAAGTTTGAAGTAGGCGAAAGTATTCAGCATCTTGCTCATCGTATCGAGCGTGCTGCACATACTGCTTACAACTTTATTCCAGACATGGCCTCCTTGACTCAAATAAAGTCTTTAATATTAATTGGCAATGCCGCCAAAAATTGTAAAGACAAACTTATCGATGTTGACACTGCAAATTTTGAAAATCTGGTCGATAAGGCCAATAAATTAAATTGTCTTCAGGCTTGTTATCAGCCAAATACGGCAAATGCAGTACAAATAAGTCCTAGTGTGTCTAACACACAACAACAGGTTAGACTCTTTAACAGAAAATGTCAAAATTTTGAGTAATCAACTGAAGACAATGATGACTTCTTGTCGCATGTGTGGCGACACTCAGCACCCTCTTAAGGACTGTCCTCTTTTTGCTAGGGTCAGTACTTCTGCCGAGGCAAAATCTGTTTCACGGACCAGTGAACAAAATTCAATTCAACAAAATCAAAATTCTGAATCAACTTTGTCTCTTTTGTGGTAAATCTAACCACTTAATGATTAATTGCAGACTGTATAACAGATCTCAAATTCCAAATTCTAATTATCAACAACCTAATTCACCTTTTTTCACTCCGCGTATTCCATTTCGGCCTCGCGCTAATTTTAATTTACCAAATCAAGCTTTTCCTGCTCTGCGTTTCCAAAATAGAAACAGATTTCAATAACAGGAGGGCAACAAAATTTTCAACGACCACAGTCTGGTCATTTAAACTGGCGAGGAGGTCATCCATGAGGGACGGCATGGCCTCTGTTGTCAGACATTCATCTCGAGTTCCTCAAACTAATGATTTGGGTCATTCAAATGTATGTTCAACTTATCCTGATATTGACGAATATTTAAATAGTTCTATAGATACCACAACAATTAGAGAATTTTTACAGGATTTTTCAAAACCAAAGCACCCAAAAGTTGAACTCAACTACAATGTTTTCACAAATCATGATTTACCAATATTAAATGTTTCTATTGCACATGTAGAATACCCTATGCTTTTAGATTCTGGGTTTAGCATTTGTTTATTGCCTAAATATGTATTCAATGAGATCAAAACCCTTACTAAATGTCGTTTTCTATCTCGATCAGTGACTATTCGCACTGTTAATTCAAATTTATCATTTTCTGCTTGTGCGGAAATATCCTTTAAAATTTGTAAACATTTTTTTAAGCATCCATTTTATGTAGCAGATTTTGCTTCTACTTTTTCAGCAATTCTTGGTTATGATTTCATCAGTAAATTTAATGTAGTAATTAATTCAAAAACAGGAAGTGCTTCTTTTGACAATTTCAATGCACCCCTGATGTCGTAAACAGATCTTTCTCAGCATTTTGCTAACATTAAGTATGTTAATTCTATTGAAACTTTTTCTGTTCAT
Source organism: Octonoba sinensis (assembly GCA_038502835.1). NCBI lineage: Eukaryota > Metazoa > Arthropoda > Arachnida > Araneae > Uloboridae > Octonoba > Octonoba sinensis. The sequence continues at coordinate 76,004,596 of CM076605.1, forward strand.
CTCCAAAATAAATTAATTATTCCTCCGGGTGAAACTGCAATAGCCAAATTTAATGTCTCTAAAATTCCCATAAATTCTTCTGAAATATTTTTCACTCCTAGCATTGCTGATTTCACTTGTGAAATTCATCCAGCAGTTCATAAGGTTATTAAAAGTAAATTTTCCTCCATTATTAGAAATATTGGGCAAAATCCTTTGCATTTGAATAAGGGTATGAAAATGGGAGACATAACAGCTAATTATGAAATTGTTGATGATCAACAAAATGATTCTGTTGATATGGGGGGTACAAAATTTTGTCATCAAATTATTGCTTCTGATGAAACTCTAAAGCTCAGACAGCAAGAACTCCAAATGTCCGATTTCAATTTATCCCATTTGACTGAAAATCAAAAAGAGACTTTGTTACCCATATTGATGCAAAATTTTTCTGTGTTCAGTAAATCTGTTAAAGCATTGGGGTGTACTGAGTTGGTAACTCCAAATATTACGTTAAGAAACTCTAATCCCATCAAAGCATTACCTTTTGAAATTCCACAAGCATTAAAGGGGCAAGTTAAAGAGGAATTAAATGAATTAGTGGAAGCAAATATTATTCATCGGAATGTCAGCCACTGGAGTTGTCCTATGCTTATGGTTCGAAAAAAGGGGGATCCTACCAAACCTGATGAACCACCTAAATACAGAATGGCTTTAGATTTAACATTACTAAATTCTGTTATTGAAAATTCTACCTATCCACTTCCCAAAATATCTACTTTGATTAATGAAGTGTCCAAATACCAGTTTTACAGTGTTTTAGACTGGCACTCTGCCTATTGGCAAATTCTTTTACCTGAACATCTTCAGAATATTTTAACTTTTTCAACTGAATTTGGCTCTTTTGCTAATGATCGCCTTCCTTTTGGGTTGAAAATAAGTTCCAATTCATTTCAAGCTCTTGTTGATTTAATTATTGATGAACTTAATGCTCAAGGTACTGATGGTATACATGCTTATCAGGACGACTTTTTAATTGGAGCTTCATCTTTTGACGAAATGGTCCTGAAGCGCAAATCTATTTTTTCTGTTCTGAATAAGCATAACCTGACCTTATCTCCTTCAAAATGTGTTTTTTTTTTTTTTTTCAAACTGAAATAGATTATCTGGGTTTTCATATTTCTCACAAATTAATTCGACCTATTACTTCTAATATCGCCAAAATAACAAAATTTGCTCCTCCTCGTACTGTACGCCAAGTAAAGAAATTTTTGGATTTATGTGGATTCTACTGTCATTTAATTCCTAAGTATGCTGAATGTACTCATGTTTTAACTCAACTAACGTCTAAGAATAAACCTTTCTTGTGGGAAGATATTAATCAGCAAGCTTCTGATAAGCTACAGTCAATATTTTTCAACCAACCTTTTGTCATTCTTCCAAAATGGGATGAAAAATTTTATTTAAATACTGATGCTAGTAAAGAAGGTATTTCGGCTGTATTACTGCAAATGCATGATGGGGTTCTCAAACCAGTATCTTATTTTAGCAAAGCTCTGTCATCTTCTGAACGTAATTATCCAGCTATTAAACTTGAATTATATGCCATTTATAAGGGGATAACTGCATTTAAGACTTATCTCTTTAATCGTTCCTTCGTCTTAATGACAGATAGTAAGCCGTTGCTTCACTACAAAAAGGTCACTTCACCTGCAGATACAGTGCGTATCGAAATGATAGGTCCATCAGTAAAAACGAAATTCATGTTAGGAAAAAAATTTTTTATTATGCATTAAGCACTATTTTATAATATACTCTAGTTCAACCAATGAAAAAATAATGCTTAAATGATATACAAATCATAGGAATAATAAACGTAACAAAAAATTTGTGAAATTGCTGTTTCAAAAAGATAGGTCTACTGAACCAAACATTAAATTAATAATCAATTAATAAGAAATTTTTCCACCTTTTTTCAAAATGAGCTCATAAATCCTATTCGGCATGGTTTCTATAAGTTTTTGCAAACAGCTGGTCTCGATTTTTGCCCATTCGGAGGAGATAGATCTTTTTAAGTCTGCAGTACAGTTGTACTGCTTTCCACCTGCATATACTGCTCTTGCGAGTATGCCCCACATGTTTTCTACCGGATTCAGGTCCGGGCTGCAAGGTGGCCAATCGATAACACGCACACCTACGAGTGCTATTTGTTTTTCGCACTAGGTTAGATGCTCATTTTTGTTCGTTTTTCGTTTAATAATGATAGTGCATTAGATGTCATTGTGCAATAATATTATACCATCTGCTTTTAGTTGTCGTGTTTCTTATTATTCCGAAATTGTAAACAATACGAAGTCAACTCAATCAAAGTACGATAATAATTTTAATTTTCACCCGTGTAATTTTTTTTCTCTTAGCGTTTTTTTCTTTTTTTTTCCTTCTTCTATCCCGCGTATTAAAGTTTTTCTGCAATTGTGCAGCAATCTCGTTGCATATTGCTTTTAGTTTGCGGTTATTCTCATTATTTTATTTTTAGTTTACAACATATAAAAAATAGGTCAAAAATAAGAAAAAAAAAATTCCAGTATAATTGTTTATTGATCGAAATTTTATGTGTCCAAGTTCGACTTGCAATTTTTAAAAAATGAATTGTCAAAATGCGAGTTCGCACGACAGGATTTAATAACATCTTAATAAAAATGCTACAATTTCTTCAATAATGTATTTATGTTTTTATAAACATAAAGATAAATAAGTGATTTAAATTATATTTTAGACAAGCATTCTACACGTTTTAATGGTTTAAAGCGACTTTTTTTCCATCGGCCGATGGAAGAGGAGAATAATCGGCAATCGGCCATCGGCCGATCTCGGAACCATCGGCATCGGCCCATCGGCCAAAAAGTGCCATCGGTCGAGCCCTACTAATTTATCATCACATCTGAAAACGGAAACAAATGTTAACCAGGTACAGAAGAATAAGATAAAAGAACTTTGCTGTTCTTCTTCAGACATTCTAGGAAGATAATGCATATACATATTTCAAAATTTGGTGGATTATGTTTACTATGATGTTTCAGTGCATGTAGAGAATATTCAGGAAATCGTTAATATCCTATATAAGTCTTTAATTTTACTAACATACATTGCTAAGGATTCATTCTTTCTCGTCGCATGTGACGAGTTTCTTGATCGCGTCGGCAGGACCTGATTAAGGCAAAGGAAACAGGGCAGCAGCACCCGGCCCCCACATATGACGGGGCCCCAAATCAAAATATTTTCATACTTCCATAAAGTAAAGCAGAGGGGCCCCCTAATAAGTCTTTTGCCCCAGGCCCTAATTAGGCCCAACTTCCGTGCATAATCAGATTTACAGTGTTAATTATTTACACGATGCAAGGCGCTCTGAACTTGCACTTAGTAACAGTTTCTCTTGTGCTATTCTAAACACCAGGTTCTTGGCACTTTCTTTTCTAAATTTTGCCCCTCCTCTTTCGTGTCCTTCAACAACCAGGGTACCTCGTCCTTCTCAACCAATTGTATCCGCGCTTGGGCTTTGTCCATTTTTCGGAACGACTCGAGTTCCTCTTCCGAACGGGCGACGAGTCTGTTGACGGCGTCGGTGCTCGTCACGTCCGTCGTCAACCTCGCTTCTTCGTTCTCCTTCAGGACGAGGCACTTCTACCTGAGGCTTTTCCCGAGTTTCGGGGGGGGGGGGGTTTGGCCATGTCCATGATGGACAGGAACCATTCCTACCAGCCTCAGGACTCGGGTGGACGCGTAGACGTTCAGCTTGATGCTGGATGTCCAGTCGGAATCCAGCAACAACACTGTGTGAGCCGTCTGCAGGTCCAGCTCTCAGAGGATTTTTTTTGCAGCTGAGCAAGACAGCCTCTGGAGAGAACTCAGATTCACGAACTCGTCCATTCTTCTCTCGAATTCCCTCCCTCTCGTACTCCTGTTGATCCGGACGTATTCTTGACCGGAGAGAATCAGGTAACCCTCCAGAATAAACATGACCATTTCCATTTGACAGAATATTAGCACGCGTTGTTGGGTGGCCATGAGTTTCGGGAGAAGGCTGTTCAGGAGTTCAAACTTCAGAGAGACTCAGTTCCGTTTTCGCAACTTGTCTATTGGCTACATACTCTTCCTCAACTTCTTCGAATATAAAAGGGTGATTGCATCTTTTTCTCAGCTGAGTGATTTTGTCGACCTTCTCCTTCGTCTGGAGAACAGTCACATTGTACAAGCAGCACTTTCTGAATGTACGACGTGACGCATTTGATTGTGCCAAGAATACTTTTGACAAATTTTTCCGTAATTTTTTACTCCATTATCTTTGTTATGAATGGCTTCATCACCAATTGCAGGCATTTGACTACAGCGTGTGTCTCTTTCCTGTTGAGCCTAAGTCTTTTCTGCTGTTCAGCATTGAAGACCTTCTCGAATCAGTCCCTGGAGTGCCCTCCGGGAGCCAAGGAGTTTATGTGGGACCAAGAATCAGGAAGGTTGTCGTGCACCGACCCTTCCGTTAGGAGAAAACGGAAGCAAAAACAGCCTCTGAGGAGAACTCACGAACTCGCCCATCCTTCTCTGGAACTCCCTTCCCCTCATTCTCCGGTCTATAAAAAGCGATGGCGAAGGAATCTGAAGAGAATATCGAAACGATGCGACTAAAGAATTTCAGAGATGAGGAAAAGCACAAACTGGAAATTACATTGTTACAAAAAAAAAAAAAATAGAAGTCAGGATACTCTGTTGGAGATAACATATTTTCAAACAATGTTTTTATCTAAAATAAATACACATTTTATTTATATACTTTGAGAAGAAACATTATAAATAGTTAAAATGAAATAAATCCGATTTTCGTAGGGGATACAAAAAGATTGTAGAACGTATGCGCTCCTTTGCTTGCACGTGGAAAGTAGGCTTAAGGAATTTTTTAAAAATTGTTATAATAGAGAAGCAATCTTTTTAACATGTGTTTAGTATCTCCTAAACATTAGAAAACAAAGTGCACTGAGGAAAAACGCTAAGTTTATTTTTTTCACGTTCCATGAAATAGTAAACTTTTTTATCTACTTCAAGAAAAATGTACTCTAAATAAAATAAAATGTTCTACATAAATAGTGATAAGAGGAATGATTTTTCTCTCTAAAATACTACAAAATATTAAAAATCGTCTCACTGTTTCTTCTACAAGCGTGGGATACATCACTCATTCCGCTCAATTTGATGTTCTTAAAAGAGGGTAGAGTTAATATTCTTTAATAAACTGCTTTAAAGGTAAAAAATTGACGAAAGGAAAAATGTAACGATTGATGTCGATATTAAGGTGAAAAAAAATATCTAAAATTTTTTGGACTTTTTTTCTGAAAATCGCGATTTGGAGCAAATTGTCTGAAACAACGCTTTTTGTAGCAGCATGTAGCAGAAAAATCGATTTAGCGCAGTTTTGCGCAATTGGTGCAGCAGCGGGCGCCCTGCTAAATGGCTTTTTGGGTTTTATTGTAGTTTTTTTTTAAAAGGTGCCCTTTTTAAACAGTACTGACCTTTCACACCAGGCTTGGGGTCGATTACGAAGAAACGTAATCGATTACGATTGTAATCCTTTGCAAAAAAGTAATTACAATTACGGCAGCGATTACAGTCGTTAAAAAAATAATCGATTACGATTATGATAACCGATTACGATTTAGCATACGATTAGATTAGCGAAATATTAGCTGGTATTATGCACACAACTCTCATTATTGAAACAGTGTCACTAATCAAAAATTAATGATTTTTGATTAAATTTTTGATTTAATAAGGGATCAGATTTTTTCCTTAGAGTACGATTAAAATTACGCAAGAAAAGGGATTACGCAATTTCGATTATGATTATAAGAGATTGTCAGATTGCGATTTCGATTTTGCCAAAATGTAATCGATTACAGGAGATTACGATTACGTAATCGCGATTACTCCAAGCCTGTTTCACACATGGATGACACAGGCCTGATTCTCATTTCAAGGTGTAATTTGCGTAAATAAAATTGTTTTCTATCGTTATTGTCCCAATTTTCTACATTCTGTTATAGCCATATGACAGTTTACTGTGTTATGCTTACTTTTTGCCACAGCTTTTCTTAATTTATGTGCTTTGTCTGGACTGGAACTGCTTTAAAAATTAAACATTAGAAACAACCAGAAGCAAACAAACTTGATTTTAATCATTTTCTTTTCAGTTATAATTTATCTATTGCGTATAAGTAATGATTTCTTTGAAATGGTAAAAGCATAAACGAATCTGACGTGTAATTTCTAAATTACGCGGGTTTCAGAAAGTCGATTGTATTTTGAATAACCCTACTTTTTTCATAGGAAAATCAAGGTTCTTAGCAGCTGGAACTGCCCCAAAAATATTAAACTATATGAAGCTACAAACTGAGGTTATGCAGCGAATTGCAGATGCGAGTGAGAAGAGAGCTACTGCGTCGGAGAGTTTGGCAGCAGAAGCGTTCAAGCAAACCGCTGCTTACGAGAAACAAGCAGAGGAAGGGGCCACAATAAAATTTATTGGAAGACATTTTTATGGCACTAAATAAATAATTTACAAACTTGCTTGGTTTTATTATGGAAAACTAAATGTTTTACAAATTCAGTAAATTATGCAATGTGCAAGATCAGTATTGACTTATACAAAAATTGAAGTGGAATAATGCTTTTACAAGAATTTTTATTAATATGCAGGTAGGTTTCTAAAGAGATACAAAATATATGATCTTTCCATGGAGAAATGTTAAATACGTAATTTTAAATTTTTTGCTTCTTTCATAATGTTTAAATATGTATTTTTACACCTGAATTAAAGTTTAATTTTTGGATAATTACTTAGAAATTGAGTAGTTTAAATAAATGTATGCATTCATCAGGAAGCTCAAATGCATTTTCCCTGCCTCTGATATGTCTTTGAGTATCCTTTCTTCTTCCTCTTGCATTAAATCTTAAACAAACAAAGCCGCCATGTTGCATCCAAAACTTCGCGCTCGAAACGTTTTTTACCACTAAAAGCTCTGCGCACAGAAATACGACAGAGTAGGAAAAACGTAGGCGAACCAGTACGAGATTTCGGGTTTTCGGATCGTGATGTCAGCATTCTATGGATCCTATACTGTGGACCCGTCCGGGGCGGGAGATTACGCCTCTTGGAGGGGTCGGTAGAAGCCGGGGAAGCAAAAGAAAGCTAACGGGGACTTGCCACGGAGATTGTCCGGAGAACGGAGAGCTTCTCTGATCGAGAAATATTTATATTCAAGTGTTTGTATTGCGTCCCATCAGCAATATGTTATAAAAAAATCTGGCGCTCATCTCATTTCACATCAAAGTCGGGGAACCATCCCAATATGGTAAAAGCACCCAAGAGAATTCACAACTAAACCGCTCGTTACACAAGTTTCTCATGTTTGAGAGACAGACATTTTATAAGCACGTTCATCTTGATGCTGGATGTCCAGTCGGAATCCAGAAACAATACTGTGTGAGCCGCCTGCAGGTCCAGATCTCTGAGGATTTTATTGCAAGAACAGCCTCTGACGAGAACTCACATATTCTTCTCTGGAACTAACTTCCCCTCATACTCCTGTCTATCCGGACGTATACTTGCCCGGACAGCATCAGATAATAAATGCCCATGACAATCTCCCTTGAGCAGAATATGAGCATGCGATGTTGAGTGATCATGAGCTCCAGGCGCAGGGGATGCAATGGGTTTTGGATTGAAGGAAAACATTTTTGGGTTTATTTTTACTAAGAACACTAGAATGTCCATTCCTCCCCCATATTCTCCTTTCAACGCTTTTCAACGAGGTAGCGAGTCAAGGATTTTTTGACTTTCTTTACGCTTTGCTTATCAGTGCCGAATTTCCGAGTTAAACAAGCAGCAAATTCTGCATCTCATACTTTTTTTAAATTGCTCTTTTAAACGAAAGACCTATAAATTTTCAGTTTCTTTAACGACATTTTTTTTTCGGTATTTCTCTCTCGGTAGCGTTTCTTTTCCTGCCGGTGAAAGGTGAAAATCGCTAGATAGCACTTCAATAGTTTGTCATTCTTTCGGGCACGCAAATTTCGATTACGTACTAGCTAAAGTAATAGAAGAAGACCATTATTTCACAATTTGGAAAAAAATGTAATAAATGCATTGAATTAAGTATAAAATGATGATTTCCAACATGCATTTGCAATTAGAATAATAGTTTTAACGACATAAAATATAGATTTTATAGTGCAGGCATCAACCTATCAATCCTCAGGGCTCGGATGGACGCGTAGACGTTCAACTTGATGCTGGATGTCGGACATATCAAGAAAATAACAGCGTTGTTTTCTTCTTCCAAAAAGGAAAACAATAGTTTCGGAGCAACCCTCAACATCTACTTCAGACATAAATCTTGAAGTTTAAGTTCAATTGAGTCAATTCCAACCATACGAAAAAGATAAATTTTAAAAATCTGTTACTGAAAATTCAGATGCCAAAAAGTAATGTTGTAACAGAGTGGTTGTCTGACAGAAGGCATATCCATCAGAACAGAAAACAGCGAGTGTCACAAAGGAACAATTCCGCAAACCAATACTCGGGCAACAATATTTTGTGTTTTAAATCAGTATATAATTAAGGACGCACAGACACTGTGCTGCGCCATCTTTCAAAGTCCTGCTGAACGCTATTTTTAGAAATGAAAAAGACCCCACATTTTTCTGAAAACCTACCTTAACCCTTTCGCACCTAACGGGACACATACGTCCCAAGCAAATTTCCAAAAAAGTCTTTTCGGACATCCAAAACATCACGAAGCTTACTCAATGTTGGTGTGACCATCTGCCAGTAACAACAAAAACACGACGGCGGTGCCGTAAATGTGCACAAGAAAGAAGGAATCGCGCACTAAAATAATGTGCACGATGTGTAATGTCTCATTGTGCATTGATTGTTTCAAACCATACCCTTCATATTTAAATTTTTATGGCTAGAAAATCATTGGTTTTCTTTACAAAATTACTCATTGAAGACTACTGGGACACATATGTCCCAGTTGTCAGGACTGATGGGACATATATCGCTTATAGAAATGAACAGTGTCATATCTACAAAATGGACATTTTTCAAGAAGTGTTTGAACGGTTTACAATTTGTTTTATTTAATTGCCTTATTTGTTTCAGTGATTATTATAATCTATTTTGTTCAGAAAATAGTTATTCTTCTAGTTTTTTCTCACATGATGGATGTTAATGATGTCAAAAAAATTAAAAATAACTATAAAAAGTAGTTTTTACGGTATTGTACCAAAAAATAAAGTTGGCCTCTAGCCTTAATTTTTGAACATTTTCTTACGGCAGGATCCCCAATATAAAGAGCGCAAAAATCTGTACATTTTGATATAAAAACGAAAAAAACGTTGTTTTGCAGATGACTGTTCATTTTTATAAGCGTTATGTTCCGGTCCTAAATCATTGTTTAAAATCTTCCTAAAAATATCTTAGTTTTAGCATTCTAGTGTGCCCTACTCATAGTTTATGCTTCCAAAATTGTTCTGTTGTAAAAAAAAAAAAAAAATCGTCGCGAAAGGGTTAATGGCTTTTTGTGTTTTATTGTAGTTTTTTTTAACGGTGCCTTTTTTACACAGCATGATCTGACCTTTCACACATGGATGACAGGCCTGATTCTCTTTTCAAGGTGTAATTTGCGTAAATAAAACTGTTTTCTATCGTTATTGTCACCATTTTCTACATTCTGCTGTAGCCATATGACAGGTCACTGTGTTATGCTTACTTCTTGCCACAGCTTTTCCTAATTTATGTGCTTTATGTATGGACTGGAACTACATCAAAAATTAAACATTAGCAACAACCAGAAGCAAGCACACTTGCTTTTAATAATTTTCTTTTCAGTTATAATTTATCTATTACGTATAAGTAATGATTTCTTTGAAATGGTAAAAGCATAAACGAATCTGACCTGTAATTTTTAAATTACGTAGGTTTCAGAAAGTCGATTATATTTTGAATAACCCTACTTTTTTCATAGGAAAATCAAGGTATTTAGCAGCAGAAACTGCCCCAGAAATATTGAATTATATGAAGGTGCAAACTGTGGCAATGCAACGAATTGCAGACACGAATGAGAAGAGAGCTGCTGCATCGGAGATTTTGGCAGCAGAAGCGGTGAAGCAAACCGCTGCTTACGAGAAACAAGCAGAGGAAGGGGCCACAATAAAATTTATTGGAAGACATTTTTATGGCACTTAATAAATAATTTACAAACTTGCTCGGTTTTTTATGGAAAACTAAATTTTTTACAATTTCAGTAAATATGCAATGTGCAAGATCAGTACCGACTTATACAAAAATTGAAGTGGAATAATGCTTTTTCAAGAATTTTTTTAATATGCAGCTAGATTTCTAAAGAGATACAAAATACATGATCTTTCCATGGAGAAATGTTAAATAAGTAATTTTAAATTTTTTGCTTCTTTCATAATGTTTAAATATGTATTTTTACACCTGAACTCAAGTTTAATTTTTGGCTAATTACTTAGAAATTGAGTGCTTTAAAATCAAGAGCGGATTCAGGAATAACTTTTCGAGGGGGCACCAAGAAGAAAAAAGTGGTTCTCCCTCAAAAGTATTTTCATAATGAAATTTCCATCACATATTTTGTATCATGGTACCCTTAAAACCAATTGATCCACAATAACATTTAGAAAAATGCAATTACAAATTTCTCTTATTCTATTTTGGAAAGGGCACGTGCACCCGCTACTGATATATGTACAGTAGAACCTCGGCTATATATGAGAGACAGACATTTCATAAGCATTTGAGACAACTGCTTCAGAGACCACGTGAATGATTGCTTTGAAAAAGTTTGAGAGAAAAAGAAAGACGAGGTGAAATTTCTAAAACAAAAGGACGAGGGAACTTTGCTATCGAAGAGTATACTAAATAACATCATAGATGTCATAGGAAAAAAAATGAACAACAAATTTGCCATGAAGCAGGAATGTTCTCCCTTCAAATTGATACAACGCAAGAAATTTCATGTCAGGATCAATGCTCTGTGGTCGTACGATATGTTTTAAATAACAAAATAAACGAAGAGTGTAGTCAGATGCAACTCAAAAACTTCAAAAGCTGTGTAAGATATTTTCCATCATTATTCTACTGAGCTTAACATCGACCCCAAAAAAATATTAGAAGTTCGACAGCTGGGGCAGCAAATAAGCAAGTACAGTGTAATGGACTTTCAGGAAGTTAATGGCAGGGACTCCTGAACCTGTACATGTGTGGTGCTATGCTCACGTTCTGAATTTGGTTTTAAGCGACACAACCAATTCTGCAATTTCAAGTACTTCTCAGTTTTCTTTATTAAATGATGTAGCTGTATTTTTTAAAAGCTCGTATCCAAGAATGGATACATGAGAAAATGTAACGCAAGATGATCACCACAGAAAACTTAACACAATTGCAAATACGCATTGGTGGTCTAAGTCAATAGCTTTGTTCAAAGTTTTTGGATCTTGTAAATGCTTTCAATCAGAAACATTTCTTATGGCACCAAAGGAGGTAAAATAGATAAAGCCCTAAAGTTATACTTCATCATCTTCTTCCTCACATAGCGATAATGTCGAAATTCCAAGAAAATCCAATACCTGACATGGTAGAAAGATATTATTTGAAAGGTTCTCTACACTAAAATTTAATGTTAGTTCACTTGAAGGTAATGAGCAGTTTACAGAAGATCTCGACTTAGAAGATTCCATGATTTAAACCGCTGCCAGCTCTTATGCTCTTGCTGCATTCAAGATGAAATGTTCTGCAAAGCATTTCTGGGGACAGGTTCCGGCTGAAACTTAACCCTAGATCTTGAAAACTGAACTCAAGGTTCATCTTTTTTCAGAAAATCGTAAGACATGTTGATTTTGTAAAAAACAGCAAATTCTTAATTTTTTGTCTACAAATTTTAAGCAACAATTTTATTTTAAAAAATAGTCTCTAATTGCTTACATAGTGCTAAAATAAAATAAATATAAGTTGTCCGAAAAATTACCGGAAAAATATTTATTAAGACGCCATTTTTACTTGTTGTTTTAAAACAACACCACGCATTCGGGGGCAAATTTTTATGCTCCTGCATTACTCCTAACACTCCTGCAACAGGTGTCACAGGTTGTTCTATTTCACAAATTAGCTTAAAGTGGTCGATTAAATTATTATTTAGGAATTTTGTTTAAAATCAATTAACGCTCAGCCGAAGAAGAAACGAACATTATCGCATGGACCCCCTACAGATGTTAGGTTTCTTGTTTAAAATCTTTTAGTGAAATTATTATTAAACTTTATTGGTAATCAAAGTAAAAATTTGAACATGTAACTAATAATTATTAGTTACATCTGCAAAATTTTTCTTTAATAAATTTATAAATAAAATAAATTATTTCAATAAATTTTTATATTTTAGTGCTATTTTATGACCATAATGCATGCCTATTTATTATTGATTTGGTTTCATTTGTTAAAATTATAAGAAAAATTTATTATTGTGACCCCGAAATGCGCAGTGTTGTTTTTAAACAACATGTCAATTTTTCTCGAATTCTACTTTTCCGAATTAAATAAGAATTTTTTTAGATTTTTTCCCATTTATAACTAGCACAAACAAACACCAAAAAAAAAAAAATATTTTACAAAGAAAAAAAATTGCGCAGTGTAGGGTTAATATAATCCAAAAGGCATCCGTGTAAGAATTTTAAAAGTATGGTAAAGAAACAAAATAATTTTCATGACAAAACGTAGATGATATTAGTACCATGTCCAGACATGAATCGAAGAGAGTGTTTATATTTTTCTTCTGATTTTGTAAGTTGCAATTAGTAAAAATTCTAGTTTAATCATTAAAATAATACTAGTAATGAAATATGTTCTGTATGCATCCTTTTAGGTTTCTTTCTGGATATGAATATTTACTTAAACTTTGTCAAGTTACAATATAGAAGATTTTCAATGTATTATGTTGCATGTTTTAGTGTAAAATACGAATTACAATAATTTTTGGAAGAACCGCCGTGGCGCATACGTGGTTAAAAATCGAATTTTATGCAGATGCTGCGCTTACAAGCGTTAAAAGAAAAAATTTGGATCGTGTGGCCGAACGAAGCGGGAAACGGAAAGAACCAGTTTCCTGCTCTTTAGGTTTCCCATGTGCACGCCTTTCCCCCTTCCTCCACACATGGAAGCTGTTTCTGGCACTCGCTATCAAGGAGCGACAGGTCATAAATGATAATAGTTAGAGCCAGAAGTTCAGGCAAAATGCCATAAATGCCCTTTTCTGCCTTTTTTAAACGTTTTCTTCTGAAAATGCCTTCTTTCCTTTTGTTCATAAATGCCTGTTTCTGTCTTATTTAAAATTTTTCTGCAAAGCTTTTTGTGCTTTTGACCGAGCATAAACGCAAAATGAAGAAATTTTGAAGTACAGAAATGGTTGTCTGTCATCCGACGTATTGTAATGCATTTATAGAGATTAGGATTTTATTCCTTTTGGGACAACTCCCTCCCTCTGAGGCAGTGGTCACCCCTCGTACAGTACAATGGCTATTCATCTGAGCTGATAGGGTACACGTGCTTGAGTGAGCAAGGCAGGTGAAAGAGATTTTTCTATCCATGAGATTGACAGTGTTGATTGAATAGAGAATAGATTACAGAAGTGAAGCTTTGCCGTTTTCAAAGATGGCCACACCCACAAGAAAGGAGATTGCCACGCGCTTGCATGGCACCTTGTAATCCATCTTTTATCGCCCAGAGGGATAGTTTGGGAGACAAAGAGCTTGATGGGAACTCGTTCGCTCGGCAACTAGCAGGAGTGCGTGGGGAATGCTGGGAAAAAGAATATTTATTCTCTGTCTCCCCCCCCCCCCCAGGAAGAGATTTTTACTTACAGTCAATAGGAGTTATTTTTACTTACAACCAATAGAATTTACTCTTACTTACGGCCCATAACTCGTATGCTTTCTTATCTACAAAACGAATTCACCATGCTGGTTGAGCACATTGTAGCAGAAGCACGAAATAGTTTTCTAGTACTAGTTATTTCAAAAATGCCTAAAGTAAAAGCCTGCACAAGCAAAAAACTGGACAGTTTTGTGAAAGAGTTTGGGTCGAATGTGTTTTCTACTGATGGGAGCATTCTGTTTTGTAAGGCATGCGAGAAGTCGGTAAATTTTGAGAAGAAGTATTTTATATCCCAGCATTTGGAGACATCAAAGCATAAAAGAGCAAAATATAAAAAAGATGGGAAAACACCGACTCTGATTCTCACCTGTTTTCTATTATCTTCTCGCAAATCAGAATTTTCAATGGATTTATGCAGATCATTTGTAGATGCCGGCATTCCGCTGTGGAAACTTGAAAATAAAAGCCTACGAGCTTTTTTGCAAAAATATACGAATCAAAGTGCAGGGTTCACACTGGGGAAAAATACAAGGTGGGATTTTCCTCCTTGACCAAAATTTTAAGTGGGATTTTTAAAGTTTAAGATCAAAAAAAATTTTTTTTGAGTAGGATTTCAAAAAATATTGCGGGAATCGCGCGGCCTAGCGCGAACCCTGAAAGTGTGCCCTGTGAATCAACTTTAAGGAAAACTTATTTAGATGACTGTTACGCCGAAGTTCATAAAACTATTCAAAATGAAATCGGAACGAAAAACATATGGCTATCTATAGATGAAACGACAGATGTAACTGGACGATATGTTGCGAATGTTATTGTTGGTGTTATGGACCCATTTGAAAAACATAAAATCTTTTTGTTGACATCTGAACAGTTGCAAAAGACTAACAGTACTACATTTGCACAGTTGTTCACTAATGCACTGGCTTTACTTTGGCCAAATGGTATTGAGCATGAAAGAGTGCTATTATTTCTTACAGATGCAGCCACCTACATGAAAAAAGCTGGAAATGCCTTAAAAGTTTTATTTCCTAATATGATCCATCTAACGTGCCTTGCTCATGCATTGCACAGGATATCAGAGGAAGTGAGAGGTCTCTATCCTGAGGTAGACTCGCTTGTTTCTAGTGTTAAAAAAGTATTTGTGAAAGCTTCTTCAAGAGTTCAAGTGTTCAAAGAAATTGCACCAGACATTCAATTACCTCCTAAACCGATCCTTACGAAATGGGGAACATGGATTTCAGCAGTCTCATACTACTGCACAAATTTTGAGGAAGTTACTCGAGTCCTTACCAGCGTTTCGGATGAAGAGGCAATATCCATAAGAAAAAGTAAAAGTCTGCTTAGCAGTTCTAAAATAAAAAATGAACTGACTTTTATTTCAACTTATTTTGGGAAGCTCCCTGGAGCTATTGAACACATGGAAAAAAGAAATATGTCTTTGTCCGAGTCACTAAAGATTTTCGACAATACTATTGAAGAACTAATGTCTGTGCCTGGACCAGCTGGTAACAGAATAAGGAAGAAATGTGAAAACGTCATCTCTGCAAATACAGACTTTGAATGCATCAAGGACATTGCAAAAGTACTTTCTGGTGATACTACAGTTGAACTTACCATATCTCCTACCATGGCAAGTTGTTTTAGGTACGCGCCCATAACTTCTGTCGAAGTAGAAAGATCCTTATCTTTGTTTAAAACTATATTGATTGACAGGAGACAAAATATCTCTTTTGAAAATTTGAAAAAGCATCTAGTTGTGATGTGCAACAACAACCAATCATCAGAATAAATCTGCATACAATATTATTGTAAGTATGAGTTTTCAATTTTTTTTTCACACTTACGCAGTTGAGGGTTTGTTTTCTTTTGTGCAATTATGTCCACTTCTTTTGTACTATTGCTACGACAGTCGAGTAAAATGAATATGTAGGTATACCGGATATTTTTAGAAACTTTTTTTATACCTTGGATACCTATATGGGCTTTTAGGCATTACCAACTACCATTTTGCTCCAATTTTAAGCGCCTTTCTTAAGTGCCTATTTCAAGCTTTTTAAATGCCTTTTTGCCTGCCCATTTTTGAATTTTTTATTGCCTGAAATTCCGGGCTTTAATAATAGTATTCAATACATTCCCTCCGCTACAAATGCAAAATCCTGGTTGCGCTATACTGATTATAATCATTTTTATTTTTCTATTACAAATTATCCTCAATGTACATGAAGCGGTGAAATAGAGTAACAGAAACCGTAAAACAGTAAACCACTGACTTAGAGTGTGTACGTTCAGCCATCTTGTAAGCTTATCGTATCCATTTTCATCATTCTTGTGTTTTCTGTTTATTGTATAAAGATCACAACTTCATTGTTGAATAAGTATTTAAATACTTAAATTGTCTTTAAATATTAATTAAATTTCATTGGCAGCTTGGTTATTTATTTTTTATATTTTACAGGTTAGACGAACCGGAGAAGGCAACAGCAATAGGCACTGGCTTACAAGAAACGCTTGAGCCCCTCACTGAAGAAAATAAGTAAGCAAAATAATGTTTCAGTGTACTTACATTGTTGATATTCTGTAAAATAGTGTAATAAAAACAAGTAAAGTACCTTGCGTTATAAATTTTTATTTAAGTCTTGTTAAATATTCATTTAGACCTTTTCTTGTTTATTCGATTCTTGCCAATTAATTTGTGATAGCAATGCACCACGTTCCCCTTCAGTAGAACTCTCCATTAAACTGCCGCCTGCATCAAAAAAAGAAGGGAAGACCAAAGGTAATTTTCACAAAATAAAAATCTATCTTCAATTAAACTAATCCAAATTTTTCAGTTATGCCCTTTGGACACAGGGAAGTGAAAAGTGCTTTTCCTTATAACCGTTTTCATAATAAAGTTGTTCTAAGAACGTTTTTGTGTTTTTTAGGGTTCTTTAAATCCGCTTACTTCACAAGTAAAATAAAATACATACATTTTAATTTAATCAGTGGCGGATACAGACACTCCAGTTGGGGTGGGGGGAGGGGGGAAATTTTCATCCGTCTTTGACATATGTGTTTAAACAAGGGTTACCCTCAGTCCGATGGCGCACCTCCTGAAAATCTACGAATTCGTCCCCCCTTAAAGCCCCCCAAAACCCACTGAAAGGACCAGCGGACGTTTTTTGCAGAAGGATCAGAGGCCATCGGTTGCTTAATAGCTATAATTGAATAGCAGCTTTGCTTTCAGTTGCAATAGCGTTGAAAATGTTATCAAAAATTTTTTACATGGATAATTTTTTTTCAACCATCCGGGAGGCACGTGTCACCCCCCCCCCCCCCCAGCTTCCCTTCAAAATTCGTCACTGGAACCAATGGACCGGTCGATGAGTTAAACTTCGCTCAAATCAAATTATACACTTTTGTTTTTCTTTGGATATTTATTATTAACATTTTAAAGATATACTAATTTATTTTTAAAAATTTTATTACATTTTAGGATTTGGGACCACTAATTGGACTCAAAAGGAAGAATAAATTAAGACCAGTTCCTTTTCAAAGAAAATCTTTGAAGGAGAAGCAAAATATAATGTTACGGTGGTTCGTGGATGATAACTGTGATTTGCAAGCTTTGGAAAATAAAACTTTCATCGATGAGGAAAAAGTAGAGGTGGATTTAGGTAGGATTCCAACATCTTGCACACTAAAGTGTGTGGAGATTACCGAAATGTTCTCTTTCTTTACAGAAGATGGATGGCTGCAGGTTCAAAGCATTTTATAAATAAAGAAAAGAAATCCATCTTGGATGTGTGGAGTATGTTTTCAGGACGCAGGCAAGAGAGATACAATTTTGTGGAACTCTTGCGTTAATTGGCAGTACTATGCATGCGTTGGATGTTCAACCGCCAAAACACAAATATTGGTTTTGCAGAAATTGTTCATCTGTATAAGGCAGCATAAGCATTTTTAAAAATAAGTCTGAACTCTCCTTTTCTTATGATGTATGATATACTTTTTTCCACCAGACCCCAACCTGTTAGCCGAAGCGCGGAGCTGGTGTGTATGTATACACTGAGAATTCTCTTCCCATATTTTATGCTCATTTTGTTTTATTCTTTATATATTACGTATACACACGTATATACATACATAATATATAATTTAATCAAATACATGACAACTAACTGTTAAAAAATAAATTACAAGAATTTCGCGGAGAGAAAGCTGATAGAAAGCTTAAAGTTACATAACAGTGAACCGGACAATAATTCAGATATTTCCCTACATTTTTTTTTTCTCTCTATCCAATACATTTGGTCATTCTAGAGTAGGTAAAACGTGAAAACATTTTCAGTCTCCTCATAATTATTTAATTTTGATTTTAATTATTATGTAAACTACCCCCAAACAGTTTTATGGCGCTTAAATAATGATTTATGTTTCTATAAACATAAAAATAATTAAATGATTTAAATGACAAGCATTCTACACGTTTTAATGTTTTAAAGCGAATTTCTTCCATCGGCCGATGGAAGAGGAAAAGAATCGGCCATCGGCTAAAAAATGCCATCCGTCGAGCCTTACTTGGCTTGACTCCAGAATAGGGGGCCCCCGCCAAATTGGCGATAAATAGTTCAATCTTGCACCCGACCTGCTTTTCCCTGATATAGCTCTCCTTTTCTAAGCTGGTAACCCTGTATTTACGTATTTTTGCGCCTCATTCTGATTGGCTGTTTTTTGACTTGCTCCTAATTCTGATTGGTTGTATTGACCAACGGAGCGAAATTTGAGTAGCGGTCTTTTCAAATTGGAATTAAACCGGTTGTAGCGTCTTCTTGGCGACCGCATCCGGTCAGAAGGGGCATCCGGTCCTTTTTGCCTCGTTCCGACGTATCCACTTTCCCCTCGGTCCCCTTTCATGTTATCGGCGTCGAGAAAAATAATACTTCAAAAATCCAGATGCTTGCTGACTTTGTCCGTCCGAATTTGGCCCCTGACCTCTGGCATCCGTTTAGCCCAAAATCTATTTCCGTTCCCAGGGTTGTGTGCCCGCCGACAAAAGGGGCGGCCGCATCCCTCTCGATTTTATCTGAAGAGGGGGCTGGGCAGTTTCCGGAGTCCTGGCCAACGGACATGTAAGGAGAAGTAAGAAAATTCTGAGTTCGAGGAGAACATCTTTTGACGAGGAGAGAAACGGACGTGTTCCGTCCGACCTCGGTCACTGTCTACCAACCCTAAGTTTTGATGAAGCTGTAAATAATATGTAAATAAAATCTTGTTAAGTTTTACCATCGAAGTCATGCTTTACCACTCGGCATATACACAAGTCCTCAAGATGTTACAGCTATAATTTTGGTGTTCAGCGGTGCGAAGCGTAGACAGTGATAAAAAAGTATCCGATTTCTCCCTTCTCCATGAAGACAAACGAATGCTTGCCTTTCGAAAGGAGATGTTTCTGCACCCCGCAGAGAAGATATACTCGCCCCGAGTGAATGAGACTTTCAGCACCCTGCTGTGAGCCTTGCCGTTGAATCGAAGGAAAAGAATCTCCCGAGAAGTGTTTCTTCCGTTCATTTAAAAAAAAAAAAAAAAAAAAAAAAAAAAAAAAAAAAAAAAAAAAAAAAAAAAAAAAAAAAAAAAAAAAAAAAAAAAAAAAAAAAAAAAAAAAAAAAAAAAAAAAAAAAAAAAAAAAAAAAAAAAAAAAAAAAAAAAAAAAAAAAAAAAAAAAAAAAAAAAAAAAAAAAAAAAAAAAAAAAAAAAAAAAAAAAAAAAAAAAAAAAAAAAAAAAAAAAAAAAAAAAAAAAAAAAAAAAAAAAAAAAAAAAAAAAAAAAAAAAAAAAAAAAAAAAAAAAAAAAAAAAAAAAAAAAAAAAAAAAAAAAAAAAAAAAAAAAAAAAAAAAAAAAAAAAAAAAAAAAAAAAAAAAAAAAAAAAAAAAAAAAAAAAAAAAAAAAAAAAAAAAAAAAAAAAAAAAAAAATTATTATCGAATCTAAGGACTTTAGCGAATTTATTTCTATTTCTCAAAAAGTATTTCCATTCATAACTCAACTTTTAATGTTCGATTCTTTGGAAAGGCAACACCTTAGTTTATTTATATCGAGCAATATTCTTAAGCCTTTCGAATTCAAAAGCATTTTCCTAAAAAGTATTTCCTTTCATAACTCAAATTTCAATTTCCGATTCTTTAGAGTGGGAACATCTGTGTTTGTATCGAGCGATCTTTTCTTAAGCCTTTCGATTTTAAAGCGATTTTTTAAAGTATTTCCATTCATACCCCAATTTTTAATTTCCGATTCTTTGAAGTGGCAACACCTTAGTTTGTTTACATCGAGCGATCATTCTCAAGTTTGATCGTTGAACTTATAGCCCGTAGATGTTCTGTGGGGGATCAACTAGTAGCTATTAAACTGGATAGGATGGTAGGAATACCAGATTTTGACCAAGTTCCGAATTTACGTGAAAACCTTCACAACCGAAGCTCTCCTTTTATTGTCATGCTTCTAAATGATTTTATTTCTTTTTTTGATTTCCTGTTTTCTTCAAAGGCAATTTTGAACCACCCTAGTGCTCTCGATAAATCGTGGGAATATCGTTTCTTGCACCCATGGCTGGGAACTGGACTTCTTACAAGGTAATTAATACGCAATTATAGTATTTCGATGAATTTTCTTACTTGTAAAAACGAGTCATTTAAATCCGTAATATTCTTTACCCAGTTCAGGAAAAAAATGGAAGACTCGTCGAAGACTTCTAACCCCTGCATTTCATTTCCAAATCTTGGAAGACTTCTTCCCCATCTTCAACGAGGAATCTGAAATTCTTATCCGAAAAATAGAAGATTTATCTTCCCAGCCTTGGATAGATATTCAGCCGCTGATCATTAGGTGTACTTTGGATATTATCTGTGGTAATTCGATTTACATTCAAGTTTCTTCATATATATTTGCATGCAATTTCATTTTACATTCAAATTCTCAATTCATTTATTTGTATATCATTTGCTCTATACTAAAGATTTTATTCCACTTGATTTACATTCAAACTTTCGTTACGTTCATTTGCATGTGCCCCTTGATTTACATTCAAATTTTCTTTACATTTATTTGAATGTCATTTGATTTACGTCTACGTTTTCATCAGATTTATTTGTACGACATTTAATTAACATTTAAACATTTTTTACATTTCTTTGTATGCTATTTGATTGACATTCAAGTTTTATTAGATTTATTTTTATCACATCTGAACTTTGTATGAGTAGCATAACTTTCTGATTTCCCCTTCAGAAACTGCAATGGGAGTGAGAATAAATGCTCAGTCTGGTGAAAACATTTCATACGTGGATGCAATCATGGGGTGAGTTCTTTTGGATTGAGTTCTTCATGAAAGAGCTTTCATTGGCGTGACCATACGTCCGCGAATTTCGGGACAGTCCTCACATTTCTATATTTTTAATGCTTTGTCCCCAAAACTTTACTTACTTGGAGCCGCAGAAAGTCCCCAAATTTAAAAAAATTCTATTCTTCTCTCCACAGTGCTTCTAAATTTCCAATTTAGAGCTTTTAGCTAGTATTTTGTAAAATTTTGGATAATATTTGGCATTTAGCAATTTACTGCCATTAGTATTATAATTTCTAACAGGAAAGGAACTAAGAAAACGTGTATTATACGTGATGGTAGAAAATATGTTTAGATATCCATTGAAACTTATTAATGAGAGTAATTTTTTATAATAAAAGTGTATATGTATTGATTAATGTCGCCAAAGACGTCTCCAAAACGTTTTTTTTAGCTTCCCCAAACTGACGCTCAGAAATATGGTCACCCTAGTTTTCATATAAAGTCACAAAACGGCTATCCGCTGGAAATTAATGATGAAATATAAAGTGAGACTGCATCGTTAAATTTTTATCGTAATCTTAGTTTTATAGTATTATGGGCAGTTCTTATTTTATGCTGAGACAAATGTCTGTATTTTACTCAAGTAAGAGCCGCTTGAGTTAAATAATTGTAAAGTAAGGGTAGAAGTTGCAAAAAACGAAAAAATCAATGCCAAAAATCATATTATGGAGTCAACGATAATATTTCGTGTGATTTACATTAACAATCACAATGTATATCAAGTAATACATTTCTTTCACTCAACATGCTATAAACAATAAGAAAAGTTTGTTTTAGTTTGAAGTAAAGAAACTGTTGTGTCTTCACAAAACTTTCTTCTATATGCTATATCTATCGAATGAATAGTCTACCAATTAAAATTATCAAAGAGTGACTGTTAAAGCGATTAACCTCAAAACCTGATCAGCGCTTGTTTCTATTGTGTTGAATCATTATGCCTATATTCGTTTGAATCCTTACGTTTTTTACTTGAGATATATGCCTAGTTCAGTGGCCTAGCCTTTATTCTCAGAAAATAGCATGTATGCTACCTGAGGTTTTTCCCTACTTTCTATTTGTTAAATGACGTCAGCGCGTATGTTGCATTGTTATTTGCTAGCCCTTATTCTCATATATGCTACTGTATGAGAATAAGGGCTAGCCATAAGAACGTTCTATAGCCCGATTTGTAGCATTGTTGATAAAAACGAATTCGTACATATTTCCTTTGAGGGGGAGGGGGTTACGTTGTAGGAAAGGGGCTTGTTGCAATATCTGGCAACGGAGCCCACAAATTATGTGTGGGTAGCCTTGGTTGAGATACGATAGTTGGTTTATTATTTCAGGCAGCGCCTTGGCTGCAACATCTTTATCAATACTCCTGTATTGAACTAAAGATTTTAGTAAAAGTGGGTCTTGGCTCGGACTCCAAGTGTCTTAGTGGGTTGTTTGTAAAACCCTAGTGACCACGCGCAGACATTGCAGACATTCCAAAAATGGTAAAATGGATTCAGCACATTGAAAGACGTGTAAATCCGTCAAAATTCCAAAATGTTCACTCATCGAATGCTTCTATTTACATTAGATATGAAGTAAAAATCTTTCTGCTGTCATGATATGCATTTTTTTCTTTTCTTTTTTTCAATAATTTCGTCCAGAACGAAAGGACTTTACTCGGATTACTTTTCTCACAAAGCTCTTATAGTTGATGCATAGATAAAAGGATTCCTTGTAACCCTGAAACTCCTGTGTGCAATATTTATGTAAATTTCAGCTTTCATAACGTAAATTTATCTTTGCTTTTTTACTGCTTATGTGCAAAGGTAAACGATTTTAGCTCTTAATACAATAGCGATTTAGTTTTTCTACGATTGAATTTATTAATTTCTTTTTTCTTTCAAATTGCAGAATGGGCGATATCATGGTCGATAGGTCATTTTTACCTTGGCTGGGGATAGATTTTATTTTTTACTACTTTACTCCTGCTGGTTGGAAATACAAGAGAGATCTGAATATTCTTCACACTTTTACAAGAAAGGTATTTTAATTTTTTGTATTTCGTTAACCCTTTTAAGGTGGTAGTATGTATAACTTAATACAAAATTCTTCAACTCTCAGCAAGTAAGCTGTTTCGCCCTCTCTGGTTAGCTGAAATTCGTGAAGAGTGCGGGGAGTATATTTACCACCAAATGCACCAAATTTTAAACGTATACGCCATACGCCCCCCCCCCCCACCAAAAAAAGGGGGAGAGGTAAAAATCATGTTACATTCTTATGGCATACTTCTTTTCGTTACAGTCTATATAAGGTAAATGACCCGGTAGTGGACACAGTTAAGAAAATTTTCCTACTCTTTTACGTGGCAAAATTTTTTCAAGGGACTTACATCAATATTTGCATGTTTAGCTTAATCGCCAACTATTTCTCTAAAAATTAATTACCTATAAAATGTCATTTGATGAAAAATTAGGATTTTTACGTCAAATTTACTAAACGCTTAATTTGTATCTATAGTGGACATTTATAAGACGTATTTACATTAGTAGTGGACAGAAATTAATATCATCTATTTTATGCTGTTAACTTGGAGAAATAATTTTTAAAATGACTAAGGGACCATTTCTAAATGATGTCACGCTTTTTTCCCATATATTTTCCCCAAATCCCTAACCTTCTTATTGATCGGCTTTAGTAAAGAGCAGCAATTGTGGAGGCCGCTATTAAATATTATGATTCATGTACTTGCATAGATGCTCCGCGCCAACTTTAGTTCTATTAACCAGCGCTAGGAATCGTTCGCTATAGGTTCTGAAATTTTCCTTAAAGTTTAATGTTATATTGTTACATTCGCTTATTTTGGGGGCTTAAAGATCTAAGTGTCCACTACTAGAGCAGTGTCCACTACCGGGTCATTTACCTTAGTTTATATATATATATATATATATATACTAGTTGACCCGGCAAACGTTGTTTTGCCTTATAAATTATATCTAGTTTCTAGATAAATTCTAGTGTAGACAAAAAGTAACTTACTTATTATAAGTGTGTAAGTATGTGGTATATGCGTGAAATAGGCATGGAGCACTATGAACGATAAGGGAATATAAAAATAACAAACACCAAACAATATTATTTTTAAGTTATTATAGTTTATTTCTTAAAATTACATATCACATATTAATTACGACAGTAACACTAACAAACAACATCAATCTTTTAATGCTATAGCGTGAACAATATTTTTTGTTTATCCCATCTTTAGCGAGCACAAACAAACTGGATGGTTTACCTACTCGAGAGCATGCTATGTACAATTGCTCGTGTGAAAAACATGTTGTATTCAAATCTTAGCCACAAATAGACAACGTTTGGCCTTGGGATTTGTTGATTGTCATTGCAAATGCCAATCTAATCGGAAACTGAATTCGTTTGAATTGAATTGCCACATCTGTAGGTATGATAGGAATCCGTGGTATTAATATATTTTCACCTTTGAACTTGCCATTTAAAATGCTGGCTTCGATAACGTTTTTCATCAATTTTCGAATGACTAATCGCGTACTGTTGCACAGCCTTGGCGGGTTTAAATTACGAAGCAAGATAATTGGAGATCCAACCTTCAATTGTAAATTATGCGGTGGCATGCCTGGCAAATCCAGTGAGTTCAAAAATTCTGTGGGAAAATTGACAGCTTCGCTGGCATCGCAAACTGTATCAATAGATTTGTATGATACCAAGTTCCCTGGCAACAACTGTTGTATCTTCAAATTTAAATTGTCAACGTCTGCATTTTTTGCTGCTAAAATAGCTCTTTCTGCAAGCCACTCATGATTTATGTACTGTGTGTGTACATCGGGAAATATTTGTTCAATGAGAGTATCTTGTGAATCAGCGATTGTGCAGAAATCCATCGGTAATTTTGCGCATCCAGTTTCATTTGTAGCAACTTTTCCATCACCGATATCTAAGAGTTGTTTTGAGAATGTTTCAGCGGATGGATCTTGAAGCATTTGAACGCGCATATTTACTTTCAGCTGTACTTTTTCAACATTACGCCACAATGGAGATGATTTTAAGCAAGCGATGATCTCATCAGCGTATGTTGAACGTGGAATGACGGGAAGTGTTTGTCTGAAATCCCCTGAAAGCACCAACAGAGTGCCGCCAAATAGTTTGTCGTTGTTTTTAATATCTTTCAATGTCCTGTTCAACGCCTCAATTGAATGTTTGTGTGCCATAGTACATTCATCCCAGATGATAATTTTACAGTTTCAGCACGGTGGCCATGGACAATTGTGTTTTAATGTTACACAGTGTCAGGGTTATTTTGAATATTTAGTGGCAGCTTAAATACTGAATGAGCTGTTCTGCCTCTATCCAATAAAGTTGCCGCAATGCCGGATGATGCAACGGCCAATGCGATGCCATTATTTGATCGTATTTGAGCAAGAATTAGTGAAATAAGGATTGTTTTGCCAGTTCCACCCGGTGCATCCAAAAAGAAGAACCCACCTTGTCCTGCTGAAACTGCGAGCAAAATGCGGTCATAAATGGTTCTTTGTTCGTCATTCATTAGTGGGACATTGCGAGTAACAATCGCTACCATTTCTACAGTGTTGTACTGCAGTTCACGATTCATTTCAGTGTTAATTAAATGAGATGCAGTTCGATTTGGCGAATTCATACCGAAATGAGTGAGTGATAAGTTGGTAATGACAATGCAAAGATCCTCAATAGCAATCAATGCTTCATTGTACATAGCGTCGCTGAATGTTATCGTTAGATCGTTGCACCGTGTACGATGTTGATTAGAATCTGGATCCGTGCCGATAAGTAAACCGTTCAATGGTTCAGGTGGTGTTTCAATTTCAGGTAGTTCCACTTTTCCTGACGCGCAACACATCCCAGGTGGCTCATTTTTGAATTTGAGAGCATGACAATGCGGACATTCCTTATCCATAGCACCAATTTCCACTTTTGAATGAGCATAATATTCAATATCGGGCTCATACTGGAATGCTAGACGCAAAAATGAATCAGATGTATAAATGCACGATGTACTTGTTGGCGTTGTTGGTCATTTGTTCTGCGTCTATTAACCGTGAAACGGCGTGATTGTCGTTGTTCTAAACGTATAACTTCATTGCGCTCAGCTCGTGTATCTTCTGATTGTTCTTGACGCAATTGCTGCATGCTCACACGTACATCGGCATTTTGTTGCTGGATTTGTTCTTCGGTTCTTTTAGCTCTCATACTTCTGGACCTACTTGTATTACGGCTCAAATCAGCCCCTTTGCGTTTTCTTGGTATTGCTCACTGTACAAAAAAAAATATAAATAGAATTAATATGATAATTGTAAACGTTACTACTACACTTGATACATAAACAATAATGATGGCCGAAAACTGTGTAGGAAGTGAGAGAAGTCTTATTGTGTGAGTGAAACAGGAGACCGGCTTCAGTCTATGATATAGTGTGGCATTTCACTCACCAGTAAAGGTGCGGCAAATTTTAAGAATCTAAGATTGGTAACACTAAGCATATATCAGGATTAAACTTTAATAATAAAAATAAATGTTTATTTTCTTTAAAAAAATTTTAGATTTTTAATCGAAGTACAGTTAAAAACACTATAATTGATCAGTTATCGAGCGGGATGAAAAATGATTAAATTACTAAAATGGCTATAAAAAAATAGGGGTTGGTGATAAAAAAGTAAAAATTTAGGGATGTATGTATTTTTTAATGCCACATTATAAAAAAAATAAAAACAAAAAATTTCGTCCAAAAATTAAAAAAAAAAATTTAAGGATGAACAACCCTTATCACTTAGGGGTATGGAAAATAGATAGTAGCCGATTCTCAGACCTACTGAATACGCATATAAAATTTGGTCAAAATCGGTAAAGACGTTTCGGAGGAGTACGGTAACTAACATTGTGACATGGAAATTTTATATATTAGATAAAGTTTTGATGGCATACGCTTTTTAGGGCGAGCTCTATGTAGGACTAAACAGGGCAATGGGCAATTACATACGTGACGGAATGACATACAGTGTGTCAAAGAATTTTTAAAACTAGGTTTATAAAATAAAATAAAAACTAATTATATTTTTTTAAGTACTTTTATTCAAAGTATGCTACTCTGGCTTCAATACATTAGTTACAGCGGTGTAACAACGATTCGAATGCCTGTTACAGCTCACATACTGGGACTTATATGTGTAGAAAAAAATTAAAAAAGAGAAAATCCAAAAAGAAAAAAATATAAATTAAAAAAAAAAAAAATGCTTAAAAGAAAAAAAAAGAAATATATATATATATATTTTGTCGTATTGTATTTTATGTAGCTTACTATTCTAACTCGTCCGAGACGCGGACCCCCCCCCCCCCCCCCCTCTGCCCTTCGGGGACGTGATGTAAGCCTTCGGGCGCATTGATCTATTTCCTAACGACGTACGCTCACAAAGGAGATCTGGGTAAAAGGCCCCTACCGGGGCCTAACGGCCCATCAACAAATATAAGTGATGATGATGATACTGGGACTGCCTCCAAAGCTCGCGTCGAAGAAATGTGTCAAAGAATTTTTAAGACTACAGCTAGAACTAAGCTTACAGATTGCGCTATCTGTTTTATCGAACATTCGTGAAACTCCGTAACTATCAGCTGATCCACTGCGAAAACTTCAGTTCATTTGTTTACTTTTTTTGACTTTGATGACATTGACACTATACAAACAGCTTCGAAGCGAGCTTTGGAGGCAGTCCCACAATGTGAGCTGAAACAGACATTCGAATCGTTGTTACACCACTGTAACAAATGTATTGAAGTCGAAGGAGCTTATTTTGAATAAAAATATATAATTACTAGTTTTATTTTATTTTTTAAACCTAGTCTTAAAAATTCTTTGACACACTGTGTATTTGAGGGAAAATAAAAGTTTAAAAGATTACAATGAAGTCATATTCATTAAAACTGACTTTTTTTTCTTTGCATTTCATTGTTAACAATTAAATTATGAAATCAAAACTGAAAAAAGAATTTCAACCATTTTATTCTTCAATTTTGATGCTGTTTTTGGATTTATGATGGAAAGACATTTTTGTCAAACAAGCTTTTGGGTTTCTCAGTACAAAAAGAAATTTCTGTGAATAATGCATATCTTTACTCTTTAATCTGATGAGAACGTTTAAGTTACATCAGTAATAATAAGACGATGGGAGTTTAAATTTTTTTTTTCCGCATTGGATTGAAATAATTAAAGTTTATGTGTAGAGTATAAATGACAAGAATTTTCTACGTTCGTTTATTGCAGTAAAAGCGCGCATACTTAGAATTTCGTAAAAATTTTATTGTTCCTAGCTAATGTAACATTACTCAATCAAATGTGCAGAGTTGAAAATGAAAATTGCTCACAAATGACAACTTTTCATAAACATAATAATTTCGTAAAAGTTGAAATTTTCATGGAATTGCCCTAATTTTAACTGTAACCGCCTTGTAGCATTTATATTTATCAAATTATTTCTTTACGCTTTGTAAATTATCAGTATTTTATTTTTTTTAATTACTATTATTGCCTTCAGGTTATAAAAGAGAAAAAAGAGTCGATGTTGAAAGAGCCAGGGACTCCGGAAATTGATGAAAATGGCAAGAAAATGAGAAAACCTTTCTTACAACTCCTTTTAGAACACCATCTTAGGGATGGCTCTTTTACAGAAGAAGATGTACGAGAAGAAGTGGATACTTTCATGTTTGAGGTAAATGGCAATATTTTTCAAAAAATAAGTATTGAGCCATTGGTACATTTCCCACACGAAATTCCGACACTTGACCTCTTCTGCGCATGGCAGAAAAGGACGAATCCATTCGAGTATTAGGGAAATTCGTTTTACGGGTGCGTTTATTATCATACATATCAGAATGTTTGCTTCTCTATTTGTTGAAAGCAGTAAAGTCTAGAAACGGGCATGTAGCATCAATTCGGAAGAAATCAGGTATGCTAAACGAACTGAAGCGAAAACAGAAACAGCACATTCCTTATAACAGCAGTTCCTCCCTTGACAATGAATGGATTCTTCTCGGTACTCTGCCAGTCAGAGTTCGTTTTTTTATTCTTGATAGTAGAACTGTACTGTAGTTTAGTTTTTAAATTCCTTAATAGTTAATTTCTGTGTTATTTCCTAGTTTGAGTTATAACCTCTTATAATAAGTTTGAAATAATTTATCTGCGCTGCAGCAGAGAAAAATCAAGGGTGAACTAAGCAACCCTTGCTGCATAGGTTACTTTGTATTAAAAAATAAAATGTTTCACCTTTCTGTGATAAATTATTCTATTCCAATTTCTTTCCAGGGTCATGACACAACTGCAATGGCTATTAGCTGGGCTGTCTTTTGTTTAGGCCAAAACCCAGAAATCCAGGAGAAACTCTTCGAAGAAATAAACGAAGTGCTTCAAGGCGATTCTCATCGTAAAGTTTCAAACACTGACGTGAAGAACATGAAATATCTGGATTGCGTTTTAAAGGTACGTTTATGTATACCGTCAACTGGGGAGGCTTCATCCAAAGTTCGTTGTAGTTTTGTTTTTAAATTCCTTAATAGTTAATTTCTGTGTTATTTCCTAGTTTGAGTTATATTAAGTTTGAAATAATTTATCTGCTCTGCAGCACAGAAAACTCAAGGGTGAA
Organism: Octonoba sinensis; assembly: GCA_038502835.1. Lineage (NCBI taxonomy): Eukaryota > Metazoa > Arthropoda > Arachnida > Araneae > Uloboridae > Octonoba > Octonoba sinensis. Next base: position 76,034,619 of record CM076605.1, read on the forward strand.
CTAAGCAACCCTTGCTACATAGGTTACTTTGCCTTCTAAAATTTCAATTTTTTAATGGACTGTGGTCTACATTATTCAGATCGAATTAAAAATCACTAATAATGGTAACTACTACCCGTCACATAAAAATGGGACAATTTGACAGCGGAATTGGTAACCATTTGCCGAGAAGTTGGTGATATCTCCCCAAATTCGCTGCTAAACAGGATTTCAGTTAATAGAGATGTAACAGACGAACACAGACACTTGGATGGACTTAATAGCATAGATTTTAACTGTGCGAGATAGTTTCAGAAGGATAAGATTTGACGGAATGGCCTCCCGGGAATGGTCCTGTGGCACTCGTGTGTGCGAAACACTGTGGCAACGGGAAGTAACACGAACGAAAAAACAGTTCTACTTCAACTTCTTCGTTTTCTGTCGAATTACGAAAACAGAAGTAGTTATTTTCTTCAACAAATATGTATATATGTCGTTTTATTCAGTGTGCTAAAAAATATATAATAAACATCTTTTGTTAACTGCTTTACTGCTGCAGCGATTTGCTTCCGCCCTTATCTGGAGCCGGATCCGATCTGAAAGGACAGACAGACGAGCAGAAGTTTAACAGTACAGATACAACAACCGTGTTATCGTAACAGTATTATCAGCGCAACCAACACAAACTATATACAAATATATAATTAAACTATATACAAATAACTGAATATAGTTTCAAGTTTTTAGAAATTCAAGTATGTGTTGTTTGTTATTTTGTTTTATTTAAATTTTTCAACATTTTTATTTAAAACGGAAATAGCAAAAAAGCTTTCCAAATAAGTTCCCTTTAGTACTATGCCTCTAGAAAGCAATTTTATTAGTTTACTCTTCCCTTTTCGACGCTTGCTTCGTCGGTTTATTTATTCTAATGAAAATTGTTTTTGTTTTAATTATGTGGAAAATAAATAAATTCTCGTAATGGTTTTTCAGGAAACGCTCAGATTATATCCATCTGTGCCTTTATTCACAAGGGAGCTAAAAGAAGATATCAAAGTTTGTAAGAACAATTTCCTTTTTCCCTTTCCAGTTTTTAAACGAAATGCATTTTATGAAAAGTTCTATAAATGAAACTAACTGGAGAGACAGGGCTTTATTCCAACAGGTTACTGTTAAAATAATGTTAATATTGGGAAGATTATTGAAGATGACGGGTTTAAATGCTAGAAGAACAGAAGCAAATTTTATGCCGGAATACAACAACTGCTATTGTTTAGTCTGCTTCGACTGTATCATCGTTATTACAAGAATTGTTTTGTGTTTGTATGCACAAAATTACTATTTTCGATGTTGTTCGTTAGTGTTTTAAACGAAGACCTAGTTATAGTTACCTGTTGATAGAAGAAATGTTGCCATCAAAGTTTAACTAAGTGTGTTTATTTTTCATTTAATTTTTTAATCTTTAGGTCTTATGAAGACATATTTATTTTTAAAAAATGTTCTGGTTATGGTTGATGTAAATGTTAATTAATTTATTTCTCTAAAACGTTTGGACCGACCCGATCTCAGCCGATCCCGTGAGCAGGAGCATTGAAGTCTTTCAGAGACGGATCCAACAACAATTTCTGGAATAGGCACAAAGGAATAAAATACAGGGTGGGACGGAAGTAATGACCCGGTTTTGAGAGGGTATAAAAAAAAAACTAATACAATTTGAGACTTAAAACTTTTTATATTTTTATCTGTCTATAATTCCATTTATTACATTAACTTTTAAATACCACTTCAGCAAGATGGCGGCCTTTAGCATCAAACAGTCTATTCTTCCACGCAGAGAGCTCTTTGTGTGCATCTCAATATTCCGCGCAATGTTACGTCTCTAGCGGAAGCCTTTTTCTGAGGGTTATTTGAAAGCAAAGGTTTGGAAACATTGCCCCTATACTTTACAAGACCTGAAGGAGCTAGGAAATATAGGCAGTACTCTTTGAAATGTGCAGAAAAGTTTCCAAAACTTCAGCAATAGACTGCATCAGTGTATTGCTTCCAAAACCGCAGCCTTGCTGAAGTGGTAATCAAAATCTAATGCAAAAAAATGGGATTATATACAGATCAAAATATAAAGTTTTAAGTCTCAAATTGTATTATTTCTTTTTTATATACCCTCTCAAATCCTGGAGCATTATTTTCGCCCCACCCTGTATTTCTCCGTCCTAAATTTTTTCTTGATATAGTTGGCATAAAAGTGTTCTTGTTACAAACGAAACCTGATACATATTTCTGCATAATATGCACAGCTATACATTATGTCACTTTCCATTGTAGAATATGGATCCTTAGAGAAACAATAAGTCTCGTTTTGCAATGTGTTGTTTCGTTTTTGAATTGTGTCACTTTTCTTGCGAGTGAGCAATATTTTAACAGGTTGTTACAAATTTTGAAGCTCTCAATACTCACGACAGGAAGAATGCTGTTAATAAGCACTCGTTTGATTTTATTTCCTTCTATCTACATGAAAATAGAAGCATTAAATTGTTTTGTTTCATTCTCTAATTCTGACATTGCTATAAAACTTTTACCGTAAATATTGTAAATTCATTGCTCATCGATGTCTTTAATATCTTTCGTCTAGTAAATTACACTATACCAGCTGGCTGCTTGTGCATGGTATGCACAATCAAACTGCACCGCGATCCTGAGTACTTCCCGAACCCGGAAAAATTTGATCCTGATAGATTCCTTCCTGAGAACTGTCTACGAAGACATCCTTATTCGTATATTCCTTTCTCCGCCGGCCCTCGGAACTGTATAGGTAAGAAATTATACTAATCGTGTTTCAATCAAGCATGGTCATCGGATAATATGCACTATGGAGTAAGTAAAAGATGTCTCGTGACCAGTGCAGCGAAGTCGGTTGCAAAAAGAACCCATTCCAAATCCTCGAATTTTTCAACTCCTACATCGACTCCTGAAATTTCGAAAATTCCGACTGCACTTCCCTAAATAAGTCCGAGTCCTGTACTCCAAAATCAGCTCGACTCCAACTCCACAGCTCTGAAATGTTCAAATGGATATCCTGAAAAAGAAATCGACCACATACATTTACTGCAGCTGAACACATTCTTTACAACTATATCAATGTTGAATACGAACACTAATTGTGATTGGTCACATTGGATTGGTTGCCTTGCTCTTCTGACTACAAGGGAATGAACTCGTCCGTCGACTCTACCGGACAGGAGAACACCTCATAATAACGGGCGAGGGTAGATTATTACACGGGTGGTGTGGGAAACCGGGATTCATGGCTGAGACCATAATACCAGAACTGCCTTTGTACTGAAAGGGCAACTTCCAGCGAAAACCATCATAGAAGATCGGCAGTTGGAGTTGCGCTGGCGTCTATGCACAGGAAATTTATGACTTGTTACACAGGAGATTTAAGATAGACATGATTCTAGATTGATACTTGAATCTAAACGAGCGGTTGTGTCGGGCGAGATATCACCAAATCTGGCGAAATATTCCCAAGTTGTCTCCAAATGGGTGCCAATATACTTAACTATGGAGTTGGTATGAGTAATGTCCTTGGGTCATCTAGGTATTGAAAACGACTGGAAAATTGCATGAAATTGACACAAAATCACATAAAACACCCCTTTTGGAACTTCCGATTTGCATCCAAAAGGAGAGTTGCACAACTAGACTCTGTACGGGTCTTATATACGAATTTTCAACCTTCTACGGCTAACTGTTTTTGCGTTATGCCAGATATATACGTGGTACGTACATATGTACGTACGTGCGTACACATGGATATACGTACATACTCACACAGCAAAACTCGTCAAAACGGACTCAGGGATGATCAAAAGCAATGTTTCAGTGGTCAATATTTCAGCACGTGCATAGTACATAAATACGAACACTGAAAAAAAAAAAAAAAAAATGCAAAAACTGATTAATATGTGATTAAAATGCAAATTGAGCGCGTAATGTTTCGCGATTACAATACTTCCTGTACTTCGTACAAATAAGTTAAAATAATAATAATAATATACGTGTATGCAAATTTATTTTGTAAATTTGTTCCTTTCTTTGTTCTTTTGAACTATCTGATGTAATAACTTCTTGGATATTTTATGCTCTTCATTTTTAATGTATTATATATAATTAATTTTGTCGCACAAGCTGAATAATTTAGGGCAAAATTAGCGGTCGCTACCGGTCGAAGGGTTATTGAATTTTAAAAATGATTTCATTAGAGCGTCATCTATTCATCGCCTCCTCATATCAAACTTGAAAGTTCATGAAAATGCGATGATGCCCCTATACACTCTGAAACAAAAGAAAATCTTGGAATGCTATAAGAAATAGTATTATTTGCATTACTTAATGTATGCATAAGACTTCATTTCAACATATGAAAAAGAAAACACTTGAACCGGTTAGTATTTTAAACAAAATAAGTACAAACATTTGAAAAAAGTGGCTACTGATAAAATTGCTACTTCCGTCTATGGCTACTAAAAGATGCAACTTTTAGTAAATAATACTGTTGGCTATTTTTTTATTGAATCTTTTGCAATCATTTGTATTATTTTTCCTTATTTTTTACATTAGGTGCATCTGGTAAAAAATGTATACTATGAAAAAAAATATGCATATACATATATAAATATATATTTTCTCTTTTGCTTTTAGGGCAAAGATTCGCTCTTTCTGAAGAAAAAGTAATTCTAGTCAACATCTTAAGAAAATTCAAGATTTCTTCCTTGGATCACATGGACAAAGTTCCCACTCGTTTCGGTTTAACTCTAAGAAACGTGCTGCCGCTGCGTGTTCGTTTCACCCCAAGACACGTTGCATAAAGCAACACGATAAGAACATTGTTTTATTAAATGTATATATAATACATAATTTATTTCCGGAAAGATATTTTATTTCCGGAATTCATTCAAATCGTTTATGGCTCCTCATCTTCATAGCAACTAAGACTAAACAAATTGTGCTAAAATATAAATAAAAGTACTACTAATATAATAATTCAAAATATTGGTTTCATAGATCAAAATTCTTCCATGATTTTTAAAGTTGTTTCGTAGATGTGTTTGCACTCCAAAAGTTATTATAGTTAGTGATTAATAAGTCTATCTCTCTGTTTTCCTACGTTTCATCCTGCGGTGGTTTCTTTTAAAACTTCACAACTTAATTATATTTACCAGAAAGAGGGGTTGGGAATTGACCCCCTCCCCCCGTAACTATTGATTTTCCCATGGTTTGAAGCAACATTTAAAATATTCAACAAGGCTTTATCTTCGAAAGGAAAAAAATCAATCAAATTGAATTTATTGAAGCGCTCTCGGTCAAAATTTGACCTTCATCTTCGTAACGTCTCATGCGGTGCAGCTATTTTCTTTAACTGGCACATGACATGATCTTACCGTTATCTATAGCTAACAATTTCAAGTATAAACTTGTGCCTCAAGTACTTTACTACACATTTTCTTTTGTTTATGTTCTTACTATTGCCATTCATCGTCTTTGAATTTAATATAAGGTACCTGTACCCAATATGGACATCTTAAGGAAAATGTATTTTTTTCACCCCCGTGTACACATTATAGGACTCCAAAAATATATGACCACTATCCCTGGACTGTTCACCATCATTATTAAAATTACCGACCTTGTAACTATCCTGGTTTAATTCAAATGATAAAAACAAAAAGAAAAAAAAACAAGTGTCCATATAAGGAACCACCTGTCCCTATTATGAACATGCATGTCCATATTACAGGTGGGACAGGTGGCTCCTTATTGAGCTGCTCCACAGGGTGTATGGAAGAGCCACTCTTCAAAGGGATTTTAGTGGAGAGGGGATAAAAAAAAAAACAAATCCTAATGTATTGTGGAGGAGGGCACAGTAAATATCTTCAGATCATGCACTTAGAAGAGGGAGGGGATCATTTTCGGTTGTGGCTCTTCGAAGACCCAGGCAAAGCACCTCAGCTACTACAAAATATTATGAAATAATATAGTTGCTTTTTCTTAGCTTTATTGCATCTGTCTGCAGAATTTACATCTGTTATTACTCAGTCCTCACATGATGGACAAATAAAAACTTCTCCATCATGGGCACTAAGTCATACACATTCCTCATGGACATATCTGCCGCATTTGATGCATATCCGCATGTCTGAAACAGCCATCAATAGTTCGTAAGAAACAGTAACAGCTCTCATTTGTTGAGGAAGTGATACCACTGGTACCCGATATTTCGTCAACGGATACCCTACTGAGGGGAGGGCTTTATGGATGATTTTTTTCTTGGAGGTTTGTTCAGATGACATCTTGTTGAACAAGGATTTTACAACTTTGATGCCTTTTGAATTTATCGCCTGGCGACGTTGTGTCTTCTTCCTCCTTACGGTTGGACACTGACAAATCTGTAAAAAGGTGTACTTCCCCTTTGAATTCGTAGTGTAATGTACGGATACTATAATTAAGATTAAAATAACATATAAACATTAATTTATTACGAATTAGCTAAGTAAAATAACATTAAACAGATATTTTACAAATTTGTGAATTTGAAGATTCATTTGCTGTACTCAACAAAGGAGAGTTGGTGCTGCTTCTTATGAAGTAGTGATGCTGCTGCATCAAATGCGGCCATGCATTAAATGCGGCAGAGATAACCATGAGGACTGTTTGGGGGGGCTTAGCGCCCATGATGAAGTTTTTATTTGGACATAAGGTGTCCCTATTAGGAATCGGGCGTAGTTTTACTAAATCTTGTAATAAGTAAACAAAGAAAACATTTTAAAGCAATATATGCAATAGCAATCGAAAATATGTTTCATCAGCATTCAAAAACACTTCAATTTACAATTTTTAAAGTAATTTTACTACATCTAATACGAATTTAAACTTACCAGTAATTACGATCAGCACACCACGAAAAAACAAATTTCCTTCAAAGTGGCAAACAACGCACTTTTTTGCACTTTCCTGGCTAAATTATCTTTTCAACTGGCTTTCTTCACGGAAATGTAGTGCTATTTTTCGATCAAAGTTGTTACTTTCAAAAATATTAGGGGTGTCCATATTGAGAGCACTGTCCATATTAGGTACAAGTACCTTAATAAAACATAACTATAAAATCGGCTTTCCCATGAAAAAATTTAAAAAAAAAATATGATTGGTTAAATTATTCAAATTACATACTCTACAAATATTATTAATAAAGGATATAATTAAAAAATATATTAATAAGATTTCTTAAAAACTATAAATATCTCAGAATATAATTATAATTTACTAAAAGTGAAATTGGGGGGAAAATATTTATTATACACATTTTAAGGTATTTACTTTTAAATACTATCTCTTTCACGTACTGTTCTGCTGTTATTGGTAATGCCACTTGGAAATCCAAGCTCCCCTCGCAAGGCGACCAGGAATTAAGGGAATTGTCTCCGTCATGGTACCGTAACTATTCTGGTCCGATACCAGTTTGGAAAAGTACCCAATCACATTTGACAACTGAAAGCACACGGTCAGATGATTAGTGGACTCTATGCCCGCTGTGCTGCACTTACAGTACCAGACGTGTGATGCCATTCCGTTAACAACGGTCGTACAAACTTGGAAGTCGAGCGTTGCTAACGTTCTTTTCTGATACGGGTTATAGCGAGGTGTTTTTTCGAGACACATCTTATGAGTTTAGCTTTAATTTTTCTTAATCACCATATAGAAATCAGTATTATTTATCTTTGTGTAATCTTTGTTTTTGCATTTTGTAACTTTGCTTCCCAATACACACTTCTCTTAATTTATTTATCTCAATGGTTGGATATTGAACAAGCAGCAAATTTTAAAAGCCTCATATGAATTTGATCTGTTGCCACTCAGTCTGTTATCGAGCCATGGCTCCAACATTTGCGTTTTCCCACCTGTATCGCCTTGTTTTAATGGTCGCTGATTATGCTTTGTGTTGACACGAATGCTTCGTATTTATCGTTCGAAATAAATAGTCCCGTTAAAAACGATTGATCGATTCTTAGAAAAAATAATTAAAAAAAAAAAGAAATTCAATATTTGGAAGAAAAAAAATCACATCGAGGTGCAGCCTTTCAGGTCAGATTTAAAGTTATTTTGTACCCAATTTCAAGACTGCGCATCGAACACAGGTAGGCAGACAAACAATATTCGTCTGATTTGTTATATTATTATGTGTAGATTTGAAAGTGCAATGTAGTAACTAATCCATTGGGCTTTGCTCGCATGGGTCCGGATGACGTCCTTCTCACCAATATAATATCTTAGTCTTAGTAAACGCATTACATGCAGTACACTGCTATAAAACTAATCCAAACAAAACATAAATGTAAAACAAGGGCCAAGTTCGATAAAACAAAAACGGCCTTCGGAGTAGTCGGTGCCAGCGATAAAAGAATTGATATCTAACAGGTGTCAAGTTCCATAGCAGATCCTTTAATCATAGCAGTAAGAGTGTACAATGTTCTTTAATTTATTTAAAAAATTTTTTTATCGGATTTCTAACTTGGTTAGTGTTAATTAAGGCAAATTACATTCCAAAAATTTAACTCATTCAATTAGTAAGTTTTAATAGCTCGTAAAATCATGTGGCAAGCTGTTATAGTTAATTTCTAATTGTCTTCTTATCGTCTTCTTGAACGTAACTTATCTTCAAGGGACGTATTTTAATATATAACAATTCCTCGGACTCAAATTGTTCTTAACATGAAATCAAAATTATTTATTGTCAAACAGAAAGAAAAAAAAATCTACAAATCAATTGCGAAAATAAAATCACTCTGAAAAAAAAAAAATATATAGAATGGATATTCCTTGAAATCAAATTATGATTAGAAAAAGATCAAAGGTTAAATAACTTCAACTATCAGTATGCAAATATATATGTACTACAATATTCTGAAACCAAAATCATTTAACAAACTCAAATAGAATCACAAAATAATCACTCATATATCTTTCCCTTCTGTCTTATACACCATTTGTTAAATACCGTACGAATATTACAACCCAACTTATTATCTGTTTGCTTCTACAACTATTTCCCAATGAATACAATTAATTCAAAATAGTTCAAATTTTTACAAAATTATTTTGTTTCTTTTTCATTTAGACGTTCTGATGAATTCAAACTTAATCGAATATTTCGTTTCTGAAAACATAAACAAAACTGACGTTTTATTTTTGTAACGTTATTAAAACTACTTAATAACACTCCACTTTTCAATAAAATGTAGAAATACTAATTTTGTTTGATTTGTCAACCGAGGCAAAAGTAATGGATTTATTTTCCATAATCTGGAATAAATAGGCTGCATATAACGCTATTCTCTTTTTCATTGGAACGGGTGTTCCTACACAATTAAATTTTTTACTAAATACGAGTTCAGAACGAAATATTCTGGAAACCCGGGGAACGACTTGGAAGTATTTTAAAATGAATTTTAAAAGTGCTGTGACGTCACATCCAACTCAAACGCGGTAGAAAGGATGTGACGTCAATCGACACGAGGGGAAAGTGGGAAGGCCTACTACAGTCCTACGCGCTGGGCAAATTTTGCCGGGATGCATGTTAACCGCTTTAAAATATCCCTAAAAATGATTTAAAGTATCAGAATCCAAGAAATATGCATACAGATGCTGCATAGAACCATGTTGTTCAAATTCGAGTAATAAGAGGCATGAAAAAAATAATACTGTTTTGGGTTCTTTAAAAGCCACGAGCCGAGTAGGTATTCCTTAATCCTCAATAACTTATAATCTTGGTTTAATTTGATTTTTTTGATTCGAGGTACTAACAAAAATAAATAAATAAAATAATAAGAAATACGTATTTCAGGTATTCCTTAATCCTCAATCACTTATAATCTTGGTTTAATGTGATTTTTTGGATTCGAGGTACTAACAAAAATGAATAAATAAAATTAAAATAAAACACATATTTTATGTTAGATTTCTTTCTTTCCTTTTCTTTTTCATGGTTTCATTTTATTCATCATCTATCACTTTTCAACTTTTTTATTTTTTGGATTCGAGAAGATAGCATCAACAAAAATAAATAAATAGGTGCAAATAAAAATAAATATAAATAAAATAAAATAAAATACTCGCATTTCAGGGTTTTAAATTTTTAAGGAAAATTACAAACACAGAGGTCGAACAATATGTTGCCTACAGTCTGCGCTATGATATGCAGGCTTAAAATTAACTTTATTTTTGTGAGGATAGGGTCATAATTTCAGGGGGGAGCTTAAGTTGCTACCCTTTTAAAGATGGAATTCAGAGTTCTTTAATTTGCGCCCTTAGTTTTGAAGCAAAGAAGTTTTTTTTAACAGTTTACGAAACAATAGTAACTTAAAATGCAAAATAATGCCACTGTTTATAAAATATTAAAACTCTTAATTAGTGTACTTATTCCATCAACGTGAATGTTAGATATACTTATAATAGGAAATATCTTGAACTGTGCCTCTAACAAAATTTCAGCTTAAAGTGGATCCTTTTTTTTTTTTTTAACTTCACTAGTTTATTTACTTCTGCAAGGGCTCGGAAGTATTCAAGTTTGTAGAGAATTTTTAGCAGGTGTGTACTTGAATATATTCCAGTCTGATTTTGTGACACAGCAGACGAAACGGTGAATCAAAGGGTAAAGCCATGGTACTAATGATCACCTTCAATGTTACGAAAAATAGCCTAAAATTGTGCTTAGCACTTCAAGTTCCAAAATTTTCCGATGGAGAGTTCCCATCTTCCCATCAAAGATAGTTTTAAATAACGTTTTTTGGGCTTCCGTTTGAAAAGAATTGCGGTGGAGAATCCCGAACCTCTCTTAATAATTCCAATTTTGCTGTTAGTTTTTTTCTTCGAAATGCACTAAATTGAATGAAAAAACATTTGAATAAAAAAAAGTGAAGTATGGAAATGAGGTATTAGGTCTGAGATCTTTCGAACGGATTCTTCATTCGCCCCCGCCCCTTACTAGCACAAAATAAAAAAGAGAAAAAAATGAGGCCGAGGGGGGGGGGGGGGAGAAAGAACAGGCAGGCACACATATCCCCATTTCATAACAATACTTTCAGTATTTTTAATTTTCAATATTTACTAAATTATTTAATGAACTTTTGATTTTTAATTATAATTTTTATTTTTAACACATTTGGGCTTATTGCACTTGTGGTTAAAATGGTTTTTTACTTCTTTTGTCTTGATTCTTTTTATTACAGTGATAATAAATAAAAACGTCAGTTTTAAAAAATCGACAGAATAATGGAAAATTAATATAATAAATATTGTATATTGATCCAAGTGGACAAAGCTAAATTATAGTTAAAATATTAATTAAACAGACTTTTAAAATCAAAAACCTTTTAAGTATTTTCTGATTCCCCCCCCCCCCCCCCCTTCCTTCCCCTTTATTAACACATTTAGGATTATAGTGCTTGTGGTTAAAATGTTTAACTTTTTTTTTTTTTTTTGTCTTGATTCCCTTTATTACAGTGATAGTAAAAAATTGGGATGTTATCGTAAAAATAAAAAACTAGGGAGAAAATACAACTTTGACAAATTGTCAGTTGCTCCTTAAAAAATCTGCTGAACTCTATCGTGAAAATTACTATAATCTAAATTATTCAGTTTTAAAAGGAATCAACTTATGTAATGCAAAGTTAAGAATAAGTAAAAATATAACTATTCTTAAGCTTAGAAAGATTGGAAGAGGTGAAGGTGAAATACCATAGCTACAAATTTGCATGCGATTGCGGTAGAAACCCTAGAAACCCAGGTAGAAATCGGCAAGTTTTCCCTTGCGGAGGAAAGCGTGTCGATTGACGTCAAACCAATGAGGGAGCGTTTTTTGATCACGTGTCATTGTTTACGTTTTTCTCTGCTTTAAAATCGAATTTTAAGACTTTAAAAAATTTTAACATTTTTTAAAGTTTGTATTCGCACTCTGTGTAATAATATCTTTCAGAAAAATATAAATTCAAGCCATTTTAGAAACCCATGCAACTTCTCCATTATCCCACCTGCTGCGGCGACTTTCCGTATTGCGGTGCTTGCAAGGCCTTTGCCGATTTTCACCAAACTGGCGAAGATTCAGTTCACAATGTGGCCAACCCCGAAAGTAAACATTAGATGGAAAACAACACAGCAACCCCGCGAACTTCGCCGCCATTGTAGCTTATTATTACAACAACATCATGGCAACAAATACATTGCAGTATATATTTTATTATTATGATGATGTTGTTTTCAATACTTGAATGACTTTATTTTTATTAAATATTGTTTTAAAAAATACATAAAAAGCATAAAACATCATAGAAACTTTCTTATACTTTGCAAAATGTGCATAAAATCTGACTGTATGCCATAAGAACTAAGACAGTTTGGAGTCGTTTAATTTTCATGCAACATTTTTTAAATTTGTACCAAAAGAATTAACTCTATTTATGCTTGTATAATTATTTTTTTATTTAAAAGGCAAATATTAATAGAAGAATTAATATGAAAATAGCTATCTCAAAATTGATGAAATAAATGAACTTCCAAAAATTTTTTGTTATTTTTCTTTGTTGTGATACTTTTTTATAAATCTATAATAATCCAGTTGATTTTTTCCCCGTTCAGTGTTCAAATTTGTTAAACTTCATTTTTATTTGTTATTATTATTTTAAATTACCGCACGCAATTTGTCATTATAACGAAAACGCAATGAAATCATCTATATATGATAAAAAAAAGCAAATATTTAACAAGTCTTAGCATTTTAATATTTTTATTGAGTCGATCATTCATTGAAAATACAAATAATACTTATCGACTCAACACTAAATAAGAAATAAAATGTTTGACCTAGTAAAAAATCATTTGTTCAAAAACCAGCATAAGAAATCACAAAAACATTGTACATAATACGTTATTCTGGGTCAAAAGAAACTTATTTATCAACTCATAAAATTGTGAGCTTCAGGATGCAAGTAATAAAATTTTTACGCATTAAAAATGTAGATGAAATGGTTAAAATAAAACTATTGAACAATGACAATAATCATTCATTTATTGAACTTACGGGTAGTTCCTGGCGTTAGTTTACTAATTTGAGCTTTGTTAAGAAGCTTCCATTCAATATTCAATAATATACCCTGTGCCTAGAAATGCAAAAAAACCCGGAATTATGAAGTGAGGGTAAAAACCCGGATATTTTCGGGTAGAAATTGGGAAATTTGGGAACATTAGGAATTTTAAGAGGAAAAAACGAACTTAAGCTTTCTTCAAATAATCATAAATTATTTACTCACTATAAAAATGTATTCAATGTTCAAATATTGTTACAGAACATATAATATTGCAACGCTATATGATTTCTCTTCTGGTTGTCTGATCTAGTGTCACAAACACAACATTTTATAACAAACTTATATAATTGAGGAAATTAGAAAATTAACTTGTAAACTCAATAGGCTTTTTATTGCAGTATATTGATTCTAAAAATGTATTTGACTTGGTTACTTTGCAGAAAATAAGATTAACCTTTAAAATCTTTTTTTCTTTTTTATTCCTAGATTTCAAATTACGATAATAAATAATACATACATACGTAACTTATCCACTTTATTCTTAGTTTTTTATTGCAACTTTACCAACACATTTGGAGGGGTAATTTTTAATAAGAAATACTATTTAAAGCACTATACATTTCAATGGTTTTTTTTTTTGTGAAGGTTGGTTTTTTATGTATTATTTTGTTTTTTATTGATGACTTAAACACATATCAAGTTTTACAATGTAAATAAAAAAATTTAGAAGTTCCTTTTTTTTTTTTCATTCTCAACCGTAAAATTTTGTTTTTCCGAAATACTAACACAACGAAATAAATATGTTGTCTGTTTTAAAATGCTTTAACAATAATGTTCGGTAAAGTATTTCTTTATTACGAAAATTTCATAAAAAAATATTTATTATTGATGTATTAAAATTATTTTTTCAAAAAAAAAAAAAAAAATGAATGTTCCTATTTTTGGGAAGTCTGAAATTTCCCGATTTTGCTTTAAATTTCCGGTGAAAAAAAATGTTTTTTTTTTCCGGGAATAAACCATGCGTTTTGAAAGCCTTGCAACGCTACCTGTGCCAGAATAAACCCAGCAAATTGGACAACGCAACAGAAAAATCTGTACTAGGAAGTAATAATTTAACTAAATAACTTATTTTAGTAATCTGCACAACAATCACCAACAAAAAATGGTCAACTGTATTTTTCTCAGTAACGATCGTACTACTCATATTCTCAAGCAATTTCTACCGTACAAGAAAGCGAAAGTTCGCATGTAATAGATACAAGATGTGTTTTGTTATTAAATTTCAATTTTTATTTCTTTTTCAAAATCTTGCTTAACAAAACACCTCCTGCATAATTCATTACCTTTATTAACCATCCGAGTCGAAACCTAAGGATAGAAAAGTACCCTTTAGGAAAATGTTAATTTTACAATTAGAAAACACAGTTCATAATTTGCTAAACGCTATTCAGTTACATGCGAGCAGCCATGTTGTTCATATCTGTTTATATCACGTGATTTCCGTCTTCCGCCTTGGCTGCTAAGGATTGGCGAAAAATTTTTGGTGCTTTTAAGGGATCGAGCCAAAGGCTCTGCAAGCACCGCAATACGGAAAGTCGACATAATAATATCTGTAGACAGTATCATCAGTTTGCAAATGCCGATTGGTTAAACATCACTGTACTCGAACGCTGGATTGGCCGCAAAAGGCCCAGCTTGAATCGCATGGTCTTCACACTCACACGATCTTACGCCATGTGGCTTCTACCTATGGGGGATCATAAAGGATCGTGGGTATGTGCTTCTACTACCAACTGACCTACCCACCTAAGAAAAAGGATTCAGGCAGCTATTGCAACAATTACACCACAAACACTGAACGAAGTTTGGGAAGAACTGGGCTATCGACTTCATGTGTGTCGTGTGACGAAAAATGCTCACATTAAACACTTATAAGCTTGTACGTAAAACTGTTTGAGTTGCGCTTTCTTTTCATGTATTAATTATAATTAAAACTGACTAATTTTCTACACAATAAAAAGAGAAGAGTTTCTTGTTTGTTTACTTGATAATAGATGGGGTGACAGCGTAAACAACTTCACCTTAGAATCGATTAAAGACCTCTTCCTAGATGATTATAAATCTGAAATTTAAGAGAAGCGGTAAATTTTTAGACCGTGAGTTAATTTTTCGCAATTAGCCGGCACGATAAGCTTTAAAATGCGGGGTAAATCATGGAATTTGTAAAAAGAATAAGGAAGATGTCGCCTAGCGACAGAAAAACAGGCTTGAGAAATAATATATATAGATAGATTTCGTGATTCATTTACGTTCATTTTCCTTAGGGGCCGTTCATAAATGACCTCACGCTTTTCTCCCATATATTTGACCCCCCTCCCCCCCTTTGTCACAATAAGTCACACTTCAGCGGATCCCCCTCCCCCCCTTTCTCACGCGTCACGCTATGTTGCATAATGCATGATGTCACACTTCTTGTTACTCCCTCCCCTCCCCTAGTCACAGTTTGTCACAATTTCACGAACCCCCTCCCCCCCTAAAAGCGTGACATCATTTATGAATGATCCCTTACCAACGATAACTCATAGACACTAGGTTCACATTTTGATTGGACGACTAAATTTACAATTAGTAATTGGGTCTTCATTTCCTTACTTTTACGACCTCTTGCAATGATCGTTTTCGTTACTACACAGCGGCCTGCTGACCCTTTGTTTTAATTTTACTCCAGTTCTAGGGCTTAAGATGTAAAAAAAGTTTAGAAGGAAAAAAAAAAAGCAATGCTAAATTGAATGAGATATAAATTATATGGGCCAAAATAACGCTTCCGATATTTCTACTTCATTACCATTGTTTTACTATTATGATTCAAAAAAAGTAATTATCTATAAATAGCACAGAGTGCATCTATCTGTTTATCGGTTGTCGTATTATTTATGCATGGTGATTAAGGATCAATTGATTTGAACGCAATTACTTTTCAATTTCAAAATAATGATTTCGAAAAGGGTTTTATGTTTTATTTAGGAAAAGAAAGAAAGAATAAAAACTCATTTACACTGAAGCAAAATATCACCTGATGATAAGCCGGAAATTATAATAATTTTTTGCGAATATTTATTTATATATTTTCTCTCTCTCTCTTTTTTTTTTTTTTTTTTTGAGATACTAATGTAGGAAAACAAAACTTTTTCGCAACGCATTAGATATGATAGTGAAATTTTATCATTTGGATTTCGGGTGTTTCACACTGAAATGTTTGCACATTCAGATTTCGAAAACGTATAAATTATAATCTGGTTTTTCTTTTCGCTATCATAATATTTATGTTTAATATGTGAGAATGTCGTTGGAATTTTTTTTCGTTTGCCTCTGCGTACTCTTGTGCGTAGTTGCATTGTTATGGGGCAAATGGCACAGCGACCGCAGGCTCATTAGTGCTTGCAAACAGTTGCCAGAAGCAAAAGGTTTATCCATAATTTCTGACTTAGTATGGTTTCAACGGCTGTTTTCCAAGCTAGATCCAGTCCTTGGTAAGCACAATTTGAAACCGTTTTTTCTTACGAGCATGGACAAAATGACATGTTCCTCCAAAAGTGGTGCCGGGCAGATCCGCTCCCCCTCCCTTGAAAAATTAATTTTATTGTCATCGAAGTTTGGAAATGTATAAACATGGGAAGAATCCCCCTCCCTCCAGGAAAAATTGTGTTTCACCTCTGCAAATGATGGTGTTTTATTTTTATCACATTTTAGCGTTTATTGTGTTCGTAACACCAGAATACAATAAATTTTATTAATCTTTCCAGCCAGCAAACTGGCACTTTTTTTTTTTTTTGTGCAACATACCGCTATTTATTTTCATTTAGTTATTAATTATTATTACTACTCAGTATATTTTTAATGCATTGTTCGTTTCTTCAAATATGCAGTAAAACACCTTACTTCGAAATCGGATTCTACTGCGGACCATATGTTTCTCGCCATTCTAAAAAAAAAAATCGAGTAATTTTCTTTTCCTTTAATCGCAAATCTACATAATAGAACCCTCCTTTTAGCAAGCCGCCTGTAATCCCTCTAGGGCGGGCCCCTAGGTAGTGAATTGGGGAATGCCCCCATTGGCTACAAACGGAAATTAAATACCTTCTGTGGGCCAAAAGCAAGGCCGTATCCAGAAATGTTTTTTATGAGAAGGGGGCAAGAGACACCAAATCGCAATGCCCCCCATCGCAATCATCCCCGAAGAAACCAAACAAATTCAATTTTTGTTTGGTTTCTTGCGATACTTTTTGAGATACAGCAATCACGATTAACGATAAAGAGTTCGATTCAGCAACCTTCTCTCAAGGATTATGTTTGAGCTTATATATATATATATATATATGCGTAGTATATGTAGTGTGTTGAGAGAGTTGTTAACCCAAGCATATAATTTTTTATTTTAAATAAATGGCGCAAATTTTTTGCGAAAATTTTGTGTGAAGTCCCGAATTTTTTTTTTTTTTTTTTTTCACTTAGAATCACTCATGGATTTCTATTACTAACTACAGGGCTCGCAGTTCTAACGTTAGAAATGCAGCCCTGTATATGAGGAAAGGTATCAAAGTTACCTTCATGACGGCTTCGTAATACCCATTAGTTTTTTTTTTTTCATGATTAATTTTTAAACAAAACAATAAGATGTAAAAAGTTTTTTATGGATGCGATTTGCTAAGTAATGTCTTTTTCTTGTAAATAACTATTTATATTTTTGGTAGGTTTGAAGTAACGTAGGAAGAATTAGGTATAACATGTTTATAATTGTGCAATGAGTTAAAAAATGACAAATAAATAAATAAATAAAATTGCTAGAACATCAATAAGATTTACAGACACGTGTTTCGAAGTTACAAGAAACCCCTTTCTTAAAGCTTAAAAAAAAAAAAAAAAAGAAATCGATGTTTTTTCATCTATAAGTTTATTTCTTTTGCATTGAAAAGGGGGTGGTCCCATGTAATCTCAGAAGCTTGCAATTCTTATTGCTGAGTGTCCATTTTTGCGATGTTTTCCCATGGAAAAAAAATTGTCTTACATTCTGATCTTTTTTTTAGTTACTGAAGTTTTAAAAAAATGTATTAGTACTTTTTTTCCTCTTTTGCTTCTTATAGAGCACATTATCCCGGACGACCTACCTCTTACGCACTTTACAGGTTTATCTGCTGTAGCACGAGCTGCTTCTACGGATCGTTGGAGGATCTATTGTTTTAAGTGGAACCCGAACCACGAGACAAGATCGAAACCAGTGCTATACCAATCGAACATTCATGCTTTTGCCCGATTTCGAACCCGGTCTCGGTCTCCAAGGCGCGTGAGCCTCCAAATGATACTCTTCTAGCATAGGGATATCAAGGAGGGCCAGGTTCACACAAAGCAAGAGTTGTGTTTGCTGGGCGCTAGCGCAGCCTAACTATCTCAGAGCGGTTATGAGCGTTCGTCGGATTTCCCTTCCCCGTGCCCGAGGGAGGGTACCCCTAAGGCTACGAGCAAACAGGGCAGTGGGATGGAGTAGAAAGGTCTCCAGGGCATGGGAGCATAATGCTTATGCCACTGAAGCGACAGGTGTGACTTAGCACAAATTATGAAAATTTGTAATACAATGATACTAGATGAATAGTTATAAAACTACAACATTGA
This sequence comes from Octonoba sinensis, assembly GCA_038502835.1. Classification (NCBI taxonomy): domain Eukaryota; kingdom Metazoa; phylum Arthropoda; class Arachnida; order Araneae; family Uloboridae; genus Octonoba; species Octonoba sinensis. The sequence continues at coordinate 76,053,398 of CM076605.1, forward strand.
AAAAGTGCTCAAAAATCGAGATCTTAAAAACACAATAAAAGCTACAGTTTATCTCTATGCCCCTTCCTCCAAATTTCTGTTTTTAATTTCCCCTTCTCATCTCTCTAAATTCTATTACCTTTTTTTTTTCGTCTTCAACAAGAAAAAACTACCCATAATTCACTCCGGTCGTACTCACGGCATTTTCACTATCACAAGTAAACAATTTCTATGAAAATTGTTGCAAAATGTGATAACAGATTTTTATCTTTGAGATGTTTTGCGATTTGCATTGATTAACATCAACAACAATCATTCAGATTAAAAAAAAAAAGAAAGAGAAATTGGGACATAATTTCAGTTTTGAAAAAACAAAATGAGTATTGAATGCAATCATGTCCCCCTCCCCAAATATCTTTTTTTTATTTCTAGCCCCTCCACATACACATATTATGAACACAACATAAAAACTAGTTAACATATTTCGCACGCACCGTAACATAAAAATTTAGAAAATTTATTTACGTTATAAATAAATCGTTCCTTGATAATGGTCCTGAATTCCTGCAAAGGAACGATTTACAGCAAACGGACCTATATCAAATCTGAACCACTTTGCAGTTAAGAGGTAAAAGTTGTCCTTTCGTGTGATAAAATAATTTTTATAAAAAACAGAACCGACTTCCAAATTATAAATTGCGCTAAAAAGTGAAAAATAAATTCATTCTTTAAACAACATCGATGTGACTTTTAAACATAGTTTTAGAAGTCGGTGCAAAATTAGGATAGATAAAATCTTTTGTAATCATGAATCAATTACAAATATATGTATTTTTGCAGAATTAGCAACAGTTCCAATATGAAGTAGCAAATGGTATAATGGTAATTAGACTCATAACTTTGCACCGACTTCTAAAACTATGTTTAAAAGTCACATCGATGTTGTTTAAAGAATGAATTTATTTTTCACTTTTTAGCGCAATTTATAATTTGGAAGTCGGTTCTGTTTTTTTATAAAAATTATTTTATTTTATTCTTTTTAGTGTAAATACATTTTGTATATAAATATTCTATTTTTTAAATAATCGATATCAAAAAGCAAAACTTCTTTGAATGAATGGCACTAAAAACTAATCATTTGTATGATAAGTTCCCTTTTGAAGTGGATTTTAGCAAACAAACTGATTGGATTAATTTTTGCCACAGAGAAGCCTTCAGTCAAACTCTTGCTGTAATTTCTTTTAATATAGCCCATGACAACAAACATGTTTTTAACCATGACTTTTAATTTATTAATAGATTTCCCAACAAAGAAAAATCAAGCCAAGCCTTTCCAATTAAAATAAAAAATACTTATTTTTCACCCGTAACGTTTTTTCTAAAAAGCAAATGTAGTCAAATGGATTTGCAATATTCGAGTTAGACGACCCTCTATCGATTAAAGAAAAAATCATCAAAATCGGTTCATTTAGTCAAAAGCTATGGATAAAAAACAAAAATAATATTACATTTCTGCCCATATCTTTTTTTCTAGTTGTCGAATATGGTCAAACGAAGGTACGGGACCTATGGGAAACCACCCTTGATCGATTAAAAAAAGAATCATGAAAATCGGTTCATCCGGTGAGAAGTTATGAGTGGACAAACAAACAAACAAACAAAACAAAAAAAAAAAAAACAACATACATATAGTATGAATGTATAACCTCCTTCCTTTGTGAAGTCGGTTAAAAAATAAAAATTAAAAGAAAATATTGTTTTCCCCATAAAATTGTAAGGGAAAAAAATACCCTGCCATGTGTTTAGGAATTAAAAGGAAGTAATTCTCTTTGCAAATCAAAAGACTTGGGCTTATGGATGCAAAGACAAATGTTTTATTTTCAACTTTCCTTGAATTCCTTATTTTTCTACCTTACATACTACGCACACTCACGCGCCGAAGGCCTGAGGACGACCAGCAGTACAGCAGAATATCAAGCGGAAGGTTTAAAATTTTCAAATTTTTAAGCAATCGAAATTTTTTTCTAAAACAATATTTTGTTCTTCGATTTAAGACACTAAAACAGGTCTACGGGTCGTTCATAAATGATGTCACAATTTTTCAATATATTTGACCACCTCCCCCCCCCCCCCTCCTCTCCTTTGTCACAGGTCACGCTGTTTTACATAAGCACATGTACTTGCTGTTCAGAAACATAACACTATTATGTTATATTTCCAATTTTATTTTTTATTTTTGAACTTTTAATGACAGTTGTAAGCATAATAATAATAATGCGTATATGTGCACTTAATTTGTATAAAATGAAATTAAGATTTACAACAAAAATAGGACTAGTATGTATCATTAATAAACATTAATTACTCGAATTCTGCAGAAAATTACCTGTACAATTTTGTCGGCATCGGCGGCAGATGTCAACTTTAGAAAAACATCGGCCCATCGGCCTTAAAAAACATCTAAAAGCCGATGCAAGGCCGTTGTTTTTCGCAGGGACAACTTTCCAGAAAACATTCTGTCTTTCCTTTATTTTTTTCTCCATAGCTCAATTTCTATTTCCTTACAATAACAGGCAGCAAGCACATAAGTTAAAAAGAAAAAAAACACAGAAATAATGTTATTCTACAAAGTATTTGATAAAAAATTCGGAAAACTAGTTTAAGCGATCGCTGCCCGAAAACCTTCATTATTAAAATAGTTCTCTTTGAGCAGAATGCTCGCGAAATAGAATATGTTAAAGTAAAAGTCATAGAAGCGTCTTATGAGTGCTATTTGTTTTTCGCACTAGGTTAGTTGCCTCATTTTTGTCCGTTTTCTTTTAATAATGACTTAGTGCATTAGATGTCATTGTGCAATAATATTATACCATCTGCTTTTAGTTTGTCATGTTTCCTATTATTCCGAAATTGTAAACAATAAAAAGTCAACTCAAACAAAGTACGATAATAATTTTAATTTTTACCAGCGTTAACTTTTTTCTCTTTGCGTTTTTTTTTTTTTTTTTTTTGCTTCTTCGATCCCACGTGTTACAGTTTTTCTACAATTGTGGAGCCATCTTGTTTCATCTGCTTTTGGTGTGCGGTTGTTCTCATTATTTCATTTTTAGTTTCTATTATAGAAAAGATTGGTCAAAAATAAGAAAAAAATTTAAAGTATAAATATTTATTGATCGAAATTTCATGTGTCCAAGTTCGAGTTGAATTTTCAAAATGCGAGTTCGCGTGACAACCTTAATAACATTAATAACATCTTAATAAAAATGCTAAAATTACTTTATTTTTAAAGATTGATCAAAGCATATTTTTTTTTTCAAAATACATCTTAACATTTTTTATGCGATAATAATTTTAATTTTCCCCGTTTATCCTTCGTTTTTTTGGCTTCTTTGATGCCACGTGTTAGACAGTTGACAGTTTTTCTGCTATTGTACAACAATCTCGTTCCCTCTGCTTTCAGTTTAGAATATTTCTTGTACAACATAAAACAAATTGATAAAAATATGAATCAATTTTTCAGTATAAATGTTTATTGATCGAAATTTTATGTGTCCAAGTTCGACTTGCAATTTTCAAAATTTTAATTCTTTAAAAACGAGTTTGGGATACAGGGTTGAACAATACCTTAGTAAAAATGCTACAATTTCATTAATTTCCAAAATTGTCAACGTATAAAATATATATATATATATATATATATATATATATATATATTTTTTTTTTTTTTTTTCAAAATACATCGTAATTTTTATAAACGATCACGTGTTTTCAGAAGATTATTTGTCAACAGAAAACTGCTGGTGCTCAAAATATTGGTTTATTTCGGTGACCTTACATATTGTGCTCATGAAAATATAAAGAACATGTCAAGTATTTCAGAGTAATTTTCAACTCACAAGAAAAAAAAATCTAATAAGATTAGTTCTTAAGACCCAGCATTCATTTGAAATGACAAAAAAATCTCAAGTCTATGTTTTTAAAGCAATATTCAGCATTTCTTGGTTATAAACAAGGGATAATACTGCGAGCGAAATTTTTTAATATTTTATTTTTATTTCAGAAAAAGAGCTTAAAATAACTTTTTTAATGAAAAATAAACATGTAACCGTTCCCGCTTTTCTTTTAAAAACGGGGGGGGGGGGGGGGTATCATGAAAAAAATCTGAGAAAGGACATACATTATTTGTTAGTCTGTGTCATAACATCAGCATTCCTCTCCATGAAAAAAAATAAGAAAATAAAGGCAGCTGCACTTGGCATTTGCAGTGCAGGTGTGATAAAGGGAAAATATTGAAGGAAAGGGAATTAGACCCGAGCCGATCCAATAGATGTTGAGTTTTTCTTTTGCAAAGATAAGAAAAAAAGAATTAAAAATCCTCTGATATAGCATTTTTTAATTTTTTTAACCTCCAAATAGTTGTATTACTTTACTAGAATCGCGAGAGATTCTTTCAGTTTTAATTACTATGTAAACTTACCCCAAACAGTTTTACGGTGCTTGAATAATGCATTTATGTTTTTATAAACATTAAAATAAATAATAAATGATTTAAATGACATTTTTGACAAGCATTCTACACGTTTTAATGGTTTAAGGCGACTTTTTTTTCTATCGGCCATCGGCCGATGGAAGAGGATAATAATCGGCAATCGGCCATCGGCCGACCTCGGAACAATCGGCCAACAATCGGCATCGGCCCATCGGCCAAAAAATGCCATCGGTCGAGCCCTACTTAAAAGTGTAAATGCCGAAGAAGACTTCCTTCTCATTTTAGACTTAACTCAAAGTTAATTTAAACCTTCATCAGCATCGATATTTTTGATGCAAACTGAAATCAATGAGAATACGAAACAAAAAAAAAAAAAAAAAATTAAATACCCTAGCAGCGGCATCAGCAGCGGTTATATACGTAGAATACGTTTTCAACGTTTGTATCTGAAACAACTATTCCTGGTAGAATGCTGCAATTTTTACTTATATATATATATTTATTTATTTACCCACTTTTTAAATGTGGTAAAAACTACTTTTTCACGCTAAATTTTGCTGAATGGTTACCGAAACGACTTTTTAAATAATTCTTATCATATGGGCAACGCCGTGGGGAGAATACTAGTCACTAGTCGCCGCCGTAGGAGGCTCTTTAATAAGTTCTTCTCAAAGCCACCGAATCGACTTCGTTTAATTTTTTATCACGGGCAGCGCTACTTTGATAAAGAAGTAAATTATAAGTGCATAATTATTTCTCTTTTTATTTTCAGCTCTTTTTAGGCTCTGTAGATGTTTCCCCGAAATGTTTGATAAGGAAAAGCTTGCTGTGGCGTGGGTGGCCTACAGACCTTTTGTTTTCTTTTTCAAGGCTGAAACTATCGAGGTACATTTTCTATGAAGTAAGGGGGAGCTACCCTCTATTATGCAGGGTTGCCCCCTAAGAGCGATGGTGCACCCCTCCCCCAAAACCTCCAGAGCCCCCCCCCCCCCAAGAATGAAGACCCCTATAAAAAACGGCTGAACATATCTAAAAACTTTCATAATGTCGTAATGTGTGCCATTAACCCCCTCCACTCCTCCTCGTGAGACCTCCTACATTATGCGCATTAGGGATCAAATATTCCCTGGATGATGGATGCTCGTGATCGCGCCTAACTTTTTTACATTTTTTTCTCATTAGTTATAAATTGGTATCAATTTTGAGGATTTTCCCTTTCGCTTATAGTTTATCTTTCAGAGCTCTGCTTGTAATTTAACTCTAATGATAGCATAGTCTATTTCCCGGAGGAAGTTATTTTCATGAGATTAAAATTTAAAAAAATTACAATATATTTGAATACCGACACATCGTGTTTTGCAGAAGTATTATATTCTAAAAAGAAATTCTCTGTTTTTTAATGTTAATAAATAAATAAATGTGTTTGTGTATTATTTAGTGTTTTTGTTTTAAACCCGAATTCACTAGAAAAGATAAATTAAATAAAAAATTTCAAATAATTAAGGAAGAAGCCCTTCGAAGATATTAAGCCTCCTTAATCATAATATAGTTGGTAAATAACTAGTGGAAGAAAAAAAATTGAATATATCATGAGGGAAGCACTTGAAAATATTAATTATATTTAGCAAATTGTTATTTCTAATGAATTCTTGTGTGGTGAGGGTATAATGTAAATCACTTTTGAAAACAGTGCTAAAAACTACAATAAGTCTCGATTGTTCAAATTCAAACAAAACGAGAAAAGTAGAATTTCTCTGGTGTGTATTATCACCAACTTTAGCAACCAACCAAATTCACGTACGTATTCGATGATTTTCGTAGCTCTTCAACGTTACAACGTTCTATTTTTTTTTCCCTCTACAAAGTTTCAAGTTGCCCATAAAATCTTATGACACACGGTTTGTAGAAAAGGAAAAGTCAACAAAAACGATCTCTATCTTAGTTTCTTCTATCGTTTCTGCTACTTCTTGTTTGAGACTTTCTCTTGTGAAGGTTTAACTTATATTTGGAATTTTAACAAGTTAAAAGCCTGCAAATTTTCTCCAGTTATAAAATTTGCCACAACAAATAGGCTATTAAACTGGCTAGGATAGTAGGAATACCAGATTTTTACAATGGTCCGAATTTAGGTGAAAACCTTCACAACCGAAGTTCTCCTTTTATTATCATGCTTCTAAATGATTTTCTTTCCTTTTTTGATTTCCTGTTTCCTTCAAAGGCAGTTTTGAACCACCCTAGTGCTCTCGATAAATCGTGGGAATATCGTTTCTTGCACCCATGGCTAGGAACTGGACTTCTTACAAGGTAATTATTACTCAAGTATTGCAGTTGGAGGTTTTTTTTTTTTTTTTTTTGTAAAAACGGGTCATTTAAAGCCGCAATATTCCTTACCCAGTTCAGGAAAAAAGTGGAAGACTCGCCGAAGACTTCTAACCCCTGCATTTCATTTCCAAATCTTGGAAGATTTCTTCCCCATCTTCAACGAAGAATCTGAAATTCTTATCCGAAAAATTGAACAATTATCTTCCCAGCCTTGGATAGACATTCAGCCGCTTATTATTATGTGTACTTTGGATATTATTTGTGGTAAGACAATTTACATTCAAGTTTTCTTCATATTTACTTGCATGCAATTTCTTTTTTCACTCACATTCTCAATTCATCTATTTGTATACCATTTGGTTTATACTAAAGTTTTTATTGGATTTAGTTGTATACCATTTGATTTACATTCAAATTTTCTTTACATTTATATGAATGCCATTTGATTTACGACCACGTTTTCACTAGATTTATTTGTACGACAACTGATTAACATTTAAACATTCTTTAGATTTGTTTGTATGCTATTTAATTGACATTCAAGTTTTTATTAGATTTATTTTTATCTTATTTGAACTTTGTATGAGTAGCATAACATTCTGATTTCCCCTTCAGAAACTGCAATGGGAGTGAGAATAAATGCTCAGTCTGGTGAAAACATTTCGTACGTGGATGCAATCATGGGGTGAGTTCTATTGGATTGAATGCTTCCCCCCATGAAAGAGTTTCCACATAAAACTTCAAAACGGCTATCCGATGAAAATTAATGATGAAGTATGAATTGAAACTACATCATTAAATTTTCATCGATATCTTACTTTAATTGTATGATGGACATTTCTTATTTTGGGCTGAGAGAAACATCTCCATTCTAAGCAAGTAAGAGCAGCTTGAGTTAAATAATTATAAAATAAGTGTATAAGTTACGAAAAAACGAAAAAAAATCAATGACAAAAAGCATATCATGCAGTTCAACGATAAATATTGCGTACCATTTACATTATCAACTATAAATGTATATCAAGTAACGCATTTATTTCAATTATCATGCTATTAACAACAACAAAAAAAGTTTATATTTTAGTTTGAAGTAAAGAAACTGTTGTGTCATCACAAAACTTTCTTCTATATGCTATATCTATCTTATGAATAGGGGAAGATCGGGTAGTACCGGACGCTTAAGCTTCTACTACATTACAAAAAAAATTACGGCCTTTTTCCGAACAGATTGCATTCCCATGAAAAGTTTATTCTTCTATAAAAACAAGTTTTAAAAAACATTTTTCAATAATAAAAATATCTACCTTTTTTTGCACTTTTTGCAATGATTACTTTTTGATCAATTAAAATGTGGAGCGTTGTATCGGACACGTTGAAAATGTAATAAAAGAGACGTTTGGTTTTACAAACAAAGAAAAAAAAATTATTAGGCGGAAGTAATTTAAGGGAACGGTCAACTTTTCCAATGCGTATCTATAGACTTAATGTTATTCATTTGACGACGTAACAGCTGAATAAATATTGCTTCTAACATTGCAAATTTTGGAAAATGAAATATAAATTTTAAATACAAAAAATAGAAATTCCTTAACTTTATAACAATTTATGTTGCAGGAGTTAAGTAGAAAAAATATCACATTCCTAAAATACACTGTATAGTTCAAGGTCCGCAAAATTTTCGTGATCCCAAGCCTTGAATATTCTCCACTGAATCCAATCGTCATCAAAAGTTTACAACAGATGATGCAGTGAGTCTTTTAGCGACATTCTTCCTTTTTTTTTTCTTCGGATTTCATTTTGAAAGTCTTAAGTGCAATAAATTTTGATCTCTCAGCTTCAGCTGAGCTTCCTGCTGTTTTTTCCTTTTTTTTCTTTTAAAGATTTTGTTTCTCTAGAAGCTTCTTAGCTGTAGTTTCTCTTTCCTTTTCTTCTTTCTTTTTCTCTTTGTAAGAACAGTGTCGGAAGTTAAAATTTCACGTGTTTGTGCGCGATTTTGTCTGGATATGAATATTCCTTTTGAACTGCTAGGAAGTGGTGATATCTCCTCTAGAATTGATTGAGATGAATTTGATTGGAAAGAATTTTCAACAAGAGAGAAATTGACACTTGCGTTTTTCACGATTGCTTGAGCTTCTTCCACCTGCTCATCTGCAACTGGGTTTGAAGGACCAAGGAGGTTGAAATTCTTGGTAGATGTTGTTGCGTTATTGTCTTCGATAGAAACGATAGACGTACAATTTTGTGATTGATCGGCCTCAGAAAGTGAAGGAGTGTAGTCCAAATCATCAAAAATATTACGGTTCAACGGAAAAATTCCCGTACGTTTAAAACCTTATTGAGCTAATTCCATTCGACATATTTTAGAAAAAGCAATCTCAACTAAGCCTGCTATGTCTTTCAAAGTGATCTTCATGTTTGGTATTTTCGCATCCAACACAAACAGGCATCATGACGAGCGTTCTTAAAAACCTTCATAATGACCCTATCCAATGACTGCAGCTTATGAGATGTGTGAGGGGGCAAGCTCAACATATGAACGTGGGGTTCCTTTGTAAATGACATTACATTAATGTCTTTGTGACTTGAATGTCCATCCAAAATTAAAAGAGCGGGATCATTTTCTTTCGGGTTCACCCGCTCCACAAATATTTTCAGCCACTTAAGGAAACCTTCAGCTGTGATTCAGCCGCTTGCCCCCTTTAAACGTTAGGTAATTTAAGCATGTCTCTTAAACACTGTTTAATTACATTCGGAACACTTTTCTTCGTTAGAAACTGCTACCCTTTTGTCCGATACAACCCGCGACAGTTTTGTCCGGTACAACCCGAGCAAGATGTCAGTTACCATATACGTATGATTAAACTTAAAATATATTTATTGCCCGCAATTAACAGTATAATGAATGTTCTTTTACGAAATAACTAGTAAAACAATTTATACTTTTTTTCAGATCAGCTATGACACTTAGAAGTTAATTACGATCCATTGAAGCACTTGTAAAATTACACAAAGATAAGCTACTAGCTAACAATACTACCGTTTGTCTAAACACGGCGTCATATGAACTTTCTTCCTTCAATGAACACTATGGTGTCTTGACATGTCCTGCCACCTGTAGTAAATAATAGGAATAATACTTGTCCGATATTAAACACCTGCTGGTACCTTCCGACTCTCCCCTACCCTACCAATTAAAATTATCAAAGCGGGACCCTTTGAGCGATTAGCTTCAAAACCTAATCAGCGCTTGCTCCTAGTGAGGTGAATATGTATACCTATATTCGTTTGAACCTTTGCGTTTTTATTTGAGATATATGCCTATTCATAAGAACGTTCGTTCGCACAATTGTGTAAACCACTTTGTAGCAATGTTGCTAAAAGTGAATCCGAACATATTTCCACTGAGGTCTATATGGATACTAACTTCTGTTTAATACCTCGCTTTCCTTCTGCAGATGTAAGCGAGCATTCGCGAGAAAAAACGTTCAATTGCTACATCACCCTTTGACCGAATGACGTCTTAATTTTATTAGCACCTATTCTATTGATGGCCACCTGTATACCAATTTCTTCTTGAATTCTACCGTTACTTCTTGAGGATATAAAAGACAAACGTTCGATTTATACACACTTGCAAGAATTCGCTCCAAAAATTAAATGGTACCACTTCCTATCAGGGTTTGCGTGTACCAACGTTCGTTGGATTCCATGCAATACATTTTGCGTGACCCCTGGGGTGGTTATAAAAATAAATATTGGAGTTTCTAACCAGGCATCGGCTTAAAATGTGTCAATAGGATAGAAAAAGAGCATAGGAAAGGCCCAAATTTTTTTGAATTTTAACATGAGCATACTCCCTCCTTTTTTGATTTCGACAACTTACATCGTGTCCCCACTTTCTTTCTCTGGACTACACCACTAGCTTAAAAAGAGTAAGCAAGGAGTGAAAACGACAATAAAATGTGTTGAAATATCGCTTGTAGAAATGAACAGTGGGTAGATGAAAAATGTCCATTTTGTAGATTTGTACAAGAGAGGCGTTTCAACGTTTTACAGTTTGTTTTATTTAATTGCCTTATTTGTTTCAATGATTATTATAATCGATTTTGTTCAGAAAATAGTTATTGTTCTAGTTTTCTCTCACATGATGGATGTTAATGATCTCAAAAAAATTAAAAATAACTATAAATGTAGTTATTACAGTATTGCACCGAAAAAATAAAGTTGGCCTCTAGCCTTAATTTTCGAACATTTTCTCACTGCAGAATTCCCAATATAAAGAGCGCAAAAATCTGAACATTTTGATATTAAAACCAAAAAAAAAAAAAAAACAATGTTTTGCAGATATGGTATTATTTATTTCTGTAAGCGATATATTTTATCTGTTGTACTGCTGAATTATACATCATTACACATTTTTCTTTGCAAGTTAATGTGGCAATGACTCAGATATGGTAACTTTTGAAGAGCGGAAGAATGTTACAATGTTCAGATATGACTTGCATCAGAAACCGCCGATTTGTTTCGTCTGTCGTCATAGAGGAATCGTAGCTTTGGATTAATTTTTCTCCCCTCTTAGGCTGTGCCATTTCCAACTCATAACCATTTACTCTATTTTTAACCTTAAAATAATGTTGATTTTCACACCATACATACGGATTAGTAAAAAATCTGCCTCAATTTCAAATCTCTTGAAGAAATTTAAAGTTCGAGGAGAGAGAACATAATCAACTTCTTGCAGATTAACTTTTACTTTTACCATTTGTATCATCACAATCATGTTCACCATTTCCTACTTTGGGTCATATTAATTTTCCAATTTTCCTTGTGTTGGTTTTCCCCCCCAAAGTATCATCAAAAAATGAAAACGCAACTAGCTTTGAGTTGAAATTTTGGCCCCCACATACTACCGTTGCCATAGCCACGGGGCTCGTAGGTCAAGGGGCTCCGTGGGACTCTATTGGAAGAATTTATAAGGGAAAAATTGATGAATGTTTAAAATTATTCTCAACAAAGTAGCATTAGTATGATACATTTCCTAGAAGGACAAGAGCTTTAATGCTTGTTGTGTTAATAAAAAACGTAGTTAAAATGAATTCAGCGTTGAAAAAGAAATTAAACGTTTTTTTATCGTTTTTTATAGCGAATTTAGTTATGTCTATTCTGAAATATTTTATGCATAAATCTGAAGTTCACCAACAATAACTGGAAAAAAAAGTAACCGCTTTTGTTAGATTACAAAAGTAATACGTTTTTTTTGGGAGAGGGGGGGGGGGGCGTTTTGGGAAAGGATCCAGTTGTAATATCTGGCAACGGAGCGTACAGAATAATGTGGGGGCCCTGGTTGAGACACCATAGCTGGTTTATTATTTCAGGCAGCGCCTTTCCTGACATTCCTCTATTGAACTACATATTTTAGTAATGCTAGGTCTTGGTTCGAACACAAAGTATCTTTGTGGGCATTAACCCATGCTGCTTGTGACTATCCTATTGACCAAACGCAGATATTTTCCGAAAATGGTAAAATCGATTCAGCACACCGCAAAACTTGTAAATCCGTCAAAATTCGAAAATTTTTATGGAGCGAATACCTCTATTCACATTAGATATAGAAGTAAAAATCTTTCAGCTGTCATGAAATGCGTTTTTTCCCTCAAAAATAACCAGATCGGCTCTGCTCGGATTACTTTTCTCACGAAGCTCTTATGTTGATACATTGTTAAAAGGATTCCTTGTAATATTGAAACTCGTGTGTGCAATATTTATGTAAATTGCTGCTTTCATAATGTTGTTTTATCATTTCTTTTTCGTTGCTTCTGTTGCAAAGGTAAACGATTTTAGTTCTTAATGCAATAGCGATTTATTTTTTTATAACTGGATTTATTAATATCATTTTTCTTTCAAATTGCAGAATGGGCGATATCATGATCGATAGATCAATTTTACCTTGGCTGGGGATAGATTTTATTTTTTACTACCTTACCCCTGCTGGTTGGAAATACAAGAGAGATCTGAATACTCTTCACACTTTTACAAGAAAGGTATTTTAATTTTTTGTATTTCGTTCACCCTTTATAAGGTGGTGGTAAGTATACTTATCACAAAATTTATCAATGCTTACTGAAAGAGCTGTTTTGCTCTTTGTGGTTGGCTGTAATTTGTAAAGACTGTGAGAAGTATATTTACTACCAAATGCACTAATTTTAAAAGGTATACGGCATACTCCCCAATCCCTTCCCCCTAAAAATAGAGGGAGGGTTAAAAATCATGTTATATTCTTATTGCATACTTCTTTTCGTTACAGTCCATATAATTTATATACACTGTGTGTGAAAGAATTTTGAAAACCGTTCACAAAATATTTTTTTTTCTTTCTAATGAGGCTGCAGTATTGGTCATCAACCACTGCAGACTAAAGTGTGTCTCCAGAGATTGGTACGAACTCTTTCAGCGGCACCACAATGTGATACCATTGCCGCAATTTTTTTGACGCTTAGTTTCTCCCAGATGGGGCACCTAAGCTCTCGTTGATGCAATCTGCACTAGAAATTTAATTTAGCCGAGGGTATCCGTGCCAAACGGATACTCAAGGGATCTTTAACATGCCGCATAATCACACAACATGGACGCTGGCGATTTTCTGCATCTTGAAAATCCACCGGCTTGGGCCAGAGGTCTGAACCTGCGATCTTGGGCATACGAGACCTGCACCTTACCACTACGCCACCCTGTCGACTCATAAAACAAAATAAAAACTAGTGATTATATTTTAAAGTATATTTATTCAAAATAAGCTCCTTCGCTCCTCCTGCCTCCAAAGCTCGTGTCGAAGCTGTTTATACACAGTGTGTCAAAGAATTTTAAAGACTACTTGATGGAACTAAGCTTATTGTGGTGCTATCTGTGTTATGGAGCATTCGTTAAACTCCTTAACTATCAGCTGATCCACTGCCTAAACCTCAGTTCATTTTTTCAAACTTTGATGACATTGACACTATACAAACAACTTCGACACGAGCTATGAAGGCAGTCCCACAATGTGAGGTAGAGCAGACATCCGAATCTATGTTAAACCGCTGCAACAAATATATTGAAGCCGAAGAAACTTGTTTTGAATAAAAATACTTTTAAAAATATAATTATTAGTTTTTATTATATTTTGTAAACCTAATCTTAAAAATTCTTTGCCACGTTGTGTACATCAAAATTTGATGACATACGCTTTTTAGGGCGAGCTCTACGTTGGACTGAACAGGGCAATGGGCAATTCCATACGTGACAAAATGACATATTTAATGAAAAACAAAAGCTTAACTGATTACAATAGAGTTATTTTTATTAAAATTGACATTTTTTCCTTTGCATTTCAGGATTAACAATTATGAAATCAAAACTGAAAAAAGAATTTCAATCACTTTCTTTTTCAATTTTATGCTATTTTTAGATTTGTGACGGAACGACATTTTGTCAAATAAGCTTTGGGGTTTCTCAGTAGAAAAAAGAAATTTCTGAGAATTATGCAGATCTTCACTCTTTAAACTAATGAGAACGTTTAAGTTACATAAATAAAAATAAGAAAATTTTAGTTTTTGATTGGTTTGAAATAATTAAAGTTTATGTGTTGTGAATGAATGACAAGAATTTTCCGAGTAAATGTATTGCAACAAAAATGTTCATATTTTTTCATAAAAATTTTATACTATGCATCATAAAAATGTTATTGTGCCTAGCTCATTTAACATTACTCAATGAAATGTACTGAGTTGAAAATGAAAATTGCTCACAAATGACAACTTTTCATAAACATAATAATTTCGTAAAAGTTGTCATTTTCATGGAATTGCCCTAATTTTAACTAAAACCACCTTGTAGCATTTATATTTATCAAATTATTTCTTTAAGCTTGGTAAGTTATCTGTATTTCTTTTTTTTTTTTTAAATTACTATTATTGCTTTCAGGTTATAAAAGAGAAAAAAGAGTCGATGTTGAAAGAGCCAGTAACTCCGGAAGTTGATGAAAATGGCAAGAAATTTAGAAAACCTTTCTTACAACTCCTCTTAGAACATCATCTAAGGGATGGTTCTTTTACAGAAGAAGATGTGCGAGAAGAAGTGGATACTTTCATGTTTGAGGTAAATGGCAATACTTTTCAAAAGATAGGTAATGAGACATTGGTACATTTCCAACACGAAATTCCGACACTTGGCCTCTTCTGCGCATGGCAGGAAGGACGAATCCATTCGAGTATTAGGGAAATTCGTTTTACAGGTGCGTTTATTAGCATACATATCAGAATGTTTGCTTCCCTATTTGTTTAAAGCAACAAAGTCTAGAAACGGGCATGTAGCATCAGTTCGGAAAAACCAGGTATGCTAAACGAACTAAAGCGAAAACAGAAACAGCACATTCTTTATGCCAGCAGTTCCTCCCTTGACAATGAATGGATTCTTCTTGGTATTCTTCCAGTCGAAGTTCTTTTATTTTTAATTTTTGATGGTAAAATTGTAATATCATTACTCTCTCGAGTCGCAATATATGAAATTAATGAATGAATATTAACGCATGATTAAAAATGAAATGTTTCACTTTCTGTGATAAATTATTCTATTGCAATTTCATTCCAGGGTCATGACACAACTGCAATGGCTATTAGCTGGGCTATCTTTTGTTTAGGCCAAAATCCAGAAATCCAGGAGAAACTCTTCAAAGAAATAAACGACGTGCTTCAAGGTGATTACCATCGTAAAGTTTCAAACACTGACGTAAAGAACATGAAATATCTGGATTGCGTTTTAAAGGTATGTTTATGTATACCGTAAACTGGGGAGGCTTTGGCAAAAGTTCGTTGTAGTTTTGTTTTTAAATTCCTTAATAGTTAATTTCTGTGTTATTTCCTGATTTGAGTTATATTAAGTTTGAAATAATTTAGCTGTGCTGTGGCACAGAAAAATCAAGGGTGAACAAAGCAAACCTTGCTACATAGGTTACTTTGTCTTCCAAAATGTCAATTTTTAAATGGACTGTGGTTTACATTCAGATCGAATTAAAAACCAGTAATAATGCTCACTATTACCCGTCGCCATAAAAATGGGACGATTTGACAACGAAATTGGTAACCATTTGCCGAGAAGTTAGTGATATCTCGCCAAATTCGCTGCTAAACAGGATTTCAGTTGATAGATATCTGAACAGATGAATACAGACACTTGGATGGACTTAATGGCATAGATTTTAACTGTGTGAGATAAAGTGTCAGAAGGATAAGATTTGACGGAATGGCCTCCCGGGAATCGTCCTGTAGCACTCGTGTGTGGGAAACACTGTGGCAACAGGGAATAACACGAGCGAAAAACACTTGTATTTCAACTACTTCGTTTTCTGCTGAATTACGAAAATAGAAGTAGTTATTTTCTTCAACAAATATGTATTTATGTTGTTTTATTCAGTGTGCTTAAAAATATATAATAAACATCTTTTGTTAACTACTTAACTGCTGTAGTGATTTGCTTCCGCACTTATCTGGAGCCAGGTCGAATGCCCGACCTGGAAAATGTTTTGCCCATCCTAGCGGTGATTAATTGGACCTTAATAATGTATGGTATTTCAGCTGTTAACTGTTTGATTTGTTTAAACGCAAAGTCATATCGAAAATATCCTGTTCCCATGCACCTTTATCCTTTAATTCAAATTTTAGAAAAAATAAAAAATAAAAAACATGAACTTTTTCCTTTATTCAGCTCATTTTTTTTTCCTGTGTTCAATCTAAAACAGGCACTAATGAAAGGATCATGGGCACACTCTCAGAAATAGAATCGTCACTTTTGAGGACTTTTCTATCGTCCAGCAATTTTCGTCATTTATAACGAAACTTTCCTCGCGAGATCACGTGACTTTAAAAAATTACTATAGAAATTTCGGCAATGTTACGAAAGGTTTACTCGGAGCATTTTTCGCGAAGCCATTTCGTCAAATATGACGAAAGTTTCGTGAGATTTGAGCATGCGTTTCTGAGAGTGCAGTCCAGTTTTTTACTGTAACATACCGGTACATGTTTTATGCTTCAATATCTTACTTTGAATGATCGTTCACATTAAAATTATGTTTAAAAAATGTTCACTTTTTCATGTTACTTCAAAAATTTTATTAATTTACAAAAGACAATCTTAGAATAAGTTTTAAAAGTTCAATTCTGGCTTTTGTAAGTTTAATCAAGTATTTCTTTTAAGATCAAATAGTTTCAATATTGAATTAAATTAGTATTAGTTTCATCAATTAACTGTTTAATTAATCAATTAATAAATTAAATAACTGCATTAATTATTAAATAAATTATTATTTTAAATTTTAAGAAAATGCCCAAAATGGAACATAAATTCTAACACGTTAGAAAAAAATTGAAAAACTAGTCAGCCCCTAATGTCCAAAAGTTTGCCCCCCCCCCCTGGAGTCAGAGTCTGGTTACAGGCCTGTCTGGAGCTGGATCGGACCTGAAAGGACAGACGGACGAGCAGAAGTTTTAACAGTACAGATACAACAAGAAACAGTATTATCATAACACATTACAATATTACCTGCGTACCCAGTTACAAAAGCTTCCTTTTTGAGGATGATTAAATTATATACAAATAACTGAATATAGTTTAAAGTTTTTAGAAATTAAAGTATGTCTTGTTTGTTATTTTGTTTTATTTAAATTTTTCAACCTTTTTATTTAAAACGGAAATGGCAAAAAAAGCTTTCCAAATAAGTTCCCCTTAGTACTATGCCTCTAGAAAGCAATTTTATTAGTTTTCTCTTCCCTTTTTGACGTTTACTACGTCGGGTTATTTATTCTAATGGAAATTGTTTTTGTTTTAATTATGTGGAAAATAAATAAATTCTCGTAATGCTTTTTCAGGAAACGCTCAGATTATATCCATCTGTGCCTTTATTCACAAGGGAGCTAAAAGAAGATATCAAAGTTTGTAAGGACAATTTACTTTTTCCCTTTCCAGTTTTTAAACGAAATGCATTTTATGAAAAGTTCTATAAATGAAACTAACTGGAGAGACTGGGCTTGATAGAAGAAATGTTGCCATTAAAGTTTAAGTGTGTTTATTTTTCATTTAATTTTTTAATCTTTGGATCTGATGAAGACATATTTTTTTTAAAATGTTCTGGTTATGGTTGATGTAAATGTTAATTAATTTATTTCTCTAAAACGTTTGGACCGACCCGATCTCAGCCGATCCCGTGAGCAGGAGCATTGAAGTCTTTCAGAGACGGATCCAACAACAATTTCTGAAATAGACACAAAGCAGTAAAATACAGGGTGGGGCGCAAGTAATGACCCAATTTTGAGAGGGTATAAAAAAAACTAATACAATTTGAGACTTAAAACTTCTTATATTTTCATTTGTCTATAATCCCTTTTATTACATTACCTTTTGAATACCACTTCAGCAAGATGGCGGCCTTTAGCATCAAACAGTCTATTCTTCCACGCAGAGAGCTCTTCGTGTGCATCTCAATATTCCGCGCAATGTTACATCTCTAGCGGAAGCCTTTTTCTGAGGGTTATTTGAAAGCAAAGGTTTGGAAACATTGCCCCCATACTTTACAAGACCTGAAGGAGCGAGGAAATAAATATAAGCAGTACTCTTTGAAATGTGTAGAAAAGTTTCCAAAACTTCAGCAATAGACTGCATCAGTGTATTGCTTCCAAAACCGCAGCCTTGCTGAAGTGGTAATCAAAATCTAATGCAAAAAAATGGGATTATATACAGAACAAAATATAAAGTTTTAAGTCTCAAATTGTATTATTTCTTTTTTATATACCCTCTCAAATCCCGGAGCATTATTTTCGCCCCACCCTGTAGTTCTCCGTCCTACATTTTTTCTTGATATAGTTGGCATAAAAGTGTTCTTGTTACAAACGAAACCTGATACATATTTCTGCATAATATGCACAGCTATATATTATATCGCTTTCCATTGAGGAATGTGGATTCGGGAGACAACAAAAAAAAATCTCGTTTTGCAAAGTGTTGTCTCGTTTTTTAATTGTGTAATTTTTCTGGCGAGTGAGCAATATTTAACAGGTTATTACAAATTTTGAAGCTCTCAGTACTCACGACAGAAAGAATGCTGTTAATAAGCACGCATTTGATTTTATTTCCTTCTATCTACATGAAAATAGAAGCATTAAATTATTTTGTTTCATCCTCTAATTATGTCATTGCTATAAAATTTTTACCATAAATATTGTAAATTCATTGCTCATCGATGTCTTTAATGCCTTTCGTCTAGTAAATTACATCATACCAGCTGGCTGCATGTGCATGGTGTGCACAATCAAACTGCACCGCGATCCTGAGTACTTCCCGAACCCGGAAAAATTTGATCCTGATAGATTTCTTCCTGAGAACTGTCTACGAAGACATCCTTATTCGTACATTCCTTTCTCCGCTGGCCCTCGGAACTGTATAGGTAAGAAATTATACTAATCTTGTTTAAAGCAGGGACATCGGATATTATGCACTATGGAGTAAGTAAAATATGTCTCTTGACCAGTGCTGCGAAACGGTTGCAAAAAGAACCAAATCCTCGAATTTTTAAACTCTTACATCGACTCCTGAAATTTCGAAAATTCCGACTGCACTTCCCCAAATACACTCCTCAAAACAATTAAAGGATCACTTCTTTATAAGCTTCTCATTTTTTTAACAGTTAAAAAACTGATTATATGTTATATTATTTTGAAAGGCAATGCAAATGGCTACCAAATCCTTGCTAAATTATTGAATAAAGTTTTGTTGTGTATTGGTAATAGGTGAGAGAATTAAAAAACTACCAAAACCAAAATGAAAACCCTTTAACTATTAAAATCAAAAGTAAACAAAAAGTTGTTTTTTTGTTACAACTAATGGCTCAGTATCTTGTGTTTCCTCCTCGGACAGAAATCACAGCTCGGATTCGCCGGGGCATGGTTCTTATAAGCCTCCTGAGGCTTTCTTGAGGCAAACGCCCCCACTCTTCTCGAAGAGCGATTTCCAGCTCATCCAAAGTGGTGGGTTGGTTTTGACGGCTCCGGATACGTCTTCCCAGTTGATCCCAGACATGTTCGATGGGATTCAGGTCCGGGCTGTAAGCGGGTCACCCCAAAGTGGTGATATTGTGGCTTGTAGGTACTGACGCACGATCCCTGCAGTGTGGGGACGGGCCCCATCGTTTATAAAAATGAAATTATGCCCTCCTGCTTCTGCTCTGTGACGTATCTGGACATCCAACACCTCGTTAACATACCTCTGGGCGGTCAGGGATTCCTTTGCGGATGACTACAAGATCTGTACGATCATTGAGTGTTATTCCACCCCACACCATTATTGATCTACCTCCAAATGGGACGCTTGAAGATAAGCAGCAGGGAATAAAACGTTCATTCCTTCTTCTGTATACTCTAGCCCGACCATCATTACCAAAAAGAGTAAATTTAGACTCATCAGAAAAGAGTACTTTACGCCAATGCCTTAGCTGCCAACGTCTGTGTGTCCAAGAAAACTGCATTCTTTCTCTTTTGTGACGTGCTGTAAGCCGAGGTACTTGGACTGGTCGTCTAGATCTCAATCCACTTTCCCCAAGTCGATTTCGTACAGTCTGGTCGGAAATTTGGGTCCCCGTTGCTCGGCTTAGCTCATTTTGCAGCTCCCTGGCTGTTGAAAATCTGCGTCTGAGGGCACTTAGACGTAAATGCCTGTCCTCTTGGGCTGAAGTGGATCTCCTCCG
Organism: Octonoba sinensis; assembly: GCA_038502835.1. Lineage (NCBI taxonomy): Eukaryota > Metazoa > Arthropoda > Arachnida > Araneae > Uloboridae > Octonoba > Octonoba sinensis. Next base: position 76,073,950 of record CM076605.1, read on the forward strand.
CCCTTGACCTGGCCTTCTATGGACAGTCTCTAGTTGTTGGTAGCGGTTCCAAAGTCTTGAAACCACTGATTGACTTACACCTAACCTTTGACCCACCTGACGTTGAGAAACACCACCTTCAATCCATGTGACAGCCCTAGTCACATCATTGTCGGAAAGAAATCTTCTAACACCTGCCATGGTACGTAAACGGGACGAAGCTAACAGAAAATGAGTGAACTGCACCTTGTAAGTTCGATTGACAGCTGGTTAGTACTTGGAATCTTGCTCTTTTTCATTCCTGTTTCGGTGTGTTTACAAAAACCTCAGAATTATCTATACTAATCCAAAGCCAAGAAACAAAAACAACCTCTGTTGTTTCTCATTAAAGGTGTCCAGTACCAAAGGTCAAATTCTCATATTTATTATAAAACTTATTCTTGTATACGATCATTCCAAAGTAGTGATCCTTTAATTGTTTTGAGAAGTGTAAGTTCGAGTCCTGTACCCCAAAATCAGCTCGACTCCAACTCCACAGCTCTGAAATGTTCAAATGGATATCCTGAAAAAGAAATCGACCACATACATTTTTTACTGCAGCTGAGCACATTCTTTACAATTATATCAATGTTGAGTACGAACACTAATTATGGTTGGTCGCCTTGCTCTTCTGGCTACGAGGGAATGAACTCGTCCGTCGACTCTACCGGACAGGAGAACACCTCATAATAACGGGCGAGGGTAGATTACTCCACGGGTGGTGTGGGTAAAAACTGAGATTCATGGTTGAGACCATAATTCCAGAAATGCCTTTTGACTGAAAGGACAACTTCCAGCGAAAACCATCACAGAAGATTTGCAGTTGGAGTTATATTGGCGTCTACACACAGGACATTTAAGACTTTTTGCACAGGAGATGTAAGACAGTCATGTATATGACCATACTATATTTGTTTGATACTTGATGTGTCCACGACATGACTTCCTTGTACTACACTAAATATAATACACCTTTTTAAGAACTTAAAAACATGGGTGCATGTATCATAAAAAAGTTACAATATTAAAATATTTCTGAGTTTCAGTTTAGTTTGTTGAGATTCAATGGAGGAAAAACAGTTTTACAAGATCCTAATTCTTGCAAATGCTTTAACATGGGAGTTTTACGAGAAGGTCGACAAACACCGCATAAATCGCCAAACCGACGCCGGATTTGGCTTTACTATTTTGGCACCAAATTTGGCGGTATGTTTGCAAGTTGTCGCCAAATGGGTGCCAATATAATTAACTATTGAATTGGTTTGAGCAATGGCCTTGGGTAAATTGAAAACGACTGATTGAATCTGGGTATTGAAAACGACTGGAAATTTGCATGAAACTGACACAAAATCACAAAAAGCACCCTTTTTGGAACATCCAATAGCAACCAAAAGGGAAGGTGCACAATTAGACCTTGTACAGGTCTTATATACGAAATTTTAACTTTCTACGACTAACTGTTCTTGAGTTATGCGAGAAATATGTGGTACGTATGCGCGAACGCATGCACATACGTACATTCTCGCATGGCAAAATTCGTCAAAACGGACTCGGGGCTGTTAAAAATCGATATTTCAGTGATCCATTCGCACTTGCGTATGTACATACATACGGACACTGTGAAAAAAAAAGTGTCTGTTAGCATATATTCTCGTCCCTCTAACACTCGTGAAGAGTATTTAATTAGTATTTGCATTGTAACTTAAAATTTGTCCCCGATGGTCGCGGTAAGCAAACGGATTTCGAGTGAAATCATATTTTTTAAATCCTTCTGATCATGTGTATATATATTTGATTTACCTTAATTTAATTCGATGCAAATATATTTTCCCAGTTTTAATTTGCTTATAAGCGTTTTTAATGAAATACGAATGCAAATTCACGATAAGTAAAACGCATATGCAAATTGTCTGTATGTCTGAGCGTATTTAAGACATGGACTGACTTTTTCGCCACCAGACCCCTACCTGTTAGCCGAGGCCTTAGGATTGCTTACGCACGGGGAGAGGTAGTGGGGTCTACGGATTTTACATGCACATATCCCATCCCCAGGTATACATGGTGGTCTTCAGTGAGTATCGAACGCGCGAGCTTCCAGGTGGAAGTCCGACTTCCTAACCACTAGGCTACCACTGCCCCAACATGGACTGACTGGCCTGGCATCCATCTAATCCCATCCATTAACGTGCTTGGTTTTTTTTCTTCGTCGTCTGCGTAGCAGTGCGTATGAGGCTTGCTTTCCGAAATGCTTCCAATATAAGGTCGGTGCGCTTGAAGATCTTTAAACATGCATTGGAAGTTCTCAACGTAGTTCTGTGCTCCATCTCCGGGGATAGCTTCTTGATAAAGATTTTTTTTTTAGTTTCACGAAAATGCGATGATGCTCTCATACACACTGAAATAAAAGTAAATCATAAAATGCAAAAAGAAGTTGTATTATTTGCGTTAAGGTATAGTGCCCTAAAGCTGACACGCAAAAAAAAAAAAAAAAAAAAAAACTGTTCCTAAAGCCTGACACCCTGAAATAAAAAACATTTAAAGTATTACCAATTCCCTAAAAATAATTCAAAATGAAATTTTCTTTCTTTTTGAATGGTATCACTTCTTAAATCTCTTTAAATTGGTGATTTTGGTGCATTTCAGCTTTTGGGCACTTTACTCTTCAATGTATTTATAGGACTATTAATGTCAACATATTAAAAAAACAACAAAGAAACATTTGACCGGTTAGTATTTTAAGTAAAATAAGTACAAATATTTGAAAAAAGTAGCTACTGATGAAATTGCTATTACCGTCCATTGCTACTAAAAGTGGAACTTTTAGTGAATAATGCTACTGGCTATTTTATATTGAATCTTTTGCAATCATTTCTATTATTTTCCCTTAATGTTTACATTTAGTGCCTCTGCTAAAAAATGTATACTATAGAAAAACATAAATTTTCTCTTTTACTTATAGGGCAAAGATTCGCTCTTTCTGAAGAAAAAGTAATTCTGGTCAACATCTTAAGAAAATTCAAGATTTCTTCCTTGGATCATATGGACAAAGTTCCCACTCGTTTTGGTTTAACATTAAGAAACGTGCTGCCGCTGCGTGTTCGTTTCACCCCAAGACAAGTTGCATAAAGCAACACGATAAGAACATTGTTTTATTAAATGTATATAATAAATAATTTATTTCCGGAAATCATTCAAATCATTTTTGATTCTTTCATCACAGCAACTCAGGCTAAACAACTGGCGCTACAATCGAAATAAAAGTTCAAAATTTTTCAATATCCAACCAGGAGAAAATTTTAAAAGCCTCATATAAACTCGATCTGTTGCCACTCAGTCTGTTATGATCGAGCCATGGCTCCAACATTTGCGTTTTCCCACCTGTATTGCTTTGTTTTAATGGTCGCTGATTATGCTTTATGTTGACACGAATGCTTCGTAATTATCGTTCGAAAGGAATGGTTACGTAAAAAACGATCGATCGATTGTGAGAAAAATAAATTAAAAAAAAATTCAATATTTGAAAAAAAAAAAAAAAAAATATCGCTTTGAGGTGCAGACTTCAGTGCCGGATCTTGGGTGGGGCAAGCCGTACCATGCCCTGGGCGGCACTTTTGGGGGGTGGCAAATTCAACTGTGATGCACAAATGGAAAAAAAGGAAGAAGAAAGAAAGAAAGAAAAGAAATAAATGTTAATTTAAGGCAAATTTAACTTTTGGAACAAAAATAAAATCCTAGTCCGGAGCTCCGATTTGATCATTGATCAGCTATTTCGCTACCGATTAAATCCGATTAATAGAATTATTCATTTGTATAAACTGTTGGCAACTCTAAAATTGAAGTTAGGGGACGGCAAATTTCGCAATGTCAAAATTTAAAAATTTAAATTTTAAAAAGTCAAGGTTTCCCCCCTTGTGAAATACGTATAAATCATGCTGTGCTCAAACAATACAATAGTTTTTCTTTTAACAAATTTCAAAGCATCCTTTTATTAAGAGGTCGGAGCTTGTAACCGACGTTTGAGAAGGCAGAGACGTGACTCTTCGATATAGGCGTTAGTAAGAAGAAGGGGAGCGGGTCCTGCCCCCCGGATTCTAAAAAAAAATTACCAATTTTTTTCTGCATTTTTATGAGTAAACGCGTTTAAATTAAAAAAAAAATATGTTTCCTCTTTTTTCCTAATAATTTTGCAGTTCTAAATGCATCTTTTCAGGCCTCAAAATGCACCAATTTGCACATAATTTTCAAGGGGAGAATCCACCGGACCCCCTTTCAACTGTCAGAATTTCATATCTACAGTAAAGGGGGGACCCTTCATATGGCTCTACCCGTCTAATGTTGAGCTAAAAGGAACATGTCGTGAGATCATTAACTAAAGTTTATTAGTGGCCCAAAAGTGAAAAATCCTCAAAAAAAAAAAAAAAAAATTAAAAAAAAATGGCCAACGCCTAAAAAATATATGACATATTTACAACGATTGGATGGAAAGGGGGGCGGCATTTTTATTTCTTGCCCCGTCTCGGAAAACTCCAAGATCCGGTACTGGCAGACTTTCAGGTCAAGTTTAAAGTTATTTTGTACCCAATTTCAAGACTACGCATCGCACACAGGTAGACAAGGAAACAATATTCGTCTGATTCATTATATTTTTAAGTGTAGATTTGAAAGTGCAATATATTTTAAATAACTAATCCATTGGGCTTTGCTCACAAGCTCGCGTGGGTTCGGAGGATATCCTTTTCACCAATATAATATCTTAGTCTTAGTAAACGTATTACATGCAATACACCGCTATAAAATTAATATATAAACGTGACGGAGCAATGTCGAAACATTAATGAAATAGAGCGAAATCTTATGCTTATATAAATGAGTGCATTAATGTGGTTTGTACTTGGAATTATAATTCATATAGATTTGAAACCCTGCGAAGTTTCATGCTCACAAGTGCCAAGTGGTTTCTAGCGTTCGAGATAGAATCTCCTATTTATAGCATAAGTGTTTATATATTTTTCGTAATTTTCATAAAAAAAACTGCAAAATCTAGAACACCTAAACACTTCTCACTGATCTAGCATTGGGATAAATTGTGAAAATGTGTTTTTGTTTGGACTTAACAACGCGTGTAACATGTAACACGCTGATTTTGTGAGAAAACTAAATCTCCTTGGAGTAAATATGGATCTTTCCCCAACTGCCGATGCTACGCCTCTTGAATGACGTCATATGCCCTTGCTCTTCCAAACGATGTGTATTTTCGGATTTTGTGCTTTCAAAATATGGCAACAGCTAACAGCACGTTTCACCGGAGCACGCGACGCAGATACGCAGATTCAAATTTTTATATTGTCTTGATTAGTTTACTGGTAAGAATATTTATAACTTCAAAATTTTCTTCTGTTCTAATTGAAAATGGAGCATCTTTGTAAAATTAGAGCGCTGATTTTCTTTTTAAATAATTATTTACACTCGTAAAAAGTCAAAATTGTCACAAATGAACAAGTAATGTTAAGATTTTCCTTGCACTAACGAATTTATTACGTTTTATTAATGATCTGGTCATTTTTTTGTCTTCATCCACTAGATGAGGAAAATCAGAGCCCTTGAATGGCAGTTTTTGCGAATATAATAGCTCATTCATCATTTAGCATGTTAAAAATTACACCGATGACATTTTTCTTTTTCGTAAGAGAAAGGAACAAGTTTGAGTTACACTGATGTAATAATGAAAGCTTGCAAACTGGGAGTTCGATGGGACACCCTGATGGATTTTTTTTTGGGGATATTTAATTAACTTTCAAGTAATTGCTCGTATCTAGGAGATGCACTTGCGTTGATAGGTATCTTGAAATCAAAATTTGTTTAAATGAAGGGGATTTATTAGCTGTAGAAAAATTTCACCAGCTAAGCTATTAACATTTACATTTCCGAAAAATCTATAGGAAATAAATACAATCGTTAGTTAGAAAAGCGTGCCTGCTGGAAACTTAATAATCTCTAAAAATATGAAGTGGCTTTAAGAACGAGAAAGATGGGGATTTTGTTTTAGGTTTATAAAAGTAGACATAATTGTCTATTTTGTAACTAACTGAAGATAGTTGTCTGTTGGATTATTTAATAGTCCCGGTTGTGTATTTTCATTATTTGCCAAAGTACACAGTTTAATTAATCACCAGGTGGTGAGTATATTTTCAAGTTTTCTCAGACACTCCTTTGTTTGAAGTAACCATTCCTTGTCATTAGTTTATTGATCTCTGAAATGTAAGTTGTGCTCTTGTAGACAATTTTCATGACATGGACTACCTTCTCTATCAACATCAGAAATAGAGGGTTCTGAACATTTGAATTAGAGGTTCTAAAATTAGGCTCTGAAGTGCTGTTATCGAGCTGGATGGCTTGCAATTTTCAGGTATGGTAGCTGCAGTGATGAGGTGATCCCCGCGTATCCTAAAAACGAAATCCTAAACTATCATCGCCTTGTATGTATGATCTTATTCTTACCCATCACTAAGACACCAAATCCCAAACCTTGCTATCACAAGAACTGTTTACGAGCATGCCAAAGATTTTTTTCCTCCAGTTACTATTTAACGCACAATTGCATTTTGGAAGGAAATTGCGCTATCACACTGTCCAACTAAAGTTGTTATGCTCATGGGTTAGTTCTGTTCCAACAAGTTGCTACAAAAGGGTTTGGCCTTTTGTGCTCCAAGAAAAAATTTTAAACTTTTCTTTACAATACTTTATTTTTAAAAAAAATTTTGATATATTTTTATATCCTTATAAAATAAATATTTATCACCATATCCCTAAATATTTAAAATGAAATTTCTATACTTATTGTAAGTAAAGCAAATTGATCAAAAAATAAAATGAATTGTAAGATTAATTTAAATTTTGCTTCAACTATGATAAGTTTCGTAATATATAAAACATATCATCGATCATTCAGGAAATTAAAATGCACAACACTTGCAAAATTGGAGCTGCTTTTGAAAATCTGTCACTATGCATAAGTTGCTGTTTCTTCGTAGCAATAATTACTTTAAAGAAAAGCATTTATTAGTTACGAAATCGAAACATATAAGAAAATTAAAGAATGTATTGCACTACCTCGGACAGTATACAAAATTCTGTATACTCATTGCATATTTTTTTCTAATACAATTTTTAAGCACTATTGTGCATGCTTGTCAAAGTTTTAGCAATTAAAGTCTGCACTATATTAGTGCATGTGTGCCATGTTGATTATGAAGTTTGCCTGCAGATGAATTAATATGCAAGTATAGGCCAGCTGATTCCCCCTTTTGAAATTGACAGCCGTCGCACTTCTCGGGAGAAAGTAGTTGCAATTTGCTGCCGATTTCCTCAATTATGCATTGCACTAAAGAAGTTCTCGAAATCTGTGTATGAAAAAGTAGGAGGGGTTTTTTCTTCCCTCGAGCCCAAAAGCTCGACTTTCAAAGGTTCTAATAAATGGTACTCGAACGGCGAAGTGGTGAGTAAAGCAGAAAGGTCTTTTACACTTTTTAGTAGTTCCAACACTTGATGGTGCTGTAGAGTTATGCACCCAGGCACAAACTGGAGGCTACCATTCTTTTTAGTGAAGAGCCTCTGCAGGGTGAAGGTTCCATCCACAAGGTTTTTCAAAATGCAGAGATCTTCGAGGACAAATTTCATTTCCTCACTTGTTTCGAAAAACACGAAATGTTCAAGCTCCTTGGTGAAATAAGCTACTTTAGCACCGATTCCATCCATGGTTGGCAGTAAATTTGTGTGAAGAATCCAAATGGAGTTCCAGATGTGTACTTATTGCACACTTTTTCTAAAACTGTTTCTAGCCGTAAAGTGTCTTTGAAATATCGTTCTAGCATGAAAGGGTGTACCAGCTTTTGACGTCAAAAATCCAACCCTGTTTGTAGTGTAGGAGATTTGCTTGTTGTAAAAAGTTAAATTATTTTCCTTATTTTATAGCAAATGCAATTTTCATTAACCCTTGAGCTATCACCTATCGGGACATCCCACAAGTCGTCATGTCAGGTCTTATGACCCGAATTAAAAATTTAGGGTGGTGGTTAGGGTTTAGTGGGTATACAAAAATGTGAAACATTGTTTTAGTTTAAATATAATTTGAGAATCTGTTCACGTGATTTACTTGAGTCGTGCCATAAATCGTGTCTGATGCAACAAGTCAACCTTGGTCTGACAATCAGAAGACTTCACTTGAAACTTGGATCTCATGCAACGAGGTTGGAGCCTTTTCCAGACACGCTCCTTCAAAAATGCCGAAATAATATTTTTAGTCTAATTTTTAATTTAGTTATTGTTCTGTGTTTAATTGTTAAATAAAACTAATTAAAAGGCAAACAAGGACTTAATTTTGGTACTTTCACCTTTGACTCGGCATCACTACACCGATACTATTTGTTCTCTAGTCAAGAATAGAAATGAATACCCTTTTTACATAGAAAAAAGATATTAAAATTGTACCTGGGTCATTACGACCCGACGTGATAGCTAAAGGGTTAATTTCAAAATATTCAATTAATTTGCAATAGGAAAGAAATTTTTCTCAGTGCATTATGTGTCGTTGAAATATCACACTGGACTGGGGAAACAGAGCAGTATATATGTAATGCACTTGGCTAATTCCATGAAAAATTATCCTTTGAGTGATTAAAAAAATATTTTTGGGGGGAGTTATATTTTCTGTATGTGCTACAGAGATGTTTGAATTTAATAAATTTTGCATAAGCAGCATTTTGAAATTAATTTTGTAGCAACAGTAGAGTTTCAAAATGGCCGCTCTGCACATATGAAGCTGTTTTGATTTTTGGAAGATTTTCAAGCTCTAATTTCAAACTTAAGTTCTTACAATAATTTTTAGAGTATATATTAAAAATTTAGTGTTTAAATCACGTATAAAAATATTTGTTGATACTATTATTTAGAATTTATCTTTTCTTTTCTGAAAAAGAAATTTTAAAAAATGTTGTAGAGTAAGTCACAAGAAACAAACAAAAGTTTGTGTTAAGTTTCTAAACAAAGTCCGATTTTCATAATTTTTTCAATTTTCTTTCTTGATGATGATGACTGCAAAAGTACAATTTTGAATTTTGAAACGATAAATATATTTTTTGAATATTAAACTTTTTTATATTATCGAGTAAATCACATTCACATGCGTCATTAAAGTGATTTAGATTTAAAAAAATAAATGTTGTCTCACTTTTACTTTATATGGGAAAAACTGCATCTGAGAGAAAGAAATAAGAAAAAGACAGATTAACAGCAAATGTAAATTATGAAGCTTTTAAAGAAAAAGGGTCTAAGAAGCAAAGAGAAAGACGAAGTAAAAACAAAAATTCATGACTATTGAAGAGAAAGAATCTTTGGAAGTAAAGAGGGAAGAAATGAGAAGATATAGTGCACAGAAAGCTGTCATGGATGCACAGAATTCAAATTTGGATTCTCCACATAAAGCATGTAAAAGTCCTGCTTTCTTTAGAAAGATCCTTGCTAAGGTGAAAAAAAAATTGCCACGAAGTCCTAACAAATCTAAAGCTTTGGTGAAAAAGATAGCTTATCAATTGATACCAGATATTGTTCAACCAACATTTAGTAAACCAAAAATTTGTCAGCTCTGTGAAGAAACAATATCAATAGTAAAAGAATTTTTTGAAAAGGACAGCATCTCCTACCAGACACCTGGAACTAAGGATTATGTTACTACAAAGGACGCAAATGAAGAAAAGTTAAAATTACAAAAGAAATATATATGTATGACTCTTGGTGAAGCCTTTCAAAAATCATATATCAATCATATGGGGCAGGCCAACATTTGAAACAGATTTTCAATTTGTTTGGCTGTGCTTGTAGAGTGGCACTTTTCAGCCACAGGTCATGGCAAGAGACCTATTGCTGGTATTGGTGTAATCGTGAAACGCAGAAAAAGGGAATCCACACTTTCAAGGAAAACAGATCCTCGTTCTGCTGAAAAATTTTTTCCTTCAGCAAAGAATCTGTGCAAAAATATTACCATTCTTATGGTTACGGAAAGTAAAATCCTTGAGGAAAAATCCTTTATTGACAAACTATGTACACCTTCAGGAAAAGAAATATACCAAATTTCTGGGATGAGAAAAATGCATTGCATCATTAAAATCAAGGATTATGAGCTAAAGGTAGCTAGCGTTTCACCCAAAACCGCAAATTATTTTTGAAAATGAATCTTATCACAGGAAAAGTAGAAAATTTGAAACCTGAAGATTTTAATGATTGCATTACCAATGACACCAGAGAAAATAAATTGCCTTTGTTGTTGGCAATTGGGTTCTAGTACCCTTTAAAATTAAAGAAAAATGTTAAACATTTACCCGTGCAAATCATAGGTAGAGAGAAGTTTTTTTGCAAAGGTTAAGCTTCTGAAATGGAAAATAAACCATTTTATTTGGCTATCGAATGAAGACGAAGTTACCAGAACCAAATTTTGATTGAAAAAGTAACTTAACATTTACAAATTTCAACTTTAATAAATTTTTAATGGGATAGTTTAATGTGTTAGTCCATGTGTAGTGTAAGTCACACAGAATAAATTAAATTAAAAAAATTTAAAAGAACCTTCATTCTTGTTAATTACATTCTCTTAAACTTGAAGCTCTACAGTACAGAACCTGCAAAAAAAAAAGTTTCAAGAATGTCTCGTTTGGAAGAAATATTAAAATGAAAATTCTGAAAAATTGCAACTTCTTTTCATGTATTGTAAGTCATATCATACCAAATCAAATTTTAAAAACTTAAATTAAACGACTATTGAAAATTTAAGAGTTGTTAAAAATAATTTACATGTTTGTAATTAATTTAGCATACATCACATTTTTTTAACATGTAAATGTTTGTCCAAAATTTATTATGTAAAGCGTAAAAAGTCTTCTGATGTAGTGTAAGTCACACATGGAATTAGCCACTTTTGCAACTGATAACATAATAGCTTTTTGCTGATGGTCTTCCTGCTGAAAAAATTTTTAGGTAAAAGAATTATAAAAATGTGAAAACATTTACTCTTCTCTGGAATTTTTTCTTATATTAAAATATCTTGGGTATAGCAACCACCAATTTTTCACAGAATTGTTAGTTCTGTGGAAATCAAATTGTAAAACTTTTGGCCCCTTTTGCAGCATAATTGCCTTTTCAGTCGAGCGCAACTCATTATGGATTGAAATATTGCCATAGTTGACCCCCTTAATTTGGTTTGGAGTTTTTCCGAAAACTGGCTACTCGGCTTAGCTTCCTCATGCTTACTTCCTCTCATATCAACCTGTTGGTAGGCTTGCTCCTTGTCTCGAAGCTATCGTTCAAACACACTAGCACAATAAGCAAGGTAGTTTTTTGCAGCACGGGTTTCAGCCATGTTAGTGTATGACCTGACTTTAGTTCAGTAAAAAAGAACATGGTATTAAAGTTCATATGCTATGTCAATAAATGACAAAATCTTCTGCCAATTGTGTGTCGAATGTTAAGTATTTTAGGTAAGGTAATCTTTATTCAGTGGCATAGATAAGGGGGGAGGAGGTTAGGGATAACACTCCTCGAAATGATGAAGATTGCCTAGAATTTCACCAATTTTTCTTGTAAATAATGAAATTAGCTCACTCCCACCAAAGATCCCCTCCTCAAAATTAGGGTGCAGCTGTTTATTTGTTGTGAAGTGTATGAGGTAGATTGATGAATACTTGAAGCCTGTAATTTTGAGCTCTTGTTTGAAAGTGATCCGTTTCAAGTGTATGTAATCCACCCTAATGTGTAATTATATCTTCAGTCATAGGATATATGTTTATGTCAATTGTTTGAGATAGTGTACAGTCATTCAGGGTAATTTTGAACCACATTACATCTTTTAGTATATTTAACTATAACAAGAGACTAGAAAGTCCAGTGCTGTACTAGGTCAAATGGGTTATAAAATCAATTGTTTATGCTCTTAATTGTCAAATTTGGTCAAATATGCTGAATAATATGACACGGTTCAAAGTTACTCTGAATGACTGATATGAAGACTAGCACTTGATCTAAGCTGCATTTTACATTTTTAATTTCACTAAGCTTACATAGAAGGTTTCAAGTTTCTTTAATTATTGATTTCACAAGTACAAGAAATTTTTTTTCGAATGCTTTATTTGTTGTAGTATTCTACTTTATTTTAAATAATTTTCTTGGTCTGAAGTATTTCTATTGCTTTCAGCTCTTTATTCATGACTGGATTTGTTGCTGTTCATGTTGGTGCTGGGTATCATGCAGAAAATCTTAGACCATTCTACAAAACAGCTTGCAAAGAAGCGTGCCAAGTTGCCATAGAACTTCTCAATAATAAGTGTAATGCAGTTGAAGCAGTTTCTGCAGCTGTGTCAAAGCTGGAAGACTGTGAGCTTACAAATGCTGGAGTAGGTTCAAACCTTACATTAAATGGCTGTGTTGAATGTGATGCAGGAGTTATGGATGGCAGTTCTTTGAACTTTGGATCTGTTGGTGCTTTAAGTAACATTAAAAATCCTATAAGAGTAGCTCAAAAAATACTTGAGGTGCAGAATGGTGGGCTTTTGTCTTGTGGACGTATACCACCAAGCACATTAGTTGGTAAAGGAGCAGTTGATTGGGCTTCTGAACATGGTTTCGAGACCGTTGATGATAAAAAACTTACCACTAAAGCAACTCGAGGTATTTATTTGAAAAATATATGTTTGCTGAAAGCGCCTATATGCAACAGCGACCATGGTGTGTTTGATATGAATCAGAAATCATACAAAGAAAGCATGCTGTTTGATACTGTTGGTGCTGTATGTGTTGATTCATATGGGAATGTATCTGGAGCAGTATCTAGTGGCGGTTTGCTATTGAAACATTCTGGAAGAATTGGACAAGCTTCTATTTATGGAGCAGGTTGTTGGGCTGCAAACTCAGAGCTGCAAGATGAACCAAGTATAGCTTGTAGTGTTACAGGGGTCGGGGAATATTTAATTAAGACTATGCTTGCCAGAGAGTGTTATCAGATGATGAACAAAGATCACGACTCTATATCTGTTCTGCCAAATATTTTAAAAAATTGTTTTATAGAATCACCATACTTGAGAAACGTTACTTCAAAATTAGCAGGAATATTAGCTGTGAAGCATTATAAGTCTAAAAATCATTGTGAACTTTCATGGGTACACTCCACTAAATCGATGATTTTAGGTTACATGTGTGGTTCAGACAATAAGGCTTCTGTCATTACTTCCTTGTTGCCCAATAGTGCTGTATGTGGAAAAAGCGTTGTTGGAGGAGAAAAAAACATTAAACTGTGATGTAGTTATTTTTTGGTAACTGTTTTCAACATTGACAAACATCTTGTAGTCTCGGGTTCCTTTCACAGCAAAGCCAATATTCCTGTCTTTTCTCATCGCCACAAAAGCAGAGCATAGTTTTGCTTTCAAAAATATGCACTGTGCTTGCTCAGATGACAGAAGATAGGAATATTGTCTTTGTTGCTTTCTGTGTGAAAGTACCTTAATAATAACTAAGAAAAGTGATAAATTATTTTCCAGTTATTTACTTTTGATACTGAGAAAATGTGCCACTAACGCAGTTTTACTTAAAGGAGGATTTTGCTGTAGTTTTTTCTTTATTTATACCCCATGAGTTTTAAAAGGGATTAATGCCTAGTAAATTTGGTAGCCAAGGAAGTATCCTGGTTTCATTCTCATAACTGGAATATATTGATTATCATATGAAACATAAAACATTCTTTCATCACTATATGATATTTTTTTCCAATCTTCTTCGATCTATAACTGTCAAGGTTTACACCAATTCAATCTTAAAAGATTTTGTTTTCCAGTCACGAGAGGTTATGCTTTCTGTACACTCCTCCTTTTCATTTTGATGCAATATTGTGCACTTTAAAAACTGTTTTTCTTAACTATACACAGAAAATTGATTGAATAAAATTAAGAATTACAAAAAAAAATTAGAAAACATTTGTTGAAGGGGGGGGGGGGGGAGAAAATAAAGTGAATTTGGAAAAAAATATTTAAGTTCCCTCACCCTGCCCCTCGGCCCAAGTTAAAAAAAGAAAAAATATATAGTAACATTCAATGGGGGGGCTGTCAAAAAAAAACAAAAAAAAAAAAACACAAATAAACAAAACCCCCCAAAGTAAGAACAAAGTAGCCTTGTATACCCTCTTTCACTGTCAAACTGGAAAGAAAATGCGCGTCGAGTTCCCGCGGCCTTGTCGTCGTCTGGTCAAAAGACTTTCTAGTGAGCTCCTCATCTCAAGGGGTGAGAGGGTGGCAATCCTGCAGCTGCGGAGAATATCCTCGTTGACTTGTCTTCCCTCAATGTGGTGGTATTGATGGTATCGTCCAAGCTCCCGAGTTGTTGTAGAGTCTGCTCGTACCTCCTCAATTCCGCTCTGGTAGGCTTGGTGTTTTGCCTACGACTTTAGAGTCTGTTGCCCCGGGCCATCTAGGCCTGGAAGGTATGGGGAAGGTCCTGACCATGCTAGAGCAACGAAACACGGCATCTTTTCCTTTGTTCCATACCTTCTCCAACCATTTCATATTGCCAGCCTTCATCTAATCCTTTTTGTGGGCACACACTAAAATTCTAAATGGAAACTTTGTGCCCTTAGGCAATGTTTTTCTCTTAAAAATAACCGTTGCAAGAAGTCGACTACTGTCCACTATGCAACATAAATGACTGTAAAATGGCATTTTATGTGGCCAGTAATTTTTACAAAAATTGTTTTAGCTCCTTTGCTGTTGAGGTTATAATTGGACAGTAGTCTCATCCATATTTCCTATTTTATTCATGTCAAAAAAATTTATTTTCGTAATTTTATTATGTGTCGTTGAAAATCTTCTACCTTATCTTCTAACTGAGCAGGCAGTTTTTGATCAAGCTTGGTTCGAGCTCGAACACAAAGACCCTGTCATTTCATAAATCGATTGCACCAGCTAACGGATGCGACGAAATCAACAGGTTTGCTTTGAGCGAATTCAATGTCTTCTATCATACTCGGTGCCCTGATTCTTATTGCTGTGCTGGTATTTGTGCAGATCTTTACTACTCCAGTAGAAGGGAAGAAGTCCGCCTTTGTTTTTTGCATCAGTAATTTAAATTTACCTGATGAAGACGGATCACCTTGCAGAGCCGCAATACATTCCTCACTTGATATACGTTATTCAACCATTCGTACAACGTACCCGGCAATGTAAGTTACAACGCTTTCTGTATATTCACTCAGGCGTTGTACTCGGGGAAGATCAGTATATTTTCGCCAGAAGTATTCTGCTGCCTCAAAGGGGCTTTAAAATTTCTTGCCACTGAATTTCTTGAATTTAAGATGTCAAACAACCTGTCGATAATTCTAATAAAATAAATAGTTTTCTTGCGGTCCTTGAACTAGGAAAGTTTTAGAGACTTGCAGCAAAATTTTAAGACATCAACAGCACTGGAAGTAAGAGTCTGCGCTTCCTAGTTGACTTTTATTTTTTGTAGGTGCCACTGGATATGAGAATTTCTTAACTTACTAGCTGCTCTTAAGTCTTCTTGCGCTTGTCATTCACTCAGCCTTTTTACGTACTCCCAATTTATGGTAAATTTTTCTCTCAATTTCGCGTTTTCTATTAAACTGTCTTGGGTGGGTCCCTTGATTTATTTTTTTTCTCTACTTCTAGTTTTGTTTCTAATTGAGCTATTTCAGACAGTGCGAGAATTAACAACTTCACTACACAGTGGAGCTTAAGTAGAAAGAACCTGCACCAAAAAGCACTGTTAATTTCTTTGCGAGGCAGTTGGAGCAACAGGTTATTGAATGCTCGGTTCAACAACTTCACCTTGCAGTGCAGCTGAAGAAGGCTTGACATCTTGAGGGAGAGATGCAACTGAAAGAGGAACTGCTTTAGCCCAAGATTTAAATTTCTTCATATGGTGCAAAATCCAAGTTACCTTTCTCAGTTGCGGCACTTTTACATGCAGGATTGAAATCCCCTTTCCGAGTTGTAAGAGCGGCAAGATTCCGGCGGGCTCCGCTTGACAACTGTAATGTACAGAAGAGGCCCAAAAAGCACTGTAGACTTCCTTGCGAGGCAATTGAGTGCTGCTACTTCCTTCCGGAAAACATTATTAAATCATAGTGAATTTTGTTCCTAAATAGACTCTGAAAGGAAATAAACATTCTTTCGATACACATGCCATTTGCGCCGCAAATACTTGTACCAACACCAAAAGCTCGTTTTAAAAGCTGCCAATTATCATCTTGTTATCGTCTGTCACAATTCAAGTCACTGATAAATCTGGGACATCTTTTTTATGCAGAAAAATAAAGTATTCATAGTTTCGTGATTTAATTCACTAGTGATGAAATTAGTTACAGTCCTGAACTGAATTCATCTTAGCTTCTTTTTCCCAGACACTACAGCCAGTTCCCAGCCAAGGCTGTCCAGTCGGCTTACACCTTCTACATCTATTTAATGTTATAGTCTTCCATTGTTTACTCCCAAGTTCTCAATCACTTTTTTAATCTCTATCCATCTTGTTCTGGGTCTTAATCTTATCCTTTTCCCTCTGGAGTTTTAAAAGTTGACTAAATTCATCTGGAACAATTACATTTAACAAAAACTTGTACTGATATGATGCGTTCAGTCAGTGCATAATATTCTGTTGCTGCCTACAATCGTCATTTTTTCTCTTCTGTTTGTAAACCAATTGCGAAAGAGGTAGACGCAGAAGGAAAAAGTCTACTCCATTTGGGCCAAACACTGTTGCATGTCTTTAACGCGTGAACAGAATCACTGGATTTATACATTTCAGCACTTTGCTCCTTCATAATTGTGTGCACTGATAAAGGATCTTTTTTCAGCAGGGATGCTTTAGTTAGATCCACATAACAATGAAGACTTTTCTTTCTTATCAAAGCTTCTTTTTAAAGAATGTTATCTGTTATTTCTTTCACCTGCTGCATCACAAAGAATTTCTTGTTTTAGGAACTGGAACATTTGAAGCAGCATGAGTGTTTATTCTGTCTGCAACATTTTTTTTATAGAATGCAATTTTATATTTTTGATTGTCAGTTCGTGGCTATGGCCAGGATAAAAATAAACAGTTACTACATTTGATTTTTCATGAGCAATAACGTGAGTTGGACATCTATTTTTAGGTGGCAGAACTGCTTTCGAATTTTTGCTAATTATAATACGTTTAGGCTGCAGAGTCGATTTTCTGTGAAACTGACAGGCATAGTAGTGATATACTTTATCATTCAAAGTTTTACTTCTTGATGTCTTCTTATATGAAGCGAATGATCTTGTTGCAGTGCTATTTAAAACTTGCAATTAAATCAAATGTATGCTTTTGCATGCCAAACCGAAAAGCGCACTTAAAAGCCGAAGATGTCGTCTTGTCATCATCGGTCATAATACAATTCACGTTTAAATTCAGAATGACTTGCTTAATGCTCAAAAATTCATTCGTGATGAAATGAGAGAACACTGTTAGCTCCCGTTGAGGCTTTTACGTAATGCTTCAGCTTGTAGATCAGGATCTGCCACAACCTGTCAAGAAATTAAAAGAAATTCAATTATAACTGAAGTGTCTTTTATTACTCAAACAAGAACTACTTTAATTTGAAACACTAAACTAATCACCAATTCACAACACAACACAATACAAATATAAAATAGGAGATTAAATATGCAAGAGAGTTTCTGAGGTGTTCGGTAATGTTCCATGATATGAGAGATGTTCGATGTTCCAGTGTTCGTCTCCGCGGTTCGACTCCCTCTGCAGTTCTGTTGTTCTTCCTACTGTTGCCACTCACGTGTTTTTATTATACATATGCTACATTATTCCCCCCTTTTTTTTAAAAGAAATAAAAAGAAACAGATAGCGCAATATATAGTAGAGAATTCAATAGTTGAATTCTTTATCGAATCGTTTGGGTGGTCGTCTGTGACGAGTAGAGCGTCGTAGTGGCAACTGTGGAGATGGTTCGGATGATTGATCTTCATTATCATCTACAGTGCTATCCAGCGAAGAGTCGTTGGGATGCCGCTCTTGAATATCAACTAGGGTGTCCTCATCTGCGTTGTCGTCTAACTGGGTTTCAGAAGAACTTGGAGGATGTATAGGTGATTCTCTCCTTCGCAGATGATCAGCATGTACTCTAAGCTGTCCATCAGTTCTGTAGGATAATGGTCCTGTTCGATCAACAATAGTGGTGGGTGTCCATGTTGAATCTGTTCCGCGACGAAGCCAAACGTTTTCACCTATGTTAAAGTCACGTTCTTTGCATCGTTTGTCATGATAAAATTTAGATTTTAAGCTTTCTACATCATTAACAGGATCTGGTTTTAATCTATCAAAAAGTGTAGGAAGTTCCCGATTAAGGAAAAGTTTTGCTGGCGTAGAACCTGTCGCTCTATGTATTGAAGTACGGTAGGAGAATAAAAATACTTGTAATTGATGTTCTTGATCTGAAAATTTTCTGTGAGTCTTTTTGAAACGTGTTTTAAATGTTCGTATTACTCTCTCAGCAAGACCATTACTTCTAGAGTGATATGGTGTCGTTTTTATATGCTTTACACCATTCATCTCACAAAATTCTTTGAACTCGGAAGATGTGAATTGAGGCCCATTGTCAGACACTATTATTCTACATATTCCATACGTTGCAAAGAGTTTACGAAAGCATTTAATTATATCAAAAGAAGTGACAGTTCGTAATTTAAAAACTTCTAGCCATCGCGAATGTGAATCGATTATGAAGAGCCAATTCTCTCCGTTTAATTGAGCTAAATCCAAGTGAATTCTGTCCCATGGTTTTCCAGCATTGTTCCACAATAACAATGGAGATTCGCAAATTTTTGGTTGATAAGCGTTGCAGTCGAAGCATGTTTTAATCAAATTTTCAATGTCTCTGTCAATAGAAGGCCACCATACTGACATTCTGGCTACCGATTTCATCGCAACTATGCCAGTATGGGATTCATGTATTATGTTCATTACTTGAGATTTTAAGCTCTTGGGAATGACGATTCGATTATTCAGCATAATAATTCTTTGCTCATACGACAATTCATTCCTCTTTTCGAAGTAGGGATAAAGTTCTTGGTCTAGATTTTTCTTTTGTGGCCAACCACGTTCTATGTACAAAATAATTTTTTTCAAAGCAGGATCTTTTGAAGTTTCATTGCGCAGAGTGCGGTGTGTTAGTAAAAGTTCATGTATGCAATGATTAACTACTCTGTAAACTGTAGAGCTATCTTCAAATTCACTTACTTCTTTCTCAGGCAAGGGTAAGCGAGATAAAGCATCTGGAACGCACATTTGTTCTTCTGGTCGGTGTTCTAATTCATAGTCGAATGCTCCAAGTGTGACTGCCCATCTTGTTAGTCTTGAAGCAGCCAAACGAGGAATTTCACTGCGTGGACCCAAGATTCTTTCTAGAGGTTTATGGTCACTTTGAATTGTGAAATGGTTTCCAATGAGGTATTTGTAGAACTTCTGCAAACCAAACATAATAGCCAGAGCTTCTCTGTCAATACTAGAATAATTTCGTTCTGCTGGATTGAGTGTTCTTGAAGCAGCTGCTATTAATTTAAGTTCACCGTTGATGCGATGCTGTAATATAGCACCTACTCCACGACTGGAAGAATCACAAGCCAAAACAATTGGTTTGCTCGGATCAAAATGAGCAAGAATTCTAGGTGAAGAGATTTCCTGCCTGACTTTCTCAAAACATTTTTGGTGTTTTTCAGTCCACGCCCATGTAGACGATTTTGTTAACAGTTCATGCAATGGTGCGCACAATGTTTGTAAGTTCCTTACGAAACGACTGTAATAGTTCACAGAACCCAGAAAAGATCGTAATTCAGAAATATTAGTAGGAGCTGGTTGTTCATTAAGAGCACGTATTCGTTCTTTGTCCGGTAGAATACCATCTTTGCTAATAATATGTCCTAAAAATTTTATTTCCGACTTAAACAGTTGTAATTTAGAAACCTGTGTTTTCAAACCTATGGTGCGAAACAAATTAAAAACTTTTCTTAATCGTTCTTCCAGTTCTGTTATGTTTTTACCTCCAACTGCTATGTCATCTTGAAACCAAGTAACACCTTCCATTCCAATTAAAAACTGATCCATTAATTTTTCAAATATAATTGGAGCTACAGAAATCCCAAATGGCATTCGGCAAAATCGATAATATCCTCTGTGTGTGGCAATGTTGAGGTATTTACGCGAGTGTTCGTGAATTTTCACTTGCAAAAATGCATCCTTTAAATCGATTACACTAAAAACCGTGCATCCATTTAATTTCGTGACAATGTCATCAAAAGTTGGATAGGGGTATTGTTCTTTAATAATATACTTGTTTATTGTCGATTTGAAATCACCACATAATCTGATCTCCCCATTACTCTTAGTTACGTAGACCACTGGTGAAGCGTATTCAATTTGTTCTTTTGTTGCATCAACTTGTTCAAGAGTTCCGTTTTCAACTAATCGATCAATTTCTCTATCAGCAGCAGACTTCAATGCATAAGGTACTGGTCTGGCTTTAACTAAAATAGGTTTACAATCTGGAGCAAGTTTAACTTCAGCTTCAAAACCTTTAATAGTCCCAATCTTTGTTTGATCAAATACCTCGGAATATTCCTTTAAAAGAGCTGCTTGAATATCCCTGATATTACTCGAAACATAATTTATTTCATAATTGGGTTCTAAGTTAAATTGTTGCATTAAATCTTTACCCAAAATAGGTGTACTCTTTCCAGGAACGACAGTCAAACGACATGTTTTTGTAAGTGTTCCAATCCTTATGTTTACATTTATGTCACCAACAGTTTTAATTGGTTTGTAAGGATAAGCAAAAAGTTGTTTTGCTTTAAAAGTTTCGGTTTTCCGATTTGTTCACAAAAATATTCAGGAATTATTGAAGCGCTAGATCCAGTGTCATACTGAAAATTTATTTCCACATCGTTGATAAATGCTTTCACTTCATATTTACTTCCTTGTTGAATGCGATAAATATGATTAACAAATTCTGCTCTCCCAGACCGAACACAAACTTTCTCATAATGTCCTTTAGATTTGCACGCTTTGCAAATCGCTGACTCGGCTTTGCATTTTTCTCCCTTCGGGTGTTTACGATTACCGCAACGAATGCATGTCTGGCGTTTATCAATGATGAACTTTTTTTCTTTACCGTTGGAGTTCTCACTTTTATTTGTTATGGTTTTTCCCGTGTGTTCTGAAAAGGGCTTATAAGATTTCGTGATTTAATTCACTAGTGATGAAATTAGTTACAGTCCTGAACTGAATTCATCTTAGCTTCTTTTTCCCAGACACTACAGCCAGTTCCCAGCCAAGGCTGTCCAGTCGGCTTACACCTTCTACATCTATTTAATGTTATAGTCTTCCATTGTTTACTCCCAAGTTCTCAATCACTTTTTTAATCTCTATCCATCTTGTTCTGGGTCTTAATCTTATCCTTTTCCCTCTGGAGTTTTAAAAGTTGACTAAATTCATCTGGAACAATTACATTTAACAAAAACTTGTACTGATATGATGCGTTCAGTCAGTGCATAATATTCTGTTGCTGCCTACAATCGTCATTTTTTCTCTTCTGTTTGTAAACCAATTGCGAAAGAGGTAGACGCAGAAGGAAAAAGTCTACTCCATTTGGGCCAAACACTGTTGCATGTCTTTAACGCGTGAACAGAATCACTGGATTTATACATTTCAGCACTTTGCTCCTTCATAATTGTGTGCACTGATAAAGGATCTTTTTTCAGCAGGGATGCTTTAGTTAGATCCACATAACAATGAAGACTTTTCTTTCTTATCAAAGCTTCTTTTTAAAGAATGTTATCTGTTATTTCTTTCACCTGCTGCATCACAAAGAATTTCTTGTTTTAGGAACTGGAACATTTGAAGCAGCATGAGTGTTTATTCTGTCTGCAACATTTTTTTTATAGAATGCAATTTTATATTTTTGATTGTCAGTTCGTGGCTATGGCCAGGATAAAAATAAACAGTTACTACATTTGATTTTTCATGAGCAATAACGTGAGTTGGACATCTATTTTTAGGTGGCAGAACTGCTTTCGAATTTTTGCTAATTATAATACGTTTAGGCTGCAGAGTCGATTTTCTGTGAAACTGACAGGCATAGTAGTGATATACTTTATCATTCAAAGTTTTACTTCTTGATGTCTTCTTATATGAAGCGAATGATCTTGTTGCAGTGCTATTTAAAACTTGCAATTAAATCAAATGTATGCTTTTGCATGCCAAACCGAAAAGCGCACTTAAAAGCCGAAGATGTCGTCTTGTCATCATCGGTCATAATACAATTCACGTTTAAATTCAGAATGACTTGCTTAATGCTCAAAAATTCATTCGTGATGAAATGAGAGAACACTGTTAGCTCCCGTTGAGGCTTTTACGTAATGCTTCAGCTTGTAGATCAGGATCTGCCACAACCTGTCAAGAAATTAAAAGAAATTCAATTATAACTGAAGTGTCTTTTATTACTCAAACAAGAACTACTTTAATTTGAAACACTAAACTAATCACCAATTCACAACACAACACAATACAAATATAAAATAGGAGATTAAATATGCAAGAGAGTTTCTGAGGTGTTCGGTAATGTTCCATGATATGAGAGATGTTCGATGTTCCAGTGTTCGTCTCCGCGGTTCGACTCCCTCTGCAGTTCTGTTGTTCTTCCTACTGTTGCCACTCACGTGTTTTTATTATACATATGCTACATTATTCCCCCCTTTTTTTTAAAAGAAATAAAAAGAAACAGATAGCGCAATATATAGTAGAGAATTCAATAGTTGAATTCTTTATCGAATCGTTTGGGTGGTCGTCTGTGACGAGTAGAGCGTCGTAGTGGCAACTGTGGAGATGGTTCGGATGATTGATCTTCATTATCATCTACAGTGCTATCCAGCGAAGAGTCGTTGGGATGCCGCTCTTGAATATCAACTAGGGTGTCCTCATCTGCGTTGTCGTCTAACTGGGTTTCAGAAGAACTTGGAGGATGTATAGGTGATTCTCTCCTTCGCAGATGATCAGCATGTACTCTAAGCTGTCCATCAGTTCTGTAGGATAATGGTCCTGTTCGATCAACAATAGTGGTGGGTGTCCATGTTGAATCTGTTCCGCGACGAAGCCAAACGTTTTCACCTATGTTAAAGTCACGTTCTTTGCATCGTTTGTCATGATAAAATTTAGATTTTAAGCTTTCTACATCATTAACAGGATCTGGTTTTAATCTATCAAAAAGTGTAGGAAGTTCCCGATTAAGGAAAAGTTTTGCTGGCGTAGAACCTGTCGCTCTATGTATTGAAGTACGGTAGGAGAATAAAAATACTTGTAATTGATGTTCTTGATCTGAAAATTTTCTGTGAGTCTTTTTGAAACGTGTTTTAAATGTTCGTATTACTCTCTCAGCAAGACCATTACTTCTAGAGTGATATGGTGTCGTTTTTATATGCTTTACACCATTCATCTCACAAAATTCTTTGAACTCGGAAGATGTGAATTGAGGCCCATTGTCAGACACTATTATTCTACATATTCCATACGTTGCAAAGAGTTTACGAAAGCATTTAATTATATCAAAAGAAGTGACAGTTCGTAATTTAAAAACTTCTAGCCATCGCGAATGTGAATCGATTATGAAGAGCCAATTCTCTCCGTTTAATTGAGCTAAATCCAAGTGAATTCTGTCCCATGGTTTTCCAGCATTGTTCCACAATAACAATGGAGATTCGCAAATTTTTGGTTGATAAGCGTTGCAGTCGAAGCATGTTTTAATCAAATTTTCAATGTCTCTGTCAATAGAAGGCCACCATACTGACATTCTGGCTACCGATTTCATCGCAACTATGCCAGTATGGGATTCATGTATTATGTTCATTACTTGAGATTTTAAGCTCTTGGGAATGACGATTCGATTATTCAGCATAATAATTCTTTGCTCATACGACAATTCATTCCTCTTTTCGAAGTAGGGATAAAGTTCTTGGTCTAGATTTTTCTTTTGTGGCCAACCACGTTCTATGTACAAAATAATTTTTTTCAAAGCAGGATCTTTTGAAGTTTCATTGCGCAGAGTGCGGTGTGTTAGTAAAAGTTCATGTATGCAATGATTAACTACTCTGTAAACTGTAGAGCTATCTTCAAATTCACTTACTTCTTTCTCAGGCAAGGGTAAGCGAGATAAAGCATCTGGAACGCACATTTGTTCTTCTGGTCGGTGTTCTAATTCATAGTCGAATGCTCCAAGTGTGACTGCCCATCTTGTTAGTCTTGAAGCAGCCAAACGAGGAATTTCACTGCGTGGACCCAAGATTCTTTCTAGAGGTTTATGGTCACTTTGAATTGTGAAATGGTTTCCAATGAGGTATTTGTAGAACTTCTGCAAACCAAACATAATAGCCAGAGCTTCTCTGTCAATACTAGAATAATTTCGTTCTGCTGGATTGAGTGTTCTTGAAGCAGCTGCTATTAATTTAAGTTCACCGTTGATGCGATGCTGTAATATAGCACCTACTCCACGACTGGAAGAATCACAAGCCAAAACAATTGGTTTGCTCGGATCAAAATGAGCAAGAATTCTAGGTGAAGAGATTTCCTGCCTGACTTTCTCAAAACATTTTTGGTGTTTTTCAGTCCACGCCCATGTAGACGATTTTGTTAACAGTTCATGCAATGGTGCGCACAATGTTTGTAAGTTCCTTACGAAACGACTGTAATAGTTCACAGAACCCAGAAAAGATCGTAATTCAGAAATATTAGTAGGAGCTGGTTGTTCATTAAGAGCACGTATTCGTTCTTTGTCCGGTAGAATACCATCTTTGCTAATAATATGTCCTAAAAATTTTATTTCCGACTTAAACAGTTGTAATTTAGAAACCTGTGTTTTCAAACCTATGGTGCGAAACAAATTAAAAACTTTTCTTAATCGTTCTTCCAGTTCTGTTATGTTTTTACCTCCAACTGCTATGTCATCTTGAAACCAAGTAACACCTTCCATTCCAATTAAAAACTGATCCATTAATTTTTCAAATATAATTGGAGCTACAGAAATCCCAAATGGCATTCGGCAAAATCGATAATATCCTCTGTGTGTGGCAATGTTGAGGTATTTACGCGAGTGTTCGTGAATTTTCACTTGCAAAAATGCATCCTTTAAATCGATTACACTAAAAACCGTGCATCCATTTAATTTCGTGACAATGTCATCAAAAGTTGGATAGGGGTATTGTTCTTTAATAATATACTTGTTTATTGTCGATTTGAAATCACCACATAATCTGATCTCCCCATTACTCTTAGTTACGTAGACCACTGGTGAAGCGTATTCAATTTGTTCTTTTGTTGCATCAACTTGTTCAAGAGTTCCGTTTTCAACTAATCGATCAATTTCTCTATCAGCAGCAGACTTCAATGCATAAGGTACTGGTCTGGCTTTAACTAAAATAGGTTTACAATCTGGAGCAAGTTTAACTTCAGCTTCAAAACCTTTAATAGTCCCAATCTTTGTTTGATCAAATACCTCGGAATATTCCTTTAAAAGAGCTGCTTGAATATCCCTGATATTACTCGAAACATAATTTATTTCATAATTGGGTTCTAAGTTAAATTGTTGCATTAAATCTTTACCCAAAATAGGTGTACTCTTTCCAGGAACGACAGTCAAACGACATGTTTTTGTAAGTGTTCCAATCCTTATGTTTACATTTATGTCACCAACAGTTTTAATTGGTTTGTAAGGATAAGCAAAAAGTTGTTTTGCTTTTAAAAGTTTCGGTTTTCCGATTTGTTCACAAAAATATTCAGGAATTATTGAAGCGCTAGATCCAGTGTCATACTGAAAATTTATTTCCACATCGTTGATAAATGCTTTCACTTCATATTTACTTCCTTGTTGAATGCGATAAATATGATTAACAAATTCTGCTCTCCCAGACCGAACACAAACTTTCTCATAATGTCCTTTAGATTTGCACGCTTTGCAAATCGCTGACTCGGCTTTGCATTTTTCTCCCTTCGGGTGTTTACGATTACCGCAACGAATGCATGTCTGGCGTTTATCAATGATGAACTTTTTTTCTTTACCGTTGGAGTTCTCACTTTTATTTGTTATGGTTTTTCCCGTGTGTTCTGAAAAGGGCTTATAATGTTATAGTCTTCCATTGTTTACTCCAAGTTCTCAATCACTTTTTTAATCTCTATCCATCTTGTTCTGGGTCTTAATCTTATCCTTTTCCCTCTGGAGTTTTAAAAGTTGACTAAATTCATCTGGAACAATTACATTTAACAAAAACTTGTACTGATATGATGCGTTCAGTCAGTGCATAATATTCTGTTGCTGCCTACAATCGTCATTTTTTCTCTTCTGTTTGTAAACCAATTGCGAAAGAGGTAGACGCAGAAGGAAAAAGTCTACTCCATTTGGGCCAAACACTGTTGCATGTCTTTAACGCGTGAACAGAATCACTGGATTTATACATTTCAGCACTTTGCTCCTTCATAATTGTGTGCACTGATAAAGGATCTTTTTTCAGCAGGGATGCTTTAGTTAGATCCACATAACAATGAAGACTTTTCTTTCTTATCAAAGCTTCTTTTTAAAGAATGTTATCTGTTATTTCTTCACCTGCTGCATCACAAAGAATTTCTTGTTTTAGGAACTGGAACATTTGAAGCAGCATGAGTGTTTATTCTGTCTGCAACATTTTTTTTATAGAATGCAATTTTATATTTTTGATTGTCAGTTCGTGGCTATGGCCAGGATAAAATAAACAGTTACTACATTTGATTTTTCATGAGCAATAACGTGAGTTGGACATCTATTTTTAGGTGGCAGAACTGCTTTCGAATTTTTGCTAATTATAATACGTTTAGGCTGCAGAGTCGATTTTCTGTGAAACTGACAGGCATAGTAGTGATATACTTTATCATTCAAAGTTTTACTTCTTGATGTCTTCTTATATGAAGCGAATGATCTTGTTGCAGTGCTATTTAAAAACTTGCAATTAAATCAAATGTATGCTTTTGCATGCAAACCGAAAAGCGCACTTAAAAGCCGAAGATGTCGTCTTGTCATCATCGGTCATAATACAATTCACGTTTAAATTCAGAATGACTTGCTTAATGCTCAAAAATTCATTCGTGATGAAATGAGAGAACACTGTTAGCTCCCGTTGAGGCTTTTACGTAATGCTTCAGCTTGTAGATCAGGATCTGCCACAACCTGTCAAGAAATTAAAAGAAATTCAATTATAACTGAAGTGTCTTTTATTACTCAAACAAGAACTACTTTAATTTGAACACTAAACTAATCACCAATTCACAACACAACACAATACAAATATAAAATAGGAGATTAAATATGCAAGAGAGTTTCTGAGGTGTTCGGTAATGTTCCATGATATGAGAGATGTTCGATGTTCCAGTGTTCGTCTCCGCGGTTCGACTCCCTCTGCAGTTCTGTTGTTCTTCCTACTGTTGCCACTCACGTGTTTTTATTATACATATGCTACATTATTCCCCCCTTTTTTTTAAAAGAAATAAAAAGAAACAGATAGCGCAATATATAGTAGAGAATTCAATAGTTGAATTCTTTATCGAATCGTTTGGGTGGTCGTCTGTGACGAGTAGAGCGTCGTAGTGGCAACTGTGGAGATGGTTCGGATGATTGATCTTCATTATCATCTACAGTGCTATCCAGCGAAGAGTCGTTGGGATGCCGCTCTTGAATATCAACTAGGGTGTCCTCATCTGCGTTGTCGTCTAACTGGGTTTCAGAAGAACTTGGAGGATGTATAGGTGATTCTCTCCTTCGCAGATGATCAGCATGTACTCTAAGCTGTCCATCAGTTCTGTAGGATAATGGTCCTGTTCGATCAACAATAGTGGTGGGTGTCCATGTTGAATCTGTTCCGCGACGAAGCCAAACGTTTTCACCTATGTTAAAGTCACGTTCTTTGCATCGTTTGTCATGATAAAATTTAGATTTTAAGCTTTCTACATCATTAACAGGATCTGGTTTTAATCTATCAAAAAGTGTAGGAAGTTCCCGATTAAGGAAAAGTTTTGCTGGCGTAGAACCTGTCGCTCTATGTATTGAAGTACGGTAGGAGAATAAAAATACTTGTAATTGATGTTCTTGATCTGAAAATTTTCTGTGAGTCTTTTTGAAACGTGTTTTAAATGTTCGTATTACTCTCTCAGCAAGACCATTACTTCTAGAGTGATATGGTGTCGTTTTTATATGCTTTACACCATTCATCTCACAAAATTCTTTGAACTCGGAAGATGTGAATTGAGGCCCATTGTCAGACACTATTTATTCTACATATTCCATACGTTGCAAAGAGTTTACGAAAGCATTTAATTATATCAAAAGAAGTGACAGTTCGTAATTTAAAAACTTCTAGCCATCGCGAATGTGAATCGATTATGAAGAGCCAATTCTCTCCGTTTAATTGAGCTAAATCCAAGTGAATTCTGTCCCATGGTTTTCCAGCATTGTTCCACAATAACAATGGAGATTCGCAAATTTTTGGTTGATAAGCGTTGCAGTCGAAGCATGTTTTAATCAAATTTTCAATGTCTCTGTCAATAGAAGGCCACCATACTGACATTCTGGCTACCGATTTCATCGCAACTATGCCAGTATGGGATTCATGTATTATGTTCATTACTTGAGATTTTAAGCTCTTGGGAATGACGATTCGATTATTCAGCATAATAATTCTTTGCTCATACGACAATTCATTCCTCTTTTCGAAGTAGGGATAAAGTTCTTGTCTAGATTTTTCTTTTGTGGCCAACCACGTTCTATGTACAAAATAATTTTTTTCAAAGCAGGATCTTTTGAAGTTTCATTGCGCAGAGTGCGGTGTGTTAGTAAAAGTTCATGTATGCAATGATTAACTACTCTGTAAACTGTAGAGCTATCTTCAAATTCACTTACTTCTTTCTCAGCAAGGGTAAGCGAGATAAAGCATCTGGAACGCACATTTGTTCTTCTGGTCGGTGTTCTAATTCATAGTCGAATGCTCCAAGTGTGACTGCCCATCTTGTTAGTCTTGAAGCAGCCATAACGAGGAATTTCACTGCGTGGACCCAAGATTCTTTCTAGAGGTTTATGGTCACTTTGAATTGTGAAATGGTTTCCAATGAGGTATTGTAGAACTTCTGCAAACCAAACATAATAGCCAGAGCTTCTCTGTCAATACTAGAATAATTTCGTTCTGCTGGATTGAGTGTTCTTGAAGCAGCTGCTATTAATTTAAGTACACCGTTGATGCGATGCTGTAATATAGCACCTACTCCACGACTGGAAGAATCACAAGCCAAAACAATGGTTTGCTCGGATCAAAATGAGCAAGAATTCTAGGTGAAGAGATTTCCTGCCTGACTTTCTCAAAACATTTTTGGTGTTTTTCAGTCCACGCCCATGTAGACGATTTTGTTAACAGTTCATGCAATGGTGCGCACAATGTTTGTAAGTTCCTTACGAAACGACTGTAAATAGTTCACAGAACCCAGAAAAGATCGTAATTCAGAAATATTAGTAGGAGCTGGTTGTTCATTAAGAGCACGTATTCGTTCTTTGTCCGGTAGAATACCATCTTTGCTAATAATATGTCCTAAAAATTTTATTTCCGACTTAAACAGTTGTAATTTAGAAACCTGTGTTTTCAAACCTATGGTGCGAAACAAATTTAAAACTTTTCTTAATCGTTCTTCCAGTTCTGTTATGTTTTTACCTCCAACTGCTATGTCATCTTGAAACCAAGTAACACCTTCCATTCCAATTAAAAACTGATCCATTAATTTTTCAAATATAATTGGAGCTACAGAAATCCCAAATGGCATTCGGCAAAATCGATAATATCCTCTGTGTGTGGCAATGTTGAGGTATTTACGCGAGTGTTCGTGAATTTTCACTTGCAAAAATGCATCCTTTAAATCGATTACACTAAAAACCGTGCATCCATTTAATTTCGTGACAATGTCATCAAAAGTTGGATAGGGGTATTGTTCTTTAATAATATACTTGTTTATTGTCGATTTGAAATCACCACATAATCTGATCTCCCCATTACTCTTAGTTACGTAGACCACTGGTGAAGCGTATTCAATTTGTTCTTTTGTTGCATCAACTTGTTCAAGAGTTCCGTTTTCAACTAATCGATCAATTTCTCTATCAGCAGCAGACTTCAATGCATAAGGTACTGGTCTGGCTTTAACTAAAATAGGTTTACAATCTGGAGCAAGTTTAACTTCAGCTTCAAAACCTTTAATAGTCCCAATCTTTGTTTGATCAAATACCTCGGAATATTCCTTTAAAAGAGCTGCTTGAATATCCCTGATATTACTCGAAACATAATTTATTTCATAATTGGGTTCTAAGTTAAATTGTTGCATTAAATCTTTACCCAAAATAGGTGTACTCTTTCCAGGAACGACAGTCAAACGACATGTTTTTGTAAGTGTTCCAATCCTTATGTTTACATTTATGTCACCAACAGTTTTAATTGGTTTGTAAGGATAAGCAAAAAGTTGTTTTGTTTTTAAAAGTTTCGGTTTTCCGATTTGTTCACAAAAATATTCAGGAATTATTGAAGCGCTAGATCCAGTGTCATACTGAAAATTTATTTCCACATCGTTGATAAATGCTTTCACTTCATATTTACTTCCTTGTTGAATGCGATAAATATGATTAACAAATTCTGCTCTCCCAGACCGAACACAAACTTTCTCATAATGTCCTTTAGATTTGCACGCTTTGCAAATCGCTGACTCGGCTTTGCATTTTTCTCCCTTCGGGTGTTTACGATTACCGCAACGAATGCATGTCTGGCGTTTATCAATGATGAACTTTTTTTCTTTACCGTTGGAGTTCTCACTTTTATTTGTTATGGTTTTTCCCGTGTGTTCTGAAAAGGGCTTATAAGATTGAAAAGTTGCTTTCTTAGAAGGGAAATTTGGTTGAGCTTTAATTTTATGAATATCGTGTGGTGTTGTTGAATGCTCGTTTTTAATAACGGATTCGATCGTTTCTCGGTTTAATAAAGCAGACTCGTAATTAGATGCAGATTTTTCCACCTCATTCAAAGTAGCGGAATCATCGGGGTGCTCTCTAAATAAAAGTTCTTGAATTCGGGCATCATTTATGCCTAAGATTAGCTGATCTCGCAGACGTTCATCGAGAGTATTTTTAAATTTACAATTTACGGCAAGAGCTCGTAATGCAGCTACGTATTCAGCAACTGTTTCGCCGTGTCGGCGGAAACGTTGTGAGAATTTTGTTCTTTCAGCATGGATGTTCGTTGTAGGTTTAAAATAACCTTCTAAAAAGGAAGTTATGTCAGGATAGGGCACTTCATCCGGTGAAGTCGGGTCGAAATGATCCATCACAAGTTTGAATAAAGCTGGTCCCATGCATTTCAAAATCAAATCTCTTTTGTCATTCTCGTTGGTAATGCGACATACACGAAGTTCTAGTTCGAATCTGCGAAAATAATAACGAAAATCGTCCTTACCCTGGATGAATTCTGCATATTTAAAACAGGATAAATTAGTTTGAATGTCCGCGTTCGTAGCCGTAGTACTTCCGTTTTCACTCGTCGCCATTATGAAGTGTCTTTTATTACTCAAACAAGAACTACTTTAATTTGAAACACTAAACTAATCACCAATTCACAACACAACACAATACAAATATAAAATAGGAGATTAAATATGCAAGAGAGTTTCTGAGGTGTTCGGTAATGTTCCATGATATGAGAGATGTTCGATGTTCCAGTGTTCGTCTCCGCGGTTCGACTCCCTCTGCAGTTCTGTTGTTCTTCCTACTGTTGCCACTCACGTGTTTTTATTATACATATGCTACAATAACATTTCCAGGACCATAATATCCAGACATGCACATGCATCTTACTTTCAAAACATGCGGCACTGCAAGCCTAAACAAATGCTTTATTAAAATTTAAAAAAAAGAAAGAGAAAGTAAAGTTTCTGGAGCATCGCTGAGTCAGGCTCTGAAACAATTTATGAGTTAAAATAAGCAAATAGAGTAGACACCCAATTTAGTCTCAAATGGGTCCTAGTTTCACCCGGTTAAGTGAAATTTCGGTAAGCGAAGAATGAAAACTACAAAGCACTGATTGTGCAGAAACAAGCAATAAGAGGCAAATATAATATTTAAACTCAAAAATGAGCTTTGACAACTTTTAAAATTAACACTTTATGAACTCATAAACTGAAATTAGTAGAAAAGGATATAAATATTTGAAAAAGTTTATCATTACCGACACCCACCTAAAGTGTGATATATTCTTTTACGAAAATCATACACGTTAAATGATGATTCTACACTCTGATTCTCACCGAGCTGGTAAACAAAATAGCAAATAAAAACACCACAACTAATGCCATCTACTTGATTGACGTGCTTTGGAAAACGCACTGCCAAATCATTAAGTTTCAATAAATTACTAAGATATGTTTTCCACATAAATATGCAACTGGAATAACTAGAACTATTTACATTCAAAGGATCGTAGAAATCAATTGCCTTACCTTTCACATCGAATAGCAACAAGATCAAATGGCTATTAACATTTGCAGGAATAAAAATAAAATCGGCACAACGAATTTATTCTACTTTATAAAATTATTACCTCATTCCTAGTTTCAAGTTATTGGTTATGGAAACAACTTGCAGCAAGTGAATGCGTATGTATAGAGTTTGTAGTAGCATGATAAATGAAACCATCAATGATGGTATCATACAGCCACCCAGATACAAAAATGGAACTATGTGCCTTTAAAATTGCTTCTTCGTTTTCCGGGATATATGGGTCTAATGACTTTAGCTCTAAAAATGTAATTGATATATCCTCTACTCGACGTACTGTCTCCTCAACATTCGTATCCCTTTCTATACTAGGCGTAAATGAAGTTTCGGGGTTTTCATTTTGAGGTACTCTAACATTTTTTTTTCACAAACTTTGCTTTCCCTTTCCAAAACATTTTCTTTATCCTAACCCTTTCATCACTATTTGGATAAACGAAACTTTTACGCTTTACAGTACTAGATTTTGTTTTAAATAAACGTTGCTTTTCATAATTTAAGTTTAGAGCCATTTTATCGCATGGAGTTTCTGTAACACCATCCAAACTCTTACAATTTATTATACCTTTACTGCTGGAAACCATGTTTTTCAAATTTTTTACAACATTATTCATTAGTAACTCCTGCACTGATGGATTTTCTTCTACTAAAGTTAGTAACTCTGAGGTAAGTTTTCTACACAATTCAATATTATTCTGCTTGGTACTTACCTGCACAGTTGGTTCTTGAACTAAAATACTACTACTATCGGTACTTGTGATTGGCGACGCACGTTCTATGAAATCTAACTTTCTGTCTGGATATTAAAGAATGTACCTTATGGATATGTTTACAGATCGGATGCCTATCTGGACAGTCGCAGAAATGCAGGTGACTACATAAATTCAAACGTGATAACTTACAGCACTTTTCATAACAAAAATCCTTTAGAGCACACTCTTCATAATATTTACTGATTTTGAATTGAATTGGATTATCAGTCTGAGACTGAACCATCCAGGTGTTGTGCATTATAAACTGTTCATCGGAATCTGTTATTTTCATACCAGATACATGACGAGCAAAATAATTTGAAGGATGATCATTCAAAGATTTTTTAGTAACAACACTATTGATGCTTGAGAGAAGTATCCTTTTCCACCTGTAAAAGCATTCTGATTAATGTATCTAACCGACTGTCTTTTAAAATAAAATATCTTCAACTTGCTATGAAATGAATCGCAATACATGTTTGTATCAGTAAAGTAGTGTGGAAAATTTCTAAAAGCCATGGCCCAAATATTCACTCTATTGGCATAGTTATCTCCAAAATAATTAACAAATGTAAGTGCTCTTTCCTTGTACTTCATGATAAATGCAGTCATTTTTTCAAATACATTGCTGCTTCTTTCTTCCAGCAAAGTTACTAAATCGTTGTACATTTCGCTCCTCAATGATAAATCTGAAACCCTAGATCTAAGCTTCCGTTGCTATGAGCGATGTACATGCCATTTGCACGGCAAATGCTTGATGCCCGTGTCAAAAGCTCTTTCGAAAGCTGCAAATGTAGTCTTCTCATCATCAGTCATGATACAATTCACATTTAAATTTGGAATGACTTCCTTAATACTCAAAAACAAATTATACATTGTATCTTGATCCAATTCGCTAGTAATAAAATGAGCTACCGGATAGCCTGAACCGAATTCGTCGGAAACAATTAAATTTAACAAAGGGAACTTATATTCATTTGTATTATGTGTAGAATCTATGCATAATATCCTGGTACTACCCTCACTCAGCATTTTTTCTGCTGTTCCGTTTGCAAGCCAAGGGCGAAAGAAGTGGATGCAGAAGTCAAGAAATCAAGGTCATTTGGGCCAAACACTGTTAACTTGCCTTGAGGCTTATACAAAATTACTGGATTGCATGGTTCAGCATGTAGTTCCTGTATAATTGTATCAACAGATAAAGAATCTTGTTTTAGTTGAGATGCCTTAGCTTGATTCGCATATTGAATATTTTTCCTACTAACAAAGCTTCTTTTGGAGGTAATTTTTTTCTTCGTTGCTTTCGCCAGCATTATCACGAAAAAAATTCTTGAATTTGTTCAACTGGAACACCTAACGCAACATTATGTTTCGGCTACTTTCTTTCAAAGGATTGTTTTCAAGGTTAAGTTCGTGATTATGACCAGGGTAATAATATACAGTAATTTCATTGGTTTCTTTATGAGCAATAACTTGAGCTGGACATAAAGAGTTAGATGGCAGAACTCCTTTCGAATTTTTCCTACTGTTAAGTCGTTCAAAATGAGCGCAATTTTTCGATCGCACTAATTCGTGTCAGTTGAATCCAGTAATGTAATAATATGCCAGTAATGATTTACCTTATTGTTCAAAGATTTACTTCCTGTTGTCTTCTGAGATGAACTGAGAGTCTTGGTTGCAGTATTATCTAACCACTGCTTAAAACTTAAAATTGTATTAAATTTATAATTCTGAATCTCAACCTTACTGTTTTGGCATTGAGTCACATGACTATACACTTAACTGTTGAATTGAAATTGCAAGTTACACTTTGGATAGAAGCAAGTATCAACTGATAAATTCATTTTATTATTCTGACACACTTTTTTATGCTTCCAAAGACCTGTATTTGTTCCATAGGTTCTAGTACAGGCAGTACGAGAATGAACAACTTCACTACAGAGTGGAGCTGAAGTAGAAGGAATTGGCACCAAAAAGCGCTGTTTATTTCTTTGTGAGGCATTTGAAGCAACAGATTTTTTAATGCTCGGTTCAACAACTTCACTGTTCAGTGCAGTTGAAGAAGGCCTGACATCTTGAGGGGAGAGGTGCAACTAAAAAAAAGCTACTTTAGTCCGAGATTTACGTTTCTTCACCAGCGTAAAATCCAAGTTGCCTTTCTCGGTTGCAGCAATTTTAAATGCAGGAGGGAAATCTCCTTTCGGAGATGTTGTGAGAGCGGCAGGTTTCCGACCTTGAAGGTGAAACTTCCTTCGTCGATGCTTTTATCAGACTCTAGCTCTTTTGTGGGGGTTTGCGTTGATTGCGTGTGGCCTTATGATAAAGTAATATAATAATGTAAATACATTTAGCTAGTCACAAATTAGGAAAATTTTAAATTTACAAATACAGTAGGATTAACAGAGTTGCCCATTAACAATGCTATAAATTTTTTTTTTGAACTTCCAAATTTTTTTCTCAATTATAAGGATTTTTGCAAAAAATTTCACCCTTGATTTTATCATTAAACTTATAGATCATAGTATTTTATTTTTAAAAAAAATCTCACAATTGTTGAAGTTTTTGGAATCCTCCAAAAACGATTCCCAAACCTCCAACTCTTCAGCTGTGTTTATTGGCAACTTTGGGGTTTCTATCTGCTGAAGCTTGCAAGAGCTGATATCAGCCCTTACAAGCTTCTTTAGAAGCATGTTATTTTGCTTTTCAATATGCAGAAGCTCTTCCAGTTTTTTTATATGTTTTTGCACAGCTAAAAGAACATGTATAATAATGAATATATATGGTGTGCATATATGTGTGACAAATTTGCACAGTAAAAATTTTAAACCTTTAATATTAGTAATATTAAAATCATGTACGAGTGAGTTCAGAAGCATTTGTCTCGAATTCCATGGCTGACAGCAAATGTGCACTGCCATGCTCTGGGTTTATTTCATAATCCTCCTCGGGAGTTGAATTGATAATTGGAATTTCCATGCTTGATGCCTCAATTGCAGGTGCTTCTGGTAGTACATCCTGACTTACAGATGCTTCTTGTAGTACTTCCTCAATTGCTGGTGCTTCTGGCAATTTTGTTGACGTCGACTCTTTTTTAGAATCGGAGCAAGCGTACTTACGTTTGCGAGCTGCTATTCTCCTCGGTTTCATGCCTGACCACAATTCTGGCTCTTCAATTTCGAGGTTTGAAGTTATTAAAGCCAATTCAGCCTTTTCATAACTCTGAAAAATATGTAGTTGTCAGGAGGGATGGGGGTATGGTGTGCATATATGTGTGATAAATTTGCACAGTCAAAATTTTAAACCTTTAATATTAGTAATATTAAAATCATTTACGAGTGAGTTCAGAAGCATTTATCTCGAATTCCATGACTGACAGCAAATGTTCACTGCCATTCTGTGTGTGTGGGGGGGGGGGGGGGATTATTTCATAATCCTCCTTAGGAGTTTCATTGATGATTGGAATTTCCGTGCTTGATACCTCAGTTCCAGGTGCTGATGGCAATTTTGTCGACGTGGGCTCTTCTGAATTAGAGGAAGAGTGCTTAAATTTGCAAGCAGTTGCTCTCCTCGGCTTCATGTCGGGCCCCAATTCTGGCTCTTCACTCTCCAGATTTGAAGTTATTAAAGCTAGTATAGCTTCTCCTTTTGCTTTTTCATAAGTCTCTGAAAAACATTTAGTTGTAAGGAGGGACTTATTTAGCAATTGCTTTCAAGAATAATCTTAATGAAAAGAACTCACTAACCATATTGCCCCATAATGGTAACTCTGTATGTTTGCCATACTCTTTCTGTCATTAAATGACCACTTGCTTCTTCAGTTGTTACACTGGAGGCCACTTACACTTTCCACCTTTCAAGATCCATTTGTGGTGAATGACCTCAAGTTCATCCAATTTTAGGTAATGAACAACGAAGAATGAGATCTTGTTTCAAATAAGACATAATTTTTAGTGAAAATCATGAGTTTATATTGAAATCAAAGTGGAATTTATCACTTAACCCTTCATTACTTGCGCAGTACCTGTGCATCCCTACTACACTTTCAGGTGTGTGCGATCATTGGCTAAGCATTATGGATGTGAGTTATAAGTTTCCCGCCTTTAAAAAGAATCGACTGTTACGATAGTAAAGTTTCTATTTCTTTCTGTGATAGTGATAAAGTTCAACTAAAATATTTATTTAGTGTTCGATAAGCGGGCTTCGATCGCTTGCGATCTAAATGAACTGCGTAAGCAGTTCCCGCGCGTACCGTGTTGTCATTAAATAAATAAAAGGAGCTTTTTTTTTTTTTCTAGACTCTATTAGAATTTTTGATAGTTTATTTCAGAGTTGACTGGGTAGACTTCTTGATACAGCTTGAAATTACTTTTTAAAAACAGGTATTATTGAATAACTTATCTTTATAAATGCTACACGCATTTTTTTTCCTTTTATAAGTGAGTTTGAAGTTACGTTTATATGAATAATTACTGGATATGTCAAATCTCCTCTTCAACAATTTTTCTCCTGGTGTTGGATAATTCATTTAACTCGCCTATCTTGTCAATAGGTTTTTCAACCAGTGCAACACTAAAGCTATTACTCAAATCATCAGGTTGATGAACTGGTACTTCAAACGATGCTTTTTTTTTTTAAATTTTCTTCTTACTTTTTACTTCCTTACTCTGATCAAATCTGCATAAATTTTTAAATTTATTTCTTAAAGCTTGTCGCCAACCACCATAACCAGTACCAGTAGTTTCTTTTAAATAGGGATTGTCTGACACGATTTTTCTCGCAGCATCTGTAATCATGATAGCCCGTATTTTGCCTTTATAGTTATCGATCTGCTATAAGCACCGACAAGTTCGGCGCGCATAATCTTTTCCTGTAAAGCGTCCTGTAAGCAACGAGAGAAATGAACACGCTGAGGAACTACTAAACCTGTATTTGATTCAAGAGAGCTAGAAAGTTCATTCAATTAGCTAGAATTTTGTAAGCCCAATGATTCACAGGAGTCAACAGTATTTAGGGTAGGTGGGGACAAAAGTCCGCATATTTTAGGTTTTTGCTATTTATGGCAACATCGTGCACTTAACAATTCAAAATAACATGACCATTTAGACTATCTCTCTACCTTCTCTGCCCTAGTACAGTCGAACCTCGTTGAAACGAACCCAAAGGGAATTTTAAAATAAATTCGTCTTATCCGAAAAACAATGAAATCCTTTTTTAGAAAACAAAAGAGGAATTCGCGCTATTTTCCAATACACAATGCTGGATTTAAGTCCCTACTGTATATATTAATCAATAAGTTTGAAACTTTTCACATATGAAAGAAATGACCATTGCCCCCCTTTATATAGAAAAGCCGCTTCTAGCGGGATTTCCTTTAAAAACGAAGGCGAAATTTAGAAATGCTAAATTCAGTTGGCATCTTGTAAAGGGGAAAGTTATCTGTAGAAGGTCAAACATGTGAGAGTGTGTGTTGTCACAGTATTCATTTCGTATGTTAAAAACTGATATTGCAGAATGGAGCTACTTATTATCTAAAATTTGTCATTGAATCAAAACCAAAATTATTGAAACATCAACTTTCACTTTACCGTAAGGAAGAACAAAACTCAAGCTTTTAGAATTTAAAGAACAACCAGCTGAAATATCAAGAGAGCACTGATAGCACACTAAAAAAAAAAAAAAAAAAAAGGAACGGGGACAAGCTCAAAGTAGGATATATTCCCAACTTACTATTACCAATCTGGTTTTTGGGCAGGAAGCGAATCATCATTAATAAAGTTTCTTCTGATGTTTTGTAGTTCGAATCGTGATGCTTTTCTAGTCTCTATTATGTCGTTTACACGAACCGCCTTGCTAAAACCTTGTCCAGAAAATCTTAATGATTTCTTTTTGTATAATGTCTCGTCAGACATAACTAAAAACCGCGAAGAAAACGATAGAGACAAAGACGACAAGATACACTTTAAGTAGTGGTTTCCAAGAGAGCGGCGACGCAAGCGTTACAGTTTTTCGCTGGAGAGGAGGGACGACGATTAACGAAGAACGGCTCATCGAGAAGACGGTGGCAAAATGTATATTACTTTATTCTGATTAGAAAACTTTTATGAAAAAAAAAAAAAAAAAGGCAAAGAAAATAAAGAAAAAAAAAATCGGCTGTCCAAAAATATTTTAATTTATTAATTTTGAGATTTCTTTGAGATGAGAGTGCCATCTACAGAGGATCAATGGAAAAGAATCGCTCATTCTTTTGAAGCAATGTGGAATTTTCCATTTTGTATTGGTGCTCTGGATGGCAAACATGTGAAAATCTCCTCACCAGTAGGATCTGGATAGCATTTCTTTAATTATAAGGGGACTTGCAGCATAATTTTGTTGGCATTAGTAGATGCCGACTTGAAATTTTTATACGTAGACGTTGGGTCGAATGGGAGGTGCAGTGATGGTGGAGTATGGGCTAGGAGTGATTTAAAGAACGCCCTTGAGCAATCTAAGCTCAACATTCCTGATGCTGCTTTTCTTCCTGGCACTAATGTTAAAGTGCCTTATGTTATGGTAGCAGATGATGCTTTTCCTTTAATGCCCACCATCATGAAACCTTTTCAGGGAGGAATTTGGATAAATCACAAATAATTTTTAATTACAGGGTTTTGCGAAGTAGAAAATGCTTTCGGTCTGCTAGCAAATAGATTTCGACTGTATAAATCTGATATTTTGACAAATCCCCAAAAGGCAAAATATTATGTCCTAGCAACGTGTGTTTTGCACAACTTGTTGAGATCCAGATCCTTATCAAAAACCGCACACAGTGGCGAGGATGACCCAGATATTGCACCTATTTCAACCACCATCGTCTCCTGTTTGAGGCCTTTGCCAACCTATTCCGGAAGATCTATTCTATCATAAAAAGTTGTATAAATCTAAAATATATAATAGTATAATGTTACTAAAAGATAAAATACTTCTATTTTTTTACAATCTGATAATTAAATATATTTCATTTCTATCTCTGCAAATAAAATGTTATAGGAAACAAAACTCAATATTTTATACAAATAATGCATGCAGTATGGCTAAAAAAATACAGTTTAATTATTTATATTAAAAAAAAAGAAAAGAGTATAGCTGTTGCATTAGAATGCATCCTTAAACAATTTTATTTCATTCAGCAAAAACTCTCCAGCTATATTGAAATATTTTTACTAATCATTCCAAAAGTTCTAGAACATTGCATTTTATTTCATGCACATACATTTCATTGTAACTCAACTATTTTTTTTTTTTAAAGTCTAGTTTTTTTAATGAATACATGGACCTCTTGAAAAGAACTTCATTGTATATGAAAAATACAGAAAAAGACTAAATAACACAAACACATCAACATAAAAAAATTAAATTACAAGGAAAAAAAAATATTGCATTATAAAAAAAAAATTAATCTGTGAAGTCCTCAGGATACATTTTTTCGAAAATCAAATTGGTGATGTCCTTCATCAACATGTCTCTCTCGTTCTCGTGTTTTCTATTTTGTCCAATAATTTTGCAATGTATGTGCCAAATGCACTCGTTACTGTGACTGGTTCGTCTTTTTCTGTTAATGCTTTATGTGCAAGATCTATGGCCATGGAAACCTTTGTCGCCGCCGTCACCTTTGACGTTGATTCATTTTTTTCGCTTTTTTTGTTGCCGGAAGATGCTGGGGCCATTTTCTAGATCAGGAATGGAAAATGAATCCTCTAAAGACTGAAAAAAAAAAAAAAAAAAAAAAACAATAACAAAACATTTAATATTTGAATTACATGTTAGGTAATTTTTAAGTTAGTCAGTTCAATTGTGAGAACACTTTGTGCCTGATCTGTTTAGCAAAATTTGGTAACAAAAACAGTAGGATACCAAAAATTAATTAAAATACTAAACATTTCTGCTTAAATCTATATTATTTGCCCGCCTCATGTCTCTATGCACATCAATGAAAAATTGAATGTGTTGCAAAACCCAAGCAATACATTCATGTAAGACATTTTTATTTATTAAAATGACACATGATTAAGAATGGCACTACTTGTAAATATGTACATTAAAATTTTCAGACATGCTTTATACAAGAAAATGAGGATGATTTGAATTTAAGTATCTGATGACATTGTTCATTCAACACTACCTATTTCATTTATTTTTAATCTAAGTTGAAAATATGAAAGGCAGCTTGTTATATGCTACATTGAAATACAGGCACCAAACATTTAATTTTTTTAATGTCAGCAACAGAAGATGTATCTACAAGGAACACTTTCGAAAGACAGTTTTCTAAAGGACAGGAGAATTTTAAGTGGAGCAATCAACTGCTTGCAAAAAGGATTTTAGAAACATATGCTTCGTTTTAAAGATATGCAGTATAACTATTTAAATGCTGAACTTATTTTCGTTAAACGAAAACGAATATCACTGGAATTGAAATCCAAAGGGCAAATATGTAAACAAATTTTGCTTGGCAAGAAGAATTATCGCCAAATTACTACAGTTGTTATTAAACACACATAATTGTCAATTGGACAGAGCCTTTTAAAAACCAGAAAAGGGAAGAACATATGCGGAAAGAATATTTAAGCATTTTTTAAAATTATATATGTCATTACATTTGCAATATAAAATAGAGTAAAAAGAAAAGTTGTTACCTGCAGTAAGAAAAGTTGCCTGCGGCCGCCTCTTTCTCATTTCCGCCACAATATCCCCGTAAATTTCTCCTTTCGATGTGCTTTTGGTATAATTTGGATGCTTATGAACCCACAAAGTCCTATTTTCATTTACTAAGTCGAATAGCAAACTCTCCATTTCAGCTGAAAATTTGTAGGTTGCAGCCGCAGCATTCACGGTCGCCCATGGAGGACACATGCCACCACGTTTCAAAGCTATTTTCATAAACGTGTGTGTGTGTTTTTTTTTTCAGAATTTCACGAAAATGTTTGCAAATTCTAGAAACTGGATAACCAAAATGGCACAATTAGCAATGTTACTAGCTTTATCTGCAGCAGAAATTTAGATACATAATAGTATAATGTTACAAAAAGAGAAAATGCTTCTACTTTTTTACACTCTGATAATTAAATATATCTTATTTTTATAGGAAACAAAACTTGATATTTTATACAACTAATGCATGCCATATTTCAAGTTCTTATTGATTGGCTAAAAAATAGTTTCATTAACTTAAAAAAAAAAAAAAGAGTATAGCTATTGAATTAGATTGCATCCTTCAAAAATTTTATTTCACATTCAGAAAAAAAACTCTCAGTTCATTGAGATATTTTTAATAATCATTCCAAAAGTTTTGGAACATTGCATTTCATTGTAACTAAACTAGGTTTTTTTTTTTTCCTTAAAAAGTAGTTTTTTTTAATGAATACATGAAGCTCTTGAAAAGAACTATACAGATAAAACTAAATAACACATAAACACAAATTTATTTTTAAAACATCATAAAAAAATTAAATTACAAAAAAGAAAAATATATATACATTATTTTTATAAAATTATTCATTAAAATCCTCTGGATACATTTTTTTGGAAATTAAATTGATAATGTCCCTCCTCAGAAGGTCTCTGGTTTTAGCATTTTCGATTTTGTCTAGTAATTTTCCAACATACATGCCAAATGCACTAGTCACTGTGACTTCCTCTTTGTCAGTCACTGCTTTATGGGCAAGGTCTATGGCCATTGATATTTTTGTAGAGGTTGTTGTTGCCTTTGAAGTTGAGTCATTTTTTTTTTGCTTTTTTTGTGGGCGGCTGAAACGCTTCAGGAAGCTGTTGGGCTGCTGGGGCCACATTTTCTATATCTTCCACAATCGAAAATGATTCTTCTAAAGACTGGAAAAAAAAAAAAAAATCGATGTAACAAAACATTTAATATTTGAATTATATGTTAGGTAATTTTTAATTTATTCAGCTGAATTATGAGAACACTTTGTGCTTAATCTAATTAGCAAAATTTACTTACAAAAACAGTAAGAAACCAAAAATTAATTAAAATGCTAAACATTTCTGCTTCAATCTACATTATGTTCCTGCCTCAAACTGAAACGAGAATGAACTAATGGAACATACAAAAACAAGGTAGAAAGAAAGAAAACATGGTCAGAAACAGTCTGAAGTAAACTTTCCCTAATTTTGAGTGGTACATAAGCTAATTTCATGAAAATATTCATAAAAAAAACATAGTAATTGAAACATCACAATTTAAAAATGAAAAATAATAAAATATTTTATTCTCAATAAAAACTAACTTGCAAAAAATAATCATTTTTTTTTTCAATTTCATTAATTATTCTATATACTTTTAGTAAAATTTGTTTTATACAATACAAATATGTATAAAATACAATACTACAAAATATTATCATAGAAATAAATACATGTGCGCTACAAACTTAGTACTAGAGTTGTAAAATTCTCGGTAATAATCTTTTGGAGAATATTCTCCTAGACAATATTTCTATAATTAATAAGCACTTTAAAAA
Source organism: Octonoba sinensis (assembly GCA_038502835.1). Lineage (NCBI taxonomy): Eukaryota > Metazoa > Arthropoda > Arachnida > Araneae > Uloboridae > Octonoba > Octonoba sinensis. Next base: position 76,117,938 of record CM076605.1, read on the forward strand.
TTTTACATATGAATTGATATTCTAAAATAAAAAAAAATTATTAAGCATAAATATAAACAATTAATAACCTTGTTCACATTATTTAAAAATCATTAATAAATTTCATTTGAGATTTTTCTGCAAGACAGAATAGCGGAAAATTGACAATTGTGGCCCATAACATTAAGCTTTTAAAACCAGGAAGTCAAAGCAGCATGGCCGAGTTTCAAAGAAATATATGTGATACAGAGTCAACTATATAAAATTTTGTTTCAAAGAATTTTAAAAAGCTTTGATTTTGATAAAAATTTTGTCAGCTTTTTTTTAACGAAGTTTGAATTTCTTTCATATTGTTTGTTTGTTTGTTTTTTTGTAAAATAAAGCTTACATTAAAAGCTTTTAATCTTTATCTGTTTTAAATGTTTGTGTTTCAAAGCAAAAAAAAAAAAAAGAACCAAAAGCATTTGTTCAGTTGAAATAAAATCTGTTAGAATCACATTTCAGACTGACTGAACCGAAAGTAGTTTGCCTGGTCGAAGAAATCTTTCCCAGTGGTTGCAGCCCCCTTTCGAGATTTGGGTATTCTTTTTATCTTTTTGTATTTTTCATTGTAATTTCTAATAAGACTAATAAATTCTTGATGACTTACTACAGGCAAGAAGGCTTTCTTCCAAATTCTTTCAATGTCAAAAGAAACAATTTCGCTGATACCTTTTACTGAAAAATCTTTCTTGTTCCCCTTCCACAATATATACTTTTTTTATCAATTGAAAGTGCTTCATTAAATCAGCATGCGTGGGTAACAGTGTCTCTTTCAGTTGTACCGGAGTTCCAAGCACTTCCAAAAGTTTCACTTCTAGTCGAGGTTATGCTTAATTAAAAATCGAATTGTCCAATATAAATCACGATTAGTAAAACTTATTGCTTCACACTGCAGATTTGAAACAAATGGTTGAAACAAAGACAAGCATCAAACAAATCATTCCACGCAATAAATGTCACGTGCCGGCTTAGGTCGTGATAAAAGTTATCAGAATAGAATACGTGCTGCCATCTAGTAAAGAGTTTAGGAGTATAAATTTACTATTTATGGACAAAATGCAATTTCTAGCACTGACATTTGACAATAAGGTTTTTATTAATGAAAACTTGATTAATTAATATTAATTTTACAAGTAATAAGGCATTAAAAAAAGGCAATACAAATGTTCACTGGAGGTGTGAAACCTCAAGATGGCAACATTTTGATCTGAAATTTGAAGAAAATTTGTTTCAAGCAGTTTCACACAACTCAAGCAATGTGAATTTCGGGAAAAAGTTTTTTCGCTCCACTCTACTGCACATCCGAGTTTGAGGCCTTCCGAAGTACTTTCATTTTGTCTTAAAGTATGTAGTATAATGATACTCTAGCGCCTGACGCATTCTTTGCGTACTTTCATTCATTTAACTTGTTTATATAGATATATATGACCGCTATTTCACCTTTTAATCGAGAAAATAAGAGTAAGTGGACGAAAGCTTACCAGATACAAATGTTTGTATCAGTTCTCCTCCCAGTTCATCTGTAAAATCCTCCAGATAATTTCCAAGAGATGGGCTGTACTTGGACTTAACATATAATACTATCCGTATCGAAGTACAGTACGTCTTCATCCTATTTTTCGTACTCTGAGTAGAGTTCCAGAGGGCATAGCTCGTAGTAAATGCAGCAACAAATATATTTGTGTTGGTATCCTGGTTCAAGGAATCTTAACGAAAATTACACTGAAGTGCAGCAATCTCAGAGATGGGTAAACATACATATCCCTAACCTATAGGAAGACAAAAAAAAAATATCCATAATTGATCGAAAAAAATTACCCATAATTGATCGAAAAAAATTATAATCGCAGTTTCCCAAAGGGTTACATTTACTTACTTTTGGTTTCATCCGTCAGTAGCTTGTTGAAACTCTTAAGGTTCTCTAGATATGTTATGTGGTTTTTTGTGAATTCATACCCCATCTCAAAATGAAAATTAAGTTTACATAAATATACGTTTTATTATATACCAAAATATGTTGAAAAGCTGATTGTTCAGTAACTTGCATTCTCCAGAAACTGTTGAAGCCAATTTAGCGTTGCTTCTTCTTCCGGTATTTCCTCAATTTTCGTCGAATTCAGAAATACGTTTTCCTTATTATTGTACTCTTAAATATACTTTTGTCGCTTCTAGGCAGAAGAGTACGAGCTGGGCCAGCCTGACGCTTCCTCTTTGATTTTAAGAAACAAGTCAATGTAGCTCCTGAAGAGATGAGTCGATGCTGAGGAAAAGTGATACACTTCGTACAGATGATACACTTCGTACAGATTCGTGCCGATGATTGCTCGTTCCTTATCAGAGTGCGAGCAGGTATTTTGCTGCAAGTTGTCTGCACATGTCTGGCATAGGTGGAACATCAGTTTTCCATTGCTTCTGTATGGAAGAACAGGATGGAAAAAGACCCTTTGGAGGAAGGGCTTTGCACTTCCCGATTCCAAAGTAATTTTTAACACTGCTGCAGTTTTGTTATAATTTCAGGAGGTCCAACTGGGTAACTTAAAAATAAAGCAGTCGTATTTATTATTCTAGTTTTTTTACTTATTTCCTATTAATAGATAATGCGAATATTTCGCACATACTTAAGTGCATTACTAATTGATTCACGGTTACAGACTAGTAAAGTCTACATATTTAGCACTCCCTTCATAGGTTAATTGAATTGCATTCGTAAACCCTCCATAAAAGGCGTCTCTCATTTAGTCTTCCAACGCAGTCTGAAGAACAGGTGACTTGTTCCCAAAGTTGGATTTTCTTTCTTCAAAACTTCGAACTTCGCACATTTCCACAACCTTGTACCCTCCTCGTTCAATTCGCTGTTTAATTACTGTGGTCTTTTAGTCTGGCGAATCCATAGCTGTGCCAAAGAGTGGGGTTTTCGTGTCAGGGTTAAAGTATTTGGGAAATATCACTTTGTCATTTCTTCTAATCCGAAGGTTTTCGGCAGCTGACTCAGAGCCATTAGATGGAAGTTGAAAAAGTATTATAGAAATTTTCAAGGATTTTAACTGTATTGACATTAATTTCGAACCATTAGGAATGATAGTTAGAGTGATTCCTCGCTCCAACATCCGACGGAAAACAAACTGACCATCGAAGCTCTTCCAAATATTTATGTTGAAGTATGATGTCGCTGCTCAAGGGAAGTTGTTTTGGTTTGTTTATTCTTGCAGTCTATTTCGAGTGTACATATACATTAGGGTGTCCCTTATATGGATGAAAATTTTTTTTTTTTTATTTTCGAAACGCATACCCCCAATTTCTTTTTAAACTATCCAGACTTACTCAAATACAAAATTTTATCTTCCTACATCAACATTAACCCGTGCCGACTGAGCTTTGAAGATTTGAAAAATTCTGTTTCTCACCCTTTCCGTTACGTAACTAAATCAATTGAAATATTTAATAAATATCGTTACACCTTAAACAAATATTACAAATTAAATGTTTTTTTGATGTTTTTGGGATATTTGTTCGGGAGCACCTAGAACCCAAACACTGATTTTTAAAAAAAATTACAAAAACCTTCCCGGGGATATGCCTAATAGTTTCCCAAATTTTCACCGCTGTTGGATGTAAATGTATGGTTTTTAAATCTATCGAGTACAGACAGACAGACACATATTCATTTTTATGTATACAGATTTATTAAAAGAAGATACAATCACTGATTAGCAGGATATTTCCTTTTGAGGGTTTCTTTTTTACAGTCTGGGTACAGATTTTTATGCTCTTGCACACAGCGTAGCAAAAATTGCTTTTGTTCTTCATTAGCAGTGATCAAACCATGAAAATCTTGCATAAGTTTTACAGCTCTTTCAGCTGTATCATTAACTGCTCTCAAAGAAAGAACTTTTCTTTTCGCTTCTAAATAGGCAACATCATCGGCCCACGTAGCGACGGGTTGCTGGAGGAAGTTATTATCGATTTTCAATCGAGAAAATAAATTTGTGCTCTTCAAAGACACAAAATCACTTAATGATTTAGCTGTAACAATGGATGAGGCAGTATAATTTAGTTTAGAAAAAACGGAATAACAGTACAATGAATGAATATTAAATTAAATATTGAATTTAAACTTACCATACAAATAATCAGACATGTCTTCTTCTGATGGAATGTATCTCTTCCCAGAATCATAAAAACTCTCTCTTTGTAAGTTCACTACAATGTTTTCCTTGGTTTGTTCACTAACTTCATCATTCAAGAGCGACAAAACGGTTACTTCTTCTGACAAGTACCAAAGGTGTTGACTAAACTTGCTCAGGGCTGCTTTGGAGATGAATTTGTCAACAGTTTCATATTCTTTAAGCTTTTTTAAAAAGCACAAATCTTGATTTGGTGCCTTTACCAGCACACTACATCCAAGCCATGGTTTCACATATACAACCGCAATGAATAAACAAACGTCTTGAAGAGCTCGTTTATCCTTGGCGCTGATTTTTAACTGGGATTGCAACAAACAAATTTTTAAAGAGTAAATAGCTCTAGCCATCCATCTTGCTTGATGCATCGCTCCAGGAGGTCTGATTTTAATTTTTTTCTCTTTATCTCCTCCTAAGAAAGTAATAGATAGCTCAACCAGTTCTCGATAATCGTCACGTACGATGGTTTTTTGCAGCTCTTGATTATAAAATGTCAACAATTCTTCAATTGTTACATCACTAAAATGTTGTTTGACAATATCGGTGCATGTTTCAATAGCAGCAGGATTAATATTTTTCCAGTTGTTCCTAAACTTTTTGAACATTGGGATATCAGGGCTAGTTGTGACTTGCTGGATTTTTGTTTCAAACACACATTTTAAAACCAGTTCATAAACGTGATGGCGGCAAGCAAAGAGTAGTAATTCCCTGTCCAATTTTTGTTCCAAAAGAATGCAAGCTCCTTTCACTCGCCCTGTATTAGACGCAGTTGTGTCACAGCACATTATTTGTACTTTGTCATCCAGGTTCCAGTCATAAAGTGCGTTTAACACAGCTTCAGCTTGATTCTGGCCGGAAGAGCTCTCTAATTTGGGCACAGCTAGAAGTTGTTCCTTTCCTCCAAATGAAATTAGAATAGGCAGGCGTTCTTCTTTAAAACTTCTCACGTCCAGTCCAGGTAATAATTTTCCATCCCAATGAATAGTCACCATTTCGGGCATATTATTATGGAAATCTGATTTTATAGATTCCGCTCTATCTTTTCTAGTCTTAGTACGAATGCGTTGAATGGAAGATTTGTTTATCGGGAAATCTTCACAGCTAAGATCTAGCGCTTCTACTACAGCCTGGAGTATATAGACAGAATCCCTTATGCTTAATTGGCATCTATCTAAAGCTGCAACTAACTTAGGCGAGATAAAGTCTCTCCTTCCTCTTTTCGTAATAGTTGCAGAACATACCGTTTGAGAAGTGGATGGTATGGGTTCCTCAAGGCTTTCATCAGAGCTGGTAGATTCATCGTGATGTCCTTGCCCTTGTAAAACATCTTGTGTAGCAAGAAATGAGGATACACTTTCAAAACACATTTGCTCATGCCTTTTTTTCTCTTCTTTTAATTTTTTCTGTCTTGCCCTTTCTTCTTTTTCCGTTAACTTTTTGTCTACACCCGCTAAACATCCGGGACGCCCTGGTTCTCTTTGTTTTTGTAAAAATATTTTATCTTCTTCTATTTTTATGCGCTCTAAAGCATCAGCGTGTGCAATATCAAATAAATTATCTAAACTACTTTTAAATTCCTCCTCACGCTGCTTGTAAACATCTTCAATTTTTTTTGAATTTTTTTGCAACATCCTCCAAGCATTATAAAGATTTACAAGTTTCTTTACGCAGTTAGGTGTAGCTCTCGTAGGGATTCTAGCCTTTTCCCAAAATATAACGCATTCTCGAATGGCAAGATTTGCGCTTTCACTAACCGTCAATTTAACTTCGCGAATGTTAAAAAAAAGTACAGCTAGAACTTGGCGGTTAGACGGCAACTTTGCGCCTGTTATTTGAAAATTTACATCACCAACTAAGAAAATATTTTTTTCATTACTTCTTAACTCCACAGTCATTTTTTAAGTGTAACACATACGTATTAACCACAGCAGTAACTAAGAACAAATGACAAACAGCGAGTAGACGGCCGCTGCGAGTACAAAGCGAAACGCAACTGTCGCCTATTTTCTTGGCGCCAACTGGCAATGAATTCTTCGTCTGAGGTTTTTCTCCTGGCGGTAGCACAGTACGAACATGTATGAACATGATTCGATGCAACTCGGCACGGGTTATTGACGTCCAATGAAGGTAAAAATTTATTTCTGAGTGTTTTAGAAGCAAATGAACAAAACTAAGACCTATGCGTTATAAAATGAATACTTTGAAATATAAGGGACACCCTAATATACATACATGTATACTAGTAGAAAATTAGGGCACTATTGATGGTGATAAATTATTCAATGTGGTACAAATGAAAACAACATGGTTCACATATTTTTAAATAGTAATTGGATTTGGCAATTTAAAATTTCAAAACGTTTCAACATTTTGATTGCTTTTTCAACGTGGATTCGTGCGTTGGAGTTGCGTCTCGACGTCATTACTTCAACCAATGGAAGTTGCTTACGTTTGCGAAGCCAACCAGGAAGTACTAATTTCTCCCCTTTATTGGCAAACACATCTTCCAGGTTAAACCCTCTGTCGGCCAAGAAAACATCCCCAGACTGCAACAAATTCAAAAAACCAATTTGTAAAGTAATTTTTTTATCAGAAGCTCTGCCCCCCTCCCCCAAATAGTTGAAATAAATTGTATCAAGCCATTAGGAGAGATAGAAACTAAGACCTTAATAGTGTGGTGATGTTTATGATGGGACTATGTCTGTGATCTAGCAGACTGATTCCCAGGTCTTTGGTTGAAATTTTCAGTGCAGTCAATTATTGCTGCAGTGTTTTTAAACATGGAGTTTTTAAAACAACCTGGTAAGTTTTTTTCCCCCAATGTTTGGGCTTATAACTGAAACACTCAATTTTGTTGCAAGGTTTGGATACCAGAAGTCAAATATTCTGCAAGGTTTGGATACCAGAAGTCAAATATTCGGCCAATAGTTCTTGCCACTTGAAATCTGATGGCCAAATCTTACAAGGCAATTCACCTTTAATTTTATTAGTGCTATCAACAGCTGACTTTCATTTGAAAGAGTTGATTTTTTGTTAAATTTACATTTATCTTTCATAATATCAAGCAAATATTAGCAGTATCGATATCTAAAGCAGTGTAAAATAACAATTTAGTTTTGTCATCAATAATTTCCCTTGTAATTGGAATATGCTTTTCTTTCAAATCGTCTTTTCCCTCAACCACGTCAGTTTTAAATTGTTTCGTTTTAACTAAGTGATTGTTATGTACTGATTTTTACAGCTTTAATTATTCTTTCAATGCCTCATTTTCTGCCTTAATGAAGCACTTGATGGAGCTTGTAAAAAGAGTGAAAAAATGCAAAATAAAAGTTAAACAGCACACGTAATATCAAGAATTTTATTATAGCAAAATATTAAACAAGGGTAGAGAATTCTGTCTTCCTTGTTGACTGGGAACAATTCTGTCTCCCTTTCCTAAAATTTTGATTCTTGTGAAAAGCTTGCATAGAGCTTGTTCCTCTTTTGGGAACTGTTTAATGAAATCAGACTCCTCACCTGTTTTTATTACGATCTTAAACTCCTTTAATTTAAGAAAGAATTTAATATCAAGAGTTGTGGTCTGTTCCAAATATTTATGTTGCAGTATGATGTCGCTGCTCAGGGGAAGTTGTTTTGGTTTATTTATTCTTGCAGTCTATTTCGAGTGTACATATATATACATACGTGTATACTAGTAGAAAATTAGGGCACTATTGATGGTGATAAATTATTCAATGTGGTACAAATGAAAACAACATGGTTCACATATTTTAAAATAGTAATTGGATTTGGCAGTTTAAAATTTCAAAACGTTTCAACGTTTTGATTGCTTTTTCAACGTGGATTCGTGCGTTGGAGTTGCGTCTCGACGTCATTACTTCAACCAATGGAAGTTGCTTACGTTTGCGAAGCCAACCAGGAAGTACTAATTTCTCCACTTTATTGGCAAACACGTCTTGCAGGTTAATCCCTCTGTCGGCCAAGACGACATCCCCAGAGTGCAACAAATTCAAAAAACCAATTTGTAAAGTAATTTTTTTATCAGAAGCTCTGCCAACCCCCCCCCCCCCTAAATAGTTGAAATAAATTATATCAAGCCATTAGGAGCGGTAGAAACTAAGACCTTAATAGTGTGGTGATGTTTATAATGGAACTATGTCTGTGATCTAGCAGACTGATTCCCAGGTCTTTGGTTGAAAATTTCAGTGCAGTCAGTTATTGCTACAGTGTTTTTAAACAGAGTTTTTAAAACAACTTGGTAAGTTTTTTCCCCCCAATGTTTGGGCTTATAACTAAAACACTCAATTTTGTTGCAAGGTTTGGATACCAGAAGTCAAATATTCGGCCAATAGTTCTTGCCACTTGAAATCTGATGGCCAAATCTTACAAGGCAATTCACCTTTAATTTTATTAGTGCTATAAACAGCTGACTTTCATATGAAACAGTTGATATTTTGTTAAATTTACATTTATCTTTCATATCAAGCAAATATTAACAGTATCGATATCTAAACCAGTGTAAAATAACAATTTAGTTTTGTCATCAACAATTTCCCTTGTAATTGGAATATGCTTTCCTTTCAAATCGTCTCTTTCCTCAACAACTTCAGTTTTAAATTGTTTCGTTTCAACTAAGTGAGTGTTATGTACTGATTTTTACAGCTTGAATTCTTCTTTCAATGCCTCATTTTCGTTCCTCAATTTTTCATTTTCTGCCTCAATGAAGCAATTCATGAAGCTTGTGAAAAAAGTGATAAAATGCAAAATAAAAATTAAACAGCACATGTAATATCAAGAATTTTACTGTAGCGAAATATTAAACAAGGGTAGAGAATTCTGTCTTCCTTGTTGACTGGGAACAATTCTGTCTCCCTTTCCTAAAATTTCGATTCTTGTGAAAAGCTTGCAGAAAGCTTGTTCCTTTTTTGGGAGGTCTTTAATAAAATCAGACTCCTCACCTGCTTTTATTACGATCTTAAACTCCTTTAATTTAAGAAAGAATTTAATATCAAGAGTTGTTAGGTTGTGCTTTTAAGTCTGTTTCAAATATTTATGTAACAGTATGTTATCGTTGCTCAGAGGAAGTTGTCTTGGTTTGTTTTTTCTTGCAGTCTTCTAGTCGCGCAGGACTTGAGCGCCTACTTAATAAAAAATGAATGTAATTTTAGCAACCTCTCAATTTCGTCTGTCTTGTTTTTAATATTTTTCTTCAATGCTTCCGTTAAAATTATGTTCGCAATTGATTTTATGTTTATGATTCTGGCAATTTCATTGCTCTGATTATGCCTTTCGCAAACCATTATATTTCGATCTTGCGACAAGACTAACTTTCCTTGACAATTTCCTGCAATTCTTCGGAAGCAAAACCACGTACTTTTACCTTCTTGTGTGCGCGTTTGAAAATTGTACAGAAAATTTTGATACATCGCGATCTCTTTGCCACGTATGGACGTAGTAAACTCTACTTGCGCCATTTTCCAACAATCGATGCTCGAAATAAAAGTAGAAGTCGGTGATTTGTGCAAAGAAGTTACCCAGGTGCTGCTTTAAAAAAAACAACAACCCTGGGTGAAAAGCCCTATTATAATAGAGTCCCTAGAATTAAGTCGCCAACCCGCCAAGTTTTCCTCTTTTTCAACCATGTTGGTCAGGGTGACTAACAATTGAACACTTGAGTTTCAATTTCACCACATTGCCACAATGAACGTCTTCCCTCCTTAATCAACCTTGGGAGACTTCCTCCTCCGTTTCGTGAGAGATCGGACGCTACGAATAAATGCATCATCTGCGTTTTGTTTTCTGCATGTGATTGCCCGCATATTGTTCATCAAAACTAAATTTAATTGTTTTGATGCATTCAACGCCTAATGCACATCAATCTGCCACATAGTATTCGTACAAACTGCTATAAATTCATTGGGCCAGTTCGATAATTCAGATCTGACTCATCGTAAAAAGGGCCGTTCTACACATGTACTGGCACTAGTCAGAGGTTATATCTGGCGCTCGGGTCTATAACATCTGCCAAAACTTTTAAGTTCATGAAAATTCTAGCATACATCAAGCAAACTAAATCAAGTTAATAAAAAGGAAAATCGAAGAATTAGTAGATACGAGGTATTGCTAGGGCGATCGTGATATTTTATAGGTGTTTAGATAATGGACTACATGATGAAAGAAGATGCGTATACTTCATGCCCTTCATTTCTTTTACTCTTTCCAGTCTGATGTTTTAAATTTTTGTTCATTCTTCAAAGAATAAGCAGCAAGTTCGTCAATAGTTTCAACAATCTTTTTTTCCTAAAAGGAAAAAATCGTAAGAACTTTAAAATGAAAGTGAAGACATACAATTTTAAAATAAAACTATTCTGTTCAGTAGTGTAGTTTTATTAAAAAAAAGTTGGGGCCCTCTTTCACATTTGAATTCGTTATTTAAATCAAAGGGGGGGGGGGGGAATGCTTATGTTAAAAAAATTTTAAAAGTGGGGGATTAATTTAGTTAAAATAAACACACACCTCCGATTTGGAGCACATTGGCAGGATATTCCATGCCATTGCACATTATCGCTACGTTCTTCTTGACATCCCAAGAGTCTATATCTTTACTTATTTTTTTTGCAATGTCTTTAACGGACATGATACAGCATTTGTTTTCTTCAAAGAAGTGCACAAGCCCGAACATATATCTTCCGGGGGGGGGGGGGGGATTTTAAGAAATTAGAAGGGGCCATCCCCTCTCGAATAATTTTTTAAACTACGTACTCAGAATTAAGATTTTAGTATTTTGAAACTTCATTTTGTAACGTTTCCTCAATGTTTGCCTTGCACACCTCCCCGGAGAAATTCCTATGTATGCCATCTGGTATTATAATAACAATAAGAACTGAATGTTTTTTCTTCAGTTCTTGAATATTTTTTCATTGCATCCGTCCTGAAAAGTTGAAAAATAGGAAACCCGAACCCATTACATTGAATACCTTTTATTAAAGATGGTGTAAACACAAACATCACGTAAATATGATCAAACTGACAAAATGTTTGTTGCAATGACTTCCTAAAATGAAATTAATCATGGGTTATCTTTGACAGAATGAAGCCCTTATACGAAAATATTTGGGAGGTATCTCTTTTATTATTTCACATCAAATAAATACTATCAGGGAATTTCAATTACGAAACTTCTGAACTGGTGTAGAAGATTGTTTAAGGGGCAAAAAAGCCAAACAGTATGTATTAGAACTTATTTATATGAAAGAAAAGCTTTTTTTTCATCTTGGGGTTTGCATTTGTTTTTCATTCTTTCAATTATTTTATGCTAAAATGTTTTTCAAAACTTCTTGTAGTCCTATTTTGAGTACCAATATTATAGGGTTTTTTTTTTGGAAATTCTTACTATACACACACAACATAAATTTATATCCGGGATATTTCGCTCTGGAGACCAAGACCGCTATCCCCCCCCCCCCTCTTTCTTTACACAGCTATAAGAAAAGTTCAAAGTTTATAAAATATAAAGGAAAGCATGAATATCTGTATGTATTGTAAGGCATTTGTTTTTGTGCAAAGTATCTTTGAAACTTAAACAGTGCTATCTAATTACATAGATATAAACAGAAAGGGACCAAATATTTCTTGCAACTGGATACATCACTACTTAGAGGAAATTTTTCAACAAGGAAAAAGCTATACTTTCCAATGGACACCTGCACATGTCGGCATTGAAGAAAATGAAGAGGCAGATAGGCTGGCGAAAGAGGCGTGAGACACATCAAACAGGAACATTGATTATGTATATCAATGCAAACAGGATTACTACCAAACCTATTTTCAGACTTAGAACCCAACACTTCTGTGGAATGACTATTAATAGAGACGGCACCAGAACTTACAAATCATGAAAGAACTGCCCGGAGGAGGAACTTACCCCAGAACACATTTTTAACTGCCCGGTTATCATAAGAAGCTTACAGGCCGTATACGAATTTCCCTTTCATCTCAATGATAAAATTGTGGACATCGCCAAGGCCGTGATTTTAGACTTCAAATGGACACGACACCAACCAACCGACTAGATAGACTAGAAAAGGTACCGAGCTATTAGAATAAAAGCACTAAAATAAAAAAGAAAACCTTTCGAAAGAAATGTATTTATTGTTAGTTTAAAACTGAGCGAGTCAGAAACATGGGTTTTAGTCAAAAATATTACTCGAATGATTTTTAAAATTATCAAATAGTTGTGCAAAAAATAGTAATAAAGGAGCCTAATATGACGTTTTTTTCTCTCTGCATATAGATCAATCACTTGATCTAAAAACAGCTCAACGGGAATTTCAGGCCCCTCAATGCTTATGGTCATGCAGTGAATTAGTGTTTCAGGTAGCATTCTTTTTCGCAATTTATTCATGATCTTATTCATTGTGCTGAAAGATCGTTCCACTGATGCTGTTGTTACAGGTATGACCAGTAACACCTCCCGCAGCTTACGTAATTGCGAATATTGTACAGAGGCTTCTAAATTTTTTACTATTGGACTAGCGTTCGCTTCCAGGACGCTAGTCCAATTCCCGCTGGAGGACTCGCCGCTCTCTAGTATTGTCCGCATGAAAAAGCCAAACGATTTAAAATCGGCGAGTTCAGCTCGATAATTGAGCATCGGCCAGTTTTCACAAAACGGTCTGATCTCAACGTTTTGCAACTTCAGTTAATTTGAGAGTTTTCGTAACTTACTATAGAATTTCATTCTTTAAAAGATTTATCTCTGAATCTCTTTTCAATTTCTTCTACCACTGTTTCACAATACTCATTTATTCCTTTGAAAGTCCTGTCCGTGATTTCATCGTTAATTAGCTGAGATCCTGCTCCGCGATTTTGAGTTATTTCATGTCCTACATTCTTCTGCAAAACACTTGCTTCATCAGCACACTGCTTCGCAATTTCCAACAAATGTAATTTTGTTGTAGCAATTAACGGGATTACTTTATTGGTCCTATTATTACTATTTGGTCAAATGCAAGTTCTATTGCAATGTATTGCTGAGGTTTGAAATTGCACTGAGCAGCTCATTCATTACATAGCAAGTAATGAAAAAACTTTTTGGTTTCCAATTTCGAGCAGAATTCCTCCAGCTACTGATGCAAGATCGGCCCCTTCTTTGTGGATGTGCTCACATGCCAACAATATCGACTTAAACCTTTAAAGTACAGCATTGACTATTCTGTAATGAGATAGCCATCTTACTCCAATGCATTCTGGGATTTTCAGAACCGGGTGGTTAATTATTTCCTGAATTTCGTGTAAAATGTTTTTTTTTTTGGGATCTAAATTATGTGCAGGTTATATTGGGCACAATAATTAATGCAGATTTTTCTTTGCTTTTTCGTTTCTGTCTTCTATCGCTATGATGAAGGAAGGAGGATCTCTTATTTCCATTGACCTTGTATATCTAAGATCAACTAACCTTGACAATAGGCACTGTAAAAAAATTTAATTTTTTCTTTCATCTCTTTTTCCCAGAGTTGGGCGTCCCTTAGTATTTTTTCATATTTTAGTCCTTTTGGGGTCCACATTACAAATATACAGTAATTTCGCCCGGTTACGTGCAGTTGACCTTGAACTTGGAAAAAATATTTGTGCCTTCTGTTTATTGCTCCTATTTCTTTCTCTTGTAAGTTCCCAGAAAGTAAATTGTCCTGCTATTACAGCCTCACAAGTGCTTAGTGCTCACAAGAAGTGGGACATTTCACTTTAACGATCCCATCCTGCTCAATGAGAACGTCCGGAGTGGCACCAAGATAGGAAGCATTTTTGTCAATGAATAAACCACGGTCTGAGATTTCTAATTTCATTATACTTCGGATTCTTTCAGGGCAAGGTTTTCGCGTTTGCTCTTCCAAACCACGTGGAGTTGTTTTCAAAATTTGTATATAGTATGGCTTTTACGAGATCTTTGCAGCTTGTGTGCGGCAGTTTGCAGCAGATAGCTGCAAAATGTGATGCTGTTATGCGTTTTCGTCTCTCATGAAGCCATAGGGAAGAGTCCCTTTGTGTAACTATTTAAGTTGAATTCTTCCAACTTCATTTAGTTGGAGGCTATCTAAGATTCTTTCTTTTTTTTTTTCGTTGAAAACTTTAGGTGGTAGATCAGGCTTCTCAGCTCGTTCGCCGTAGCTCTTAGCACTCTCAGTTGCGTTGCTGAACAAAACTCTCTTCGGTTTGTGTTTTCTGCCTTTCCTACTTTCCAATACTGAAGATCTAACGGAATTTCCTTTCTTCTGTACTTCCTGTACGAAACCGCCAAGACTTCTGTTATTTATGTTTCGTAAAATTTGACTGTGAGGGTTCTTGGGCTAGTTGTCGAGAGCAGACACATTGCATCTTGCCCTGTAAGAAAATTTTAAGCAAAAATTAATTCTTTTGCCTCATAAAAGTTTTGCAGTAACCGCATTATTTGTGGCATCCATTAGGAGACTTCGGGAATGATCTGCAATTGAACTAATAATAGCCATAAATTGATAAAATATCTCTGATTTTCCAAGCTCTACCATGTGGTTTTTGTCTTTTTTTGCGATCACTAAATTATGATGTGCATTTGTGGTGCTGCCCGAATACGTGGAACGGTGCGTTTAAAATGTCAAACCTCAATGTCTTTATTTTTATCATCAAAATTATTTTCTTGTTTTCTAAATCTATTGGATGGTTTTTATGATGCTGGTTTTAAGATTGAGTACATTGGAGCCTGTGAGTTCTCTTAAATTCATGCTTTTTAATTTGCTTTTGCCAGCTAAATGTCTTAATTTAGTGCATATGTTTCGCATCAAATGATTTTCGCATTCTATTTTCAGGACAGTTAAATTTTGATAAGGGAATTTTTCGAGACAGTATCAGATTCAGTGGCGGAAAAACTTCTTCCCATCGCAACTTCCCCCTGTCGCAACACTGTCGTCTAATCCCCAGGAAAACTTTGGGTCATAAACAAGAGATATATGTTCACTAACTTATTTTCAAGTTTTACTATGAAGAATAGGAAAAACCACATGCCGACTTTGAAATGGCAACAAGAAGTACTTTAATACAATAGAAGAAATGGGAGAAATTTCATACGATTATGAAATATTATCTACTATAAAATTATCCAACTTTGAACTATCACAAGGTTTGCTGTCCAAATCACTCCTGCAGGAAAATTGCTTAACACTAACAGTTATTTGATTTAAAGAAGGGGATAATGTTATGTTGTACGCCAATATTTTTTGTCCAGAAGAAGTATGTACCTACGAAATGGGTTTTGTTAAATGCCTAAACACATAACATGTGTGCTATCGCAGCTTCCTATAAACAGTATGGTGTAAAATATGTACCTGCAGTATGATAGCATTTCATCTTGGAAAATTAAGGCGTCATCTTTAGGTGCTTCATACCATGTTATGAATTCCCTCCTAGCCGATGGGCTCATTATATCAGGTCCATAATGCTTTGAATCTGGAAATGTTCCTTGGTAGGTCTGGTTGCTTCTGGTGTTGAAGTAGTGCGGAGAGCATCCCTTTCGCAGTTCATCCAAGCCAAAGTATCCCGGAATTTTCGACAGCGCCATCGCAAAAAATTCAAGGAATCAATCGCCCGTATTTTTAGTCCGGATAGCATGATTGACATAATCATTAACTCAATTGGAGTTATCGTCTCAGGTGCATTGCCTTGTTCCAACAACCATAACGTAATGAACTCGTCGTCGAACCTATGATAAAGAGAGAAAAAAAAATCATAAGCAACAAAGTATAACATTTATCGCTTTCAAGAGGGAAACAGGGGAAAATACTAACCCTCTCATTGTGTGCAATTGCTGTATAAACATTGTGCCGAGGTGAAAAGAGCCATGAGCAGAAGTAATAGCAAGCCGTGTAACCCTTAAACACGCTCTCCCACCATTGTAATACTGTGCTAAGGCAAAATTCACGAGATGCTCTCCGGTAGACAGGCCGGGGTTCTCGAAATCGAAAAAAAAGAAAAAAAAAAATAGTTTTTCGTTTTTCCTTTTAGGATCCACTTTCCGTAGTTACATCGTTGCGTTGTTACATCGGTGTTCCGAAGTAACAACGAATTGATCGCAAGATTCACATTTCGTGGTTCCACAGTGATGCAACTCTCGCGGCCACTTCTGCCTCTGAATGACGTTGTAACAGTGTTCACACCGATACACCTAAAACAAAACAAAAATTGAAATTCGGAGACAAAAAAAAAAAAAAAATCGTAATAAAACGGAGGACAAAGTATTGCGCGAAAACATACTCTGTCACCCATCGATTTCTGCTGCAAGCCATCGCTATTAATCAAATTATTTGGACTGCAGCATAAAAATGGATGTTGAGGATCTATGAAAAGGCCGCACTGTGCTACGGTAAGTCCAGTTTCTCTGGATTGTGGTAGGGCGGTAAATTCATTCGCCAATCCGTATTTCATTGCTTTCGTTTGTATTGGCGAACTGTATATAATTCATTTGACAAAATTTGCGCTCTTTGTTGTAATGCGTCTGTGTACTACGTCCTTGAAATATGAAGAGGAAATTCTTGTTGCCCTTTCTTGCCGCCATTTATTTGACATAGATTGACCTGGGGTAAATAGTCATCATTTTTCTTTACTTTTAAAGTTTCCAAAAATATTTGAGACATTTTGGAAAAAGTTTCTCAATCCAGGTCCGGTCTTTCTACTGCGACACCGTAATTTTTGTCGCCTCCTTCAGAAATTATGCAGCCTTGGATTTTTGGAGGGAATAACTTTTTTCTTTTCAAGGATAGACTTTTTGGGACTTTCATCCGTCAAAATATTTTGTGTACTAGGCAGCCACTGCTGAGCTGGTGCTTAAAAGGACAAGACAGTGATGTTTGCCCTTCTGTTTATGCCACCTGCTCTTGAGAAATCTACCCATTTTCCAAAGCAGACTCATGGACATTTCTACCGCATTATTTGTGACATTAAAGATCAAACTGGTCGCAATGGATACCAAAATCCTGTTGAGTTCATTCAACACTGCGTCATGCATGCCCGAGCGTGCTAAGTCGTCGTAGTCGGAAGTGAACTCATTTTCTTTATCTTTTTAGTGCAAAAACTTCCACATAAATCATGCTTACCAAAAGCGTGGTAATTAAGAATTTTGTAACTCTAAAATAAGCACATATTCTGCTTCTTTCTTAGGTTCAACGTCGCCAGACACGGCATATTTTATTATTGTGCTTGCAGCAATAGTTAACTGTGCTATTTTATTTGCAGTTTTTCCATTGCTCTTCTGTATCGGCGTGCTGCATGATTTTCACACTCCATTTTGATAACGGTATTTCTGTAGGAAACTTTTCCTCTTATTTTGCACATAGTATTGGACTCCCCCATCTCCAATTATTCTTGTGCATCTAATTTTGTACTCTTCTTCAAGAAAGTTTATTCCTTCGACAACAATGTCACTCTCCGTACTTGTGGAAGGGTTGCTCCAATTTTTGTAGCATACGTGTGGTTTAGGTTAATTTTCCCACAACAGCTTTGCAAATCAAGCATAGTTTATTCCTTACGCTGATTAACGATTTTGTGTGAAGCCCTGCCATAAAGAAGTGCGCCTATTGCTTGACGATATTTTATGTTATCTAAGTCGGTTTTCTTAACTATCATCCCTAACATATCCGGTCTCCATTGGTGTGTAAGAGGGTTCTGCGTCATTTAAATTAAATTTATTTACTATTTCCATTATTTTAAAATTTTGGTTTAACGCAAAATATCCTTCTTCAGTTCTGTGAATGTTTAAGCCTCGATATTGTTTTACGGGACCTAAATAGGCCTGTAGTTGTTTAGATCACTAAGATCTTTATTTGGTTTGGGGAGAAGGACAATTGTTGATTTTAGAAAGATCGGAGGGAAAATATTGAATTTTATACAATTGTTGAAAATGGATGACAACGTTGGGGAAATTTATGTGGAGGAAACTTATTATATTGTAGTCAATGGCGTCAGGGCCAGATGCTTTTTTGGTAGAGAAGAAGTAAATGGTATCTCTTATCTCAGAGAGGGAGAATGGTGTTGTTAGGGGGGTGGTAAGATCAGAAGTTGAAGTGGCGATGGAGAAAGGAGAATTGAATTGTGTTGGAGGGGTATGAAAAATAGAGGTAATGATGTTATCTATAATTGTCTAGAGACGAAAGAAAATTATGTAATGTATTTTTTGTATGACGTGGGAGTTCAGATTTAAAGGCTATTTTATACGGAAGGCCATTCGGTGTTTTGCAGTCCACATAGAGATTTCCACGAATTTAACTTCACTCTTACTATCTCCTTCCGATGAAATGCATTTTCCTTCTTAATTTTAATGTACCTGCTCATTTCAAAACTTGGATCAGCTATGCAGAATATTCCCTTTTGCTTCTTGTGCAAACACATTTGCAGCTACAACTGTGCGAAATATTTTTCCCTTTTTAGTCCATTCTGAACATAATTCTTTGTAAAAAGAAATATGTTCAGAAGAATTTCGATAATTGTTATACTTTGTTGCTTATGATTTCTCTCTCTCTCTCTATCATAGATTCGACGACCAATTTATTACAGTACAAAGTATAAGAATTATGTTGTTTCAAAGTATAAGAATTATGTTGTTTCTTCTTAAATGAAGTAGGGCATTTGATTTCAACTACAAATTCCATCATTCATTGCATCTGCCGAGGCACCTATTACAGGATACTTCGAAGATTGAAATTCTGTACTTTCTCAAGCTGTATCCGAACAGCTTCTCCCAGTTTAGGAGCTCTCTTCGTTGCATTTGTATCCTTTATAGGATATGCACCTAAAATGGTGTCAGGAGACAAGAACTCCTTCATATGTGTTGCAACGAACAACTTCATGTATTTTTGAAGCTGTTATCCTTGCATACCTAAGCTCATTCCACAAAACATTGTTAGCTTGCCCCAGTGTTTCTTTCAGAGCATTTTCACTATTTGTCACCAACCATGTGTGAACAAAATCGTCTGCTGTTTGTCCCACGTGTCTTGTAAAAAAATCATGCATAAGATAGTGACACAGAAAAATTGTCGTTAGACTATCAGCCTTCTAATGTTTGGACAAATTCGTATCAAAACATTTTAGTTTTCTGCACTCTTCTCTTACATGGGACAAAATGTTCGTACCAGTTTGCAAATCTGAATGCAGGGACATAAGTTTTCCAATCTCTCTTGCTTTTATTAGCTTGATCTGGGTTCCAACTTGATAATTTGGACCTTTTCGAATAGCACTCAGTTGATGTGCAGGGTGGGTCTTCAATTCTACGGTGTATCCAAGTTAAAAGTGCTATTGCATGCTTATAGCCACCTAAAAATTGAATAACAATAGGTCTGATAAATTTAATTGTTAACTTTTAGTAATCATAATTTGCGTACAAAAAATTATTTTACAAAGAACCTTTTTTGTTTTGGATTTATGTAAGTAATAAAATGTATCGACAATGTTTAGATAGAGTAGTGAGTAAATTATATGGTTGTTGCTCCCCAGGGGTCGTCTACTTCCCAGGGAGACTTTGGGTCATAAACAAGAGATATATGTTCACTAACTTATTTTCAAGTTTTACTATGAAGAATAGGAAAAACCACATGCCGACTTTGGAATGGCAGCAAGAAGTACTTTAATACAATAGAAGAAATAAGAAAAATTTCATATGATTGTGAAATATTATCTACTATAAAAATATCAAATTTTGAACTATCACAAGGTTTGCTGTCCAAATCACTCCTGTAGGAAAATTGCTTAGCAATAACAGTTATTTGATTTTAAAAAGCGGAAAATGCTATATTGTACACCAATATTATTTGTCCTGAAGAAGTATGTACGTACGAAATGGGTTTTGTTAAATGCCTAAACACATATGAAATGTGTGCTATCGCAGCTTCCTATAAAGAGTATGGTGTAAAAACATTTGTAAGTTTTCTGTGTAAAATATGTAAATGCAATACGATAACATTTCATCTTGGAAAATTAAGGCGTCATTTTTATGTGCTTCATACCATGCCATGAATTCCCTCCTAGCCGATGGGCTCATTACATCAGGGCCATAATGCTTTGAATCTGGAAGTCTTCCTTGGTAATCTGGTTGCTTCTGGTGAAGCAGTGCGGAGAGTATCCCTTCCGCAGTTCATCCAAGCCAAAGTATCCCGGAAGCTTCGACAGCGCCTTTGGGAAAAAAAATCAAGGAGTCAATCGCCCGTACTTTTAGGCCGGGTAGCATGATTGACATAATTATTGACCCATGTGGAATTGTCGTCTCAGGTGCATTGTCTTGTTCCAACAACCGTAACGTAATGAATTGGTCGTCGAATCTATGATATAGAGAGAGGGAGAGAAATCATAAGCAACAAAGTACAGCGTGTCCAGAAAGGGTAGGGGGTATTTGATTATATTAAATTTTACATATGATATTGGAAAATTAATTGCCAAAGATTATGTTGTCCAAATGTTGACCCTCGGTTTGCTGGCATTCCTCTAAACGAAATCGGAAATTAGCCACCACGCGTCTACACATCTCTCCGGAAATGGCGGCCATTTCGGTGCGGATGTTGTGCTTCAGTTGCAGTAGAGTTCGTGGATTATTTGCGTACACTTTCTGCTTAAGGTATCCCCACATGAAATAATCAAGGGGTGTCAGGCCAGTTGATGGTTCCTCGACGAGAGCACTTTTTCTGGGAAAAGTTGATTGACAACCGCAAGCGATTGGTTTGAAGTGTGGCAAGTCGCCCCATCTTGTTGAAACCATGTCTCCGCATTAAAACCTTCAAACTCCTGTAACTGTGGAGCCAAAAAGTTCCGTAACATGACGCAATACCGCTCACTATTTACCGTAAGTGCTCGCCCTCGCTGGTCTTCAAAAAAATACGGCCCAATGATGCCTTCCCCAGACATGGCAGCCCACACGATAACCTTTCGACTATGTAGTGGTCGTTCATGTTTCTCTCTCGGATTTTTGTTGGTCCAGAAGCGGCAGTTTTGTTTGTTTACGTGCCCATTTAAGTGAAAATTCGCTTCATCACTAAACAGGATGTTTTCAAACGTTGGGAAGTGTTGAAGCATTTCATTTGCAAAATTCAGTCAAAGAGGATAGTCGGTAGGTTTCAGTTCCTGCACGAGCTGAATTTTGTAGGCTGTAAGATGTAAATCTTTCTTCAAAATAGCGTGCAACGACGATTTTTTAATGTTAAGGCCTTGACCTCGTTTGCGAACTGATTGAGACGGATTTTGACGCACTGAAACTCTGACTTCTTCAATCGCTTGTTGGGTTCGAACAGAGCGTGGGCGACCTGGATGCTGAATTTTCACACTCGAACCTGTATTCTCAAACATTCGAATCCATTTTCTGATGGTATCGTCCTTCGGTGCATTCCGTACATTAAATTTTGCACGATATAAACGTTGAGCTGACACTATCGAATCACCATTGCGGTAATAAGCGCGTATGCAAAAAGCACGATGGTTTCCCGGGTACGCTTCCATGGTTACTGAATCTCCAAATAATGGCGGAGCTTGCTATCCTATCCACCCCCCCACCAATAACGACGTCACTCGGACACCGCCGATACAAATACCCCCCACCCTTTCTGGACAACCAGTAGTTTTTTTCGTAAACTTCTTGCTTCCACTTTGCCGCAGTTTCTTCATATGCATCTTCTTTTCTCCATGGAGTTTCCTATAAACAATGTTTCTTGACTTTCACCTTGTCAGCCATCCATTTGTCACAACAAAGTCATTTTCTCCCAATCCGCATTTTCACATAAAATTGCACGGGAAATCGGATGTTTTTCGTTCTTGCATTTACGAACCATTTCACTAATGCAGATTCTATATCGTCACATTTCGCTTCTCGTTTTCTTTTGCGCCTAAGATACCCATTCTTCTTTATTTCCTCCAAAACTTTGTCCCTGTGCTTTAACAAGTTGAACAGCGCAGTTTGAGAAATTCTTAAGGTTCATTCTAGAACCACAGGAAATTATGTGCCGTTTTTTGAGTTATTTTATTTTTAGTTCAGTAATTCTGCATGATATGTTTCAAAGCAGTTGCTGTTGACACAAAAAGCCACGTTACATTGCATTATAACGTTGGATTTTTTCGGAATTTTTTTCAGAACAAACAATGCATCTTCCTTTTTTTCCATCTGCGGGCCAGTGTGACATAAAATCCATTGACGGAAATTTTGTACTTCTTTCAGCTGCTAAAATACTAAACTTATTCGAAAATTTGTATGCTTTTCAGGAGGATTGATTTGCTTGTGTAAGAGAAATGGCAAATTTAGAAATATCTTTTTCGTCCATTTCATCGGACCGTGATCCAAACGTATAACTGTTAGCCATTCTATCACTGAGATCTACAAAACCCATATTTTAATTGTAGCCTTTTATGATGGTTACTTTTGAATCAGCATCGTCACAGCAATAATTAGGATTGTAGAAAGTGCTGTGAGCCCAGAAGAAAAACGAACAGCAGTTTCGCCTTTTTTAATTTTTGACCTTTATCTTTTCAAGCAAGGTTTTCGCGTTTGCTCTTCCAAACCACGTGGAGTTGTTTTCAAAATTTGTTTATAGTATGGCTTTTACGAGATATATAAATTGTGCAGTAAATACCACTGAACAAAATAAAAAACTGACATTATATACAAAAACATCTTTATTTAACCCTGTCTTCCTGAAAAGAATAAAAAGTTTCCCCCAGTTTTTCACACAAATCAAGCTTTTCTGAAGCATCTAATTGACTTGAAGATTTGTGAATGAACATAAAGAAATGTTCCAACGAATCCATTTCTTTGTCAGATTCCTTCAAGTACTTTGAAATGACTTCATCTAACTGTTCCTTTCTTTTTTTTGGTGGATTGCCTAAAAATTAAAAATTTATAACTCAAATATTTGTAAGCGTAACATTAACGCATATAATATTTTACTAAGATTTAAAACTTTCAGAGTAGCAAAGATTCTAACAAAAAGAGATACTAAAAGCATCATTTCCAAAATATTTAATAGCCATCGTATAGAAAATCAAGTGCAAGATGAGATGACTTAGGTTAATATACTAATATAAACTAACACTAAACTCAGAGGCGCGACAGCCCATTCGGGGGCCATGTCCTGCTGTACCATCCCAGGTTTTGAGATCGAGGGTCTAGATGTTCCGATCAAGTGGTCGGCCTGACGTGAAACCCCTAGTTTCTAAGAATGCTCGGTTCTAAAATTTGTTGAACCCATTGAATTGATGAAAGGCTTGGGAATCGAACCTCGGACCAGTGGCAGGGCAGCACGGAAGGCTATCATTCAGCCATTGGGCCTGGTATTTATAAAAGCATACACATAATGCATATACACAAGGGGAGCCACGACAAGATGTCGTACCCTTAAAGAGGTCAGAAGGGAAAAAAGGTTGCAAATCCCTTGTCTAGGAAAGTTTTTGGTATCCCGTTACAAATATACCATTTCTTATTGATCAGATCAACATGCTTTGATTTAAATAAATCTAGCTCTCTCTATAGATATATATATATATGTGTGTGTGTGTGTATAATATATTTCTTACAGAAATACAGAATAAATTAAGAATTTTGTCTCTTTAGCTCCTACTCTTCTTCCTGAAACTTTCCTGAAACATATGTACAGGAACTATCTTAAATACTGCAATTTGATGTCAATCTTGAATATTTAATCTCATGGTGAATCAGCAGGCGTTTGTACGCTGACTCGAATTGTCGACACGTGGGATTATTGTTGAATCCGCCTCTGCTTCGTACGACACTGAAAAAGGTTTCCAAATGATTCTGACTAACTTTCTACAACAACAAATATGAAAGAGGAGAATCATGTTCTCCTACATATTCATTGTAAAGTTTCTTGCAACTGTTTATGCACACTAAAAATCCTAAAAACCTGTTTTTACAATTGTGTTAAGAACATTAGGACCATTTTCAAAAGCTGAAATGTTAGACAAATATTTTTCAGCATTATCCAAAAACCTTAGAAAACTAACTGCATATATCGGTTTCGTTGGTGCCTTAAAACCTTTGCTTAAGCAATTTCGACTGTTTAAAATATCAACAAATTGTTTATGATTAAATTAAATTCGATGTTGCCTCAGATTTCTGATAGTTAGGATATTTTCTATCCACATTTAAGTAATTTAGCTTTGGCAACACTGGCACTTAACCTTCGGGAACCATATTTTACTGTCATTTTATTAGACCATCATACCACATGCAGTTTTCGAATCTTAGTAGCAAGGTTCAACTCCTGATCAGTTTACAAGGCATGCGGGTTTTTGACGCACTACCCAATTGATTAAATTTCCATCTAGATCAACTAAAGAACCTTTGCTAGCTAAAGTATTTCTGCTTAACTTCAACATGTGGCATGGGTCTAAAAATATGTTAGCATCCTTCCCAGTTTCAGGATTAAAAAAAAACTCGATTACATTTGCCGTGGGGACAAATTGGCTCCCAATGCAATGGCCATGGAAAAGTTGGCTTCGTGCCATCAAACGTCAAGTAAACAATTATATCCCCTGTGACTTGGAAAAACTTCAGGCACTCAGCTATAATGTTTTCCCTGTCCAAAGCAATAAGTCCTTCAACGAAAAATCCAGCTGGCACTTTTCCAGTGGCCATTTAGACAGTTCACCATTAAGGCAAGAGCTTGTGAGGCAACAGGTAACTGGTCATCAATGATGTCAGTCACCATGTCAACATATCCCAGACATCTTTTTACCAATGCATTCGACATGTTTTCGAACGGATATTTCATCCATCATCAGAGCACAGAAGACTTCCTTGATTTCTTTCTTTTGCCTCTGACACTTTCATCTCTAATGCTGTAAGGGCCTCCTTCGTAAACCAGGACTACCTTTGACAGCTCCATACCATTTCCGAAGTGTAGCTGGATGGGGCAAGCAGGTGTTAAATACTTTCCTTACATAATCATAACTTTTGGGGGAATAAAAATGTAAGGTTAGAGCAAACGTCCGAAGTTCCGGGGGATATACATTTCTTACATTACACTTGGACGACCTTTTCAATATCTCTCCAGCTACTCCAGACATAGAAAGCTGTAATAAAAGGAAATGAATGTCAATTTAAATACAAAATTAATTATTTGTATTTTTGACAATTTGTATAATTTTTGTTTTTTTTTTTAGCTAAGTCGATGAAATGTGTTCATTTTGTAAAAATAGCTTACAGTTCTAAGCAGTGGCAATTGCAAATTTAATTAATACATTTAATTACATCACTTTTATTTTATTACACTGACAGCTGAATGTTTGAGGTTGAGTTTTATTGGAATTTTGATTCTACAAAATGTAGTGTTTAGAATTGACGAAAATATTGTCAAAATATCAATGTTAAATTCTGAATACTTCTTGGATATTAAAATAATATGTTTGCAAAGAAATCTGTTTCTTATAATAGGTTCACATGTGCAAGTGGCAGAATTATTACAATTTACTTCATATAAAAAATTTTTTGATGTCAAAGATGAAATTTGGTATGAAGTTTCGGTCTGCTTTTTAAAAATAAGGTGGCCTAAGTCCTCCGAATCCATCAAGTCCAGTTTCTCCATAACAAAATCAACAATCCATTTAGGCCTGTTGTGGTATCTTAAAAAATTCTGCATATTTGTAAAAATTTACGTGGTTTTGCATGGGAAAAAGTTCAGTCTAAAAATTTTTGAAGAGTGGCACCCCTGCCCAGGCGGTGTCTGTGACATTTCTACGAAGCCCACAAATGCTTGATCTGGTCTGACATGCTCCGCTTTAAGTACCCTTTTCCTGGCTTGACGAGACAGCCAATTACCTCTTGCTTCGAGTGTAGAGCTCGTCCGCTGGGTTTAACGCGCAATATACGCAATAGCATACAAAGTAGAAACATGTAATGCTTTGTTAATCTTTGTTTCACTCTTTTGCTTCCTGTCGCGGATTCATTCTTGAACATTGAGTTGTGTTCGGGAAGTGCCCGGTAGAATAATCCTGTCTCGTCTCTATTGTAAATGTCATCCGGTTGGTAATCTGTAACTACAGCGTGTCCAGAAAGGGTAGGGAGTATTTGTAAATTCAATTAAAAACAAACCACAAGTCAGAAAAAAAATATTAGTATATTAAATTTTACATATGATATTGGAAAATTAATTGCCAAAGATCATGTTGTCCAAATGTTGACCCTCGGTTTGCTGGCATTCCTCTAAACGAAATCGGAAATTAGCCACCACGCGTCTACACATCTCTCCGGAAATGGCGGCCATTTCGGTGCGGATGTTGTGCTTCAGTTGCAGTAGAGTTCGTGGATTATTTGCGTACACTTTCTGCTTAAGGTATCCCCACATGAAATAATCAAGGGGT
The DNA here is from genome assembly GCA_038502835.1 of Octonoba sinensis. Classification (NCBI taxonomy): domain Eukaryota; kingdom Metazoa; phylum Arthropoda; class Arachnida; order Araneae; family Uloboridae; genus Octonoba; species Octonoba sinensis. Next base: position 76,144,511 of record CM076605.1, read on the forward strand.
GTCAGATCGGGGCTTCTCGGAGGCCAGTTGATGGTTCCTCGACGAGTGATCACTTTTTCTGGGAAAAGCTGATTGACAACCGCAAGCGATTGGTTTGAAGTGTGGCAAGTCGCCCCATCTTGTTGAAACCATGTCTCCGCATTAAAACCTTCAAACTCCTGTAACTGTGGAGCCAAAAAGTTCCGTAACATGACGCAATACCGCTCACTATTTACCGTAAGTGCTCGCCCTCGCTGGTCTTCAAAAAAATACGGCCCAATGATGCCTTCCCCAGACATGGCAGCCCACACGATAACCTTTGGACTATGTAGTGGTCGTTCATGTTTCTCTCTCGATTTTCGTTGGACCAGAAGCGACAGTTTTGTTTGTTTACGTGCCCATTTAAGTGAAAATTCGCTTCATCACTAAACAGGATGTTTTCAAACGTTGGGAAGCGTTGAAGCATTTCATTTGCAAAATTCAGTCGAAGAGGATAGTCGGTAGGTTTCAGTTCCTGCACGAGCTGAATTTTGTAGGCTGTAAGATGTAAATCTTTCTTCAAAATAGCGTGCAACGACGATTTTTTAATGTTAAGGCCTTGACCTAGTTTGCGAACTGATTGAGACGGATTTTGACGCACTGAAACTCTCACTTCTTCAATCGCTTGTTGGGTTCGAACAGAGCGTGGGCGACCTGGATGGTGAATTTTCACACTCGAACCGGTATTCTCAAACATTCGAATCCATTTTCTGATGGTATCGTCCTTCGGTGCATTCCGTACATTAAATTTTGCACGATATAAACGTTGAGCTGACACTATCGAATCACCATTGCGATAATAAGCGCGTATGCAAAAAGCACGATGGTTTCCCGGGTACGCTTCCATGGTTACTGAATCTCCAAATAATGGCGGAGCTCGCTATCCTATCCACCCCCCACCAATCGCGACGTCACTCGGACACCGCCGATACAAATACCCCCCACCCTTTCTGGACACCCAGTAGTTTTTTTCGTAAACTTCTTGCTTCCACTTTGCCGCAGTTTCTTCATATGCATCTTCTTTTCTCCATGGAGTTTCCTATAAACAATGTTTCTTGACTTTCACCTTGTCAGCCATCCATCTGTCGCAACAAAGTCATTTTCTCCCAATCCGCATTTTCACATAAAATTGCACGGGAAATCGGAAGTTTTTCGTTCTTGCATTTACGAACCATTTCACTAATGCAGATTCTATATCGTCACATTTCGCTTCTTGTTTTCTTTTGCGCCTAAGATACCCATTCTTCTTTATTTCCTCCAAAACTTTGTCCCTGTGCTTTAACAAGTTGAACAGCGCAGTTTGAGAAATTCTTAATTTCCTGTGGTTCTAGAAAGAACCTTATGTACCGTTTTTTGAGTTATTTTATTTTTATTTCAGTAGTTCGCGATGATATGTTTCAAAGCAGTTGCTGTTGACACAAAGAGCCACATTACATTGCATTATAACGTTGGATTTTTTCGGAATTTTTTTCAGAACAAACAATGCATCTTCCCTTTTTTACATCTGCGGGCCAGTGTGACATAAAATCCATTGACGGAAATTTTGTACTTCTTTCAGCTGCTAAAATACTAAACTTATTCGAAAATTTCTACGCTTTTCAGGAGGATTGATTTGTTTGTGTAAGAGAAATGGCAAATTTAGAAATATCTTTTTCGTCCATTTCATCGGACCGTCATCCAAACGTATAACTGTTAGCGATTCTATCACTGAGATCTACAAAACCCATATTTTAATTGTAGCCTTTTATGATGGTTAGTTTTGAATCAGCATCGTCACAGCAATAATTAAGATTGTGCATATTGCTGAGCGTAAGCACCTATCTTTTATCTTTTGACAACATTAGTAAATTTTGTCAGTTTAATATACTTATTATTTCCTACAAAATTCGGTACTTTAAGATTTTAAAATTGTTTTATGCAAATAAAACAAAGATTTTTTAAAAAAATATATTTTCTTACTATACCATTTATGTATATTTCATGAAACATTTTATTTTTTACATGCACATGGGAGCATATGCTTAATCAAGTCGCTGTCAGCATAAAGTGCTTCCAAAATTTTGTTTTTTATAGTCAAGTCTTTTTGTAATAGCTGCATTTCCAGCAAATGTTTTTCTTCTTCTCTAGCATTTTTTAAATTATACAACCTGATGCGGTTCTCCGTTTCACTTGCTATTGCTTTTGCAGCCAAAGTTGAGGAATTCTGCTGGAGTTCCATTCCATGAAAACAGGTACATGGGTGGTCAATTTTAAAATTATATTTATGTGGATAATTTTGGTATGTATTAAAAGATAAAATGTCAAATTTTATGTTTTGAGTAAGAAATCAAAGTTTATCATTTCTGTATTGGCAACACAGTATTCTAAAGATGGTTGCCTTGTGCAAGCAAGTTTATTGAGTTCTCGAACGAATTTTGCATGATTGTTTTGGATAAAAGAAACCAACTGAAACTCCTGATGTCAACTTTATAGGTAAGTCTAAAAGTTAATTATTTGATTTTATTACGCTTTAAGATCTAGGAGATCTCAATAGCTATACTAGCACCCACAAAGAGCTTATTTTTCGTGTCCCGCACGTGACGAAAAATATGAATATTTTCATTTAGGTTAAAAATGGGAAGCATTTATTTTGTGTAAATGACATTTCTAAAGCATATTAATGTAGTACACATATCGTATGCTAGTTGTAGCTTTTAAAGTTACTTTACTTGTAAAAAAATCCAAAAACAAAACTGTCCCGCACGTGACGCATTACATGTAGGAAACACAACTCCAATTTCTAAATGTTGACAACAATTTTATTTCAACATAGCTTGAATTCTTTAATGGTTTTTTGTTTTAAAAATGTGTTACTCTAAAGAAATAAATTATACATTTTCTCATATTTATAATAGATTTTGCTAAATTATGTATTTAACAGAGCATGCGTTTCTAAAATTTTACATTTTCATTACAGAATGCCCTATCATTTTAGTGATCATTTTTGTTTCAGAACAGATTACTCAAATTATATACAAAGACAAATAAGAATAAGCTAGTTTAAAATATTAATAATAAAGCAACTACTATTTTTATCGATGAGTTGGATGAGTTGCTTGGAAGAGCATTATTTTTGATTTTTTTTTTTGAGTATTTGATACAACACTGTAACAACATAGCTTAAGTATTATGATATTTATTTTAGAAAGTCTATTTAGAATTAGAGCTGATTTCCCTTTTATGACTTTTTGCACAACTATTTTCCATAATATTTTAACTTTAATAAAATTTGTTTTTTTTTGAACGGAAATGAATAATGGAAGGATCTAAATCAAGGGCTGAAAGAATGAAAAAGATGAGAGAAAAAGAGGTCCACATTTCCAGAAGGAAGAAAATAAAAGGACAAATGGACTGAGTAAAGGAGGAAAGACCATATGACTAAAGCCGAAACAGAGAAACAAAAGCTCTAATACTACAAGTGGCCAGAGCACCCTGATAGAATTCACTATCTCTTTAAAGATATTTTAAGAAATATATCAGCTCCCTCTTTATCTAACAGAAATTGTTCAAAATTTTGAAAAAATATTTGAAAAAAATTTCATTTAGTCCAATTCTAATTAAAATTTTATATATTTCTTGGAATGATCAATTTGTGCATATATTCTATTTAAATAAATGTTTTGTGTTTTGAAGTGTATAACCAATACATTGCTTGGTGTTTTCATTTAATTCCCAACATTCTGAAAACATGTATTACATGAGCATTTGAAAAATGTCCCGCACGTGACAACTGTGTCCCGCACGTTACAGGATACATTATAATTTTTTTTCAACGACACATGAAGATTCATTTTATTTTAAACTAAAAACATATTTTAAAAAGATAAGTATGTGTCGGAAGCATCATTGCACCATAAGTAAAGATTAAAAAATACAATTACTTTCACTTGTTTAAAATCTTCTGCTCTATGACAAAATTTTGGTAAAACTATTGAGTTCATTTGTCCCGCACGTGACGGTGGAATGGCCCTGCACAGGTTTTTTTGTTTTCCGCCGAAAAAGTTGCAGGGAATTCCCTACCGTCGGTCCTCGGGTTTGCATATTTGGTTGGCTTGAAAGGCCTAGCGTTCTCGCTTCTTCAGTGGCTTGCAGATTTTGAACCTCGCATGTTTCTGAAGCCCCGAAACTACTTTCCTCAATTGTAGGAAGTATAACCTCCGCATTCTATAAGAAAACAATGTCAAATGAGAACCATGATAAAAACTAAAAGTTTTGAAGTCACAACACGTTTTACCTTTATATACAAGGTTTTTATTTTGTACTAAAAAAAGTTGATTGTTTTTAATTTTTTTAATAGCATTCTTATGAGGAATATATTGTAACATTCAAGTTTAACATCCACTCAAGTGATTTTAACCCTTCTGCCCTGTACTGAAGTCCTTAATAAGGATTACAGCACAATTAATAAGAAAGAAACATACGAAAGCCTAGAAGTAGTCTTCATTTGTATTGACATCCTAAAGTAATATAAAATAACAGATTTAAGCATTCAGAGAAATAAGTTAATTTTGCGACTTACTGCATCTGGATGAACTGTATCTGGATGAATATCTGTAAATTGGATGACAAAAATTTAGTTTCTCATATTTTAATGCGAAAGTATTATTTTAATTAATACTTCATATAAATAAAAATCAAATAACATTTCAACATCTCCCACTGTTACTAAGAGTTGCCAATTTTGTTTACTTATTATTAGAGCTGCAATCATTTTTAAGTTGCTATTAAAAGCAGGTACGTAATTAGGGGGGTGCAGACGGGGCACATGCCTTGGGTGCTAGGACTTTAGGGGTGTGCATTTTTATTGTGCATGTCGGGAAGGGGGAGGGCGTTAAAGCCTAGTCTTCTTCTGCTGGAGAGTGACCTGATTACATCCCTGGTTTAAAAGGGGGTATCATGGCTGCTGTACAAAGATGATCGACTGATTTAAAGAGTCGTTAATTTCATGAGAAATCGATAAGAGCAAAGTATCCAAAAGGTAATTAGCAACTCTGTGAATTTCTCGTGATGGCTCATATTTGAAAATGAAACATTGCCAAAGGCAAGAAGCCAAGCGAAGGGAAAAAAAGCAATTTTCAATTGTTGTGCTACTTCATTTGAATTTTAAAATAAATTCACAAGTATGCGAATACATTTATAGAAACTTGGCTTGTTTTACAGGTGAGCAAAGTATTAAACCATCTTTTAATGATTATTCCTTATTTGAATAGTAACAGTAGCACGTAGCACATGGGATGATATGTTCGTATGATGCATTATTGCGCTGTGGTCGATAAACTCCCAAAGCTATTGATGCAAGGATCCTCTTGTTACTACTTTTCTTTGCCAAGGCAAAGGATTAGTATCAAAATAAATTTCATATTACTGTGTGACATTTTTTGACAAAAGGGGTGAGCCAAGAAAAATATATTTAAAAGAATTGTGACATCATTAATTAACAGCTCATAATCTACCATGTCGGGAGGTGCAGTACAGCAAACTTGCAGCAGATTATGACCAAACGGTGGTACCAATAACTCGACATTTTCCCACAAGTGCATCCACATTAAAAAATAAGTGTAAAAGTATGGAGTTTTGCAAATGTAGTGCAAACCAAAACAAAATTACAGAGAGCAATGCTTATATTCTCATCCCCAAGCACAAATGGTACCAGGAAAACAGTTGGCAGTTTTTCTCATCTTTTCCACTATTTATTTATTTATTTATGCCTCATCTATCACCACCGTTCCTACCCTGACGAGAGTTTAACCGGATGTGGTGATTGAGAGGAATAGAACAGAAAAAATATAACAGAAACCAGGACCGACTAACACCCGCTGGGTATCGCAGAGCATGTGATGTTTTGTTTTCAAATTAAAAAAAAATAGAATGCTAAACTTAATTTAAAAAAAGAAACTAATAGAATTCATAAGTCTGAAATCAACTACCATTCTAAATTTTAGTTCTTGATTAGGATCAGCAGTTTCTTTTTGACAAAAATGACTGGAAAGCAGTAGCTTGAGTTGGAAGTTTCTAAAATATCAGCTTCTAGTAATTTTTTTAGTTTCTGTTAAGCAAATATTTTAGCAAATTTTGGGATAGGATAAGGTTTTGTCTGAATTGGAAAGTTATGTAAAAGTTTGAATTTAGGAGTGACTAAATCAGTAGAACCTAGAGTTACATAGTTTTGGAAAAAAATGGGATAATTACTCATGAGCAAATTAATAATTTTATTTTTGTCAACTTCATTTAAATGCTTTGTCAAAATCATTTGGAGATAATTCTTCTCTTCTCAATTGTATGATTTCTTCCAAATTCAAGTTTTTGATTTGAAGAATTTGAGATTCACATGGTTTTTTAATACAATTTTCACAAATTTCCTGAATTGATCCCAAATTTTGACCCTTTTGAATAATTAAGTCTATTTTGGATTTGTTTTCAATAATTATATACATGCAATCAACTTCTTTGGCAGAATGTATGGACTCGCTGATATTGCATATGGTTTTTGTTTCCTGGAGTAAACGAAATTAATTGAAACTGGTTTGGTTTGAGTGGAATTTTAATTTTGATGATTTCAAAAGAATTGGGTTTAATTTGAACATTGAAAGCTGATTTGACTTTAATTTGCATTGTAGTTGGATTTTTATTTTTATTTCTAGAGTTTGGCTGATTTTGTAATAGATTTGCATTTACATTGGTTTGGTTTTTACTAGAAATAGTGGTTACAAAATCTAATTGGGTTTTGTCGGAAATTATGTGCTTGTTGACAGAATCAAGGATTATTTTGTTTCTGTGGAAAACATCGTGACCATGAATGAGTTGATAATTGGCATTACAGTTGAAATTAGTGGTGAAAAATAAATTGGAAAACCATTTACCCTGAATTTTGAATTTCATGTCTATTGCAGATGAATATGGGATGTGCTCGTTGTTGATTGTTCTGATTTTCACAGAATGAGGCACATAATTTATTTTTATTTCACCCCTGATTTTATTTAAAACATTAGTTTGACAAATAGAGACATGCGCTCCACTGTCAGGAAGAGCAAAAACTTTTAAAATGCCGAAATTGGACCTCAATTATTGGTAAAGAGTGATCAGAATCAGTACATGACTTGCGTACTCTGAATTGTTGATGTTTCAAAACATTATCATTCAATTGATTGTGATCAGAAGTATCATTTTGAGTCTCAGTCAGCTGTACTTTTTTCGGCGATTCATCACACATACTAGACTTTATTGGTAATTTGTCATTGTTTTGATATTTTTAAGTTTTGACCTGTTTATTTAAGATGTTTGATTGCTTTTTACAGCCATTGATTTCAGGATTATGCCAGGGTTCAGAAATAGGCATTGAACTAGGATAAATATTCAATTTTTGTGGTGAATCGCATATCATTTTTTTCCGACTCCTCTAGCTTCGAAGCTATTCGGATTTATTTGCGTAGCAATATTATTAACTCTTAATTTTTCTTCTTTTAACTTGTTAATTTCTGCTCATAGCATTTCGATATTTTTGTTATATTCCATTTGCTGAGCCTACAATATATCAATATAATTTTAATCGCATTTCTTTTCTTTTATAGCATTTATTTCTATCTCCTTATTTGCAATATTTTCGGAGATTATTGTGGCCTCTTTAAAGCTTTTTGGAGCGAATTTATTTACCTTCACTTATACATCGGATCTTAATACCTCCAAATATTTGGTTTGGTTTTTAACTTTCCCCCTCATTGCTGCAATTCTTTATTTTCACTCTCCCTACTTATATAACGCTGCTCTACAGTGGTTTGCTAACAACAACCTAATAACTATTTTTATTATAGATTCATATTGTTATTCAAATACCTGCAAGTAGAAAAGTTCCACCACGTCACATTTTTGTGTAACAAAAATTGGAGCTTTCTGCTATTTTTTATGATTTTTTTTTGTCGCATGTGGCAACCCAACGCTTCTGGTACCCTACAATCTCGCCGTATCTTGTTATTTCTGGCATCCCATTATGTAAACCTTCCTTGTTGAATATAATTGTGGGTTTTTGTATTATAGTTCATGTTAAAAATGGCAAATTTTGAGCGCAGACATTGCAAAACTATGCCAGATAAGTTTTGTTACATTTGTTTGTGGTTTATTTAAAATCTCAAGGTGAATAAGGCTTGTTTCTTGTACTTCGGATGCCAAGTTGCTGACCAAAAGGAAATTGGGCTCCTCACGTGTGTTGGGTGAGTTGCAATGTGGTTCTTGGTCAGTGGATGAAAGGCAAAAAAGCTCTTTACCACTTGCTGTCCCAATGATGTGGCGAGGACCTTCAAATGCTTTTGATGATTGTTACTTTTGTCTTACAAACATAGAAGGATGTTCCAAAAAGCAAATACATAAAATTGAGTATCCGAATATCCCATCTGCACAGACAGTTCCTCACGGCAAGCACTTAATGGTACCAACTGTCCCATTGAATTCAAAAGATATTGACATTCAAGAGAGGTGAGTGACATTGAAGTGACAAGTGATTTGCGACCCTGATTTCGCAAGGAAGCTTAATCAAACACAGTTAGCAGCTTGGAAATCGTTTGTGAAGGTGGTGAAAGGATTTTTAGCAAAACAGAAAGATAAAAATTATAAAATCCTAATTTAAGATCTTCTTAAGTCCTTCCAATCCATTAGGTGTGGGATGTCACTTAAAATTCCCTTTCTACATTCACATTTGAATTTTGTCCCAAAAAGATCTTGGTGAACATAGCGATGAACAAGGGGAAAGATTTCACAAGGTCATTAAGATTATGGATACCCGGTAGCAATGTCATTGGTAACCAGCAGTGATGGGTGACTGCTGCAGGTTTATAAAGAGAAAAGATTTAACGTCACATAAGGAAAAAATGACAACATTTCATCGCATTTATTAAAGTTTGATAGTTTTATGTTTTATTTAGACTAAAATATGTATATTTTCTCAATCAAAATAGAATTCCATGATGAATTAAGGAGATTAATCACGATAAAAATTGTGATTTAAATGCATTTTTGAGTTTCTTCTCGTACCATACGATAGTCATAACAAAAAAACTGCACGTGTTGCAGCTTTTTTACAATTATATTCGAATTCTATGCTACAAAATTAGTTGAAAATAGCTAATTGTATTTGTGTTAGGGAAAAAAAGTTCTTTTTTGTCGACTAGTGTAATTAGCAGCAGCCTTTTCAACTATTTCTACAAATTCACGAACTTTTTGATCAGGTTTTTAATTTCAGTTGCTTCTCTTTTCGAACAATGGAAGACATTGAAGAAAAGAAACTTGGTCTGCTGCAGTGAAATTACGCTCTAAGAAAAGGTGTTTGAGGGACCCAACGGAACCGCAGATACAGTCCGGAGACGGAAGAAGACGGAAACGGTTAAAATAATCGAAAAACAGGCCCTAGTTGGTGTAAGACTGGTTTAACAGTTTGTGAGAAAGTAAACGGTCTTAAGTCACAGTGTGAAAAAGCTGGTAAGACCATCTACCGTCTTATCCATCATCCCAATACCTCTGCCACTCCAAGATAAGTGAGTCTTGAATAAGAGATTTAAAATGCGAAAGGGGCAGAGGAACGTCAAAATTTTATTGATTTTGAGTTGCATGAACAGCAAGTTGGTCTGCTGTTTCGTTGCCCACAATCCCCGGGCGACCCTTCACCCAGGAGATAGACGTGAAGGCAGAGATGCCGTGAAAGAGGGACCTGGTCTCGACGGTGATTTCATGTTTTGGGCGAAATTGTAGCAAAGATTTAATACAAGAAAGACTGTCCGTAAAAATATAAAAACTAAAGTTTTGAAAGTCGCGAGAATTTGAGCGAATCCACTTATTGGCAAGTCGAAGTGCTAACATTTCGGCTTGAAAAATAGAATTGTGCGGAGATAAAATTTTTGAGGAAGCGAAGTACAGGCTGTTATTAAAAAACACCGCGAAAGCAGATCCTACTCCCACTTCACATTTTGACCCATCCGTAAAAAGGCAAAAAGCGGAAGAGGAAAAGGTAAGGGGCCGGGAAAAATGGCGTGAGAAAGGTCACAAGTGTAATCCGGAAATTGAGTAGGGGCGAGATCAAATGACTTAGTGTGTATTGTGTTGCTGTTAAGAACAATAGGAATTTGTAATTTGGTGACAGAAAAGTATAAGGATTGGTGATGAAGATAAATCTGTAGGGGTGGAATACCCGCAAGAATGGAGAGAGCTGCGTTAGAGGTTGTGCTGAAGCAGCGTGTAATTTGTAAAAGGAATGGGTGTTGAATTGGTAAAAACTTATCATGGTAAGAACGAGGTATGTGGGGAAACCACAAAGGGGCAGCATATTCTAAAGCCTTGCGGATAGTATGAATACATAAAGTAACAACTGGCATACTCGAACAAGTGTTTATTTTTTACTCATTTATTTTTTATTTATTTTTTTTGGGGGGAGGGGGGGGGGCGGGTTACAAGTAAAGGAGTTTTTCTTTATTTACCCCTTAAGAATAAAACATATCTTAAACAAAACACACAAAAATCTCATCTGCCAACGTAAAAATTTTGTGTCAGAGTGTCTCTTTTAAAATATATATAGAGAGGAATAAAAGATAATCTTGAATAAAAAACTAATATCAGCTTGAGTTAAAGCTCATAAAATATCTATATCTGTAGATTTATTTATTATTTGGTTGTTTCAATCATGATTGTAACTTCCTTCTCTTAACAAGTAACACTCATGAGATTTATTAAGAAATTCTGTCTGTGTTTCTGAAAATTTAATTGGACCGATTGATTCCTATACAAGAAATACACTATTGCTGAATTGCTTAAACAATAATTGATCAACATGTTCAAAAGGAATTGAATTGAAGGCTCCGGTAATGGCAAATGAAAGAAGTAGGGAATAGTCGCCTTTGGAACGGAAATGTTCTATGCACTTTAGCAGGTGTTTATAAGAGCGTCATTGCAGGATTTCCCTGGGGTAAAACCCAATTGGAGGGGTGAGTAGAGAGGAGAATTAACAACAATAGGGGTTATTCTCGGAAGAAGTTTCTCAAAGCATTTCCGGATGCAGTTGATTAGACACATGGGTCTGTAGTTATTTGGGTCAGTTATGTCTTTGTGGGGTTTAGGAATTAATACCATAGTAGTCAAAAAAGACAGGCAGTAAAACGCTAAATTTTACGCAGTTATTAAAAATGGCGTGGAAAATTTGGGGAAAATTTTTATTAATAAATTTTATGATGTTGAAGTCAACCGCATCGGGACCAGAGGCCTTCTTAGAAGAAAAAGAGTTAATGCAAGCATTTATTTCGAGAAAGGAGAAAGGTATCGGAAGTGGTAGATCATTAAGATATTCAGTCGTGGATGAACCGGGGATGCAATGGGGTGTTGTAATTAGGAAGAAAGACTAAAATGGGTATTAATGATTTTATCAATGTTGTTTGTCGAAGAAAGATAAGTATTTGATGCATTTTTGAAATGCCTAGGAGTGTTCGATCCAAACGCTATTTTATAGGGCAATCCGTACGGTGACCTACATTCGTCAGATTCTTCCAAGAAGCGAGCTTCGCCCGCACGATCTCCCTCCGATAACGTACTCTTTCCTTACGAATAAGGATGAGTATACGGTTGGTTTCAGAAGGGTCTGTGCAAGTTTTGAAAAGTTTGCGAAGCGCCTTTAATTTGGGCTTTTGTGCGCGGAGCTGAGGGTTCCACCATGCCGGTGCTTTCCCGGAGTGAGTGAATTTTAGTTTTTAAAGCATAGTACAATGGAATCGCGAATAAAGGTCATAAAGGAGTTAATAATGTTATTGAATTCCTCAGCGTTAGAAGGGGAATTAAGATAAGAAAAGTTTGACAAAGTCCAATTTTTAATTAGTTTTTTTGAATTTGAAATAATTACCAAAAGAGGTTTTAAATCTGGTGTACTCTGGATGAGGGGGCAAAAGAGAGTTCAAAGGAGATATATCGGTGATCACTTTGTGAATCATGATCAACGACAATCTCCCATGAAGAAAAGTAAGGAGAAAGAGACGGAGAAATAGAAGTAAGATCCGGAAAGCCGGTTTTGCGGCCCTCACACGTATATACCGTAGGAACCAAATTATCAATATTGATGATGTTAAGAGAATGGGAAGAAAGGGAGATTAAAAATAAGCTCGCCCCTGGAATTAGTGTCATTGGAACCCCAGAGGGTGTTGCGGCCATTGAAATCGCCGCCAATAACAATATGAACGTTGTCAAATTTATTTAGAAAAAGGGTAAATTGTGTAAAGAATTTTCAATGATACAGGGGGGGGGGGGGGATAGTTACTAATGATCAGAAGGTCACCAATTTCTGCGGGAATAGTTATGGCGGCGATGTCAGAGAGGGAATCCAGAACAGTAGGCATAATATTACGGTTAGTGACAAGAATGCCACAAGAAGAATCAGGAGAAGGAAAGTAGGACCAGCCAGATCTGAAGTGAAGTATGTTATTTTGTGTATAAGGTTCTTGTATAACAGCAATGTCAAAAGAAAAAGAGTTATAGAAAAGGGTGAGCTCCACCATGGCGGCACGCGTTATGGCAAGATTTATCTGGACAAACCTCAAAGAGGACGAACCCGCAGGCGAAGACGTGGCAAAAGGTGCGATAGTACAAGTTATACAATGAAACAAATTAAGCAGTAAAAAACAATAAAAAACAGTGAAGGTGAACAGTTCTTCCACACAGAATAAAGTCAAATAAAAACAAAATATCAGATTATACCAGAAATTCAGGAAAAATTGAAATGTAAAGCAATTTTTAAATCTTAATTTTATACCAAAAATTACTTAATAATAGTTATAGTATCAAAACGTAATCACAAAACCAATTAAATCGTAAATCACTAGAAACACAAAGGGAAAAATAGTTCAAATAAAATACAATTCCATTTAAGCACAGAATCCAAATTAATAACAATAAACAATGTAAATATAATGAAATGCAGTGACCAGAACCGATACCTCCGAGACTGGGAACAAGCCGCAGCACGGGGAAAGCATGACTCATGCAGTTAGGCCGATCGCTTTCCGAGTTCTATCCTTCAGTTCGCTCGTCTGAAACTTTTCATTTTAACTTTTACCATTGCAATATAAAAATCGCCGATTTTTCTTTCAATATCTTGTTTTTCCTCTCTTGTAATATACTAACAATAAATTAAAATATTTCATTCAGTAAAAGTAAATATTTAACTCTGCAGAGAAAAAGTGCACTTTAACTTAAAATTAGTTAAATGTCATTAATTCATAATTATTATGACGTACTTAAATACATCCGAGACTAAAAGTATAAATCCTTCACATTTTATGTACGGCCTGTTTTCAATATTGCATTTGTGAGTAAGCAATAAAAAAAAACAATATAAATGGCTAATATTCATAAAAATTCTTGTAAGTTTCTGCCTACATTAAAACTTATTACGTTCGTTATTTGTGCATAAAATTATTGATGTTAGGGTATACACAATACAAGCAACTAAAATAAACTTATGAGTGTTGGAAGTGATAAATTCAATTTGATAGAAACGAATTTAGACAGCAAATTAATAGTTTATTGAATAACAAATTCAATACAAAAAATGAAACATGAATATGAAACAATCAGTTTTTATAATAAAACTTTTCATGAGATGCATTTTAAATATTGCCATCATGATCTTTCAATTTTATTAATTCAGAAAACATAATTATTAATTTCCCTTTATATTATCTAGTACACCAGATATTAAAAGCCTTTTTTCAAGGCTTCATTTTTAGTATTGTGGTCATGTTAAATTATAAAATATTACTACAAATATTGATATGTATTATTTTAATAGCATCTTCACATCTTTTTTCAATACTAAGACCAGGTATGAATGTTCTAGTTATTTTAACAGAATGAAATTATAAAAGGTATACACAATACAAGCAAGTAAAATAAGCTTATGAGTGTTGGAAGTGATAAATTCAAATTGATAGAAATTAATTTAGACAGCAAATAAATAGTTTATTCAATAACAAAATTTAATGCAAAAAATAAGACATGAATATGAAACACAATCACAGTTTTTATTACAAGACCTTCAATGAGATGCATTTTAAATATTACCATCATGATCTTTAAATTTTTATTAATTCAGAAACAATTTTAATAGCATCTTCACGTTTTTTTGCAATACTAAGACCAGTTATGAATGTTCTAGTTATTTTAACATAATTAAATTATAAAAGGTATACACAATTCAAGTTCACATTGTGAGAGATGGGGATGATGTTGAACACCTGCTCAATTCAAAACAAAACCAAACTTTATTGAATTATTAAAGTTTCACGATAAGAACGGATTGGATTTCCGCTTACCATCAGAAGTATAGCGGAAATTAGTATGATTCTCTAAAACGTTACATAAGAATTTGGTTAATTCCTTATACGAATTTTTGAAGAAGAAAATTAAATAGACAAATAAAGATCAAAACTTTTCAATGCACAGGAACAGAATGTAGAGGATCGACTTAACATTTTAAACTTATCTCCATTGCCTTAGATAAATTACTCAGATAATTATAATGTATTTAAATTAAAGTATAATATATATTTAATTATATTCTAAATTTTAGCATAAATTTTGATTTTTTGATTTCATTAAAGTTTTTAATTTTCTCTCCTTCGCTTTTGAATGAGAGGTATAAGATATGCTGTCATTTTTTAACTTGCAGTAGTCATTTAATAAAATATTAATGAACTTTTTTACCATGCAGTGCAAAATAACTACTGCAGAATGTTTATTATCACAGTAATCAAAATTTAAGTGCTTTTCCTCAGTTTGTAAAATATTTTTAATCACACATAATGCAACAGCTCTTTGATTCTGAACTTGTAAAAAGTTTTCTTCAAAATCTGACAATAATTTTGAAATTGTTATGTAGCAGTAAAAAGCAACAGTAATTACATCATCTGTAGGATACTTTAAACCTCCTCGATCTTGATGATGGATTACAATTTTGCTCTCATGGAAATGAATGTCCTCATTTCGAGACAATAACGATTTACATGAAGGACAATCTTTTAAAAATTTTAATGTCGAATGCACTGCATAACCAGCAATATAAACAATTACTGGTGTTATTTCCTCTGATTGTTTTAGGTCTGTTTCTGTTACTTTAATTGCAAACTTATTAGTTGCTACAGACTTATGAAAAAACTCCCTATCATCTTCCGTAGAATTCTTTAAATCGACAGAAAGATTGCCAAACAAGTTTGACTTCAAAATCATTGGCAACGTTGATTGAAGCCTGAGCTTCATTTCAGTTTCAAACAGTTGCGTAACTGAAATATCATACTGGCCACCAGCTAATTGTCGATACTTACCAAACCTGGCTTCCAAGCTGTCAGTCTGAAATTTACCAGGTAGTATGAATGCCATGCCTAATTCTTCGGTGCAATACCGACAAACCTCTTGAATGCCCTGTGTTGTTAAGGATAAAGCAAGAAAAGTTTCCTGCGTTAACCTTCCGGTATCTGAAGCAGTTTCCTTCCACACTGTCAACCATTTAAGAAATTTACTTAAGGTGCCTGCCTACGTTCGGAGCACTTTTTTTTGAAAATACAAGATATTTATAAATCAACTGTTTTTTAATCTTTAATATGAATCTAAATTTTGAGAAAAACCACAATTGGGCTAAAAAAAAATTTTAATTTAAAAAAATAGGCAATTTCGTACTAAATTTTAGCAAAATTTTACGCTAAAACAAGTGTACGCTAGCAGCTGTACACTTTGTTTAACACAAAATATTCAAAAATTTCAGCATACCACATGTTGACAATATATTGATCTGTGATGTGAACTAAAATATTTTCAGTATCATTAAAACTCACTGTACTAGGTAGCATATCGTAAACATTAGTGAAGATTTTGCGAAACGTAAGTACATGTTTCCACAAAAGTAGCTATAAAATGCACAAAAAATTAATTTAAGCTTACCTTTTAGTTCACATCACAGCTCATACTATATAGAACATACTGTCAAAATTTCATTGAAATATCTATAAAACTTTCTTTGTTATCAGTGTTAGTGGAAACTAAAAACGTTAAAAAACAAGTTCTTCAGAAAACGCGTTTAAAAAAATTATTTTTATTTTTAAAAGAAATACGACATATTATGCATTTAAAATTCTCCACATTTATACGACACACCTTCTTTTTTCTCAATATTGACAATATTTGACTTTTTTGCAGCTTTTCTTTTTTTCCTGCCCACTTTTGCAATGGGAAGTGAGTGGCGTATTGAGCTGCTTATTCGCTCGGTGTCAAACATTTCATACATTTTCATTGTTTCAGTTCCTATACATATACCCAGGTTTTTTATTACTGGAGTAAGTCCCCTAAAACCAGAATTGAACAGCAAAGCTGCTATATATACACCTAATGTTAGTGTTTGCCTATGTACAAAAGTTTCTTTTGGCAAAATTGTCCAAATCAAGCTGTTGAAGCTCTCGTTATTATTTTGGGTTAGCCCATGTAAACATTTCTGGAGCAATTCTTTGTCACATAGACTCATATATGTTGGTTTGATTGCATTTATCAAATCATCAGGAAGGCAAGGGGATTTGAAACCAATTTTCTTATTCGTGCAAATAGCACGCTGAAATTTGCACCAGCTGTCGGGTCCAACCGGGCATCGTCGATGCATTTTCTGGCTACTCCCGGAGCAACAGTGGAAAAATGCTGCAATAACAGCAGACTGCATTTTCTGCAAGTCTCCTATGTTACTTCGGACAGCTATGCCGTAATAGTTCTGTAGTTTATCTATGAACTTGTAAGTGAACATTCGCTTTCCTACAAGTCCTGTACTTTTTTTCAGTTTCCTGAGGCGACTACCGACTCTTTTCTGCACGTGGCCAATGCATTCCAGTTTTTGCACTGAATTTTTGCCATAAACGTCTTTGACTGCCACATGTCCTTTCGAATCTCCGTCGCCGTAGTACTTCGTGTATCGAAGGTCTCTAAGTGCTACCGATCTTTCAAAAATCCGGTATGCACCTACTTTTTCCATACTTCCGGCAGATCCAACATGATTACGACACATGTGCTCAGCAGTTGTTGTAGGCGTTTTTACACAAATTCGACAATATGAGGACATTACCTCCAAATCCAAGATTTTTCCGGTGTCGACAGAAATCGCTGACACGAGGCCATTTAGAGAAGTGTGGCCTCTCCGTTGCCATGACCCATCTACGGACACGCCACAAGAAGAGCTATCAACTAATTCCTTTACTTCTACCGCAGCGTCTTGCATGTTTTCTTCTGCTGTAGATCGTACAGCATTCAACAGCTGACCTTCATGTCGTCGAAATGCTCCCTTTGTAATAAATGGTATGTTCATAGTGCAAAGCAGTCTTTTACCGGCTGTATAACCTTTGCCAATGAGTCTTAATCCAAGAACTAAAAGGGCATTCAAAACATATCTTTTACCAATCTTGGGGGTTGAAGTGAAGCAATTTTTATAACCACATTTGCACACTAAAGAAAAGTTTGAGCCAACTCCAAATTTAGAGTCTTCTATTAGTGATAAGTTAGTTTTGAAACACAATGGACAGCAAAGGACAGAAAATATCGATATTAACACCGAAACATCAAAAATTCTGTTTCCTTTCAGTTCATGAACTTCACTTTCAAGTATTTTACTTTCTTCAACATTCAACTTTGAAGTACTGGCAGTTGTAATCTCTTCCAAACAAGTTGGACTTTGAACAGTAAAACGATTACCATTGAAACGTCGTTTCTTGTACCTTACAGATCTTTGTTTTGGCATTTTGAAATGACAAACTCCAAATTGAAAAGATTACAATAGAATCATACAAATTGTACTATTTTTCTCGAACACTCGAATCTATTATGTCAATTCGAATATATAATCTAAAAAACTTAGCTGTAGAACAAGATTTAAAGCAAGCACGTAAAACGAATGTAAACAATCTCTGTAAATATACAGATGTTGCCAACCCATGCCGTTAAATTTAGTATTAAAAAGTTTCCTGGAGTAACGATATAAACTATAAATAAGTAATAATAACATTTTAAAATTGTTTTTAAGCAAAAATAAGCAGGAAAACGAAACGAAACTGCAATGTTTACACTTACTTTCAACGTCAGACGAGCACTTCCGGTCATTTAAATTCCTCTTCCGGTGCACTAAATTAGCCATAACTTCTATACTACTTATCGTAAAAACAAAAATGAAACATTTTTAGAATCCCAGAAATATGTTCTTTGCAATAAAATAAAAAAAAAATTCGACAATTTTGCCGAAAATGACTTTTTTATCGTAGGCAGGCACCTTAAGTGTTGAAACAAAGGGCTATTTAATTTAAGGGGATGTTGATACATATTCCTCTTGTGAAATCCTTTCATCACTGATCGCACATTCATAATATCCCACCAATTGACAAAAATTTTGATATATTCAGATGTTGATTTTAAATCTATGATATTGCATTTTTCATTAAGTGAATCTATTGCCCCAACTAATTGAATATTAAATATGTTTAAAGCAAGTTTAACGTTTTGTCTTTCTATGTTAGAAGGAAATAGAGATTTGGTGTTTAATGAATTTGCATATTTGAGTAAATTATTTCTTTCTAACTCGTATAGTTTGCGTATAGATTGAAATGAGGCTGTCTTTAGCCGTTCATTCTGATTTGTATCAATATTTTCCAAAGGAAACTCAGGATAAAACATGCACGAATTAACATTGTTTTGGGTGAGCCAATTGTTCCTAACACATTTAATAATATGGACACTATCAATCATAAAAAATAATTTTCTTTTACTATCACATGGGTGTGAATAAATAACTTGAAGCTTATTAGGTGTTGAGAACTTAGACATTGCTCTTCGGTTTATGGAATTATTGTCACTTATGACACAAAATGTATGAAAACCTATCGATTCGAGACCAATTAGCACTTTGCTGAGAAATTCATGCAGCATGTCAGCATTAACAGTTTTTACTGGCATTATTGCCACCACATCTTTATAATTCGATTGAACACTCTGTATCATAAAAACATAAGCTGAATTAGCAGCTTCAGAGCAATTATATGATGCCCCCAAAATATCCCCTCCCTTAAAATCAAAAAATGGTTTTAGATGAACTTCATCCATCATAATAGTGACTGCTTTATCTTTATCAGATAAGCAATCAAATTTTTGCCTAATATAAGATAAAAAATTGTGATCATTATTTTCATTTTTAGGTTTTATATTATAAGCAGCAAATAATTTTTTCACTGTTGAATGATGAGGTAAAGTAACTAAACCACTATTTCTCAAAAAGTTATAAGCATGGGGAGATATTGACAACAATAATGAAGAAAATATTAAAAAATCTGCTTTGTATCTGTTTTGATTCTTAGAATTAAACAGTAGAGATACTTGTTCTTTAATGAAGTTAATGCATAATTTCTCATTTTCAGTGCATAAATTTTCTAATTTAGACAAATAGAGAGTGACAGAGTTAATTAAGTTTTGAATTTCATTGCTTTTTGATTGATTAGTCATTACATTCTGATTCAAAGAACATAAAATATTCGAAATTTGTTGTACGTTATTAACAACAATGGGAAATTCCATTTCATTTAGTTTTTTCAATTTCATTTGATCAATGAAAACATTTACAGATAGATTTATATCAATAATTACATTTATATATTTTGGAATGTCATCGGTTATTATTACTTTAACAAATGAAAAATTATTGTCGATACTCACAGGATTGAATCCATCTTTTGAATCAATCAAAGTGATTTTTTCTTTCAGTTCATGTAATGAGTCCACTTTACACTTTAACTTATCTTCTTCATATGTTTGTAAACTGTCCGCTAAAACATTTTCTAATTGTGACAGTTCAATTCTTTTTCTCTTGGCCTCGGGTTCTTCTCTTACTGGTTTTGAAGTTGACATATACTCGGGGCATCCAGGAAAAATAGATGGTACAGCATCCTTGCACAGTCTTGGCTGTTCCAATGGCACAACTATTTTCCTTCCCGTTTTTTCACAATCAAATTCTACAGCTCTTCTGATGTCGTTATCACTGAAATGAACCTCACAAACCTGAAAGAAAGCAATTATTTTTCATTGGGGTTGTATTTTTTAATTAAACTTTTAAAGTTTGCATGCATTTAAATGCAATGAACATAAGTTTTTGGTAATTAATTCATAATCTTGTCTTCAATAAATTTTTCCTTAATTTGATTAACATTTTTTTTCTAAATGGTAATAAACTAAATTTTAAGCATAGATACAATTAATCTAGATAATATAAACATGAACTATATTACTTTAATCATATCTAATATTCAATACACACTAAGGTAAAATATAGTAAACATGTTCAATATAATACTTGCTTATTAAGTTGCTCTATTTTCATGTAATAAATATACATTTTGGAATAATAGCAATAGTTTAACAGCAGTGGCAGTAATCTTACTGGTTTAGTTGCATTATAATACACAACTTTCCTCCAGATTGATTAACAGAGTAAAATAAAATTAATTATGCATTAATTATTATGAGAATAGTTTTGCATACATTTTAAACATAATGAATACGAGAAATATTTGCATTAATTTAGTGTTCAGCTTTAATTTATTATATTATTATTACTTAATGTGATTCATTTGTAATTTTACAACTGGCATTAACCGAATTTTATGCACTAAAATCATTTAATTTAGATAAAATATAGTGCATGTGAAGTTCATTATTAATGATGTCAAGTATTAAATACACAATACGCACTGGAAGAAAAGACGAAGAGTAGAAACAATGTTCGCGTATTGACCTATTATGATCACTAATTAAATAAACTCTATTCTGAGCCATAACGAAAACTTTTAATATAACTGAACTATAATTTCAGAAAACAAATTATAGGACTCTTTTCCTGATTAAGAACAGAGAAAAAAAATAATAAATTTCAAAGAATTATAATAATGTACGAAAAAGTACTTACTCTGGAATTTTTTGTGATTTCAAAGTCTCTGGGAATAGCAGCAATCCATTTCTTTCGAAGCTGTTCACTCTTTGGAAATCCAAATGTGGAAACTTTTGGCCCTTTTGCAGTGTAATTGCCGCGGCAGTTGGGCACAACACATTTATAAACCATTTTCAATCACTATACATTAGTGGTAGCATTCATTTTTATGATCAATTTTACATAGCTAGTTCAGAAATATGCACGTGTTTGTAAACAAATTGTAGTTCTCATCTGAGAAATCTCACGCCAAAGAGCTGAGGAAAGTATGCGCAGTGCCGAAGGTATCGGCATTGCGCATGCCTAAGCTTCCAAATATCGCCATGGTTGGCTCCTTGAATTCGGTTTGGATTTTTCCGAAAACTGGTTACCTTGCATCGTTTCCCCACCGTTTTCCATGGGCCTACCTTCCCTACGTCATCGGCGCTCATGGCAACCCGTTGGTAGGCTTGTTCCTAGTCTCGGAGGTATCGCCAGAACAGGTTAATGATAAGTTGTTCTAGCGCGGATTCTTTCGACAGCATTTAGTTAAGATTTGCAGTGTTTAAAATCTGCTTTGTGATAGTAGTCCAATCCCCCTTTATAGCAATTAATGCAAGACACATGTTCCCCATCAGCATCACAACTGGAGGAGGGTTGATTGCCGGCGCAAAATGAGCGTGATGAAGACTGAGCTCTGCAGAACTTGGCTGAAGGACTGGCATTTTGTGCATCGACGAATGCCAAAGTTTTCAGTAATTTTGAAGGTTGACCAACCATGATTTGTAGTGCCACATGAGATTAGGGAGTTGAAGAGACGTGGGCGATATTCCAACACCCAGTTATAGTTCCCATTGCGTAGAGGGTATGAACTCAAGATCTTGAATTCCTCCCTATCCACACAATGGGGAACCAGCATGTTAACAATGTCTTCATGTTCGAACTCAGCCGGGACGATGTGAATGGTGATCTCAGGGAAGATGACCTTTGGCTCCTACCAAGTGGCTAATTCCGTGAAATCGGGGATGTTTTTCAGTGCGCCAATGAGTTTGATTTTTGTGTCCAAATTGGGTTATAAGCCTCCCCTCCTGATGTAGCGAATCCTCAATATTCGGATATGAAAAACGAACGGGAAAACACAAATATCTTGCTATCACATTAAGTAGAGACATGTGAATGTTGCGGTGGCAACTGCCACCGCCAGGGCCGAAAGGGTTAAAATTGATGAATGTTCATAGATTTTATAAACTTTTAAGTACCATATTATGAGTACCATATATTTTAATCAGGAGAGATTATTAATAATTTAGCAGCTGTTCATAAATTTTTATTTCTGTTGTTATACAGTTGAATCCGTTTACCTTAGTTTTATAAATGTATTAAGACAGTCTCAAAATATTATCATAATTTCTTCATTCTTGCTTGTGAATTTTGAGACAGTCATTAAACGATTAAAAGGGTAGCATGGTTCATAAAAAGAATAGGGCACCAGATTATGAGCATCTAGATGATCCATTAGAGCAAAAAGGAGACTTTTCTCCACCAGACCCCTACCTGTTAGCCGAGGCCTTAGGATTGCTTACGCACGGGGAGAGGTAGTGGGGTCTACGGATTTTACATGCACATATCCCCAAGTATACATGGTGGTCTTCAGTGGGTATCGAACGCGCGACCTTCCAGGTGGAAGTCCGACGTGCTAACCACTAGGCTACCACGGCCCCACAAAAAAAAAAAAAAAAAAAAAAAAAGAGACTGAATGAGGTTCTGAGCCTGCAGATCTTAGCTGGGCATAGTGGAATGGCCTTCACCCCTTGGGTGACCCTACCAGGAATACCCTCCCGACGTACTTCACCCATTCAGCCCAAGGACAAACTCTTGCCACGTTGAGGCGATCTGCAGGGCTTAAGAGGGGATAGAGGAATATTGAGAAGGATATTTCTCTTAATTAAACATTGAACTTTGTATCATGTTGACTCCCCCACCCCCTCTTTGTTTATGTTCCCTCCCCCTTTCTACATTGGAAAATTTGCATTGCCTTACTTTTATTCTTCATGGCTAAAGACTAGTTAAGAATAAGAGTCACACCAATAATAACACATAGTTCAATATTTAGCAACTGAAATTAAGCAAAAAAAGTTGCACCATATTATAACTATCGAAATAAATCAATCAAGTATTTAAGGAAAAAAAAAACATTC
The DNA here is from genome assembly GCA_038502835.1 of Octonoba sinensis. NCBI lineage: Eukaryota > Metazoa > Arthropoda > Arachnida > Araneae > Uloboridae > Octonoba > Octonoba sinensis. The sequence continues at coordinate 76,167,752 of CM076605.1, forward strand.
AAATAGACAATTTCTTTAAATAGTAATGAAAATAAAAATTCTTCAAAGGAGGCAATATATTTTGCCAAAAACTAACATCAAAATAAATTTCTTCATAGTGCACTTTGCTTTTACCATAAGCTAAAGCAAATAAGCACTTAGGCACATAACATATGGCCATCTGGCCTTATATTTGTATAAAATACCTATGATTTTTTTTTCAGTGAATATTTGTCATTGATGACTTCCAAGCAGAAATTGCTATTTGAGCACAATTCTGGCAAAGATTTATTCAATGGGTTGAATGAACGCTTAATTTCCAATAACATTGGTCCTGTTTTACGACAGAAGATTAGTCCATCTGGGGAACAGGCCAAATACGGGAATAGAGAATTACTAACCAATCCCCGTTTGACGAACTGATCTAATTGAAAATATGTGTCTTACTTTGTTCCTGATGATTGGCTCCATTTTTATCCCCCACTGAATAGGAGGCAACTGAGAGATATCAGGTGGATTCATAATGTGGTTCGGCAACCCTAAGAAATGATCCCTTCTATGTATGATTGTATAATGCCATAGTTGGGATTGGGATTGAGAAATCGTGTCTTTTTCCAAAACGAAATATTCAAATGGATATTTAACAATTTTTGTATCTGAAAACAAAATTTCATCGATATTTAACACAATCTGTTCGCTCATAAGAGGCCTACCAGCATAAGGCATATATTGAAGGCATATGCTTCTTGAAAGAGCGATTTCTCTGGAATGACTAAGAACATGAAAAATAGGCATGTTCCCTCTCAAGTGTTTCAATGCATTGAAATTCATTGGAGGGACTAGTCTAGAGCAGATGCTATCTGCGCGAGAAGGGAAAACTTCATCCACTTTCTTCGGGAAAGCTTCTTTTTAGAGGGCTGATTCCACTCCTGCAATTTTTCCGTTGGCGCTGCGAAAAGTTCTTTTTTAGAATAGTCTTCTAAAGTAGCACATGCAGCAAAGAAATACTTACACAGCGTGGATGCCGCCCCAGCTGGACAGTTGCAGTAAGCATATTTAAAAAGGAAAAAATCAAATCATTTTCTTAGGTTTAATAATTAAATGGAAAAAAAAAATGCTTGCAATTAAATAATTATTGAAAATATTTTATGAAAAATAAAACTTTGCTTACAAAGCATTTTAAAAAGACTGTTAAAATTATTTATTCATCCCCCTGATACATTTGGTATTACTTTTGGGCCCGGCATGTTGTTATTTTCACAGAGAGGAGGGAGCAAAGGCAGGCCTGTCATTTCAAAACTATCCTGCCGGGGATGAGGGCAAAGAGAATAAACGCAAAAGTTGCATTAAAAAACAACAAAGTACATTATATTTCCTAAGCCAGGGGGAAGGAGCAATTGAAACCTAAACGACGGGCCTGAACAAAGCGAATTTGCTTATTACATATATGAAGAAACAACAAAATACATACTCACACATTAATAAATACATTACACTATTTGTATAGCCAGAAGGGTATTGCTCCCTCACGACTCCTCAAAATGACAGGCTCGGTTAATGGGGTCAATCGCATAACAACCTTAACATGTATACTAAAGTGGAGCAAATTTTGTTTTTATTTTTTCTGTTACAGCAGGAGGTATGTGTAAAAAAGTGCATAGGAGCAACATACTTTGATGCAAAATTAAATTTTGATTGCCCATAAGAATTGAAATATCATACTAAGGAGAATTTTTCGCTCCCCCTCCCCCCTGCGTGACAGTAATACTATATCAGGGCCGTGGTAGCCTAGTGGTTAGCACGTCGGACTTCCACCTGGAAGGTCGCGCGTTCGATACCCACTGAAGACCACCATGTATACTTGGGGATATGTGCATGTAAAATCCGTAGACCCCACTACCTCTCCCCGTGCGTAAGCAATCCTAAGGCCTCGGCTAACAGGTAGGGGTCTGGTGGAGAAAAGTAATACTATATCATATATCCTATAATATGATAATATATTATTCTGGTTTCATTACAGAGTATTAGTATTATATTAATAACTAATTTAGCAATGCTTACAATTTTTGTAAGCATTATTTTCCCTTAGTTTTTGAAGGACAAAAGTATCATATACAAAGTAAAAAAATAATCATGGATTGTAAGCATTAACTAAACAATGAAACAGAGCGAATTCACAGTAAAACGATAAAAACTAAGAAATATTTCTTACAAGTATTGTTGAGCAATAAGACTTCAGCTGTTAAACAGCCATAAAGAAAGAACTCTGTTAAGGAAAATGGCAGGTTAAAACGTAAAAATTTAAGTTGTCATCTCGTAAGAAACGAGATCAAATATTGGCAAAACATTGAATACTTTTATATAAAACATTTAATATTCAAAGTATTTAAAAGATAACTGCAATACATTTCTTCAATTATATGATAACGTGATAGGTGTGGATCGGAAAGGAATTATATTTAATGATATAATATTCTACGAAAAATTTACTATACATACCTGACTGTCATGTTTCGAATATCCAAGTTAACTTTATAAGTAATTTTTTTCATTTCAGCTTTACACTGACTTGAGATTTCGAGCAACGTCTGGCCTTTGTCTGTAAAAAGGACAGACTTAAAGAAGCCTGCCAAAAAACATTTTAGTCCCTTTCGTGTTTTCTTCCAGGAAGATACTTGCAATGTCGTTATTGGGGAACAATTTCCTGTAATTTAAAATGCTTAAAGCATTGAAATCAGGGAGATTAAAAGGCTATTCTGTAATGCTACAGAAACTATCGTCTGAGCACGCCATTGTAAACACAATAGAAAAACACCGATATCGCGTGACCTAGCAAACGACGCTGAAACAGGTCCATTACATTGCGTGGTTGCAAGAAGTAAAATTTAAGACGTAATGGATACAAGAAAATTCATAACTGATATAAAAAGCAGTAAAGTTCAATAATAAAAGGCAACATATAATCAAAATGTTAAAATGAGATAAAATAAAAATGAAGATGAGATAAAGAGCACATGCTTGAAGAAGATCTCTTCACCAGTAGGATCTGGGTCCCATTTCTTTAACTACAAGGGGACATATAGTATCATTTTATTGGCATTAGTTGATGCCGAGTTGAAATTTTCATATGTGGATATTGGGTCAAATGGGAGGTGCAGTGATGGTGGAGTATGGGCTAGAAGTGATTTGAAGAAGGCCCTTGAGCAATTGAAGCTCAACATTCCTGATGCTGCTTTTCTTCCTGGCACTAATGTAAAAGTGCCTTATGTTATGGTAGCAGATGATGCTTTTCCTTTAATGCCCACCATCATGAAACCATTTTCACAGATATCTTGTCAAATCCCCAAAAAGCAAAATATTATGTCTTAGCGACATGTGTTTTGCACAATTTTTTGAGATCCAGATCCTCGTCAAAAACCGCACACAGTGGTGAAGATGACCCAGATATTGCACCACTTTGAAGCATCGTCTCCTGTTTAAGGCCTTTGCCAACCTATTCTGGAAAGCAAGGCTCTCATCAGGCAAAACAAGTAAGATGGTTTTGCAATTACTTCAATTCTGCAATCGCAGTACCCTGGCAAGAGAGCATGTCTCAGCTGCATTGAAAATGTATTTTTATTAAAATGTGCAATTATTGTAATAAATTAATTTTTTGTTAATTTTAAAATCTCTCTTTTAACAAACTAAATGAACATGCCAAACATACTCTACAATGTACCAGTATTGTATTCACTTCAAAAGTATAGAATTTAAGCATTTGATTGAAGATCTATTCTATCATAAAAAGTTGTATAGATCTTGAAAAATTAGATACATAATAGTATACTGTTACAAAAAAAAATGCTTTACTTTTTCACAATCTGATAATTAAATATCTTATTTTTTCTCTGCAAATAAAATTTTACAGGAAACAAAACTCTATGTTTTGTACAAATAATGCATGCCATATTTCAAGTTCTTATTCATTGGCTAAAAAAATATATTTTCATTATTTATACTAAAAAAAGAAAAAAAAAAAGAGTATAGCTGTTGCATTAAAATGCATCCTTCAAAAATTTTATAAAAGTTCTGGAACATTACATTTTATTTCATGTACACACATTTCATTGTAACTAAATTATTTTTTTTTTTTTTAAATCTGTTTTTTAAAAATGCTATTGAGAAAAACTCCATTGCATATGAAAAATACAGATAAAAACAAAATAACACGTAAACACATCAAATTTATTTTTAAAATATCATAAAAAAAATAAAATTACAAAAAAATAAAATATTACATTATATATATATAAAAAAAGTTAGTTATTCTCCTCAGGATACAACTTTTCAAATATTAAATTTGTTGTGTCCTTCATCAGAAAGTTCATCAGAAAGTCTCTAGTTTTAGTGTTTTCTACTTTTTCCAGTAGTTTGGCAACATATGTGTCAAATGCACTAGTGATGGTAACTTCTTCCTCTTTTTCAGTTAGAGCCTTGTGGGCAAGGTCAATGGCCATGGAAATTTTTGACGTCGAGTCATTTTTTTTGTTCTCTTTGATGATTGCTGTGATTTTTCCATCAGCTGTGGGACTGCTGGGGCCACATTTTCTAAATCCTCTACAATGGCAAAGGAATCTTCTAAGGACTAAAAAAAAAAAAAAATAATAATACATAACAATCTAACAATACATTTAATATTTGAATTACATGTTTGGTAATTTTTAATGTAGTCAGTTCAATTATGAGAACACTTTGTGCTTGAGCTATTTACCAAAATTTGGTTACAAAAACAACTTAACTCGCAATTATATAAACAGTGAAAAAATGTCACTACACTAGTAGTGCTCGTTGCAACCATTTCGGTGGAAATCTTGCTCCCGAGTAATTGAAACATCACAAGTTAAAAAAGAAAAATAATAAAATATTTTCTTCTCAATAAAAACTAACTTACAAAAAAAGAAACTTTTATTTAAAAATTTCATTAATTATTCTAAATACTTTCAGTAAAATTTGTTTTATACAACGCAAATATGTATAAAATACAATAATACTACAAAATATTAACATAAAATAAATACACGAGCTACAAACTTAGTACAGTTCCTTTGTACAGACAGTATAAAATACTTTCCCATGCGGAAAAAGGAACAAAGTACATCTACAATCATTTGCAAATGCTGTTCATTAACAAAATTGTTTTATCGTAATTATCGGTAAATAGCCCGCATCATTGTATAGTCCGCAGCAAGAAAAATTCATGCTAAAAAAATCACGTTTGGTGTATAGCCCGCACCAAAAATAAAAACAATTACTAGAACAAATCGCTCAGTAAGGTACTGTTTATAAGGAAACACTTTTAACATTTAAAATTACATTGTAACAAGTTTATATTTTACCATATTTTGTTCATACATGGTTAGTTTGTTTATACAGTGACCTCTGTTCTTGTCTTACCCTCCTATTGTGATTTAATTGGTGTGGAAGAAAAGGCTCCCTTAACAGCTAGATTGCTTATCTCTATCCTTTTCTGGTCGTCTTTGGTTTGTGCATTACATTTTTTTAAAGAGCAAGCTCTCTTTTTTTAGGAATCGCGTACACAACTCTCATAATAGAACAGCATTCTGTAATTGTGAAGCATCAAGAATTACTTTGGTCGTTAGCGGAGAGAAGAGTTGACATATATGGATACCAGGGCCATTAGATTGATACATCTTCGCGGATAAGGAAAGTTCTTCCATGAACTCTTCCTTCCCGCGCAAGTCCCCTTTTTCATGAGATACACCCTTAGAAAACAATGCAGGCTCGTGAAACCTGACTGCATTCGTTCATAAAGATCTTTTATTTCTAGCGCCCCATCCCCAATCTTCTTGCATGGGGGAGTTAAGAGGAATGAATGAAACTGGATAATTTTTTTCGAAACCTCACTTATTTCTTTGAATTTAATAATCAATTGGATTTTCTTTTTAATAATAATTATTTTTTAAATTCCGTGTATTGCCCGCAGTTAGTAAAAAAAGGAGTTTTTTCGTAGATATCCCGCGGGCTATACACAGATAATCATTATACACGGTAAATTACATAGTTACAAAAAAAAAAAAAAAATACTTACATAATTTAAATTATCTTCCAAAGCCATTGTAGTTGGAATATTGGTGAGGCTTTTCTCAGCCTCGTTGACTTCCTCTAGGAAAGCCATCTGGCTGTACTAGGCCCACCTCGATGTGAAAGGGACCCCAGCAGACCCACTCGGCAGACTCCTTATTTTGTTGGATTCCTTCACATAATAAGTCCTCATATTTCTGAACTTTTTCTTCACTGATTCTGGAAAAAATAAAAATTCACTCAATTACTAAAAATTATGTTAACCATAGCTGTAAATAACATTTAAGCCATAGAAGCAAAGGGATGTAAGTCACAAAATTGAAAATTTGGAGATAACTAGCGCAAATGATAGAGAAAGCAACCTTCTATATTGCCGGCAAAAGATGTTAGTTATCGCTTTAACAGGTGCTTCGGCCCATCGTGATTTAGAAAAATATTGATATTAAAGGTCCCATAAGATCCAAACTGTGAATGTGGTTTTCTCAGAATCGTTTTTTGATCGCTTACATCCCTTTGCTTCTCATTGCATTTGCTTCCCCCTGCATCCCTTTGCTCAAGCCTCATTTGTTTTTATTGAGTGGAAAATCATCGTGACTCACTTTATTGTATTTTACAAAGTCAACTGTTCTCTAATATTTTCCAATCATTAAACATAATTTTTCGAAAGCTTAGAATTTTGTCTCTATGCGAATCAAAGAAAATTGAATGCTGCAAAACCCAAGCAATACATTCATGTAAGACATTTTTTAAACTAAAATGACATATGATTAGGAATGGTGCTACTCGCTAATATGTACATTAAAATTTTCAGACATGATTTATACAAGAAAAAAAATCAAATCAGGATGATTTGAATTTAAATATCCGATGGCATTGTTCATTCAACAAATGGAAATTCAACACTACCTATTTCATTTATTTTTAATCTAAGTTGAAAAAAGGAAAGGCAGCTTGTTATGTGCTACATTGAAATACAGGCACCAAACATTTTTTGTTTTTTAATGTCAGCAACATAAGATGTATCTACAAGGAACTCTTTCGAAAGAAAATTTTCTAAAAGACCGTAAATTTCAAGGCAACTGCTTTTATAAACACAATTTAGAAAACATATGCTTCATTTTAAATAAAGATGTGTGAGAAATGTGCAGTATAACTATTTTAACGCTGAATTTATTTCCATTAAACGAAAAAGAATATCACGTCACTAGAATAGAAATCCAAAGTGCAAATATGAAAACAAAAATTTTGCTTGGCGAGAAGAATTATCGCCATATTACTACAATTGTTATTGAACAGTAAACACACATAATTGTCAATTGGAAAGAGCCTTTTAAAAACTAGAAAAAGAAAGAACATATAGGGAAAGAACATTTAAGCAATTTTTTAAACTATATATGTCAATATATTTGCAATATAAAATAGAGTAAAAGAAAAGTTATTACCTGCAGTAAGGAAAGTTGCCTGCGGGCACCTCTGTCTCATTTCCGCCGCAATATCTCCACAGATTTTCCCTTTCAGGGTACTTTTTGTATAATTCGGGTGTTTGTGGTCCCATAAGCTTCTTCTTTTGTGAACTAATTCAATTAATAAGCTCTCCATTTCCGAAGAAAATTTGAATGTAGCAGGGATAGCAGCCGCGTTCATGGCCGCCATGTTTGTTTGCTAAAGAGAAAGGCGGAGGGGGGAAAAAGCTTTACGTCATGCTCTCAAGAGTTCTCATTGGCTTAAACCTGCAATTTTTTCCTACTGACTCGAAAACATCGCCCGCTGTCGCCAGCATCGCTGCAATTTTCTCTCCCGTACAAAGAACCGGAGTTGCAGCGAATCGCCTCGTGTAATAAGGCCTTTAGGGTGTCTCGCAACTCGAAGAACGCCGAAGGAGTGTCCGCGTCCCAGCTGATGTCGTTCCTCGGGTTCTTCTGGAGCTCCTGCGTAACACATGCGGCGAACGTGCTGCATAGGTCTTTCTTTACGCTTCGAACACCCGTTCCCACGTGTCACACAGACGACGGATCGCGTCCCGGGCGAACTGAAGAGACAAGTCCTGCCTCTCGTAGAGCTGTTGGAGAGAAATTATGGCCTCAAAGTCCGAAGTGTGATTCACTAGGGCGAGCTTTTTCTTGATGACGATTACAGGATCAAAACTGCGGCTCGGTAGTTTCAAGTTGTTAAGACGATCCAGTAACGCGATCCAAATTTTTGGTCGCAGAGACACGTCCACCTTCGTAGGATGTAAAGCATTCCGGTCATCACACTCTGACGTGTACGCGAATTTTATATTTGAAATTAGTAATAGATACATAAGTATCTCCGCCCAGGTCAAACATGTCCTCCGTCTCTGTCCCATCCCCACCCGTTTTTCATGTTCTTTTTCTTGCTGGTTCCATTTCGGTAAGGTTACGTTTTTTTGCAGCGAAGAACGACATCCTCAGGACGGATCTTTCCCAGGACCCAGGCAGTATAATGAAAATGCGTTGTGTAATACTTGTCGTGGAAAAGAATGTAAATGAAATCTGAATTTAAATTTCAGATTAAAAAAAAAAAAAAAAAAAATTTCCTCTATTTCTTTATATGTTAGTTTTTTTCTTTTTTTTTTTTAAGCTTTTTCTGAGCTTTTCTTTAATTGATCCATGTTTTTGCAAATGTATAATAAAATAAAAGCAAAAAAGGGTAATTATTTATTTACACCAATTTTTGTTTAAAGGGAAACAATTATTATTTAGAATAGATAATTTTTTGCACAGCCTAGTTTTAAAACACAAGAAATTAGTAACTTATGCCTACAGATAAAATAAGTATATTTCAAAAACATTACAGGTGAATAGTTTTTAAGACATAATAAAATAAAATCATTTTCAAAAGAGTTTTAAAGAATGGAACTGATTTAGGATACCGTATTTTCGAGAGAAGTGCCACGGCAAATATAGGGAGAAAGTTAAAAAAATTGTTAATGCGGAGCTTCTACCGGGCAAAACAGCAATAAAAACGCGTTCTAATAGCGAAACCACATCCTTTTCTTTAAATATCAAAAGGAATATCATTACATTTTGTTGCTGTGGTAAGTAAGTGAAATAATAATAAAAGGGTATAATAAATTTTAATATTTAAAAAAAACCGTTAAAACAAGTTATTTTATTTAATTTAATGTTTCTTTGGCAATTAATATTTAAATTTTGCGTGCGGTACGCACAACAAAAAAAAGGTTCTCTTTAATACAAATTGCGAATGCGGCGCTTACTACTGAAAATACGGTAATCACTTTTTTTAGGTGGGAGGGGGAGAAATCACAAAGTGGTTCACATATTTTTGAACGCAATGTTCTGTTTTCAGAAGCCTTGAAAATCAAAGTTCTGAAAATTTACAGAAAAAAGGTCTTATTTTTTTAGAAACTTATATTTTCGGAATTATTTAAATTTAAAAAGTAATTGAAAGTTTGGCTACGATAGTGATGCATTTAAGCTCATCTTTATTCTGCAAAAAGCAACTCCTAAACACATAAAAAGAAAAACTAAGAATGAAAAGAAATAGGAAACGCAAGCATAAGTTCGGCAACAAAGAGCTGCTTCATTGTTACAGATCTGATTGTTACAGAACTGAAAAATTTCCCTCATTATATTCGCTAAACATCCTTACTTAATAGATTGAAGCCAAAAAGTGCAGCATTCTGTTCAAAACATTCAATTCCTTTTCTCATAGACAAACACAAATTACAAAATCAATTAATTTGGTTTTTTACTTTCGTTACGGAACTGATCTTTCATTTGGTAGACACAGTAAAATAAAGATTGAAAAAACCTTACCTGTTATTCTGTTGAACTGAAGTTCAAACTTCCAACTGCTACTTGCACGTGGCAAGAATTGGCTCTAGCATACGTAGTTAGTTGGCGCCAAATAAGTTTTTTTGACCGGAAATAATACCTCAGAAGACGGTGTTACGGATCTGATACGAAAACTTGGGACAAGGATAGATTTTGTTCTTTTTCGATGTACATTTACGTTTTTTAAAACATGAAAGTCAATTATTAAAAATGAACATAAAATACATTGTTTCCGCTGACAGTTGTTTTTCTCGCGATGTTATATATAATGCACAGTTTATTTTTAAAGATCGCGATTCGTAACTGGGACACGTTACAGATCTGATTTTGGACATATAAAAAGCTTCTTTTGCCATAAAGTAACGTAACAACTTGGAAATTTTGCCATGGATTGAATGTAAAACGAAGTTAACACTAGTAAAAAAAATATTTCTTTGGTATTTAATAGAAACTTTTTCAGAAATTCCTCTGGGACTCAAATTGGCACATTTCCTAATATTCACCCATAAATAAAAATTATAGGAGAAGGCTTTGATAATTTCGGCGAAAATGACCTTGACGAGAGGATTGAGGACAAACTATAGATGAGTGACATTATCAATAGTTTGATAGATTATGAAAATGGACAAGAAGAACTGGTATCTATTACAGCAGATAAAATATATGCAGGGATCCAGATTTCTAAAAAATTGGAAACGCATTTTCTTAAAAAAGATACCAATGCGGAAAGACGCTTAAAATTCCAAAAAGAACTGAGATCATGCATGTCTCACTACCGTGACGTTTACAAGCAATTGACCAGTCGACCGTCGTCACAAAAACTGATCACTGACTTCATGGTACCAAAAAAGAAATCAATTGAAATCCTATCTTCAAACGACGAAAGCGATTTTCAACAAATTCGTCACAAGAAGATGCGCGTTTTGGATTACGATGTGTAGAAGCAAACTATTTAATGTATAATTTGAAAACTTCTCCATGTATATGTACAATGAAGAATAAAATATTTTTACAATTTCTTTAAGTCTAATTTAATTATTTAATTTAATTGGAAGCATTCTTTCAGCTATTTGATAAATCATTGATGTATTTTATAAGTCCGACTTTTTTTATGCGGTCCCTATCCACCGCACAAAAACAGGTTTTACTGTATATATATATATATATATAATAAGTATAAACAAGTTAACTATGTGAAAGTACGCAAAGTATTCGTCAGGCGGTAGAGCAGCACTATACCACATACTTTATGATATTAGGTTGTATATAAAATGAATTAGAGTTATAGTTTGGGGCATGTAATCTAACAACAATCGCAAAGGCCATGTTCTAAAATAATTTTGCAGGTTTTATAACAAATTGTTTATACAAATAAACGTTGTTGTTGCAAATTTTGTAAAATCTATTTAATTGGTTGACAATAACGTCTGTATTTTTTTTTTTAAATTTAAATTGCTGTGCCAATGCGGCATATGTATAGTATAGAAATTAAAATCTTTTCTTTTATCGTATAGATCCAGATGTAATTTATCATCTATTTATATTTATGCCGATGTGCTGTCTTAAAACATAGCCCCCTTAACTAGATGCCTAGCGATTTGCGGGGAAAGTTGGCCGCGGATTTTAGTTACCTTTTCTCCCACCAGGAACGCTACTTATCTGCTATTGCAAACCGCGCTCTTTGCATTAGTTTGAAAGGTAGAAAATTGGTTTTCCATTGCTATTTCTTCTTTTTTTCCCTAAAAATTTGATTCTTTGGGTTAAAAACGGTCCTTTTCAGGACCAATGTAACTTAAAGAAAGATAGTATAGTGTTTTGTTCCATTTTGCACATCAAATTCAGTAAAAGAAAAAAATAGTTTCAATCGGACATTAGTTTGCGTGAAAAATGGATCTCCGCTATATCAAGACAAGGCAGTTATTCTTCTTATTATTATTATGTGTGTGTCTTTCATAACGTCTATTTGGCAAAAAAAAAAATTTAAAAAATCAATTAATTAATAACAATATAGTGCAAAACTATTTTTATATAAATATACATTATTTATTATGTTGTCTAATCTTTATTGTAGCTTGTCCTTGGAATACGGTTGATTATATATTATGATGCATTTTATGTTATGCAACTACTAATTAAATTGAACTTATTGATTTTTTATTAAAAAATGTAACTAGTTACACGAAGACATGTATAAATCAATAAGAAATAATGAAAGTTAGAAAGGAAGGAAATACAAATTATTATTCATGCATAGAATCGAATTCTAATCATATTTCAAGAACATATTTAATTCTATGGATGAATTAATGAGAATAATTTGGAAGTAATACTTGTCCTATTCTTCATGCCTAAATTATCACTTCAGTACAATGCATAATAAATTGTAATTATTCACATATTTAACCATTTTTATTTTATTTATGTATAATTTTTATGTATTTATTTATAATTTTATTTATTGAAAGGACTGTTTTTTTTTCTTTCGAGGGAGGGGGGGGGGGGGGTAGGATAGAGCAGATTCTATGATAAGATTAAATTTAATTCTATTATAAGAATAAAAAGTTGATTTTTATGCAAAATTTTTGTAACTTGCCTAAATGAAGAATTTGGTTCCAAGTTTCCCAATTTAACGTCCTCATCTTTCTGCTCGTTTTTCGAAGCAATGATTTCTTGGAAAATATAAAAGATAGTACGAAAATGTATCTGCTACTTCAAGTCCACTTAAAAGCTTTTCAAAACTTTGAACATCTTTTCAGAGTCTTTGCAAAACTCTTGACTTTTAAAATTCAGGTAAAAGTTTTAATTTTCAAGATCACTATAAGTAAATAATAATAATAATAAGATATTCTTCTTTTCTAAAACAAATGAGTCCATATAACTATCTACTCAAATATATATCACATGTATAGCTTTGTTGTTAATCGATCATGGAATTAAAACATTACATCTTCTCAAAAATTTTCAAAATGCTCCAAATAAATCTTTAATTATTTTAACCATAGCATCGTTCTGAAACAAATATTAAAATTAAAAGTTTTAGTCAAGAGCTGGATTTTTATTTGTTTCCTTACATCGGTAAAAATGCCAGTTGAAATTATGTGTATTATATTCTTCACGTATGAATTGCATAAATAATTATTCATTTAAATCATTACTTTAAAGAAAATTCTGTTAATTTGTGTAACAACATTTTTCTTTTAAAATACCTACAATTAGGAGAAAACCTCTTTAATGAAATAAAAGTTTTAAGTTGATGCTCCGTTAAAATGCTCCTAGACTAACGAGATATCAAAAATTAATAATATCACTTAATTTCCCACTGTTTTACTGCATCATAAAGTAAGAGCGAAAAAAGTGTAATTATTGAGTCATATGATTAAATATGAAAAAAAAAATCAAATGATTTTTTTAAAAGAACTATTTTTACCGCTTTTTTTTCGCAATTTACCAAGCGTTTACAAGTAAAACACCGTTTTCCAATAGCAAATAGGTAGTGCCCTCTAGCGGTGATTTCTTTGTCAGCGGGAGAAAATCGTTGTCGGTAGGGTAATGGGGTTCGCTCCATTTCGGAAGGCATCTAGTTAAGGGGGCTATGTCTTAAAATTGCTACTAAAAGAATTATTGTCGGTATTATTTGAGTCGTCTAGATTCAAAACCAGATACATCCACTTTTTTTCAACTTTTTTACACTTTCTAATAGTTTAAAATAATCTTCATATGGTGTTAATTTTTTAAGCTTCTAAAGCAGCTACATCATGCTAAAAAGTGTGTTTGAAATTCGCCGGTTTGTTACAAAACCAGATCTCCCTCATCGACCATGCTTGTCAGCTCTTCTTTTTTTCCCGCCAAAAATCTTCCAAAGGAAAAATTATTTTTGTGTTAAAATTTCAGCAAGTTAAAAAAGCTCTTAGCTATAAATTCGATTTTCTTAGATATTAGTTTTTTACTCGCCGTGAACACTTTAATTTTTTGAATGCAGCTGGTTTTGAAACTAGCTGGTTTTGAAACTAGAAGACTCATTTAATGTAAGACAGTTTGGATATATGGTATTGTAGGTAGATCAAAAATTAGAATTTATTATAAGAATATCGTCGATATAGCGAAAAACCATTAAGTTTTTTTTATTATATTTGAAAACATAATTGAATTCGTAAAAAAAAAAAGAAAAAAAAAACGAATAGATTAGCGCCAGTACTGGAATAGTTTGTCCCCTTGCCCATACCATGAATTTGCTTGAAAATATTATTTTGGAATGTTGTTGTTAAAACGAAATGACAAATGACAAAGATGCTCGTGCTCTTAAATCTTTTGCGAATCTTTTAATTATTTTTAATTTCAATTCCTGAAACAAAATAATTTGCAATGTCAAGTGGCACTTTACTGTAAATATTCATTGTTTTCGAAAGCATCTTCATATTGCCATACATGTTTCAAGGATTATTTTTTGAATCGTTTGCCTGCCTTTCTTAAATGCGTAAGTCAAGCTTGTATACGTTGCCCCAGTAGCTAAAAACCCGCAAAAGATGCGAGAAAAGTACAATAGCAATATAAAAAGCAATGAAAAATTTTGTAAGTTAAATAAAATCCTATAAACGAGCTTCTTTCTATGAAACTTTTATTTCGGGACTTTTAAAGGATTCGATATTCGCGAGTGAATATATATTAGAATAATTAAGAATTCTGCAAACTGAGAGAGATAGCAAAAGACAGCTGATTTTACTAATTTGATATTGGTATACCAGGGGTGCGCCCACCTTCTTAGAACAATTATGCACCATCCAAAAAGTTAGACCCTCTACCCCCATAAAAATCCTTCTGCAACTCTTCTGAATATTCTGCGCATTTTAAAACTTTTAAAATCGACCTGACAACATAGCCTGCAATGCTCTATACAGTATCCTCAACCACAACAGAAGGATGTTGAGTGATGCGATTTCCTGCATAGGAATGATCATCGAAAACTACAGCTTTCCTACTGTTATATTCAAAATTAATTTAACTTACAAAGTTGTTACTAGTATTTTTGTTTAAAATAGATGTACTATCTTGAAAACTGCAGCTTTTCTGCTGTAAAATTTTACTTGCAACACTCCTCCAATTATATTCAAGATTAATTTTACTTACAAATTTGTTACTATTTATGTTTAAAATAGATGTACTATCTTAAATACTGCAATTTGATGTCAATCTTGAATCTTTAATCTCATGGTGAATCAGCAGGCGTTTGTACGCTGACTCGAATTGTCGACACGTGGGATTATTGTTGAATCCGCCTCTGCTTCGTACGACACTGAAAAAGGTTTCCAAATGATTCTGACTAACTTTGTACAACAACAAATATGAAAGAGGAGAATCATGTTCTCCTACATATTCATTGTAAAGTTTCTTGCAACTGTTTATGCACACTAAAAATCCTAAAAACCTGTTTTTACAATTGTGTTAAGAACATTAGGACCATTTTCAAAAGCTGAAATGTTAGACAAATATTTTTCAGCATTATCCAAAAACCTTAGAAAACTAACTGCATATATCGGTTTCGTTGGTGCCTTAAAACCTTTGCTTAAGCAATTTCGACTGTTTAAAATAGCAACAAATTGTTGATGATTAAATTAAATTCGATGTTGCCTCAGATTTCTGATAGTTAGGATATTTTCTATCCAAATTTAAGTAATTTAGAGCTGTGGCAACACTGGCACTTAACCTTCGGGAACCATATTTTACTGTCATTTTATTAGACCATCATACCACATGCAGTTTTCGAATCTTAGTAGCAAGGTTCCACTCTTGATCAGTTTACAAGGCATGCGGGTTTTTGACGCACTACCCAATTGATTAAATTTCCATCTAGATCAACAAAAGAACCTTTGCTAGCTAAAGTATTTCTGCTTAACTTCAACATGTGGCATGGGTCTAAAAATACGTTAGCATCCTTCCCAGTTTTAGGATTAAAAAAAAACTCGGTTACATTTGAATCAGTGAGTGCAGAAACAACGTCAGTCACAAATTTCAAATTTTTCAGGAGGGAGAAAAAACGTAATAACTCCACCAAATTTTAAAATATTTGAGAACTTTTTTTTCCTTTGTCATAACATGCTTTTATGTTGCTGTTATAAAAAAATTACCTAATTTCCACATAAATGAGGCTCAGGAGAATTAAAACTATGATTTTGACTAATGCTGTTTCTGCACTCAACTGTTTTTACAGACAGTAGGAAACTTGGAAAAAGATAACCATTCGTTAAAAGTTTGTATTTGTTATTCATTTTGTTACGATTTTAGTTAATAATATTAATTTTAATTAATTTCACAAAAAATTTACAAATGTATATTTTTCCATATTACATGAGAAATGAAGTTACAGTATTGCAAAGTCATAAGACAAACAAACTGAAACGCTCTTAAAATAGATCATTCTCGACGATAGTATCATTGTCATGTTCAGTGGTTGGCCAGGTAAATAGTTCATCATAAAAAACTTTGAAGTTTTCAGGAATATGAACAATCATTTTCTGGATGTCTTTCATTTTCTTTATGTCTTTCATTTTCTTTATGTTGATTGGAACTTTCCCTGATGGGTAGGCTGCAATACTTGAAGGAAAATCAATATCGACGTTACGGAAAGCAGGTCTCAGCAGCTGATAGCTGTGCTTTTGTAATCCTTCAATGAAAATGTATGCTGTGATTATCCCCTTTTCTTCAGAGTTATAGCGGAACTCTTTATATCGGGTGGGAGCAAACTTGAATTTTGCTTCTTTTGGCACACTCCTCCCTCGGCATTCTCTGGCTAGTGGGTTTTTTGTGTAATATTCCTTCCACCAACCATCAAAATCTTTTATGTCACTGGTGATGTGAAAGTTGGTGATGTGAAAGTTGTTACTGGACTGAGCACACAATTCTTCATATTCATCAGGTGTGTATATCCGATCATGTTTACGTATCATCCTCTTCATAGTACCAAAATCTCGATCGTTTGGAAGATATGAATGCCCTCGAACCGGAAAGTAATGGAAAATTTGTTCAAAACGTCCTGTATCTGTAAGAGCAAGGCAGAATCTTATCATGGTGGTACAGTTTTTTTACACTTGATGGAATATTATTGTCAATGTATTTCAGTAGCATGCTGCATATATCATTTGCTCCTTTATGGGCTACGCCTTCGTGGTACAGGAATATTTCAGATTTCCCAGTTTTTAGATTTTTTATTCCAAAACAGTTCACCGAAAGTTGCTTCAAGTAAAAAATATCCTGAACTGGGATCGCTGGAAGGGGGAGATTTTGCATGAAATCAAATGAAAGTGCAACGGTGTCTTCATGTTCCGCACACAACTTTGTGACCTTTTGAAGTTTATTGTAAAATTTCTTGGCTCTCCTTTTGTGAACACTAAGCTCTGCACGAGCAGCCCTTTTAACTGCATCACCAAGAGAGGAGCTCTTGATTTTTACATCACATTCTTCACATTTTATGCAGGTATCTACCTGCGGACGTCCAAACCTTAACGAAAAGTTGTCATGAAAATAATTAAGATAAAACTCATATTTTACATCCAAATCAGGGTACTTTTCTTTAAACAAGGAATACATTTTTTTTACATCAAGGCGGGCATCAAGATAACTGATATCTTTGGTGCTATAGTGTGTAGTCTTTGTTGGGAATGATGAAATATGTTCATGTATTTTAGAACAAACTTCGGCAGAAATTGTGTTCTTCTTGGGATTTTTACCGCGTTTATCATGAGGGGATTTCCCCTTAATCAGGAGATCAGTAAGCCTTCGAACTCTGCCCTCAGTAATGCCGTACAATGAAATAAACGCTTTTTTTACATACGTTTTTCCTTTCTCCTCTGTATAGTAAGAAATATTTGAAACTAGCTGCTGTTTCTCTAGGCTGTTCAGAACGAGGCCTACGGTGCTTAATGGCGTGTTTTTCGATCTGTTGTTGTAAGAAAATATCTTGCTCATCTTTTGATTTGAACTGATTCAAATTAGCAACAAATTCAGGTTTTTCAACATCGCTAAAGTTAGTAAAGCATTGTAATTTACACTTACAAGCAGCACATGTTGATCGAGTTTCTTCGAAACTTCTCTTCATTCCTCCTCCTCTTCTTGGGAGCTGTTTCATTATCACTCTCACTGCTTGTGAGACTCACTGACATATTGCTAAAGACTGACAGTAGACGTTGAAAACTAACTTAGAACATGTTGAAACACTTGACTGAACTGACTTCGATACAACCCTCACCTTAAGGTTAAGGTGTTAATCACACGGCGCATGCTCGGCAAGGTACCTGACAAGACTGGTCACGCGATCTAGCGGTGGGTGCAGAAACAACGTCAGTCACTGACTCATGTTATTTCTGCACTCAACACTCGAAACAAACGTTCTGTCTCTACGGAACTACTCAACAGACTAACGTAGTTTTTGCACCCAACACGCATCTTGCCTTTACGCTTATTTTCATTGAAAACGAGTTTTCGGATTTTTTTGACTGAAGTGGTTTCTGCACTCACCGATTCATTTGCTGTGGGGACAAATTGGCTCCCAATGCAATGGCCATGGAAAAGTTGGCTTTCGTGCCATCAAACGTCAAGGAAACAATAATATCCTCTGTGACATGGAAAAAGTTAAGGCACTCAACTATGATGTTTGCCCTGTCCAAACCAATAAGTTCTTTAACAAAAAATCCAGCTGGCAGTGTTCCAGTGGGCATTTAGGCAGTTCACCATTAAGGCAAGAGCTTGTGAGGCAACAGGTAACTGGTCATCAATGAGGTCAGTCACCATGTCAACATATCCAGACATCTTTTTACCAATTCATTCGACATGTTTTCGAACGGATATTTCATCCATCATCAGAGCACAGAAGACTTCCTTGATTTTTTTCTTTTGCCTCTGACACTTTCATCTCTAATGCTGTAAGGGCCTCCTTCGTAAACCAGGACTACCTTTGACAGCTCCATACCATTTCCGAAGTGTAGCTGGATGGGGCAAGCAGCTGTTAAATACTTTCCTTACATAATCATAACTTTTGGGGGAATAAAAATGTAAGGTTAGAGCAAACGTCCGAAGTTCCGGGGGATATACATTTCTTACATTACACTTGGACGACCTTTTCAATATCTCTCCAGCTACTCCAGACATAGAAAGCTGTAATAAAATGAAATGAATATCAATTTAAATACAAAACTAATTATTTGTATTTTTGACAATTTATATCATTTTTGTTTTTTTAGCTGAGTCAAAAAAAAAAAAAAAAAAAAAAAAAAAAAAAAAAAAAAAAAAAAAAAAAAAAAAAAAAAAAAAAAAAAAAAAAAAAAAAAAAAAAAAAAAAAAAAAAAAAAAAAAAAAAAAAAAAAAAAAAAAAAAAAAAAAAAAAAAAAAAAAAAAAAAAAAAAAAAAAAAAAAAAAAAAAAAAAAAAAAAAAAAAAAAAAAAAAAAAAAAAAAAAAAAAAAAAAAAAAAAAAAAAAAAAAAAAAAAAAAAAAAAAAAAAAAAAAAAAAAAAAAAAAAAAAAAAAAAAAAAAAAAAAAAAAAAAAAAAAAAAAAAAAAAAAAAAAAAAAAAAAAAAAAAAAAAAAAAAAAAAAAAAAAAAAAAAAAAAAAAAAAAAAAAAAAAAAAAAAAAAAAAAAAAAAAAAAAAAAAAAAAAAAAAAAAAAAAAAAATACTAATACAGCACAGCATATGAAACAGAAATTACCCCTTAAAAATTCATATCTAATTAGTTTTACAGCATTAGATCCAGAGCTAAGAGGTAAAACCAGTACAATATTAGCTTTTGAAAAGTTATCATCTTTTATATCCCATATTTTTAGTGACAATGAAAAGTCAAAAGTAGAAGCTGAAATAAGGTTATACCAGAGTGATATTGATATCACCAAAGAAATGCTCTACACATCTGATGAAAGTGGAAATCAAGTCAAGTGTACAATTGATAAATATTGGCCTAAAGTTTTTAATTTAAAAGATGATTTCACAAATGATTATAAGTATCCTACATTGGCTAAATTGGTCAAAGCCTGCCTTAGCTGCTTCCATGGCCCATTAGTAGAAAGTGCATTCAACTTAATGGATACACTTGTCACGGACTATAGAACCTCTTTTAAGATTGATTCCCTAGATGCAGTGCAGACTATTAAATATGATTTAATAGCTTCTAAAGAAACCTCATGTGAAAAATATGGCTCAAAAAATCTAATGACTGATCCAATTCACAAAGATCTCTTACTGAATATGAACAAAAGTTGGAAAACATATCAAGAGGACTTAAAAACATGTATTTCAGATGAGTCACCTATAAAAGTCTCTGAAAAACCTTCTACATTAGCAGAAAAGCAAACTGCTTCTACCTCTGCATGTGCAATTCTCGAGGAAATTTCTTCAACTGTAAATGAGGAAAATAAAAGTAACCTTCCTGCAATTACGAAGTTCACCACAAAAGAAAGACAAGCCCACAAACATCAGAAAATAAAAAAAAAGCAGCAGAAATTAGATAATTTTTTTTAAAAAAGAATTAATTCAGGTAATTTAAAATATTTACATAAAATGTAGTAGTTTATATGTTTGAAAATTTATGGTTATTAATTTTGCAAAAAAAGTAATTCATTGAACTTTTATAATTAGGTCATTCAATACTTCATAATTGTAATTTTTCATTTCTCTCCCCCCCCCCCTCCCCTTCTCGAAACTCCAAAATGTCGGTAGTAAGTCCGTAAAAATTTCAGGGGATTTTTTGGGGTCCCACAAACACCCCTGTGTTATGCTTGTTTAATGTTTATTCTAACAACATTAGCTAATGATGAATGAGTCGCACAGTATATTCACTAGGAGTGTTATTGCCCACTCTAAAAAGGAGTTTAATTGCCCTATATTTGGTAAACCACGAAGTTTTCTCCAAAATAAACTGCCAACGTATGAATGTGTTCTTAGATGCTGTTTTGAAGAGAGATACAATTTGTCACTTGTGACAAACAACAAAAGTGTAAGTTTCTCTACAGGGTTCGTACGGTCCTTAAAGGTCCTTAGAAAGTCCTTAATGTTCATTTTCATTTTTAAGGCCTTAAAAAGTCCTTAAATAGTCCTTATTTTTTTATTCCAGATGCTTAATTTTTTTTTTGTTAAAATAAGAAGGTACCCATGCGCTCTATTTGTTTTGCTATCTTTTGTATTCTTCACAAGAATCAAACTTTCATTTCAACTAATTCGAACCTCAAATTTAGTTTGCTGGGGTCCGGTACTATAGCGGCTTTCGGACAGACCCAAAACGGCGGATTGACAGGACCCAAAATGACGGATTTACATAAACATCATCGCATTTTTACTGCAAATTTCAGTGCTTTCTCAACTAGTGGATAAATAATTAACTCTTGTTTTTTTAATTTTTTTGAAAAAGGTATAAGTAAATTGATGTGTTATATATTTTTACAAAAAAAAAAAAAAAAGTTCATGGATTTTGATAAGATGCTTCAAACTACAACACCCAATTCAGTTAAAATGAACATGTACCAACCCACATGGCAGCTCCCAATTTGCTATTTCCTGCAATTGTATGAAAATGAAAATCGAGCTGCATCTAAAAGAAAATTTTAAATATTAGGAGAGAAGTCGAATCAAAACACCAAGCATTTGTACAAAATGCATGGGCGCCATTTAAGACCACAGAAAAACAAATCACACAAGTTCCCTCATTTTGCTTTTAAAACAGAAAAGAAAAAGGAATAAAATTTGAAAAAAGGACTTTTAAGGACGCAAAGGGAAAAAATTTAATAAATAAACAAAAATCGGGAATTTTCGAAAAAAGGCCGAATTTCGGGATTTCGAATTTGGGATTCAATACTATTTTTTAAGTTTAGATACAAAGTAAATAAATATTTTTTTTTTGCATGACAATTGCTACTAAATCATTTACATTCTAAACAATTATCAATAAAGCAAGTAGGAGCAGCTCTTAACAAGTAATCAGTTAATAATTTTTCTTACGTCTTACACTATAATAAGCGCCGCGTTGCTAACTCTCCCGATCGCTTTTCAGCTGATCTTTCGCTAAACAATTTGTTCTAACATTGTTTATTTTTTAGATCAAATAAATTCCCGTATCGAAAATTTGTTTTAAAGCCATGTTGAAATATTGATTTTTATCGACCAATTTGGCTTCCGGATGGTTCGCTGTAGGGTTTTGCTGTGTGAGAGATGATTTGCTGCGTTAATCAAAATTTATCTCGTGAAATTTCTTAATTCGCTGTGAATTAAAGAAATCAACCTCTTCTTAAACCTATACACCATAGTAGCCAAATGCTTGGTTTTCCCCGAGTTTTTCTGTTTTTATTTGTGAACGAAAAAATTTGAATTTTTGCAAAAAGATCCGATTTTTCAAGCTGATGCACAAGTATTTTTATCTAAAGGGATTGTACTACAAAAAAAAATTTTTTTTAAAGAAACTTTTTAAAAAGACATGTATTAATTTACATGATCTTTCATAACTTATAACGCGAAATTGTAAAAACCTATTTTTCGGAAACTTGCTAACATCTAGCTTGTGCTTCGCCGAAAATTGCACGCAGCTCTTGAGATTTCTATCTTTTTTGCATCCTGTAAATGTATCAATTAATTAAAAAGTTGACAGTTGTTTTAGTATTTGCAGCCTTGTAGTCTGCTTGTTTTATTTTTTATTTAAAAAAAATTGTTCAATTTTTTGAAACCTTATTAAAGTTAAATTTCGCCAGTTACTATTTGAGGGTAATGCACAAAGTTTAAAGCAAATAAGCTCCATTTTTTATTTGTATGTTGTTTCCAAAATGAAATAATTTTCTCAAGTTGAAAAAGTTTTTTCTGAATTGTTGCAAGCTCTTCTAAATAATTTTTAAAAAATTGTTTATGGCAGAGATAAAAATTTAAGTAAGCCTAAATTGAGATGCTGGCAACATAAGTCAAGTAAAATGAAAAAAAAAAAAAAAAAAAACTAAGTTAAACACAAATTAACAAGACAAAGTGCAGCGTTTTCTTTAACATTTTTTAAATTTAAATTGTTTTTCATTTAACTTGTATTTTATAGCACTAACCATTTTTGATAATTTTTCATATCATGATAATTTGCTTATATATGATTAATACTTGTGTTGTATGCTTCTTATTACTAGCTCCAATAATTATTTAATTCCTTGACTGTATTGGACATTAGAAAAGCAACAAGTCAAAGAGAGCTCCATAAAAGAGTTTGTGTTGTGTTCCTAATAAAAATACGATGTTAAATCCATTTCCTCTTTCAATAATGCTTCCTTTTGAAATAAACACAACAGTTTGTATATTTCAAAAAGTTGTGAGGTCCTTAAAATTTTTCGTAGGTCCTTAAAAAGTCCTTAGAAAGTCCTTATTTTTGGTTTTGCCAAAAGCGTACGAACCCTGCTCTAAAGTAGCCTCTACGGTAGCGAAACAAATCAAATGTTTGTATGATAAAGCATCCATTCCTTCGTTGTCTGACTGCCGAATTGTAAAGCTTATTAATGTGTATCACGATTCCTATCTTAAGATAAGGAAGTCATAAAGATAACGTGATAAAGATAAGCCTTTATTTAAAGCTAGGTTAGAAGACTTTAAACTTAAAGCTAGATCACTTTTTGACGTCGCTGCTTGTAAATGACGGTGAACTGTACATGCAGAAAAACACCAGATGCGTGTCAATGTGCAATTCTAATTAAATGCTTATGTGAAAAAACAAAGAAAATTCCTGCCCTCGAGTTGAGGTTCATGTTTCTTCAAAGGAATTACGGTTTGGGAAAAATCGGATCTATTGACAAGACAGTTACAAAAATGTTAAATGCGAAGGGCCAGCGGAAAGCTCGTGACATTCAGCGAGCACTGAGTGGTAAAGAAATTCCTAAAATAGGAGAGTACTCGGAAATTTATGAATACGAACACAGTTCTACTGAAGACTCAGAGTATGAGGAAGATGAATACAATCCAAATACATCGACTGAAAAGCCTCAATGGCAGATGAGAACTCAACTTAGCGCAACAGCGATCGATTCGGAGTTTCTGATAGGGCAACAGCTGTCATAGCGTCAAGTGTTCTGCAGGACGTTGGGATGATAACTGACACAGATTCTTTCTATGTGGTTGAAAACGTGTAAAATAAGAAGAGACAAGAGTCGTGTTAGGACGGATTTGAAAAATCAATTCACACCTCCTGAGAAAACTTGGGGTCTTTTCTATGACAGACGAAAAGATAACTTTGTTAGTCGAAAAATTGAATACCAAGCAATTTCGCAGGAATGTGAAAGAAGAACACTATTCTCTTATCCAAGAACCTGGATCAATTTATATTGGACATGTATCTCCTTCCTCGAGTTCATCAAATGATACAGCTCAAAGTATTATTTCTCATTTGTCTGAACTATCAATATCACTATAAAAATTAGAAGTAGTAGGTTGCGATGGCACTATAACCAACACTGGATGGAAAAACGGTGTCATACACCGACTAGAAAATTATGTTGGGCGCCCGCTACAATGGAGCATATGCCTCCTGCATTTTAATGAGCTTCCTTTTCGCCAAATTTTCCAACATATTGACGGTCAAACTGCAGGGCCAAAATGTTTTAGTGGGCCAATCGGGCAGCAGCTCACATGCTGTGAAAAACTCCCTGTGATCGATTATGAACGCATAGACTGTTAAATTCCTGATATAGACAGGAATTTGTTGAGCAAAGACCAACAGTATTTGTTGGACATTTCAAATGCAATCACCTTGGGACATTGTTCAGAAGACTTGGCAAATCGGGACCCTGGTGCTTTGTCCCATTCCAGATGGCTAATTGCGGCCAACCGAGTCCTTAGGTTGTATATAAGTTCATCAGATCCATCTGGAAACTTAAAAGAAATAGTCGGCTTTATCTTAAAATCAAACATGCCTGTGTGGTTTGCCATAAAGAGGAGCAAATATTTTACTGACGGACCAAAACATGTCTTTCAAGCAATCCAAACATCACGGTATTTATCCGACGATTTACTTCAAGTTATCGAACCAGTAATACAACGAAATGCGTTCTTTGCGCATCCAGAGAATGTTCTGTTGGCAATGCCTGTCGATGAAAGAGAAAATATTCGGGAGCTCGGTTACAGAAGGATCTTAAAGGCAAGACAAACGGTCCCAAAGAAGCAGGCTGTTAGAAATTTTGTACCACCAATAATAAACTTTCAAGCTGCCGATTACATTGACATTATTAATTGGAATTCTTGTGTGGTATATCCACCCCCAATGCTACGGGATCTAAGTGAAGATGATATTAAACCACTAATGAATTCTGACAATACGCCCATTAGAGAAATACAAAAGTTTCCCTGTCACATCCAGGCTGTGGAAAGGTGCGTCAAACTTGTGACAGAGGCCTCGAATAAAGTATGTGGACATGAAGCTAGAGATGGCTATATCCGAGCAACACTGAAGTCTAGATCGGTTATGCCTCATTTCTCTAAAAAATCAGACTTTAAATGTGTAGTAGATATAAAGAATAAAATTTAAAAAACACAGTAAGCCAAAGTTTCCAATTCTCTATGGAAAATCTTTGTAAATATAATGTAAATATCACACCCAACAATTGGATGGTTGGTTGGGTAGGGTGTGGGTGGAACTCGACGTGCAACCACCTCCACGTGGTGAGTTCTGGGTCGTTTTGTTCTAGCAAAACGAGCGGAGAGTTGCAGAGTGAAAATTGCAAAAAATTGGTAATTTTCTGTTTTTTCTAAGACGTTGCGAGACCAGAAAAATTAGATTACTAATCAGAACTTTGTTTTATGGTTTAAATAACCTAAATAAATTATCATAAAAAACTAAAGCGTGTTTATTTTTAAATTTTTAACTAACTTAAAAAATTACTAAAAATGTGCGATTTTTGGAATTTTTCAATAATTTTAAGTACGATGCGCGACCGGAAGATATTAACCGATTTTAATTTTTTTTTGTGGCGTTTTCCTACGTATTACAATAGGCAACTTTTCCGCACTAAATTCCGAATTTTCGTTTCCTGGTAGGTTGAAGTAAATAACTTCGACTTTTACTTTCAGCGTCTTGTTCCACGTGCTTTTTTGAATTTGGGTTCGGAGTTCGCCGAATTTTTTTTCGACTGTAGTACGCTTTGAGAAATGTTGCAGCAAAAATGGATGTTTTAAATGATCATGAAGAACATAAAGCGCGAAAAATAGATTGCGTGGAAAAAAAAAACAAATTTAATTTGCATGGTTGGATAATAAAGTAAAAATAAAAGTGAAAGATGAAGAATTAAGTGACTGTGAAGAACTGCATTCAAAAGATCAACGGAAGTGGAAAAGCAAAATGTGCAATATGTTCCGATTTCATTTATTATGGTAAACGAGGATATTCTGCAATTAGCAGTCACATGCAGACGAAAAAGCATGCCGAGAAGGAGGTAATCAAGGAAAAAAATTTTGCTTTGCCTTCATCATTTTTAGTGAATCTCCAGCATAAAAGAGACGGCGGTTATTTGCCATAATGTACCACTCTCGGACAGAGTATCAAACCTGGAAGGCATGTTGCTAGGAGTACTAGCCGAAAATAATCTGCCATTCACAGTTGCTCCCGTTTTGATCGAGTTAAGTAAGGAAATGGCTTCTGACAAAAAAGCATTGTCACATTTGACAATGTCAAGCAGCTTCTTACAAAATGAGACTGGATATGGGCAAAACTTTTTTTAATGAAACTATCTCAAATTTGAAAGAAGTTAAATTTTCCTTAAATATTGATGAGGCAACGAGCAATAATCGAATGAGCGTTTTGTGCATTTTAGCTAGCTATTTTTCCTCAGAACACAGTAAAGTTGTAATTGACTATGTAGCCTCCATTAATGTTTCAAGGGTGACTGCAGATCAGTTATTTAAAGAGATCGTTAATTTATTTAGCTGCTAAATTGGTTGCTAAATGGAAATTCATTTGAAATGAATTGCCGTTTGAAAATTTAGTATCTATTTTAATGAATTCTTGTAATGTCATGCGAGGATCTAAATCTGGTTTAGAAACCCGAATTCGCAACGAAATGGCTCCTGATTTATTAGACATTGAAGGTGATACGTGTCATCATGTCCACAATGCAGCGAAAGCATTCTCGAAACTATTTTGTGGATTTGCAGAAAATTATTTTAAAGATCTGCATAGTGATTTCAACTGGTCTACAGATCTCAGAGAAAAGCTTAAAGAGATCTGTTTGATTTTTAATATAAAATATACATCAGTAGAGGATATGGTAAAGCATAGGCTGGCTCTCAATGTATCACGTCACATTGAGTAATTTGATGATATTTGACTGTTTAATTTAACAATATTTTATTGTAGATTTTTTAATGAAAGTGACAGATTGTTGTATTTAAATATTTGTGTTAGTGTTTTTAAGCAAAGGGATATTAGTAGCCAAGGTAAGCAGGAAATTAAAGAAATTTGGAAGTACCTTCAAAACAAGAAATTAACTAGTGATGGTAAGAAAAGAAAAAGAATTATTCAAAAGCTGTTCTATTGTAGAAGAAAACTTCATCTAATTCTGCAGTTTTATGCATCTGTTTTTCCATTACTGAAGAAATATGTTTGTCTTTTTCAAATGAAGGAACCATTAATTCACATTGTATGATGAACAAAAGCAACTATTTCTAGAGTTTCTGTCACTTTTTGTGAAACCAGAATATTTACAAGACAAAACTGTCTGAAATTTTGGACATTAAGTTTGAGAATCATGTTTTGTTACCTTCTTCTCAAATGTATCTGGGGAAAAATACAACTAACATCATTTCTGAAAAGGTCAATAATATACAAATACAAGAATTTTTAGTAAATGCTAAAGCAGCATTTGTCAACTGTGGCAAACATTTTCAAAAAACTTTGCCCTTAAAAAATCCTTTGTTGAAATGCATATCAGCTTTAGATCCTACTGCCAGAGGGAATCACCGAACAGTAGTGAGACTGAAAAGACTCCCAGAATTGATCAGTAATGCTTTAAAAGATGTTGATTGCCCATGTATGAGTTAGAGGTGCACCATTATCAAATTGATAATAACTTGCCCTCTCCTGTAGAGAATGAAAAACCAATCAGAATAGACTTATGGTGGGCTCATATATTTTAAAGTAAAAAATATCCAATGTTATCAAAGATTGTAAAAGCTGTTTTAAGCTGCTTTCATGGCCCCCAAGTAGAAAGTGCATTTAGTGCTATGAGCAATATCTTAGATCAAGAATGTGGGCGCAGGTGGGAAATTCTGTAGTGCAATTTTTTAAACGGGAGAATTATCTGCGTTCTCCTGCTCAGAAATACCTGTGCAGGAATTTAAGAAATTCTTATAAGCTCTACAAAAATGAATAAGTATTAAAAAAAAATGAGAAAGAGACAAAAAAAGAAAACTTAAAAATATTGGAAAGTGCAGAATTGCCGAAGCAAAAAGCAATTGAATCTATGAAAGCAGTTGAAAAAAAATTGAGGTTAGCTCGAAAAAGGAAGTTAGATCAGATGGTTCAACAGATTGTTAAAAAAAGAAGAAAGAGCAATAAATTAACGTAATAGTTTCACCTGTTTATAAAAATAAAGGCTGTCACATGCTACTACTTTGGCTTAATACGATTTTGGACTTTTTTAAATGCTCTTTAAAACTGTCCCATATGGCTTTGTGCGAAAAATCATCCCAGAGACGTGCAAAGTCTC
The DNA here is from genome assembly GCA_038502835.1 of Octonoba sinensis. Lineage (NCBI taxonomy): Eukaryota > Metazoa > Arthropoda > Arachnida > Araneae > Uloboridae > Octonoba > Octonoba sinensis. The sequence goes on from CM076605.1 coordinate 76,196,315, forward strand.
TCTTTCCCGAAAACAGTAGACGAGTGGCAAAAATGGGAATTTCCCCATTACTGGTGGAAGCATAGATGGGAAGAACGTGCTAAGAAACTGCCCATCAATAGAGGAAGTGTTAACTTTAACTACAAGAGAACTTACAGTACTGTTCTGCTATCAGTGGCAGGTAAAAATTAGTTTGTAATGGTTGATTATGGGCATTTTGGCAGTGAATCTGATGGTGGAATTTTAAGTAAAACCACATTTGGTAGATTGTTGATCAACAATAAGTTGAAATTCTCACCACCATATTTGTTTCCGAAAAGGGAAAATTTACTTAGTCCATTTCCAAGACACTCTAGATCACTGGGAGACGAAAGGATATACAACTACCGCATCTGCCGAGGTAGACGAGTGGTGGAAAATACTTCTGGAATTTTGGCAGCAAGGTTCGGGATCTTCAGGCGTTCCTTAAATTATAGCGACAGCAGTGTGAGGAACATGGTGATTGCCTCATGTGTTTTGCATAATTTGCTAACCGAAAAGCCTGAAGCTTATCGCCCAGATAATGATGACGAAGCAAGTTCATTAACGAAGAACGCAAAATTTAAACCCATTCAAAAAATGAGCAGTAATATGTATAAAAGGGAAGAAAAATATAAAAATTATTTATGCAATCAAGGTGCAGTCCCTTGGCAAAACAAAGTCAATGCTATTTAGGTTACACCATCAATTTTTGTATTGGATTTAATTTTTTGATAAGACTTAAACACTTGTTTTACAATTTTTAGTAAATTGTAGTAGCTTGTCACAGCTACATTATGTATAAGTATTAAATTAATAAACTTGTTTTTAATTAATAAAGTGATATGAAGTATTCGTACCACAAGGAATTGTTTTAATTTGGTGCAAGTTCAAGTCATTATTAAAGCGAACCAATGTTCTCTCTTCCCCCCCCCCCCCCCCCCACCCACCAAAAAAAAAAGTTTTCATTTTAAAAATATCAAAAAATAAAGTGAAACGCAAGAGCAAAAAATCATTAATGTTGTAACTTGATATAGTGATAAATTTAATTTCCTGCTCTGAATTTCAAATACTTTCGAAAGTGTCAAATTATGTTAAATTATGTTTTATTTTAAAATATTTTCATTGTAAATAAAATTCAACTAGAGAAATTTTACTCGATTTCTGATTATTTTACACTTATTGTATCTAATGTCTATGTTATGAATGTAATCTCATCGTATGTTCGATAATATGATATGATATGATATTAGATTCTTAGAGTACTTTTTTTAAATAACAGCATAAAATCCCAAATAAATTTTACTTCCATATATACAAATAATTCATCTTCAATTTCCAATTCATTTTGCTGCATTAGCAATTCAATACTGTGCATTATTTTTGTGCACCTTTTTTTTTTTTTTTTTTTCAAAATTCTTGAGCCTACACTCAAGACGACCACAAAACCGAGATATCACATCGTCCTCCTTCGCCCTGTTTTGCTCAAAATAATTTAGGATGCATCTCTTCGTGGTACTTAAGTCAGACTCTTTTCTACGTTCTGTAGCTTTCCGTTTTAATTGTGTCCTGAATAAAAATTTAACATATTTGTTAACACATAAAGCAGTAAAATGCATTAATCAAGCCTGTTCTACATTATACTGTATACTACAGGACTACAGCCTACAAAGAAAATCATTATACTACACTCCACATCTACATCTATTGCAGAAGTAATATCTTCGTCAAATTGCTAAAATGCGAAGATATCTTTTATACTTTATTTCATAAAATTATATCTTTCCTTGTCTAACATACATTCAAAATTAGTGCTTCACATTACTTACCTCTATGATTCCGCAAGACTGATTTCAAGCACATTCTCCTGTGTCCATCCTGAATATGTCTTCTCCATTGTTGGCTCATCAATGTTATTAATCGAGATCAAAAATGAAAAATAACAAAATTGTATAAACCGTGTTCAACAATTCACTTTTCTTGGTGGAAAAATTTACACAAATGTATACAAAATGTGTACAAACTATATAAACATACAAATGATAACATATACAGTTCAGTTCTCTATTGCAAGATTTTGAAGAGTACAAATTACAGTAGCAATTATTCAAAAAATTCAACAAATCATTGGACATATACCAGATACGTATTTTTGAAAATAATAAATCAGTTTTGCGCTTTTGGCTACCGTCTAAGTTGTCTATATGGACAAGCTCTCGGGGCCGGCTTGAGAAATTCTCAGGGCCAGCTCGTCCATATAGAAAATATTCGCGGCCGCCTTGTGTGCAAACTTTTGAGATCCGCAAAACTGATGTTTTTTTTTTTTTTTTTTTCGAATGCCCTAAAGCAGGGGTCTCCAAACTACGGCCCGAGGGCCACATCCGGCCCGCGGACAGATTTTGTCCGGCCCGCGGAGAGCTAGCATACTTGAAAGAAAACTCCTTCTAGAGAACATATTTATTTTTTATAGCAAATTAAATTAAGTTTACTGAAGTAATCTATTTTTATGTTGAATAATTATTAATATGACATCTACATTGATATGGTCATGGGCTAACTACTCATAACATTGTTGTAGGTTATTATTTACTAACTAACAAATTATTGAAATGAATCCAACTAACATTTTATACATTTTAAATGAAAAGATAACTTATAACAAGCATAACGACATATGAAATACTAATGAGATTTATGTAATTGAGATTTTCCACTGACAATAGTTTGTAGTTGTGGACTAATTTTACTTGTACCAATTATTAAAAGAGATTTAAGATGCTCATCAGTTAATTTAGATCTGTAAACATTTTTTGTGTACTTCATTTTGGAAAAGGTCTTCTCACACAAATAAGTAGTACCAAAAACAGAAAACAGCCCACGAGCAAATTTATGCAAATTATCAAATTGTGTCAGTGGAAGACACTTATAAAATTCCAACAAAGATAAGTTTTGATATTTGTTCTTAATTATATCACTGCACTGTAGATCAATCATTTCCATTTGAAGTTCCGGGGCTAGGGTTTCAATGTCAGTATCAAAAGGATTCTGAAAAATCTTAATTTGATTCGCAATGGCATCAAAGTCCGAGAAACGAGTATCAAAATTTATTTTCAAAGCACTCAAAGTTTCGATTGCAAAATCGATAGGAAACTCGGTCTCAGTGGTGTGGCTAAATATTTCACATGTTTTAAAATGTGAAAAACATTTACTTCGTAGTTGTGATTGAAACAGTATCAATTTCTTCCGGAATGATTTGATATTATTGTATAAATCAGGAAGATGCTGGTTTTCTCCTTGCAATCTCAAATTCAGTTCGTTCACATGTTTTGTCAAATCAACATAGAATGCTAACTTCCACAGCCATGCGTTGTTTTGCAATTCAGTAAGAGGGCGATGCTTTTCATTCAAAAAAAATTCGATCACTGCTCGAAGTTCAAAAAAGCGCTGAAGGACTTTCCCACAACTAAGCCAACGTACGGCAGTATGATAAGGTAAGTCATTTTCTCCAATCTCTTTAATAAATTGTACGAATTGTCGGTGATTCAGCCCAAAAGATCTGATAAAATTAACAGTTGATATGACTGGTTTCAGAACTTCAGACATATCCAAACATTTTCCGCACAAAGACTGTTGATGAATGATACAATGTAAGACTATTGGTTTTGAACCACCGTCATTTTCTACAGCCTTTGACACAAGAGCGACCACTCCTTTATCTTTCCCACTCATGTTTTTGCCTCCATCAGTTGTAATACATTTCAAGTTTTTCCATCGAAGGTTCTTTTGCTTAATGGCCATTTCAACTCCTTTAAAAATATCTGAACCAGTAGTTGTGCCATGAATACTATACATATCAAGAAGTTCTTCATGCACTTCATAGCTTTTATCTACTCCTCGAATATAAATCAACACCTGAGCAGTATCTGACACATCCGTTGACTCATCCAAGGCCAAAGAAAACCACTCAACATGTCCATTTTTGTTGAACAGTTGAGAGGATATATTTTCAGCGATGTCTTCTACCCTTCGAGCCACAGTGTTTGCTGACATACTGACAGTTTTTAATAAATTTACCTTTTCAGGGCACAATTCTTCGGCTACTGCGATTATGCATTCTTTGACCATTTCTCCATCGGTGAATGGTTTTCCACGTTTTGCAATTTCAAGAGCCACACGAAAGCTGGCACGAGTTGCAGCCTCTTGTTCAGTTTTGAGTTTTGTAAATAAAGATTTCTGCGATTTCAATCCGCGCTTCATAGCTTCGAATTTTTCTGTCCGCAAACTTCCTGTATATTTTGAGTAATTTTGAAAATGTTTTGCTTCATAATGACGTTTAATGTTATATTCTTTGAGAACGGCTATGCTTTCATTGCAAATCAAACATAGCGCCTTGTTACTGGACTCAATTACGAAATACTGAATGTTCCACTGATCTTTGAATTTTCTGCATTCACTATCAATTTTTCGCTTCTTTTCCATTCTACTAAATCACACACAAAAGCAACAATTCAAATAAAAATATTGTTACAAAGATGTCTTAAACTTAAAACACGCACAAACACGTTTTAAGGAGGTACGCACTATTTTATTTCACAGCAGTGTCATAGGAACTGACTTGTGGTTGCGCCACTAGCCTTCTTATATATTTCACTTACTGCCATCTAGAAGTGAGTGGAAGACACCAGAACTTTATCGAACCAACGAGATTATTCTGTAAGTGCTATTAGCGCCATCTGTTAGGGATAGAAGGTACTACCTATTTCTGCTTGTGTCCACCAGATGTCCTGTCACGTTACTCCTCATGGCTCGCTCGTACTCTACGACTAATCTAGAAATTACAGATAATGACAGGAAAATTAATAATATGCAGTGTTGCCGTTTTGCGGACTTTAGTTCGATTTGCAGCCTTTTTTAAACGTGGCGTACTTTTTCGGACTTTTTTTTTCATGTAAAAAAATACTCATTCGTTACTTGAGTACTCGTTAGGAACCGAAGTAACGATTACTGAAGAAAAAAGTAATCAATGATTACTTGTGTATTTCATTACTTTTGTAATCAATGATTACTATGGCGATACGATGCGGGTACCCCATTATAACGGATACCCATACGATACAGAAAATACATCAGCTTCCCCGTCGCTAATGGCATCTGGCAAAAAAGTAATCATATTTTACACCACTAGTGGACTGATTCAACTTTTTACCACCGGCAACAATTAATGATAATATGGTTTTGGCCCTTGGAATTTACTGGAGTAATCAATATGGCCCTAAGGCTGGAAAGTTTGGAGACCCCTGCCCTAAAGGGTAGCAGCTGCAAACATCCATCGGAAGTACAATTTTTCAGTGCACACGGTCCCTTTCCTTCATATTTACATCGCTTTAACATAATCAATTCTCCAATATGTGTATGCAGTCAACCGGGTACGCCAGATCAAAACATTTTCAAGTGTCCTTTGACCAGTTCCTTCCATTGCAGATATGATTCCACTTTCTCTCAAAACATCATCTATATTTTATCTCATCAAGTAACTCGAAAGAACTTGCATGCAGTTATGTTCCTCCTAAACACTCATGGCTAAACACTTTCAGCTTCCTTCTTAATAATTTCAATAGGACTTTCATTTGCAGCTCTCAAATCTTTCTCATTTTAATTGTTCATCATATTTATGTCATGTTTTATTATTATTGTTGTTGTTTGTTATTTACAATGTGTTTTTTTTTTAAAGTTTGTACTCTATTTTCTATTTTTCAAAATTTGTATAGATAACATCACATGATCTGTGACACCCAGTGGGCGTCGCTCGAAGGGTCTTTCTTTTCTGTTATTTTTCTGTTCTTTCCTCTCAATCACCACATCCGGAGTCGCTGCAAGTCTCTTGACAGAGGGCACTACCTCCCCCCTGAACCTGAATCAAGGAACTTTTCCCTCCTCAAAAAAACTTGCTCTTCGATGAGACTGGAATGGGCCGTCCAACCCTTCGGACATTTTAATGTATCCTACTCTGTATTCAATTAAAAATAATGATAAATTTATCCTTTTCATTTTAGTTTTCTTTCCCTCCAGCTTTCCACTTGCTCTGCAGGTAAGCCCAAATTTTTATGATTAAAATTTCTTTATTACAAGGCAGTGCCAGCTACCCTATGAATGTCAGTTCTCTGAATAATCACCTACAAATTCTCTTAAAAAAATCTCTTGAATAAAACTAAAAAACCTTGGAAACTACAAACACAACTGTGATGTTGTCCAAAAAGGGAAAGGTCAATTTCTGGTAGTTAATCGACCACAGCACATTAATGCATCATACGAACATTACATTCCATGTGTTACTTGCTACAGTTACTATTCAAAAAAGGAACTGTGGAAGCATAAATGCCCCTTTGCAAGTGTAGGAAAAGCAAGGTTTTCAAGGGTCGTTCTAAAAGGAAAGGCACTATTACCCACACCTGCACATATAGACACTAATATTAATGAGATAATAATTGCTATGAAATTGGACAAAATAGCTACTGTAGTTAAAAGCGATGCAACGACATGCAAATTCATAAAAAATGTACACGAAGAAAGTGAGAAACCGAAGTAACAGAAAACAGGAGATACGAAACAATGCTAGAGAAGTCTCTCGACTTGTTCTAGCATACCGAGAAATCACAAGTGAAAAATATATTTATAGAAGAAGTTTTACAATTTGAGAATTATGACCACTTGCTACAATCCTGCAAACAAGTCTCAAAATACAACAAAGAAAAAATTGGGCAAAGATAAAAAAATTAGCTACACTTGTCACTCAGTGTTCTTTTTTTTAGCGATTTTAATGTAAATCTAAACTACTGCAAGTCTAAATGTTAGTAGGTTATAACAGATTTTTTTTGGCATTTTATTGAATTCGAGAGTTTCTCATTACCAAAATTTGGTGTTTCAAAAAACATTGGTGGGTAAAAATTTACTTTCGGGGTGCCCCTTGGCGATTATTGTTCGGCGCCATTCTTGTTTGCGGATTTGCAACACTACTAAGCTTGGCGATCAGAACTTGACGAAAATCAAGGGGCACCCAAAAGTGAAGTCTAACTCCATTCGCATATTATTGAAATTTTGCAAATAAATATCATTTTGCACTAATTAAATTCTGGTGTCGAGTTTCTAAAAACTCAGAACTTTACTTTGATTAAAAATGGGAAGACACCATTTTTTTTCCTATAGCGCATTTAAACAAAAAGGGATAGTATTCAAAATTATAAGCTCTAAAAGATCCCCAAGTCTCTTCCAAACGTAATACTTCGGTAGCAGCCCCAAATATTAAAATTTTAGATGATTACAGTTATTTACTATTAATTAAAATTAAAAAATTGTTATTTAATTAGCTAAACTAAGACGGGGGGGGGGGGGATAAGCCGCATGTGCTCTATACAACATGAAAAAACAAGAAATTACATAATTGTAAATGCATTATACTTCAAAAGTCAGAGGGGCAATTGTCCTCTACAACCTTCAAATGACAGCAGACTTAACTCGAATAGACAGTTATCGTGTCTTAAATGAACTTTTATTTTGTTATACATTTTAGGTCTTTCCGGACGTTGACACTCCCAATTTGGGTTCCGTTTATCCTGTCATCTGTGGCGATATTGCTCTTGATGGGTTCTTTCGATGAGTTATTAAAGGGCATATTGTAACCAGAACCAAGACTCTTCACTCGGCAGTAATGTTATTGATGTCATACTATTATACGAGTACTCGTAAACTTAATATTTTTTATTATAAAGGTATCGTTAACAGCTTAAAATTAATTCAGCAGGAAAATGTATCGGATTATCCGGACTAGACTTAAATACATATCTCAACTTATTTTACGTTGTTAGTGCATATACTTCTGATGAATTTAAAGCATATAAAAGATTGCAAGCGTCCTACCAATTTTCTTATCTTTATGAATTTCAAATGGTTTCGCCAAGAAAATAGCAAATATATGTGTGGGTGGGTGACTGTGGACAATTGAGCATAAGTCACTTCGCTGCTTTTTTTTTTTTTTTTTCCTTTGTGAATTTTAATTTTTGAAATTCAAAATATGAATAAGTTTTGTAAAAGTAAGATTTATTTTTGGAGAATGCTGTTAATTTTATGAAATTAACTTTAGTGAGAAAAAGTTCAATCTGTAATTAGAGCGTCTAATCTGAAAACCATAACAAATATCCCCGTACATTAGAACGAGATATAAAAAGGGAACTTAGTCATTTATTCGGGGTTTTTTCAGGGTTCATATCAAATAGCGAAAAAAATTTCTACGACTTGTCCAGGTAGATCAAAGCAGAATTCCAGGTTAACGTTCTAAGTTTGTGCTCGTTTTTATCAAAATCTGAACGGAGATGTCGAGCCGAAAAATTTTTGACAGTTTTATTATTTTTTGCTAATCTGACATCGCAACGAGCGTAGGTTCCCTCCAAGGGATCCCATCCCTAGTGGGGGGAAAATTCCCTGACTTTTCCATGATTTCCAGGTGGAGTATGAACCCTGTTTTTTGGTCTAATTAACAAATACTTGTATTCTAATGCACTTTCAAATGGATCCCATTAAAGTGGTATCACTTTTATTGATGTAATGTATCCCTGTAATCGTGGTCACCAAAATCGACGCCTCGAACCGTTGTTATGTTCAAGTCTTGGACGCTTAGCATTTTCGGTACCTAAAATAGAATTAACTTTGCACCACTTCCCATTTTTTAAAATAAAAAATAAAACTGTAAATCACACTCGGTGCTTCTCTCCTGACAGGTTATAAAATCACTTTTCTTCTCATTTCAGTTTAAAATTTAGCAAAAATCGTTAGTTTTAAAGTTACAGCTTGGATGCTTTGAAGTTGTTTTGGAATGCTGATTTAAAGTTGCTGAAACTTATTCTTTTAAAGTAAGTAACATTACACTAATTTAAGAAGCATTTTATCTCGTAAATATAGTGATTTTTTTTAGTATCCGTGATTATTTATTCAGTAATATTTAGTGAAATGCCAAACAGTTGACATTAGATTTATTTGTTTGTCAAATTTAACGATTGTTTCATGGTATTTAAAAAAAAATTCTACATTTTTCACATGTTTTTAATTTTTTATTGAATAAAAATAGAAAGAAATGTTATTTATTCATTTTGTAACAATATATAATGAGTACTTTAAGGGAGAGGCCACTAATGCTTAACACTATCTAAATGTGTTGCATGTTAATGCTAATGCAAATTTACTGCATCATCAATTTTTTAAAGTATATAAAATTATTACTTTTTGCCAAAGTATGCATTTTAGGAAAATTCTGTTAATTTTATGAAATTAACTTTAGTGAGGAAAAATAGTTAATCTAATTTATCATCACATCTTATAACTGAAACAAATGTTAACCCAGTACAGAAGAAGATAATAAAAGAACTTTGCTGTTCTTCTTCAGATTTCTAGGAAGATAATGCATATACATATTTCAAAATTTGGTGGATTATGTTTACTATGATGTTTCAGTGCATGTAGAGAATATTCAGGAAATCGTTAATATCCTATATAAGTCTTTAATTTTACTAACATACATTGCTAAGGACTCATTCTTTCTCGTCGCATGTGACGAGTTTCTTGATTGCGTCGGCAGGACCTAATTAAGGCAGAGGCAAACAGGGCGGAAGCACCCGACCCCCACATCTGAAGGGGCCCCAAATCAAAATATTTTATTACTTCCATAAAGTGAAGCAGAGGGGCCCCCAAATAAGTCTTTAGCACCAGGCCCTAATTAGGACCAACTTCCGTGCATAATCAGATTTACAGTGTTAATTATTTACACGATGCAAAGCGCTTTGAACTTGCAATTAGTAACAGTTTCTCCACACCAGGTTCTTGGCACTTTCTTTTCATGATTTTTATATGCCTGTTGAAAATCTGGTGCAGATTTTACCCCTCCTCTTTCGTGTCCTTCAACAACCAGGGTACCTCGTCCTTCTCAACCAATTGTATCCGCGCTTGGGCTTTGTCCATTTTTCGGAACGACTCGAGTTCCTCTTCCGAACGGGCGACGAGTCTGTTGACGGCGTCGGTGCTCGTCACGTCCGTCGTCAACCTCGGTTCTTCGTTCTCCTTCAGGACGAGGCACTTCTTCCTGAGGCTTTTCCGGAGTTTCGGGGAGTTGGCCATGTCCATGATGGATAGGAACCATTCCTACCAGCCTCAGGATTCGGGTGGACGCGTAGACGATCAGCTTGATGCTTTTCTCCCGTACACCTCTTAGCTGAAGCCTTAGGTGCGCCGAAACTGGGAGCTGGTGGCCGATTCAGTTTGATGCTGGATGTCCAAGCAATACTGTGTGAGCCGTCTGCAGGTCCAGCTCTCCGAGGATTTTTTTGCTGCTGAGCAAGAACAGCCTCTGAAGAGAACTCAGATTCACGAGCTCACCCATTCTTCTCTGGGATTCCCTCCCTCTCGTACTCCTGTTAATCCCGACGTATTCTTGACCGGAGAGAATCAGGTAATCCTCCAGCATAAACATGACCATTTCCATTTGACAGAATATTAGCACGCGTTGTTGGGTGGCCATGAGTTTCGGGAGAAGGCTGTTCAGGAGTTCGAACTTCCCAAAGACTCAGTTCCGTTTTCGCAACTTGTCTATTGGCTACATACTCTTCCGCGATTTCTTCGAATATAAAAGGGTGATTGCATCTTTTTCTCAGCTGAGTGATTTTGTCGACCTTCTGCTTCGTCTGGAGTACTGTCACGTTGTACAAGCTGCATTTCTTCTGCAGAAGGACGTTGCCATTTTTCATATTCATGTACAGCCCTTTCTGAATGTACGACGTGTCGCAGTTGATTGTGCCAAGAATACTTTTGACAAATTTTTCCGTAATTTTTTACTCCATTATCTTTGTTATGAATGGCTTCATCACCAATTGCAGGCATTTGACTACAGCCGTGTGTCTCTTTCCTGTTGAGCCTAAGTCTTTAATGCTCTTCAGCATTGAAGACCTTCTCGAATCAGTCTCCGGTATGCCCTCCGGGAGCCAAGAAGTTTATGTGGGACCAAGAATCGGGAAGTTTGTCGTGCACCGACCCTTCCATTAGGAGAAAACGGAAGCAAGAACAGCCTCTGAGGAGAACTCACGAACTCGCAAATCCTTCTCTGGAATTCCCTTTTCCTCATACTCTTGACTGCAGCAGCAGAAATCCAGGAAACTCCCGGAATCTTTGAGCGTGTCCGCCAGTCGTTCTTCCGTTGATGTACTCTGTGTAATCATGTCCACGGTCGACACTTTGAACAATTGTGGTAAATTTTTTGTTTTCTCTGGATATCACGAGCTGTATTGTACCTATTCTGTGCAATAAATAATTTTCTGCAGTGTTTCACATTCTTATCTCAGTTTGTTAATCTCCAGGCGCATTTTCTCGATTTTCACCCTTTAAACGTCACTTGCGACCCCATGTTCCATTGCACTTTTTGTTCGTCTTGATGAGTACTGTCATCCCTCTAAGTTTGTCGGTGCATTTCAGATACACCCTGTATACTTTAAATATAAAAATAAATTAAAAACTTTTCCTTGTATTAATACTATCATTACTTTGAGTTACAACAGTATTTCAATTTTCTCCTTAAATTGATTTATAAAATTCCTTTTTATATTTTCATCTGTAAAACAGTTGTATTAATTTTATGATGTCTGTTAATATTAAAAAGCATTCAGAGGGGAAAAGAGACAAATATCGTAATTGAAAAAAGAAAAAAAAAGTACACAAACAATTGTAGTTTTCAAATTGGTTATCTAATTGTACCAATTAATAAGGAAAGAATGTTTTTATAAGTACACTGTAAAAAGTGTGGAGCTCTAAATTAGGCGTTGAAAAACGTTAAAAACTGTGTGAACTAACACTTTATTTCAAGTTAACACCAAATCAAGCCTTCATGAAAATTTTACATAATGTAGTTTTCATTAAAACACCAATACAGGTTAATTTTTACCCCAAAATGACACCATTCGTGAATTATTTTCACTTGTGAAAACACCAAACTCTGGTGTACGTTTCAAAATTTATAAATAATCTATCTTTGCAACCACATAAACAAACATTTGATTCCGTTTCCTTCGCCATTTTGTTAAAGTCGCTGCAAAGGAATTTTATTAAAGTAGCTGCTGAAATGAAATGTTTTTATTCGAGGTATGCTTGTTTATAGTTGTGTAATAAAGACAATTAATTTAACATAGGATAATTGTCCCTTTATTTTTGTTTTTGTATTTAAGTATTTTATTAAATTTAATTGATATGTTGCGCATGATTCTGAAAATCTCTGTATTAAGCATTCTTCGAATTTTTTTCCATTCTAATTCAAATAACGGGGCAGCTTTATTTTTCAATCGAGTCAGTATTATATGCATCCATAATTGTTTTAAATTAAATGCAAATTCCAAATTGCATAATAAAAATTGTTTTCGAAATGTAATAATTCAACAATATTATTAGCTTATGATGAGATACATTCTGGAAAAGTATCATTCGCTTTTTATTAGTGAAGAATAAGAGTGTTCTTTAACAATGTAATCTTGACATTTTTACTTAAAAATGTGTCAATTAGTAATAAATATATAATATAGTAATTGAGTTGGAGTCTGTGCTTTACTCAACTGGCTCCTCAGCCTTTGTTTCCTCAGTTATCAAAAATATTATATATTTATCAATAATAATATATTTTCATGTGTAATAACACTTTTTCTGGTACGGTAGCTGCAGTTGATGAAATTTACATAAACATATATATATATTTTTCCTTGAAGTATACCAGAATACTCATTCGAATGTCTATCTTCAGTGAAATGTATCTATTTAAACATAAGCTGACTAAGTTGCTGTTAAAGGAAAAAATCCATTTGACCTACTTTATTCAGTTTCTTATTTTTGTTTTATTTAAATTATATTTTGTCTTTTGTACGTTTTCAGAAAATTGGTCGAGAACTAACCACTTTTTTTTCTAAATTGAAACTCATTTTGGTTGCATACACTCTAAAAAGTTTTGGCGTGACACACCAAAAGTGATGTGCGAAAACACCGCAATTATTTTTGGTGTACTGAGAATAATCTTTGGTGTTTCAGAGCACCAAAAATAATTGTGGAGTTTTCGTACACCACTTATGTGTTGTGTCACACCAAAACTTTTTACAGTGTAGGATCTCTTGTAACACTGAATTGGTATAATTTAAAATCTGTTATTTTAAATTTATGGGTTCAAAAACAAACACTCCATTAGTAAATTTATTGCACAAAATCTGTATTAATGTATATAACCTCCTGAGACCTGGCATCCAATAAAATGGATGTTTTGCTTTTCTCTCTATTGTGACATTTTATTTTAGCAAGCAAGACCTGTACTGGAATTATACAGGAGAAATAGAAAATCACTTTAAAATTTTTAGAATTTTAAACAACATTTATGTTGACCCACAGAAGTATTGTGATACATTTCTTTTACTTTAAAAGTACTTTGTTATGCATGTGCCTGAAAATGGTAAATTTTTTCAGTTTTTATCTTTTGTCGTTTAATGCAAAATCACTCTTTTTCTCATTTTTCACTCCGAAGTATATTGTAATTTTTTTGTACACATACATCACTCACGACTGATATTTGAAAGTAGTTTTGTTACATATTTCAAGATATTTAAAATGTAACTTATTGTGTGCGGTTTTTCACGGTTGATTTTTGACAACTAACATAAAATCATAGTAGAAAATATAACAAGCATCATAAATGATAAATCAGTATAATATTCAGCTGTTATTTTGACTAATTCATACTTTGAACTTGAATAAACTTGACAAAAATAGACATCCTATATTTTCTAGCTGTAATTATATCATTCCACAAATTAAATTTAATTCGATTAAAATTATTTTATCCCTATAAAAATTATAAAAGAAAAATTTTGCATGGACCCAAAAAATTTAAGCAGGTTTCCTTAAAATTTTGGTTAGCCTTATTTTTTTCATTCATTAAGTTTTAAAAAGGGCCCCATTAAAACGGGAAAGAAAAGTTTTCGCCCGAGCTTAAGAGAAATTTTTTAAACCCCATCTTTAAATCTTTCTTGTGAAGGTCAAAATCAATCCCTGATGAAATTTTTAAATGCTGTTTTCCCAAAGAATTTTTTCTTCCTAAATTTTCCATTTGCCGTCCCGTTCACTTAAGCCTTTTTTTCGAGGTCAGGACTGCTTTTAATTTAAAAGGCCCAAAGGGAAAAATTCAGTTTTCGCGTTTTTCAATTTAATTCTAATAATCTTAAATACAGCTGCATTTTCTTTATTTTGAAAAAAAGCGCCCATTAGACTGTCTTTTAAATTTTTCAAACCAAAAATGGTATATTAAATAAAAAGTTTTGCACTCAAAAGCCTCACATTAAATTAGATTCTAAGTTGGGGACAAAAAAGGGGTCCTGGACCAATACCCCATTCCTGTTGGGTGTTTTAAAAAATAATTAACATAAATTTGTTTTTTTTTTTTCGTTTTTTGTGAAAAACCAATCAATAAACCTAAGACCTACGGAAATCTTATAGTTTTAATATTTAAAATGCCAAATCTTTTATTTAAAAATTAAAGCTCTTTGCTATTTTGGACAAAAAGGGAAAAAAAGGAATTGGGGGAACCCTACCAGAAAACCACACTCCATTTAAGGAAAGCTCGAGAAGGGAATTTTACTTTGGAAAATTTTTGGAGCAAGTTCCGGGTCCGGTTTTTCCCAGCGGCATTTTTTGCTTTTTTTAGGTTAATGCCAGAAAGATTCAAAAAAATGTATATTTTCCAAAGATGACCCTTTTTTCCCCACAAGGGTTAAATTTTTTAAAAATTTCCCTTATTCTTTTCACTTGAGAAATGTTTAAAAATTTTAAAAACTAATTTTGAAAATTTTTATATTTTCTCTTTTTTGTTTTTTTATAATCTGATATTGTTTTTAAATAGAAAACTCTTTACTTATTTGAAAAAAAATCAGAGGTTTGGTTTAAACTATGACGTTAATCTTAATTCAAAAACACGAATTAAAATCCCGCTTTCTTAGTTAGACAAAACGAAAAAAGGTTTTAGTTGGAAAAGTTTCGTCCAAAAATTTGAAACGGCGGGTTAAATAGGTGACATTTGTTTTTCCTTCAATTAAAGGGTTCTGTGCGCCTGGTTCATCCAATCATTAACTACTTAAATTAAAAATTTTCAGTTCCCATAAAAGATTTGGGGGGCCAAATTTTAAAAATTTGTTGACGCAATTTGCTGTTTTCTTTTTTGCACGAAGTTTTTGAAGTGTTTAAGCATTTGAAAAAAGTACGATTTTGCCCCTGCACTATATTGAGCTGTATGAATTTACATTTGAAGATTCAATTTTGGTAAGTAATCATTTTTTTCGCTCTAGTTTTAAGTTATATTCTGATATGTTTCTTCATTTTCTATCTTACATGTGTGTGAAGAGATGCCATGTTTTCTAGCGTTCGTCATGGTCGGCTCAAATGGGGACATAGAGGGTAGTCCAAAATGGGGACGTCCCCGTTTTGAACGTCTCATAACAATTTTGAAATGTTTTAATTTGCTTTAATTCTGAGATATTATGTTGTGAATTAAGTGCTTAAATTGAGTGTAAGATATTATTTGTGTGCATAATGAATGTAGATTAAACAAAATTAGTTTTAAAAACGATTAAATAAAAAAATTTAATTTTTTTTTAAATGATTAAATGTAATTATTTTTACAAAGATTAAATACAATTAATTTAATATAGATTAACTAAATTAAATAAATATTTAAGTTACAAAAATAAAATTTAATGTATAATTTTTTTTAAATGTCAAAATGATAATTTGTTCTGTTATTTACAGAACTATCATTTTATTTGAAGACGAGATGGGGCGCTATCAAAGCAAAACTGATCGACAGAGCTGGTCGACAGAGAGCATGGCTGGTGCAATCCAAGAAGTTTTAGAAGGGAAAATGGGTTACAGGAGAGCATCTAAAGCCTACAACGTTCCACAGACAACTCTGGAGAGGAAGGTGAAAGAGGCTCGACAGAAGGAGCTCTCTTCACAAGCGGCTGCTGCTAAACGCTTAGGAAGATATAAAACAGTTTTTTCGGAAGCCCAAGAGAAGGAATTGGTGGACCATCTCTTACATTTGGAAGAGAGGTTGTTTGGCGTTACGCTATCAGATTTGAGAACTCTCGCGTTTGAGCTAGCAGAGAAAAACAAAATTCAGCATGTTTTTAACATGGAACGGAGAATGGCTGGAAAGGACTGGCTTTATGGATTTCTAAAACGTCATCCAATATTAGCTCTACGTAATCCTGAAAAAACCTCATTGGCGCGTGCAAAAGGTTTTAATCGCGTCGCTCTCAAAATGTTCTTTGATTTATTAGAGTCATTGTATCTAAAATATCAATTCTCACCCAATGATATTTACTATGTAGATGAGACAGGCATCTTGACAGTGCCCAATAAGCCATCTAAAGTCCTTGCTCTTCGTGGAAAAAAACAAGTTGGCAGTTTGGCATCAGCCGAGCGAGGGGTACTTGTGACAACAGAAATCTGTGTCAATGCCGCAGGAAATTTCGTTCCAACAATGTTTGTCTTTCCTAGAAAGCGAGAAAATGCTCTCTTGATGGATGATGCCCCTCCTGGATCATTTGCGGTATATCACGAGAGTGGTTGGATTAACAAGGAGACTTTCCTTGTTTGGTTCAAGAAGTTTGTGGAACATTCAAATCCAGGACCTACAAAGCCAGTGTTGTTAATACTTGATGGCCACAATTCCCATACAAAAAGCTTGGAACTGGTGAACTTTGCTCGGGAAAATAACGTGGTGTTGATATGCTTTCCCCCTCACACCACACATCGGTTGCAGCCACTCGATGTCTCTTTCATGGCACCACTTAGTGCCTTTTATGAGCAAGAGACAAGGAAATGGCTCATACATCACCCTGGACGCTACGTGACAATTTACCAGGTCGGAAACCTTTTCAAAAATGCATTTTCAAGAGCAGCTACTGTGCAAAATGCTATGAATGGGTTTAAAAAAACAGGGATATATCCCTTTAACAGAGATGTGTTCCCTGAACATTTATTTGCGCCTTCAGAAACAACTGAAAAACCTGCTAACAACCCTTTGGAACGTCATTTAGCATCGAGTGATGGAATCGTCACACCCCCACCTTCCACTTCCTCGTTTGGAATATCTCCAGCTATAGAACCCCAGACATGTTCAGCGTATAACATTTCACCGAAAATAATAATGCCTCTACCACAAGAAATTGAACGCATGAAAAAAAAAGTGAATGACAAGAGGAGAGGTAAAACTGCCATACTCACTTCATCGCCTTATAAAGCAGAATTGGAAGCTATGGAACAGGAGAAAAATGAAAAGCAAAATAAACTGAAAAGAAAATTGGTCAAGAAACCCACCGAACCCAATCCTAAACATCCAAAAGCTAAAAATGAGAAGAAAATAAAAAAAAATCAAGATCCGTTATCATCTGATGAGGAAGAGAATAGCGATGACGCTTGCATTTTTTGTAATGAGCTTTACATTGACTCGAAACACAAAGAGGGGTGGATTCAATGTAGCAGCTGTCGAGGTTGGGCCCATGAAGCATGTTCAAGTGTTGACGAAAGCGATGTCAATTTTATATGTGACTTTTGTATTTGATTACTTTTTGTGACATTCTAGTAACTGTTAAAAAAGGTAAAATTCCTTATCTGCATTTTGATTTTGCATTAAAGTCAATCTTTCTTTGTAAAACAAGTTTTTCTAATAAAATTTCGCAGCAGAACTTGAATTTATATGCTATTTCATATGAGTACCCCATTTTACCCACCCGGTTGTCCAAAACGGGGACTTCGAACATTTTTCAGAAAAATGGTTTTTTTGCCTATACTAAGGATTTTTTTTAAAAAATCCCCTTGCCATCTCATAGTCTAAGACATGCTCTAAACGGGAAATGCTTTGCCACATTTTTCTTATTTATAGATTTTTTTTTGCAGACAGAAATATGTTAGCGTCCCCATTTTGGACAACTTTCCCCTACTCTTTAAAAGTTTAATTTAAAACTGCATCTTAAAAGAGAAAAATCTATTTAAAAAAACAAAGCCTTTAATAATTATATATATATATGATTAATAGTTTAGATTTATATTGATGAAGTAATTTTCTAAAAAATATTTTTTTTATATTTTTTATTAGGTGGTGCATAAAGGCGACACCATGCCCAGAACGCACACTGTAACCGGTTTTCTTTTCTCCAGGAGACATGTCTCCCTAACTTCACCAGGAGTTATTTTTTGCTGCTGGACGCACGTGAATGCAGGAGGCAAAAACGGCGATACGAAAAGTGAGGACAGCATTCAATTTACATTTGGTACAAACAATTGAAAAATATCCGGTCCTGTATGATTACAAGTTGTCGTCTTATTCAAATCGAAATGAAATCCAAAAGTCTTTTAACGAAATTTCTTTCGCTATCAATGAGTCTGGTAAGTTAATATTTTTAGGATTTTCATGTATATACTCGTACACGCATTTATTAACCCAATTCGGACTGTCATTGCGAAAACGCAAAATTAGCTAACTTTTGTTTCAAAAAATTTTCTTTTCGGTGTTTCTGAAATAAATATTTTTATTTTATGCACAATACGTACATCTTTTAAGGGAAAAAAAATCATGAAGCTATGAGTTTTTTTACTTATCGAAATTTTTTTATAAAAAAAGGGCTTTTTCAGATTTTGAAATTGAAGACATTTGATTTTCAGTCTAGAGGGCAACACCTGTAAACAAAGTCATATATCAAACCGATGGTTTACAAACGTTAGACAGTTGAAAACAAAATGGCATCGTCAAGTAAGTTCACATTTTCTCCTTAATATCTCAAATTTTAATAATGTAGCGAAAACGCAACGTTAGTCCAATGTGTAATATTTTTTTAGCTGCATGTTATTTTAGTCTATAATTGATCTTTTTTCTCATTTGAAGGTTATTTTACTCCTGTACGAAAGCGAAACCGTTGCCTTACGTTGAATGAGAACTTCGATTATCTTCATTCATTGAGTGATGAAGATATTTCTGATTTAGAAGATGAAAAAAAAAAAAAAAGAGTTGATCGTAATTCTGCCAGATCCAGATATTGTACCACATGAAGAGTGCATCGATGACGACACAATAGGTGAAAAATTTGCGTACAGATATATAAGATTAGATCGAAGTAAGCCGGCTATACTCGCCGTGCTCTCCGGCACCTGGGACCGACGCGGAGGAAGAGGTGGAGATTATAAGGCCATATATATTGGCCATAGCGTTCTCATTTCAGAAGTATCACAATTTTATCTATGGACATTAAGCCATCGTACAAAGTGATCATAAACTTTTAATGTAATTGTAAAAACCTACTCATAAAAATCTTTCAGAATGCAAAGGATCGTGTTAAAATCCTGAAATATAAGTATGATAGGGGAAAGTTGGACAAAAGCGGGTCCCAATTTTTTTTTTTTTTTTTTTTGTCCTAAGCAGTTAAGTGAATAAAATTGCTTAAATTTCCATCTAAATGATAAATATGTTTTAATGTGGATGAACAATATTTTGGAGGGTAAATTTTTTTTGGAAGTATAACAGTCCCCGGTTTTATCCAACCGGGTCGGATAAAACTGGGTATATTTAGGAACACTTAAAAAAGTTGTTGTCTTACTGCTAAAATATTTATCAGCGGAAACATACATTTAAAACAATGAAAGGAGGAAATTGATAATTGAATCACGTTTGGTTATACATATATATATATATATATAAAGTTTAACATGGATTTATATTGTTTGATAATAGATATACTGATTTGTGCTAAAAAAGCTTTTTGAACTGTATCTATAACACAATAAATTTGTAACTTGTTACTTATGCCATTTCAATAAAAACTGATTCAACTATGTAGATTATAATAAATATTTTGTAAAGGAATTTTCTATTCTGTTTGGTAAAAATATATTTAATTTATATTAATTTGCGCAATATTGGTTACTTTATTCCTGACAAAGTAAATGTATCTCTTTTTTAACAATATTTTATGCATTATTCAATTTAAAAGTTAATTTTTTAAATAATAGTATGCATTTTTTCCCCAATATGCATTTCAGAAAGGCCACCTCTAAAGACGAAGAGGATGTCTTTAAAGGAGGTGGTTAAGAATAGAGTTTCATCTGCACTAGAGTCCTTCTTGGAGTTGGAGAAAGTTGAGAAAAAAACTTTCAGCAAAACCTAAAATTCCAACAGGAACTGTTAGAAATTAAAAGAAATAAATTTGTATTAATGGAAAAATTATTAAATAAATAAATAATTGTTATACATAAATAAATTATTGTAAGGACAAAGTTAGAACAACGTAAAGAAGCACAAATTCAGAATGAAAAGAAACGCTCAACACACAACGAGAAGCTGTGGGACTCGCATTGGATGATCATAACAAAGATTATCCAGATGCTTCCGTTTTTCGTGATACAGTCTGGGATTGAAAAATCTTAAAGTTCTTTCTCTGACAGTTTGTTTTTTCTGATACTTACGATTAATTATTTTTCTAATTTTGTATAACATAAAATTATCGTTTAATTGCTATATTAACCTCCTGAGACTTGGCATCCAATAAAATGGATGTTTTGCTTCTCTCCCTGCTGTGACATATTTCATTTTAGCAAGCAAGACGTTGTACTGGAATTAGGAAGGAGAAATAGAAAATCACTTTAAAACTTCGAGAATTGGGCAACGGTAGTTTATTTGCTTACCTGTGCCCCCACCCCCCAAAAAGTTAAAAAAATTAAATTTAATAATTTTTTTGAAAAACTTAACTTTTAATGCCCAATTGCTCAGCAAAACTAATATTTGAGAGAATATGTATATTTGATTTGCTCGGGTCTCAGGAAGATAAGATATTATAGAGTATTTGTTTTTAAACCTACAGATTTATATATACAGTAAAACCTCCAAAGTTGACCACCTCTCTATGTTGACCACCTCTCTATATTGACCGAAATTTTATTGTTTGAATGGTCACAACACATTTTCAATGGAGATTTACCTCTCTATGACCGCCTCCAAAAGTTATATGTTCATCACATTTTAGTATGTTATTTGAAATATTTTTTTTATAATTTACTCTCTGTAAATTGACCACTGACGTTTTATTGGTGAACGTGCTTTTTACAGTTACCTGATGAACAGAAAGAGGACTCGAATAAATTGACACATTTCTTTAAAAAAAAGTTTTAAAAAATACTTAAAAAGTTTAATAAATAATCTCTACTATTGTACTAATTTTTTTCTAAAAATTCCCCTAGTTGACCACCTCCGTATGTTGACCACTTAGTTACAGTCCCTTTGGCGGTCAACTTGTGGAGGTCCTACTGTATATACAATCATTTACAATTATAAAAAATTGGTGATATAAGAGAACCTACTTATTCATGACATTTTCCCCCATTATTTGGTAACGTTAAATAACTAACTTATGGTATCCTTTCCTCATAATTCATTAATATAAAATATCAATTTATGGTGCAACCTTATCTTGGTTTTGGGTGCTTTAAAAACACCAAATTTTGGCACAATCTTCCGCCGCTTTTGGGTGCTTTAAAAATTCCAATTTATGGTGCAACATTTTAATAATATTTGGGTGTGGGAGAAAACACCAAAATATGGTAAAATATAGCACCATTTTATGTAGCCAGCAAATGTATACCAAATTTTGATGCAGCATAGTGGTGCACGACATGTTTTACAGTGTAGTTTACCCAGTCGCAAGACAAAAACAAATAGTTTATTGTCAGCTTTGCAAGACGACCAATAATAATGTAAGATTTTATGCAGTCACTGCTCATTTTATTGATAACGGCACTTTCGTAAGATCACGCCTAATAGAGTGCTCGGAGTTTTCGGACAAACATGCGAGTAGTAACATAGCTGAGTGTCTAAATGCAAAGATTTGAAATAAAATTTGCAGTAGTCGCAAACAACGCAGCCAACGTAAAAGCAGCGGTGATGGAGTTAAACCTTCGCCAAATAAATTGTCTTGCACATACGTTGAACTTTGTTGTTACAGAAGCTGTATCAGCATCCATTGGGACAAAGCTTGTTAACGTGAAATCCATAGTTCAGTTTTTGAAGCAGAGCTGCTCCGCGCTGGCAAAACTTCGAGAAATGTAAATTTCACTAAACAAAGACCAGCTTAAAATAAAACAAGACGTTCCCACACGGTGGTATTGCACCTTTGATATGTTGGTAAGACTACTGAAAAATAAAAGAGCCGCGCTCTTTTTTCCGCGACAAACTTGCAACCCTAGTTATAAGGAGTTGCGACATTTGTAATGGCATGTTGTCTAGACCTGACTGAATGGCCTGATAGCTTTCATGGTTGTCTTCTAGTTACTTAAATCGCAAATGTTCTTCCCCCCACGAGCCCTCCGTTGAGGGTCCTGAGCCAATAAAATCTATAGAAGGGACCAAAAATGAGCTTGAAAGCTAAGAAAAATAACTTGTTACGGTTGAAGTAAAAAAAGATTAACGTAAAATATTATTTAGTTTTAAAACTGTTAAATAAGAAATTTCTTTTTTCTTTTACTTTAAGCATGTTACCTTTCTTTCGATGCGGCTGCGTCATATCCCTGCATGTAAAAAGACTGCAATGCCAAATTTACATTTTCAAAACAATTAGTCAATCATTTATCAGTTGTTCACAAAATGAGGTTTGAAGAACTGCACTATGAATTTGAAAGCTTTGAGGCATTCTTGGAATTTAAAAGTGATTATGAAGAGAAGGAGACGATGTTAACTTCATAAAATTAACAGGCCAAAATACATTGAAAAACGGGGACAAAAAACATCATTTTACGTGCCACAGAAGTGGAGTCTCCCGTCAAAAAAAATTCCGAAAACTTTTCAAATAAGCCCCAAAAAATAAGCTGTGACTCCAATAAATTAGGATTTGTTTGTGTAGCTAGCATAACAGCTACTCAGAAACCATCCGGGGAAATTATTTGTTCATTGCAACCAAACCATTATGGGCACACCAAAGAAATTGGTTAAAAGTAGGGTTTAATTTTCCAAAAACAACAAATTGCAACAAAGTTAACTCAAAATATTGGAGCTAATGAAATTTTAAAAGAAATAAGGGATGATTTTCTAATGAATGACAAACCCTCAAGAATTCATCTGACCTCAAAGCAAGATTTAAAAAATATTGGAAGACAATTTAAATTATGTGGGTCACAAAAACATCCCAATGATGCTACAAGTGTAGCATTCATGAAAAATAAATTTGAAAAAGAAGTTAACCCAATAATTGCTTTTAAGTTTCATGGGAGAAGGGAAAAAATTTATTATCTGCACTTAAAAATGATGATATATTTTTTGTTATTCAGCAACCTTTTCAAAAAAATATGGGAAAAACACAATTTAAATAGATTCAACTCATGGAACAAACAGATATTCGTTCAATGTTATTACTTTAATGGTAATTGATGATTTTGAAGAAGGGTTCCCCGTTGCATTTTGCATTTGCAATAGAGATAATGCTTCTGTATTGAATGTGTTTTTTTTTTTTTTTTTTATTTATAAAAATAAATACCGAAGAGACCATAAAGCCTAATGTGTTAATGTCAAATGATGCTCCTGCATGTTATAAAACATGGGAGCAAGTTTTTGGCTCTATCAAGCGTAGTTGCTTTGTGCTTGGCACGTTGAAAGGGCATTAAGATTAAAACTACAGTTCATGATTAAAGATCAGGATTTAATGTCTTAAATATACCAATCACTATCTATTTTACTAGAAGAAACTGATCCCGAAATATTTCAAAAAATTCTCGAGAAAATTAAGATTCTTTTTCTTAATAACAATGTGAAAGATTTTGGATTGTATTTCAGCAAAAATTACGAGCACAGAATGACAGAAATAGCTGCTTGTTTTCGAAAAAATGTGGGCATAAATACAAACATGTTTCTAGAAGCTTTCCGTCGAGCATTTATGTATAATTTTTTAGATGCAAAAACAAGTCACAGGCTGGACTTCCTTATCCATCAGCTGCTTGAATTTGTAAAGAGCAAAGCATTAGATAGAGTAACAAAATTAGAACGGGGAAAGTTAACTCGAAAAAAAAAAAAAAACGATTAATATAGGATAGACACAAAAAATGCAGAAACATGGATTTTTCAACAGTTAGTGACGAAAACGGGGCGTTTGTAGTTAAGAGCTCGTCTACTACAAAGAAGTACACTGTAACGTTAAATGATGAGAAATGCTTTTGCAGAATAAAATGCAACGAATGTGGGTTTTGTAAGCATGAACTATTATGCACTTGCGACGATTATGTGATTAGACATGTTTTGTGTAAACACTGCCATCTTGTCGCTCAAAAAATGAAACTCTTTAAAGAAAAGCCTCATTTGGAAGAAAAATCTGATCCTTCCGAAGTTAAACCAACCCTTTTTTTCTCAAAAGAGTCGGCGCCTGAAATGAAACCCAGAAAAAAAGAAATTCCTCTTTCTCAGAATGCAACTGATTAATAGTTCTACATCAACCGAAACTGCAATTACTTCCCTGTTATCAATGATAATTTTAACGTAGATTCAAACATTCTTTAAGTCTGAAAAAAAAATGTTATTTAAGTGATTGTAAATCATTAATAAATAAAATAAGTAGTAACATTGAAAAAATTAATCCTGAAACTGAAGGTGCGCTTTTAAAAAAGACGTATACAATGCTCCAAGATATTGATAATTTGTTTAAAATCAACAACTGTGATACATCAAAACGATTACCTAACGCAACAAGCCATAATACTAAAGTAAAAACTCAGAGATCCTTTTATGCAATGAAAAAAAGGGCTCCGAAAAGAAAACAAATTAAGAAACCAACATTAAAGGAAAAGGGAACAATTTTGAACGAAATTCTTCTTTCTGATAATGAAGAAGTATATAATGCAAATTTCGACAACATAGATGATCATACGTATTCTTTACACAAAGAGAAAGCATGTGAAGTGAAACAGCCACTAGTCACGAAAAGTCATTTTTAACGAAAGAACAGGAAAAATTATTAAAGCAAGTAACAAATTCGAATCTGAACACTATTTTTCGTAACAAAGCATGCATTGGAAAACAACACATAAAAGATGAAAATGGTATTTCTGATGATATAATTGAATTAAATTTTGATCCTATTAAGAATTTACTATCCAATGAAAGTTGTAACTACCTAGAAGAAATTATTGATGCCAAAACGAAAAATTGGAGGTTCAACGTGTGCCCATACGTAACAACGAAAAATAGCATTGTTCAATGTGATTCATGTTTCGAATGGAGTCATTTTGACTGTGTAAGAATTAATAAAAATTCAAAAAAAAAATGGTATTGCACAAATTGTAAAAAATAAACGAGCGTCCATAGTTAAAACTTTGAAATTGTTTCCTGCATGTCATCACTGAAAATTTTATTCATATTTTTGCATTGCCTTTTCTATAACAATCATTATTTTTTATTATGTAATAATTGAACTGCCTGCATTCTTTTTTCTCTCCTCACATAATCGATGAAAGTATCACATCATTCATTATTTTCGGTATTAAAACATGTACGTAAGACCTTATTTTATTTGCCAACATTACTTTTTTAATTATTTATTTGCAGAATTTGCATTTGAAAATTTAAAAATATTTTGGAGTGAATTATTTTATTTGGAGTAAATTGATATTATGGTTAATCCTCAGTATGAGAGATAATCTTAGCAAAAATATTTAAGGTTAAAAATTGTGTTTTTATAAGCCAAGAGAAATGAAGCTTTCACTTTTAAGGTGTTGCAATTTCCAAAAGACTTTTATGTGCAATATGTTGTTTGAATTCAAATTGGAGTTGCTGTGCCCCAATTATATGAATCATGAACATGATCTCTGCCTCATGATCATTTTAAATTTTTACTAATTATTTCTTTTATTTGTGATCATCCTTTTCATTTGTAGTTGTAAAGGAAGTTCTACATTCATTGAAAGTCCAATCAAGGTACTTGTTTTTTACTTCTAAAGTTGATAATTCATTCCTAATGTTTTTCAAATTGCTTTACATATACAACTAGAAATATGCAAAAGCAAAATAAGCACTTCTTTGTAATATTAACAAACTCGATCAGATATTTAAATGGAAATATACCTCCTGGGGGAATCCTGCCAAGCTTCGGCTAAAAGAGGATAATGCGCCATGTGTCATACGTCCTGCGTGGTGTGGAAATTGACACTTTTTGTAGTTTCAATAAAATCTATCTTTGTACTGTTGTGGACAATTACCCTAATAATGATAAATTGTTGAAAAAAAAAACGAAATATAGAGTTAGTATATATTTTATTATTCCGCAAGCCAAGAAATGGTTACTAGTTGAGTTTTGGTTCTGATGAGAAAATTGTAATTAATTTCTCCTCAGTGTTGAAATTTTGCTGGTGACATTGTTCCAGTGTAGGGATTCATTATACTTGCTTACTGATCTTTGATGTATTGCTTATTATTTAATTAAAACTATTCTTTTCTATATTCATTAAAGCATTCATACTTAAAACTAGCTTTAAATTCATTAATTTTTCTTGAAATATTTTTCATTTTCTCTTCAAATGTACATTACTGTTTTCATTGTGTTGCTAACTTCGTGTGATATTTTAATTGTTCATGTAGGGTTTTGTTTTTCTTATTATTTAATGAATTTACGTAAATTTAGCATTTAGGTATTCATTTTACAAACTGCAATTGAGATAACACTCATACATATTACAGACATAATGTATAAAGAACTGTTCATATGAATTACATATTAATATATTTCATGGAAGGATTTATTGTGTGAAGAATCGTTTTTTGAGTGCCATTTTTATCTGATTTATGCGATTGCACATATGCTAGGATATTTAAATTCCTAGTACTTCTAAATGTTTTTATATATTATTATTTCTTTTATAAGCCTATCCATAACTTCACCCATCACCCAATTAAATGAAGAAGCCATTAAAGCCATTAGGAAGCCACTGTTCAAATTTGTAGTTCAAGCTTTCACCAAAAAAATGATAAAAATGGTTAAATTTAAAGCGGCAGCCAACATTTGGTACCAAAGTTGAACCATTATGATTGTTCCTAGTTTCACATTCATGGTGAAACTACACCATTATAATGGTTCAACGTAGTACCAAATGTTGGTTGCAGCTAAATTTAACCATTTTTTGGTGAAAATTTTGGTAGAATTCTTTACAGTATGGAGATGAATAAATTTGGAGCTCTATAAGATCAGGAAATCTCTTATAATAAAATCATAATGCAGGAAGAAAAAAAAAAAGTGGTTTATTAGAGGAAGGGAGAGGGGATCTGAAAGGGATCTCAGTTGCAATAGCGTTGAAAATTTACTAATCAAAAAAAATTTCCAGAGATAATTTTTTCAACCATCCGGGATGCAAGTAGTGTCTTACCTCCTCGCTTCCCTTCCAAATTCGTCACTGGAATTACTGGTCTGGTCGGCGAGTTAAACTTCGTTGAAATCAAATTATACTTTTGTTTTTCTTTGGATATTTTATTTCCAGCATTTTAAAGATATACTAATTTATTTCTCAAAACTTTATTGCCTTTTAGGATTTGGGACCACTGT
This sequence comes from Octonoba sinensis, assembly GCA_038502835.1. NCBI lineage: Eukaryota > Metazoa > Arthropoda > Arachnida > Araneae > Uloboridae > Octonoba > Octonoba sinensis. Next base: position 76,223,983 of record CM076605.1, read on the forward strand.
AATTGGACTCAAAAGGAAGAATAAATTAAGACCAGTTCCTATTCAAAGAAAATCTTTGGAGCCAAGAATACTTTTGCGAAATTTTTCCGTGATATTTTGCTCCATTATCTTTATGAATGGCTTCATCACCAATTGCAGGCATTTGACTACAGCGCGTGTCTGTTTCCTGTGGAGAATAACTCTTTCCTGCTCTTCAGCATTGAAGACCTTCTCGAATCAGTCTCCGGAAGTCCTTCCTTTTAACCATTATTGATACACCTGCATCCTTATAATGTGTTTCCTTCCTTAGTCATTGCCTCTTATCCAATTGCTGGTCTAATATTTTTTAAAAAATGTTTTGTGAAGTTAATTAGCATGCATTTTTCCAAAATGTAAAACTTAAACGGAACCAAAAATCTTCACAATTGCCCCCTGTTCCAGTTGAATAAAAATGTACATTAATGAACAAACTTCCCACTGCACATAAAATACAATTACACATGAACTTCGGTTATTTTAAATATGAAGTACGATAAGTGATTATTTTACACTCACTTTAGTGAGCATCCATGCATGACAGAATTTTGATAAAAAAAATTGTCTTATTGTAACAAAAGTTCAATTTATCACGCATGAAAGTTTTCCGCTTTTCCGCGGAAATCCGCTTTTTTGAAAGTCTTTTTGGCTGTTTTTGAGATCTATGCAAAACCGTCGAGATCTCATGACCAAAAATAGAGGGGGGGGGGGGGGTCCGGCAACGCGAGATGATCATAGTTTTCAGGTACCTCCGATTTTAATGCCGATATTTTACCGCCAGATCCAAAACGATAAGCAGCCTTCGTAGTACCGAATGAAGGCGGGGTCAAGGTGGGTGGAGCTAGTGACGTACGTTCCAATAAGGATCGCTTTTCGTTTCCTAACAGTAGGTTGAAGTAAATATAACTTCTACTTTTACTTTCAGCGTCTTGTCCCACGTGCTGTTTTGAATTTGGATTCGGAATTCGGCGAATTTTTTTTTCAACTGTAGTACGCTTTGAGAAGTGTTGTAGCAAAAATAGATGTTTTGAATGTTCATGAAGAACATAAAGCGCGCGAAATAGATTGCGTGGAAAAAAACAAATTTAAATTTGCATGGTTGGATAATAAAGTAAAAATAAAAGTGAAAGATTAAGAATTTGAAGTGACTGTGAAGGACTGCATTCAAAAGATCAACGTAAGTGGAAAAGCGAAATGTGCAATATGTTCGGAATTCATTTATTATGGTAAACTAGGATATTCTGCAATTAGCAGTCACATGCAGACGAAAAAGCATGCCGAGAAGGAGGTAATCAAGGAAAAAAATTTTGTTTTGCCTTCATCATTTTTAGTGAATCCCCAGCATAAAGAGACGGCGGTTATTTGCCATAATGTACCACTCTCGGACAGAGTATCAAACCTGGAAGGCATGTTGCTAGGAGTACTAGCCGAAAATAATCTGCCATTCACAGTTGCTCCCGTTTTGATCGAGTTAAGTAAGGAAATGGCTTCTGACAAAAAAGCATTGTCACATTTGACAATGTCAAGCAGCTTCTTACAAAATGAGACTGGATATGGGCAAAACTTTTTTTAATGAAACTATCTCAAATTTGAAAGAAGTTAAATTTTCCTTAAATATTGATGAGGCAACGAGCAATAATCGAATGAGGGTTTTGTGCATTTTAGCTAGCTATTTTTCCTCAGAACACAGTAAAGTTGTAATTGACCATGTAGCCTCCATTAATGTTTCAAGGGTGACAGCAGATCAGTTATTTAAAGAGATTGTGAATTTATTTAGCACAAATGAATTGCCATTTGAAAATTTAGTATCTATTTTAATGGATTCTTGTAATGTCATGCGAGGATCTAAATCTGGTTTAGAAACCCGAATTCGCAACGAAATGGCTCCTCATTTATTAGACATTGACGGTGATACGTGTCATCATGTCCACAATGCAGCGAAAGCCTTCTCGAAACCATTTTGTGGATTTGCAGAAAATTATTTTAAAGATCTGCATAGTGATTTCAACTGGTCTGCAGATCTCAGAGAAATGTTTAAAGAGACCTGTTTGATTTTTAATGTAAAATATACATCAGTAGAGGACATGGTAAAGCATCGCTGGCTCTCAATGTATAACGTCACATTAAGTAATTTGATGATATTTGACTGTTTAATAATATTTTATTATGGATTTTTAAATGAAAGTGGCAGATTGTTGTATTTAAATATTTGTGTTAGTGTTTTTAAGCAAAGAGATATTAGTAGCCAAGGTAAGCAGGAAATTAAAGAAATTTGGAAGTACCTTCAAAACAAGTAATTAACTAGTGATGGTAAGAAAAGAAAAGAAAGAATTATTCAAAAACTGTTCTATTGTAGAAGAAAACTTCATCTAATTCTGCAGTTTTATGCATCTGTTTTTCCATTACTGAAGAAATATGTTTGTCTTTTTCAAATGAAGGAACCATTAATTTATAAATTGTATGATGAACAAAAGCAACTATTTCTAGAGTTTCTGTCACTTTTTGTGAAACCAGAATATTTACAAGACAAAACAGTGTCTGAAATTTTGGACATTAAGTTTGAGAATCATGTTTTGTTGTTACCTTCTTCTCAAATGTATCTGGGGAAAAACACAACTAGCATCATTTCTAAAAAGTTCAATGATATACAAATACAAGAATTTTTACAAAATGCTAAAGCAGCATTTGTCAACTGTGGCAAACATTTACAGAAAACTTTGACGTTAAAAAATCCTTTGCTGAAATGCATATTAGCTATTGATCCTACTGCTAGAGGTCATCACCTAACACTAGAAAGATTGAAAAGACTTCCTGAATTGATCAGTAATGTTTTAAAGGAGGTTAATATGCCCATGTATGAGTTAGAGGTGCACCATTATCAAATTGATAATAACTTGCCATCTCCTGTAGAGAATGGAAAGCCAATCAGAAAAGGTCTATGGTGGGCTCATATATATTTAAAAGTAAAAAATATCCAATGTTAACAAAAATTGTAAAAGCTGTTTTAAGCTGCTTTCATGGCCCCCAAGTAGAAAGTGCATTTAGTGCTATGAGCAATATCTTAGATCAAGAATGTGGGCGCATGAGCATAGACACTTTGTCTGCCATTCAAACCGTTCAACACAAGCTGTTGAAAAGTGGGAAATCTGCAGTGCAGTTTTTTAAACGGGAGAATTATTTGCATTCTCCTGTTCAGAAATCCCTGTGCAGGAATTCAAGAACTTCCTATAAGCTGTACAAAAATGAATTAAGTATAAAAAAAAAAGTGAGAAAGAGACAAAAAAAGAAAACTTAAAAATATTGGAAAGTGCAGAATTGTCTAAGCAAAAAGCAATTGAATCCATAAAAGCAGCTGAAAAAAAATTGAGGTTAGCTCGAAAAAGGAAGTTGGATCAGATGGCTCAACAGATTGTTGAAAAAAAAAAAAAAAAAGAAGGAAAGAGCAATAAATTATCCTAATATATCACTTGTTTATAAAAATAAATGCTACTACTTTGGCTTAATACAATTTTGTGCTTTATAAAATGCTTCATCAGTTTTTTTAATGTAACTATTACTGAGTAATGTTAGAACTTTTAATTTAAATTTATGAGTAAAAAAGGGATGTGGGTTTTGTAAAATGGGATCCTTTTCAAACTTGCTATGAGTTACACATACAGGCTTCTTAAAAAAAAAAAAAAAAAATTGTCAGTATTTTTAGTCGGCTTTTTTGAATCGTTTGCTAATTTTTTAATGTTTTTTGTGTGGCAGCCCAGAAATGTTAACTTCAGCAGGGTTCCCACAGCCTTAAAAAAGCCCTAAAAAGGCCTTAAATTCAATGACAGATTTAGGGGCCCCTAAAAAGGCCTTAAAGGCCCTAATTTTGGTTCTTGAAGCCCTAAAAGTATTTCCTAGAAGTTCTGCACTGCAAGCATTCCGCGCAAGTCGCTTTCTTCATTCGTTTTACGTCTTTCTACGAAAGCTACTCTCCCTGCTATCTTGATGACCTCACTGAGGGAGGAGTTCGTCATTTTGGAAGTGCTTTTGATTGGATTAAAGGCGTCCAAGGGATACAGTATACAATGGGTCGGCGCTGGCAATCAGCCAAGGTGTTGAAAACACGTGAATCCTTTCTTGTTGGACTCTATTCTTTTATGACTACGAAAATACTATTCGAGTTCGATTCATTGTCGATATTTTTCGAGTTAATTTTGTTTGATGATGCTTCCTCAAAGTTATTTTAGAAATTGTATTTACTTTTTGTTTGTTAATTGTTATTTTTTTAGTTGCGATTCGGTTTGATACACTTTTGATTTGAGATCAGTTTTGATCTAGTCTGCACTTGCCAATCTTTTAGAAAATATGGGGAAATGTGTCTTCAATATAGAGTGGCTAAAAAAACACGAGTTTACGAACTGGCTTGCGCCTTCTGTTAGTGGTCATAAATACGAAGCACATTGCAAATTTTGCAATCAAGCTATTGCACTTGGTAAAATGGGAGTCTTCTATAAGATCCCACATGAAAAGTAAGTACTAAAACTTTTTATTTTTCTTAATTTTAAGTAAATGTTGTTGTGTAAACATTTTTTTTATATGTGCATGGTTGAGAACTCAGCTGATTTGCCGCACTTCTATCGTATGATAGATTTTAGCTTTGCAAACCATTTTACTGAATGAAAGTTGTTTTTTATTAATCGATTATGGGATGAGTATTATTGGTCATATGAAAGTTTGATCCATTTCCCCTTGCATATAATCCTCGGGGCTCGCACGCGTCATGGAAAATTGTGGAAAATAATATTTTCATTGAAACAGGGTGGAAACACCACTTGGAGATTAGGGGATTCCTAGGTAAGTTTTATGTTCTGAAAAATATCGGGGGATATGTAAAGTTTCATATCGGGGAAAATAATAGTTTTCATTATCCAAACCGGCAATCGTCGAGATTTTCGTTTGCGGAAGGTGGGAAGGTCCTTTCGTTGCGCGTGGTCAGCCAGCCCTAATTGATTTGGATTTTTTTTCAAAAATATTTTCATTATGAAAGAACGATATGCATCTTAGAAAATAAAGTTACAAAAACATAAAATAATAATGGCGGAGTTGGGGTGGTCTTCATTCTTATAAAAACTTTAGATTTAAAATTCTCACCAGTTGCAGATTATATTACTTAGAAAATTACATTATTTTCAATCACCCCCTCAAAAATAGGGAATTGCATAAAATTCAGATGGAAAAGTACAGGCCCCCCCCCCCCCGAAGTAATTTTTCTATTTTCCCCACTGTGATACTGTCATATATGACAATGCTGCTGTGCAACTCACAATTAAAATGATAAAATCAGGGAAATTTTTGGAGCTCAATCGGGTAATTATCAGGCTTTTTTTCCTTGGATTACGTTACCAGCATGTTAAAGTAATAAGTTTTTTACAAACTTAATGATGTCTTTCTTTCAGCAATGGATTAATAAGTAATAAAATATTATTAATTCAATTATTTTTACAATGCTGTGTATTTAGAAAAATTAATTAAATGCTAATCTATGTTCTACATTAGTACTACCACTATACTTAAAAAACATCCCCTTTAACACTTATATAGAATTGCTCAGTAGTTAGGTCTGACAGAATTGGATGTTCAATAACTCCAATTTTGTACAGCTTTAATTGTTTCTTCCCTTAGATTTTGAAAGTTTCCGTACAGTCATTCAGGGTAACTTTGAACCATGGTGAGAGGTTGGGGGGTAACTTTGCACCACTTCCCATTTTTCAGAATAAAAAATGAAACTGTAAATCACACTCGGTGCTTCTCTCCTCTGACAGGTTATAAAATCACTTTTCTGCTCATTTCAGTAAAAAAATTAGCATAAATCATTAGTTTTAAGGTTACAGCTTGGAAGCTATTTTGGAATGCTAATTTAAAGTTGCTGAAACTTATTATTTTAAAATAAGTAATATTACACTAATTTACGGAGCATTTTATCTCCTAAATATAGTAAATATTTTAGTATGAATGATTATTTATTCAGTAATATTTAGTGAAATGTCAAACAGTTGACATTACATTTATTTGTTTGTCAAATTTAACTACTGTTTTATGGTATTTCAAAAAAAAAAAAAAAATGCTACATTTTTCACATGTTGTTAATTTTTTACTGAATGAAAATAGAAAGAAATGTTATTTATTCATTTTGTATCAATATATAATGAGTACTTTAAGGGAGAGGCCACTAATGCTTAACACGATCTAAATATGTTGCTATTAATGCTAATGCAAAGTTACTGCATCATCAATTTTTTTAAAGTGTATAAAATGATTACTTTTTGGAAAGTATATATTTTCTGGAAATTCTGTTCATTTTATGAAATTAACTTCAGTGAGGAAAAATAGTTAATCTAATTTATAAGGCTCGACCGATGCATCGGCGCCGATTGTTCAACAAAGTTGCCATCGGCCATCGGCATCGGTAACCGATGTTAACTTTAGAAAAACATCGGCCCGTCGGCCTTGAAAAACATCTAAAAGCCGATGCAAGGCCGATGTTTTTCGCAGGGACAACTTTCCAGAAAACATTCTGTCTTTAACTTTCTTTTTTCTCCATAGCTAGGTTTCTATTTTCATACAATAACAAGCAGCACATCAGTTGAAAAAAAACACATAAATAATGTCATTCTACAAAGTATTTGATAACAAATTCGGAAAAATAATTTAAGCGATCGCTGCCGGAAAACCTCCATTATTAAAATTATTTCTCTTTGAACAGAATGCTCGCGAAATAGAATATGTTTAAGTAAAAGTAATAGAGGCGTCCTACGAGTGCTATTTGTTTTTCGCACTAGGTTAGATGCTCATTTTTGTTCGTTTTTCGTTTAATAATGATAGTGCATTAGATGTCATTGTGCAATAATATTATACCATCTGCTTTTAGTTGTCGTGTTTCTTATTATTCCGAAATTGTAAACAATACGAAGTCAACTCAATCAAAGTACGATAATAATTTTAATTTTCACCAGTGTAATTTTTTTTCTCTTAGCGTTTTTTTCTTTTTTTTTTTCCTTCTTCTATCCCGCGTATTAAAGTTTTTCTGCAATTGTGCAGCAATCTCGTTGCATATTGCTTTTAGTTTGCGGTTATTCTCATTATTTTATTTTTAGTTTACAACATATAAAAAATAGGTCAAAAATAAGAAAAAAAAAATTCCAGTATAAATGTTTATTGATCGAAATTTTATGTGTCCAAGTTCGACTTGCAATTTTTAAAAAATGAATTGTCAAAATGCGAGTTCGCACGACAGGATTTAATAACATCTTAATAAAAATGCTAAAATTTCTTTATTTTCAAAGATTGATCAATGCATATTTTTTTTCAAAAATAGTTTTACGGTGCTTGAATAATGTATTTATGTTTTTATAAACATAAAGATAAATAAGTGATTTAAATTACATTTTCGACAAGCATTCTACACGTTTTAATGGTTTAAAGCGACTTTTTTTCCATCGGCCGATGGAAGAGGAGAATAATCGGCAATCGACCATCGGCCGATCTCGGAACCATCGGCATCGGCCCATCGGCCAAAAAGTGCCATCGGTCGAGCCCTACTAATTTATCATCACATCTGAAAACGGAAACAAATGTTAACCCGGTACAGAAGAAGAAGATAATAAAAGAACTTTGCTGTTCTTCTTCAGATTTCTAGGAAGATAATGCATATAAATATTTCAAAATTTGGTGGATTATGTTTACTATGATGTTTCAGTGCATGTAGAGAATATTCAGGAAATCGTTAATGTCCTATATAAGTCTTTAATTTTACTAACATACATTGCTAAGGACTCATTCTTTCTCGTCGCATGTGACGAGTTTCTTAAACGCGTCGGCAGGACCTGATTAAGGCAGAGGCAAACAGGGCAGCAGCACCCGGCCCCCACATCTGAGGGGCCCCAAATCAAAATATTTTCATACTTCCATAAAGTAAAGCAGAGGGGCCCCCTAATAAGTCTTTTGCCCCAGGCCCTAATTAGGCCCAACTTCCGTGCATAATCAGATTTACAGTGTTAATTATTTACACGATGCAAGGCGCTCTGAACTTGCACTTAGTAACAGTTTCTCTTGGGCTATTCTAAACACCATTTTTCGGAACGACTCGAGTTCCTCTTCCGAACGGGCGACGAGTCTGTTGACGCTGTCGGTGCTCGTCACGTCCGTCGTCAACCTCGCTTCTTCGTTCTCCTTCAGGACGAGGCACTTCTACCTGAGGCTTTTCCCGAGTTTGGGGGGGGGGGGGGGGTTGGCCATGTCCATGATGGACAGGAACCGTTCCTACCAGCCTCAGGACTCGGGTGGACGCGTAGACGTTCAGCTTGATGCTGGATTTCCAGTCGGAATCCAGCAACAATACTGTGTGAGCCGTCTGCAGGTCCAGCTCTCAGAGGATGTTTTTGCAGCTGAGCAAGACAGCCTCTGGAGAGAACTCAAATTCACGAACTCGTCCATTCTTCTCTGGAATTCCCTCCCTCTCGTACTCCTGTTGATCCGGACGTATTCTTGACCGGAGAGAATCAGGTAACCATCCAGAATAAACATGACCATTTCCATTTGACATAATATTAGCACGCGTTGTTGGGTGGCCATGAGTTTCGGGAGAAGGCTGTTCAGGAGTTCGAACTTCAGAGAGACTCAGTTCCGTTTTCGCAACTTGTCTATTGGCTGCATACTCTTCCTCAACTTCTTCGAATATAAAAGGGTGATTGCATCTTTTTCTCAGCTGAGTGATTTTGTCGACCTTCTCCTTCGTCTGGAGAACGGTCACATTGTACAAGCAGCACTTTCTGAATGTACGACGTGACGCATTTGATTGTGCCAAGAATACTTTTGACAAATTTTTCCGTGATTTTTTACTCTATTATCTTTGTTATGAATGGCTTCATCACCAATTGCAGGCATTTGACTACAGCGTGTGTCTCTTTCCTGTTGAGCCTACGTCTTTTCTGCTCTTCAGCATTGAAGACCTTCTCGAATCAGTCCCCGGAGTGCCCTCCGGGAGCCAAGTAGTTTATGTGGGACCAAGAATCAGGAAGGTTGTCGTGCACCGACCCTTCCGTTAGGAGAAAACGGAAGCAAAAACAGCCTCTGAGGAGAACTCACGAACTCGCCCATCCTTCTCTGGAACTCCCTTCCCCTCATTCTCCGGTCTATAAAAAGCGATGGCGAAGGAATCTGAAGAGAATATCGAAACGATGCAACTAAAGAATATCAGAGATGAGGAAAAGCACAAACTGGAAATTACATTGTTACAAAAAAAAAAAAAATAGAAGTCAGGATACTCTGTTGGAGATAATATATTTTCAAACAATGTTTTTATCTAAAATAAATACACATTTTATTTATATACTTTGAGAAGAAACATTATAAATAGTTAAAATGAAATAAATCCGATTTTCGTAGGGGATACAAAAAGATTGTAGAACGTATGCGCTCCTTTGCTTGCACGTGGAAAGTAGGCTTAAGGAATTTTTTAAAAATTGTTATAATAGAGAAGCAATCTTTTTAACATGTGTTTAGTATCTCCTAAACATTAGAAAACAAAGTGCACTGAGGAAAAACGCTAAGTTTATTTTTTTCACGTTCCATGAAATAGTAAACTTTTTTATCTACTTCAAGAAAAATTTACTCTAAATAAAATGTTCTACATAAATAGTGACAAGAGGAATGATTTTTCTCTAAAATACTACAAAATATTAAAAATCGTCTCACTGTTTCTTCTACAAGCGTGGGATACGTCACTCATTCCGCTCAATTTGATGTTCTTAAAAGAGGGTAGAGTTAATATTCTTTAATAAACTGCTTTAAAGGTAAAAAATTGAGGAAAGGAAAAATGTAACGATTGATGTCGATATTAAGGTGAAAAAAAATATTTAAAATTTTTTTGACTTTTTTTCTGAAAATCGCGATTTGGAGCAAATTCTCTGAAACAACGCATTTTGTAGCAGCATGTAGCAGAAAAATCGATTTAGCGCAATTGGTGCAGCCGCGGGCGCCCTGCTTAATGGCTTTTTCGGTTTTATTGTAGTTTTTTTTAAAAGGTGCCCTTTTTAAACAGTACTGACCTTTCACACCAGGCTTGGGGTCGATTACGATTGTAATCCTTTGCCAAAAAGTAATTACGATTACGGCAGCGATTACAGTCGTTAAAAAAATAATAGATTACGATTATGATAACCGATTATGATTTAGCATACGATTAGATTAGCGAAATATTAGCTGGTATTATGCACACAACTCTCATTATTGAAACAGTGTCACTAATCAAAAATTAATGATTAAATTTTTGATTTAATAAGGGATCAGATTTTTTCCTTAGAGTACGATTAAAATTACGCAAGAAAAGGGATTACGCAATTTCGATTATGATTATAAGAGTATGCAATTGTCAGATTGCGATTTCGATTTTGCCAAAATGTAATCGATTACAGGAGATTACGATTACGTAATCGCGATTACTCCAAGCCTGTTTCACACATGGATGACACAGGCCTGATTCTCATTTCAAGGTGTAATTTGCGTAAATAAAATTGTTTTCTATCGTTATTGTCCCAATTTTCTACATTCTGTTATAGCCATATGACAGTTTACTGTGTTATGCTTACTTTTTGCCACAGCTTTTCTTAATTTATGTGCTTTATCTGGACTGGACATGCTTTAAAAATTAAACATTAGAAACAACCAGAAGCAAACAAACTTGATTTTAATAATTTTCTTTTCAGTTATAATTTATCTATTGCTTATAAGTAATGATTTCTTTGAAATGGTAAAAGCATAAACGAATCTGACGTGTAATTTCTAAATTACGTGGGTTTCAGAAAGTCGATTGTATTTTGAATAACCCTACTTTTTTCATAGGAAAACCAAGGTTCTTAGCAGCTGGAACTGCCCCAAAAATATTAAACTATATGAAGCTACAAACTGAGGTTATGCAGCGAATTGCAGATGCGAGTGAGAAGAGAGCTACTGCATCGGAGAGTTTGGCAGCAGAAGCGTTCAAGCAAACCGCTGCTTACGAGAAACAAGCAGAGGAAGGGGCCACAATAAAATTTATTGGAAGACATTTTTATGGCACTAAATAAATAATTTACAAACTTGCTTGGTTTTATTATGGAAAACTAAATGTTTTACAATTTCAGTAAATTATGCAATGTGCAAGATCAGTATTGACTTATACAAAAATTGAAGTGGAATAATGCTTTTACAAGAATTTTTATTAATATGCAGGTAGGTTTCTAAAGAGATACAAAATATATGATCTTACCATGGAGAAATGTTAAATACGTAATTTTAAATTTTTTGCTTCTTTCATAATGTTTAAATATGTATTTTTACACCTGAATTAAAGTTTAATTTTTGGATAATTACTTAGAAATTGAGTAGTTTAAATGTATGCATTCATCAGGAAGCTCAAATGCATTTTCCCTGCCTCTGATATGTCTTTGAGTATCCTTTCTTCTTCCTCTTGCATTAAAACTTAAACAAACAAAGCCGCCATGTTGCATCCAAAACTTCGCGCTCGAATCGTTTTTTACCACTAAAAGCTCTGCGCACAGAAATGCGACAGTGTAGGAAAATCGTAGGCGAGCCAGTACGAGATTTCGGGATTTCGGATCGTGATGTCAGCATTCTATGGATCCTATACTGTGGACCCGTCCGGGGCGGGAGATTACGCCTCTTGGAGGGGTCGGTAGAAGCCGGGGAAGGAAAAGAAAGCTAACGGGGACTTGCCACGGAGATTGTCCGGAGAACGGAGAGCTTCTCTGATCGAGAAATATTTATATTTTCCATGTATATATTAAAGTATTTGTATTGCGTCCCATCAGCAATATGTTATAAAAAAATCTGGCGCTCATCTCATTTCACATCAAAGTCGGGGAACCATCCCAATATGGTAAAAGCACCCAAGAGAATTCACAACTAAACCGCTCGTTACACAAGTTTTTCATGTTTGAGAGACAGACATTTTATGAGCACGTTCATCTTGATGCTGGATGTCCAGTCAGAATCCAGAAACAATAATGTATGAGCCGCCTGCAGGTCCAGATCTCTGAGGATTTTATTGCAAGAACAGCCTCTGACGAGAACTCACGAACTCACACATTCTTCTCTGGAACTAACTTCCCCTCATACTCCTGTCTATCCGGACGTATTCTTGCCCGGACAGCATCAGATAATGAATGCCCATGACAATCTCCCTTTGGCAGAATATGAGCATGCGATGTTGAGTGATCATGAGCTCCAGGCGCAGGGGATGCAATGGGTTTTGGATTGAAGGAAAACATTTTTGGGTTTATTTTTACTAAGAACACTAGAATGTCCATTCCTCCCCCATATGCTCCTTTCAACGCTTTTCAACGAGGTAGCGAGTCAAGGATTTTTTGACTTTCTTTACGCTTTGCTTATCAGTGCCGAATTTCCGAGTTAAACAAGCAGCAAATTCTGCATCTCATACTTTTTTTAAATTGCTCTTTTAAACGAAAGACCTATAAATTTTCATTTTTTTTTCCCGGTATTTTCTCTCGGTAGCGTTTCTTTTCCTGCCGGTGAAAGGTGAAAATCGCTAGATAGCACTTCAATAGTTTGTCATTCTTTCGGGCACGCTAATTTCGATTACGTACTAGCTAAAGTAATAGAAGAAGACCATTATTTCACAATTTGGAAAAAAAATGTAATAAATGCATTGAATTAAGTATAAAATGATGATTTCCAACATGCATTTGCAATTAGAATAATAGTTTTAACGACATAAAATATAGATTTTATAGTGCAGGCATCAACCTATCAATCCTCAGGGCTCGGATGGACGCGTAGACGTTCAACTTGATGCTGGATGTCCAGTCGGATATATCAAGAAAATAACAGCGTTGTTTTCTTCTTCCAAAAAGGAAAACAATAGTTTCGGAGCAACCCTCAACATCTACTTCAGACATAAATGTTGAAGTTTAAGTTCAATTGAGTCAATTCCAACCATACGAAAAAAATAAATTTTAAAAATCTGTTACTGAAAATTCAGATGCCAAAAAGTAATGTTGTAACAGAGTGGTTGTCTGACAGAAGGCATATCCATCAGAACAGAAAACAGCGAGTGTCACAAAGGAACAATTCCGCAAACCAATACTCGGGCAACAATATTTTGTGTTTCAAATCAGTATATAATTAAGGACGCACAGACATTGTGCTGCGCCATCTTTCAAAGTCCTGCTGAACGCTATTTTTAGAAATGAAAAAGACCCCACCTTTTTCTGAAAACCTACCTTAACCCTTTCGCACCTAACGCGGACACATACTGAAAGTGTGCCCTGTGAATCAACTTTAAGGAAAACTTATTTAGATGACTTTTACGCCGAAGTTCATAAAACTATTCAAAATGAAATCGGAACGAAAAACATATGGCTATCTATAGATGAAACGACAGATGTAACTGGACGATATGTTGCGAATGTTATTGTTGGTGTTATGGACCCATTTGAAAAACATAAAATCTTTTTGTTGACATCTGAACAGTTGCAAAAGACTAACAGTACTACAATTGCACAGTTGTTCACTAATGCACTGGCTTTACTTTGGCCAAATAGTATTGAGCATGAAAGAGTGCTATTATTTCTTACAGATGCAGCCACCTACATGAAAAAAGCTGGAAATGCCTTAAAAGTTTTATTTCCTAATATGATCCATCTAACGTGCCTTGCTCATGCATTGCACAGGATATCAGAGGAAGTGAGAGGTCTCTATCCTGAGGTAGACTCGCTTGTTTCTAGTGTTAAAAAAGTATTTGTGAAAGCGCCTTCAAGAGTTCAAGTGTTCAAAGAAATTGCACCAGACATTCAATTACCTCCTAAACCGATCCTTACGAAATGGGGAACATGGATTTCAGCAGTCTCATACTACTGCACAAATTTTGAGGAAGTTACTCGAGTCCTTACCAGCGTTTCGGATGAAGAGGCAATATCCATAAGAAAAAGTAAAAGTCTGCTTAGCAGTTCTAAAATAAAAAATGAACTGACTTTTATTTCAACTTATTTTGAGAATCTCCCTGGAGCTATTGAACACATGGAAAAAAGAAATATGTCTTTGTCCGAGTCACTAAAGATTTTCGACAATGTCTGTGCCTGGACCAGCTGGTAACAGAATAAGGAAGAAATGTGAAAACGTCATCTCTGCAAATACAGACTTTGAATGCATCAAGGACATTGCAAAAGTACTTTCTGGTGATACTACAGTTGAACTTACCATATCTCCTACCATGGCAAGTTGTTTTAGGTACGCTCCCATAACCTCTGTCGAAGTAGAAAGATCCTTATCTTTGTTTAAAACTATATTGACTGACAGGAGACAAATATCTCTTTTGAAAATTTCAAAAAGCATCTAGTTGTGATGTGCAACAACAACCAATCATCAGAATAAATCTGCATACAATATTATTGTAAGTATGAGTTTTCAATTTTTATTTCACACTTACGCAGTTGAGGGTTTGTTTTCTTTTGTGCAATTATGTCCACTTCTTTTGTACTATTGCTACGACAGTCGAGTAAAATGAATATGTAGGTATACCGGATATTTCTAGCAACTTTTTTTATACCTTGGATACCTATATGGGCTTTTAGGCATTACCAACTACCATTTTGCTCCAATTTTAAATGCCTTTTTGCCTGCCCATTTTTGAATTTTTTATTGCCTGAAATTACGGGCTTTAATAATAGTATTCAATACATTCCCTCCGCTACAAATGCAAAATCCTGGTTGCGCTATACTGATTATAATCATTTTTATTTTTCTATTACAAATTATCCTCAATGTACATGAAGCGGTGAAATAGAGTAACAGAAACCGTAAAACAGTAAACCACTGACTTACGAGTGTGTACGTTCAGCTATCTTGTAAGCTTATCGTGTCCATTTTCATCATTCTTGTGTTTCCTGTTTATTGTATAAAGATCACAACTTCATTGTTGAATAAGTATTTAAATACTTAAATTGTCTTAAAATATTAATTAAATTTCATTGGCAGCTTGGTTATTTATTATTTATATTTTACAGGTTAGACGAACCGGAGAAGGCAACAGCAATAGGCACTGGCTTACAAGAAACGCTTGAGCCCCTCACTGAAGAAAATAAGTAAGCAAAATAATGTGTTTCTGTGTACTTACATTGTTGATATTCTGTAAAATAGTGTAATAAAAACAAGTAAAGTACCTTGCGTTATAAATTTTTATTTAAGTCTTGTTAAATATTCATTTAGACCTTTTCTTGTTTATTCGATTCTTGCCAATTAATTTGTGATAGCAATGCACCAAGTTCCCCTTCAGTAGAACTCTCCATTAAACTGCCGCCTGCATCAAAAAAAGAAGGGAACACTAAAGGTAATTTTCACAAAATAAAAATCTATCTTCAATTAAACTAATCCAAACTCTTCAGTTATGACCAGTGCAGCACTTTTGGACACAGGGAAGTGAAAAGTGTTTTTCCTTATAACCGTTTTCATAATAAAGTTGTTCTAAGAACGTTTTTGTGTTTTTTAGGGTCCTTTAAATCTGCTTAATTCACAAGTAAAATAAAATACATACATACTAATTTAATTTAAACAGTGGCGGATACAGACACTCCAGTTGGGTGGGGGGTGAGTGAGATTTTCATCCCTCAGTGCGATGGCGCACCTCCTGAAAATCTACGAATTCGTCCCTCCTTAAGGCCCCCTGAAAGGACCAACTGAAGTTTTTTACAGAGGGATCAGAGGTCATTGGTTGCTTAATAGCCATAATTGTATAGAGTTCATTCTTCAAAAAGTGTAACATTTCCGTCACATGCATTTATAGCAAAAACGTTTAAAGAACAATTCATTTAACTATATTTTTGTATTGTAATAAAAATATGTACATTTAAATCAGTCAGCAATTTTTTATAATAATTTTTAATTTTATTATTTTTTTGGTTCACAATATGTGAATTCTCACCTCTGTGGCATGTCACACACCTGGTGCGACAGTTAATGTTGTTTAATAACTTGTTTAACTAAAAAAATTATATTTATATATTTATTATTCCTTTCACAAGTGCCTCAAATACTAAGTATTTAAACATATTTAAATTTTGTATATTGTGATTTAGTTTGTTTTAGCAGAATAATGAATTCTGTCACACAATAAATTCTCGCCTCCGTTACCCAGACATAAAATGCCATTTTTCACTGATAGATGGCAGTACTGGCATCCCATTTTATTTCCCATGATACATTTCATCTATCTTGTTAAATGACAGCTATAAAGAAGTTGTGCGTTTTTAGTTAAGAAACAAGAAGACAGCTTCTGTTTTCAAGAATCAAGTGTGGTTGTTGAGAACTCTCACCTCCGTGAACTTAAAGTTCAGGTATGTGAAATATTGTAAAAAATACAAGTTTACCTGTTTTTATATGCTTAACATGTGGAGATTGTAATACCAAATAATAAGTTTCTTTCCCTGAAAAAAGCATCCATTAAGCCTATTTTTATAGAATGCTCCTCACCTCCGTGATACCCCTTCTCAATTTCATTGTCACGGAGGTGAGGGTAAATAATGGAGGTGAGATACATTAACTTTAAATAATAAGTTTCTTTCCCTGAAAAAAGCATCCATTAAGCCTATTTTTATAGAATGCTCCTCACCTCCGTGATACCCCTTCTCAATTTCATTGTCACTCAATTTCCTTGTCAGTTATGCCCAGTGCAGTACCTTTGGACACAGGGAAGTGAAAAGTGCTTTTCCTTATAACCGTTTTCATAATAAAGTTGTTCTAAGAACGTTTTTGTGTTTTTTAGGGTTCTTTAAATCCGCTTACTTCACAAGTAAAATAAAATACATACATTTTAATTTAATCAGTGGCGGATACAGACACTCCAGTTGGGGTGGGGGGAGGGGGGAAATTTTCATCCGTCTTTCACATATGTGTTTAAACAAGGGTTACCCTCAGTCCGATGGCGCACCTCCTGAAAATCTACGAATTCGTCCCCCCTTAAAGCCCCCCAAAACCCACTGAAAGGACCAGCGGACGTTTTTTGCAGAAGGATCCGAGGTCATCGGTTGCTTAATAGCTATAATTGAATAGCAGCTTTGCTTTCCGTTGCAATAGCGTTGAAAATGTTATCAAAATTTTTTTACATGGATAATTTTTTTTCAACCATCCGGGAGGCACGTGTCCCCCCCCCCCCCCCAGCTTCCCTTCAAAATTCGTCACTGGAACCAATGGTCCGGTCGATGAGTTAAACTTCGCTCAAATCAAATTATACACTTTTGTTTTTCTTTGGATATTTATTATTAACATTTTAAAGATATACTAATTTATTTTTTTAAATTTTATTACATTTTAGGATTTGGGACCACTAATTGGACTCAAAAGGAAGAATAAATTAAGACCAGTTCCTTTTCAAAGAAAATCTTTGAAGTAGAAGCGAAATATAATGTTACGGTGCTTCGTGAATGATAAATTTGCTTTGAAAGCTATGGAAAATAAAACTTTAATCGATGAGGACAAAATAGAGGTGGATTTAGATAGGATTCCATCATGTTGAACAGAAAAATCTGTGGAGATTACCGAAGTGTTATCTTTCTTTATAGAAGATGGATGGCTGCAGGTTCAAAGCATTTTTAAAATAGAAAAGAAATCCATCTTGGATATGTGAAGTATGTTTTCAGGACGCAGGCAAGGGAGATACAATTTTGTGTGACTCTTGCCCTAATTGGCAGCACTATGGCATGCGTTGGACTTTTACAACCGCCAAAACACAAATATTGGTTTTGCAGAAATTGTTCATCTGTATAAGGCAGCATAAGCATTTTTAAAAATAAGTCTGAACTCTCCTTTTCTTATGATGTATGTATGTACTGAAAATTTTCTCCCCATATTTTATGCTCAATTTTGCTTTATTCTTTATATTTTACGAATAAGCACGTATATAGTACCATTAAGTAATCCGATTTACTCTCAACCAATGGAAAGCTTGTATCGTTATCTGAATCGTTTTTCCACATGCTTCTTCCACGTTTGTTTATTTACTGCAGTAACCGACATGGCTTTTAAGCGATGCAAACCAATGTCAATTTCCCAAATGGACATAATGCTCCGAATTACGGAGCAAAATAGATAGTTTGCTCCATATAAACTAAATAACACAATGACTAAGCAGAAAAGAAAAGAACTACTTAAGTTACTTACAACGAAGTTGAATGCAGATGGATGGGGCTCACAGAAGAGCAGTGAGCAGTGGAAAAAAGTAAGTCTACATATTTTTCTAATTAATTGTCATTTTAATGCGTATTTTCTCCATAAATCGCTTGCTTTTCGACACTCGGAACTGTAATGAAAAAGATTTCAGAGCTTTTTCATTAATGTGTTTGTGAATCTTTGTTGCCAAGTGTCTTCCCTCCCCGCTTCCCTTCCAAATTCGTCATGGGAACCATTGGTCTGGGCGATGAGTTAAACTTCGTCCAAATCAAATTATACACTTTTTGTTTTTCTTCGGATATTTTATTTCTAGCATTCTAAAGATATACTAATTTATTTTTAAAATTTTTATTACATTTTAGGATTTGGGACCACTGTAGTTGGACTAAAAAGGAAGAATAAATTAAGACCAGTTCCTTTTCAAAGAAAATCTTTGAAGGAGAAGCAAAATATAATGTTACGGTGGTTCGTGGATGATAACTGTGATTTGCAAGCTTTGGAAAATAAAACTTTCATCGATGAGGAAAAAGTAGAGGTGGATTTAGGTAGGATTCCAACATCTTGCACACTAAAGTGTGTGGAGATTACCGAAGTGTTCTCTTTCTTTACAGAAGATGGATGGCTGCAGGTTCAAAGCATTTTATAAATAAAGAAAAGAAATCCATCTTGGATGTGTGGAGTATGTTTTCAGGACGCATGCAAGAGAGATACAAAAAAAAAAAAAAAAAAAAAAAAAAAAAAAAAAAAAAAAAAAAAAAAAAAAAAAAAAAAAAAAAAAAAAAAAAAAAAAAAAAAAAAAAAAAAAAAAAAAAAAAAAAAAAAAAAAAAAAAAAAAAAAAAAAAAAAAAAAAAAAAAAAAAAAAAAAAAAAAAAAAAAAAAAAAAAAAAAAAAAAAAAAAAAAAAAAAAAAAAAAAAAAAAAAAAAAAAAAAAAAAAAAAAAAAAAAAAAAAAAAAAAAAAAAAAAAAAAAAAAAAAAAAAAAAAAAAAAAAAAAAAAAAAAAAAAAAAAAAAAAAAAAAAAAAAAAAAAAAAAAAAAAAAAAAAAAAAAAAAAAAAAAAAAAAAAAAAAAAAAAAAAAAAAAAAAAAAAAAAAAAAAAAAAAAAAAAAAAAAAAAAAAAAAAAAAAAAAAAAAAAAAAAAAAAAAAAAAAAAAAAAAAAAAAGTTGTTTAATCAAATTTCAAAATTATGCATAGTTTTAGCATTATTATTTATTTTATTATTTTGTCAAAAATTTATTTTTAAATCAGACACAACAGTATAGTCAATCTCTTTAAACCGTAAGCAAAGAAGTTTTTATCATTTTATGATGGCGAAAAAAATTAAAATCATTGGAACAGCATGCAATTAGGTTATTAAACTTTTGAAAACGAAATAAAAAACTAATTTTTTCAAAGGCTTTAGCTTTGTAGTTGTATTAACAAGCTACATATTGATCATCAATTCAGGAAGCGTCAAAGCAGTAATAAATTAGCTGGCTTTTAAGCATCTCTCCCCCCCTCCCCCCAAAAAAATAGAGATAATTACTTAATAGTTGTACATTGTGAGAAAAAATATTTAATTTTACTGTTCATAGTTACTTCTCAAAATAACAAAAAAATCCCTTCTGTATTTTTGGCCCAAACGATCACGTTAAGACAAATAATTTAAACTCCTTTTCTAATGCGATTCTTTCTAGACTTTTTTAAAGGAGTTTCGCATTTATGTATATTAGGGTGTCCCTTATATGGATGAAAATTTTTTTTTTTTTATTTTCGAAACGCATACCCCCAATTTCTTTTTAAACTATCCAGACTTACTCAAATACAAAATTTTATCTTCCTACATCAACATTAACCCGTGCCGACTGAGCTTTGAAGATTTGAAAAATTCTGTTTCTCACCCTTTCCGTTACGTAACTAAATCAATTGAAATATTTAATAAATATCGTTACACCTTAAACAAATATTACAAATTAAATGTTTTTTTGATGTTTTTGGGATATTTGTTCGGGAGCACCTAGAACCCAAACACTGATTTTTAAAAAAAATTACAAAAACCTTCCCGGGGATATGCCTAATAGTTTCCCAAATTTTCACCGCTGTTGGATGTAAATGTATGGTTTTTAAATCTATCGAGTACAGACAGACAGAAAACATATTCATTTTTATGTATACAGATTTATTAAAAGAAGATACAATCACTGATTAGCAGGATATTTCCTTTTGAGGGTTTCTTTTTTACAGTCTGGGTACAGATTTTTATGCTCTTGCACACAGCGTAGCAAAAATTGCTTTTGTTCTTCATTAGCAGTGATCAAACCATGAAAATCTTGCATAAGTTTTACAGCTCTTTCAGCTGTATCATTAACTGCTCTCAAAGAAAGAACTTTTCTTTTCGCTTCTAAATAGGCAACATCATCGGCCCACGTAGCGACGGGTTGCTGGAGGAAGTTATTATCGATTTTCAATCGAGAAAATAAATTTGTGCTCTTCAAAGACACAAAATCACTTAATGATTTAGCTGTAACAATGGATGAGGCAGTATAATTTAGTTTAGAAAAAACGGAATAACAGTACAATAAATGAATATTAAATTAAATATTGAATTTAAACTTACCATACAAATAATCAGACATGTCTTCTTCTGATGGAATGTATCTCTTCCCAGAATCATAAAAACTCTCTCTTTGTAAGTTCACTACAATGTTTTCCTTGGTTTGTTCACTAACTTCATCATCAAAGAGCGACAAAACGGTTATTTCTTCTGACAAGTACCAAAGGTGTTGACTAAACTTGCTCAGGGCTGCTTTGGAGATGAATTTGTCAACAGTTTCATATTCTTTAAGCTTTTTTAAAAAGCACAAATCTTGATTTGGTGCCTTTACCAGCACACTACATCCAAGCCATGGTTTCACATATACAACCGCAATGAATAAACAAACGTCTTGAAGAGCTCGTTTATCCTTGGCGCTGATTTTTAACTGGGATTGCAACAAACAAATTTTTAAAGAGTAAATAGCTCTAGCCATCCATCTTGCTTGATGCATCGCTCCAGGAGGTCTGATTTTAATTTTTTTCTCTTTATCTCCTCCTAAGAAAGTAATAGATAGCTCAACCAGTTCTCGATAATCGTCACGTACGATGGTTTTTTGCAGCTCTTGATTATAAAATGTCAACAATTCTTCAATTGTTACATCACTAAAATGTTGTTTGACAATATCGGTGCATGTTTCAATAGCAGCAGGATTAATATTTTTCCAGTTGTCCCTAAACTTTTTGAACATTGGGATATCAGGGCTAGTTGTGACTTGCTGGATTTTTGTTTCAAACACACATTTTAAAACCAGTTCATAAACGTGATGGCGGCAAGCAAAGAGTAGTAATTCCCTGTCCAATTTTTGTTCCAAAAGAATGCAAGCTCCTTTCACTCGCCCTGTATTAGACGCAGTTGTGTCACAGCACATTATTTGTACTTTGTCATCCAGGTTCCAGTCATAAAGTGCGTTTAACACAGCTTCAGCTTGATTCTGGCCGGAAGAGCTCTCTAATTTGGGCACAGCTAGAAGTTGTTCCTTTCCTCCAAATGAAATTAGAATAGGCAGGCGTTCTTCTTTAAAACTTCTCACGTCCAGTCCAGGTAATAATTTTCCATCCCAATGAATAGTCACCATTTCGGGCATATTATTATGGAAATCTGATTTTATAGATTCCGCTCTATCTTTTCTAGTCTTAGTACGAATGCGTTGAATGGAAGATTTGTTTATCGGGAAATCTTCACAGCTAAGATCTAGCGCTTCTACTACAGCCTGGAGGGATATAGACAGAATCCCTTATGCTTAATTGGCATCTATCTAAAGCTGCAACTAACTTAGGCGAGATAAAGTCTCTCCTTCCTCTTTTCGTAATAGTTGCAGAACATACCGTTTGAGAAGTGGATGGTATGGGTTCCTCAAGGCTTTCATCAGAGCTAGTAGATTCATCGTGATGTCCTTGCCCTTGTAAAACATCTTGTGTAGCAAGAAATGAGGATACACTTTCAAAACACATTTGCTCATGCCTTTTTTTCTCTTCTTTTAATTTTTTCTGTCTTGCCCTTTCTTCTTTTTCCGTTAACTTTTTGTCTACACCCGCTAAACATCCGGGACGCCCTGGTTCTCTTTGTTTTTGTAAAAATATTTTATCTTCTTCTATTTTTATGCGCTCTAAAGCATCAGCGTGTGCAATATCAAATAAATTATCTAAACTACTTTTAAATTCCTCCTCACGCTGCTTGTAAACATCTTCAATTTTTTTTGAATTTTTTTGCAACATCCTCCAAGCATTATAAAGATTTACAAGTTTCTTTACGCAGTTAGGTGTAGCTCTCGTAGGGATTCTAGCCTTTTCCCAAAATATAACGCATTCTCGAATGGCAAGATTTGCGCTTTCACTAACCGTCAATTTAACTTCGCGAATGTTAAAAAAAAGTACAGCTAGAACTTGGCGGTTAGACGGCAACTTTGCGCCTGTTATTTGAAAATTTACATCACCAACTAAGAAAATATTTTTTTTATTACTTCTTAACTCCACAGTCATTTTTTAAGTGTAACACATACGTATTAACCACAGCAGTAACTAAGAACAAATGACAAACAGCGAGTAGACGGCCGCTGCGAGTACAAAGCGAAACGCAACTGTCGCCTATTTTCTTGGCGCCAACTCGCAATGAATTCTTCGTCTGAGGTTTTTCTCCTGGCGGTAGCACAGTACGAACATGTATGAACATGATTCGATGCAACTCGGCACGGGTTATTGACGTCCAATGAAGGTAAAAATTTATTTCTGAGTGTTTTAGAAGCAAATGAACAAAACTAAGACCTATGCGTTATAAAATGAATACTTTGAAATATAAGGGACACCCTAATGTATATACTAATTCCTCTTTTCAACGTTTTTAAGTAATACTGTTGGGAGGAGGTTTAAAACTAGCTGTACAAAAATGGTAATTAATTCCGCTTTCGTTCCACTTGTTTTAGCTCCTAAAGCTTTTAATTTAGCTTTTAATGATGAAACAGTAATCTTTTCATCTGCCAAACTTTATTTTTTGAAGCAAATTCACATCAAAACATACGTGATTCCGAAAAAAAAATTAATAATATATTTACTTAAAGCCTAATGTTAAAAGCACGTTGTTTGAGTAACCGGAAGTAAACAACACCTAATTGGCCTGTCGCGCCATGTACTGGCGAAGTTTGTCCCAAGCATGCCCCACAGTCAACTGTGCTATTTTATTCTTTTTTTTTTTTTTTTTCTTGTTTTCAAAGCTTTTTTGGCATTTATCCCGTCACTCCCTGCAAACAACTAGTAAGATTTTGCAGTGTTTCAAGGGCTCGTCTATATCGACGTACTGCATGATTCGCACAATCCACTTCGATTAAGTGAACTTTTCCTATTAGTTTACACAAAGTATTAGAATCCCCATCTCCAATAATAACGTTTTATACGTTTTATTTTGTGGATTTGCTCCAGTAAGGTCATGCCTTCGACAATAATATCGCTCTCCCTACTTGTAGAAAGTTTACTCCAATTTTTGTAGCATATGTGTGGCTTGGGTTCAATTCGTTTTCCCCAATAGCTCTGCAACTCATGCAGAATTTAATTCGTATACCCATTAACAGAATTTTGCGGGAAGTTCGGCCAATGATTACCTTAACACCACTCGAAGCATTACATTCCCGTTCGTTACTTTTAACTGATAATTTTATGCAATATGGCATATTCACATCTCACCTTTCAATAGACGAGCAAATGATTCCATATTTTGAAAAAAAATTAAAGTAAGCAGTTTATGAAATGTAAGCCTGTACGCTTTGGAAGAAAAGATGGCTTTGAAGGATCAATTGCCAAATATTTCAAAGCTCGGAGTGAAATGCTTCAATCATGTGATGGCTTTGCCGGTTTTTTTAATGGGCTGCTGCTGATGATGTTAGGAACTGTATATGAATCGCAGAAAACGAGAGTGAAGGTGGCGATAGCCCAAGCAATCTTGGATACTGCAGAAAATCCGTTCAAAAATTGTTACTTTTATCATTTTCTTAGTAATAAAACTAATTTAAATAGAATTAAGTTTCTAATTTGTGAAATAATACAATTACAGTTAGAAAGTATAGGAAGTAGATTTTTGTCAAGATTATTCAAGTTCAAAGTATGAATTAGTTAAAATAACAGCTGAATATTATACAGATTTACCACTTATTATGCTTGTTATATTTTCAACTATGATTTTATGTTAGTTGTCAAAAGTCAACCATGAAAACCCGTACACAATACGTTACATTAAACATAAAAATCTTGAAATGTCTGAAAACTCAACTACATTCAAATATCAGTCGTGAAAGTGGTGTTTGCGAGCAAAAAATAAAATATACTTTTGAGTGAAAAATGAGAAAAAGTGATTTTGTATTAAATGACAAAAGATAAAAACTGAAAAAATTTACTATTTTTTCAGGGTTCCTCTTCAACTAACCAGTGTTTTCCATCTCTGCACCACTTGTGTTATTCCCCTCCGCTAACTGAGCTTAATATTTCTATATTTCTCCCGATTTTGTTTTCTGTCATTGCACAAAATTCCTTTAATTTACTAAATATTTCGCTTTTCTTAGAGAGTAAGTTAACAGTTTTGTAACGGCTATAATCATCTACGAGAGTTAAGAAACATAATTTTCCACCTATACTAACTAGGGTGTGGAAGGGACCAGATAAATCACGATGACAGAACTGAAGAATTTTCATGGGTCTGTTTCGTGCTGATTTAGGTCTATCGGTTAGCTTTTCTTTAATACATTCTTCACATTGCCTTACAGAAATGTACAGTGTCATATCTGAAAAATGAACATGTTGTTGCCTGTCCCCATTACCCGGCAGCGCTAGACCAGGTCCATTATGTCATAAACCCTTTAAAAAAAAATACAGCACAATCATAGGATCATCGTATAGATCTTGCTTTGAAAGCCCCAGGCACGCGAGGATGTGTTCTGGCGAAGCCGCAAAATGGACATTTTCAAGAGACATTGAGAATTGGCGGTTCCCATCAAAACGAATAGTGACACTGTTTTGTAACCATAAGTTTTGAACCTTTAATTAAAGCAGTATTCCCAATATGAAGAGCTCCAAAATTCTGAACATTTTCATATAAAAACAAAGAAAAAAAAAACCGATTTTTTGCGGATATGACACTGTTCATTTCTATAAGCGACATGTGTTATGAGAGCAATTATTTTTATTCCAACGGCAAGTTGTTTTGACATCAATATTCTTATCGAATCATTATTTCTATACCGTAACCTTTTAGGCAATAACGTAATGCAATCTTTATTGCTAAGGAATTAAGACTATTTCCACTATGTTCCATCCCTAATTCATATGGTCAGTGATTCAAGAAAATAAGGTCCTCGGGATAGTTTCAGCAGCTATCCATTTTAAAACGTTTTGGGAAAATTGAAAAGTATACTTCGGGACGAGTCTATTACAGCAGATTAAAAGAAAATACTTTATTTAGCTACACCTCATTGCTTTGGCCTTCATTTGCAACAATCAGGAACCTCATTTTCTTAGCTCACATGCCCATAGTTTAAGCTAACAACCAATACTGGAGACAATTGCTGCTATTTAATTAATGGTTAGGCCATCATTATTAAAAAGTATTAGAAATAGACATTAATAAGCTTGCCACGCTCTTAGCATTTTTAAAAATATCTAGTGCCAGCAGATATAATTAATGTTCATGGTATTCAAGAGCTTTTGAACTGGGAGTGGCTATATTTTACGTAATGTGTAAGCTCACTGTGGTTAATTATCGAGCCACTTTTAATACGTATTATTGAACAATATAGTGTTTTAGTGGAGTACTTTAAAAATTTCTTTCCGAAGCATAAGTGCTCAAAAAATGTTGCATCGACTCATCTGTATAAAAGACTAAAATTGTATTTGCTGTATCCTTGCACTAAATCTTACCAATTCTATTCATTGTGGCACTATCATCAATATTTAAGGGGTTTCTTTCAAAACGAAGGACCTCTCATACATAATAATAATGAGATGATAATACGAAATCATAATGAGTTATAGCACCTACCTATAAATTTTTTCTGTCCATGCGCTATCTTTGTCATGCAGCCGAAGTGGAACCTATAAATCAAAAGTTGAAGACAGAGACAGGCAGTTAAAGGCTCAAGGGAGTAAAAAATTAGGATTTCACTGTACAGCAAGCCTTCAAGTGAAGGAGTTTAAAAACCTTTGTTTCTGTTATAAATTTCAAGCATCATTATAAGCACTCACTAGGGGATGATGCATTGGGCCATCTTCCTATTTCAGTGGAAGTAAAAGGAAACATGGCAGGTAAATATAAGTTTGTTAAATTCACATTTTCTAATTTAATAAATGACTTTTTTTTCCTTTGTAACTATATTATCAGCTAAATGTTGTAAGAACTAAAAACATTCCATATAACCAAATGTTTAGAAGAAAATATCATTGAGTATTCTTTGAAAATACCTGGTTTAAAAACCCTTTTTGAGATTGTCACCTTTTAATTAAGTGACATCTTGCGAAGTATTTTTCCAGGTGACGAGTGCCTAGTGTCCTTGTCTGCACAGCAGACGGCTCCACTGAAACACTATATTGTTCAATAATACGTATTAAAAGTGGCTCGATAATGCAAATAATTACCAAATAAATGAAAAGTTATATTTACCTTTGTATCCACAGAAATTAACCTTCCTAGAACGCACTTTGCTTCCAAATCATCCCGTAATTCGGTACACAAAAAATTTTTTTTAACTTTTTAAAAAAATCAACAGGAAGAGCATAATATATGTTTTGATGTTAGGAAGTGAGGAAGGTACTAGTTGTGCTCAAGACAAAATGCAGGGGGATCATGTCTGTTCACCCTTTTTTAATTTTTTAAACACAATTTCTACTTTTTTTTTTTGAAAACAGGTGCAAATATATGTTTACATCTGTAAGTATTCCTCCACAATTTGTTCCAAGACTACACCACTGGATGGTACTAAGCATTTGTCAGCCTAAAATCCAAATTTTTTTGTTTATTTTTGATTTAACCCATTAGCCGCTGGTGTTGCGCTGACGCAACGGCTACTTTGAAAAATGATAAAAAATTCGCTAATAAAGTTCTTTTTGTATCGATTGCAGTTTTAGATTTAGTACTATCAATAGAAGTGTCACAATGAAAAAAAAATGCTGCAAAACTTTTTTTTACAGTTAAAAACAAACGCTATTCTTTCCGATTTTTTTGTCCAAATTTGAGCCCTCCGGGTTTTTCAAGAAAGATTGTTAGAAAACAAAAAATAGGGCTTGGAAGTAAAATACTTTTGTTCAAGGTCACAGCTTATCAGCACATTCCGCAAATCAACTGTTTGTATGGGGGAGGAGGGGGAAGCAAAAACAGGTGTTGCGCTCGCGCAACGTCAGCGGAAAAGGGGTAAAATGTTTCTACTCATCTCTGGGTAAAGACGTTTCGTTTCTATTCTGTACAATTTGAATGTGTGAATTTGATTTTCTTCCCCTTGTTCTAAAAAATGCCTAGAAAATTTTTTATTATTTTATATTTTTTATCTAGTATTTTAAGGAGGTAGTTAAGAATACAGTTTCATCTGCACTAAAGTCCTTCTTGGAGTTTGAGAAAAAAAATTTACCAGCGAAATGTAAAATTCCTGGAACTGTTAGAAAAAAATTTAAAAACGAAAGAAAATTGAATTAATGGAAAAATTATTGAATAAATAAATAATTGTTATATATAAATAAATTATTGTAAGGACAAAGTTAAAACAAGGTGAAAAAGCAAATTCAGAATGAAAAGTAAGGCAAATAGCTGTTTCGAAGCTACAGTGGAGCCTCTCGATCAGTGCAAAAAAAAAGAAACGCTCAACACACAACCAGAACCTGTGGGACTCGCAGCTTCTCATTGTGTGTTGAGTTTTACGTTATTTTAATTTTGTCCTTACATTTTAGCGCAAAGCTTTTTGATCATTTGTCTTATAAATAAATTATTGTACTTTATATATCAACATTTCTCATAGCCTATTCAGTAAAAAGCTAATAATGAACATGCCAGTACAGTTTAAAGTTTGTTATTGGTTAATGAACATGAAGCATGCCAAAAAATTTGATAATGTTCATTGTATGCGGGGAGGGGGAAAAAGAAAAGCTATACACATTGACGACAGCTATATATATATATATACTAGAAAGAAAGATACATATGTGTGTGTACTTATTTATGGAATACTTCAAAATGCAGGTATCTTGCTACTGGTCAAAGCTATCGAGCCATGGAGTTCCAGTTTCTCAGAGGTGAAACAACGATAGGAAAGATTGTGCAGGAAACTTCAGAAGGGATTTGGACTGAGCTGAAAACTGAATATATGCCCTGCCCTACTACAGAGGTTTGGGGAAAAAATGCCAGATTTCCAGGATCTATGTCAAATATCCAATTGCATAGGCAGTATAGATGGAAAACACATCCGCATTAGGTGACCAGCTAAAAGTGGGTCAAGCTTCTATAACTATCTGGCGTACTTCTCAATTGTTTTGATGGGTGTAGTAGATGCCCACGGAAAATACTTCATCTCAGTGGGAGATTTTGGGCGAAACAGTGGTGGCTGTGTTTTCCGACACTCAACAATTGGGAAAGCAATTGAAGATAATACTTTAAAGCTCCCACCACCTGTTTGTTGGCCTGGTGATAGCGGATCACCACATCCGCCATACTTTGTTGCGGATGAAGCATTCCCACTGAGGGAAGACCTTATGAAGCCCTACCCTCAGAAAGCACTAAGGAACACTCGGCGAGTCTTCAATTACATGATCTCTGGAGCACGAAAGACCGTCGAGTGTACTTTTGGGCGAATGCCATCAAAATTTAGATGCCTGTACACTCCTTTAGGTTGTTCAGAAGAAAAGCAATAAAAATTTTAAAAGCATGCTGCATTTTACATAACTTTGTGTTTGTAAATGATGTTTTTGTAGATTCTTCAGAGCCACCCTCATACCTAGGCCATAATTTACCATCTTACACAGGACGTGGCACAGCAGTTGGAACATCACATCGTGATGCAATCTTTGTTAGCGAAATTTTGATAGTTAAATAGTCATCGAGATTCTCGGAGCATTGGTGTATGGCTGCGCCTGTGAATGTTTTATTGATTTAACAATTATTACATGGAAGGAGTTTGAGAAGAAGACCTGTTTATAGAAGCGGGGAGGATGCATTTGATCTCCCTGATGACATTTTTATCAATTATTTTAGGCTCTCAAAACACAAAGTAGATTCTTTGTGTACCAAATTACGGGAAGATTTGGCAGCTAAGTGCGTTCTAGAAAGGTTAATTTCTGTGGATATAAAAGGTAAATATAACTTTTCATTTATTTGGTAATTATTTGCATTAAAAAAAAATAGATTGTGTAGTTTATTATTAATGAAATTGATAATAAATTTGCTGGTACATATATTTTTATGCTATTTTTAATATGATGTAACCTTTTAAATAAATGTATCTACTTTAAAGTACAGAAAAGTAAGTGAAATTAATTGAATAGTTAAAATATTTTTTTAATCCTTTGAAAGGAAACATTTGCCTCCCCCCCCCCCCAAAAAAAAGCACTGTTAAAGAGTGTTATTTGACTTACTGTACTTGTTTAGATATGTCTGATTTTAGCCTGTATGCTTTTAAAACCTTGCAGCCTTTTCAAAAAGGCATGTTTCTTGGGTTGAATAGCGTTAATTATACACATATTTCTTAAATTTTTCAACTGCTAATCTGAAAAGTTTATCCACCAACGGATTGTGTTTTGGTGGTTACATAAAAGGAACGAATTTTATTATTATATTTCATTTATTGCCACAAAAAGATTTTGAAAGCAAAACTTGACATTAAAAGTTAAAATGATCTTTCTATCAGTAATTTTTCTTTCATTATTTTTTATTATTGTTGGAATGTTTATATGTATTGCATATTTTCAAATGCGGCAACCCCATTTGCTTTTGTATCAAAATTCGAATTCCAAGTTTATACATTCAGAAAACATTTCATCCACAAATAATTTGTATTACAGTTGCTTGTGTGTTACTGGGTGTACATTTCTTTTTTCTTCCAATTATAGGTTCCAATTCCGTGCGCGCTGCGCTTCTATGCAACAGGATCGTATCAAATATCAGTTGCAAACGAGTACTGTTTTCAGATTACTGGTTTCCACGGCATTAACCCCCAGGGGGGGTTATGACTGGTTTCCCGGGCATTGTTGGGACACTAATAAACATTTGTCAACCTAAAATCCAAATTTTTTTTGTTTAGTTATGATTGAAACAAATTCTGAAACTCGTTAAGGTTTGGTGACAACCACATTTAACTTCTATAGATACAAAAGCATGCATCAGCCATGTAAGCAAGTCCTTTCATTCTACTTTATTTATTTTTATTATTTTTAGTTTGAAAATGCAGTTATGCTGGAAGAAAAGTCTCGCCGCTGTAACAAGAAATAAAACGCATAGGAAATATGCTTCGAAGCTCGAATTGATCCAGATCAACTCTCAAGCAATTCGCATAATGTTAATCTTGGAGAAATATGAGTATGTGTTCGTAGGATTTTCGAGCAAGTAATGACATGCTCTATCTTAGATTTGAGGAAAACGGACTTAGTTCGCGTTTGTATTAATTCGAACAATCTTGATAGGACCATATCTACTTGTCTGAAGAAAGCGTCAGAGGTGACTGTTGAATCAATCATGGTAGTATGGATGAAAGTTTTACAATCAAAAAATAACATTCAGTTAGATCTCAGTTGTACATTAAGTGTCCTCACCATACGCAGGCCTGTCGGTATTCGTAGAAATGTAATAAACATCGATGTTGATCGTATGAGAAAACAATCAATTATTACAGTACCAACTGACGACTCTCAGATGTGTTGTGCCAAAGCTATAGTGTATGCTCTTGCAATGTTGGAGAAAATCAAACGAGGTGTGGAATCCTACAGAAAACCATCACGTCCAGCTTTAAGAAAAGCAGCTCAAACTTTATATGAAGCTTGCGCAGTTCCTGTCGGTCCATGCGGATTTCTTGAAATAGCTGTGTTTGAGAAAAATCTAAAGGTACAAATATGTGTTGTCTCCAAAGATAGCCTAAACAAGGTAAATTAATTTTCCCCGTATTCTTTTCTTTAATATGTTTTTTCCATAAACTAATTTTGAATTGTTTCTCTCTCTTTAATTGTTTTTTATTTCTTTATTGTTTTGTGAAACCTAATACTTATTTAGAAAAAATAGTCCAAATAGATGGATTACTATGACCTTATCGTTTTTCATAACATCTGAATTAATACCCCCTTTTTTAGTCAGGAAAATGCGGTTTAAATAATCTTTAAAAGTTTTTTAGTTCAAAACTGCATCTTAAAAGAGAAACAATCTATTTTTAAAAACAAAGTCTTTAATAATTATATATATATATATATAGAGAGAGAGAGAGAGAAATAGATATAATTACTTTATCAATATATATCTAAACTATTAATAATAAAAATAATCTTCTAAAAAATATTTTTTATTAGGTGGTGTATAAAGGCGACACCATGCCCAGTGTTTTCTTTCTCTAGGAGACACGTCTCCCTAACTTCTGCAGGAGTTATTTGTTGCTGCTGGACGCACGTGAAAGCAGGAGGCCTAATCTCTCCCCCCCCCCCCCCCCCGCGGACGGGTCCGCAGTGTAGGATCCATACGATGCTGACGTCACGATCCAAAAAAACCGTAATCTCGGCTTCGCTACTCCCGTACTGGTTCGCGGACGATTTTCCTACGCTGTCGCATTTCTGTAAGCCGTGTTTTTAGTGGTGAAAAATGATCCGCTCGCGAAGTTTTGCATGCAACATGGCGGCTTTGTTTATTTTAGATGTAATTGATCAGCTAGAGCAAGAAGAAAGGATCCCTCAAAGACATATGAGACAGGGAAAATGCATTTGAGCTTCCCGATGAACGTTTTATTAAATATTTCAGGGTGTCCAAAGAAATACCTGGATACGTAGCAAACAAAATTAGAAGTCACCTTCCATCGCAAGGCTTTCCGCCTGACTTAGAGTAAGTACCTACAAAGTAATTAGTCTATAGTCAGATTATTAAATTTTTATTATGTAGTCAGATCTACTCGGCATAAAATTCCAGTCGGTTGTGATTTTTTATGTCTTAAAGGATAAGTTGTTTTTATCTTTCTATTTATTTCGTACACGTTATCGCTTGACAGCTAATAGTTATATAACATAATCTGATGTAAAGTATTTTACATAATGACCCTGTTGTTGAACTCATTAAAAACAGCACTGCACATTTAGTTTCAACGACTATCACTTAGGAATAAATAATTTAGTCTGTAACTCACACATAGTTATTAATCATTTTTATGGGAAAAAAAATTAATTATTGTGGCTGGCAGAAAAAGCACTGTCCTTTTTATATGATAATTCAACAAACTTATCTTGAAAAATTTTGACGTAAAATAGTTTTTAGAAGCTTCAATTAACTACTCATGTAATGCTCATGCCATAAACTTAACTCTGAGCTTAGGTGTTTCCTAATTTTGAAGTAAAATTTCATTTGCATCTTTCTGCACACTTTTAAAGGGCTTCCTTCCAACTGCACTACATGTTTTTCTCTCTATGCACTTCACTTGTATTTTATTGCTATGATTTCCCCTTATAAAAATAATATAGGCTGTTGTCTTCACACATTTCTTGATGCCAATTGGTCTAAATAAACAATTTCTTTCAATTTCAAAGTAAATTCAGGAAACTGATCAAAAGCAAAAATGAGATGCACCTCTTTTTTAAAAAAAAGCATTGAATGTATGGTACAACTTTTAATTCATTTGCATTTTTTAGTCAAACATATGTAGTATGTTTTTCTTTGTACTAATAAATATTTTTTCTTAAAAGGTACTGGTAGCCCTCCGGTTTTATGCAGCCGGAGGATATCAGCAAACAGTGAGAAACGACTACTGCTTAGCAGTGGGTCAAATGACGGTCAGTAGAAGTATACGGAAAGTCAGCAGAGCAATTACAGACGAGCTGATGCTGGAGGAAATTTCCCTACCTGGCTTGATAGAGCAACAGCAATTAAAGAGAAATTTCTATATCAAGTCCGGCTTACCTGGCTGCATCAGTGCGATGATTGCACCCACTGCTAAATAAATCAATGTATAGACTCAACAAGCCGTCAGAGCTTGGCATATAAAGATAGGAGAATCCTTGAAGAAACTTGAATTTGAAGAGAGTACAGCGCATCCGTGTCTCTTTAAGCGTGAAAAAAACGAAAATGCCCACAATATAAAATATAATTGTTCATGTTGATGACATACTAATTATCGCTGGAGATTAAAGTGAAATTAATAAAACAGTCTAAGTCCATTATGTGTCCATTATTATTATCGTCCATTCTGATGTCTGTGACAGATGAGCCAAAGCACTTTTCACTTCCTCCCGAATAGTGGTTTCAACGAACTGGGGCCCTATTGCAAACTTTTCGGCTTCAGATTCGGGAAAGTTAAAATTTCACCGTTCTCCTCCCGAAAGAAGTCAGTTGGCTTATTGCTAATTTTGATAGTTTATTTTCTGAATGCTTGCGCATATTTTTGGATACTTTTCACGTCTCTACATCTCAATTTAACGAACTTATTTGAAGTTTTGTGACTTCGTTCGTTACATACTGCAAACAATTATTTTGAGTTATGTGTTATTCTGTTATCATTTTCCCTTTATTATGCTAATGTGTTTCAGTTAACGATCCCTTTCTATCTACGCAATTTTATCTTCCGGGAAACATTTAATTTGTTTATTTATAACTTCGAACTTAATTTTCGCCCGCTATTCGAATTATTTGGCGACATTCGCCTCGTTGGTCAACTTTTGGCATTTTTTATCCGAGCCATTAATTTTCGCTCCTTGCAGCCCATTTTCTCCGCGATGTACAGCCAAAGGTACGTAGGGTTACCATCTGTTCATATATACTGTTGCTCTCTCGCCTAATTGGCAGATTTTCCTTTACAGCCGTACTGTGCGGACGTCTCGAGAGCGCCCCCCTTGGGTTTAGGGGTCCTTTTCCCCACAGCATGTTCCAGCCGTTTTTGTCTTAGGCCTAGACCTACTCCACGATGTTAGGAGCCATCAGATACATGGTTTAATGTAAGTACCTCTTGCCATCTATTGAAACGCCACACCGTTATCAACAATCCCGAATTCCAATTAATTAATTACAACCTATAATTCATGGTTACCCTTTTTTTCACGCACTATACGATCTACTATTTAAAGTAATGAAGCTAACATCTGAATAAATGATTTGTTTATCTACATCTGAGTTATTCATATCATATCTCCAACATCACAACTTCCCAACACCATGCTAGTATTCTTCGGTTTTGTAAACATTCCATCCCTTGGCAGGGTTCCCACTCTTAATCAAGAAAACAAATAAAGGACTTTTTTTAAAAAAATTCAAGGACCATGAAATTAAACCTTTTAGACATAAAAATATAAAAAAGGTAATTTTATCCTCCTATTTTAATGGATCCGGTTATTGATATGTGTACATGAACCAAAGGGCATCACATGCTGGTTTCCACCTTCCCGACTGCTCTCCTGGTCTTCCAGATAGTTATACACAGTCGTCACATTAATGTGACTACCACGTACTTTCCACGTCAGAGTTAAATAACCAATCACAGAAGGCAGGTGGCAGCACAGTGTAGTTGAGCGTATATAAAGGGTGTGCGAGGGCTTCGGAAAACATTTCATTCGTTGGCGTAATGCAGAAACGAAGCGATTTATCCGACGTCCAAAAGGGCATGATCATTGGCTTTCGGGCCAAGGGTGGAAGCATTTTCGAAACGGCTGAGTTTGTGAACTGTTCGCGTGCCGCCGCGGTAAAAGTGTACCGTGCATGGCAAAATGGGACTGTCCAAAATCAGCGACGTGGCAAATGTGATGCACCACGTGCCGTAGATGACAGAGGCGAACGACGGTTGCGGAGATGCGTTCGGGCAGATAGACGGGCTACCGTTGAGCAACTGACCACCAAAATGAACCAAGGGGCTACCAAAAATGACTCCCAACGTACTATTCAGCGAACATTGCTACGTCTGGGCCTCCGAAGCAGACGCCTGTTTCGTGCACCTATGCTGACTGATGTTCATCGACGACGAAGGCTAGAATTTGCACGCCAGTACCGCAGCTGGACGTCCACTGAGTGGCGACAGGTAGCGTTTTCCGATGAATCGCATTTTACGCTCCATCGGACAGATGGACGTTGGCGTATAAGGCGTGAAACCTCTGAAAGCAAACACCCTGCAACCATTGCCGGAACGGTCGCGGGAGCATTATGGTCTGGGGAATGTTTTCCTGGCCTTCTCTGGGTTCACTGATCATTGTGGAAGGCACAATGAATCAATACAAGTACGCATCTGTCCTTGCGGACCATATCCACCCCTACATGCGCATTGTTTTTCCTCAAGATAATGGCATCTACCAGCAGGACAATGCGAAGTGCCATACAGCTGGCAGTGTACGTGCGTGGTTCGAAGAGCACCAGGATGAGTTTACCGTCCTCCCCTGGCCAGCAAACTCACCTGACTTAAACCCAATCGAGAATCTGTGGGACCATCTCGATCGGGTTGTTCGCGCCATGGATCCTCAACCGCGTAATCTAGCGCAGCTGGCCACGGCATTAGAGTGGGTATGGCTCAACATCCCAGTGAACACTTTCAGGAACCTAAGTGACTCTCTTCCTGCACGTCTCGCAGCAGTCCGCTCTGCGAAAGGTGGTTATTCTGGCTTTTGACAGATGGTCACATTAATGTGACTGGACTGTGTAAAAGAAGTAAGAATGTGTACATGAATCTTTGATACCAAGCACTACTGTTAAAATGTTTGCATGGAAAGACGCAAAATGCAAATGAAAGTTTTAATAATGTACTCTGGATACTTGTACGAAAAGGAACTTTTGTTGAACTACAAATACTTTTGCATGGTGCAAATATTGCAGTTTTACTTTTCTCAGCGTTTGAAAGTACTGGCATAACAGTTGAACCTGACCTAGTTAAAAGGTATTTTGAAATCGATTCTAATAGGATCACTACTTCAAAACGTCGGTCATTGCCGTCAGTAAAACTTGCCAGAAAAAAAAAGGAAACTATCAAGAAAAGCCACAATATTCAAATGCGAAACCAAGGAGGGCTTCAGTTATAAATGTGGAGAATTTTAACTAAAATGAACAATGTTTTTAATTACTAAGACTTGTTACTTGGAATGCAATTTAATATAATTACATTTTGAAATGAGTAGCCGTGTTTGTCTACGGGTTAAAATTGCCCATCACAGTATAGTGCACATGCACAAAGCATATTGCACTTGCATATGCTCAACGAATTTAAGAATGCGTGAAAAAAAAAAAATGCCACCTTTATTTTTGAAATTTTAGCAATATTTTGAAAGAAAATAGGGTGGATTACGGTTATCTGGGCGCGACGATAACTCGCAATTTCTTAATTTTTAAAATGTCAGAAGGATGGCACTTAAGTTTTTTTTTAGCATCACATCTATTACTATGAGTAAGAAATCTGATTGAACAAGTCAACTTTGATTTGCAGTTGATTAATCATTGCAAAAGATTATACCTGTCCTAATTTTGCACCGACTTACTTTGTGAAAAAGTCACATTGATGTTGTTTAAAGAATGAATTTACTTTTTAGTGCAATTTATAGTTGCTCCGCTTTGAAGTTTGTTCTATTTTTTTCTCAAAAATTGTTTTATTTTATTCTTTTTAATGTCAATAATTTTATATAAATACTTTGTTTAACAAAAAATCCATATCAAAGGGCAAACCTTATTTGAATGAATGCACTAAAAACTAATCATTTGTATCATAAATTCCGTTTAGAAGTCGATTTTAGCAAACAAACTGATCGGATTCAATTTTTGCCTCGAAGAAGTCTTCAGCCGAACTGTTGCTATAATTGCTTTTAATATTGCAGCTCAATTGCAGCAAACTCTTTTTTAACGATGACTTTTATATTTATTTATAGTTTTCCCAACAAAGACAAATCAAGCCGAACCTTTCCAATGAAAATAAAAAATACTGTTTTCACTCGTAACGTTTTTCCTAAAAAGCAAATGTAGTCAAATTGATATGCAATATTTGAGCTAGGCGACCCTCTATCAATTAAAGAAAAAAATATCAAAATTGGTTCATTTAGTCGAAAGTTATGGATGAAAAAAACAGGAAATGACTACTTTTCTGCCCATAACTTTTTTCCTAATTATTGAATATGGTCAAACAAAGGTACGATACCTATGGGAAACAACCCTCAATCGATTTTTTAAAAAATCATGAAAATCAGTTCATCTGGTGAGAAGTTATGAGTGGACAAACCAACAAAAAAGAACATACATACAGTACGAATACAAATGTATAACCTCCTCCCTTTGTGAAGTTGGTTAAAATCGTATTGTGTCTAACTACTTCATTGTTAAAAATGATTGTTAATGTTATTAAAAAATTTTTAATATTTCATGTTTTATCTCCAGCTTCCTAAAACATTCCCAATCCTAGCTGAATGGCACACAGGAGAGAGATTTGGTTTCATTTGCTGCCATTTCCTCTACTGGTGCTTTTCGGTTACCTTCTGCTTTTTGGTTTGAAGACACAACTTCAATTGTTCTACTATATTTTGAAAATGCCATGTAATCACTTTGGATTGGACCACAGTTTCCTTGGCTGTATAGTGCATACCAAAAAAAGGATGCTTCCAGTTCTGGTCCAAGGCATATCATTTACTCCACTCTCTTAAAAAATTTTTAATGATGATTTAAAGAAAAAAAATCCTGCTGCTTAATTTTAAATTGATTTTGTAATTACACTTGAATCAAGTAATGAATGCATTTCTGTTTCACTAATCTTGAAATAAATACAGCTTTTCACTTTTCGATGGCACGCTATATTTATGTTACGTGAAGATCTAAAGAAATTGCTTGATTAACAACATGTGGCTGTATTAACTTTCATTTCAAGCAGATTTATTACATATATTATCTTCCTGCAAACCCTGAAGGTAATTAATGTTTGTTTAGAGTCTGGTCATTTCAGATAATTTTTGTATCGAAAATCACTTTATACCATACATTTTATATTCTTGTCAGTTTCTTGATCTGTATAGGTTGTAAATGCGAGAATATTTTGAAGTACTAAACTATTTTTTCTTAGATGCTTTCTTCAGCATACTTGAAAGGTAAAGTTCATGTATTCGTATTTCGAACCACTCATGTCATTAAATTTTTTGTCTCATTCGTAAGTTTTGGATTTAAAAAATAATTGAGCCAATAAATATTAATTGATTAATTTGTCGTTTTTATTGCAAACTATTCATTTGCAAAATGTTTTATTGATACTTTTGAAGAATTCAGAGGTTCCACGGTAGAATTATTTCCAGTGAAAAATTATCTTTTTCAATACAAGTTGTCGAGCTGTCAAATGCAATTTTTTAATTTTTAAAATGTCGGAAAGATGGCAGTTCTGCTTAATTTTTTATTTTAGCTTCTATTACTATTTGTAATAAATATTATTCTGTACAAATTTATTGTTAATGTTATTACATTTGCTTCAATATTGCATTTTTATCTCCAGCTTTCTAAAACATTCCGTATCCTAACTGAATGGCACACAGGAGAGAGATTTGGTTTCATTTGTTGCCATTTCCTCTACTTGTGCTTTTCAGTTCATTTTGTGACTTTTTGGTTTGGACACACAACTTCAAGTGTTTTTGTACTGTATTTTGAAAATCATGTAATCTCTTAGGACTGGACTGCAGTTTCATTGGTTGTATAAAGCATGCTAATAAAATATTTCCAGTCTGGTTTTCAAGTGATATCCTTCACTCCCTTTCTGATACATTCTACAATTGCTGATTATTTATAGAAAACCAAAAAAAAAATCATCCTGCTTCATTATGGATTGATTTTTAAAGTATGGTCTAGTTTTGATGGCACACTATATTTATATTATATGTAGATCTTTCATGATTCCAAAGTGTTTGCAAAATAAAGCATCAACTATATGTGTGCTAAAAAAAGTTTTTAAATTAATGCACAAAATACATATGTGCAGTTAGTAGTGTCTAGTGTGGTTTAGTAAATAAGTGTTTTTATTACATGTCTCCCATGTGATATAGAGTAATGTGATACTGTATATTTTGTGTGCCTATTCAACTATAATTAATACTTCGGTAGGTCTAGACCAGGGGTCTCCAAACTACGGCCCGAGGGCCACATCCGGCCCGCGGACAGATTTTGTCCGGCCCGCGGAGAGCTAGCATACTTGAAAGAAAACTCCTTCTAGAGAACATATTTATTTTTTATATCAAATTAAATTAAGTTTACTGAAGTAATCTATTTTTATGTTGAATAATTATTAATATGACATCTACATTGATATGGTCATGGGCTAACTACTCATAACATTGTTGTAGGTTATTATTTACTAACTAACAAATTATTGAAATGAATCCAATTAACATTTTATACATTTTAAATGAAAAGATAACTTATAACAAGCATAACGACATATGAAATACTAATGAGATTTATGTAATTGAGATTTTCCACTGACAATAGTTTGTAGTTGTGGACTAATTTTACTTGTACCAATTATTAAAAGAGATTTAAGATGCTCATCAGTTAATTTAGATCTGTAAACATTTTTTGTGTACTTCATTTTGGAAAAGGTCTTCTCACACAAATAAGTAGTACCAAAAACAGAAAACAGCCCACGAGCAAATTTATGCAAATTATCAAATTGTGTCAGTGGAAGACACTTATAAAATTCCAACAAGTTTTGATATTTGTTCTTAATTATATCACTGCACTGTAGATCAATCATTTCCATTTGAAGTTCCGGGGCTAGGGTTTCAATGTCAGTATCAAAAGGATTCTGAAAAATCTTAATTTGATTCGCAATGGCATCAAAGTCCGAGAAACGAGTATCAAAATTTATTTTCAAAGCACTCAAAGTTTCGATTGCAAAATCGATAGGAAACTCGGTCTCAGTGGTGTGGCTAAATATTTCACATGTTTTAAAATGTGAAAAACATTTACTTCGTAGTTGTGATTGAAACAGTATCAATTTCTTCCGGAATGATTTGATATTATTGTATAAATCAGGAAGATGCTGGTTTTCTCCTTGCAATCTCAAATTCAGTTCGTTCACATGTTTTGTCAAATCAACATAGAATGCTAACTTCCACAGCCATGCGTTGTTTTGCAATTCAGTAAGAGGGCGATGCTTTTCATTCAAAAAAAATTCGATCACTGCTCGAAGTTCAAAAAAGCGCTGAAGGACTTTCCCACAACTAAGCCAACGTACAGCAGTATGATAAGGTAGGTCATTTTCTCCAATCTCTTTAATAAATTGTACGAATTGTCGGTGATTCAGCCCAAAAGATCTGATAAAATTAACAGTTGATATGACTGGTTTCAGAACTTCAGACATATCCAAACATTTTCCGCACAAAGACTGTTGATGAATGATACAATGTAAGACTATTGGTTTTGAACCACCGTCATTTTCTACAGCCTTTGACACAAGAGCGACCACTCCTTTATCTTTCCCACTTATGTTTTTGCCTCCATCAGTTGTAATACATTTCAAGTTTTTCCATCGAAGGTTCTTTTGCTTAATGGCCATTTCAACTCCTTTAAAAATATCTGAACCAGTAGTTGTGCCATGAATACTATACATATCAAGAAGTTCTTCATGCACTTCATAGCTTTTATCTACTCCTCGAATATAAATCAACACCTGAGCAGTATCTGACACATCCGTTGACTCATCCAAGGCCAAAGAAAACCACTCAACATGTCCATTTTTGTTGAACAGTTGAGAGGATATATTTTCAGCGATGTCTTCTACCCTTCGAGCCACAGTGTTTGCTGACATACTGACAGTTTTTAATAAATTTACCTTTTCAGGGCACATTTCTTCGGCTACTGCGATTATGCATTCTTTGACCATTTCTCCATCGGTGAATGGTTTTCCACGTTTTGCAATTTCAAGAGCCACACGAAAGCTGGCACGAGTTGCAGCCTCTTGTTCAGTTTTGAGTTTTGTAAATAAAGATTTCTGCGATTTCAATCCGCGCTTCATAGCTTCGAATTTTTCTGTCCGCAAACTTCCTGTATATTTTGAGTAATTTTGAAAATGTTTTGCTTCATAATGACGTTTAATGTTATATTCTTTGAGAACGGCTATGCTTTCATTGCAAATCAAACATAGCGCCTTGTTACTGGACTCAATTACGAAATACTGAATGTTCCACTGATCTTTGAATTTTCTGCATTCACTATCAATTTTTCGCTTCTTTTCCATTCTACTAACTCACACACAAAAGCAACAATTCAAATAAAAATATTGTTACAAAGATGTCTTAAACTTAAACACGCACAAACACGTTTTAAGGAGGTACGCACTATTTTATTTCACAGCAGTGTCATAGGAACTGACTTGTGGTTGCGCCACTAGCCTTCTTATATATTTCACTTACTGCCATCTAGAAGTGAGTGGAAGACACCAGAACTTTATCGAACCAACGAGATTATTCTGTAAGTGCTATTAGCGCCATCTGTTAGGGATAGAAGGTACTACCTATTTCTGCTTGTGTCCACCAGATGTCCTGTCACGTTACTCCTCATGGCTCGCTCGTACTCTACGACTAATCTAGAAATTACAGATAATGACAGGTAAATTAATAATATGCAGTGTTGCCGTTTTGCGGACTTTAGTTCGATTTGCAGCCTTTTTTAAACGTGGCGTACTTTTTCGGACTTTTTTTTTCATGTAAAAAAATACTCATTCGTTACTTGAGTACTCGTTAGGAACCGAAGTAACGATTACTGAAGAAAAAAGTAATCAATGATTACTTGTGTATTTCATTACTTTGGGTACCCCATTATAACGGATACCCATACGATACAGAAAATACATCAGCTTCCCCGTCGCTAATGGCATCTGGCAAAAAAGTAATCATATTTTACACCACTAGTGGACTGATTCAACTTTTTACCACCGGCAACAATTAATGATAATATGGTTTTGGCCCTTGGAATTTACTGGAGTAATCAATATGGCCCTAAGGCTGGAAAGTTTGGAGACCCCTGGTCTAGACCATTAATTTATGCTTTCAAAATTAAAGATATCAGCATATTGTATTTAAAATATATTATTT
Source organism: Octonoba sinensis (assembly GCA_038502835.1). Lineage (NCBI taxonomy): Eukaryota > Metazoa > Arthropoda > Arachnida > Araneae > Uloboridae > Octonoba > Octonoba sinensis. Next base: position 76,266,499 of record CM076605.1, read on the forward strand.
CATTATCTTTTGCATTAACTGCAAATTGCCAAAAAGTATTACTAAATTGTCCGAACATGATCTAACACAAACTATGTTGTAAAAGATGTTATCTAAGCTATATTCAGCAAATAAATAATAAACAGCACAAAAATGGGTTCTTTATGAAATGTTAAGCCTGAAATAGATCATCTTAAATAACCAAAAAAATTTTATGTGGGATTTTTACCAAAACATCCCTATAAATTAGTTTAATACTTCCTCTATTTTTTTTTTTTTTTTTTTTTTGATCGTATGTCATTTTATCCATTGATTGAAACTTTCATATGAATCATTTTTTTGATCCTGTTTTTATGGTAAATTTAATTTTTTGTGATCGTAAATTCTGAAACGAATCTATTCTAGAACATAAATAAAATGCCCTTTTAGAGGAAGTTTATTTTAAAACGCGTATGTATTCCACCTTTCTGCTCTGAAGCCAACCCCCCCCCCCCCCCCCGAAAAAGAATTCTGGCTACGGCCTCGCTAGAAAGAACTATTATTGCAGAAATGATATATTTATTAATTTGTCTTCATAATTTAAAAGAGAACTGAATCAAAGGAAAATGGTTTTTGATGTCACAAATATGTTTGCTAAACTCATTCTCTTCAAAATTAATTTGTTGTTTTCAACTATACCACGTAAACATTTCTAAATATTTGTTTCACAGGGCAAAAAAATTATAAGGTTTTAGTTCTTTTTTCATTTTAAAGTTTAATAATGCTGAAATCTCTTGGGGAGGGGTTTTTTCCTCCGCGCCTTGCCACTGTATGGGCGGGCATGTTGAGAAGGGAACTAATGTGACAGAAACTGAATAGATCCTTTTGAAAAGTCACTATCGCAAAATTGAGCCCTTTATGAGTATTTCATAAGGCTCGACCGATGCATCGGCCTCGCCGATGCATCGGCGCCGATTGTTCAACAAAGTTGCCATCGGCCATCGGCATCGGCGGCAGATGTTAACTTTAGAAAAACATCGGCCCATCGGCCTTAAAAAACATCTAAAAGCCGATGCAAGGCCGATGTTTTTCGCAGGGACAACTTTCCAGAAAACATTCTGTCTTTCACTTTATTTTTTTCTCCATAGCTCAATTTCTATTTCCATACAATAACAGGCAGCACATAAGTTAAAAAGAAAAAAACACAGAAATAATGTTATTCTACAAAGTATTTGATAAAAAATTCGGAAAACTAGTTTAAGCGATCGCTGCCCGAAAACCTTCATTATTAAAATAGTTCTCTTTGAGCAGAATGCTCGCGAAATAGAATGTGTTAAAGTAAATAAGTAATAAGTTAAATAAGTTAAGTAATATAATATGTGTTAAAGTAAATAAGTTAAGTTAAAGTTCAGCATTTCTTGGTTATAAACAAGGGATAATTCTGCGAGCGAAATTTTTTAATATTTTATTTTTATTTCAGAAAAAGAGCTTAAAATAACTTTTTTAATGAAAAATAAACATGTAATCGTTCCCGCTTTTCTTTTAAAAACGGGGGGGGGGGGGGTATCATGAAAAAAATCTGAGAGGAGGGGGTTGACAGTTTCGTTAAAAATACAAACATACATTATTTGTTAGTCTGCGTCATAACATCAGCATTCCTCTCCATGAAAAAAAATAAGAAAATAAAGGCAGCTGCACTTGGCATTTGCAGTGCAGGTGTGATAAAGAGAAAATGTTGAAGGAAAGGGAATTAGACCCGAGCCGATCCAATAGATGTTGAGTATTTTTCTTTTGCAAAGATAAGAAAAAAGAATTGAAAATCCTCTGATATAGCATTTTTTAATTTTTTTAACCTCCAAATAGTTGTATTACTTTACTAGAATAGCGAGTGATTCTTTCAGTTTTAATTACTATGTAAACTTACCCCAAACAGTTTTACGGTGCTTGAATAATGCATTTATGTTTTTATAAACATTAAAATAAATAAATGATTTAAATGACATTTTTGACAAGCATTCTACACGTTTTAATGGTTTAAGGCAACTTTTTTTTTCCATCGGCCATCGGCATCGGCTATCGGCCGATGGAAGAGGAGAATAATCGGCAATCGGCCATCGGCAGACCTCGGAACAATCTGCCAACAATCGGCATCGGCCCATCGGCCAAAAAATGCCATCGGTCGAGCCCTAGTATTTCATTATTAGCATAGAAACCATTTGTACAAGAAGGGAGAGCGTGTTTTTGTAAGTAAATGAACGTCGCTGCCGCGAAGCTTAAATTTCGCGTACGACCCCGAAAAGCACAATAATGGGTGATTGGGAAAGGTTATGACACTTTCGTAAAATTTACCTGCAAAAGGATATAGTTCTTTATGTAAAGGCGGGGTAGGTGCCCCCCGCTTTTCAGTATTTTGTCCTGGATTCTCATATGTTAAGATCTAGGCGGTCCTAAGCACCGAATGTCGGGCATCAAAACATGTCTAAATATGTTTAAAGGTTCGATGTTTGGATCAGCTTTGCTCTTATCTTTATAGTTACAAGTTTCTGCTCCGAAATAAAATCCCAAAATATATTTTTTAAATTTTCTGCAATGTTTGGATATGGCGATAAATGTCCCCAAATTTCTGTTTATTAGAAATGAGGTGAAATGCTGATTCCGATCCACAGTAAGATCTCTCTTACAACATTAAAAAAGGTTTGAAATGACATGAATGTAACAAGATAAAGATAAATACATAATGAATAGTTTCTGAATGTAGCAAAAGTTTAATAACAATAAAATACTTTTTCTTCTTTGACTGTGACCGTTAACTGCATTTCGATTGTTTCAGAATGAATAATAAATTTCTTTGGATAGCAATAAGTTGCCAAAGTGGTAATCTATAACGTTTCCATTTTCGAGTACAATTTGTCTAGTTACAAAGGATTATTCGAGAGGACTTGATTTTGGAAACACTTTAAAGTTAAGGCAACCTGGCCAATAACTTATGACAATGATTAACATGTCGCCAAAGCAGTTGAAGCTTGCGTTCCACGTGTTCTTCAATTCTCAATTGCTCACCTCACAGTTGCACTGTGCACTGTTTTCGAGAATTAATTCTTTGTTTTGATACATTCAATTTATTTTGCTTTATTGCTGAATTTTATGTGTTCAATTTTTTCATTCTTATTATTCTAACTTTTAAGACTTTTGTTTGTGGTTAACAATGAGCGTCCTCATAACTGGAGATTCTATTGTTAAACATTTATCTAAATATTTACAATCAGAAGACTCTAGTTATAAGATAGATCTCAAATCTTTTCCAGGTATAACAATCGAAAGATTGACAAGAAAGATAAGTTCTCTTCACATTTCTAATTATGGCTATTTACTTTTACACGTAGGAACCAACAACGCTGCCGACAACGAGGAGGAATGTCTGCGGAAGTACAAAGGCTTGCTGGATGAGGTTTTCAAGTGGAGCAAGGACATCAAGGTCATCATTTCAAGCGTTTTACCGAGGACTTCCAACAACTATCTATCGCCGATGGAACGGATGCTTTCTAAAGATTATGTAGCACAAGTCAATTTAAAATTCTTTAATTTAAATAGACTACTATCTCAAATGTGCGACCAAAACTTAAACCTTTTCTTTTGCAGGTCTCCTGAATCTCCTCAAAACCTACTAGCAAGGGATGGACTTCATCTAAATCATCGGGGACATCCCAGGCTGGCGGAGACCTTCATCAAATTTGTTTCATCGATCAGGAGGGAAGGTAAGAAAATCAGGATGCTGGGATGCATGTAATATAAATCAGATGATTTTTTAAAATTCGTTGATAAAGTCATGCTTTAACAACAATTAGGGAAAAAAAAAAAATGTTGAGTAAAGAATTTCAATAAGTATGTGTGTTTCTTGATGGTAACAGAATGAATAGGATTAAACTTATTTTCTGTAGTACCATTCAACTTAAATACAAGATTCTTCAGAGTGTTGAATAAAAAATTTGTGTAATTTTTGTGTAGGTATTAAATTTGCAAATTGAACGGAACAGACAATGTGATAAAATGTTTTAAATATGGTATAAAACAAAATGTGGACTATCTACTTACTTAAAACCAAGCTCCTTTGCTTTGGATTGCAGGAAACTTAGTAGAATTTGGATAAATCTAGAAAGTTTACAATGTCTTTTCTGAAAGTAGTATATGACTAGTTATACTGCTTTTCAATTGTATTTTATTACAAAAAACTTTAACAACACTGAAGATTAAATTTATAATTTGTGCCTCCTTTCTGGTAAAAAATTTTATTTGAGAAAAAAAAAAAATCAACATTTGAATGGTAATAAGTTCTAATATCAATTAGGAATTAAAAAGAGCTGCTTAACTCTTCTTTTTTTAAATCTCTTTCTGGTAATATAAATCTAAAATTTTTTTCTTCACTTTATATAATTTATCAAGATTGTGCTTGTGAATGTGTGCCCTAAAAATGATCTTAAAATTATTTAATATGGGTAATGCTATTTGCAATGATAATCTTTTTAACAATATGCATAAAATTAGATTAGTAAAATGTATCATATTGGCCAGTTACAGCGCCTCGACGGGGGAAATCTACTCCTGCTCCTGTTCCAACCCCTACTCCTGCTCCAACTCCTGCATCTAAAACTCCCGCAGGTAACTTGAAGCAGGCAACTTGAATTTTAAAATTGTCAAATACCGTAAGTATAAAATTAAAAAAGTTTCTTTTGCAGTTTTACCTCTCTCTGAAGATATCAGGCCTGCTGCACTGCACAGTGAAGTTGTAGAACGGTGCATCGAGGAACCTGTTGGTTTAATTGCCTCGCAAGTAAGTCAACAGTGCTCTTTGGTGCAGGTTCCAACAACTTCAGCTCCACTGTACAGTGAAGTTGTTCAGCGGAGCATTGTTAAGTCGGCCACTGTTGCAGCGCCTCGACGGGAGAAATCTACTCCAGCTCCTGCTCCTGTTACAACCCCTACTCCTGTTCCAACTCCTGCTCCTGTTACAACCCTACTCCTGCTCCAACTCCTGCTCCTGTTACAACGCCTACTCCTGCTCTAACTCCTGCATCTAAAACTCCCGCAGGTAACTTGAATTTTAAAATTGTCCAATACCGCAAGTATAAAACTAAAAGAGTTTCTCTTGCAGTTTTACCTCTCTCTGAAGATATCAGGCCTGCTGCAGCTGCACTGCACAGTGAAGTTGTAGAACGGTGCATCGAGGAACCTGTTGGTTTAATTGCCTCGCAAGTAAGTCAACAGTGCTCTTTGGTGCAGGTTCCAACAACTTCAGCTCCACTGTACAGTGAAGTTGTTCAGCGGAGCCTTGTTAAGTCGGCCACTGTTGCAGCGCCTCGACGGGGGAAATCTACTCCTGCTCCTGTTACAACCCCTACTCCTGCTCCAACTCCTGCATCTAGCCTTGGTAAGCCTGCCACTCCTACTCATTTGCAAGAGACACACCAAAGGTGTGTTTTAGTTCTCAGCAACACAAGTGAAAGAATTCCTTCAGTGGGAGGAGCAGGAGATCTGAAAGGGATTCTGAGCTGTAAAAAGGAAGGTAAACCAGTCTCGGTAGTTGTGAATGGTTTATTTAAGTCTTGTGACCAGTGTAAAAAACAATTTGTTTCTAGATCTGGTTATTGGAAACATAAGAAAACATGCAGGGGAAAAGTAGGTGAGTTATCTCTAATATTATATTCTTGTACCGACTGTAAAAAAACTTTTAAGACTAAATCAGGTCTTCGCAATCATAAAAAAGTTTGTCAGATAAACATAGTAAATCCTTCGGTAAATTCTTGTTTTTATGCCAAATGCGACTTTAAATTTCATTTCAATAGTGAGCTGTATCATCACATTCATGAGTGTCACGAGAGCAATGTTGAAATTCAAAAGCATACATTTAATTCATTCGAGAATTTTAAAAAATGGTTAGATAACACTGCAACACAATCTCTCTCTTCATATAAGAAGACAACAGGAAGTAAAGCTCGTAACGGTAAAGTACAACACTATTATGCCTGCCAGTTTCACAGAAAATCTATTGTACAATCTGAACGTCTTACAAGTAGGAATAACTCGAAAGGAGTTCTGCCTCCTAATACTACATGCCCAGCTCGCGTTATTGCACATGAAGAATCAAATTTAGTAGCTGTATATTTTTATCCTGGCCATAACCACGAATTGTCAATAGAAAATATAAAATTTTATCCTATAAAAGAAAGTTGCAGAGACAGAATCAAAACTCATGTTGCTTTGAATGTTCCAGTTCCAAAAATACAAGAAATTCTTCGTGATGGAGCAGGTGAAAGAAATAACAGGGATAACATTCCTCCAAAAGAAGCTTTTATAAGTAGAAAAAATCTTCAATATTATGTAAATCTATCTAAAGCATCTCTGCTGAAAAGAGATCCTTTAGCGGTGCACACAATTGTAAAAGAGCTAAGTGCGGAAAAGTATAATCCCGTGATTCTGTACAAGCCCCAAGGAGAAGCAACAGTGTTAGACCCAAATGGACTGGATTTTTTGCCTTCTGCGTCCACTTCATTTGCAATTGGTCTACAAACGGAACAACAGAAAAAAATGATGATTGAAGGTAGCAATAGAATATTATGCATACACTCGACACATGATACAAATCAATATAAGTTTAATTTGTTAAATTTAATTGTCCCAGATGAATTTAGTTCAGGATACCCGGTAGCTCATTTCATTACCAGTGAATTAAATCATGAAACAATGTATAATTTATTTTTATGCATCAAAGAGGTTATTCCAAATTTATCGGTGACTTGCATAATGACGGATGATGACAAGATGGCATTTGTGGCTTTTAAACGAGCTTTCGGTGCTGGTATAAAGCATCTGCTATGCAAATGACATGTGCATCGTGCCTGGCAACGAAAGCTTGTTCATTTAATTTCAGACCCTTTATTCAGGAACGAAGTTTACCAGGATTTAATAACTTTGCTGGAAGAAAGAAGTAGTTTTCAATTTGAAAAAATGAAGAATGCATTTAGCATTAAGTACAGAGAAAGAGCACCCACGTTTGTTCATTATTTAGAAGAGAACTATTTCAATAGGGTTGAACTTTGGGCAATGGCATATAGAAATTTTCCGCATCACTTTACTGATACAAACATGTATTGTGAATCTTTCCACAATAAGTTAAAGACGCTTTATTTCAACAGAAAAGTTAATAGGCGACTAGATTCTCTGATCACGGTTCTTTTACAAATTGAAAATGATATCTACCTTAAGCATAAGTATAATATTCAAATTAAAAAACCTGTAAATGGTTTTCCACCCAATTATTCTGCTAGACACATAGCTGGTATGAAAATATCAGATTCTGATGTAGTGTTTATAAAAGATAACACTTGGCTAGTACAATCTCAAACTGATAGTACAGTTCAGTATACAGTTATAAAATATAATGATGAGTGTAATGAAAAAGATTTTTGTTTTGAAACATGTCCTAATTTATCATGCGTTACTTTATGCAGTCACCTATACTTTTGTGAATGTCCAGATAGGCATCCGATTTGCAAACATATACATAAAGTACATTCCTTAATATCCAGACAGAAATTTGTAGATGTTAGAGATATTGCTTCATCCCTAGACAGTCCGAAAAGTACTACTTTAGTTGTAGAGCCATCTGTACAAATAAGTCCCAAGCAAAATAATCTTCGGCTTTGTAGAGAACTTACTTCAGAACTATTGACTTTAATGGAAAATCCATCTGTGCAGAAATTATTGTCTAATAATATTGTAAAAAATTTGAAAAACATGTTGTCTAGCTGTAAAGGTATTATAAATGACAACTTAGACTGTATTAAAGATATTCCTTATGATAAAAAGCCTCCTAATTTAAATTATGAAAAACAAAAACAATTGTTTAAAACTAAATCTGTTACTGTTAAACGTAAAAATTTCATCTATCCAAGCATTGACAAAAGAGGTGACATTAAGAAAAAGCTTTTAGAATATGAAAGTGACATATGCAAAGAACAAGAATTTCATGATAGGTGCATTGGTAAGAATCAGAGCGAAAATACTGGTATGTTTACTACAAGCATAGAAAGTGCTAAAAATGAGAATGAAATAGTAAATAAAACAAAAGCTATACCAGTTCCATGTTTAGAAGATCCAGAACTGCATGATAAGCATGTTTATCTGTGTCCTAACAAAAGTACCAAAATTATGTTTACTCCTCGTATAGAAAGTAAAACAGATTTGAAACAAGTAGTACATCGAACAGATGGTTTATCAATCCTATTTTTTGAACTGAAGTCATTGGACCCACATATACCAGAAGAGGAAGAAATCATATTAAGGTCAACTAGCTCAATATTTAAAGCTGGTTGGTTATACGATAGCATCATTGACGGTTTTATACATCACGTGACCCAAAGATCTCTACAAACACATTCACTAGCTGCTAAATGTTACCATACCCAGTCACTTCAAATGAGGAATGACATAATAAAATTTTATGAATTAGAAGAAATACGTTGTGCTAACCATATTTTTATTCCAGCTAATGCTCACAGTCCCTGGGTCTTGTTAGTATTCAGAGTAAAGGATAAGGCATTAGATTTTTATGATCCTCTGAATGCAAATAATTCTGATAGTTATTCTAGTTTAATATTACTGTGGAAAACTTATCTTTGTAAATTATTACACATTAATGATTTGACTGTGAATTTTCCAAGTCACGTTAATCAAGTTGATGGGATAAGTTGTGGTGTTTTTGTTTGTCAAATTCGTGAAAATCGGAGTGTAATATCATCGTTTGATACGTATGATTTCAGAAAATATATCTATAGCACTTTAGTAGACAAGCATTTCCAGAAGTTTAAAGGTTAAGAGTAACGTTCTTGCTAATTAGTCCTGTTAATTCAAAATTTGTTTTAGGTTTGTGAGTTACCCTAGGTTAGGTTGTTTTAGGTCACCTTGATGCGATTCTAGTTTCAGATGTAGGACATTATTTTATTCAATGTTTTCGTAATTTAAATTTTTTTCAGCTCGTGGCTGAAGTCTACAAGGTGGTAAGATGCATGTCTGGACTATTGTCCTGGAAATATTAACATTTTTATTAATATTATTTGCATCAGTTTCTTAGTTCAATAATTTGTGCATTCAAATTTTTGATAGCCTAACTTGAAATTCCTTTTAGGTTTTCGTAAATTCCCCTTGATGCGATTCTCGAGTTTCAGATGTAGGACATTATTTTATTCAATGTTTTCGTAATTTAAATTTTTTTCAGCTCGTGGCTGAGGTCTACAAGGTGGTAAGATGCATGTCTGGACTATTGTCCTGGAAATATTAACATTTTTATTAATATTATTTGCATCAGTTTCTTAGTTCAACAATTTGTGCATCCATCAAAGTTTGAATACATTTGAGAGATTGCTGTTTCATAGAGATGGTTTGTGAGCACAGCTTCATTCTACACCTATGCAATGTCCTCTGCCTCTAAGCGCAGAAAAGAAAACAGTGGTCACAGTTGCAACCACCTGGAATATTATAATCTTCATTTTTTTCATTCTCGAAACCCCTTGGCAACTATTAATTTAAATAAAAGAAATGTATTAATTTGAGATGAACTTGAGTTTTTTTCCTTTACTCCTTCAGTGTTGGGCAGATCACAAAAGTGAAATCAAAGCACGAAATCTCCTCAGAAAGAAAACAAAAAGAAAAACTGCCGGTGGGCAAGCCGTTATCAAGGAGGCCACCGACCACGAGTTCAGGGGCTTGCTTTAATAGGAGAAGATGCGATGCATGGGCTGGAAATACCAAAGAGCATGGTCCCAGTAGGTGTGGTATGTATTGTATATATTTTCTACATTAGGAAAGTAGTTTCCCAATAGTCAATTTCCTATGTGGGTCATTTAACGTTAATAACTGACAGTTCATAATTTGTATTATCTACAAGACCTGGTAAAAAAAAAAACATGTAATAAAATTATTAATATCAATTTCAATAGGTTTACTATTTACGGCAAAGTATTTAAGTTTATGAATGATGCTGTGATAATAATATATGATAATTAAGTCATAAGCCTTTAAAATCATGTATAAGAATTCAGTTTCTAAAAAGAAAAGTCACAGACTAAATTTTTACATTCATACCTATTTTCCATCAGAGGTGAGAAACAACAACGGTTTCAATGGATTGGACTTGGCGTTCGGGATCGACTACCGGAGAAATGAGACTGGATAATTTCTTTCACTATTGACGTATTAGTGAGTGACACCATTTGATGTTTTAGTGACACCAAGTCCGGCTGTTGGCCGATTGCAACTATTGGCACATTTGGAAGCCTTTCAAATTTGTCATCCCGGATGCGAATTTAGAAACACTACCAGCTACGCAGAAAGTTCAGATGGCGCTGCGATCGCGCTCCTCTTGGCAGGATTTTACTCCTCGCCCGAATACGCCAAGCAAAGCCATGTTGCTTTTGAGCGTTTTGCGCATGCGTCACCTCTGTTTGTTTACTGTTGCTATACTAGAGATAGAGTAAACGAGTAGATTTGGATACGGTACGATGTTGGTGACGGTTCAAAACGCTTTTTTAAAACAAGTAATTAATGTGTTTTATATAAAAAAAAAGTTACAAGCAGTTTGTGCTTTTGAACTAATCATTCGTTAATTTCATTTTCTTTTTTCATGTGTACCTGTCGTTGGAAAGAAATGGTATTTAAATTCCACAGGGGTATTTCTAATTACGTTGTAAGACAACAGAAATGATACCGTAGTTTGTTGGCGAATTTCATTAGTATTCGAAGTACGCAAACTGGGTGTAAGTGTGAACAAACATCATTTGAATCAATCTAAACACATTGCTACTATGCTATATAAATCAAAGCTACTGTGAAAAAAAGTGCGTAGTTTCACTTTGCAGTTTTTTTCTCAAGAAGCAACTTACAAAAGTTTTTTTTCATTTGCCCCTTAATATTTTTGAATTCAATTTAGAGAATATCAGTGATACATTTTATGCATTTAAATTTTGATATCTTAGTTTCAGATTGTGAAAGGTAATCCCATCCCTCCATTAATAGAAGTTATTTTGAAGGATTGGTGTATAATTTTATTTATGTGCAGTAAACCAAAGTACAATTACAATAACATTAATTCAAATTTATATATGTATAATGTATATATATTATACATAAACACTTTAACTTTGTTACTGCGACTCCAGATTCAACAAGAACTCCAGTAGAATGAGGGGAATAAAAGAAATTATTGGTTTAATATTAACAACCCAACATAACACAATTTTTACAAGCAAAATCTCTGACTTAGTGTTCATTTATTTCATGAAACCATCTTGAATGAAGTTTTGGAGGAATTGGACTACAGCTCAAATTGTTTAAAATTTCAGAAAGAATGGCATATATTTTCATGCCCTCAATTAACCAAAAAAAAAAAAGGGAGGAGGGAGGGACAACACTGACCAGTTTTCTTTTCTTTCTACAATAAATTAGTCTGAAGTAAAAAGCAGGTCTTTTGTAACTCTTTGTCATTAAATTCATCTTAATGATCTAAATTTATAGTAAACCATTTTATTACGAGCACTTGAATTTAATGCAGAATTGTTGCAGTCCTTTTATCTTCAATTATATTTGAGATTTTAACCCATTGAAGCCGCTTGGTACAAAATTGTACCAAGCGGAATTATTTTTGTAACTCGTTACTAGATGGCGCTAGCAGTCCAATAACTGTTTGTTTCAAATAGTAATGAGTCACAGAAAAGAAGAAAAATATAGTTACTGCATTCTTTTTGAAAACGTGCGTCGTAGTAGGCTTAAGATTTGAGCGAATGATCAATCCATCGCCATGCCACATCCTTCAAGAAGTAAAAGGTAAGTTTCTCGTATATTATTATAATTTTAAAAATATTTAAAGATAGATTCGAAATTGCAACAGTCTGCTTGATATAATAGTGCTTTTAAAAGTTATTTTTATCTTTGTTCCTTTTCGTAAGGTGACTTTTTTTTCAATGGTAGAAAATTGTACCAATCGGCGAATACGTAGTCTCAATCTTACTTAGGACAACCGGAACAGTGTTTGACCAAATGTTTGTATAAAAAAAAATATCTATGTACAGATTATAATGTGTTTAAAATTTTTATCAATTTAGATAATAAAGTTTATATTTCGAGCAATATAATCAAAACAATGATAGTTTTTTCAACCTCCTTGAAATTCAAAATATTGCGTATAGTGCTGCATACTATATAAATACGCATGATGCAGGTCTTTGAGTGCATAAATAGCTTTTACATATTTGTTTATTATCATCAAATGGGTTATTGTATGTTACTTATAGCTTCGATATTTATATGATGGCCTATATTTATATATTAGTTTCACACATTCATTTATTGTTCCGTGAATGAACGATTGCATAATTTACGAGATAATAGGTTTATTTTTGAAACAGTATTTCTTAAAATTTTATTTTTGTTCTAAGCATGGAATAGTAATTTTTCCATGCAGCTGTTTTTTAATTTTTTTTTTTTTCAGTTTAACAGTACTTGAAATAGTTTTTTTTAAAATAATTGCATAATTGTTCTAAGTAATAATAAAATAAGTATGTCATGTAGTTTTTTTTTTTTTTTTCTTTTTCAGTTTAACTGTTAATGAAGCGCTGGACATAATTTTTAGCACTGATAGTGACGATGATGAACCTGCGTCATTTAGTGTAGTAATTGAACCACCCTTGGAGGATCCTAAAGCTGATACAGATCAAGATACAGATAAGAGAGATGATGAAGTCGAAGGCAATTTGGACCATTTGCCCCGTCGAATACTTGCAACTTCTTGCAATATCGACAAAAGTGACGAAGATGACGTGGACGAGCAAATAATGGAAGGAACTCGGCCTCCAGAACATTTGTCCGAACCTCCTGTAAAGAAAGCGCGGTTTAAGAAATTACAAAGAGAAACAAGGTCGCTTGATGAAAGTACTTCAAAAACAGATGAACAAATGAAGAGAGATAGCGGGATAAGAATAAAAAAGAAAAAAAGAAAAGGATATCTTAAAATGGTCTGAGGATGAAAAAATGGTTGGAAGCAAACTAAAACAATTTTTGCCTGCTATGAAAAATGCACAGCAGCAAAATATAAAATCACCTCTCCAAAGTTTACAAAAGTTTCTGACAAATGAACTCATTGACCATATTGTCGAACAGAGTTTGTTGTACGCCACCCAAAAAAATTATCGCACCGACTCACTGACGAAGGAAAATATTCTTGCCTTCATTGGTATTTTATTAGTATCTGGATACAACAAATTACCTTATAGGCGACTCTATTGGGCTCTAGCATCTGATGTACACAACGATTTAATTTCAAAATCATTGAGAAGAGATACTTTTGATGCAATTATGCGATCAATACATTTTGCAAACAACATGGAAATGACCGATGATAAATTATATAAAGTTCGCCCCCTTTTTGAGCATTTTAACACATCGTGCAAAGATCTAGACATCTCAGAGTATGTCAGTGTAGATGAGACTATCGTCCCTTATTACGGACATCATGGACTAAAACAGTTCATAAGAGGAAAACCGATTCGTTTCGGCTATAAGCTGTGGGTGCTATCCTCCTCAGATGGAATTCTATTTCATGCAGAACCATACTGTGGTGCATCGACGAACTTGCCAACTACTGGTTTAGGCCAGGGAGCTGACGTAGTACTTGGATTGCTAGACAAATGCAAAGTTCCAGAAGGAACTCATGTCGTCATGGATCACTTTTTTACTGGTATTCCCTTACTCAAAGAACTTTCAAAAAGGGGAATTGCTGCTACTGGTACATTGAGAGAAAACAGACAAATGAATGCTCCTTTGACTTCAAAAAAGCAAATGAAAAACAAACCAAGAGGACAGTATGAATATACTTGCAACGAGGACGTTGTTGTGAAATGGCATGATAATACCGCTGTAACAGTGGCAAGTAATAAAGTGCGTACAACACCATGCGAAACTGTCAGTAGATGGAGTTCTTCTGAAAAAAAGAAAATACTTGTTCCTATGCCTCAACAGTTGAAAACGTATAACAAGCACATGGGAGGGGTAGACCTCTTTGATCAATCCGTTGCAAATTACCGCATTAGAATCCGTTCAAAGAAATGGTGGTGGTCTCTTTTTTCATGGGTAATAGGTGCTAGTGTGGTAAATGCATGGCGTCTGTATAGAAATCTTGGCAATGATATTTCATCGCTCGATTTTACGCGACAATGCGCACAAGAACTGTTAGGAAGCTATGGTACACTACCTAGTGGCCCTGGTAAACCTCTGACAATCACTCATAAGGCTAAAAACGAACAAAGATTTGATGAAAAAAATCATTGGATTGTGAAGTCTGAACAAAAACACGCCCGTTGTAAAAACTGCAGTGGAAGAACAGGTTACAAGTGCGAGAAGTGTAACCAACCACTGCATCCTGAATGCCACAAAAGTTATGTTGATTCAAATGCCTAAAAGTACTTTTTTTAATATAACTACATGTTTTACAATTTTTTAACTTTAGATTTCATCATGTTTCATATAATTGTATTTTGCAAACTTAAGTTTATAATTAGTAATTTGAATAAAGATAATTGTAATTAAAAAACTCTTATGTGAGTGTAAATAATATTTTACAGTTATATTTATTTATAATCTTTGTCTTTTTCATCAAAACTATAATTGCAGAATTTTGCAAAAAAAAAAGTGCTTTTGGACTATGCAAACGCCGGTTGGTACAAATATCTACCATTAAAAAAAAATAGTAAACACAACGGGAAAAATAAAATTCGTGTATCATACACTTAGTAGACGTAGAATGAATAGATACTAATAAAATTATAAAAATTTATTGATTTCTTCGAAGTCTGCTTTGATGGGTTAATAACTGAAGATGTTTACATCATGAACAATTTCTATCATGTAAAATTTTTTCATAGCCTTCCCAAATCTGTCTGAAATTTTAAGTAAGTTTTGTGTGCTTATAGACGCAAAATAGGCGTAAAGTACCCAAATATGTCTAATGAAACAATCGTGAATTTCCACAGTTACCTGAGGGAGATCGCGGAAGTCTTCGCTTCCCACCATTCTGGCCTTTTGGGGGGACCCGGTAAGACCATCTTGATCTATGAAACATTTTTAACGACCAGGAAGTATGGACGGGGCCGAGAGACTCCTCCAATGACGTACAGTGTTTGGGATTTATTGCAGGTATTTTCACGGATAATTCAAATCTTTCAATGTGTAAATTATGCTGTATCATTTCAATGATTTGTTATTTTTATGCAGGGAGGACAAGGAGGGGCTATTTTTTATGGTCAACGGCAAGAAGAAGCGTGACCTGTGGCCTCTAGTCAAGAAGTATTGCCACCCGGATACCAGTGTCGTGTGTACTAATGAGGCACCACAATATATTGGTATTGAAAAGTTATTCACTGATGCTGTCCACAAACGTACTAACCACAGCAAAGGTCAGTTTGTGGACAGGAATGATGTGACAAATACCACAAATGACCTGGAAAATCTGAACCGTCGTGTTAAGGAAGGTTGCCTGTCTCGGACCTCGAAGGTGTTGATCAACCAGTATATGGCTGTTCACCACTATCGTAGGTTCTGACTCAGCGGCCTTTCGGAATACGGCGCTCAGATTGGCCGGTTTTTGAGGGATCTCGCCACTGTGTATCCCGGGTGGAAGAGCGAAGGCCTCAAACTCAAAGATGTTGGTTCTTCTCACGCTCGAGTCAAAGGGGATAGAGCACTTAATGACCCGCTACAAACTGCAAAAAGCTGATCCGGAGGATAAGGTGCAGTAAGTGGAATTAGCTGATTATGAGGACCTTAAGGAACCAGATTTTCGACCATGAGCAGGTTTTCTTTCTTTTCCAGCTTTTAAATATTGAGGTTTTTTCCTTTTTTAAACATGTTGCTTAATATTCTTTATGCTTTCTTTTCCAGCTTCTTCTTCTTATTGGTGGTTGTGGAGAAAACCACTTAGAAAAACATGGCGCTTAATGTGAGGTGGGTCCATGTTCCGTATGCTGGATAGGGTTTTAGCATGTCCCTTGATATTCCTTAATTGGGTGCTGATTACCTGAACTGAATCCTCACTTTTTTTCCATAAGCAACGTAAAGGCCCTTAAACCATGTAAAATTTATCCGGAGCGGTAGATTGCAGTGAAATACTTTATTTTCTGCTTGGAGTTTGTTATTGTTGGCTAGTGGTTTGTTGTACAAAAGCAATTATTAACAACTTTTCATCATTCTGTTTAAATGCTCATTCAAGTTTTTTTTTCTCCCCCAGTTACTTAATGCGCACTGCAGTTGTCCTGTAGGAGCTGCTGCTACTTTATGTATACATTTCTTCAGTTCTTGTCTCTTGCTGGAGGACTATTCTAAAAAAGAAATGTATTCTGCCCCAGCGGAGAAACTGCAAATGTCGAACCACCTAACGAAGAAGTTCTCCCAAAAATATCAGAAGAAATTTTCGTATCTAACAATGCTTCAACTTGCCAAAAACAGATGTGCCCAGTAAATTTTACCGCTTTAAAATCAATGAAATGTAATATGCCAATTTTTCATGTTCTAATTCTAATGAAATCATTCTTTCAAAGAGTATATGTCTGCCTGCCATGCAATATGATTAAAAATGAAAATTTATCTGACTATCGATGAAATTTTATTTCTCGATGAAAAAATAGTCAAACAATCAAGGGAACATTCTCTTTTAGAGAAAGAGACATATTCCTAATCCCAACTATGGCATTCAGAGCGTAAATCAAGATGCACTGCAACAAATTTTTATGCAATTGCTCGTAGGATGGGCAACTTTCCACAGTTGGCGAACCGAATTAAAAGTACACATGACATCTCTCATTTGCCTTCTATTCAATGGGGGACAAAAATGGAGCCTATTGGCAGGAACATAGTACATCATAAATTTTCTGACCGTTTTGTTCATTAAACGGGGTTGGTTGTAAATTCTCTTTTCCCTTACTTGGCCTGCTCACCGGATGGACTAATCTTCTGTAGTGAAACCGGACCAATAGTATTAGAAATCAAATGTTGTTATAACGCGTTAAATAATTCCTTGGAAGAATTGGTTCAAAAAGCAATTTTTGTCTGGAATTGAATAACGACAAATATTCTTTAAAACGTAATCATAAGTACTATGTTCTAACTCAAGGCCAAATGTGAACATGCTATGTACAAAAATGCTTGTTTCTTTTTTGATATGGAAAACTAAAATTCATTATGAAGAAATAGATCTTGATGCTGCATTGTGGAATAATATTTTACCAACCTCGAGAAATTTTTTCTTCGACCATTATTGGTTTAATGAATGTCATTCTATTTAATGTATCCTAATGTTATTATGAAGGCCAATAAGATGTTTATATTTGTACCCTATATATGATTATTTACTACCACTAAATGTAATTAAATAGTGTAATTTTCATTAGTACATTTATTTTATGATTATTTAATTATAACATGAAACTTTTTTCTCCAAGATATTTCTAAAGCTGGTGTAAGATGAAAATATTGAAAGAAGGATTAAAATAACTAGTCAATGCAGAAAATAATATTTTTGACATATTGGTGACTCCCCCGGTTCGCCGACACAAAATTTCCCCCCTGTAGAACTCTTCTACAGAGGCTAACCTAATTAAAATCAAAACGGAAAGAAAGCAGCAAACGCCAAAGTGAACCGATAGGCTCGAGTGAATGATGTTACTATTCAGCAGGCTTTTGGAACAACAGTTCACGGAAAAATACGCTTTTTCCAGTTTAAAAACTAACTATTGCGCGCAGAAACACCTAAAACGACCAAGTGCGTTCAACAACTCCAGCGATTGAGAAACGACCGTGACGTCATGATCTCGACCGGTCGAACTCGGAACACCCAGAGCTCCGGAGTTTTTGAACGCACCCTTAGCATAGATTCCTCCTGACCAGTTGGCAACACTTATTTTTACCCCACCCTGAGCCTCGTGCTCAGAATTGCTCTGAAATTATCCGTAAAATAAGAACTATAACTATTTTTAAAATAAACGATTGACTGCGCATAAATTATAACTAGGTCAAAGGTTCTAATATGGTTCTAACGTCGTTGAGGTAAAATGAGTTTTTTACATATTTGTGGCTACTGTTTCATTTCAATTTATTTTATTGAATGAACTTCATATTCCCACGGGTCATAAAGAGGCCCTATTTTTGAGATTGGTTTGTAGGGGCTCCTCTAAAGGCCATATTTAGTAGATGAAAGCCTTCCTTACTTGGCCTGTTCACCGGATGAACTAATCTTCATTAGTGAAACAGGACCAATAGTATTAGAAATCAAATGTTATAAACCTGTTACATAATTCTTTGGAAGAGTTGGTTCAAGAAGAAATTTTTGCCAGGAATTGAATAACGAAGAATATTCTTTAAAACGTAATCATAAGTATTATGTACAAATTCAAGGACAAATGTCAATATGCTTTGTACAAAAATGCTTGTTTTTTTTTGGGGGTTTTTTTTTGCTTTTTTTTTTTTTTATGGAAAAATAAAATTTATAATGAAGAAATAGATTTTGATGCTGCATTGTGGAATAATATTTTATTAACCTTGAGAAATTTTTACTTCGACCATTACTTGTTTAAATGGATGATTATTATCCTAATGTCATTTTAAGGCCAATAAGATGTTTATATTTGTACCCTATATATGATTAATTACTAAAACTGAATGTAATTAAACAGAGTCATTTTATTTAGTCCGTAAGAAGAAAATATTATTAAAGTAACCAGTTGGTCGAAACAGAATATAGTCTATTTGGCAGATTGGTGTCTCCCCTGGTTCGCAGACACAAAAATTTCCTCCCCCCCTTTTCCCCGTTCAAACTTCCCTCTTGAAATATTTTGGGATTTCTAGGGTTTTCAAGGCGGAAGCAGTGGAGACTGGTTCTGGGTCATTGTCCATTCAATTGCTCCCCTCCCCTCTTAACCCCTATGTCCATCCCTTCTTATCAGTATGACTCACCGCAGGTGCAGAAGCATGTAGTGACTTGGAATTTTATTTTGCACCGATTTGTTTGGTTCTGTGACGAACTTATTGTTGGAGCAATGCTAGAAGCTTTAACATTACAATATAATGAAGGAATTTTATCTATACTAATAACATATTACAAGAGAGATAAGCAAAAGGTCACATATACGGAAAACGAATTTAAACAAAACATGGAACAACAATGATGTTGCCAAAACACATAAAAGGAAAACGATGTACTTTATGAACGAGCAGTTAAAATCACGGAGCACTACTCTGTGGCTAAAATAAATGAGCGAGCTCATTTCTTTTATTAAATCAAAACGCAGGGGCAATTTATTACACTACCAGAATTTTCTGTACAACATTAAGAGAAAAAGAGAGATGTTAACCTACTGGAAGTGCTTGTCCAATTCTAAGTGTAAAGCTCGGATAGTTTTCGAAAGAGATAATTTAAGAGTTCCTCGGGATTTCATACCCACGAATCCGCAATTAAGGAAATCTTACAGAAAACATTTAATTAGAAACTGAAAGAAAGAGCCATCCCAGAAATGACAGTCCCAGTTCTGAGAATATATAAGTAAGTACATATTTATACGTA
Source organism: Octonoba sinensis (assembly GCA_038502835.1). Classification (NCBI taxonomy): domain Eukaryota; kingdom Metazoa; phylum Arthropoda; class Arachnida; order Araneae; family Uloboridae; genus Octonoba; species Octonoba sinensis. Next base: position 76,286,111 of record CM076605.1, read on the forward strand.
AGCTAAACCGTATTATGTATGCATTACGAACTAAGCAATATTCAACTCTTCTTTTTTTTAAATTATTATTTAGCGAAAAAGTATCTCAAAGCTGCCGCAACAAATGAAGCTGCTTCATGTTTACCGAGCTGTAAGACTTCACAAAAAATTATGTATAGAGCAAGGTCAGCCCTCCATTGCCGATTTCTGAAAAAGAAACAAATTTACCCGAGTTTAAAAAAAAACAAGGAATGGAGAGGATTTTCTTTTGGTAGATGATGGTAATTAAGAAAACAGAATGTTGGTACGTGAATGTAGTTCTCTGAATTTTTTCGAAACGGGGGATTAACCGACGATGTTTTCCCTCTGCGAGGGAATTTCTCAACGTGGGGTGATTCCCCCGAGTGGGGTAATAAATTTTAGCGTTGGCGAACTGGGAATGAACCCTCAAAATATTATCATTAAGTACATTGAAATATATTTGGTGGATTGTATTTCAAAAGTAATTCAATGTTATTACTATTTACAAATTGCTTCTTAGAGTATTTTTTTCAGAGAAGATCAAGTTTTTCTTGATGATTTTGGAAATTTAATTTGTACATTTATTTCATGAAATAAAAATTAGTTTTATTTCTTGTTTTTAATGTTAACTCGTCTATCTAGACAAGTTGTAACTTGTCTATTAGACCTGAACACCAGTTATTTAACTGGTGTTCAGCATTTTAAATATAATGGGGTTGTTTCATATGACTTCACAGCTCACATGATCTCGGTATCACATACGTAATCTCATCTTGCTTAAAAAGTCGGTTTAAATAGTGAAATTCTGCGAGATTGATTATAATTTAATTATTTCGAATAACTTAGTGAAATGTCTTCGTTTCGTTCGGCTGTTCGAACAAGTCTGCCAACGAGAAAAAGCATCTTTCCACGGATTTCCGTAAAGAAAATAAAAAATTACTGCGAGAATGGAAGGACAGGGGTTTTCACCAAGTGAAAGGACAACAATCATGACTGATTTAAATACCAGCCCTTTGCAAATAAACGATTTTTGAAGTAAAATGCAGTAACTATAAGCTTGTAATCAATTTAAAAACATATGTAAAGCATCGATTCAATTGTTTTTCTAAGATTATAAATGTAACCTGAATTCGGGTATTTTATATTTATCAACATTTTCAGAAAAAATATCTGCCAACCTAAAAAAATGCTAATTTCCACACCACGCAAGGCGAATAGCACACGGCGCATTATCGTGTTATAGCTGAAGCTTGGTAGAATTCCCCAGTAGGTACATCTCGAATGAGTTTAAATTTTTCAGAAAAGCGTATTATATTAAATAATCAAGTTCAATTGCATATGAAAGTAAAAGATTAAAAAAGAAAGAAAATGAGCTCTGTAATGAAAATCATGACCTTTGATACAAACACAATCGATCCAGTCTTTAAATAGTGGCTGACTAAAAGAGGTGGAAAAGCTTTCTGCAAAGTTTGCAATATCTAACTTCGGCCTCATAAGGCAGATTTATTGAAGCATAGCAATACTTATATCTTTCGAATATACTAACAAATAAATTAAACGCGCATTCATAGTTGCGATACATAGTTGGAGAGAAAAAAATGTAATTGGGTACAATTTTACATTTCATACTGTCAAAAAGATTTTCATGATGTTTGTAACATTTAGTACTTTTTACAATGCTGTTATTTTTTGTTACCAGACTATATTTGAATAAATTTCTTTGTCTAATAACATGAATTTTATAATTTCCCAATTGATTTAGTACATTAATCTTTTAAAATTTCTGGGGAACTCTGATGAATATTTCAGGAGTGTGCTAAGGAGTTTTTTAAAGTTATTAAGCAGCGAAAATTAACGAAAGCACCCATGCTCAAATCTCAATAAAACTTCCACAAATGGATAAAAGTTTTAAAAGAAGATCTCAAGCCAGCTGGCGTAACGATCTAGTCTTTAAATAGTGGCTGACCGAAAGAGATGGGAAAGCTTTCTGCAAAGTTTCTAATATTGAACTTCAGCCTCATAAAGCAGATTTATTGTTTTTCTTCATTATTTTTCAAACTGCGCACAAATATTTATCACAATACTCATATCTCTCTTCCATTTGCATGATCCGAAAAATATGACAAGTATAATTTTGAAATTGTAGCCGATATCTGCAAAGGCACTTGTTTCCAGCATATCTGGTTTTTCAGGGAGTCGCTCATTGGATATGTACCCAGGTATGTGATTCTTTCATTATCTTATTTTTAATTAAAAATAATAGTGCCTTCCATACCTTCTCCAACGTCCACCCAACTGAATTCATCTCTCGCGAAAGTGGTTGCAGTCTTACCTGGGTTATTGCAGGCCTCAATCAAAATTAGCAATGTATAACGAAAATTATAATCTTCACTACAGAAGTTTAAAAATTTAATCACCCATTTGGTTACCTAAATTTCTTCATTTTGATTTAGAATTTTTTCTAAATATTAACTGCACCACACCAACACTTAGAAGAATAAGAAAAAGTGCTTCGTGTCATAACGTGCAAATTAGCAGTTTTTGTAGCGTGCCACACTTCTGTACAAGTAATCGATCACCTTACAGGGCTCATCAAAGAAATTCCGTCATCTGCAAGTCTCAAACTGCACAGAACAAGTAGCATCGAAAGAACACTTATCTATGATAGTTGAATTCATGGAGGAGAATCTCAAGTTATTATCAGCGAAGCACAAAGATTAAACGCGCATTCATAGTTGTGATACACAGTTGGAGAGCTAGCTACATATTTTCATGACGTTTGTAACATTTGGTACTTTTTACATTGCTGTTTAATTGTTACCATGCTATATTTGAATGAAATTCTTTGTCTAATAACATGAATTTTATAATTTCCCAATTGATTTAGTACATTAATCTTTCAAAATTTAGGGGGAACTCTGATGAATATTTCATGAGTGTGCTAAGGAGTTTTTTTAAGTTATTAAGCAGCGAAAATTAACGAAAGCACCCATGCTCAAATCTCAATAAAACTTCCAGAAATGGGTAAATGGAAAATTTTTTAAAGAAGATTTCAAGCCAGCTGGCTTAACGATCCAGTCTTTAAATAGTGGCTGACCGAAAGAGATGGAAAAGCTTTCTGCAAAGTTTGTAATATTGAACTTCAGCCTCATAAAGCAGATTTATTGAAGCATGCCAACACTTATAAACATATGGAGAAGTGCTTCGTGCCATAACGTGCAAATTAATTAGCAATTTTTGTAGCGTGCCACACTTCTGTACAAGTAATCGATCACCTTACAGGGCTCATCAAAGAAATTCCATCATCATCGTCGTCATCTGCAAGTCTCAAACTGCACAGAACAAGTGGCATCGAAAGAACACTTATCTACGATAGTTGAATTCATGGAGGAGAATCCCAAGTTATTATCAGCGAAGCACAAAGATTAAACGCTCATTTATAGTTGTGATACATAGTTGGAGAGATAACTACATATTTACATTTCATAGTGTCAAAAAGTTTTTCATGATGTTTGTCACATTTGGTACTTTTTACAATGCAGTTATTTTTTGTAACCAGGCTATATTTGAATATATTTCTTTGTCTAATAACATGGGGGAGTGCATTTCCATTATCGCACAAAAGAAGCAGAAAAATGGATAAAGGTAAGTTCGCAATTTATTTAGTACATTAAATCATTTAAAATTTCAAAATTGAAAAGGAAAAGTGCATGTCCATTATCGTATAAAGAAATATAGAAGTGCTTTAAGCATTGACGAAATTTCACTTTAATGTAAGAAAATATAGAGTAATAATTCTTCAAAAGATGTTCATTAAGCATAACCTAAAGTGATAAAATTATACTTAAAATCAGTTCATGCTTATTTTCAATAAGTTAATCGGTAAATAGGTTTAGAAATAACGGATGGTTCTTTTTTTTTGTTCTGTAACCTAACTTTCATAGATGCTTATATTCCAATTAAAACTATTTTTTTGAGTAAAAATTCTCTATATTTCATTTTATGACAGAAACATTATAGAAACTGTATTTTTGTTCAGTAAATATATAGTCAACAAGTATTTGGCATAAAAGAATTGAAGAATTTTTCCTAGATTCTTGAAAGAAAAGGCTAACCGTTTAAAAATGTTATGCAGTTAAAACATTACAATTTATACTCTCATACCAATTATCACCAAAATAAGTTTAAAGTTGTGTATAGTTTTTGGCCAAAATACTCTTTTTACACCTAATTGGTTTTTCAGAGTCAATAAAATCACTTTTTCAGTTCTAAAATTTATTTCTTACAGAACTGCAACTAAAATTGTGTTTAATTATATACACGCCCTGAAAATTTATTTATGATGAAGTTGAAATTTTATCTCTTGATTACTGGCATGGATTGATTTCATGTCAAATGTTTAAAAAAAGGAGACAGAAAAGGAGTTGTCAAGGAGACAGACATGAGGCGGTCCCTCAACATCTAAAGGCCTTTACACACTAGACAACTTTTCGTTCAATATCGACTCTTGCTTCAATCCTGTCGCCTACTATATAATTCTTGCTATTGTTCTCCTTGTCGTTCAACTTTATATTAACAGAGGGTTAATATTGAGATAAACGGCACGCTTTGGCCAATAGGAAGCCAGGATTAAATTGATGCAAATTCAACATGGTGGCCATGTTGTTGAATAAATATCTTGGACAAATGATCAAGAAACGTATTTCACAGATATAATTTATCCCCTAAGATGTTTATGGGGTGTCGCTAACTCCGTCATATTCAAAAAAAAAAACGATCAAATACTCGTATAACGTTATGATAAATTGTTGAAGAAATGGGTAGGCGATGGCCAGCTTCTTCCTCACTGTTTACGTATGGTAAGTAAAGTTTCATTAATTTGTGACATCCTAACATAATTGTCACTGTAACCCAGTTCAACTGTTGTATGCAAAATACACGTGTATTTTGCATCCATGTTTACATTTTTTACATGTGTCTTATAGGTATCTTGCAAGCAGAGACTCGCTGACTAGCTGCTATAGAGTTGGCCTGCCAACAGTCTCCCACATAGTGAGTTAGACGTGCGAGGCAGTATGGAATTTGCCTTCATGAGTTGTATCTGCCAGTGCCAGATGGCTTGAAATGGCAGATAATTCAGGAAGTATGCCAATTTCACAAATTGCATCGGAGCCTTTGAAGGCAAGCATTGATTGACAAGCAAGTTGCCATTCAAGCACCAGACAACTCCGACTCTTTATTTTGCAATTATAAGTCAGATCTCACACATTGTGCGCTTGGCGGCAATACATCAACAAAGAAATATTAAATCATATATAGTTAAATTCAGAAAAAAATCGGGGGTGGGGGTAAAATTGTAGAAATAGACTAATCAAAATTTGGGAAAATAAAATATAATTGCGGTTATGCAGTTGACAATGGGTTTTTGGTGGGAATGAAAGGGGGACGGGTAAAATGTTTTTGGTGGCAGTTGCCGACAGGACAAGGGAGACTTTACTTTCGGTTATTAAAGAATGGATGCATAAAGAAAGCACTATATATTCCGACGGGTGGGAAGCTTACGGTACGTTTGGAGAAAGAGGGTTTTGAATACTTAGTAGTAAATCACGATTTATTTTTTGTAGATCAAGATATTAGATGCCACACTAATTCCATTGAAAGCACGTGGAGACAAGTTAAAAGTAGATTACCGAATTATAAAAGGGGAGGGATTTTAAATTTTATCTTGCATATTATCTTTTAAAAAAAAAAATGCCAATTTAAAAATATTGATAAATTTAACGCTTTTTTTGGAAATCGCACGAGATATTAATTGGGATGAATATGAAACTGTGAAAAAATATAGTGGTTTCATACAAAACCCCCTAAATTATCATCTACCGTCTAGTGCCTTTTTTTTTTTTTTTTGTATACTATTTGTAAAAAGGATTTTTGGATGTTTTAACGTCGTTTGTTGCGCTGTGAAATATTAATTTCTTGAGCCGCAAGGAATCGGCAATGTTGACTGTTTTTCCTGTTTGAAAGGGATTTAATTCGGAAAGAATTTAAATGCAAGAAATAAGTGATTAAATTTTTGTGGAAGGAGTACTTTTTTTGTAATGTTTTGATTTTTTTGATATTGTTACGGATATGGTGTGATATTGTTGGGGATAAAAATCAGTGACAAGATTTATGTATTATATTTGAAGTTGGCGACAGGAAAAAAAAATCGCATTTTTGGCGACTTTCTTGTCGCCAAGGAGGGATTACATCAGTTCCCTTAAATAAGAATTTCTGTTTTGGTCATCGCATTATCCTTGGATAAAACAGCGATTTCTTTTCTTTTGACCGATTTCAGCATCTGCGGTTTATACACCGCGGATAATAAGCAGGAAGTTAGGGTACAAAATAATATAATGTGTGTAATGAAATATTGTTTTGAAACAAGCCCTACTTTATCATGTGTTAATTTATGCAGTCACCTATACATTTGTGAATGTTCAGATATGAATATGCTTACAAATCAGATGCTAAGATATATTCCTTAATATCCAGGCAGAAAATTTTAGATGTTGCAGAAATTGCTCTACGCCTAGACAGTCCAAAAAGTAATAGTTCAGTTGTGGAGCCATTTGTGCAAAACAATCGTAAAGAACTGAATTCAGTTATTAACTAATCTATTCTAAAAATTTGGAAAACATGGTTTCTAGCTGCAAACGCTAGCTAAGGTCTAGCTTCCATAATAAACTATGGAAAACAAAAGCAACAATTTTTTTTAATTAAATCTTCTGCTACTGTTAAGCGTAAAAATTTCATTTACACTAGTAATAACAAATGAGGTGACATTAGGAAGCTTTTAGAATATGGCAGTAATATGTAATGAAAAACCGGAATTTCATGATAGCTGTCTTGGTGAGTTTCAGAGTGAAAATACAGTAACTCTGCAAATGTTGATTGAAATCCACACAAAATGATTAAATTATCCGGTGTGTAATTCATTACGTATATTCCACATCATGATATGCGTCTTGGCGACAATTAGCATTAACTGCAAATGAAAATGAAACAGTACATCAAGCAAAAGCTGTACCAATTACATTTTTAGGAGACCCAGAACTTCATAAAAGTGTTAATTTGTGTCCGAACAAAAAATACCAAAATTATGTTTACTCCTCGTATTTCCAAACAAGAAATTCAGTATATTTCGGACCAAATACGCAGGTTAAAGGAAACAGAAATAACAACTGATGATGAAATAATGAAAATTAAACACATTATGCTGCTCACAATGGATAATGGAAAAGTCTGCAATGCTACAACCGGGACAACATGCACAATGAGGTATTACATCTGTGCATTATCAAGAAACTACAATAAATTAGACGAAAGTTTTCCAGAAAACTCTGAAGCTGTAAAATTTTGTCTGTCAACTTTGCATACATGGATACGATTCTTCGAGTCAATCCTTCATTTATCCTATCAAATCCAAATTCAAAAGTGGCAAAGAGTGAAACTAAAAAAATTGTGACAGACACAAAGGAAACATCACACAAAGAAAACAAGGACTGCTGGTTGATGTTCCAAAGCAAGGATTCGGAACATCAGATGGTTTTTTTTACGGATCCCATAACAGCTTCAAGAATAAGTGGAGTAAATTCAGAACTTCTTAAAAAAAATAAGAGAGATCTTGGAAGCAATTTTAAGTGGTCATCATACTGATGAAAAAAAATTTTCAAAAAAAATCAACTTAGTGAGTTATAATGTTTTGAGACCATATTATTCTTTCTTTTACATCAAAAAAAAAATCCAATCACTGTAGACAAAAGTAACAAATAAGATGTCAGAAAAATACCATATATATATATGACTAGAAGCAAACAGCCTGATCCTGTTAATGGTTGCCACTTTTGCATTTGCATTTTATGAATTATTGTCATCCTAGGGATTTTTTTTTTTGAAAAGTACTTGCCACCCCAAGGTACACGCATTTAATTTTCATTGTTATTTTGCGCTCTCTATTTCTTTTTTTTTTTTTTTTTTTTTAACATTTCAGCACAAAGTTCAACTTTTTACTTATTTATATTAATGCCTCATGTATTTTGCAATTAGAAATCAATCATATATGTTTCTTTTTTTAAAATATACTTCATAGTAAAGAAAGGCAAAAACTAAATGCAAAAAGTTTAATCAATTTCTTCATTATGTAAACGATATATCTAAGAAAAAATTATCTTTTTTGAGTTTCCGTTTCGTATTAGAGGCTCTCAAACGTTTTCATACATTAATTTACTTTTATTGTGTGCAATTTATAAATACTAATATATTCTCAAACAAAAATTGCACAAAGCTTTTTTGTTTTTATTATGTTCTTATACATCCAATATTCTCTCAGCATTGACTCTAGTTCAAGTTGAGAAATTAGGTAACCAATTAGCCTAATTTCATAAGTATATGTTCGCAAGAAAAATTGAAAAATGGATTTTTCTTTTCAATCTTTATTCTTCTTACACATAACTACACATTTATACTTATTGTTTTAAAAAATATATAATTATAGGGGAGGCTGAGGCTAGTTGATACAAACGTATTTCAAGTAGTATTTTTTTCTCCTTTAACGTATCGTTAATGTATGAACTAACCCCACTACAGTTGATACAAAACAGGTGAAATTACATTATATTTAACTATACCCCTATTGTTTACTTGAACAATAAAATAAAAATTGGTATACATGATAGTTCACAGTAACAACTTCTATTGACTTTATTTCAGTTCAAGTAATCTAATTAAAATCAGAAATTCGCAAAAACAATGTATCAACTAACCCCCGTCTCCCCAAATATTAAATGTTTTCCATTATCTAAAAAACAAATGCAGCTATTGTTAAGGGAAGAAATTTTTGAAAACATTTTATACATGAGTATATTTAATAAGATAAGACAGCTAAACTTCAGTGAAATAAATAAATATTAATTTCACAAAATAAATTTCTGTAGACTTATCATTGTAAATTTTGATCATCAATAACTCTGTTTCTAATTGCGATAGCCTTTCAAATCACTTCATATATAACGATCTTATCAGCATATATTCTCCGCCGCGTACTGCATGACTATGTTAATTAGGCGCTGAACAATTAACGGCGAATTTATTAAACACTGTGTACTTCAGCGAGGAATGTAAACATTGGGCCCATTTTTTTTTTTCGTGTGGATTGTTTGATTGACCATGTCACTTAAAGTCAAAGGATATTTCCTATGTTTTTGACTCCAAACTAGAGTGCTACCGATATAGTGTTGTTTTCCGCAGCTGTTTATACTAATGTTGAAAAAAATCATGTTTCTAGGTCATCTACTCTATAGCTACAAGCAAACTTTTTGACATAACTGGAGTGCTGTTGAACTATCGGGAGTGCTACAGATGGTCCTCTCTTCAGTGTTAGACGTCGCCTGCTGATCCAGTTACCTTAGAAGCGGAACAGTTGCTGATTTGTATTAATTGGAGTGTTTTTAAAATCTTTTTTTGTTAATAACTCATTAAGTTTTCATAATATAAGCTATTATAATATATTGTACGGAAGCTATTAATGTATATAGTATTTTGGCATTGCTAATATTGTGTACATATATATAGCAGGGGGTGTTTTTCTAATTTTAGTATTTTTAAATCTTTAATTGCATTTTTTAGGAGAAGAAGTGATTTTAGAGCATTTTCGCTCCAGCCCATCCCCCCCCCCCTTGCCTCCCGAACTAACTTTTGGTGCTGTTTATAATGTTGAAAAAAATCATGTTTCTAGGTCAATTAGCATGAGTTTTATGTTTGTTTAGAATAAGTTTGTTTTGGGAAAGGGTTTTTGCATTATTTATTTATTAGTTTTTGGGGCTTAAATAATTGGGTAATAGTCAATAAGGGGTTAGAATTGTTAAATTTTTTGAGAACAGGTGCTGATCGGTTCTTGATTTTTGTTTTGCTTTTTATTAGGTTCAAGATCAGCACTTACAGCTAATAGATTTTTATTTTAAATTATTTTAAATGATTGTGGTTTTATATGGTTATTAAGTTTGTTATACATATATATAGTCGGGTAAGAATTAAAATTAGTTTTGTATTTGCCTGATCAATGTATTTTGTTAGTAAACTTGAATTTAAAGAGTAGAATATGAACTCAGGCATGCAGTTGGACGGCGGACGCACGCCCAGGATAGTTTTTAACAAAATTACTTCAACCCCGCAGAATATGAATGGCAAACTTCCTGTACGGCGGGATTACCTCTCTCCCACAGCATTGGCCTGGTGGTGAGGTCTAAGTGATGAGTTCACATTGATTAAAACTACTAGCCCGCTAACTCGTTTCTTTCATGACTCCAGCCAACCATCTCACTGGGGAAAATATTCAATTTTTGAGAACCCTTGTGGAATCTAAGGATTCAAATCATCGCGCCTTCTTTAAGGCAGAGCTGAAAACAGAAATCAACGTGGTGCTGCACATCCTGCAGGAGAAAATATCCAGTACTTTGACCCCACAAGTTGCTATGGCACCAACATTGACAAGAGCAGCAATCCAAGAGCACAGCACACAAACCGAATTGGAGGGCTCTCTGCAGTGCCCTCGGGGTGACACTTCAGAAACCGGCGTGCAAGTTTACCAAAAAGATAGGGATTTTTGTCCTCTGGTTGGTCCCTGAACGGGACGGTCAGGTCAATGTTCCTACCTTCGCGCAGGCATTAAGCAGTGAGTGCAATGTCTTAATTTATCCCAGAGAGGACACACCTAATGTCAGGTTCGGGGAACCTGAAGAGGGTGCAGCTCCAACACAACTATGATCCGGTGCGTGATGGCATAAAGGTGACGAGAGTCCGTTTTGTGGGCAGGGGAGGGTTGGAAGTTGATGTCCTCTCAGTCGAAGACTCGCAGTCACTCAAAGCCCGTTTGAAAGGTCATCCCAGATTGGAAGAGCTGATTCGCGCCAATGTTATGTCGCACGTTGTTGTTCAAAACGTCAGTCCAAAGGAAGAGTGGGCAACAGTGGTCAGGGCCTTAGAATCACAATTCGGCTTGGTAGAAGAGAGGGATTTTAGCTTCAAATTCAAACTCGGCGGTAGGACCAGTAATGTCAATTTGGTTTTGGAATGCACACCTCCTGCCTTTCACAGTATCATGTCATCCCTTTGAGTGAACTTCCATTGGGACGTTCACTATATCAAAAAATTCCTGGGTGTGTTTCAAATGTCACGAGTTCGGCCCCGCTGCGGCGAAATGCCTAGAAAAAGATCATTTCTGTGCTTACTGCACAGAATCTCATCGCACCAAAGATTGTACGGCCGAGCGTCCTACCTGCACCAGCTGTCTGTCACACAATGCAAAATTCGGTACCACTTACCCAGTAGGTCATCCCTCGTACGCTTCAGAATGCATCTGTTACCAAATTTATATATTTAACTTGAGACGAAATATAAACTATGGATAGTGACCAGAATAATGACCATTTTTTAAATGTAACCGCGTATAACACGTTCTCTTCTATGAATAATTTTGATGTATTTGAAAATGTTAATTTGTGTATTTCTGATTTCACTAATGCTGCTCCTCCAGCATTCTGTATTTCGACGGCCCCAGCAATTAATTTGCGACAAATAAACCTACAACGTGGAAGCGCGCTACGTACCATCTATCGATAGTCCACTGAGCTTTATTGGATACTGGAGTGGCCCTTGAACTATATTAGTTACTGGTTTCGCCTCATCCGGGACTCCTACAGTGCTCTGATTGCAATTTGAGTCGCCTTCTGAGCCTTCTCCAACACACGCTGAATCATATAAACTTCTAGAGTGGTATCCTGTGCGCCACTTCTTGTGTTAGGAAGAACAACTTCTGGGCATGTAAAAATTTTGTTTGGGCATGTATTTTTTAGACAAACAACTTCCGGTATGGAATGCGAAAAGCAAGCACAAGATACATCGGTGTCTACTACGGAGCTTTGCAGCAGCCATGATATAGAGCCAGACGAAAACCTGTTACTATAATATCCTGGTAAACTAGTGAATGGTCAGTGCAGTGGTTCAGAATTTAACAGCCCCAATCTAGATTTGCCAGGTCTTAGAATGCCCAAACCGGAAATCGGAGATGCGCTGAAAGAGAGATTCCCGAATTTGGCAATTTCCCGTGAAATTCGATCTTCAGAAGGAATAGTCGCCTTTTGATGCCTTCACCATCAACCGACGCTTTTAAAATGGAGAAAATGAGTGAAAGAGGACCGCGTTCCATTGAACTTCCACTTCCTGTTACACGACCCAGAGGAAGCTCGCCCTTCGATTTCGGTGTGGCCACTCCTACAGGTTCGGAGTTACGCGCCTTCAATAAGGACTTATCTTCGTTCTTCACCCGCGCCGTCCCCGGCTGGATTCCTGTATCGGTTGATATAGCGACAACATCATGAAGGAGGGGGGCCCTGATTTGAATGACACTTTGCACAGGTGCTGATTAGTTTTTTATTGGTATACTTAATTATTACTATATACACTTTATTTTCATACAACTCAGAGCATTGCACGTAGACATTATTGTAATACATCCAGGAAAAGCTACTTATGTATAGAATAAGTTTATATTAACTGTGTTCATTAGTTTTTATTTATGAAGGTGTTATATATATGTTTTAAGAATTTTGTAATTTTGTTTTGTCTTCTTGAGGGGGAAATATTGTTTTTAGCACATTTCCCCCCCTAGAACCCACCACCTAGATCGTCGAGAGCCTCATTTTCATATGTATTACTTGTTTCTAGGTTAATTAGAACAATTTTGAAAAATAGTTGTTTTTGGCTTTTTTGGTATGTTTTTGGGGCTTTAAACTTTTTTAATTTTGTTTAAATTATTTGGGCTTCAATACTTCGGCTCGATCTAGATATTGTAGATCGTAGGTTTTTGTCATATTAATTTTTTATTGGATGTAATTTATTTGATGTGTTGTTTTCAATCTTAGAAGAAAAGGATCTGACATTTTAATAATAAATTGTTTTCTCATGTAGTATAAAAAATGTGTTTCAATATTGCTCATTGAATGTTATTTGCTTTATCCTGGGTCTCTGTGTTTTTTGTAGTTGCATTTTGCAACGGGGGCATGGTCTCCCTGAGGACCCATCTTTGGATATGGCCCACAACACCCTGCCTCCCTCGGGGTCTCATAACCTCACTTCTTCGCCCAAAATTATTGGCCCTTTAGGCGTTTACTTTCATGAGAACTGGCGCCCCTCGGAGGATGTGCTCCCTTCAGCGAGCACTTCCGAGGATCTCTTTCGCTTTCTGAAAGAGAGGCATCTGGGAAGGATCTCTGTGGCAGGTTTTTTCTAGTCTACTTTCGGCGTTGCGTGCTGCAGCTCATTGAGATCCTAGAAGTGCAGCAGGGTATTTCGCATCCCAGTGGTAAAATTACGTATGAAACCGCATCCCAAACTGAGCCTTCTCCGTCTGGGCCACCTACCCCCGTCCGCGAAGTTCAGGTGGAATCCTCTGTTCGGACCGAGTGTTTGGAGGATGCATTCTTCACTTCCATCACTCCATCTTGTGCACTCCGTCACATAGTCCTAAACTGATGATTTTCACAACGAATCCTCGGAGGACCAGCAAGAACAGTTCCCAACTCTTCCACGGCTCTTGTTATGTATTGATTTTAGCTGTTAGGTTTATATACACAGCTTTTGCAGAAAATCCCATGTCTTCTCCGTTATACTATCAAGTTGGCTCTGGATTTGAGGTAAATTTTATTTAAAATTATTTTCAAAAATTTGTAATTACGATAGTTATTTGAAATTTTTTTTTTTTTTTCAGAATAAACCCGGTTCTCAGTATACACGTTCCGCTTACGCAGAAGTCGAAAGTACAGAGCGCCGCAATGTAAGAATTTTAAAATATGTTAACTCTATATTTTATTATACGTTTCTCTTATAGACATTTAATATTTTTTTCTTTTGCAGTTGGAATTGATGGCTCTTTCCAAAATTCCGAGCCGTTTTTGGCAGTTGGAATTGATGGCTCTTTCCAAAATTCCGAGCCGTTTTTGGCTGGAAGAGTTGAAAAATTGGTTCTTCCCATTTATTTAACACTCACCAAATTCAAAACTATGTCGGTCCCATTCCAGACACCAAACATTACAGCCCCAACAAGATGTGTGTAGCAAGAGAGAGTTTTCTGAAATGGCATACAGAACACGAGACTGACTTGTTTGTTTTTTTCACTGACGTAGGTATTTTGAAGAGAAGCTGTGCGCTTTTTAGTTCAAGTGAAACAGATGATCACGTATACACATGTAGCACTTGCTGTGAAAGAATTAAAAGAGCTTCTAATTTTGTTAGATATGATGGTTGCTTATCTTGGTTCCATTGTTAAGAGTTATCAACTATATTATTGTCGGAATTAGCTTATTTTCGTGTACTTTTTCTCGGCTTACTACTAATAAACTAATTTTACAGTGTCTGAAGGAATTCAACAAGACCCTGGAGAAAAGAGTTTATTGTGCCAAGGGTGCTCTCGTAATGTTGAGTACTAATTGAATGAAATAGCGCCACTGTACACACGCAACAGACGAAAGAGCCAAAGGGGGAAGGAGAGGTGACACTGGCTATAAAGAAAGGGCAAGTTTTTTCTTAATAGAAACTGGAGAGAAAATCTAATTTTAATATGCTTAAAATAATTAAATGCTAAGTCAAATTTAGTATTGGTTTAACGCGAATAAAGAGCAGATGGCATGGACGAAGAGAGAAAAGGTGGGTAGGAGGGTTCCGGAAGTAGCGCAAATGATTTGTTATTTACGTCGTTCGAAATGGCGATACAAAACAAGGCCCACAATTCCCTTTTTCCGCAATAAAACCATAAAACTGCCCCAATGTTTTCCTTTTAGCTGACATTGACAAGGACCGCATGGTTCCTGTTAGGCTGTTAGGCACCCGAATTCCCACCACCTTCAGCGGATGAAAATTCAACAGAATCATCCTCGCTGTCGCAGAATTTCTTTTCATGTTAGCACCATCAATTCCAACTAGATACTCTTTTCCATTTAATCCTATCTCCTGTATATACAATTTGATTTTATTTTAAATGAAAAACATGACAACTGAATTCAGAGAAAGAGCTAATGAGAAAGAAACAAAGGCTTAGCAGTCTTCACATTTATAATTAATAAAGAGCAGATGGCATAGACGAAGAGAGAAAGGGTGGGCAGGAGGGTTCCGGAAGTAGCGCAAATGATTTGTTATTTAGGTCGTTGGAAGTAGTGATACAAAACAAGTCCCACAATTCCCTCTTTCCGCAATAAAACCATCCTTATGTTTTCCTTTTAGCTTACATTGACAGGAACCTCATGGTTCCTGTTAGGCGCCCGAATGCCCACCACCTTCAGCGGATGAAAATCCAATAGAATCATCCTAGCAGTCACAGAATTTCTTTTCATGTTAACACCATCAATTCCAACTAGTTACTCCTTTTCATTTAATCCTATCTCTTGTACATACAATTGGATTTTATTTTAAACGAAAAACATGTCAACTGAATATAGAGAAAGAGCTAATGAGAGGGAAAAAAGCTCAGTAGTCTTCAACATTCAACCAAGAGAATACTGAATGTGAAGACCTTACGAGTACAGGTAAAATATTTCTTTATTTAATTTGATTGATGTCACAAAATTTTCGGAAGAAAAAAGGTTTCGATTATTACTTTTTGAAATAAATGACCGAATTCTGAATGAACTAACTGGAATGTTTGAAATACATCAAAACCCGAACTGTTTATTTGGATTTCTTAGTGGATGAGCAATGAGTGAGGAAGTATCGAGAACAAAAGCAATTAAATTCGCTTCAATTTATGATTAAGACGTGAACAAGGAAGAATTGACGATAGAAGTAGAGAGTTTTAAACATCATGCTTCGAGTTTTCAGAAGTTCGATACTTCAGATGCCACAGAAGTGGTCATCCTGATAAAACATGCCAACCAGACTTGAAAAAAAAAAGACGTTCAAAATATTCTGGGACAATTAAAACAGGAATAACTTGTCCTGCCTTCATTAACGTTACTAAGTTCTGATATGACAACAGCTGCACCTTCAGGCCTATTAACATCAGGGTTGTCGTGATTTAAATTAGTTTTTGGTTTCTTTAGAAAAATACGGATTTTTCTTAGAAGATAATGCCAATTTTTTTTATTTTGTTTTTGGAAAAAAATGCCGATTTTTATTATTTAAAAAAAAAAACTATTAATATCGGCTTCTTCCAAATTTTAATATATTCTGGGTTCGAGTAATTCATTAGAGTTTCAACTCACTATATAGTAGCCTAAGCGTCTGGTCCTCATTAGTACATTAGACTTCATCAAAGAGCGATGTGGATCAGAATTTTTATCAATGACGCTGAAACTTATGGGGAGATTGGAGCCTTTTTCCAAAGAAAATGTCTTTGATTCGAAAGTAGTCGAGACAATGTCTGACTATGAATGGTGGAATAGCTTCGTTAAGGTGTCAGAGAGTGACATTTTATCAAAACATTAAGTTTTTGGACATGCTGACTACAGCACCTTTGGCACGTAGTTTTTTCTAAATTTGGAATAGTGCACTCAAAATTAAGAAACTTATTGGGGGTTGATAAGGCACCAAAACTGGTATTCTTGATAAAACATCTACATAGTAAAAATGATTAAGCTGTACTAAACATTTTATGTGATAGGGTGGTGAGATAAAATAAGTCAGGGGGTAAAATAGGTCAGTTTCAAAAAAAAAAAAAAAAATCTCTACAAAAATATCTAATTGTTTTTTTAGCCCAGTTCTGCTGGTTTTACATATTAACATTATTATTTATTTTTTATACAAAATTAATTGCAACTGCTACTTTTTGGTTACAGTCAACAATTATTTGTATGTTTTGCTTGGATTTGTTGCTAAGAAAAACTTTAGTTTAAAAAAATTCAAAGGAAAGTTTTAAACTTTTTTTTGCTCACATTCTACAAAAAAGTTTTATGAGAAAAAATTAAAAAAAAAAGTTTTAGAGTAAAAAAACACAGGTCTGGTCTCATGTCTGTTTTTGTCTCATGTTAGGCTTAGTAAACAAAGTAACTTATTATACAATTTTGCTTTTTAAAATCACTCCACATTTTCCTTAAACATAAATTAATTTAATATTTCATACATTGTCCTAGAACTGTTTCTTACATAAAAATATAGGATAATTTATGTTAAGAAAAAGTGGAAAGGCAATACTACGCACATTAAAACTGAACTAAAACTTTTAAGTACAAATTTAAAAAGAGAATTAACCCAGAATATACTGTTGGTGGGTTCAGAGGAAGTGGATTATTTCCTCTGAAGAAAGAAGTTGTATATAAAAGAGTTCTAGAGAAATATGTTACAGAACCAATTGTGACAGATACAGTTGAAGTAGTAGCAAAAATGGATGACTTACCTACTATAAATACCATAACGACTTCGACAGACATGAAGCAGGATGATACTATTGGTTCTCCCTTTAAGTATATAAATCTGCTATCATAAACACATTATCACCCCATCAAACAAGGGAATGTAAAGAAGCATTAAAAATGCACAGAGAAAAAGAACCTGCATGCAACAGAAAACAGGAGAAATCTCGACTGCCAGCTCATCTCGTAATCAACTGCTTGTTGAAAAAATCAACAGAGATGCTAAAATTAAAAAAATACCAGCTGTTAAACAAAAAACTGGACCAAGTCATTCCCAAGAAGGAAATTTTGATAGCGTTGATTCTAGTCCTTTTCTAAAAGTTGGAAAATGAGTCAAAGTAGAGTTTCTCAAAAAATTTCAAAGATATTTTATGGCGTCATTCTTTCACAAAATAATGATGTATATTCTGTGAAATTTGCAAAAAGGACTGGAATTGAAAGTTTCTTCTTTTTTTTTTTTTTTTTTATAGAAAGAGGACATTTCTGAAGCGGATGCTTCGCATATTGTAAATGTCCTTCCAGCCTAAAAAATGTAACTGATATTTCATTAACATGCGATATATGGACTTGTTCCTATACAAATAAAAGTTTTCTGAATTATACAGCACATTGGTTAACTGAATATATGGACTATCAGCATGCAATTCTCAATGTGAAATACTTTCCAGGTCATTACAGTGGCACTGCAATTGCAGATTTGATAACCACTTTAAATGAAATCTGGAATCTCATTTTCATTGAAAAAATTGTGCATTTAATAGTTTGAGATGGAGCTGCAAATATATCAAAAGAATGCAGTGATGCTGGATTCAAGAGTACACATTACGTTATTCATACAATACAAATTTGCATAAGAACAGGTCTCATCTCAACGTGCTATTTCGGATATGCTTGCTGTAGCTAGGAGCATAGTAGGACATTTCAATCACTCAGCAGTTTCATGCTCAACATTTGAAACTGTACAATCAGAATTGGCAATGAACCCCAAAAAATTAATTCAGGATATCACGACTAGGTGGAACTCCACATACTATATGTTAGAACGACTACAGGAATTAAAGCGACTTAGCTTATATGCTACTGACAACAACATGCCAAATTTGACAACAGCCCAATGAGAGTTAGTTGAAAGTGTGATAAAACTGTTGTCACCATTCGAAAAAATTAAATCTTTAATGAGCTCTAATGAATCCATAATATCTGAAGTAATACCTTCAATACATTATTATACTTCTTAGGAAAAGAAAGTACTTTGGTTGGGGCACTTTGGTTGGGGAACAATGAAAGCTACATTAAAAAGTGAAATTGAAAAAAAATTTCCCTTTGTGATAAGCATGAATAAAGAGGGTAAAGTTCAGCAGGATGATACAGAAAAGGAAATTGAAGAGTTCTCGCATTATTTCATAGCAACTGCTGTCGATCCTCGATTTAAATTATCGTTTTACACAGAAAAATACAAGTGCGAAATTAAAAAATTATTAGAAACATAGCAATAAAACTGAATGAATTTGATGCAGTAGTAGATAGGCCACCTAAAAAAAGAAGAAATATGAAAATGTGGCCAATATAGAAGGCAATCTGAAGAAGGCACCTGAGAAAAATTCAACATTCTGGCAATGTTTTGATGAAATTACTAACTCCCAAGTGAACAACTGTGACAGTGATCCTATGCCAGAAACTGAACTGGAAGTAAAAGTTGAAAAAGAAATTGATACTTTCTTAGCACGAGAATTCATAAAAAGAACTGCTAGTCCATTTTCGTGGTGGAAAAATCATGCTACAGAATTTCCAATTTTATCCAAAGTGGCAAAAAAATTCCTATCTGCACCTTCCAGCGGTGCATACAGTGAGCAAGTTTTTCAGAGGCAGGAAACATTTATAATGAAAAAAGAAATCACCTGTCTGCAGAAAATGTAGAAAAACTTGTATTTTTACACCATAATTTACGACATATTGAATTTGATATTAATTATTAAAATATTTGTATTTGATAGAATTTGTATTACCTTTTTCTTGCTGATAATTTCTTTACTTTAAAGTCTTTTTTTTTTTTTTCCACTTTTACAATTGGAGCTTTTATGTAGCTAGATTTTGATTTTCATTTAGAATTGTTTTATATATATATGTAATATATTCAGTTACCCAAAGAGAAATCATATTTAATGCAAATAAGTTACTACAACTTAATCCATTTAAAAGGTTTAGATAAAACAATCTTTTCTTCATCAGGCATCCAAAAAAATTGCCAGGGCATAACATACGAGTTTCTGACATGTTTCACAGATTTGTTAAATCAAACATGTTGGACGCTACTCGTACAGCTTAAAAAGTTGCAAACAAAGTATAGAAAGTGGAAAAAATAGTCAAATTAGCATATGAACTTTACCAATATATAAGCTGTGTAAAAATATTTTATATACTTCATAATTTTTTTTAATTATTACATATTACATATTTATATTTGCATATAATTGTACTAATCAGTTACAAATTTATCTACTATTAGTAAACTTTTAAAAAATGACAAAACTTTTACAACTACTCAGTAATGGCCGAGTACTCGGTACACCGAGTATAGGCCGAGTACTCGCTACACCGAGTATATACCGAGTACTCGGTACATCACTAGCACCAACAACAGCAGCTGAACGACAAAAAACTTGGAGAAAAATTGAAGCAGGAAGGTAAATATGATGCATATAAACAGAAACACAGTCTTCAGATGAAGAAATATAGGAAGAGAAAAGCTGAAAAGGTAAAGAAGCTACCTCAAGCAATTCAAGATGAATTAAAAAATGAAGAAAGGAAACGCTCAAGAAAAAGTGGCTAAATTCAGACTTTTTTAAAATGAAAAGCTATCAAGTGAAAAAAATCACAGAATCACCTCAACGAATATACAAAAGTGCAACTGCATAAGGAAAGGCATTGGCCAAAGCAAAGCGAGGTTTGCCCAGTTCACCTCGTTATTAAAGAAGTAGTTGGGAGAAAGTTATTTAGCAGTGAATATAATCTAGATTTGGATAAGAGTTTTCAGTGTCCAGAAAATCCATCCCAAGGAAAGCCTTTGTCTCAAGATACTCTAAGCAACATTCAAGAATTTTATGAAAGGGATGATATTAGCAGACTAGCTCCCGGGAGCAGAAAGTGCTTAAAAGTGCGACATATGTCGCAGAACAAACGCGGTCTCTGCAGAACATTTCATCCTTAAAAAAAAGAGAAAAAAACGCGAGCACAAACTCTAAAGAATAAAAAAAAAAAAGATATGTTCTGCAGAATAACTGACAAAAGAATGTTTATATATTCCAATGGTGCACCACCGTTATGGGTGGTGCCATAAATCCGTTAGAAAGTTGTTAAAAGCAGCCATTGTCACAATGTATGGGCCAAACTTTTATAAACATTTTGTAAACAGTACATCTGCATTAATGTTGCAGTATCCGACTTCAAAAGTCGACAGAATTTTAAATTCTGAATGTATGCCTTGGTTTTAAATAAATAATTTAATATGTTTGGACAAAAATGAGTAGTAAATATTCTACTAGTTAATTAATATTCTTATATCTATTTTGTGTTGCACTGTGGTCCATCAAATTTGGACGACATACCTGCAGAACATTTGGAACTGTTTGAGGTCATGTTGCAGAACACTGAATATAATTCTGCTCCTGGGGACTAGCTCCTGGTAGAAAAGATTTAGTAACAATATGGGAAAATTTAAAAAAAACTTAAAAAGCAAGCTTGACACTTCATCTACTCCATGAGAGAAGTATTTGAGCTGTTCAAAATTAATAATCCATCAGAAGTAGTTGGGAAAAGTAAATTCTCTTCAATGCGTCCAAAACATGTTCTCTTAAGCAACAAACTGCTTCACAATGTTTGCTTATGTGTGTATCATGAGAATTTTATCAATGCCGTAAATGCATTACATCAATATAATGAAGAGGTTCCTGCTTACTCATATTCTTTTCCTGAAGAAATAATTTACAAGCCTCCATCTCGAAATTGTTGGTTTAATGAATGTCAAACTTACGATAATTCTCCAGGTTTTCAGAAGGTGTATCCCTTGCCAGATATAGATGAAGCTTATGTAAAAGGGAAATATTGGAAGAAAGATCAAAGTCATCAGCTACTGAAAGTAGAAGGTACTGGTTCTTATTCGGATTTATTCTCGTATGTAGCAGACCTTGTTCCATAATTCTTGGAACATTGCTACATTAAACGGCAGCAAGCTAACTCCTATAAAAACATGCATCAATTGGTATTGTCAAATGAATATTCTAGAAATCTATGCATGATTCAAGTAGATTTCTCTAAAAATTATACGTGTGTCTTTCAAGATGAAATCCAAAGTGCACATTGGCAGAAACATCGGGTAAGTATTTTTACAGCGGCACTATATTACTCAGGATTCATTCATCCTGTTGCATTAGTGTCGGACTTTCTGCACCACTCAAAAGAAGCAGTAATATGCTACATTTCATATTTATTAGATAATATCCCAGGTAATATACAACACGTAGAAATCTGGTTAGATGGTTCATCATCACAATTTAAAAATAGATTTGTTGCTGCATCATTAAATGTTTTGGAAGAAGAATATTAAATAAATATTATATAGAACTATTTTGCTACATCTCACAGAAAGGGTCCAGTTGATGGGATTGGAGGAAGTTTGAAAAGACAATTGTTTGATCAAGTGAAAAAACGTAAATGTTAGGTAGTTAATGCCGCAAATTTTGTTCAAGCTGCCAAAATGGATGGAGGCAACATTCATATTCAGAAAATTTCTGAAGCAAATATCAGTGAAAGAAATTCTGTGCTGAATATGCAATATGTTTGGGACAATTCACCATTATTACAAGGTATCAAAAAATACCACTGTATTCAAGTTCAAAATAAAAAACCTGAAGGATTTTTGATATGTTCCGACAACAAAATAACTGTTTAACCATTAGCCGACATTAAATGATGATTGGTACGAAATCGAATATGATGGTGTTTTGTACCCAGGAAAAATTACCAATTGCATAAAGGGAGAATTTGAAATAACTACGATGAAACCTAAAGGCAAACACTGGAAATGGCCTAAACAGGAGGATAAAATATTTTATCCTTGATCGAAATTGATTCGGAAATTAAAACCTCCAATTCCTATAAATTAAAGAGGGTTTTTTACATTTGTATCATAATTGTTCAATAAAATCATTGTAATTTATTTTGAAATGTATGTAAAGTGTCATTTTTATTGATTTTATTTACACTTTTCTATTTATTAATTTTAATTAATTTATTTATTTATTTGCTAATATATATTTAACTAGGATATACCTATTCATTGAATTTAATAATATTTCATTAAAATCTACAAAATGAAACATTTTTAAATCAATATATCATTAACTTCAAAGACCAAGTGGGAAATGTAACGTGAGTCAGAAAACTATGTAACGAGAGCCACACTCAAAATGTTGATTGACATATATAATTAGCAACAAAACAATGTTATTTTTGTGTATATTATAACCCGGAAGTGTTTTTCATTATATAAAATGATTTTTTTTACTCTGCTGTGATAAAAGAAGAAAAATTCTAGGTTTACATTATCCCACAAAACTTGACTTCCTTTCTTTTTTTGTAATGTGAGTCACTGTGCCAAATTAGGGTCTGGATACTATCTGTTCATATTAAATTTTAAATTATTGACATCCCTAGTTTCTTACTGTACCCTAGATGTCTATATAGATTTTTTTTTTAAATCAAATGTAATATTTCTTTCATATATATATAGAATTAATTTTACAAAAATGTGTCAAATGGTAACGTGAGTCACATGGAATTGCCCATATAACAGCGTTTAAAGGCACCATACACAAAAACTACATAGCTTGAACAAAAGCTGTTCAATGTACAAAAGTGGCATAACGTCTTCTCATTTAGTACCCGCATAATACAGCTACCCATGAATTATAACCAATTTACTCTGTCACCAACTCTTTTTTAACTATACAAGTGATGAGGATTATAAAATAACGTCAAATTATTTTTTATTACAATTCGTTGCCTTATTCTGCCACAGGTGTACCGCTAATAATTTTTATCCCCTACAGTGTAGACTCGACATTGCTGAAGTAATTGCATTTGATATTGTAAATGCATTGAATCGCCTCTAATAAACAAGCTACGCTAAAAAACGGAAAATTCTTTCTGAGCGTGAAACACGAAAGTAACTTCCCAGATGAAAAACAAGAGTTATTTTTAAAAGAATGATCAACGATTAGACACTTAACATTTACTCCACAGAACGCAAGAACAAGATTCAGTGAAAACCGACCAAATAATTTCAAACAGATCAAAACGTCTGCGAGCACAGAAGAAATATTTTTGAGAAGACATTTTAAACGATTTCTCTACACAATACCTAACTTGAATGGTTAAATATTAGCGGTGTTATCTCGTTACAGAATTTAATGAAGAAAATGATACATACACACAACGGAATTTTAGTAAGTTGTTTTCAGTTTTTTTTTTTTTTTTTTTAACCTGACTGTCACCGTTGCCACATAATAAAAAATATGACCAGAGTACTGAATTATGGAGAGACCATTAAATCATTGCGAGAATGACATCTCCTTAAGTTCTATAAGAGTTACTGGAGAGCTGATACACCCGAGTTCGTGCTAGAGGGAATGAATCCGGGAGAACTCGCAGTTAGCATTAAAAGGACCTTGTAATCAAGAAAAATTACGTATTTAATTATAACTGATTCGCTCTAAACTACAAAAGAGCCAGTTTTTAACGTAAGTGTTCTGTCGGCTTTCTGAATATGGGCATCATTAAACAAAATTATTGTTTTATTTTATTTTAATATGAGAAATGAATTTTGGCTAACTTTTTTCGTTTAAAGCTATCGACAACGAGAGGTTGAAGGGGAGAGCGACGGTAGAAACCACTGACCTAGTGGTAGAAACTGAGAAAGAAAACTTCAATTGCTCGGAAAGAATTTGAAGAAAGACGAGAAGGGTGTTTTTGGAATCGTTAGTTAAAATTATTTCACAAATTTATACCAATTGACAAATGATTAATGATATATATGTATTTTTGAACTTGAGCTTTAAAAAAATAAAATTCGTTGTGAAGAATATTTTTGAGTACGAATATAGGATTACTGTATACTAGGTTTATTGAATAAATGCGGATTTATTCAAGTTTAATAAATATTTCATGCAATTGTTTTGAAAGTGGAAGTTTTTTCCATACAACTTTAAGCTTTTTTGATATATTTTTAAGTGCTGACTATTTTTTTCTGTTTTTTTTTTCTTTTTTTTGCCTATAAATATAAAGTGAAATTTATGAAAGCTATTTTATTTTTCAAGACACTGAGAAATATTATCACCCTAGTCTATCTACATGTTTTTTGTTTTTAAATGATTTCAAAGTGCTAATTCCTTTTCTCTCTCCCCCTTTTATAGAATTCAATTGCAAAATGTATCTCGCACTGTTGTTTCTTATCACAGTCATACTCAAAAATAACACTTTCAAAAAAATATTAATCTATTTCAGATTTCTAAATACTTGTTTACCCTTTTCTCGATAGATACCTTCGCCTAGAATTTTATTTGACTCAGTTTCTTTTAATTTCGTTTATATAGGCCTCTATTCAATACACCTAAAAGCTATAGCTTTGCATGAATTTAAGAATAGTTTTTAAGATTACATCTTGTTTTATCAACATATGTACTTACTGTTCTTTTTTAATTAAATATAACATTAAATATCATTCGAAAAGAGCGCTAACAAATGGGGTATTTTTCCGTTTCGGGGGGATTGGCGATGTTAAATTATTTTTTTCGCCAAATCAAACTACTATACGATTTTGGATTGCTGTTGGCGATGTTTAAATATTTTCCCTCAAAATAAACTCCCCACACAAAACCAACTTATTTGGCGTAATTTATTCAGCGAAAAATAAACCTTCGCCATCAGCGCCGCAAAAACAGAAAAGTGCCACAAATCGGAGCAGAAGTTTAATCATAAAACAATATACATAAAACAATCTTCATTTAAATTTTGTATGTAGAACGACTGGGTGCACAGTTGTTGTTTCTGTTGTCGTGTCCTGGTGCGGGTGAAGAAGAATGGGTACGCTGCTCCTGAGTAACGGGGCCCTTATAGGCAGGAGTCCGACTTCCGCCCCTTTGAAAGGTCTCTTAATTTTTTGAACCAGCTCCCAGATGAGAGACCGTCACCTGGGATTGGTACCCCAGAGGTATCGTTTCACTTGGAGTATATTGGAGCCACGACCTACTTAACGTGCACCAGCTCCCTTTAGCGTACACGGACCACAGGAACCAGCCGCGAGAAGTTGTCACCCTCCCAAACACTGACCTTGGTCGATGTTGCTTCACTTTCGGTGTTCTGCTTGAACCGAGCTTCTACCGACTGGTCCACTGCCGGACGGTGCACAGTTGTAATACTAAATAAAGTACATCCTGTTAAATAAATTCCAATATTAAACAGAATAATAAGTAAATGAACTTTTTTTTTTCAACAGATAAAACCAAAAATGTAGAACATGTTCCAAATAAGTTCAGTTAAATAAATTTGTTATGAAGAAATTCTTATGTTAGATATTATTTTGAAAAGTACTCTTTTTTTTTAACTTCTGCAAATAATCTTTAACGTTGAATAGTATGTATTTTAGAAAATAACGAGAAAAAATTATAAAAGTGCAAAAATTATTAAATCAGAATGAGCTACGCAAAGCTGCAAATTCGCGAACTCATTCCAAAGAAATATGCAATTTCCTTTCAAAACAAAGAAAATAACGTCGTGGAGGAGACATAAGTTAAACTTATATAGCGAACTTTTTAACCGACTTCACAAAGGAAGGAGGTTATACATTCATATTGTATGTATGTCGTTTTTTTTTTTTTTTTTTTCTTTTTTTCTTTTGTTTGTTTGTTTTTCCACTCATAACTTCTTATCGGTTGAATCGATTTTCATGAATTTTTTTTTAATCGATCGAGTGTGGTTTCCCATAGGTCCCATATCTTGGTTGACCATATTCGATAATTAAAAAAAAAGTTATGGGCTGAAATATGGTCATTTTTTTCCTTTTTCATCCATAACTTTTGACTAAATGAACCGATTTTGATTATTTTTTCTTTGATCGATCAGGGTTCGCGGATCGCGCGATTCCCGCAATATTTTTTGAAATCCCACTCAAAAAAAAAAAAAAAATTTAGGCTTAAACTTAAAAAATCCCACTTAAAATTTTGGTCAAGGAGGAAAATCCCACCTTGTATTTTTCCCCAGTGTGAACCCTGTCGATAGAGGGTCGTCTAACTCAAATATCGCACAACAGTTTGACTACATCTGTTTTTTAGAAAAAACGTTATGGGTGGAAAATAAGTATTTTTTCATTTTAATTGGAAAAGCTAGGCTCGATTTTTCTTTGTTGGGAAAGTTGTAAATAAAAATGAAACTCATTGTTAAAAAAAGAGTTTGTTGCCATTAAGTAATATTTAAAGCAATTACAGCAGAAGTTTGACTGAAGGCTTCTCTGAGGCAAAAATTATATTCAACCAGTTTGCTTCTCTAGCGACCCTTTAAAATCGATTTTAAAACGAAATTTATCTTACAAACGGTTAGTTTTTAGCGTCATTCCCTCAAAGGTTTCCCCTTTGATATGTATGTTTTTAAAAATAGAGTATTTATGTTAAAATGTATTTGCACTAAAAAGAATAAAATAAAATAATTTTTGAAAAAAATAGAACCGACTTCAAACTATAAATTGCGCTAAAAAGTAAAAAATAATATTATTCTTTAAACAACTTCGATACGACTTTTAAACATAATTTTTGAAGTCGGTGCAAAATTATGATGGTTTTTGATGCATGATTCCTTTTGTAACTATGAACCAATTACAAATATAAATAGCGTAGAATTTGCAACCGTTTCAGTATAAAATAACGCATGGTGTAATTATAATTAGACTGTCATAATTTTGTACCGACTTCAAAAATTATGTTTAAAAGTCGTATCGAAGTTGTTTAAAGAATAATATTATTTTTTACTTTTTAGCGCAATTTATAGTTTGAAGTCGGTTCTATTTTTTTCAAAAATTATTTTATGTAATTTAGTTTTCCCTGTGTTGCGCTAATGAAATTGGCACTGCAAAACGGATCAACTCTCTGGTCAATGATTACTCTGTAGCTCAAAGTAAATCCCTATAATGAGTGCTGGCCACATAAGTTAATTGAATGATCAATGCATCCAATAAAAACTGCTTTCTTGTTTTTTTCTTTAATGATAGCTTGTACTCCTCCATGTACTCCACTCATGACAGCTGCGTTATCATAACCTTGAGAACGACACATCATGACATCTAAACCGTCATTTTCAAGTTTTTTAAGAATTTCATTGCTTAAAACTGTGGCTGTTTTTCCTTTCAGGGGGAAAAATCCAAGAAACGCTTCTTTGATTTCCACCTTTCGATTACAAATTTTTACATAACGAACAACTTCCGACATTTGATCAGTATGTGAAATGTCGGGTGTGCTATCAAACATCACACCGAAATATTTTGCCTCTTTGATTTCGTTTACAAGCTTAGATTTAACATGTTTTGCTAAAATATTTATGAATTCATTTTGTATATCCGGTGACAAATATGATACTTTCGATGGTTTACCATGCTCCAAATCTAAGATGTGTTCTTTCAGGACTACATCATACTTTGAAAGTAATTTGATTAGCTCCAAGAAGTTGCCTTTGTTTGAAGAGTCTTCTTTTTCATCATGTCCACGAAATGCTAGGTTTTGTTTTGCTAAAAACAAAATTGCATCCAATAATCTTGATAAAAGACCCTTCCACTTCTTTTTCTCAGTATCTATTACTTCCAATGCTGTGTCATCTATTGTTTTGCCCAGTTTCAGCCTCATTTCTAAAGTTTTCCACTTTTCTAGATTTTCCATATGTTTGTTTGTATTTTCATGAACAGCTACTTTAGGATTTAGTTTCCACCACTTCTGAAATCCAGTCACAAATGCAGCTTTTTTATCATTACTATTGGCAGCAGCAAACAAACGGCAACAGAAGCAGTACAGGTTGTTAGAAATAGGGGAATAAACCATTCACGTTCTCAGAATTTTTTCACCATTAAGCATTTCCTTGTAAAACCATTCTTTTGAAAGGTGTCTAACATCGCCTTTCGTTTTTAATCCGTGCCTAGAGACAACTCCAAATGGTCCATCTCTGTTTTGGAAAAGACCACTTCCTTTCTTTATAATTTCAATGCGAACATTATCAGGAACAGGTATATTCCAAAGTGAAACATGTCTCATCATATTACTATTGTGTTTGACGCTATCAGTATAATCACTATCATTTTCACCATCCTCTTCTGATTTGCCTTCTTCAAGATTTGTCGTAATTTCTATGCCGCTGCCAATGTTTTCTGAGGATGAGCTCATTTTATCTGAATCATTATTTGCGTCGTCAATGTAAGAATCATTTTCTTTTGATGAATTTTGGTTATCGCTTTTTGTGACGTATTTAAAAATGGATCCAGATATGCTCTGAATAGCATCAATTTTAGCCTGTTTTGCTTTTCTTTGCTGAAACCCACTTTTTCTCTTAGTTGTATGGACTCCCCGAGGCATATTCCTCTCTTTTTTGGCATAAATATTCGCAGCTAAAAAAAAAAAAAAAATTCCCATTAGTATATACCATAGGTATACTATAGTATATACCCATTTATATTTAAGATATTTATTGGCAGCGACTGATTATACATGTACTTAACTTTATATCACTAAGTTAAAATGCTACTACTCTGACCCTCATTTAACTGTTCCATAACTCTATATTTATCTTATTCAAGGCCGTATTCGGCTATGTTTTTCGGGGTGATGGTGCGTAGGCTGATCTTCTAGATACGGGCTTGATCTTTTTTTATACTAATCATTGAGCCAAATGATTCTAAAAGTATAATTTTATTTTTTTTAAACCTTTTACAGGATTGGCACAAAAAATCGATCTTCAAAAGGCTAAATTTTTGTGGTACTACCGATGATTTTTAAGGCTAATAGACTATATCTTTCTGAATCGGTCTTCTAATTTTAATTAACGAAGGAATATATAGTGGTGGATTGGCTGTGATAATAATCATATAAAAGCTCATTTTATTATAAGTAGTTAATTTATCTATTTAATAACATTTTTGTGAGCATTTCAGTTAAGTGTTTAATGTATTGGTAGCATTTAATAAATATTATTTTCTCTATTTTGTCATAATTTTGAAATTTTATCCGAGGAATTAGATAGCTTTTTATAACTAATGAGATTTATAATTCTTAAGAACTGTATTGTTTGCATAATTACAATAGTCATGAAACTAAGATTAAGTGCAGTATTTTTTATTTTTAGAATAACAAGTAAAACAGTAGTATTTACAAATTGTAAACAAATTTTGCAATTTTTAGGACAGCTAACTTATTATTATACTTAAATTGACCAATATGCATGCTTGGACCTATTTCACAATACCGTATCCTTGTACCCAGCCAAAGGGGCGGGTTTAGCGGGTCTGGACCTTTCGTGAAATCATACTTTTAGGTGGGTTCTTTTTGGGGGGATGGGGGGGGGGGATTACATGAAGAGCCGGACTGGAGGATTTGCACGAAATATTTCCTTTTATATCATTCTTGCTTTGAAGAGAAAATTGGCGAAAAGGACAAATGTAGCGCTACAGCAGACATTTCCAAATTTTACTTAGTCATTTAGTGAAAAAAGTGGTGGATTTTCCCTTTCTGGGATCCGAAGAGGGAACAAATAATGTAGACTGATGCATTTTGAAGGAGTTGCATGTTTTTGAAGGAAGTAAATATATATATGTAAACAATAGGATTTTATTCAAGGAAAAAAAGGGAGAGGGGATTTAAGACGGTTCAGGAAGTTAACCTCCTATGCTCTTTACGACGCACTTCTATTATGGGAACCCCCCCCCCCCCCCGGAAACTAATTTTTTGGTAAAACCTTGACCGGACCACGCCCCGAGCGTTTTCTGGGTACGGTCTTTCTAATTTAGGTGCTATTTATATTTGAAATACTTAAATCTATTTACTTAGTTAAAACTGAGGCAAACAGGTGTTTAACTAAAATTATTAACCACCTAGCAGTAAAATTTATACATATATAAAGTTATATATATGTAAAATTTATGTATGTATATATATGTATGGTTTTTTTTTTTTTTCTGTTTCTCTCCCCTTATAACTAATGGAAGCAAAACAGAAATTAGACACTTAAATATTTTTTTGCAACATTATTTTACACTTCAGTAGCGAAGAAGTTAATGCTACAGGCAATACACGGTGTTTCTAAATGAATATCGGGGATTTGACGCTTTGTAGCATTAATAACGTGAAACGTAAAATTATAATTAATACGTGAAATGAAAGAGCAACTCAAACAGCTTTACGCGCAAGCTTACAAGTGTTTAATGTGAGCATTTTTCGTCACATGGCACACACCAAGTCGATAGTCTAGTTCTTCCAGAAGGTTGTTCAGTGTTCGTGGTGTAATTGTTGCAAGAGCTGCCTCAATCCTGTTTCTTAGGTGGGATAGGTCAGCTGGAAGTGGAAGCATACACCCAACGATCCTTTATGAACACCCACAAGTAGAAATCCCATGACGTGAGATCCGGTGAGCGTGGAGACCATGCGAAACAAGCTGGGCTCCTTTCCGGTCAACCCAACGTTCGAGTACAGTGATATTCAACTAATCGGTATTTGCAAACTGATAATACAATCTACAGATATTATTATAGCTTGGAGGATCACATCTGGACCTAATCCGTAATGCACGTCCCGCAGTAACTTCAGATTCGGTCTTTGCAAACTGCAGAACACAAAAAGATTTCTGTTCAGTAGTTGTTCTTTTTGCTACTAGCGCTTTCTTAGCGCATGCGTAGAGGGTTTCTTGCACATGCGTGTACCAACAAACAAAACTGTTTGAGTTGCTCTTTCATCAAAACCGTTGAGTGCTTTTTTCATTATAATTATGATTTTAAGTTTTACGTAATAAATACTACGTAGCGTTAAAACCCCAATATTCTTTCAGAAACACCCTGTACCTTACTGTTGATTAGATTGATCTGAATTTTGAAGTGAATATATTTATAACGATAAATACGATTCATATTTTAAAAAAATAATAAAGGAACTTTGGCACAAGTAAACTAAAAAGTAGTTGCATGTAATTAAAGCACAAATGAGCATTAAAATGCATCATTTGCATTTTAATGCTTGCTTGTGTTTTAATTACGTGCAGTTACGTTTTACAGTTTACGATTCATATTGCTTATTTCATTTAGATTAGGGCTACAGTTGACACTAATTCTTTTTTTTTAATTCTTTATGTGCAAACTTAAAATTTTATCAGTTTGTACTGATGCTAGAAAAAATATCCCACAAAAAATTTGTCGTAAAAAGATGGGTAGTTTTTTAAAAATTTTAAATTTTTAAAAAACGTTTTTAACTTTTTAAACATTCCTCATGCCGCAATTTTTAAAATAAAATCAAATTTTTTCCTGATTTTAAATCCTTAGATATCGTTTGATAAATGAATGGATAAAATAAAACATTTTATATGATAATTTACAAAATATGGGCAAAACCGTACTTTTGTATGAAATTTTCTGAAAATATAGTGATTTTTTTCAATAAGTAAGTCAAATATCTTCTTTCAAATAATTTTACTCCTACATTTCATCCATTAAACTGTAGCTACGTAATATGAGAATACTTTTGGACAAGGTTCGTTTATTTAAATGAGCTTGATTTAAATCATGTGATTTTTTTCAAAAAAAAAAAAACGTAGATTTTACAATGTTAGAACTAATTGTAAAAATGAAATATGTAGCAATTGCAACTATTGTTTCAAACAAAACTTCCTAGGTCCATCTGTCTGTGTGCATAGCTTACTTCATAAGTTTAGAGCTAATTACTATTTTTTTTTAATTTTACAATATTACTCTTATTCCTCTAGCATCTTAACAGCAAAGCATAATTCATTCAATTGTTCAAATTAGACTTCATAATAATCATGAACCATTCCGTGCCTTTTTATCTTAAAAGTAGTATTTTAGATCAATTTAATAAATGCCATACAATAAAGAATTCAGCATGATAGTGTTTAAAACAACAATTGTTAGAATTTAGAATATGTAATCCTTAAAATTTCATCCATGTCCCCTAATAGCTTAAGGTTAATGTTTTTCCTTTTAAAATATTTTTTTATCATAGAAGTTTTCAATTAAGATATTTGATTAAAACAAAATGTTTCCGTTTTTAGTAATGGTGTGAGCATATGATTTTATTACATGGGTAAAAATATTTCAGGCTTTTTCATTTATAAAATAGAAAAATTATTAAAGTACACGCAATATAAAAATTAAGTACATACAATTGTTCCCCTTCTTCAGCTTTCAACAGCAAAATAATAGATTAAATTTGTTCGTTTTCTCTGTACTTATGAGCGTATTATTATTCCTGGTCGGGTTAAGTTTCATTTGAGTCATTCATTTATATTAAAATTTGTTTATCATTATTATTATTAAAAATATTTGTTGTTGTGAAAATAGCTTAAAATGTGTTTTTGCATATTAATTAACATGCCATATTGTTTCTATGAATGTAACATAATAAATGTCCAAAATATAGTCTAAGGTCTTTTTTAAAAAATAAAAAAAAATCAGATTTAAATTTTAAAAATATGTGGTTTAAATTTTAAAAATCCGATTTCTTTTAAAATAAAGAATATCACGAACCCTGCTTTTCAAAAGTTTAGTAGCAATAGCATAAAAATTGCGGCACGTTGGAACGTTTTGAATTTCTGTTTTGAGGTAAATTTTTCATTTTGATAAAAAAGGCCTTTTTCATTTTAAAAGGGCGTAACCATATAAAAGTACTTATGTATTAAAAATTTTAGTATTATGAACATAAATTTGATATCTAATATTCATTATACAGTGTAGGCATACTTTATACACTAGGGGTCTTCAACCTGTTGAGTCCGAGGGCCGCATCAGTAAGCTCATAAAGATCGGCGGGCCACAAATTGTCCCCACCCCCCTTCCGGCACTTTCCACACGTAGATATTACCAAAGATAGAAGACATGAACAGCACGTGTTTATGTATTCCTGTTAGTAGATACTCGTTTCGGACACGTAGCTCTAATAAACGTCAATTCAAAAACTTATATTTTGCAGCAGAGTCACACCGAAAATGTTCTACTTCTAATTGAAGTTCAGATTGAATGCAGTGAGTCCAATGAGTATGGCGAGCAGAAAATTTTCATGAAAATTTTATTTTCACAAAAAACTAAAAATCTACAAGTAGACGAACGAGTTCATGCTCTCATATTCTTTCCCCTTAATTATTTTTTTCTTTTGTAAGTTTCATTTTCATTTCATCCAAAAGATTTGGCGGGCCACTAAAACATCTTCGACGGGCCACTGGTGGCCAGCGGCCCACTGGTTGAAGACCCCTATTATACACCAATCTGATATTTTGGCCAATTTTGAATATTTTAAGTGTAAACAGTAGCCTTAATACACTTATCATTTATAAAATAAGATCATTTTTACCCCTTAATTTCTTTTTAACTTCTGTAAGAACATATAAATACATTATCTATAACATTTTACTTATTTGCATTCTGGCAGAATCTGTTTCAGAGAACTTTTCTTCAAAAAATGCTAATTTATATTTCTTATATATATATAATGGATTATATATATCTATAAACGCCTTGAATATATTGAAAACTATTTTCTGTTAATTGTTTATTTAACTTACTTTTAATATATAGAAAATGATTATGCATTACAAAAAAAAAAAAGGGTAAAATGTTTTCTTTGCTGTAGCAGTAGCAAAAGGGTGGACTGAGAAACTCATCGAGTACTGATATATAGAATGATTTTTTATTTCTTTTGGCCAATATTTGCTTTCTCCCCCTTTTCTAGTCAAATTCATCCTTTAATACTATTTTTCCCTTGTTTTTCGAATTTTTAAATTGCGTTTAAAATGCATAGAGAATAATACTTGAAAAATACTTACCGAAATTGTCCGTTGATAATCTTTTGTTATCCAATCTTTTTAAATCCACAGGTATTACTAAAATGTCAAAATATCGCAGTGAAAAAATTCCATTAATAGAAACGTACTTTTCGCAAGGAGGCTATTCCGTACCTTAAGTTGGTTCTTATCCAAATCCCAATGCTAACTGAACCTTCTTTCATCGCTGTCCAGAATCAGACTTTTGTCTCGGATGTCCTGGGATGACAATGAGATAAACCAAAGCCCCTGTCTTCATGGGCATAGCCAGGGGTGGGTTCTCCCTGGCTAGCAAAACGAACATTTTTTATCCCGCGGATTCTTATCACTCCTCTAGAGCATAGAAAGTAGAAATCTCCCATATTGCTCTTCAAGGAGTATTGATGTCATAACATGGTAAAAGTGAAAGCCTTTTAACAAAACAAACAAGATACAAAATAGCTGAAAAGGCTTTTATTACTTGCTATTTTATTAGCATTCCCAGACCTAGACTGCAAAGTGGCTTATTACACTTTGCTTTGTTGGAAGGAATATAAAGGAGAAGGAGATATTAAAACACAGGAAGGAGCGACCACCCTTTGAGAATCTTTATCTTCGTCCATCTCGAAAACTAAGCTTTCCCGTGCTGATGGATGGTTTTGTGACATCTTTGTCAGTGAATGGTCATCCAGAAGGGATGTCGTTTATCTGTTAACATTCAGTTTCTTTCTGTAACAAGATAAGGTAGAGGAAATCTTGCATCTGCGAACTAAACTTGCCTGATCAAGAGAAAGGCAAGAGCCTCTCTCTAGATGCCCCCCTTGCCCTGATCGTTTCCCTTCCCTTGGTTGTAAAAAAAAAAACACAGAAAAAGAAAAAGTAATTTTAGGAGCCAAATCTGACTTCTAAAATTATCCACTTTTAGCTATTTTTCCAATTTATGGAGCTGGCTTTTTTTTTTTTTTTGAGGTTTTTTCCCAATCTTGGCCGGGTGTCACCCCCGAATGGGTGACACCCGGGGCGGGCCGCCCCCACCGCCCCCCCCCCCCCTAGCTACGCCACTGCCAGCACGTACAGTTTTTTAGTTATGAGGAAGGAAATGTTCGATTTTTACGTTTTTTCAGTGTTTTTCCGATCATGCAGCATCGTTTTAATTGAGATGAAGTACACAAAAGAGCTTGAATGTCAACCGTTAAATTAGTGATCACTTTATTTTGCTGGTAAAAACTTAGTGGAGTGTCACAAACAGCCCCGCAGACCCCCGAACGGAAGTGCGTATCAAATTACTGCACTGGGTGCGGGTCTCGGTAGGAATTTTGCGGGGATTTGGATACAAAGGCAAATAGGCAAAAGATTGATACTGTACGACACGTTTAATGAGCATGAGCAACTATTTTTTTTCATAGAAGTCTCCTGTTGTGTGTAAAAATACCCCCTGAAAACATGGGAGCTGTATAACCGATGAACATGGAGATCGGTTCCATCAGGGCATTTCAGTTATCGAAAAGAGATATCAAGGGAAGTGGAGTGCAACTGTGTTAGCAGATTACTGCTGTACGTTAAAAAGGGACATTCTTGAGGCAAAGTATGCCAAAACATGCCAAATTTAACCCTTTTAAGGTAAATAGAAAATTACTTGGTTTTTTGGTGAAAATGCTTCTAATTTAAAACTTACAATGCCCTTAAAAAAAGGGGGGGGGGGGTCCCTAAGGACTTTACTAACTGATCTTAGAAGTATTTTCCAAGCTGAATTCGAAAATGAAAACCATTTTCCTTATAACTTAAGGGTTTTGCTTGTAAGGTACTGCTATAATTTAGGGTAAATGTTATTAATGTCAACTATTACAGCACCTTGCACGGAAAATCCTTACGTGATAGAGAAAAATAGTTTTCATTTTCGAGTTCAGCGTGAAAAATACTTTTAAGATCAGTTAACAAAGTCTTTGGGGCAGAAAAAAAGTTTTTTTTTTTTTTGTAGACCAGTGTGTAATTAAAAGAATGACAACAGGTCAAAGTTCAAGGTCAAATATCAAATTTATTTTCCTAATTTCAAGGGTAGATAACTCCCTTAGCACCACAAAATTAATTACAGGAATCCCACTAATGAGAAATGCTAAGTGTAATTTTGTGGTTTACAGTTTACATTTACTCAAAAAGTCGGAAAAAGAGCAAAACTGACTATTTGGGATCCTATTAACCAAAAGGGAATGAAATTAGAAATAAATTCCTTTCCAATTTCCTAGTCAACTATGTACTAAAACTTAGTACTATGCATGTTGTGTGTATTGTTTTATGGTTTTGATATGTGTGATAAATTATCAAAGGTTCATGTTAGACAGAACTCATTTAAAAATGATTATCCAGTTACAGGAGAATTTAAGCTATGTAAGCTTAGCATTGAAACTATAGTAATAGTTTAAACTATTAAAGATACACAGGAATGCAGAGTTTCTTGCATAAGAAACCACATACACATTTCATATCGCTTGAACTTCCGTAAAACATTTTATCTCGTAGAGTTTGAATAAAAAAAATTTTGATGATTCATACATCTGGATAGAGAAAAAAAAAATATTACAAACAAATTACTGCTTTTTATTTAAAATAAACAGTACAGTCTATAAAATCATAATGTTATCATATAATAGGAAAATACAATTTCATAATTTTCTGCTACATTGGAACAGAAGGCACAAGAGTACAAAATTTATAAAATTTCATGTACACTTGACATTCTCATTACAAAATTGCCACAAATAAATCATGCTATAAGATATGTTAGTTATTTATTCTATTGTCATCTAGATCAATTTATTCAAAATCTTTTATGATAAATATTTTCATTATTTTATCAAAAAATCTGCAACTAAATACCTTGAGCAAAGGCAAAGCATATGACATGTGGGTTTTTTTTTTTTTTTTTTTTTTTGTGCCTGGAAATATCACCTCACAGAATGACACAATTTTTAAAGCTGTGGACGATAGCTAGATAAATTACCGGGCACAGTGGGATTCAGTGTTGAAATGCTGCCAATGTGCCAATTACTGATGACTTAAAAGATATTCATCACAGAGTAGCTCCATAAAAACTGTCTTGATTGTAACTTTGTATATTTATACTTTTAGTAAACTGATTTAAAGCTTAGATAAATAATCAATAATGAAACGGACACAATAAAGAAAAATTTAAAATATTTGTTTCTAACTTCTTTTGAAACATAAAAATTTAATTATGCACCACAAAATTTAATAAAAACCGCTTAATAAAGAGTTGAAATCCATGTGCAGGAAGCACATCATAAAAACAATTGCCTCAACACGGCACTAGTTAAATTTACTTCTTTTCTTGCAGTAACTTCATGTTGATAAAAAATACCGTAAAAATATAATATCAAAAACAAATCTGACTTAAAAAAATAGATTGAGCATAAACTGCTTTGTTAGTTGGTTCTATAAATATAGCAAAGCTTAACTAGTTCATACTTTTTTTTTTCTTGAAGACTTAACTTTGTATAGAGCTAATATTAGATTCAAGGGTCATTCACTTAAGTATATACAAGAAGCTTCTTCATAAACAATTAATAAATAAAAGAAATGAAGCAAAATAAAAGGTAAATCAACAGATTGACAGTTATGAATTTTATTAAAAAGTATACTTGAAACTGATAAAAACTTCCATTTTCTCAATCGAAAAGATTTTTTTTCATCTGCTTAGTGTAGTCATTGAAAAGTTCCTCTACTTTTAAATGCTTGATCTGTTCGTTCACCATTTTTATCTTTCTGAATCATATGAAGGGTATATTTTCTTGCAATGTCCGTTTCGGAAGTAAGTTTTTATTTCTACAGCTAACAATATCAGTATAAGCTAGATCAGTATTTCCCAGATCAGTGGGTCGCGACCCACCAGTGGGCGAGGGCCCACTCAATATTCGACCCGCCAGCGAATATTGAGTGGGCCCTC
This sequence comes from Octonoba sinensis, assembly GCA_038502835.1. Classification (NCBI taxonomy): domain Eukaryota; kingdom Metazoa; phylum Arthropoda; class Arachnida; order Araneae; family Uloboridae; genus Octonoba; species Octonoba sinensis. The sequence goes on from CM076605.1 coordinate 76,324,607, forward strand.
GCCACTGTACACATGAATTTCAAAAAAAAAAAAAAAAAGAAGGAAGTCTGCAAATACAAGTAACAAAAGTTGAAATAGACATTATTGAAGAGAAATAAGAAACAAATACATCGTTCCCATTGCAATAACTTTGTAAAAAAAAAAAAAAAAACCCTGCAGGTATAGGTATTTAAGTAATAAAAATATATTTAAGTTGTGTCTCTTATTTCAAGTCTTTCATTCATATTGGTAACACTAATTTTTTTTTTAATTTTCATTTAGAACAAATAACTCATCATTAAGTAGTTCCCCAATTCGCCATGAGGGGATCTGAGCGCTGCCTATATTTATGCCCTCTTTTCTCTGAGAGAGCTAACCAAGATTGGAAATTTTTCTTAGATGGGTCGGAGCCCAGTCAACTTTGGGAACCGCTGAGCTAGATAAGTAGTAATATTAAATCGAAGCGAATGTAAAGGAAACACTGTCAGCAAATGTTTTATATAACATGGAATCACTCACTTTCTTTTTGTGCTTAGCATTGCATAATATAGTGCAACGTGCAACGAATTCTTAAATATAAGTAATTTACGTTAAAAGGCAGTTGAGAAAAACTTAAACTCATATTCATAAAAAGGTTACTTTAGAAATGGCCTAACGTTCTGTAAAATTTAGATAGCCTATTATTTAAAACTGGCATGAAGGGAGTATTTTCCATTTATTGTTTTCTTTAAAGAAGATGAACCTAATAAACGCTATTTTCCATTTATTACTTTTTTTAAAAAAGAAGATGAACCTAATTAACACTAGATTGACCAGGCCGTTTTGAACCATTTCTAAACTTTCATTTTACACCAAGTTGCTACTAATTATAATAAAACTTTCAGTCCCATTAACTTGTCCTACTTACCGTGTATTAGGAAAAGCCAATGCAATTGAAAGCTGAACTATAGTTAGTAATAAAATATGCAAATGCAAACTTGGAAACAGTCAAAATGACTTTTCTGGTAGATCTACAGATAACAGATTTAATCTTTCAAGTAGTGTACCCATTCGTGCAAGTAAGTACTTATCAATTATTTTTTAAAAGATAATATGCCTATGTAAGGTCTAACTTTTGTATTCGGCTTTTACATGCACATTTGCTTTTTGATAACATTCACGTTTTGGTTTCAATGGTCAAGATTCTTATCCACAACAGCGGGTAATGATTTTTTAAAAGCATTAATTGAAGGAGCTTTTCAGATTTATTGTGCCTTGGATTGTAGCTTTTTATAAAAAAGCCTACTGTTTTCACTTTTAAAGCAGCCTCTATTTGTATAAATGTTTTTTTAAATGTTGCACAACATTTTTGTGATTAATTTATACCAAGTAAAATCAGTTAAAACTTTTAGCCCTTACCGCTCCGCATATTTTTTTACAACTGCCTGCCAGCTACTCCCGCAAATTTTCACAGCGGAATGAGTGAAACGGAGTCTTATTTTAAGTGAGAAGAATTACACGTGCTTCTGAATGTTTTTAATTTTATTTAATTGATACAGGTGCACTTTCTTCTTGAAAATGAAAGATAAGTTTGATGGTATGATATCCTTAGAAACAATCTCCCATGTGCATCCTGGGTTTACTAGGGCAAGTGTTATAGTCTCACAGTTATCACTTGTTTGACGTCTGCCCCACAACACAGTCCGTCTTTGGACCTTTTCTCATTATATCAAGTTTTACGTTCAGTATGATTTCAGAAATTGATGTAGAAACTCTTTTTCTCTCCTGACGAAAATCTTCTACGAGTTGATCGACCAAAATTTTAGACACATTCATAATGATTATTTTTCTGTGTGTTGCTAACCATAAAAAAAGGTCAAAGAAGGTTTCATCGTAACAGTACAGAGACTCAGCACTTTTTAACTACGGATAACAATTGCCAACGCCGACGATTCCGCAGCATCCCTAGCGTAACTATGCTAAAAATATTTGGCTCCGCGGCGGAGCCTATGGAACAAGTGCCGGATGGCCTCCTAAGCGCAGCCATCGGATCGCTAAGCAGGGTTCACACTGGGGAAAAATAGAAGGTGGGATTTCCCACCTTCACCAAAATTTTAAGCAGGATTTTTAAAATTTAAGCACAAACAAATTTTTTTTGAGTGGGATTTCAAAAAATTGCTGGAATCGCGCGAACCCTGCTAAGGGTTAATAATTGTTAGTGAGCCAAATATTAGAAACATAGAACACGATTTTCGACTTTGTTCCCATGATGTATATTCTTAATTTTGAAACATATTATTAAGACTTTTTATTAAGTCCTATTAAATTAATTTTCCAATGAGACAGAAGTTTGACAATGAAAAAACTGATAAAAGAAAATGTAAACAAATAACTCAAAAAGTGATACAGTATTTTATTCTCCTGCAACACATGCACGCATCTAATTAATTTTCTTGCTTTTAAGCTTGTTGTCCTACTTGTTGCGGTCTCTCAGAATCCCTAATTGCGGCTCCACTCTCCACGGGGAATGGCTGGAGAGCCCGAGAAGAAAGGGAGTCTGGTCTGGATATGTCACTCGCATCGCCTTGGGGCTCTCAGTTGGGGGGGGGGGGGGGCTCCGGTCTCCTCGCGTCGTCCAGTTTCGGTACAAGAGCGGTAATCTGTCCGCAAGTCACAGATTTCGGGGTAGAAAAGAAAGGGGAAGGTGTCTATAAGGACCAAATGCATCGGTCATTTTGCTTCCTTAATTACCCCTTCAAAACATATTCAAACGGTTGGGCAATAGGCGAGAGTCTGGACGGGACCGCCGCGAGTAAAAAAGAGAGTTCTCCCTTTCTTCTCTCCGCGGGGTCCCGGTTTGGAGCCGGCATTAAGAATGGGCGCCCCATTTTCCCTTTCAATAATCGAAGTAGACTGCCCCCCTGAAAATCTAGTGTTGGTTCTATCACCTACACACATAAAGAGACATGAAATGACTTTTGTGTTTTCGCCTTTCTTTAATGGCAGAAGTGAAGAATTTTTCTAAAGAATAGCACATTTACACTTCAGCAATTTAGGAGCAAGCGTTACATGATGCTCTATGCTTAAGATGCATGAAATCTTAACCCTGGTACGTGTGATTATTATTATTTTTAAAAATATGTTCTTTGAATATTTAAAAAAGTACATACATTTAAATCTTAAATTTATTTATATTTTAATGCTAATATTCTTTTTAATTAATAGGTATGTAAAAGAAAATGATATATGTTCAGACATTTTCCCAATTGTTTTTTACATGCATGAATTAATATTTAGGAATTATTTTAAAAAATTAATTATCTTTTTCTTCTTAGAATTACCTCAACAGAAATTTGTATTTCAGTTGAATCTTGTACGTTAAATTTGTGTTGTAAAATTACTTGCACTTTATTTTTTTTATTAAAACAGTTAGTACATGGAAAAAAATATATGCTCGTGCATGTTAAAAAAAAAACACAAAAATCATATTAAAATATTATAGTCATTCGTATTATAATTATTCTTCATATTACTTTTTAACGATTACTAATTTTGCTAAGAGTTATTTGAATGTTCATGTTCAAATTTTTTGAAATTATTCTAAAATGCAGCATTTATTTTCAAAAGATTATTTATCTCTTACACTATCTGAATATTTTATAAGATGTGCATGAATTGCACGGGATAACAAGTGATTTCATAAAGAATTATAGAAAATTATTATTTTCAGTAAACTAATTGGTGTTATGTGAAATATTTGCACAATTTAAACTAGAAAATAAATACAATGGAGAAATATACATTTTCAGAAATTGCGGCCAACTAAATTTTGATTGTATGCACACAAAATAACAATGAACCAGGTAAATCACTTATAAATTATATATACATTTAGTGCATCGTCTTTGCTTATATAAAAAATACGATCAATGTAGTTATTCCTCACATGAGCTTTAAATATTCGAAAAATACTGAATGTGCCTTTCCTGATTATACATATATATATATATAATGCAAATTTTTCATTTCTGCAACGACGTCATAATTGCAGAACTGTGATGAAATTGTTTCATTATAATTGCATTCATCATCATTTCAGTTATCTCTTATAAAATCAAAAATTTAATTAAAAATCATAACTTTTTGGTTTATGACACTATTGTGAAAATGAGAGTTGTATGCATAAAATCGGATAATTTTATGCTAATCTAATCGTAATCAAAATCGTAATCGGATGTCATAATCGTAATCGATTAAATTTTTCAACGACTGTAATCGCTGCCGTAATCGTAATTACTTTTTGGCAAAGGATTACAATCGTAATCGTAATCATAATCTCTCAATTTCTCCCTTTGTAATCGTAATCGTAATCGATTACGTTTCTTTGTAATCGACTCCAAGCCTGATCATGATATTCGCTTTTTGTCGTAAAATAAAATTTTCTGTTTTCTTATTCGTTCTTCAGTTTCCTTCTCGTCTATATTTACTATAAATATTTACATATCATGTGTGTACATACAGATAACCCAGCTAGCAACATAAATTGAAGCAAGTTTGCATAAAGATTTTCACGCCAATACAGAAGTATTGCATAAAGATTGTCAAAATCTTTACATGTTACTCCCGGTCGATTGTCAGCGGATTGCCACAATATTTACGTCAATGTGTATGCAAGAGAAAATCAATGTCCTGGCAAGATAGGTTGAAATGAAAACAATGCATAAATCTTGTCCTGACAAAGTACATTGACACGTCAACCAGCCTGTAATATCCTTGCAAGGTAGTTTATGCTTGAAATATTGCATACACCTTGACATGACAAAATTTATTGACAAGGCAACCCTTTATAAATTTTTAGGCAATGTATGTGTTTTTTGCAGTATTGCATCCAACTTGTTATATTTGTCCTGACAATGTACATTGTCGAAACAATCCCTTATAAATATTTAGGCAATGTATGTGTTTTTTGCAGTATTGCATCCAACTTGTTATATTTTTGTCATGACAATGTACATTGTGAAAACAATCCCTGAAAAATATTTAGGCAAGGTATATTTAAGAGCCCCTTTTAAAATATAAATTAAATTATCATCTGAATTTGAATTTTGAATGAAATGTAACTGGATATACATAATGATGTAAGAATGAAAAAAAATTTTAATTCAAAAGGTTGGTTCACACATTAATTATACTCTCTCTGCAACACATAGAAAGATTCTTAAATTGATTAACTGAATTATATTGCATTTTTTCTTTCTTCGTGAAACAATACAACAATAATGTTCATTAAAACAATAGGTTGATCATTATATAGTGTTCTAAGTGTGGGGGTATATAATTCAATAAATTACGTATAGAATGTGCATATAAGAAAGGAAAATGCAATTAATGCGTGAAATAAACTTTTAAATTTAAATTTGTTGTCATTCTCACGACTTTATGAACATATTCAAATTCAGATGATGCTGTGATTTATATTTCAAAAGGAACTCTAAAAGTAACATACCTTGCTTGAGTATTTATAAAAAGCACTGGAAATTTTTCAAAATGGAACCACGCAGTTTTTTTCATTATTATATTCTGAAATAATCACGGCACTTTATAATTGTGGAAATACATTGTGATGCTTTCCTTACGTTTAACCCTAAAACGCAAAACACGAGGCACGGCGATCTCTCTTCTGTGTCGATACAATGCGCGCTGCGGCTAAAAGGAAGTGCACCGTATTCCAACGCATGCGCAGTTACGACGAACGTCACCTCAATCATCGCTGATTGGTTCTCAGATGTTTTGTCGGTGACAATATTGTCTCAATATTATATCAACTGTGCTTTTTTAACACTGATTGTGACAACATTCAGGAAAGATGAATGAGGCAAAATTGCATCAATATTTACATTTTAAACAAAATAAAATTTGGTCTGTTTTGTCACGTAAATACTGCCATGAAAATATATATGCAATCTTTTAACAATATTGCAATTATCAATATTGAGGCCGTCAATGCATTTGCAAGGCTGACAAGGCGATAACAAGATTGTGGCAATAAATTTTGCTAGCTGGGTAAAGTAAAAATGCATCATTAAAAGATTGCCCCTGAAAATTTCTCTGCACAAAATTATAAGTTCGTGATGCATTAGACTATTTCACTATAAAAAACAACTATTTTTCAAAGAAATTACTTGGAAAGTTTTCTTTTCTTTTTTTTTTTACATTGGGGATATTAATATTACGAAATGTAAACATAACGCCTGCGACAGCGGCCATATTGATATTGATATAAAAAAGCACGTCAGATATTATACCCTCCTTGCAATAAAACCACGTGACTGTGATTAACTCTCTGTCAGACATGACGCTTTATCTGCATTTTCGCGCTCCAATTGGCTATATCTCGACGGTTATTACAATGCAGTACTGTGCCCGTTTGGCAATGGAAACTTATCAACTGTAATAATTACAGTGGCTAGAACCTTAGAGCATCTTTTATACCTTCTCAATGGCTAGAATAGATAGTGTGCCGTTCGCCATTGTCTTCCAGCGCTTTTTCTGTACCCGAAAGTAAACCTCCACTAGATGGCGCTCTATCCAGCAGCGAGGTAAGTTCGAGCCTTCCCAAAGACGGCTTTGGGGCCAGCTGCTGCGATTACAGGCCCTGTGTACCAAAAGTCTTTCGTTTAGCCGATTGTCATTTAGAAAGTGACAAGTGACACTGATGCACTAACGTGAATTGATTGCTGTTAACTACTTTCCGATTAGTTTTTACCGTAAGGAAGCAGGAAATGAAATAAATATCTCCCTCATTCGAACTAGGAAATACGAACAACTTTCTATAAAATAAATAAATGAAAAGGATTTTGTAACAAATGCCCATTTTTGGTTTTTGTAAATTTATGTTTGATACATCGGTTTAATTCAGACCACCCCAAAGAAAGCAATGAAAAAATATTTACATTAATGAAGAAGAAATGTAACATTAAAATGAAATTGTGCTTGTCATAATAACAAAATCACTTTAAAGCTAAGCTTTTTGCTCTGGTTCAAGAATTTGTTTATTATTTGTTTCTATTTTGGTTTAGTATGTAATTGAAACTTGACCAAAATTTTGTGTATCATAATGTAACAAAAAGATCATTCATAAATGATGTCACGCTGCGAGGAGGAAGGGGGTTCCTGAAATTGTGACAAAGTGTGACAAGGGGAGGGGAGGGGGTACAAGAAATGTGACATCATGCATTACCTGCTGAAAGCCGAAATTTTTAGAGCTACCCTTGGATAGAAGAGATAAGATTACACGAAAAAGGATTCAAACTGTGCACTGAAGTCCTATCCTAAGCGGTCTGTAACCTACGGGCGATCATAATATAAAAGGTTCTGTGTGGCGGTCGCAGAGCCTTGATGGCAGGACCATATAATAGTCTGCTAGAGACGCTTGTTGTCCTACTTGTTGCGGTCTCTCAGAATTCTTAATTGCGGCTCCACTCTCCACGGGGAATGGCTGGAGAGCCCGAGAAGAAAGGGAGTCTGGTCTGGATATGTCACTCGCATCGCCTTGGGGCTCTCAGGGGAAGGGGGGGGGGTCTCCGGTCTCCTCGCGTCGTCCAGTTTCGGTAAAAGAGCGGTAATCTGTCCGCAAGTCAAAGATTTCGGGGTAGATAAGAAAGGGGAAGGTGTCTATAGAAGGACCAAATGCATCGGTCATTTTGCTTCCTTAATTACCCCTTCAAAACATATTCAAACGGTTGGGCAATAGGCGAGAGTCTGGACGGGATCGCTGCGAGTAAAAGAGAGTTCCCTCTTTCTTCTTTCCGCGGGGTCCCGGTTTGGAGCCGGCATTAAGAATGGACGCCCCATTTTCCCTTTCAATAATCGAAGTAGACTGCCCCCTGAAAATCTAGTGTTGGTACTATCACCTACACACATAAAGAGATATGAAATGCCTTTTGCGTTTTCGCCTTTCTTTAACGGCAGAAGTGAAGAATTTTTCTAAAGAATAGCCCATTTACACTTCAGCAATTTAGGAGCAGGCGTTACATGATGCTCTATGCTTAAGATGCATGAAATCTTAACCCTGGTACGTGTGATTATTATTATTTTTAAAAATATGTTCTTTGAATATTTAAAAAAGTACATACATTTAAATCCTAAATTTATTTATATTTTAATGCTAATAGTATTCTTTTTAATTAATAGGTATGTAAAAGAAAAAGTGATATAGGTTCAGACCTTCTCCCAATTGTTTTTTACATGCATGAAGTTTAAAATTTAGGAATTATTTTTAAAAATTAATTATCTTTTTCTTCTTAGAATTGCCTCAACAGAATTTTGTATTTCAGTTGAATCTTGTACGTTAAATTTGTGTTGTAAAATTACTTGCACTTTATTTTTTTATTAAAACAGTTAGTACATGGGAAAAAATTATATGCTCGTGCATGTTAAAAAAAAACCCCACAAAAATCATATTAAAATATTATAGTCAAGTCATTCGTATTATAATTATTCTTCATATTACTTTTTAACGATTAATAGTTTTGCTAAGAGTTATTTGAATGTTCATGTTCAATTTTTTTTGAAATTATTCTAAAATGCAGCATTTATTTTCAAAAGATTATTTATCTCTTACACTATCTGAATATTTTGTTATCCCGTGCAATTCATGCACATCTTATAAGTGATTTCATAAAGAATCATACAAACTTATTATTTTCAGTAAACTAATTGGTGTTATGTGAAATATTTGCACCATTTAAACTAGAAAGTAAATACAATGGAGAAATATACTACATTTTCAGAAATTGCGGCCAACTAAATTTTGATTGTATGCACACAAATAACAATGAACCAGGTAACTCACATATGCATTATATATACATTTAGTGCATCGTCTTTGCTTATATACAAAATACGATCAATGTAGTTATCCCTCACATGAGTTTTAAATATTCGAAAAATACTGAATGTGCCTTTCCTGATTATACAGGGTGAGCCAGTCAAACCTGCATTTTTGAAATGACTGTAAAAAATAAACCGATGGATATTTCAAAATTTTATTGTTACTATCTTAATCTACATTAAAAAGCATTTAAGAAACAACATTCACTGTTTAAAAATAACGCCAGTAAGATGGTGTCCTTCCCGATTGAGACATTCTTGTAGGCGATTTCTGAAACTGCTCATCACATTACGGATCATACGCTGAGGAATTCTCTCGATTTCCAACCGGATTCTCCTCTTGAGTTCCCCAAGCGTTGGAGGTCGTTGTTCAAAGACTCTTCAGGTACCCCCACAATAAAAAATCGCACGCTGTGAGGTCGGGCGATAGGGGAAGCCAAGAAATTGCTCCATTTCGGGATATCACCCGATTTGGAAAAACATTGTTGCGAACATTCATGCTCACACGGTTTAGTCCACTGCTCCATGGCGACTGAAATGCTTAGTTGTGGGGGACACAATGAAAACCTTGGTAACTCACTCCGCCCACTTTCACGGCTCTCCCGCCCTTTTCAAAAATGCAGGTTTGACTGGCTCACCCTGTATATATATATATATATAATACAAATTTTTCATTCCTGCAACGACGTCATAATTCCAGAACTGTGATGTTGAAATTGTTTCATTATAATTGCATTCATCATCATTTCAGTTATCTCTTATTAAATCAAAAATTTAATTAAAAATCATAACTTTTTGATTTATGACACTATTGTGAAAATGAGAGTTGTATGCATAAAATCGGATAATTTTATGCTAATCTAATCGTAATCAAAATCGTAAACGGATGTCATAATCGTAATCGATTGCATTTTTCAACGACTGTAATCGCTGCCGTAATCGTAATTACTTTTTGGCAAAGGATTACAATCGTAATCGTAATCTCTCAATTTCTCCCTTTGTAATCGTAATCGTAATCGATTACGTTTCTTTGTAATCGACTCCAAGCCTGGTATGTAATTGAAACTTGACCAAAATTTTGTGTATCGTAATGTGACAAAGGAATCATTCATAAATGATGTCACGCTTCGAGGGGATGGGGGCTCGTGAAGTTGTGACAAGGGCAGCGCCGGCCCTAGCTCTTGATCAGGGTAGAGCGAGATTGTCTTTCGGCGCCCTTTGGTCGACGCTTTCACTTCACGTAAATTCTAATTTGGTTTTATGTTAAATAAATAATAATTAACAACGTTTTCAAAAATCTTTTATTGAAAATATCAACACTTATCGACACTTTAATATTAAGAAAGCGTTTACTGCTATATAACTAGGTTAGTATTTGGTGTGAATTTCAATCAGTCACTAAATAAATCTGTTACCAATGTAGGTATTGTAATAACTAATTAGAAGAAAACATTCCTTATGTCGATCTAGATTTACATTAATCTATACAAAGTTTACCTTTCTTGCTTTTGCACTGGCAAATTTTTCAATTAAACTATCTGTAGGTATGGATTGAGCAATATCATTTTCAATTGAAAAAATTGCCAGTTTTGACAATTTTTCCTGAGCTAGGGTCGATCTTAGGTAGATTTTTATCAGTGTAAGTTTACTAAAACTTCGCTCTCCTTTTGCGACACTTACTGGAATAGTTTGTAGTATACGAAGGGCAGTCCAAGTGTTTTGAAACAAATCGCACCAATTATTTTTGTTCAAGACATTATGAACATCTTTCGGTTGTCCTTGGTATGTGTCTAAGAATTGCTTCAGGCTTAGTATTTCTTGAGGCAGATTTGCTTCAGTAATATCGCTGTATGAATCATGTTTCAAAATATTCATTCTCTCAAGTATTGTTCTCCACTTCTGTTTTTCTTCATCTATTTGTTTGATTAAATGTTGATCCACTCCAGTTTGCGTTCCTAAGCTTTTCGTAGCTTCCAACCACATACATGTTGCTGAATGATGATCCTTAGCAGTCTCGTGGTTTCGCAAGGCTAGTGCAATATAGGCCCAATCACCATAACCCTCATTTGCTAAAGTTGATATTGAATTTCGGTGAAATAAATAACAATATAAGCAAAACGCTTTTGAGGAAGATTTTGAATAAACAAGCCATTTCCCGACATATTTTTCTCCATTTGGCATAATTCGTTGGAAATGTTTGTTTGGAAAATGGCGACCTTTTTCATTGCGCGTATAGTCTTCTTCATTGCCCAGTTTGCCATTGTTATGATTATTAGACCATTGCAGTACTATTTCATCAACTACCCTATTTTGCAGAGGATTTGACCATTTCGATGTATCTTCTGAAACTTTTAATGGTAAAGCAGACTGAGGAGTCATTTCTGTTTGCCAATTGGAAAGTAATATTATTGATTTATATGCATCATCATGTAAAAACGGAAGTAATTTAATTACGGACTAGGTTAGGACTAGCCGCTCCAAATAGTCAGATCTAGCTTTAAAAAAGGCAGGGATTTATCTGATCTTTCAACACTGTTCCAGCGTCTTTCAAAAGGCGCCATCAAAAAAAAATTTTTTTTTTTTTTGCTCTGGAAATGGTTTTCTACATTTGGCTTTTTGGCGCCCCTTGCCATCTGGCGCCTAGAGCGGCCGCTCCATTCGCTCTACCCCACATCCGGCCCTGGACAAGGGTAGGGGAGGGGGTACAAGAAATGTGACATCATGCATTATGCAACACAGCGTGGTATGTGACAAAGGGGGGAGGGGTTTTATTATTTGTTTCTGTTTTGGTTTTTTTATGTAATTGAAACTTGACCAAAACTTAGTGCATCATAATGTGTTTTTAAAAAAGTGTAAAATAAAAAAAAATTAAATCTGTAATTTTTTTTTTAAAATCTAACGAAAAATTTTAAGCATGGAGTTCATTTAAAAAATGACATTGCTAGAGTTTATTTTTTAAAAAAATACGTAGGATTGCAATGTTCTTTTTAAAAAACTTATGTGATAGTAATTACTGTTAATTTTTATTATTTATTTATGTTCAAATATAGTACAAAGACATATATCCTTTCTTTTTTAGGTAATATGAGCATAATAAAGCAATTATCTTTAACAGTTAATGCACACTATATTGTACTAAGAAACCCTTGTCTTTAAAAAGTATAACAATATTCTGTTAACAAAATACATAATTTTCATTTAAGACTGCTTCCGAAAACTAAATAAAAATATTTTTCACGCTTGTGTTCACCTAAACGACAGCCGTCTATTTATTGCTCCAAATTCTTCTCTAGAACAGGTGATTGAATATTAAAAAAAAAAGTCACATATTTTTTGCACCTCCTTTTTTAGTACTGAAAAAAGTGCGAAAACTAAGGCGAGTAAATGATTCTTTAACGTTCGCTCAGCCATCAGCTACCTCGCTACGGATGTTAACGCCACCTACTGGTGGCTTAGTTTCATTTTCAACATTTTCGCGCCGAACGGCACACTAGGTATTCTAGCCACAAATGCAAATTGCGAAGTGCAAAAAGCAAAACTCCGAGCACGCCGTCAAAACCAAGTGCGAGAGTGCAAGTGCATTGAGATTATGTGTTCATGCTCGTGTCTTATCACTATTAAACCTGCAGCAAAATAATTAAATGTTGGACGCAATTAAAATTTCTATAGCGTTTCCTGGGTCTCAAAAAACAAAAAAAAAAACTTGATTCTCAACTCTCTTCACAATCATTAGAGCATATGAAGACTTCTTACAAAAGTTTCTTATTCAAGATTTGTTGCAGGACTGTTTAGAGCGAAGTCTCTATTACGACAACATGTGATTTCTCATTCTAGTGCCTTTGAAATGCAGTGTGATTCATGTTTAGAGTACATGATTGTTCTTACCAGGTGTTGTTTTATTCATGAATTTGAACTGCTGACTCCTCATTTTCCGTGTGGTCAGTAAAAGTTTATAGTAATAGTTTTTTAAATAGGCATTTGAGGTCTCATTTAAAGTATGCGCCTACCTTCGGAGTAGTATTCTTTTGAAATACTTTCAATGAGACATTCATGTTTTAATTAGAAAGGAGTATAAAAATGACTTTCAGTGCAGCTTAAGTGAAATGTTTATTAAATTTCAAAATTAGGGTGATTTTAAGTACAATATTAGCAAAACTATTGTGTACAACATTTTTTAATGAATATATTGCAATAATTTTCATACAGTACATGACATATTCATCTGCGTCCTGAACAATATTTCATTTCTTTTGTTTTTTCACTTGCTTTTCTGATAAAAAGAATTGATAAATTAAACAATTTATCGAGTTTAAAGATTTCAGTTTGCAATAAAGAGTTTAACCTAGAGACCTAAAACTATATTTATACGTTAGATCCTTATTAGCCTCATTTCTGTCTAGGTTTGCTTTTTTCTGGCTAATTTTGTTTCTGGTAAAGATTTTCGTCTCGATTCTTAAATTCGCTGTTTGTCACTTTCTGCATATTTTTTTTTATTAAAGAAGGTTCTATTTGTGTTTTTAGAACTTGTAAAAGTCCTGAGTAGACAGAAATAATAACACTGCAATATGAAAAACTAAAAATGTTTGTTTTTTATCAAAAATTTCTTTTGGCAAAACACTGCATGAAACGTTAAATGACACCTTGTTCTGCGTTAAACCATGCAAACACTTTTTGAAGCTTTTGGTCAGCGCTCTAAATATGCAGATTTTAGGTCCCTTACCTAAATTGGTTATAAGCGGTTTTAAAAACCGATACTTATTGTAAAATGCATTAAGATTTGAACTTTTACTACTTAGTCATTAGAATATAAATTTAAAATCTTTGCCTTGGTGTTTCAGTTTTAGAATAAGAATTTTTCAAGTCTTTTCTCTCAATGTTTCAGTTTACAAAAATAAAAAATGTAGGTTAATCTGATCCAAAGTTCCAATCTGTGAACGACGGTATAACGTGTTCACAGATTGGCTCCAGAGGCTTTAGGTAAGGACTAGAAAGAATTGACTTTCTTTTCTTCCTTTACGCTAAAAACGAGGAAAAAGAAACTATTTTGCAGATGGAGCGATAAAACTTCTATTCTATGTGACATCTATTCTTTCAATTCTATGTGACAAACTGAGATAACCGGGTAATTGCTAAGACAGAAAGAAGCAGACACCTGCAAAATCACTTAGACAGTTGATTTATGCTCACGTTAAATCTTCAATAGACTTGAAGAAGACTCCATTTGACCCCCCCCCCCCCCTAAATTTTCGCGAAAAAGAAGTTATTGGTGATTTTGCGAGCTGAAAATTTTGCGAATTATATATGAACAAAACCAAAAGTTAAAAAAAAGTGCTCAAGAAAATAAGTGCTTTCACAGTATATATTCCTTTATTATATATGTCCAGTTTTTAAAAAAAATGTGTTTTTTTGTATTTAATTAGGGAATAATTAATTAAAATTTTATTGATAATTTAAATTTAATAAATCAATTAAGTTTAATTAAATAATTGATTAAATTATATTTGGAAATTAAAACGGATAACAGTTTCTGGAGTTGTATCCCCCCCCCTCCCTCTCTATTTTGTTTTTAAGCTGAAACCACGCACATCAGCCACATTGTGCCCCCCCCCCCCCAGAATTTTTTTCTGGATCCGCCACTGCGTACTCTTATACATTCTATTTTTGTTACAGTATTGTCACCATATGTTTTATTACCTTCATATTGGCCTTTGAGTTGCCGTTGCGATAATATTTTGTATATCATAGATCTCTTTTCCCCACGGATCCTTCAAAATGCGGCAAGCTCCAACAACTTCCATATTCCTGGACAAACTTTAGTTAGCACATTGATGGTCCCCGATTGAATACTTGTTTGGAAATTCCGACAGTATTGCGTAAGAACCTCAATGTCGAAGATTTTGCCGGTATTGATAGAAATTGCCGATGCACACCCATTTAGAGACATGTACCCTCTCTGCGGCCAGGTTCTATCCATGGAAACACCACAACTGTTTCCATTTCTTGATGCTCTTACTTATTCAGAAGCAGAAGTTTTAAAATTTAACGTTGCTTTCTGCCATTTGTAAAAAAAAAAAAAAAGAGAGAGAGAGAGAGGAACTCTTCCCCCCACCCGAGTCATTATTAATAAGATATGTGTTCCCTAACATAAAGAACATTTAAAATTTCAAAATTTGTGAAAAATATATTTCCCGAAGGGTTGCATCTTAGAATAACATTTACAAACACTAGAAACTGCTTAGATTTTTATAAACTTTGTAAAGCTAAAAAACTCGGAAAATCATTTCTGTGCTTAAGTTATATAGGAATGGTCTGGAATCCTAATTAACACGCAACAAATTCTGTTATATTTACAGTTGCAGTTTTTACGCTACAACTATTAATTGAAGATATCACCATGAGTTTACTGCAGTGCATTGTTTTCTGCCAAAACTAAAAAAGTTTTGCAATTACATTAGTAAAGCAAAACGTATCGGATATAGAGTTTTAATTCAGGTTCAGGTTATCTTTACTCGGTTGGTAGTTATTATTCACAAGATTTAAATCATAAAAGTTAATTCATGCATAATTTAATAAAGTTGTAATTAACGTCATTAAGAACGTTAATAGCGACAAGAACGGTTTTATTAGTAAGCCGATTTGATAATCCGTAAAATGTAAATGGTTCCTAAATACATTTTCTACTGTAATCGGTCCACTAGTTCGAGTTCTGACACGGCAATTTAAATCTCTTATTTCCCTAAAACACAGGAAAAATATTTTTAATAATTAATGTGGTTTCTAAGTTTCAGTTTGGTCTTTTTTTCTTTTTTTTTCAAGGATTCAAATACTTTAGTCCTACTTCGAATTTGGTTTGATGAAATATAACATTTTCTTTGTTTTTGCTATCTATCGAAATAATTTTGATGCAAATTTGATTCTTAAATCGGTTGACTGTAAAACAACTTTGGCTTTCACCGATTACAGACCATTTTCTGCGTAGCAAAATTGAAAAAAAACTTTCAGTAAAAAATTGACATAATTACAAAATTTATTCAATTTTTGATTAAATATTTTAAGTAACAGTTGCTTTTAGAAATGAGGCAGTAAAAAAAACCGCTATTTTGATATATTTATTGCGAATTTTCATACATCGGATAATACTTCATTGCACTCCTGTTGCATGCCTATTTGTAAGTTAGGGAAAGCTAAGCACACTGTACTGTTTTTTAACGAATATAGCTAAAGCGCTTGAACCTCTAATACTTTTATATTTTACTGTGCAATTTATTGTTCATTAAAATCATTGAAAGAAATCTCATGCTTATACATCAATCACTTGAGAAAAAAAGGACCAGGTTCAAATCAGTGTATGCCTGAATCCAAATACTAAAAAGTCCAGGGTATTTTTAAAATCTAAGTTCGTGACTTTTACTTATGTGCCAGCATATTTAACTCCTCAAATCTGTTTTAAAACTGCAAAAAAGGAAATGAGTTTAAAAACATATTTGAGAATGTCTTAAAATTTACATACTAAGCATAAAGTCAAAAGTCTAAAAATGAAAGAACCAGGCCTGGTAACCCTGTTTATTTCAGTATATTGTTCGAGGTAATGCAAGCTCATTTTATAATTTTTTTGCGTTGCTAAAATTCAAATGGTTCACAACGTGAAGTTTACTGCATAACAGCTGATATTGCATCTTTTTCGAAAACGAAATTGCACTTCAGTTTGATTTTTTTTTTAAATTCAAGGACTTAGTCCATTAAGTTATTTTAGTGCCCCACTTCCGTGAAAACAACTTTATACATTTAGTACTGAAAAAACTTAGTTGATCCACTGATTCAGGAAGACCAGATGTTTTTTGAAACATTTTTCATTATTGTGCATGGCTCGCTTATATTTACACTAGCTGTCTGGTCCTAGTGGATATTGACCATGCATAGGCTTCTTGTTGCTTTAGCAACAATGATAGAAAGCAGGGATTACTGCTGTTTGTGTGTCAAAGAGCTTACTAACATTTAAACGAATAGTAATTTACCAAATATTTTATCGGGCAATTTGCCTCTTCCTCCGACTTCTGAAGTGTTCTTATTCAGCCCCCCTTTTGCACGTACTCTCAGTGGCGGATCCAGAGGGGGGGGGGGGGGGGGACGGGGGCCCGTGCCCCCTCCAGAGGCTTTAGGTAAGGACTAGAAAGAATTGACTTTCTTTTCTTCCTTAACGCTAAAAACGAGGAAAAAGAAACTATTTTGCAGATGGAGCGATAAAACTTCTATTCTATGTGACATCTATTCTTTCAATTCTATGTGACAAACTGAGATAACCGGGTAATTGCTAAGACAGAAAGAAGCAGACACCTGCAAAATCACTTAGACAGTTGATTTATGCTCACGTTAAATCTTCAATAGACTTGAAGAAGACTCCATTTGACCCCCCCCCCCCCAAATTTTCTCGAAAAAGAAGTTATTGGTGATTTTGCGAGCTGAAAATTTTGCGAATTATATATGAACAAAACCAAAAGTTAAAAAAAAGTGCTCAAGAAAATAAGTGCTTTCACAGTATATATTCCTTTATTATATATGTCCAGTTTTTAAAAAAAATGTGTTTTTTTGTATTTAATTAGGGAATAATTAATTAAAATTTTATTGATAATTTAAATTTAATAAATCAATTAAGTTTAATTAAATAATTGATTAAATTATTTTTGGGAAATATTAAAACGGATCACAGTTTCTGGAGTTGTATCCCCCCCCCTCCCTCTCTATTTTGTTTTTAAGCTGAAACCACGCACATCAGCCACATTGTGCCCCCCCCCCCCCAGAATTTTTTTCTGGATCCGCCACTGCGTACTCTTATACATTCTATTTTTGTTACAGTATTGTCACCATATGTTTTATTACCTTCATATTGGCCTTTGAGTTGCCGTTGCGATAATATTTTGTATATCATAGATCTCTTTTCCCCACGGATCCTTCAAAATGCGGCAAGCTCCAACAACTTCCATATTCCTGGACAAACTTTAGTTAGCACATTGATGGTCCCCGATTGAATACTTGTTTGGAAATTCCGACAGTATTGCGTAAGAACCTCAATGTCAAAGATTTTGCCGGTATTGATAGAAATTGCCGATGCACACCCATTTAGAGACATGTACCCTCTCTGCGGCCAGGTTCTATCCATGGAAACACCACAACTGTTTCCATTTCTTGATGCTCTTACTTATTCAGAAGCAGTTTGCATATTATGCTCGGAACCAAATTGTACTGCCTGACCCAATATTGGTTCATGTTTTCTGATTTCTGCTTTGAAACATATGGTAACTTTAAAATACATAAAAGCTTTTTATTGGTTGCAAACCCCTTGCCAATCAACTTTAAACCCAGAACTGATAAGGTATTTGTTATTTTCTTTAAGGTTTGGTTAGATGAGAATCCAGCCATGAATCCAAAATTGCATGCTAAGCATAAGTTGGAAACAAAGTCCTTGTTTAGACTCTTCATTTATTTTCAAGCCAGTCCTGAAACACTGGGCAGCAAAAAACATAATAATGTTCCCTTGCAGCTTAACTTACTCTCATTTCTTAATCTAATAATTGCATTATTGTAGAGATGCAAGTGAATGAACATCAATGGGACTAGGCAATATTGGAGGGATGCATGTCAAGTATGCAGCTGCTAGTAATTCTTGCATGTCAAAATTACGAGTTCCAAGTATTAAATCCTTCTTATTTATGTAAATTTATTAATAAATGAATGAAATGATTAGCGTTAACCTTGGTGCAAAACAGCTAAAAATACCGAAATATAGTAAAATTATAATACATTAATGGGATTTCCGTGACTAAGTTATTGAGCAGATAGTTTCCATGTGTTGGATTTTTGTGTTTGTTGCTTCTCCGTAGAGTTTCTTCTATCAATTACTCTATGACTTGTTCAGGTTCATCAAAGATGTTTCTTTGATCCGTAATTTTTTACACACATTGCTCAACTTATTAGTTCTTGCTAAGAAGTCTAAATTAAATGCGGCCTATGGACCACAATCATTACTTTTAGATTGTTGCATTTCAATTGATTTCAAATATGCATGGACCACTGATGATCCATTAGAGAAACCATTATGAGTTTTGTTTAAGACTTGTTGTTCGAGCCACCTGATTAATTTTATGTGAATGCTGCCTATATATAACAATTACGAAGTTAAGCAAAAATAGCTAGTTGTTATTAGTTAACTTCTCTCTTTTATTTGCGTTTGGAAATAAGGCACTGCCTTCTTGTGCTGAAATTCAGATAGTTTTGTTTTGTTCAACACGTTTATTACCAAGAGTTTTCGTCACAACCAGTATCTTGGTTCATCATTGGTTCTCGATGAATAAGCCCATATGGCCCAAATGGCTGTATGCATTTCTTTTGCATCGTTCGTGTGGTTGCGTAATGCATTCCCATAGTCCAGTTCATTTTTTTATTATTTCATCAGCAAGTCTGCCTTTTTGGAAGTTTGATTTGCCATCATCTTTAGGTTTTCCTTTTGTATAAAATTCATTTGTCTCGAGCTACTTCCCATTCTTTTTTCTATATGATCAATGCACTCAATTTTTTCAATAATAAAATAACCTGCATCAGGTTTGTGCTCCGTAAGTTCCATTAAATGTTTCTGTATCACCATCACCTATGTATGATTTATACTTAATACCTAAAATCAATTCTGATCTGTTGAAAATTTTCATTCTTCCATTAGATCTGTGGTGATTCCGTTTGCAAAGCGTTTCATGGGAAGAAAGAAAACTCCGACTTTTTCGAGAGAGGGAGAGGGATCATTCTCAGATAATTATAAATTTGAGCCTTAACCCTTTAGATGTCACGTCGGGTCATATTGACCTAGGTACAATTTTAATTTCTTTTCTATGCTTTTCATATGTTACATATTCTTATGATATTGAAATGAAAACATGTTTTACATTTTTTAATACCCAATTTACTAAATTTTTAATTCGGGTCTACATGACCTAACGTGATGACTTATGTCATGTCTTGATAGATGCTTGAGGGTTAAAAAAAATGTTTCAATTCAACTGTCTTCATGCCAAAACAATTATTCATGTGCACTTATTTGGAAAAATACCAGCAGAGATCATTTTCATTAATTACAACTTTAATTAATCAATTATTTTTTATTGGGACATGGTAATGACAAATAGGAATAATGCTTGCTTCTGGAATCATCTGGCAGTCTGCTTTCATAGGCCATTGAAAGAGATTTACACTTTGCTGCCCAGCACGAATTGTCAAGTTCGCTTGAATGTCTGCCCCAATCACTTCAACAACTTTTCCTACAAGAGATAAAATATTACGAAATTTACGTTAATAAATGAGTTAAAAAAGGAAAATGGTTTACTTACCTGGAAACCGCTCATCTTCAAACTGAACTGCAACCCAGTTGTTGACTTTAATGTTGGAGTTATTTACCATCTTATCCTCATAAGAATGATTTAATATGATAATGACGACATATCTCACCAGGTTTACAGTTAAACCAACTTGCATTAATGCTTGCAGGTTTTGATTTGCACCCCAAAATTTGATGCAATTTCATTGTGTAAACAAGATGTTTGGTACATTGTGAGAGAGATTTTCCGTCCGATTTCCCCGCTCTGACGCTGTTGTTAGAAAAGCACCAGTACATCTTTCTTTTAGGATTGTTAAAAGTGTATCTACATCAGGAATATCATTTCCTTCAGCCACAGTTTTATCTGCACTTTGTTTTCTGATACTGCCAATGCCATCTGGAGCATCTTTACTATGAACACTTTCAGTAAAGTTAAAAATAGTTGATATAAGTATTGGAAAATATTTTGAAATTTCTTTACTGAAAAAGTAAACATTTAATTTATTCCAATATTGACTTGTCTGTGAATCATTTTAAATGCATAATGTTTCACATTAGGAGTCAGCTTTAGGATCTAATTGAAAATTGGCTTTACATGAGCCCATATGCCATATGGATCATAGCGTAAACTGCTTGAAAAACTGCTTTCTCTTTTCAGCTTTGCATAGTAGATAGTCCTGTATGAAGGGTAACTTGTTGTCGAGAACCTCCAGAGTGAAAGGATTGGGTTTCCGCATTTAATTTGCAAGCATAGTTTTCCCTACAATCTATGAATAAAAGTATTTTATTGTAAGAAAGATCATTTCTCAACCGAGTTACATGTGACATTAATGTATTTTGGCAATGAATGTTTCAAAAAATTTACTCATTTCCATGTTAGTGCTCACCTTTTTCCTTTTCTGTGATGTCTTTTCTACTCCTTAAAAAAAATATACTTTGTTGTGCTCACACTAAAAACTGACCTGACCATTGAACATAAACATTCTTAGTAAAATTACAATACTTGTGAATTATTCATATAAACGAACAATGACATGTTTTGCACAATAAATTGTCTATAAATCTTTTGAATTTGATAACATATTTCTGGCAAAATGTTATGACAGTTGGTGCATATGAAAGGTAATTTTACTATGAAATCAACTCCCCTCCCCACACTATTTCAGCTAGTTAATAAACACAAAATGAAACTAAAAATTTTTGGAATTATAAACTGAAATACAAGGGTGGGGCACAGTGTTACATGTTTTTTCTTTTCAACTGTGTTCAACTTCTTTTCAAAGCCCTTAAAATGACCTTTGATATCTTACTTACAGGTTACACATCCTTCAAAGTAAAAAGAATAACATTTATTTGCAGAATTTAATGTTTTTAATAACAGAATTTAAAATTTATTTGAATTGAAATAGTATACAGATACCTAATGATTTGTTAAGCAGTATTAAATTAAAATACCAAATTTGATTAGTTTACATGTAATTAAACAGCTTTAAAATGTAAGGAAAAATACAGAGAAGAAAAAATACAACTTAATATTACTTTTTATTGTTATGGCCTCCACACTGGAGAAAACAAAACATTCGAATGATTGCAGCCTGCAGATACAGAGCAGATTAAAGAAATTGGAAGGTTGTTTTAGATTTTGATAGGAAGTTAAATCCACAGGAAAAACCAGCATTTCTGGTTTTATTGTTGTCCCCCCTAATTTAGTTGGAAGAAAAAGTTTGGCAATGATTTTTGATTTTTCAAATAAATAAACTTCATTTGTTCGGGAAAATTTATAACATGGAAAAATTCTTGTGTACAATACTTCAAAATCATTCTTGCGTTGATTCACAACTTCCCCAATAGAGTGAAATTTCTGTTCTTTAATGTGTTCTTCAACAGTATAAACATAATCACCAATGTTAATTGTTAAGGGGTCAGGATGTGCAGCAATGTCTGATTGCATGTTGTCATCACTACTGTTAGATGGTGAATCTTCATCTTCTGTTGATGATTTCTCAGTTAACTTATGCTTCAAGTTTACTTTAGCTCGCTTCTTGATAAGTTCATTCAACTTGGCGTTTGGTGTTTTTTCCTCTTCAATATTTCCTCTGTAATCATATTTTTAATTAGTGTAACGGTCAAGATCCAGCTCTTCACCCGTCGTCTATTTCTTGCAGTTTTTCTGGGTGGAGCTTTAAGGAAAGGCCTTACTTCTTGTGGCCACTTGACCTTTCCTGCAACAGACTTAGACGCAAAGTCTATGTGCATCCTGTAGGTATATAAAAATGAAAAGAAACTGCGGTATGTGAGTACCTCTCTCGAACTCTCTATGATACAGAAAGGACTAACATCAGGTTTACTTCCCAGCACCTCATCAATTAGCAGGAAGTATGGCCACTTGACCCTTCCTGCTCCCGGCTTCGACAGCAAGTCTTTGTGCCTTCTGTACTTCTTTTTTAAACTTTGCCACTTATCATCACCACTGGGTCCAAGAAACTTGGTATTCCAGTGCCCGAAAGTTTCCAGCAATCATTCTTCAAACCTAAAAATCAAAGAAAAAATTTATATCACAACAAAAACAATTAATAAAAAGAAAAGTCGTCAATTTAAAGAACTATTTAATATCATTGAAAACAATATATAAAAGCACCAAGATCATTTCAACTTCATATATAAGGTTGAAATTTGTCATCATAACCAAACTTTCATAATATATTCTCATAAACTTGAATATTTCTCTTTCTTCGTAAAGAAAAAATAGTTTTTGTACATAATCGCTTTACCATGTTAACGCCACAGTTCTTTAAATTAATAGACTAATTTCAATTCGGTGAAATTTCTTTTGAGCTAATTTATAGCTGAAACGAGTTCAAGGCTAATAAACTCTAACTAAATCTTATGCAAGTCTTTTGAGGATTAATTACATATTACAAGACTGAAAAATAGACAACAAAGAAAACTGGACCATCTAACTTACTTGATTCAACTGCAAGTTAATGTCGGTGAACTTCTTTTCGTGACTTGGTAATGCTCTTCGTGCAAGAGATTTAATTTCCGTGCTCCACCGGATTTTGTCATCTTTGCTGTCTTCCTCTCTCATATGGAGTCTGCAGCTTTCCTGATTAGTAAAAATGTTATCGCATTCACTGCATTTGTACAAAATACTTGACATTGAGCTCAATTTTGAAGACTCTCTGTTGGAAACCAAACATTAAGCAAAAGGGCGAACAGAAAATGGGGAACTTGACTCAACGACCGCCGAAAAACCTCGGTCGATCTGAGCGTGACCAGAGCGACAGAGATTCTCTAATCTCTCATTTAAGATATTCCAATTATTGGTTGTATTGTTTTTTTTTCTTATTCGTTTATTTATTAGAAAGTTATTTGACAACGTTGTAATCGGAGGAACATTCAGATTGTGCTTTTAGATAAGCCGCAGAAAATCGGTCTAAGACTACATTTGGACTTGGTGATTTCTTAGTTTGCTTGCTGGTAACTTCTTCCGCAGAAATAGAATCGGAACTTATTGTTTTAAAATTGAAGTCGTCGTCAAATGATATAATTATCTGCGCAAGATACCAAACATGTAACAGGTTCAGGAATAGATTGTAAATGCCAAGAGTGCCAACACTCATTGTATGCGCCAAATGGATCTGTAAAAGCTCCAACCTACAACTACGGGTGTTGCCCGTGTACGATAATCAGGCCAAACGTAAATATTACGGGCTTGGCCCTTGTACGATGATCGGGCAACCACTCCGAATGGCTTGACGGCTGCACGAACTTGTTTTACGTTTCCAGCCTAAAATTCTCGAACGTAAATCGAAGGTTAAGGGGAATAAGTAAAGAAAAAAAAAAAAACGCTTCCATTAGTAAGTAACTTCTCGAAAGCTACAGGGACTTTCTGATTGATGGAAATTCAAAAGATAGGAGTACAAAACAATGTTAAAAATGCTTTTATTAAAAAAATTAGTACTTGTTACATAATTTTTAGAAAATATTCATCTCTTAACAGGATGTAGTCAAAGAATCTTTGTACAGCAGCGGAACCACCAAGTGTACTTACCTGGAGTAACTAAAAGTTTAACTTACCTGGAGTACTAACTATTTACTTACTACTGCATTACCTGGAGAATAATCTCCACTTCAAAGCACTGAATGGCAAAATTAGAATACATAAAGAAATATATTTTCTCATGTTGTTGAGCGCTGTCTACTAGCACTTTCACATCCATCCAATACCACATACCATGCAAAGCCACATACATAATGATAAGGAAAACATTAATAAACAAGGAAAAATAAAAAGTAGCCTTGCTTATTGCCCTTGAAACAAAATTGTTTGCATTTATGCTTCTACATTTTTCCTTCTGCAACTTCTGTATGAGAAGTTTGTCAATATGGCAAAGACGAATTTTTCTCTCGTCGAAAAGAACAGACTTCATTAGCAAAATCTTCTGACTGTGTAAAGGATTGAGTGGATTATAGGAATGTTCATTTAAAGTATTAAAGAACCCATTTACCGAGTTGGAATTGATTGCAAACTTGATGATATTAACTTTGGCACTACGTTTCTTGCATGTAATTTTCCAGCAGCTTGCATCATTCTTATTTTTTGTTCTGCAGTTTTGCAGATTTTGATGACATCCGGAGATGGGAAAACTGACCCGCCCTTGTTTTTTCTCCAAATCGATTTGCAATTTCTTGGTGATTGAGTAGAGGTAGGAGGTGTAGATTTTAAAACTGATGCACAAGGGTTGCATTTGTTATTCTTCTTTAGCTTACGATGACAAACCCTGCAGTATGAGCTAAAACAGCAGACACATTTTCATTTAAGAACTTCTGGTGTTTTTAACTCTTGATCATCCTCATTAATGCATTTGTTAACCCTTGAGCTGTCACACCAGGTGCTTCTGGGGAAATTTGTACATCATTTAAAATGTCTTTTCAGTACCGGGACCATTAATTAGCTTCTTGAATGACGAAAAAACACTACTAATACAAATTAGAAAACCTAAAAATCCGATTTTTCTATTACTTTCCAAGTTGGGTACTCCATTTGGTGCCGTTCTCAACTCTTCAATATACAATTCGGCATCTTCCATTAGTGAAGAGGACTGAGCCTCATTTTTCTTACAAAATAGGCTTTTGGAAGCCCTTACTAGTCAAATTATTTGTGTTCAGTAAATCAAATAGATTATTGAAACATGCTTAGAAATTTGGCGGTCGCTCCACAGCCCTGGAAATTGGGATTTTTTTTTCTCCTGTTTAAGGTAGTCCAGTGCATCAGCTACACTGTTGCTCAATGTCTGGTCAGCCAAACGAGCTTGCATTTTTTCTCGGTGCCATCCAACTTGAGTTTTGTGGCAGCTTCAGGCCTTCTTCATTTTGCAATTGCTCTAGATGAACGATATATTTCCAAGAGATGGTTTCATCTCTTGGATGCCAAATTGACTCTTTGGAAGCCAAAGCGTTGCGAATCAATTTCAGCATATGGCTGTGATTCAATATAACAAAAATTTCTTGCTTTGTAATTGGATGCAAGAAGGAAGGTCTGAGATTGGCCAGATCAAGCTCGGCACTAAGTATTTTGCCAAATTCACACTTGCTCCGTTAAATGTCAAGTCAACAACCACACCAGTGTCGTGAATGAACTCTAGGCTGGTCATCAAATTTGCCCTCTCTGTGGCATCTTAGTTTTAATACTATGCTTTTTATAGAGCTAAAAATGTTTTTGTTAGAAAAGATGCATTAAAAACATACTTCGCCAATTTTTGCAATAATTTCATTTGCTGTTGTTAGTCAGAACCTTAAATTCAAATACTTTTCTCCACCAAACCCCTACCTGTTAGCCGAGGCCTTAGGATTGCTTATGCACGGGGAGAGGTAGTGGGGTCTACGGATTTTACATGCACATATCCCCAAGTATACATGGTGGTCTTCAGTGGGTATTGAACGCGCGACCTTCCAGGTGGAAGTCCGACGTGCTAACCACTAGGCTACCACGGCCCTTAAATTCAAATACTGTCAAATATTCGTTTTTCAACAATGCCAGACATTCACGATGAGGAAGTCGCATGTGATACATTTTATTCATCAGTTTAGCGGCGCACATTTTACTGCCGTATTGTCCACTATCTCCACTTCTTCGTGAATCTTAGTGCTTCTTTCAAAGTCCAAAATTTGCAACTTTGTAGCTATACTCTTTGCACCATCATTGAACATACAAGTAGCAATGTTTATAGCAAATTTCGCAACTTGCACTCCACATCCAGACACTTTCGGGCACTATTTTCAGATAAGTACATTCAAAGATTCATTCGGATTTTGAGTTTTGCCTCCAATGCACGTTTTATGTAATTTTGGATGGGAGAGATTAGCAAATACAGGCTTAATCTCCTCCAAAACAGCTTTGGGTATTGCAGGTTTGTGGTGGTATGTTGACAGTTTTTTTACATGTACTGCCCGATTGAAGGTGCACCACAAAGTCTAACCTATTGGACAAAACCAGTGTTCTGGTTCACCGTTCACTGCTTCCTAAATGAGCCCATACAGCTCATATTGCTTTCCACATCTTTGAAACACTGTTATGGCAGTTTCATACGAACTGCTTCTAATATTTCATCTTTTTGATTCGACTTTGCGTCAATCTTCATTGACCTTCATATGTTTTGCCGTCCGCCAGTTCTCCCCCCCCCCCCTAACGAATTTTTGAGTTTTAACCATCTTGTGCCACGCCTTTTCTGCACATGTCCCATAGATTCTACTTTTTGAACGACATTCTCTTTACTTTAAGGTAAACTCGGCCAGTGCTGAAAAATTCGAAGCATTCCATCAACTTTCATATTTCCGGAAGACCCAAAAGGGTTCTTGCGGTAGGACTTTTCATGCTTTCGCAACCACACTTTATATTTTCCTCCAAATTTTGGCCCTTTGTAGTTAGCATAGCCTTTGTAAAATAACGACATAACTTCAGTGTCTACAACTTTTCCAGATTCAGCTCCGATGACTGTGCGTACACCAACAGTTAACATGTGGCCTTTCGTCTTCCATGTACCATCTCCACTAACTGTCAGGCTTTCAGGGTTAGATGACAATGACTCTTCCAGTTCAGCTGCAGCTTGCATACTTAAAACACTTGCATTTTTAGTCGCACGAGCAATCCTGCCGTTGACGGCATCATAAGATTTTTGCTCAATCGGCGTTAGCAAACCCATAATTGAACAAAACGTTTTCCTTGCTGCAAGTTTTTGCCAATACATCGAAATGCAAAAACATCTATTTACTTTGGGAATATTTTTCTTTTCTTCAATCTGTTTACTCGTACAGAAGGATAAGATGCCACAATTTTTACAGGATACTTCTAAGCGCAATGTTTTATGCGTCAGTTTTATGTCCAGCATACCAAACTTCAAACTCTGTGGTGGTGACCCCAAGATTCTGCTTCGCATTTGTACGTAAACGACAAACTTTGGACATAATTTCAAAGTCAATGACATAACCTGTGAATATGTCGATGACTCAGCCCACACCAAAGAGAGACCTAGAGTGAGCAAAAAAAAGTATTTGCACACCTGGTAAATTTATTGTAGTATACATATAAAAAATAAAAAACTAAAAATTAAAAATACCAACACTTTTAATATCTGACTTAATAATTATATTTAAAAAATGAAAACTTAAAAAAGTAGCATTTGTACTGCCAAAAAAATATTTGTACACTAGCAATAAAAATAGAAATAGAGGAATTATTTATAAGTTAAAAACAGTGCTAATACTTAGTATGCATGCCCATTGGTTCTGTTAATTTGTGACATGTTTCACTGGTGATTTGTAGCCATTCTTCCGTAACAGCTTGCTTAAGTTCTGATTTGTTAAGAAATTTTCTTTTTCCTTATTTTCACATCCAAAATATGCCATAAATTTTCATTCGGATTGAGGTCTGGTGATTGTGGTGGCGTTTTCAATAGATTTTTTACATTATAAAGCAACCATAACCTCGTGCATTATATATACGTAGATTAGTCTTTGTATATGGAGCAAATTGTTTTGAGAAATTTTTGGAATACAATTTTGTGTAGGAGAGGCTTGAAAAACTTTCTACTGCCCTATTAATAAGAAAATTTTCAATTCATTTACCTAAAATGAGGTTATAAATGGCGTTTAGGTGTTCGAAACACTTTTTCCCTTTTCGTCCCAGCTTGCTATATGAAATAGCCAAGTCTCTTGTCATTACACTTCTTACAATTTATATGAGTCATTTGTTCGGTGATTTGTCAATACACAAACATTAACAGCTGCCTTTGCATCAGAAATCGAAGGTCCTGAATATATATTTTCTTCATCTGTATCAGAAGATGAAAAATAATCTTTTTTCTTACTAATTACATAACTAACACTAGAAAAGATTAGATTTAATTTTTTACTTATTAATTCCTCGGTACCTTAATCCAGAATTATGTTGACGTCGATATTACCTTAGGCGGACTGTATTGATTTCTTGGTGTACATTATGCGACAGTAAGATACTATTCTAATACTATATTTAAACTATGTACATTATTTACATACATTAATCATAAATTCTTGCGTGGTTAACCATCTAATCATACTAATATATGGGAAGAATGCCACAAAAAATAAAGCGTGCCTTCCAAAAGCATGTACTTAACCTACTAACTGAGAACTACAAGACGTTGCCAAACTAGACTTTCAGGTTCGAGCGCGCCAAAGGTTCCTATTATGGCAAGGCAAGCCATAACATTACTAATATATCAATACGGATTTCACGAAAGAAAAATGAAAACGAAGGCTAATTAGTGTTTTGAGGATACAGTGATACTTTTATCAATAATAAATAGGGAGAGGGGGAGGGGCAGCTCTACGCGGGACAGGCAACTAGAAATTGATCCTTGTTTTACTTATTTTGTTCTAATACTAGTTATGTACTGATTTCTCCCTTTGGTAAAATAGCCGAAAGAGAGCAAAATGTATTTAAATGTCATGAAAATTGTAATTTTTTAAAATTTTGTATTTCATCTCGCAAAATTTTATTTATGCTATGTAATAAACAATATTTAATTTAATGCTATAGTTATACTTAGAAAATTTATCAAAACATCTTTAAGGAATACCTCTTTTCCTCTATTACAGCACTCCATTCTGAAATTAACTTTTCACATGTTTTGTTTTTAATCACATTTAAAGAAAGTTAATTTTGTTTTATTGAATCAATATTTATTCATATCTATGCATGAAATTTTCTAGATAGTTATTGAGCAGTTTTTGGGAAGGTCCTGAAGAAGTTTCTAAGATTGCTTTAAACTTTTTTAAATTTTGACTCTTGAAAATGAATATGTACCCTGAAACAATATACAGTAGATGTGTGTAAGGAAAAAGAAATAAATTTATTCGCCGTAAACAATTGTTTGCATGCCACGACATATGGAGCGATTTAAATCTAATTGTTCCGTTTCTTCCATAAAAATGACATCATTTATCAGTTTTTGGCAGATGGAGGCAATTTCTTGGCGGAAGCTACGCAGCTTTTTAGCCACATGCTCCCCATAAACCTCGTACTCTCGCTTCTCTTTTTTAATTGGAGGCTCGTCCATTTTCCTTGCAATCTTGTCAAGAGCCTCATCGGCTTCCGATCTTTTCTATTGAATTGTGGCCTTGTGCTGGAGGAGGCAGATATCACTGATTGACGATCTTTTTCTCTTGAATTGGGGTTTGTGCTGGATTAGGTTATATCACTGATAGACTACCGCTCATTTAGCTTTCAATGTCAGAACTGATGAAGGAGGGGGGGGGGGGATATATATGTATTATAACCAGATCCAATGATTTGAAAGAAAAGAGACAAGGTTGATACTTTTTAGTGGTAAGTACTAGCAAAATCACTCGCCGTTGTCCATTAGAATACATACTAATATTGTTGGAGTGTTATTAAAAAAAAAGGAAATTTATTCATCATAAATGAGTTTCCATCCCACGAGAGATAAAACAGTTCAGATCTAACTGATTCGTTTCCGCCATGAAAATTACATCATTCATTAGCTTCTGCAGGGATTGATGTGTTCCTGTGTTCTGTAAATTAAGAGAAAAAAAGAGGCTAAGCATAAAATTTAATATCATTAAATGAAAAAGCTCATGGATAACAATCACCAATGACAACAGAAGCATGCACTGAAGATAAAATCATTCGATATGTATTATCCTCGCTGTATTTAGATGGGTTAACCCATGTCAATTGGTTGAAATACAGGCGCAGACAATTATCTTTTAGGACAGTCAAAAATTGTGCATATTTAAAATGATTTGGTTCTCATTGGGATGTACCGAGTAGTTGTAAAAATTCTGTAATTTTTTTAAAGATTACTAATAGTAGATAAATTCGCACCTGATTAGTATAATAATATGCAAATATAAATATGTAATATGCAATAATTAAAAAATTCCATTTTCTATATTTTGTTTGTTACTTTTTCGAGCTGTACTAGTAGTGTCCAACATGCTTGATTTAACAAATTGCTGAAACATGTCAAAAACTCGTATGTTACACCCTGGCAATCTTTTTGGATGCCTGATGAAGACAATATTGTCCTTTTGGGTTTTTTCATCTGAACCTTTTCCATGTATTAATTTCCGTTACTAACTTATTTGCATTAGGTATGATTTCTGTTTAGGGAACTGAATATAAAATTCTAAATGAAAATCAAAATCTAGCTATATTAAAGCTCCATTTATAAAACTGGAGAAAAATAACCCATGACTTTACAGTAAAGAAATTATCAGCAGGAAAATGAAAATTCACAAAATTCTATCAAATATAAATATTTTAAATTATGGTTTAAAAACACAACTTTTTCTACATTTTCTGGAGACAGGCAATTTCTTTTTTCATTACAAATGTTACCTGCTTTTGAAAAAACTTGTTCATTACTTTATTTATTAGTTTATATATATGTAGTTAAAATGTATGTTTTTATTTCAATATATAGAAAATTTTTCATGTTCACATCATTATTCTTTTTCATTCACAACTACTCGGTATTTGGTACTCGGTACTCATCCGAGTAGCAAATGGCCGAGTACTCTATACTCGGCCAAAGTGCTACTCGCTACATCACTAGTTCTCATTGGTAAATACTTATGAGAATATTTTAAAATGTCACCTGTTTAAAATACCGAGTTCAATATAATCAGGTAAACATAACATTGAGTTCATTTAAACTAACATGCAAAAACATTGAAACTTTTAAGCCGACACATACATTTCATAGTGGTATAATCCAAATTGCTGTATCAGATATTAAGGAAAAATTATGTAAAACATATTAGTAAGAAAATCTAGAGAATAAATGTAGAATTACTTCTAAACATACTCAATGATAAGAATGTCTTTTCATTGATGTGAATTATTTTTTTAGCAAGTGGTAGTTAAAATGTAATCAAATCTCTCTACAGTAAGCCTTAGATACAGTGAACTCTGTTTTTCATTCAATTATTTGTGGGCAAACTCAAATGTGCAATGTAAGAAAAATAGCTAAACAAATTGAAATTAAAAAAAAAAAAAAAAAGCAAATTTTGTTGGTAGTTGTGTTATAGAGTTTAACACAATATTGTGTACAATCTTCAAGCTAAAAATTATTTCTATGCAAGATTACTACAGTGCAACTTTCTTTCATAAACTTAAAGTAAATAACATTTTAAAAGACTTATTCACACCTCTGATCATCCGGAAACTTCACATACTTTGCAAGAAGATTGTGTGACATTGCCAAGGACACTTCTCGAATGCAATTACTTGCACTTTGTTGTGAGACCAGAATGTTTATATCATTGCCCACTAGGGTGGTTCACCAATACATGTAAAAAAAAAAAAGTTTCGTATACATACCGGGCCACCCCTCAGTTTTTTTAGACTTGTAGACAGTAATACTCTGGAGGAATTTCAACTTCATATTTCAACTGCAAGATGGTGCTCAAGCCCCCCAAAGTTCATAATTTAATGTATTCCATTGTAATTTTTCTATAAACCTGCAAAATTTATATATATTTTTTTATCTTATAATATCTTACAAAAAGAATAAAACAATTTAGAAGTAAAAAAAATAAAAATGTAAGTTTATTGTGCCCTTTAATATTACAAAATACTGTCTAAAACTGATTTTTTCGTAGTTTCTGATGGAATGCATTTTCTGTTTGCTTCTACCACCTGCAGCAAGAATTGCTTTTCATCTTCGTCATTTGTTATGATTTTATTGAAATCCTCAATAAGCTTAACGCCTCGTTCTGCACTACCATTCACTACTTGTAAATTTTGAAGCCGTTCTTTTCCTTTACGATAGTCATCATTGTCATTCCATTTGTCAGGAGAAAGGTTTAAAAATGACTTGCCTATATTCATACGAGATAAGAGTTCTATTGTTCTCCTTTTCGCAAAAGTCTGACAGTCGCACACCATCTTTGAAAATGTCAGGTTCACCTCTTACATTACGTTTTTTAAGTGCTTGCAAAGCTGTCATTCGCTCTACAATTCTTTGTTTTTCTTCCATTGAAACTTTATCCGAAAAGAGAGAAAGTCCTACTAAATCATCAGATAAATACCACATATGACGTTCCATTACTTTTTTAGCAGAAAGCGCAATCTCTTTGTCTATTGATATATAATTTTCAATATCTTTCAAAAACTTGAAATCTGTTTCAGGTGCTTCAATTGCAAGATGTGCTTTTGCCCATACTTTTGTATATAAAAGAGCACCAAATTGCACAAATCTTAAAATCTGCCTTTCTTCCCTCTCTGTTAGATTAAAAACATCTCGCTGATCTCGAAATAAATATATCTTTAATGCATATTGTAATTTAGCCATCCATCGAGCATGATGAATTGGTCCTGGTGCTCGCCAATGAATTTTTGCTAGTGGACATCCCAAGACAATCAATTTCAATTCTAAAAGTTCTTTGTAATCATCTCTGATATAAGATTTAGCGGTTTCCATATAATTTTTAAGAAATGTAATAGCTGGTTCTGCAAATACTTTTGTTTTGGTATTTAGTTCTAGTGTTTTATAATTATCCCTCGCAACACCATTCCAAACAGCCTTGAATCTCTTAAAGATTGGAATGTCTGGAGAACTTGAAGACCCAAAACATAAAGTAAATGTTTTTGCCAAGACTAATTCCATTATATGATGGCGGCAAGCTAACCGAGAAGTTCACATTCAAGTTTTCTTTCTAATAAAGCACAGGCTCCATTTAAACTACCAGTGTTCACGCTCGTTGTGTCAAAGCATATTGCTTGAACCAATTCTGTGACATTCCACTCTTTTAATAAATTATGTATAGCATTAACTGTGTTTTTTCCAGTTCCAGCAGTCAGTTTTGGCACTCCAAGGAGCTTATTAAGACCATCACCAGATACAAATACTGGTAATCGATCAACATTTCCACAACCAAAAATTTCAGGGAGGAGTTTGCCATCCCAGTGGACTACTAGAGGGAAATATGGTCTAAATTAACCTTTTATTGATTCAGCATACTCCTTCCGTGATTTTTTACGTGTTCGCTGAATAGTACTTCTTGAAACTGGGAGGCAAGATGGATTATGACCAAGAGCTGCTGCGAGTGGAACAATTAGACGAACTGCTTCACGGTCAGATATTTTATTCCTATCTAAGGCACTGGTAACATGAGGTGTAAAAAGCTGTTTCTTAGATACTGTGTCTCTGTGTGTGTGCTCCTGTTCCTCTAATTTTGAAATGTTAGACTTCATCTTTAACTGTGTTGGAACAAATTCATCATCTGATTCAAAATCAAAAGTCCCAGACCCAGAGTTTTCTGCTTCATTAATTGGACAAATATCGGATGAACTGAGTGTAGCCGAGGATGAAGAGGCTCTAATACGTCGTTCTTCTTGATCTTTTTGTCTCTGAAGAGAACGCTCGTGCTTTTTCTGTAGTTCTTTATCTACTAAACCCATATACATCTTACGATGGGTTCTTTGATCTTGAAGAAAATCAGAATCTTCTTTAATTTTTACCATTTTCATCGCGTCTTCATGAGCAATATCAAAGAGTAAGTCCAAATTTTCAAGAAATTTATCCACTCTTAGTTGTTGGGCTGTAGAAGATCGCCCTTTGTTTTTCTTTAACAAGAGCCAAAGAGAATGAATGCTTTCAAGTTTTTCAATTATATGTTTCTTTAGTTTTGTAGGAATTGCAGATTTCTGCCGTAACTGCATTAATTCTTCAACTGTCAAATGGCTAGCAGATCGTACCATTTTTGATTCTTTCAATTGGTAATGAAAGCGCTGAAGGACTTGTCTTGTCGTAGCTAGTTGTTTTAATGTAGTCAATGGATCAACTGTTCTTAGACCAATCAGAAAAATTTCATTACTACGGCGAGTTGAAACTGATGCCATTGCTAATTTTTAACTGTCAAATTTCTTTAAATAGAAAAGAATGGCTATTTTTCATAAAATTAAAGTTGTTGATCAATGCCAAATTTTGTGAATTCATTTCACATTATGCTTAGTGTTTGTCTCATTAACTGTAACACAAATAATGTTAGCAACACATAATATTAAACTAATATTTAAAAAAAGTTATGTAACAAATATAATTCTTGATATTAATTTGAAAGCAAAAACTCCACCATTAAATATATTTTAAATATAACTTTCATTTGTCCCTTTTTACTTAGGAATAGCCATATGCAAAATGGCAAAAGGTAAACAAATATCTAACAAAGAGATGTTTGTTGCCAGATGCAGAATTTGAAAATATGTAATGTAATTCAATTATTTAAAATAAACAAGGTATTATCTACCAATCTATCATGTAAAATTAAATGTTTCACTTCTAATTTGTTTTCAGTTGGTGTTGGTAGTGAGATGATTTAGAATTCTTGTTTTGGTTTAGTGTTGCCATTCATATTGTAATTAATTATCATAAATAATGCTACATATAATAAAATATTTTAGAAATAATAATATACATATACATATATAATATAAAAAACTAAATTTCTACAAAAAACTTCTGCGAAAAATTTAAAATATTTCTGATATGTAAATTATTTGTTGCATTTCCTATACTCATGCTAATGTTAAAATGTAGAGGGTCGTTGAGCACCCTCTTAGAATTTGAGTAAGAAGCTAAAACTTTCCCAGCATTATATTACTGATGAATCTAAAAAAAATAGAAGGTGGCCTGGACTCTAGCTCAAAAAAATTTTTTTTGAACCACCCTATTGCCCACCCTTCTCTGGTACCCGCCGGCAGCATAAAAGTTCAGTTTACACAAAACCTATAATGAAATAAAATTCAATATTAGTTTATTATGTAACCATCATCGTAGTAAATATATTTGTTAAGCTGTGTAACAGAGCAGTTTTGTAATAAAAATATTAAGGAAAAACCTTCCCTTCTTTTCAATCACGTTATTTTGGTTGAAGGAATATATTGTACTATTAGCGTCAAACAAGAGCGGATATAAAATAGTCATTCATTAAAATTTCATATTTATCATGCAGTTGTGGTTTAAGATATCCTTATTTCATACAGGACTGAAATGCATACTGTAGGCTGTCTGCAAATTCAGCAGCTGCCCAGTTGCATAGCTGGTTCAGACACCTCCCATGCGAAAGGCAGGGCTCATTTTATCAAGGTCATGGATACTATCTATTAGTATAGTACTTCTCAAGGCTGTGTATAAAGCCCCTCCCCAGTGGCGTAGCGGAAGAGGGACGCAGGGGGACGGAGTCCCCCTACTTTTTATTTTAATACAAGCGTCCCCCCAAACTTTTTACATTTTAACATAAGCCGTTCATAAGCGAGTCCCGCGAGACTAAGCACACGAACTGGAAAATAAATGTATAACAATTACAATTACATAAGCGTCCCCCCCACTTTTGATTTCAATTGCTTATCTTCTTATGTATAAGCGTCCCCCAACTTTTTTTTTTCAGGACTACACTGCCTCCCCCCCCCCCGAGATGCTTCACAATGTAGCATATATTCTTCCCTGTATCTTTCATTAACACAAGAGTGTCGAAGCCCCCCCCCCCCCACCCGAAGTTAAATATAAGTGCACAATAGTCTTAAACCAAAGTGCTGAAAAATGGAACATAAGTCAGAGCAAGGAGCTGTATTGCAGAACTGAAAAAAATCTTTGAAGAATTGAATTCTTTCTCTTCAAAACAAATGAGAGCAAGGTGAGTATGCTCATACTATGCCGCCTGTATATGGTGCAGAGCATTTTCAATCAAGTAAATGTCTGTTGCAAAATATTCTGTGTGTGTATGTATGTAGTGCGAGGGGGGGGGGGGTAAACTGATGTACCAAATACGTAGAAGCTCAATGCAGACATTTATTTTCTTAAACATTGTGCTACACATAATAGTTTATTAACAACAACCACCCAAAGAAACAACTAATGTTAACTTTAAAAAGAGAAACCTATTTATGAAGTAGAAATTATTTGTTTGCAAATAAAGATGATCGTAATTAAATCTAGTAAAGTAATGTGATTTAAACAATATAAACATACTTACCTTAATTTCAGCTGTCAATGCATTTCGTCGCAAACATCTTGTCTTGATGAAGGGCTTTAACTCTGCAATAAGCTGAATTGCTAGTGATTTTGTGAGGCGAAACTGCTTCACAAATTTTGCTTCACTCAATTTTGTGAAGGAACTGCATCTGTTTGAATAAAATCTATTTCTGGGGACTCTCCTATCGTCCTCTTCTTGTAAGAGAGCTAGAATCAGAATGACATATTCCGCCATGTTTAAGTCCCTCTTCTCGCCTGCCGACAACGCTAACTCACCCTCTCCTAAGCAGACGAAAAGTTCTCGGGAGCGCTGTCGGCAGCGAAACCCTTCCCGTGAACTTCATGGCAGCGTTTTCTTGCAGCTCGCGGAATGTGACCTCTCGCGGGGAGAAAAAGTCGTTTTCCAGGTAGTGACTTTGTTAACGAGACTTTCGTGGTAGAGTCCCTGATCTTTCTTTTCTAAATGGCAGAACGTACTTTAGCCGAAGATCGCCGATTTTTGATTTGTTCATTTTCACTTAAAAACGCCTCTTACGCTGCTCCGATACAACACATCGCTAGGTAACATTTTTGGAATATTTCCTTTCCTGTAGGTGCTTTTACTGATGTTACTTCCTTCTTTCCTGGGCACATTCAGCTAATATCGTCTCTAATAAAAAGTTGCTTTACTTTTGTTTCAGTACCTTCTAGTAATTTATCAGTTCTTAACCTTCGACTAGCTTTAGAATCTAATTTCAATATTTGTGCTTGTTACCTTTTTTTTTTCAAGGGAGACATTTTTGGTATTACATCTAGGACAAGAAGTTTTTTGTTCGGGGATTTTGGCAGTGCATTGTTAAGTATCTTTACAGCTTTTCCCAAAGCCTGTCTGCTTGCGTAAGCAGATGAAATTGTGTCTATCTTTCGGTGTATCTTTTCTCCCTGAACAATTCTCCAAAAATTGAACCAACCATACCCTCGAAAAATTAAAAACAACAACAAAAAAAAAAAACTTTTATTTATTGCTTATTCAAGTACATAGTTTGCAGTATTTATTTCGTGTAAAATATGTAATAAATTATTGCTCATACTTTTATTTGACTTAATTCGAGAAATTAACTTCTCATTTTGTACGACACTTGAGGCTTCTTGAAATGTGTTGTCATACCTTTCATCCTCTTCTGTAGAGCAATAAGAGAATTCATTAAATTTTCTACCTCACTGTTAACATGTTTGTTACGATGTGTGGTTTAATTATTAATATTAAATACCATGTACCATGTATAAAACATGTTAAAACACATTGATTAATAAATATTTTAGATTTAAATACTTAATTCAAAGTATATTGCGTTGTGTTATAAAAAAATGAATTAAATATATCATAATTCATATGCTGAAATAGAAGATCAGTTGTTATTGTGAATAAATCTATATTCATAATTAAAACAAATCAATTATTTATTCATAAGTTACTTCATTAATTTCATAAAAATTTCTTGATTATATTTAAATACCTTAAAAATAAAAAATTTTTACATCTTAGGCATTAATATAAAAAAAGAAAACTGAATTGGCCAACAAAAAAAAGATAAAGTAATGATTGATCAATCATAAAAAATGTTAATGACCTGCGGATCCACGGCTTGAATTAGCACTCTTATCGACACCTTCGCAGATTGATGCACGGAATAAACTTGATCACCAGAAAGCGCGCCTTTGCTGTATAATGCTCTCCATTGGCGATTCAACGATCTTATATTATACTTCCACATTCGTTTCAAAATACATAATGTCCGTGATGCAGTCGTTTATTGGCATAGCATATTTCGTTCTGAAATGTCGTCCTCAATGTAGATGAAGTCATTTACATATTTCAAGTTCGGCACATGGATCGTGAATCATATCATACAATTACTAGATATAAAAAAAAGACTTGTTTCTTTTGATCGGTCGATGAACGCATTCACTATGCTGTCCTAAAAATTTACAGCACCTTGAGTACTTCAATCAATGCATTTTTTCAAGGATAATTTTCACTTCCAGTAGCGTTTCAAAAGGCAGTTATATGAGGCATCCCCAGTCAGAAGGAAACACAAAGGAATTCCTCTGCTGGGGAGCTAGCGAAAAAGCGTCACTCGTGTCTGATATCAAGTTTCCAACTGACTAAAAAAAATGCACATGGCGAGGCACCGGAACAGGAAGCCTACGCCGCAGGATATAGTACATAAGTAAAAATGGTTATGATTTGAATTTATCTGGCCAAAAGATTTAGAAAAAAGTGTAAATAAAAATTGTAGGTGTTTTAAAGTATAGTTCATGCAAAAATTAATCGCGGAATTTAATGGAAATTATAATTCTAAATATCTGTGAAAAAAAATGGCATGCTGCGCAAACCTACATTAAAAGTGCGTGACAAGTTTCCGTCACGGAGTAACAGTCAAGCAACAGTTAAGCGTTTAAAAAAAATAAATATTATTCGAGGCTTGAATAAAGTAAACCTTGAATAAATGAGAAATTATTATTTTGATAACTAAATGTATCAAAAGAGAATTAATTGATCTTTTGTTACAATGTTATTTGTTCTAAGCAGTTTAATTATAAAGTTGAAAAAAAAAAAAAAGAAAGCTTGTACTTAAGAAATTTTTTTTTATTTTTCAGTCGTACGTTTCTTTTTTTTGGATTACGTTGGAATTCATCATAACTGTATTTGTTAATTACATTTGTAT
This sequence comes from Octonoba sinensis, assembly GCA_038502835.1. Classification (NCBI taxonomy): domain Eukaryota; kingdom Metazoa; phylum Arthropoda; class Arachnida; order Araneae; family Uloboridae; genus Octonoba; species Octonoba sinensis. The sequence goes on from CM076605.1 coordinate 76,364,068, forward strand.
GACATTATTTACATTTGTATTTGCTTGGCATTTGTATCTGAAATGGATTTTACTTAGCGTCAAGTGTATAAAGGGAAGCCTTTAGGTAGGAGGTAGGATGATTGTGCTTTCAGAGTGCACTCTGCTCCAACTGTACCTTCTACAGCATGAATCATTGAGTCTTTTACTGTAAGACTTTGTTTATGGGACTCGTTCAATGTTCTTATTCTTTCTGTTGGCTCTTTTTTGCAAATTTTGATGAATCTTTGATAAAGTATGCCTCGTTAATTTCATCAACCTATTTAAAGCAGTGTCCAATCTCCTAACAGTCCCTTCAAAATAAATGTGCTTTAACTTTCTGTGCATCGATTCCAGAAACATGTTGGTGCTAATTCCAAGATGTTTGCTATAGAATAAAGCCCAGATCCGTGCCCGCTTATAGTAGTTCTTTTTCATAGTACGTCGGAAATTCTGTTTCATTTTCATTCTTCAGTACATGAAGAAACGCAGTATACGCTCAAATATACGCTACAAGGAAGCAAAAATGACTGTTTCCATATTATTGAACTAGGCACTAGACCTTCTCAACTCTTCCGTCAAATTGTCTGGGTCATTCTTCAAAAAACGTAAGTTTTGGAGACAGTAAATGCAAAAAAAAAAAAAAAAAAGAGAAAGAAATACTTTTAAACTTGGAATTCTTGTTGAACTGACAGACTACATCAGAACCCTAACATCTGACAAGCTCAAACAATTATTTTTTTTTTTAATCGAAATTTTAAAATATGATGATCCACGGACATGACTATCCTGTCTACGGACATGATGAACGATAGGCATTTGATTGTAAAGACCACGTTTGTTTTAAATAAATATTATTTCATTACACACTATGATTTTTGTGTAAAAATAAAATTATATTTCTTGTATTTGAATTATGTCAGACATCAATGACTTTTGTAAACAATAAAACACCACACTGTAATGACATCAAATTTTATTGCAAGTTACAGGTCAGAAGTATCTCTTGTGCAGAAAATGTTTTTAAAGGAGAAATGAAATACAGGAAACAAAATTAATTACATTTGTAGTAAAATGCCATCATACATTTTCTTGTTTGGGATTGCAAAATGTCGACTTGATATGGGAATTGGGGGCTGTGTTATTTTGCACATTATCTCTTTCTCCGGAACTACAAATTTTTCTTCGGGAGATGGCCAGTAGTATTTATCTCCAGCTAAGTTTATGAAAGATATTAGACCATCTTCATTCACTTCTTCTACAGCACCTAAGAAACATGTTTTGAGCATTTTTTGTTTTCTTTACGAATATTGAAAAATACTTTTGTAACAACTTACCAGGATACCAAATATTGTCATAAATGACAGCGACCCAGTTTTCAACAACAACATTTTTGTCTCGGGGTAAGAAGTTCTGCAGGTTTTCTATAAATAATAATAAAAACCCATAAGAAATAAGAAAGTTAGCTTAAATGTTTAAGTATTATAATTTATGAATGACCATTTGAAATAAAATTTCAATTTATAAATATTAGTTACCTATATGTAGCCTTCCAATAACATCATGAGGACATTGTGTTTGCGAACAACATTCTTGGCTAGTTAGCCTTCTTGCTTCAATACTGCTGTTATTTTTCCACCAGCAGATCTCATGTACTTCTAATATTCCTTTAAAAGGCGGAGTATCTATTGAAAGGTTTTCAAAACGGGCTATGTCACTACTTCATATGCGAAAAATATTTATCTTCTTACAGCGTGTAGCTTATTTGGTAATAAATTCTTCAATATTTGGCAAATCCATCCCTTTTGCAACAAGGCTATCTGCTTGCCTTTTTAGGCAACCTCGAATTCAATCCGGAGCACCTTTTCCATGTCCTGCTTCTGAAAAATGCCAGTGTAGGTTATCAACATTCCACGTTTTTGCAATAAAATTAATGACCAAAACAAACATTCTCCGGCTACGAAAACTGGCTGGTAGGACCGTCAGATAAAAAGTGTATAGTTTTTAATTTAGGAACAATTTTCTTCAGTTTTTGAAAAACAGGCTCTAAATGGGCACAAATTGCCGACGAATTATGTCTATCTTAAGACATTTGCAGCAATAGAAATAAACACTACGGCTAATCCTTGTTACTTAAATGAGCAAAATTTCGGTATACCTACTTGAACAAGCGAAACAGTAATGCAACTAAGTAATTACAAAACAGAAAGCAAACAATAAAAAAAAATAGTTTACGTACAATATAATCTGTAATCTATTTACTTACTCTAGAATTTTTAGTTGGCGTGAAGTTACTTCTTATCACTCGTGATATCTAGACGTTCACAAGCTGTTGTTCTTTTTGAAATTGAAATATGGAGACTTTCTTTCCGGAAGCCTAATTTCCTTGACATGGCTTGCAAGAAAAATGGTGGTACGCGAACAAAAAAGATTGGAAACCGCTGTTCTAGACGAAATAAAAGAATGAAATTTAACACTTCCTTAAAAAAAGGTATCTTAGTTTCATATTAATTTGGCTCAGTAGAGTCAGAAAAAAAGAAAGAAGAAATAGAAAAAAATAACTTGGTAACTTCAGTGACATCTTTATACCTTCTGATAAATTAGTAAAATCTTCTTGTCTAGCCGGCAAATCTTTAAACAGGCGATAAAGGCTAGTCAGAAAATTATGAAGATCAAATTTGCATGATGTTGCTGCATATCTAAACGCATTGTGCACTCTGTGCAATCCACAGCTTCCTATTTTAAGCGCACGTAAGTCTGCATCCAGTATGTTTTGAAAAAGCTTTTACACTTTCCAGTTTACATTGGGCTCATCCATTGCCAGCTGCAACACATGCTTTAAAAATAACGTTCCTAAACCATCTGGAGCGTTTAAACTCCATAGAGGAAAGAATAACAAATAATAGACAATTAATGAGTAGAAATGCGGTTCTGACTTACCTCTATTCCGGTCCGCTGGAAGAAGAAAGATGAAACAAACTCCGAATAACAGAATCCAGATTTATGTATTCAATAGATTTTTATTTCATCGAGATTGGACACGACGTTACAACTCTCCTTCACTTGAGCACGGAAAAACAAAGTAGACACAAAAACACAACGAACCGCCTTCTACATAACTAAGACCAATAATAATAATAATAAAGTGTTCCCATTACGTCAGGGTCATGTGGTTTCAACTCACGGCGCCACGAGCAAAATGAGCTGATGAGTTATGATGAGCTGCATCGATTATGCAACACCATCTCTAATTTCATCAAGATATCTTCTGCATTGGAGTGTCCGAGAAAAGACAGCCGTCAGGTGGGACATTCAATGTCAAATCATCCAGTCCATGACATACACCTCTTCGGGTTTTCCTGAATTTTTTGGCTACTCTGTGAGTTATCTGGAGTCCAATGGTATCTTTGAACTTCGTCTTGTATAATATACTTATAATATTCACTAAAGTCGATAAGAGCAATAACTTTAGAACAATTAAGGTTTTCCTTCATTGTTTTTAAGTAGTATGAATGAGATTTGGTAATGTAGAAGTAGAGTATAAGAATTTCACGGGTATCTATTCAGATGTTTAAATATTCTTTCAAAAGTGACTGTAGTTTATATAGTTAAGTTCTGTCTGTTGAAAATCATGAAGCGTAAGTAATTTCATCTTTAAAATCATAATCTTGAAATTTTCTGAGAAACGTTTTGCAGGATTGCATTAGATGGACTGTAAGAACAAAGTCGGAGCATGTAGTCTCTGTTATTTACTGAATAAACTAAGCAATTGATGAGTTCACTGTACGAGTATTCATTGGAACATCCATGAAGTAACAGAAACATTTTGGTGGCTGGCGCACACACAAACCGAATGAGACCCTGAGGATTCTGCTACAGCACAGCATCTTGGGCATAGTAAACAAATCTTAGAGTCCGTATTTAATATTTGAATTTTCGATTTGAATGCGTAATATAATTAGTTCAAATTGCTAAGTAACATCCTTTTTTTGCATATAAGCATTGGTAGAAAGATTGATCTTATCCTGTTTGCCAGGTAAGACTGGAGAATAGGCATTTGATAAAAATTCCTTAACGCCTCAACAGTTTTTAGATCTAAAATTCTCCCTTCCCTTGGTTTTAGCATGGCAATTATTCATTTTTCTCTCACAAGTTCTTTTGCTTTACGCTCATAATACTCGCTAACCTATTATTCTTCCATAAGATTTCTTACTGCAAGAATTGGGAGCAAGAGTCAAAAGTTTGAGTTTTTTTTTCTCGACGAGTGCGTGAAAGTTTGTTGAGCTTCAGCTATATTTACAAGTATATCCATGTCGTATTCTTCTTCTTTTTAAGAAACGAAATGACACCATTTTTCTCTCCTTTGCATCTCACTTGCATTGTCAGCGCCGAATGGAATTTGTTAAGTTTATCGAATTAGAGTTAGAATAAGACAACGAATATTCTCCCCAGTTGAGTGCCCAGTCAACTTTGGTATTGAAAGTAATATGCTTTCAATACACCCCAAGTTCAAATTAAAAATGCTAATAACAGTAGGATGAAGTTAGTAGTCAGTTTCGTGACTTCCATTACCTGCTGTAATAAACGGCTGTTCTTTCAGAAATAGCACAATTTCGGCAGTTCTTTCCCGTGCCATTTCATGCATAACTGCAGCTCTCTTAATCATTATGGTTGTGGGATAACAAAATCTTCAGGTCATCTGTGCGAAATATTTATTTAAAAAGGGGACCAGCATGGCTGGCAGCATTTAGTAGTATGTTCAATCAAAAATAATTCAACACATGTGATCTCTGCTTGAATATCATTTGACTTCATGGTCAACTTGAGCGTATTTTCAGTTTCTTTTCATTTCTTTCGTTTCATTTTGTATGTGGGTGATTTTCAAATTTGTTGACGGATTGCGTTTGACACAATCTGAAAATTTTTGTTGCATCAAACATAAAAACTTACCTACGTATGAATTCCTTATAATTTACTGCATCCTGAGCAGGTGGTTTTTTTCGAATTAATTTATTTATATTTAAGATATTTCAAAAAGTGTCTTGACAAGTGATGGTTTTTCTCATAAGTGTTACCGTTATTAAACATTCTGTAAAATAATCCTTATCAATAATTAATCTAAAAGATCTTGTTCAGGTAATCTTAAATGCTTTGTAATAAGTAAAAAAGTTACTAAAATTGACATATTTAAAAATTTTAAACTATTTTAATGGCACTTTATCTCAGGAGTGTTACTTTGTTTCTTAAATGAAGAAATTATATAACTTTCAATAAAAATGTATTTTATTAAAAATTAAATGTTTTCACTGCAGGTATAAGCATAAAATATCTATATCTGTAGATTTATTTATTATTTGGTTGTTTTCAATCATGATTGTAACTTCCTTCTCTTAACAAGTAACACTCATGAGCGGGAAACACTCATAAGATTTATTAAGAAATTCTTCACCAAAAGAAATTCTGACTGTGTTTCTGAAAATTTAATTTTACCGATTGATTCTTCTACAAGAAATACACTACTGCTGAAGTGCTTATTTTTATGCTGTAAAAAATATTGGGAAATAAATGGGTAACACTCCTGAGAAGTAATAAAAATACTCATCATGATGAATTGTTTGTTCCACTATAAAACAGTAAAGGAATAAAACTAACCTATTCTAGATGGTATGAGGTTAAAATTAACATACGAGGCTTCCCTACCACAGAAAATAATTACAGTATTTAAATATTGTGAAAGTTGAATGATAAGAACTTTCTCGACGTAACACTCATGAGCTGCATGTCCGGACAAAAACTTTAAATTTTAAAATATCGTATAAACATTTCAGTAAAATCACTTGCATTCTTTTTAAGTAAACACATATTACTTCCTGTTTTAAATCATATTGAATAAAAAAAAGACTCTGTTTCTGTGAATTTTTTGCTCCGGACACGCAATTTTCCATTTCTTTCCAACTAAAGTAATAGAAAAAGGCTACTATTTCACAACTTGGAAAAAATGTAATGGATGCATTTAATTAACTACGAAATAATGCTGCCTTACTGGTTTTTATAATGGCAGAATAATAGTTTTATCGACATGAAATTCAGGTTTTATACTGCGGACATCAAACCGTCAATCTTTTTGAAAATCACCCATGAAGTCGACTTGATTACAAATATCAGAGTTTGCATGAGGATTCAGTTTTGTAAAGAATTGAGTTGCACTTTCGCGAATATAATCAGTTATTTATTGGATTCGTAGATCCTGATGCAGGTTTCTGTTCCTAACGTACGTAGGGACCTTGGTTATCAATCTCAACATTTTATTTTGATACACTTGAATTTTGTTTATGTGGGTTTTTGCAGCATAACCCCATACTTCTATACCGTATAACAGTTTTGGTCGAATAATTTGTAAATATATATGTCTCTTGGTAGCAAGGGTTGAGTTATCACTAGCCAAGAAGGGATAGTTTTACTAATTTCTGTTTGCATTTATTTACAATTTCTTTAATGTGATTACTAAAATTTAGTTTTTCATCCATTAAGATACCTAGGTATTTAACTTCATTTGAATATAAAGCCTCCTGACCTTGCATTTTTATAGGTTTTGGTTTATTTTTGGTGTTATAGTCATGGAAATGTATCAGTTTGGTTTTATCCGAGTTTACGTCAAAACGCCAGAATTTAAACCAATTCATTAGTTGGTTAGTGTGATCCTGTAGATGTTGGTGGCAGTCTTTAATGTTTGCATGAATCGAAATGATGGCAGTATCATCGGCGAACATTGAGATAGTAGTGTTGGGATTTGTTGGCATGTCATAAGCGTAAATATTGTACATTAGAGGGCTTAAACTCGAACCTTGTGGCAATCCAGCAATTATTCTGAATATATTTGAAAGAGTTGAGTGAATCTTCACTTGGAATGTTCGATTGACTAAGAAAGATTTTATAAATCGAATAATATAAGCTGGAAGTTTTAATTTTATCATTTTATAAATAAGTCCCTGGTGCCAGACTTTATCGAAAGCTTTGTCCAGAATCATTTCTATACGTTTCTTTAAAAAACTGTCTCGATAACTCGAAGTGAACATCTTCTAAGTCGAAGTTTTTGCGATAGATTTCCCCGGAAAAAAAAAAAGGATTCAGTTCAAAAGTTCGAATGCCAGTCCACTCATGTCTTCCTTCTGTGAATTGCAATGGCATCCACTTATGTCGCACATTCTTGGAATACCCTTCACCCCCTCCCCTCCATTGTCCGAGAGGATAAACAGAGATAAAAGATTGGAGGGAAGGGAAGGTTGGAGTGGACTGAACAAAGATGGTCACTGTCTTGGGGGTGGGTTCCCTTTAAAGATTGTAGGGGGGGGGGGAGAGCACCTGTTTTGTGAGGTTGGGTAGGTTTTCACCTGTTTTGTGAAAATTGGGTCCGTCCCGGCAGCGTGTAGAAAGAGTTGCACATTCCTGATAAGGATTCCCAGCTGGCTGCTCTTCTTTCTTTGACTCCGTGACGTTGCAGTTGCGTTCTTTGAATTGCGCTTGTTGAATTAATCAGCATTTTGTATCCGGAATGTCTAAACGGAAATTGATCACGCTTACTTTAGATCAAAAAGCAAAGCTTATTTTGGAGATTGAAAAAAATCCTCAGTTGAAAAAGAAAGATGTGGCTTCTAAGTACGGCATACCTCCAAACACTTTATCTACGATTTTGAAAGATAAACAAAAGATTTTGAGCCGCCATGGATCGGGTGCCGACTCTTCGAGCAAGCGCGCAAAAACATGTGCTTTCCCCTCAGCGGAGTGTTACTGAAAGAAAAAGCCACGGACTTCGCTCGCTTGCTGAATGTCGATGGATTCAACGCCAGTACAGGATGGCTGGACAAGTTCAAAGCCAGGAACAAGATCGTGTTCCGCACTCTACACGGACAAGCAAAGGATGTTTCAGATGAAACATGCGAGAACTGGAGGAAGAGTTTACCACAGCTTCTACAGTCATATGAACCCAAAGATGTTTTCAACCTAGATGAAACCGGACTCTTTTTTAAATGCATGCCGAACAAGACAATGATGTTTCGCAATGAGAAGTGCTCTGGTGGCAAGCTCAGCAAAGAACGGTTGACAATTCTGGTGGGGGCAAACGCCAATGGGACTGAAAAACTGCCTTTGATGGTCATTGGAAAGGCAAAGAAGCCCCGGTGCTTAAAGAATGTAAAATCACTGCCCGTGGAGTACCACGCAAATCAAAAAGCTTGGATGACTTTGAACTTGTTCGAGATGTACATACGGAAACTGTATTCAAAGTTTTTCAACCAAAACAGAAAAGTGTTACTCTTCGTGGACAACTGTACTGCTCACGGGGATATCGCAAACTTGTCCGCGATTAAGTTGCTCTTCCTGTCGGCCAACACAACGGCAAAACTTCAGCCTGCAGATCAAGGAATCATCAAGTGCCTGAAGCATGCCTATCGAAAACGCTTAGTGCGCCAATCCATCGAGGAAGTGGAGAATGGCGTAGAGCACAAAATCAATGTGCTAGATGCCATGCGCCTCATTTCGCGCTCCTGGGAGAGTGATGTTTCTCAAACGGTGATCGAGAACTGTTTCAAGAACTGGTTTCTTCATTTCAAATGACAATGCAGCGAAAGACGACAATTGCGATCCCTTAGAAGGCATGGGTGATATGGACTGGGAAAAAGATTTCATGTGCATCGATCACAACATTGAAGGCATGCGTGATATGGACTGGGAAAAAGATTTCATTTGCATCGATGACAACATTGCAACGTCAGAACCCTTGTCTGACGAAGCAATAATTAATGCTATTTGCGGAGAGCCCGAAGGAGATGAGGACGAAGACAAAGCTGAAATCCCCCCACCTCCAACAAGTAAGCAAGCACAGGACGCTGTTCACATCTTACAACAATACCTGGAGACCACCGAAGGTACAGACAACACCCTAATTAACTGTGTTCAAAAATTAGGTGACTTTGTGAATGCCAACAACAAAAATTAACTGCTTTTTTCAAATGAGATTTACATGGTATGTATACTAAAATGTAAGAGGCCAAATATTGTGACTTTTAATAAACCTTTTCACCCCATTCTTCTCTTGTTGTTTATATAGGCTATCAAAAAATTGAAACGCGTACAACTGTAGCATTATGGCACATATCAAACCACTTAAACCATGTCGAACATCAAGTGCCGTGGAATGGGAGGAAACTTCGATAACTCGAACTTCGGATAAGTCGAATATTTTAGGGGGTCCCCTGGGACTTCGAGTTATCGAAGTTCGACTGTATTATTAACTACTCTAAGAAGCAGGTGCTTCGTAGAGTGTTTTCACGGAAGACGAATTGGAAATCGGGGAGGGCATGATTATTATTTAATTGAAAATTTATTCTTTTGACTATAATTTTCTCAAGGATCTTTGAGAAAGTATTTAAGACTAATAGATCTATAATTTTGAGGAAAATTTAGAGCTGCAGAAGGTTTCAGGATAAGCGCGATAATGGCGTTTTCCCAAACATCAGTTAAGTAGTTCAAATTTATACAACAATTGTATATGTGTGTGATAAAAATTAAAGTCTTTTCAGGCAAATTTTTAATAATTATCTTCACTTGGTGCTTTAGTATTTTTAAGCCTTTTTATTATCTCCTTCACCTCCTCCGTAGTAATTCGGGGTGGGGGGGGGGGGGGGTGAAAGCCGTGTTAAAGTAATTTGCTTTGTTTCATTCACAAAATCAATCAACTTGTCATCATAGTTGTTGATGCTGTGCATAAATTGCTTTTCCAAAGAGTTTGCAATGTCATTAGCTTTGTCAAACGTAGTGTAGACCAATCCCGTCTCGCCATGCAGCGGTGGTACGTTCGACTTTTTGTTGTATATTCTTCTGGTGGCTAGGAAAAGGGAATTGTCCTCAGTAGACAAGGACTGTAAGAAATTTTACCATTTTTCATTCTTAAAATTTTTAATATGATTTTTAACCTTATTATTTAGAAAATTTAGAATTTTTTGTGTGTGTGTGTGGGGGGGGGGGGGGGTATTTGCTCTGATTCCAGAGCTTTTTGTAGTGATTTTTTAATTTAATTGTGTCCAAAATGTAATGTGGGAGTTTAATAGGTTTACCCGTAATTTTCCGTTTAAAGGTGGCAAAATCCTTAGTTTCAATAATTTTCTCATTAATGTAAGTAATAGCAGAATTTATGTCACCACAGTTGTGAATACTAGGTAGGTTTGTGGTGAGTGCTTCAAGTTTGGCAGTGAATTCAATCGAATTTGTTGTTGAAATTTGTTTCGTTATTAACGGCTTATAGCAGTTTAGGTTAATTACCAAAATTATAGGATTATGGTCGGAAGATAGTTCATGGAGAGAGTTTATTTTGTATTTCCATTTAAGATTATTGCATAAAGCAAAATCAAAAGTAGTATTTGTGGTGTGAATATTAAAGTGGGTGGGGCTATTCGGAACCACCATAGTCAAATTAGAGTCCCTGTGGACTAAATCGAAAATTGTCCTACCGTTGGAGTTTGTGTTCCCATCACTCCAAGTAGGGTGTTTAGCATTATAGTCACCAATGACAATGGTATGCTCATCAGTATTAGTAATAGCAGTAAGCCCTTGGGTAGACAAATTTGAATTGGGAGGGACATAGATTGAAGATATATTTAGTGCTGCCATCTCTAATGTAGATGGCGGCACTAGTAGATTCAAAAGTAGTAAAATTTGAAGCTATTTGATTGTGGGATATAGCTTTGTGTATTAACAAGGCCGTACCCCTTTCTGAGTTTATTAATCGGTAATTTTTATACGTAAGGAAGTTTCTAGTATAAATGTTCTCACTTGGTTTAGTGTGCGTCTCTTGTAAACAGAGAACGTCAATGTTGTTATCGTTCTAATTGAGAAATTTTCAAATAGCGTTTATCCCAGATGCCGTTGGCATTCCAGGATGCAATGTTTAAATTATTATAACTACCCATAGTTATTCCTGTTATTCATTATTTGTAATTCCTTCAAAATATTTTCAAAGGTTTTCGTAAGTTTTGTATAGAAAGGATTGACGGGAGCTTCGTTCCCGCGCTTTTGAGTTGTGTGCGCGATCTGACTGGGCGAGCCCAGATTGGCGCGAACGTTTTTGGTTCGGGCGGGATTTGCCCATGTTGAATTAGTATTGGGATTATTGATATTGTCATTTTTTTTCTTCGGCATGGGATTTTTTAATTTGATTTCATCAATATTATTTTTTACTGGCCTTTTAGGGCATTTGGAATATTTTGAAGTATGTCCCCCTCCACATAGATGACATGTGGGGGGTAGAGATTTATCTCTATTGCACTGGTTTGATCTGTGCGGGCCCGAACAGATCACGCACACAGATTTACGAGAGCAGCTGAAAGCTGAATGTCCAAGCTCTTGGTAGTTCCAGCATTGTGATACAGCATTTTTTTTTCCTTAAAGGTTCTAGTTTTAAGATTTCGTTAAGACGTTAAGATTTGTTAAGACGTTCCAGACTTCTTTGTTGTGGTCTGACATCATTAGATGCAACATAAATAACGGAAGAGGGTCATGATTAACACCCCGATGTAATTGGTTTTGGTAAATGGGATAAAATCTCTTTTTAATTCATATAAAATCCTCTGAGGATTTGTTTTAAGAGTCAGCCCTCTAATTACCACCTTTATAAGTTTCTCATCTGGAAGCAAAAGAGTGGTTTCCCATATTTTTGCTGTCCAGAGAGTTTTTTTATGATGCTGTGTGAGTAAACAGTATTCATCTTAATCATTAATTTGCCATTCGGCATAAGCTTACCGGTGATTTTTTCACCTGTTAATTCAGTAAATTCTTTTAAGAGTTTGTCCGGATCAGTAATATTATCCACCCAGATGGGGGGAATCCCCTTTTCCTTACGTGGTTGGAGTTGGAAGTGATCTTCAGTTATATCTTGGGAATTTTTATTTCCCCAATTTCCAAATTTATGTAAATCAGGGAGGAGAGCTGGGGGTTCTTTATCAAATTCCAGGTCTTCTTCACTGACATTGTCATCATTATATTCTTCATTAGAGATTAAATCATTGTTAATGGTATTTACAACATTAGCATTTATTATACAGGTATTTTCATCATTATTATTTACAATAGAATGGTTATCATTAATATTTACAGAATTAATTGATGTATTGGCATCCATTTGTTCAGAAATCACTTCATCTGATACTGTGCTCTCAGGGCAAGTGACATTGGTATTTTGTTTTTTAGTAGTAATTTTTTTATTTTTCTCATCATTTGAATTTTTTCTGGCCCTCTTAGTATTTTTCCCCTTCGGGGTATTAAGAAAACAGGAACGTAGTTCCTTGTTATCAGCATTGGTTTTTTGATTTTTATAATCATAAAATTCAACTCGGAGGGCTTTAAGTTCAGCATTGCTAGCCGCTAATTGAACTTGAGTTTTATCCAGCTGTTCAGCTAAATTTCTTATGGTAAATGTAGCTTTTGCTTGTACAGCATTGAACTTACAATTCATTAATTCAATTAGCAGCGGCCTATCAGTATCACTAATTTTAGACAAATTAGGGTTTAATTCGGCAATTAAAGCATTAATACAATTAATAATTTCCTGACATTGGTCAGGTTTAGGGTTATCATTGAGAAATACGCATAAATTTGCAACATCAATATTATTTTTAAGCAACAGACTTATCAAAAAGTGTACCAAACCGTCACTCACCTTCTGGTTTCCGCTAGAGGATGGCAGAAGAAGCGATGGAGCGGAATCGTTTCACCCTTGAACGGGGTACTCTTTATTATTTCTCGCCATAACGCCTTAACAATGACTATTGTTGTAGAAGAGCATGGTATCCATACGTCTGTACACTACGACTGTCATCATGGGAATCGATTCATAATGAGAATGAATCATCAAAATCCTCCTGATTTATACAAACACCCTTCTTTTGAATCTTAAGTGGACTCTTTTTTTTTTTTTTCCTTCCTCATGACTCTGGATATTTTTTGACACTTTTTCGAAGCTGGAGTGAAGTGGCGAAAAGAATCGCGGATTTGAACGTAGTCCAAGTGCTTATAGCCCTTTACTGTAAAGTAGCCCAAATTTTCTACTCGAAGTCCTGATAAAATGTCTAAACAACACTTATAGCCTTCGTTAAACTGCACTAGAGCATTATGCACACCAATCTTCATAGTTTTGAGGCACACAAATACCTCTTTTGGTATTCGCTGCCATTTACGATTCTATTGAAACATTCATTGACATTTTGGGTTTTGCCATGGAGACATTTGCTCAAGAGATCTTATGAGCACAAATCTAAATAAACAGGTTTAATTTTATTCAGTATATCATTTGGTAGGCCAGCATTATTTTCTTTAACTTGAGTCTTGGAGGCTTGTGACCGCTGGTAAAAACACCAGCTATCTTTCCCAATAGGGCATTGCCCATGCATTGCCTTCTTAGGGCTTGATACACAGTGAAAAAGTGCAGCTATCACGTTTTGCTGCAATCTTCTGCAAATTGTCGACGTTGCTACGGATTGCTATACCGTAATAATTTTTGCAGCCTGTCTATAAAAACATCAGTAAGTTTTCCTTTGCCAGATAGTCCTTTCGTACTTACTTTTAATTTTCTTGGACGAGATCCAATTATTTTTTTGCATGCGTCCAATACACTTTTGTTTTACAACACTATTTTCTCCGTAAGTTTTTTTACACTAAGAAAAGCTTTGGAATATCCGTCACCATAACATTCTGTATATTTTAACGCTCGTTGCTCAACTGATTGTGACAATATGTGGTCTCCATTTTAGATGCAGATCCTTCAAAATTGCACCGGCAATCATGGTCAGCTTTAAGTGTTGTGTAGTCGATGTTTTTTGGCATCTTTTGAAGTTTTTAGCATATAGGACAGTACGATGACATGACTTCGACTTTTCCACTATTTACAGAGATTGCGGAAACACATCCATTCAAAGAGGGCCTCGACGCTGCCATGTTCCGTCAATTGGCACTCCACAATTCAGAACATCATTATTTTTATTTGAGTTCATCTGCAGCATCTTTAACAATAACGGAGAGTTTTCTTTCGCAGTTTATATATGCTTTTGATTTTTTTAGAAAGGGGTGGCAAGTTCAATGCAGCACGCAATTTGTATGCTGCTGACAAACCCTTTCCTATCTGACGCATTCTATATACAAGTATATTGTTTATTTCGGATGCATTTCAAACTCTCTTGGATGAAGCAAAATCTTTACAAAAGTTACATTCCCTACATTTCACAATAAAATGAGAACATATTCCGTATACAGTCTCTTCAGACATTAGTTCTCCAGACAAACAACTTGGGCAGCAGAGTTCATTGAAGACATTAGCTAGAACATCTAAATCAAACATTCTATTTCAATTCATAAATTTATCATGTGTACTTCCTTTCGAAGAAGAATCAATATCCAGTTTAGCAGAACTAGCAGTACATGCTAGATTATATTTTTCACAAGTTTCGTTTTATTTCTGGAAACTATTTCCCTAAAATTGGCGCTACTTTTCCCCATTTATAGAGAAGAAAATAAATAACTACAATTGTAAAAAGCAATCACTAACAGCGTATAAAGCAAAAAAGAACTAAAGAACAGTAGAAGCAATCACAGGAACTCAGAAGTAAATAAACAAAATTGTCGCCTAGAAATTGTTGCCAAAATTTATTAGAACATAACCAGCAAAATAAATGTTGCCATATGAATTTTGATTACTTTTAAAATAATGAATAATTTGTTTTAATTTATTTCTCGAGTCATTTTTGTGCGTATTTTTCAGCAGATGATAACATAAAGAAGCGTAAAACAGCGCTTCCGGTGTGTACTTCCGGTCCTAAAATTTGATATCATTCCTCATTTAAAATAGCTGTAACTTCACTTCCAAGTACGATAGAAACAAAATTCAAACTGTTTTAGAAAGCTAAGGGTTTAAAGTTTTATATTAGAGCAAAATTAAATAAATAAAAAAAAAAGCGATATTTTCGCCAAAAATCGCGTTTTAAAGGTGTTCGGATACCTTAACAGGGTTCGTACGGTCCTTAATGTCCATTTTCATTGCCTTAAAAAGTGCTTAAAAAGTCCTTACTTTTTATTCCAAGTGCTTATTTATTTATTTATTTTTTTGTTTGCATTAGAAGGTAGCCGTACGCACTGTTTGTTATACAATCTTTGCATCCTTCACAAGAATCAAACGTCTTTCAATTCTACAGTACTGCACCCCAAATTTGGCTTGCTCGGAACCGGCGCTATGTCGGCTTTCGGAATAAGCCATTTTTCGGAACCCGACCGAAAATGGTGGATTTACGTAAACATCAAAGACATTTTTACTTCAATTTTCAGTGCTTTCATAACGGGTAGATACAGGCCCATCATTTCAAAAATTTGAAAAACGGCCTTTCAAGGACTTAAGAAAGAAAAAGAAATAGTGAAAGGTTCGCCTAGAAACCAATTTTCATTTTTTTAACGTAGGAAGGCAAGATAGAACTAGAATACGTACTGAGTTTAGCTCATGTAAATCAGAAATATATCTACAAGGTTACTTCTTTTTGACTAAAAATTTACTTCCATTTATTGATTTAGCAGTTTCTTTAATTAATAATTTTTCTGATTTTACAAAAAGTGAAAAAAAAATCTGGCATTTTGGAAAAAGGGCCGAATTGTGGGATTTCAAATTTGGGGTTCGATGCTATTTATTTAGTTTAACTACAAAGTAAATAAAGGATTTTTGTTTCATGAAAATTGTATTTTGAAACTATAAACTTTAAAAAATACGTATAAAATTCAAAACTACTAAATAATCATTTCTCTTACAGTATATTAAGTGCTGAGTTGCCAACTCTCTCGATCGCTTTTCAGCCGATCTTTTGCTACAATTTTCTCTCTCTCTCTCTTTTTTCTTTGATTAAATGAATTTCCGTTACGAAAAAAAATAATTCAATTATTTTTTAAGGGGACGGTGGACCTTCGAATGAAACTTTTTTATTTTTTCATGAAATATTTATAATTTTTTTGTACTTGCATATAACTCAATAAATAAATAGAAAATTCCAAAAAAATTTTGAAATTTCATTTTAAAAATTTTTAGCGAAATTTCAAAATGCTCCTTGCGTCACAATTTTTGATTTTTGGGCTGAAATTGATTTATAATGAAAAAATGCAACAATATGAACAAAACTTTGTATTCATTTAAGAATCCGTCAGTAAATTATTTAAATATAATTTTTTTTGTTAGTTATTACTAATTTTTTTCGCGAAATTTCGCATTTTTAGAACATTATTAATATTTTTAAATTACTTAATATATTCCAAACACATAATGGATAATAAATTTGATTTAGCTATATAAAAACTAGTAAATCACCAATTTCCAGCCGTATCGAGGAAAAATTGAGACGCAAGAAACATTTTGAAATCTCAAAAACCCGAAAAGTTTAATTTCGAGAAAAATGCATTTTAAGAATATAATGGCATTTACTTTGAAAATTTTCTCAACAAATGTCTTGTAAAAGTAACATTTGCATAAACAAACTTCTATTTTCAAAGGGAGTTGACACTATTTTAGCACAAATATATGTTTAAACATGTGAACATTGACAGTAACACCGAAAACTGAAAATAGAATTTATTTACAAAAACCAAATTTAGAAATCTATTGGTAAGAATGTAATGACATTTTAGTATAATTATTATTCCTTCTATTATTTTCAGCTTTAGTTTAGGTAACAAAACACTATTTTAGATTGCAATGAGGGGGGGGGGGGCAACATTTTTTAGCAATAAGTGTTGACAATTAACATAAAGTTTTCAAAATCCTCCAGGCGTATACGAAATACCTTTTTTTACACATTTTTTGTCTTTTATGACACTTTTTACTCTTAAAAAAAAAAAAAAAAAAAAAAAAAAAAAAAAAAAAAAAAAAAAAAAAAAAAAAAAAAAAAAAAAAAAAAAAAAAAAAAAAAAAAAAAAAAAAAAAAAAAAAAAAAAAAAAAAAAAAAAAAAAAAAAAAAAAAAAAAAAAAAAAAAAAAAAAAAAAAAAAAAAAAAAAAAAAAAAAAAAAAAAAAAAAAAAAAAAAAAAAAAAAAAAAAAAAAAAAAAAAAAAAAAAAAAAAAAAAAAAAAAAAAAAAAAAAAAAAAAAAAAAAAAAAAAAAAAAAAAAAAAAAAAAAAAAAAAAAAAAAAAAAAAAAAAAAAAAAAAAAAAAAAAAAAAAAAAAAAAAAAAAAAAAAAAAAAAAAAAAAAAAAAAAAAAAAAAAAAAAAAAAAAAAAAAAAAAAAAAAAAAAAAAAAAAAAAAAAAAAAAAAAAAAAAAAAAAAAAAAAAAAAAAAAAAATAAATGTTCACAATTTTCACAAACTATGCTAATTTTTGAAGAAAATCCATACGGTGCTTCATTTTTCACTAACAAGTTCTTTGATGAACATTCAGAGCACGCCACATCTTGTAAGAGATCCCCAAATCTCATGGCTCACCAAAGTATATGATGATTCAGTACTCACTGTTACAATTTCATGGCTAGAAGATACATTTTGTGCTTCATCTCCAGCAGTATTTTCCTCACTGCTTTTGACAGCAGCCCATCTTTTTTGAGCATTTGCCGATGCTGCTTGTTTACGCTTAGAAGGTCTGGCTTTTGATTTACACCATCTACCACTCAATCTATCCACACTTATGCAATAAGGCTTACAATATATAACAAAATCTTTGCAAGAGCAGAAAGTTTGCTTATTATAGGGGTTTTAGTTCTGAAAAGAACTATTTTTTTTTCTAAATTCAAGAAACAAATTAAGCACGTTTTCAAGAGAAACAAATGTAAACAGAACGTTAGCAGTTGAAGTAGAAGTGCTTTTTTCTCATCACAGTGCGTTCTTCACTGAGAAAAAAAAAGTCCGTTTAAAAACGGACAAAGTGCTGGCAGCTGAGTTTCCAGCACTAATCCGTTTTTAAACGGATATATCCGTTTTATAACTACACAATTAAAACCGTCAATTTACAAAATCTGTTTTTTGGAAGTTATGTAAATTTATGCTAGAAAGTCAGTTTTTTAACAGAAAGCCGTTTTAGGAAGGTATGTAAGTTTGTGTAAACAAGTCCGTTTTTAAACAGAATTCTGTTTATTGGCTGTTATGTTAAATTGTCTGAGAAAGTCCGTTTTAAAACAGAAAACTGTTTATACGGAGTTATGCTAATTTGTGGTAGAAAGTCCGTTTTTAATAGAATATCCGTTTACAGAAAGTTATATTAATTTGCTCTAAAAAATCCATTTTTTAAAAGAAATCCGTTTTTGAAACTTATGTAAATTTACGGTAGCCTGTTTTTCTTAGGAGAAATCCGTTTTTTAAAAATATTGACAAGGCGTCGCAAAATGATTATCCTGATTTAATGTGCTTATAACTGTAAGACCACATTTACTTAGAAACAGCGCTGTTTCTGTTTCTAAGTAAATTTGGTCTTACAGTTATAAGCACATTAAGGGGATACTTCAGAGCACCTTCGTGGTCACAAGTGCTAATGTTAAAACTATTGGAAAACTCATTACATTAATTACTCATTATCTAATGCAGATATCGAAATTTGGTTTTCATCTGAAAGATGACGTTTGATAAATTTGTATTGCGGTTTTAAAAATGGATTTTCTGAATTTAAAGTATTTTATTTTTAAGTTGTAAAACCTGAAATTTCCACTTCGTGGACTATGTTTAAATTCCCCCATAGGTTAACATGTGATTTCGCGATTTGGGAGATTGATTGAAGTCTCCCCTTAACATACTTATTGTTAAATTACAGTAAGATACATGACCAGTCATATAGTAAAAATGTATACAAACCCGAATAAGACTTTGTTGTATGACCCGGGCATGTTGGACAACATATTATATTATAGTGTATATATATAATCTTTCATTTTTGAAAATTTTTATTGATTAATTGCAATCTTCCTTCATTTTTAACTGATGACAATATTGCTAAGCATGTAGCAGCAGTTTTTCTTTTAATAATCTGGATCCTTTGAGCATTTTGTGATAGAAAGTCACGAGTCATGGTTTTATATAGGCTTTCATTGAGAAACCCATTTTTCAAGAGCGAAAATTTTTTTTATTTTGATTACAATAAGAACATAAATAGAAAAATAGTCTTAAACTGACCTATTTTGATTGGTTGGTTTTGAGCACAATGGTCATTTTTTGTTCACTGGAACTAATTGAATCCGGACCTTACAGCTTAATCAAACCCTGAATGGAATACCCAACCGTCAACAGCATAGCTGCTTCACCCCCCCCCCCCCCCCAGGAATTGAACTTGGGCCTTCGTGAACAATTCTCGATTAATTGTTTAAATCAGAAAAATTTGTTTTGGCTTTCTAAAACCAGAAGCACCTAACCATGTCCGAAATCAGAGCATGACTAACGGTAGGTTAGTGAAAGAAGAAACAAAATATGCCCTACTGATTTTTTTTTTGGGGGGGGGGGGGTTAAAATTCTCTAAAAAATCCTGTGATTTACAACTATTGTAATATAACATATGCCTTGTACTGTCGTTACATATGTTAGTAAATTCAATCCTTCCAGCGAGGAGCCCTTTTTCAGAAATGAATCCTGGATTTTGTTAACAAACTAAATTCTAAGCATCAAACTGAAAAATATATACTTTATTTCTGCTTCATGAAAAAGCTTCTCTATATTAATTCTTAACAGAGTTTGTGCTCTGGGGGGGGGGGGACTCTCCATTCTGAGCACCAAAGACATAAAATAGTGGTACTGGGAGGACCCTGCAATTTTGTCCTCTGTAGGAGCAGCAAGGTACTTCAGCAATTCATCCTGATAATTGGTCCTTGCTTTCTTTGGTGGCCTTCCTAAAGTACAAATATATATATATATATTAAATACACACACACATACAAATATACATACAGCATAAAAACTTGGTACAGATGTCAACCCTCCACGCATGTAAAGGTGGTTGGTTGCCTACCCTATGTGTAGTCGAAAAAAGAATATAATGTCACAATACTAAATCCCCGATTAAAAATCCGCATCCCAATTTACAAACCCTTCTTTTTTTTAAAGTGCAGGTGCTATTTTGGACTTTATTGCATTTAATACAGTGGTGTAGTAGAGGGGGACGCACCTTATTATTATAATACAAGCGTCCTCCCACTTTTGATTTCAATTGCTTAACTTTCTGTGCATAAGGGTCCCCCCAACTTTTTCTTCAGGACTACACCACTGATTTAAATATTTTATTTTATATTATATTAAATTTATTTCTTTGTTTTCTTTGAGGGCTCATGTGCACAAATAGATCTGCTGCAACTGGTTTCTACCACAAGTGCTTGTTCTTTCACATGCTTTCTGTAAAAAAAAATCAAAGAAATAATACAGCTTTTTTCAAAACAAACAAACAAGAAATGTAATTTGATTATTATTTTTATGTCTTACTGTGTTGTAAACTCGAGGAAACTATTGCAATAACAAATTTTTCATTGGTTGCATAATTAACTCAACCATAAACAGGCAAGGTTGCATAATATATTATATATATATTGAACATAAGGGCTGATAAGGTTATGCAACTTCAGAAAATAGTAATTACTTGAAAAGCGGCAGGATTTAATAATAAAGAAAAGTGAAAACAATATTGCAAGCCATTTGGAAACTCACTAAATTTCCTCAATGCTTTCATTAGCTTCAAAGTTTTCCTCCACTACATCTGCATTAAATGCTTCCCTTGTACCTGTTAAAAGTCAAATCTTATAAGTTTACTTACATAAACAGAGCTTTGTCATAATTTACTACTAAATATTTACCAATATTTACCTGCATCAAAACTGCTGGCTACAGACACTTGTGACTCCGTGAACGCTTCTTCGTCCTCCATGTTTCCACTTGGACTGGAAAATGAAATGCACATAAGCAAAAGAATTTAATTTTAAACAATTATATATAGCAATCACAGAAAGCCAAGATGATAGGTAGTCACAGTTATATCGAAATCCTGGAGAGAACTCTTAAATTAACATTTGGGCGTGAGCATATATAGTCAGCGGCGTAGCTAGACCAGGATTTTGAGGGGGGGGGGGGGTCTTCGAGGAAAGCAAGCTAGTTTCATTGTTTTATAAGAAAAACTAGTCAAATTCTAGATAATCTTCTCCATTTCGGGGGATTTTAAACCAAAATCTTATCTACGCCAGTGGGCATTGTGTTCCATAATCTTTTCAAAGTGCTTTGGAGGCTTTTTTAACTGCCATCTCCCTCCAATGATTCTGCACATAGGTTGATAACACATGCATTTAAATTTCGGAATGCTATTTCAACATCAGTCTGCCTTAGATAATGAATGACAAAACAAAAATGAACTTCCCGTTTGATATGCTAGTAGTACAAATTAATAGCAATTGATCATTGTGGCACAGCAATACTTGAAAAGCAGTAAAACACAAGACAAGCTTGCCCATCGCTCGCGGGCCTTCATTTCTGAAAAACATAGTTCATAGTTATTAAACAACTCATTGCAAACCCAGAATTGAATGAATGACTGTCATATAGCCACGGGTACTTTCGTACTTCGCATATTAAGGTTTCACTGAGCAGATTATTGGCTTCGGTCATTATGTTCAATGTCATACAAATGCAAGAAACACTACTTATTTGCTCCGCTACTTAAAACAAACAAGATAGCGCCTACCTTGTCTCTGATTGACTGCTCTTTTCTGGACGTCCCTCAAATATCAAGATTTCCTGATACAAAACGGGTCCTGTCAAATCGTCTTGCTGTCATGGCAACAACTAGAGGAAACCGGTTTTGGTTAAAAAAATCGTGCAGAACTTCGACGGACGGACGATATGGGAATGAAGCTTAATTGTTTGATTTGTTTTAGTTTCTCATTGCTTAGACTGCTATTATTCCTGGTGGAGTTAAAATTTAATTAGAATCATGCATTTCTTATATTATACTTTGTATGTCACAAACCTTGCCAGTAAGCAAGAACAACGGTTCAACATTAAAATGTTAAATGACATTGCACAAAATGGACACATATTACACTGCAATTTTTACCCTTTTTTTCGGTTATTTTAACTGAATAAGTTCTAAATGAATTCTATAGTGTAAAAAAAAAAAAAAAAAAAGAAATATTTTTAGCACCACTTACTATCTGAATATTTAAGGAAAAAATGTGTTTTCCTATCCAGGAACATAAACCAGTCCTGACTAGCAGGGCGTTCAATATTTATATGAGTGCAGTCTATCGCCCCAACTGCATTGAGAAATCTCAAATCCATATAAAACTGAGACTTCGCCAAAGAGATTTCACTTGTACTTGGGAAATGAATGTATTCCCTTGTTAATTCCAATACAGCATTAATTGTTCTATCCATATGTCTGGAAATAGTGGATTGGTGAATTTCGGCTATGTAGCCATCACCAATCACACTTTGAAAAGTTCCGGTGCCAAGAACACGCAGTGTATTAAGAACCTGCAATTGTAAAATCCATATATATAGTTGTAGCACTAAAAACAATACATAGAGACAGAACAAATAATTTGTTACAAATTTTTCCTACTTCAAATTTATTTAAAATGACATTTTAATTAAAGAAAAATTAATATTGAATTTTCTCGAATGGGAAAACCTTATCACATCAACCAACAATCTGAACTTCAATATCAGCTTTCAATTAATTTATAGAGCACATGCATGAAAAAAAGTAAATAAATAATAATTATAATTTATGTAAGCAATCGCTTGTTTTGACGAGAAAAAATAATAATTTGCTTTTCACCAGTATGAAACTGGATTATGTTGTAAGGATTCTGGCTTTGAAATACTGTACCGATGGTTTCAATTTGGATATATTTTTTCCATGCATGGATACTGTTTCAATCAGTTATCCAGCATGTTAAAAATTTGATTATTAACCATCCTGCGGTTGTACAGTCCCAGAGTTACCTATTAAATGGATGACTTAACACATCATGAATCGCAAACTGGTGAACACTGAATTAACTAATGAAAATATTTAGGGCAAATCGGGGTAATTGCAAAAATGGGGTAAGTGTAAACAAGCTTTATAACTAAACTCATGTTTGTGAAAATTGCAACGCCATGAAAGAATCGTCATAATTGAATGAAATTTAATACACAGTTGAGTGGTAGTGGTACAAATAAATAATTAAACTTTCAAAGTAAACAAACAATAACAAGAGATCGGAATCAGTATTTTGTGTAGCCACCACGCGCCGCAATAAGTTTGCTGCTACACGACGTGGCATGGAGTCAAACAAATGTTGAATGTCTGCCTGAGGAAGAGCATTCCACATTGTTTGTATGCGTACCCAAAGTTCGTCTACAGAAGCAACAGGACGAGGATCACGAGCGAGACGCCGACCAACGAAATCCCACACACGTTCAATGGGCGAAATATCAGGGGAATACGCAGGCCAAGGAAGAAGCTGTACCTGCTGCGTTGTATCACACCCCTCCTCCGCGGGTTTACTATGCTGGTCAAAAGACACAAGAAAATGAAAGGAAACATTGAATCATTTAAATTACTAATTTATTACACTTACAACAGAGGGGGAATATGATTGAACAACACATTTAGCATTTTAAACACAGTTATGTAAAAACTATGTACAAGGGGGAAATAGGTTGATGGAGACATACTCACCACGCATCTCTAATCTGCGGTCTCTCTCTCTTTCACTCTGCTTCTCTCCTAACTATCTCTCTCCTGTTGTATCCAATTCTCTTCGCACCCTTTTATCTTCTCCATCTCTTAATAATCATCGTCGAGGCTTTTATAACTTCTGAATTCGGGACTTTCGCCCCTTTCCTGATATAAGACTTGAGCTTTCCCACGTAACATATTTGCGTTTCCCGATTAGCAAGTTTGCTGAGGTCGATCACGCGTAGGAGATGAAGGGTCAGTTTTACAATCGTGTAATGTCAACTTTACTTAATTGATTACAAGTGTTTGGATTTTAGACTCCTTCATGGATTGGAATGTGTTCACATTCGCCGTTGTTACACGTGTAGCTAACTTGTTTGATTTCAAGGGTTCAAAGATATATACAAATCTGATTATTCTGCGATAAAGATAACCTGACCAGATGTTCGAGAAATCACGAACCAACTGTTACTTTGTGAAATTTTAAAAGATTATGGTTTTTTGTATAAATTATTATATTGTGGCTTACAGCAGCGTCACAGTTGCAAAGAAGGATTGAACAGTCCTAGCAATATGAGGGCGGGCATTGTCCTGTTGAAATACAGCGCCTGGCAAACTTTGAAGGAAGGGAACAGCTTGCGGCTGTAGAACTTCACTGATGTACCAGATGCTGTTCAGATTGCCCACAATTTTGGTTCCAATTGAGATCGTCCATGATAAGCTATGGCGCCCCAGACCATAATTCCGGGTGTTCGTCCACTGTGGCGTTCGATAATGCACTCCGGAAGGTGGCGTTCACCGGCATAGTGCCCGACACGAATGCGGCCAACATGGTACCACAAATTAAAGCGGGATTCGTCAGAAAATACGACATGCTGCCAATCAGCACGCCAGTCTCTATGCTGAGTGGCGCATTGTAGCCGCAGGCGGCGATGGTTTAGCGTGAGGGGGATCCTGTAAAAAGTAGTCCTTGCGCTCAGTCCACGCTGCAGCAGACGTCTACGAATTAATGAAGCACACAATGAAACACCTGTAGCTTCTGACCACTGTGCTGCCAATTGTCTAGAGGAAGCTGTACGGTCCGTCCGCGCCATGCGAAGCAGGTGTCTATCATCGCGAGTTGACGTCACATTTCGGGGTCCACTGCCGGATTTCCGTGTTGTCCAACCCTCGACCGTCCACTGCTTTCAAAGACGCATCACTGTGCTGCTGTTACGCTGCACACGAGCGGCTACTGCACGATACGACAATCCAGCTTCACGAAGGCCGATGATTCTCCCCTGTTCAAACTCTGTAAGTTGTTCAAATCTCGCTCTCTTTCGTCGAAGAGGCATAAGTAAAGATTGAGCTAACGTTTACCACTAGCAGCTAACCACCGATAACCATACACGCCTCGCTACAGCCGTCTATTTATTCGGATCCATCCGCCGTTCAGAGGGCGCTGCTCAGCATACGCATGCGCTACGGATTTAAAGTTCTAATCATTTGCATATCATGCGCTACTTTGCATTTCCTGAGAATTTCAGCTCACTCGCGTAAGTCCTTCATGGTGTTGCAATTTTCACAAACATGAGTTTACTTCTGGCTATTTTGAAAACTCAACAGCTCGTGAGTAATTGGCAACATAGGGAAGACATGGAAAGAGCTTCGTAAGTTTCAAAACTGTGGTCTAACTTGGTGGAGATCTGAGGACACGGCGGATTTTACATTTTACGCAGCTCCCATTAGCGTAGTCGGTCCCCGAGTAATCTCTCATAAGAGGTGGCCATCTTCCCAAGCATTGACCACTGCCAGTTGTGCTTCACTTTAGGTGTTGTATGGATTTTTTGCAAGATATTTCTCATTAAATGATCTCGTCAGAATCAAAAATAACTCAGCGGACCTCCTATGGTTTCCTATTTGCATGAACCTCATTCGAAAGTGAAACTCTGTTT
Organism: Octonoba sinensis; assembly: GCA_038502835.1. Classification (NCBI taxonomy): domain Eukaryota; kingdom Metazoa; phylum Arthropoda; class Arachnida; order Araneae; family Uloboridae; genus Octonoba; species Octonoba sinensis. The sequence continues at coordinate 76,389,688 of CM076605.1, forward strand.
ACATTTACTTCAGAGCCTCTGGGGTAAATGTAAACACGAGTTCATTAACTGACAAATAGCCAAAGTGAATTTTGTACACATTTACTCATAAGAAGTACAGTATTGGCTGCGATGCCCTCACCATTTTATCTCTCGATTCATTCAAGAGATAGGGAAGTATCAAAAGTGAAAACATTGGAAAAGCGTTTACAATTACCCCAAGTGACCCTAATTGTAAACTTATTACCTACACTGAGAAAAAAAATCCGTTTAAAAACGGACAAAGGGCTGGCAGCTGAGTTTCCAGCACTAATCCGTTTTTAAACGGATATATCAGTTTTATAACTACATAATTAAAACCGTCAATTTACAAAATCTGTTTTTTGTAAGTTATGTAAATTTATGCTAGAAAGTCAGTTTTTTAACAGAAAGCCGTTTTAGGAAGGTATGTAAGTTTGTGTAAACAAGTCCGTTTTTAAACAGAATTCTGTTTATTGGCTGTTATGTTAAATTGTCTGAGAAAGTCCGTTTTAAAACAGAAAACTGTTTATACGGAGTTATGCTAATTTGTGGTAGAAAGTCCGTTTTTAATAGAATATCCGTTTACAGAAAGTTATATTAATTTGCGCTAAAAAATCCATTTTCTAAAAGAAATCCGTTTTTGAAACTTATGTAAATTTACGGTAGCCTGTTGTTCTTAGGAGAAATCCGTTTTTTTAAAAAAATTGACAAGGTGTCGCAAAATGATTATCCTGATTTAATGTGCTTATAACTGTAAGACCACATTTACTTAGAAACAGCGCTGTTTCTAAGTAAATTTGGTCTTACAGTTATAAGCACATTAAGGGGATACTTCAGAGCACCTTCGTGGTCACAAGTGCTAATGTTAAACCTATGGGAAACTTCCTTACACTAATTACTCATTATCTAATGCAGATATCGAAATTTGGTTTTCACCATCTGAAAGATGACGTTTGATAAATTTGTATTGCGGTTTTAAAAATGGGGATTATCTAAATTTAAAGTATTTTATTTTTAAGTTGTAAAACCTGAAATTTCCACTTCGTGGACTATGTTTAAATTCCCCCATAGGTTAACATGTGATTTCGCGATTTGGGAGATTGACTGAAGTCTCCCCTTAACATACTTATTGTTAAATTACAGTAAAATACATGACCAGTCATATAGTAAAAATGTATACAAACCCGAATAAGACATTGTTGTATGACCCGGGTATGTTGGACAACATATTATATTATAGTGTATATATATAATCTTTCATTTTTGAAAATTTTTATTGATTAATTGCAATCTTCCATCTTTTTTAACCGATGACAATATTGCTTAGCATGTAGCAGCAGTTTTTCTTTTAATAATCTGGATACTTTGAGCATTTTGTGATAGAAAGTCACGAGTCATGGTTTTATATAGGCTTTCATTGAGAAACCCATTTTTGAAGAGCGAATATTTTTTTTATTTTAATTACATTAAGAACATAAATAGAAAAATAGTCTTAAACTGACCTATTTTGATCACAATGGTCATTTTTTGATCACTAGAACTAATTGAATCCGGACCTTACAGCTTAATCAAACCCTGAACGGAATACTCAACCGTCAACAGCATAACTGCTCCCCCCCCCCCCCCAGGAATTGAACGTGGGCCTTCGTGAACATAACGCCAAACTCTACCCAATGCAACAGAGAGGGTTGGCTCATTTTGAAATCTACAACTTGTGAAAATAAAGTACATTTTTATTTTTTTAAACATTTTAAATGTAAAAAGAAGAAAATTCAACAGCAAAATGAAACCATTTATTTTATATATCTGTTTGAAAACAAACACAAAACATTCAAAAAATAATACTACAACTTTTCTGCCATAACATTCATGAATCACATTAAGATCTTATTTTTTTTTTTTTTTTAAATCAGAATATGCTTCTGAATCACGTATTACAATGGTACAAAAACAAATTAAAAAAACTTTCATCTCAAGTCTATGGTGTAGTAAGAGATTTAATTTAGTTTTATAATTCACAAATATTTTAATAAGTATATTGCAGACAAGTGATTAAATTTTCACAATTGGTGCTATTCTAAATCATTTACATTATTTGACCCGAGAATGAGATATTGCTATGGAGTCAGGATAATAGAAAAAAGGGATGAAATAATACGAATTAAAATTTAAGTTTTTCCATATTTTCTTTTGGACTTCACAGTGCAAATAAAAATGTAAGAATGTTTTTAAATTGCTTATCATTATACGATTATTTTTCAAGTTTTTGGAGGGTTGCACTCCATTATCAGCTTTATAGAAACACTAAATCATTAATGAGTTTGTGTACAAGCACCAATATCTCAGCAGCAACTTTAGCAGGGTTCCCAGCATGACAGACACTCAAAAATAGTTGCTTTAGTAGCCTTAGAGATTCAAAATAGTAGCCTATACCATCAAAATAGTTGTCTCTACGCTCAAAATAGTAGACTAATAGTAGGCTTTAAAGGTTATCACTATACAAAATACAAAATAAAAATAAAATTTAATTATTTCAATTTAAAAATAAGTGCTCTTACTTTTGTTTTTCCTTTTATGGCCTTCATTTATAATAATATTTAATTAGGTTTAAAAGTAATGTAACAGATCTTGAAATGAAAAATGATTTTAATCCCCCCCCCCCCCCATGCTCACAATTAGTCTATTTTGTAGCCCACAAAACAGAGTTTCCTACATAACAAGATCATATTTTGCAGAAATAAAAAGTAAATTTAACTAAATCAGAATGAAGAAAAAAAAAAAAAAAGTCAAAATTTCACATCTCAATCAATCATAATTTAAGTATCATTTGACAATGCTAAAGAAAATTCTTTTAATACTTTCACTTTTTTAAAATGTGTAGTTAAAATGAATGAAAAAAAAGCTATTGATACAATTCTTAACAATACTGAATTTCATAGTTTTTCATGCAGAAATAAATAACACATTAAATACAAAAGAAGTAACATTCTGAAAAGTCATCGTATATCAGCATGATTTACCTTAATAAAGTTTATTAAATTTTTTTTATCAATTATCATATTGCAGATGATGCAGCAAACATTTTAGTGATAATAGTCACATAGTGACATAATAGTCACAAAGGAATTTTAGGGCTATTTTACTTCTGTGACCGGTAATTTTGCAGTGCATATGTTATATTTTATAAAATATATAATACAATTTAAGAAACATATTGAATAAAAATCTTTATTAAAAGTATTCTTCCTTTTTTTTTTTTTGACCATAAATTAAGTAAACATTCAAAAATCCTTTTAAAACACCCCAAATGCATAAAAAATAAAATAAAGAAATGGTTTATTTACTTTAACTTTTCAATATGCAACAACTTTATATGTTTTTATGTTTTAAAATTTTAATAATGCAATGAAAGAATATTCAAAATAGTTGCCAAATGTTCGAAAATAGTGCCAGATAACATGAATATAGTAGCTTTTAAGCCATTTTGACATGAAAATAGTCTCCATAGTTGCCTATGGTTGATTTTGGTAGCAAATAGTCGCTTTTTAGTCGCCACTGGGAACCCTGCTTTAGTTATCACAGACAATAGTTTGTTACTACAAATCTAATGAAGGAGTGTAGTCACTCCAAAAACTAGTACTTTTTATTGAATAATAATTGTATCATGGTAAGTAATTTAAAAATATTCTTATGCTAATATTTAACTGCTGGAAATCATCTTTGAAGTTTTCTATCGGAATTTATAATTTATTAGAGGCACAAATGTTGCGAACCAGAAAGCTTTAAATTTGGTCAAAAATGCACACATTAGATTAAAATGAGATAGGACATAGAAAAAGTGACAAATAATTACAAAATTACTTGTTTTGGGATAAACTAAATCATAAAAACTAAATTTTTTTCGCTATTTGCACTAAAAAAATATGCAAATCAACAGTTATATCATAGGTCCAGTTAAATATTTTACAAAATAAAAAATATTTAACAACAAAATATGTATTTCATAAAAATGTGATTTTATAGGATAAAGTCAGGAATATTTTCATAATTACTTATTTTGGAATAAACAAAAAGGTGAAAACTAAATTCTACCACTACTCTTCACAAAATTTATCCACATCAAAAGTTAAATCAAACGTTGATGTTAAATGTTTCACAAAATAAAAAGAAAAAATACACGTTTCCATAAGATGTGATTCTATTTTCACAAGAAATAGGAAAAGTCAGAAATATTTACATAAATACTTGTTCTGCTTTTATGCACCAAATTTATGCCCATTAAAAGTGAAATCAAAGGTCTGAAAAATATTTTAAACAAAAAATACACATTTAATTCGAATATGATTTTGCTTTGGCATAAACAAACCATGAAATTTAAAACTTTTTCTCTGTTGTAATACGGAAGTATACACATAAAAATTTGGTAAAATTAAATGTTTCACTACAGAAAAAAAATCTTTTAATGAAAAATTCAATCATAAAGGCAATGAAGTGATTAAAATAAAAACTCCACTAAGCTTTTTGCTGCCAAAAGGCAGCATCCTCAGGTGGTCACAACACATACAATAAACGTACAATGTACACAATGTTTTCTGCTTAAATATATACAAAAAGCGGGTTACAGTTACAGTGAGAAGTTACAGAATTAGCAGCAAAAGCACTTTTAAAAATCATTTAGCACAGTTAGCCAAAGGTCTGGAAAAGCATCAGCATCTTTTGAATTAATGGCACTACTGTTACATAATATATGAATAGCTTCGGACGTATTAAGTTCAACCCTATTGTTGGTACACTACACGTTTACTTCAAAAAATCTTTTTTTCCTACCCCCTTACAATACAAAAAAAAGTTTAAAGCTCTTTGAAAATATGAATTAAAATAAATTATACCACCTTTACATTTTCAGAATGTTAACAAAAATATATTTTTCAATTAGGACTAGAAGCTGGTTACTCTAAATCTTTTATGTTGAATATTTTAAAAAAAGCTTAACTCTAATACCCACACTGTATCTTCTGGCCCTTGCTTTTGTAGTCTTACTAATGTTAAATTTACTATTATTTTTTCTTCAAGAAAATCAAACCATTCATATTCTTTTAATTTGTTTACTAAGGATAGGGCTTTAGGGTTGCAATTGTGGCCTGTCTTTGTCCCTTCTGCAACCTTACTTCCCCTAGGTGGATTTAAGTCAGCAAGACACCTGAAAATAGAAAAATAAAAGAATAATCAAACACAAATAATGCGTAGCAAATTAAATAGAGTGTATGCATGTATATTTTTATCTATATCAAATGTCTTATGCAGCCACATGTAAGCATTCAAAATTTTCAGAGTAACGTTTTGTTCCTTGCCTATATAAAAATCCATTTTTTAAAGGAAGTTTGTAAAAATAACAAATTTAGAATATTTGAAGACAAAGTGTAAAATGAGTGTCAATGTAGAAGTTAAAAATGGATAAAATTGATTAAAAATGTGCATTTTGCCCCCAAACTTCTCTTCAACAATTTAGCAAGAAAAATTTTCACTAAATGATATAACTTTCAGCTCAAAATCAGTAGGAAGCTAATTTACATAAACAAATATTTATTTATTCAAAAAAAAAAAAAAAAATGTACAACAGCCAGTACGCCAACACAGGTACATTACATTATACACTGTTAAAAATATCGGTGCAACGTTGAACCATAATTAGGTGAAAATTTGCTGCACCATCTATTTCGCGAAAATTTGAACCATAATTGAAGTTCCGCTTTACTCGAACAAATGGTGCGAGATTGAACCATAATACGAGTTTTTTTTGCGCGAGCGATATGCGTATAATTTAGCGGAAAAATAGAGTTTTCGAGCACGAATGGATGGAGTAACATTGAACCATAACATGGGATTAACTAATACGCAGGTTGCGAGTGCAACCTGCGTATTAGTTAATCCAATTAGTTAGAGTTGAACCAATATTTCGTTTTATATATTTTGAAAAGATGGTGATTGTTAAAAATAGAAAATAGTTTACCTTTGAAGAAATAATAATACAGAAAATCAGCGCAATCAAATGCATAGTAATAAAATTGCTCGTAATTATTTCATATGCTTTTTTGCGTTTCGTTATGTTGATTTTCTATTTTATTATTTTTGCCCAAAGGAAAACTTTTTTCTTTTTAAATGATGACTAATGGAATAATAGATTTTTTTTAATTATCGAAAATCGGATTTTAAAGTATTTTCTCTTGATTTTAATGCTTTCTTTCTCCATAAATTAACTTGTTTGATAATGATTTCGATTTTGGGTTTTCAATGTGCGATTATTTTGAAAAAAGACATTTTATAATTATTTGTAAATATCATCATACAAAGTAGGGGGCGTGCAGAAACAATGTTAACATAATGAAGTTATATTATGATGCCATGACAAAACTACGTGGAACTTTCACATTCACACATTGATAACCAGTATCAGACTCGGTATTTTGCGTTGAGGGAGGGGGGGGGGGAGACAAGTCAGCATTAGAGGTTTACAAGATATTGATTTTGCGGGATATCCAGTGTGACGAATTCGTCAGATAAAAGACACCGAATTTCTGGTATTTTAAACCTGAATTCTACGCATATTCTTAATCATATCAAAGTTCCTCTTTTTTATTTACACCAGTATTCCAAATTGCTGATTAAATTTTAAAAAGTCAAAATTTCGTTACAGGGGGAACTAAGTCTGCGTCTCCTCTAGCTCCTCTCCGGATATGCCCAGTGTCCATTTTGACACGGCGGATAACCGTATCTTTTTTTAGTGAGTGGATCGGATTCTGGATGTTTTAAAACTCCGTCGGATACGAATACACAATGCCTTCGGGGAAAGGGGGGGGAGAGGTTCGTTCACCCCTTCCTGTCCGTGCACTCCTATTGCTAACTAATGTAAATTGGAAATGACGTTTATTATTACAGAAAATGTCTTGCAAATATTCTTGAAAATTATAGAAAAATTGTTACATGAACACCAATATAATCAATACATTTATTTACAAAATATATACATTCTTATTTTTTCTTTCATTTCACACAAGACATATCAATATTTCAATTCCAGTACATAAAGCCAGTCTATTAAACTGAATTGCAATTTAAATGTTTGGTAAGGTACAAAACTTCAAAATAATTAGCAAGTTGATTTGCATCTGCCATATGAGACTTTACAGAGTAAATTATAAAGAAAAATGAGGGAAATGAAAAGGACATACCAGCGAATTAAGTATATTTTGTTTGCATAATTATCAACAAAGTAAACACTTTAAAAAAATGTTTTCATTAATCAAATGTCTTCATTCTTACTGTGATTTTTTAAGCTACTGTCTGAAATCTTTGTTAGAATAAAATATAACATTTTCTAAAAGTAGCAAAATGCTATAATTCACAAAACACTTAATGGCTAACATTGTTAATTTATTTGTAGGAGTTGTATATTTTAGATTGGAGCGAAAATATTTTTTCCTTTTTTTTTTTAAAATTTATATAACTTGTGTTATTAAACGGTGCCAACTACCTAATAAAAGGGTTCATTTCCTCAAAATTCAGATTTTTGCGTTTTTAGTTTTTAAATTGCACTAAATCACATTGATATTTTTAAACACCTACAGCTGAAAAACTTTTTTATCCTCCAGTTCAAATCGGAGAGTTTTTTTTCTTTTTCGACTTTTTTTTTTTTTAGAAATTTATTTGTCATAGGATTAGTTCTAGAAGGTTGAATTTATATGTAGCAGCTGTAAAGCAACCCACTGTTTCGTAGACATATAGTCGCGTCCAAGCGGCGCGTATAATAAGACTGCGTGGGAAAAGGTAGTTTGATGTTGGTCGATGCTAGGAGTAAGGTGGAGGTATAAGAGTATTATACAAGCCGCATGAAGGATTTATTAAGTTACAAATATTCAAATACCGGCTGCTGGAACTTGAAAATGACGTTAATAGGTGAGTGCATGAATTAAATAATTTTTTCTTTATGGCGCCATGTATTTGCATTTCCTTAAAGTTACTACACAAGGTATTTTAAAACATTGAGTAAAATAACTGAAATATGCTTTTTTTATATATTTTTAATTTTAAATTCATTAAGGTTTGTCATCAAAATATCTCAATATGAATGCAAAATGTAGATTGCTGTTGGTAAATCACTTTACTTTCTTCGAAAGCCTTTGTGCTTACGCAATGCCAACATCGAAAGTTTCAGTCTCGGACGAAAGTTGATTTAAGTGTCAAGTAAATTGTCAGAAGCGTTCGATGCATTATTATTATTGTTCGACACTGTTACATAATTATATTTCTTTATTTATTCATTTTATTTTCATTTCGCGGCATACTTTCAGTTTCATTGTTCATGCGACTTGATTTCGTATTTGTTTAATTTCTGCTGTTTCGAGTAATAATTTCGTTATTAACTGAACATTATGTTTTGCTACACGTACTTTTTCATATCAATTTCATCTCATTACTATTTAATTATTTTTTACTGCTTTGTACAAGCAGAGTGAGTTATTGTTATTTGAATGTACATTGTAATATTAGTTACTTGATGTTTTATTTTTGGAAACCATGTGTATCGCTTGATCTCTGATTTTTACATGTTTATTTAAATCTCATTAAGTTTCCTTTTCCATTTGGAATGAAATATTATAATTGTTTAAGCTTTCCGTTTTCATTTTAAATTTGATTAGTATGCACTTGAATTTGGTTTACTTATATTTATGTGAATATACTTATCACTTAGATGATGATTATTACAACTGAAAAAAATTAATAAATATCGAAATATCTCTTAGTAAAACGTGCTCAATATTACCATGGTGTCAAAACATGAATTTTTACTCAGACAAGTAAGAAATTATGAAACTGAACATAAAGCAGTATAAAATGAGCAAAAGTCATGATTTTTAATTTAAAAATACTAAAATTGTCAAAATGTATATGTTTAGCAAAACCACAACAAGTTTCTAACTATTTAACCTGCATGTACCATAACACTAATGTAATTACAACCATGATCAAAATGTGTAGTACACTTAATTTTACAAAAACATTAAAATATGAATAATGCCATGATTGTATGCAAAGAAAAAATTAAAGATTGCATTGTGCAAATGCATTAAACTAAAAAACTGTTACGGGCAATTCCACGTGACTCACCTTACACTTTGACATTTTTTGCAAGTTATTAAAATCAATTTATGCTGAAGGATTTCAAAGAATTTTTACAAAAATTGGTTTATACATTAATAGAGACTCCATAACTCAGAATTAGTTGCATTTTTAACCTAAAGTAGACTGTTGTGACAATTATAGTTTTTTTTACAGCAGTGACTCACCTTACAACAAATTGGACACGTTTTAGAGGCAAATGTTATATACTAAATTTTCTCCTCTTCCATAGACTGCACATTAAAAAAAAATATTCTAAAGCATTAATAAGAGGTGTCAATTATGATAAATAGCTGAAAAAAACAAAACTGAGTACAATTAATTATGCAAGCTTAAATTATGTGTGTGACTCACCTTACAAAGTTTTGTGACTCACCTTACACTTCCTCCTTTTGTGTATTAGCTTCCACACAACATTATTTTAAATGTACTTTAACAAATATTGTATTTTAATAAAAGTATTATACCTATCTTAACACCAATTTTGGGGATATTAATAAACAATAAATTTATTTTAACTTCACAGAAAACAATTTCAGAATATATTTGAATAAATTAAATACAGTAGAGCGCCGATTATCCGAACTTCCAATTATCCGAACAGCGTAATTTCTCTTTTTAAAATTTTTTTCCGAACTTCCAATTATCCGAACTTTTGCTTATCCGAACTAGGGTCGGTCCCGACGTGTTCGGATAATCGGCGCTCTACTGTACTTAAAAACTATTTATATTAATTATTACACTCCAATTAAGATGGAAAGGCAAAATTTCCTCTTGAATTTACAACAACTGGAGGGTTAAGTTTTCGAATTAAGTTTGACTGAGGATAAAATATCTTATCTTCAACAACGGGCCATTTCCAATGTTTGCCTGAAGGCTCCATTGTTTTAACCTCAAACTCTCCATTGTAAATATTAGTTATTTCCCCAGGATAAAGTTTACCATCATACTGGACTTCATACCAGTCCCCAACACTAACTTTTTCTGAAGAGTCAGGTGATTGGTCATTTGATAGTAAAAATACTTTGGATTCTTCGTTAATGACTTTGATGCAATGTTTTTTTTTTTATGCCTTGTAGTAAAGGGGCATTGTCCCAAACTTTTCTCAAGTTAAGGAGGGAATTTCTTTTTTTGATATCTGCTTCATTAAGTTCAAAAGTTCTGATATTTGATCCAGCTATCTCTGTTGCTTTAACATAATCTGCAGCATTATTTACAATGCATTTCCTTTTCTTAACTTGATCAAATACCTGCCTTTTTGAACTGCCACCAATACCATCAACTGGTCCCTTTCCATGGGATGTTGCAAAAAAGTTCCAAGTGATTAAAACACCATAATTTTTTTCTAAGGTTGGCAAAGAACCTGCAACAAACCTGTTCTTAAACTGTGAAGAAGGGCCATCCGACCATATTTCAACTTTTTGTATTTCATTTGGCATATTATCTAATACATATGAAATATATGCAAGGACAGTTTCTTTTGAGTGGTCCAACACATCAGAAACTATAATGAGAGGATGGATGACACCTGTATGATACATTGCACAGGTAAAGAGACTAACTTGATTTTGGCTCCAGTGGGCACTTTGTATTTCGTCTTGAAATATGCATGTATAGTTTTCCGAGAAATCCACTTGCATCATGCATAAATCTCTCGGAAAATCCTTTGAGATCACCAGTTCATGTGTTACTTTGTATGAGTTGGCTTGCTGACGTTTTACATAACAGTGTTCTAAAAATTGTGGAACCATGTCTGAGATATATTTATAAAGTTCAGAAAATGAGCCAACCTCTTCTACCTTTTGAAGTGGATCATTATTGCTACTTTTCTTCCAGCAAAGCCATTTAACATTAATCTCATCAAACTCTGGCATTGGATATGCCTGATGAAATCCTTCTGCATTTTTACATTGTTGACATTCATTTAGCCAACAACTTTCAGAAGAAGGGTTGCAAATTATTCCTTCGGGAAATGAATGTGAATAAATTGGAAAATCCTTGTCATATGTGTGCAATGCATTGACAGCAATAATGAAATTTTCGTGATAAACACACATGCATACATTATGTGGCAACTGGGAACTTAAAAGAACATGCTTCGGTCGTAAGTCAAAAAACTTGCTTTTTCCAACAATGATAGTTGGATTATCCAATTTAAAAAGCTGAAACACTTCTTTTAATGTGCAGATAAGGTGTCGGGCTTGCATTCTCATTTTTACGCCATCTTTCCACAGCGTAACAACATCTTTACGACCAGGTGCCATCCGACTTATATCATCTCTCTCATAAAACATACAAATCTTATTTATAGCGTCTGGGCATAGAGCGGAAGATTTTTTGTTAGTTTTTGGCAAATCAAAAGATGAAGCCAATTCTACATTGCATTCACTGCTGAAAAGTTTTCGAACAACAGCTTGTCGATGGCGTGGTGATCCAGGCAGACAACGTTTAGCCCTGGCTACAGCTTTGCCAAACGCACTTGCAGTTTTATACAGAGTTGGAACAGGTGAAGATGACACTTTCTTATTTTTCTGTTCTCTGCATTTTTTCACCCAACCTCTGTTTTTCCTTCGTTCTTCTGACTTAATTTGTTCTTGTACATCTTTTGGAAGCTTTTTAATTTTGTTTGCTTTTGTAGATCTGTATTTTTTCATATTTATGCAATGTTGTTGCTTATAGGCATCATATTTTCCTTCTTTCTTTAACTTTTCCCTTCGCTTTCTCTGGCGTTCAGCCGCTGTTGTTGGTGCCATAATTATTCTGGTTTTAAAAGAAATGCAGGACTTTAAAATAATGAAAACAGATATATCAAAATAAAATGATTGCTGGTGTTAGACATGGGACAAAAGCAAATGAATGAATTGGGAAAAATGACAGAATGACTACAATTTAAGATTATATTTGCCAAAAATGCAGTTAACTTTCAACATTTACTCAGTTATTTTTCTTAACCAAATTGTACAGTAAGTAACTTTTCTCATGTATCAACTTTCAAATGAGCTAAATTAAGTGTTTTGGTCTATAGACAGTCAACAAAACACTTAATTCCTGTAGATGCTAGTTGTGACTCACCTTACGTGACTCACCTTACAAAAAAGAATGCATATTTTTGCTAAGTATAAAAGGTCAACTAACCACCAAACCTGCATGTTCTTTTATATTTGATTCCAGGTAGGAGAAAATATAAAAAGAATCAATTTAAAGTTTTTATTTTCTTTTCAAAATAAAAAAACTAATATTTTTGTGACTCACCTTACAAAAAATTTACTGTGCACAAATCTTACTACTGACAGTTTATTTTAACTTGTAAAATTAAAACAACAGCATTAATATAATCTACTTAGATAATTCTTTCAAGAAAATACAATAACAGTTCAATATTACAATAAAACAATAAAACTTGCATACCTCTAAACTTGGACCAAAATTTCATCAAAAATTTTTGCACATGTGCTCATACAAAATGTAGTCATGCTAGAAAAAAAAGCTGCTCTAAATGTTGCCAATTTGATATTTAGAAACTTCAATCTATGTACAACAAAAATAAAATTGAAAAAAAAAAAAAAAAAAAAAAAAAAAAAAAAAAAAAAAAAAAAAAAAAAAAAAAAAAAAAAAAAAAAAAAAAAAAAAAAAAAAAAAAAAAAAAAAAAAAAAAAAAAAAAAAAAAAAAAAAAAAAAAAAAAAAAAAAAAAAAAAAAAAAAAAAAAAAAAAAAAAAAAAAAAAAAAAAAAAAAAAAAAAAAAAAAAAAAAAAAAAAAAAAAAAAAAAAAAAAAAAAAAAAAAAAAAAAAAAAAAAAAAAAAAAAAAAAAAAAAAAAAAAAAAAAAAAAAAAAAAAAAAAAAAAAAAAAAAAAAAAAAAAAAAAAAAAAAAAAAAAAAAAAAAAAAAAAAAAAAAAAAAAAAAAAAAAAAAAAAAAAAAAAAAAAAAAAAAAAAAAAAAAAAAAAAAAAAAAAAAAAAAAAAAAAAAAAAAAAAAAAAAAAAAAAAAAAAAAAAAAAAAAAAAACTTAATTTTACAATAATGAAACATTAAAATTTGATAAAATAAAAATGGAAGATTGCAATTTAAAAATACGTTGAAATAAGACTGTGTCACTGAACTACATCTTTATAGGTTGTAATTAATACACATTTGTAATCTTCATATGAAATTCAGTACTTTCAGAAAAATAATTATTGATTCAATAAGAACTACAGTTTTCAAAAATGCATAAATTAATGAAATTAATAATTAAGTAGACAACTTTAAAGCAAAGCTTTCTCGTGAAATTAGGACAGAAATTAATGTTACAACCCCCACAGATCAAAATAAAATATTTACAAGTCTCAAAAGGATTGAACTATCGTAGCAAAACATGTACTCAGTATCAGCACGGTTCCAAAAAAATAATTTTTACTGGTAAAAGAAATTACGAAAATTGAGTTCACTTAAAGCAGTAAAGTTAGCAAAAGTCATAATTTTTAATTTAAAAATGCACTATAAAACAAGATGCCCCAACAGAAAAGACGGTGTATCACTATCATCATCGACCTGTAAACAAATGTTCATTCCATTAAGCAAAGCAAAGTAACTAAATCACTATAAATATATAACAAAAATTAAAAATATAAGCCCTCTTGTTGGATTACCTATTTCTGAGCTAAAGTTAAAAATTTTGATCTTTTCAGTACAGAAACTTTAATTAGTTTCTCATAAATTTCTACTAGAATTTACTTTTTAAAAACAAATTGTTTATTAATTAGCTATTATTACTAAATGAACATACTGTAAGTTATCAACCAGTTATGCAAAAAAAAAAAAAAACAATTTTTTCAAACCTATATAAGCATGTGAATGAAAATGATTTAGGACAAGTCAGAGTACTGAGTTGACGCTTCAATTTCTTTTAATTATTTTTTTTTTATATTAATCTGAGCAGATAAATCCAACAGATCCCTACACATTTATGTTAGTGTTGCAGTTCCACAATTTTGAATTCAAAATTTACACTTTGAGAACAGAGGTTGTGTGTTGAATTGCTTTTGCCATGACACAGATCATGTAAGAAACCCCCCCCCCCCCTCTCCTAGAGAAAACAACAAACATACTGAATAATTAATACAAATATACAAGTTTATTTGAATAATTTCAAGTTGAAAATATGCGAAAATATAGACATAACTAATCTACCATTTATCATTACTTAAAAATATAGTTCTCGATTTTTTAACATTTTAGTTACATTTAACTCATTGTATGTATTTACAATTATTTTGCATCATTTCGTTTGAAGCTTGGAATTAAGGAGGTAAAGATGAATGAACTATTCTGGCATAAGAGACCCTAGGAATCTACTTTCGTTCAAAATAACGAGTTTATATCGAACTAAACTACAGAAAAACGTATCTAATTCTTTCATTTGTAGCGAAAAACAAGTTTTGCTTAACTTTGATATAAATTAATTCTTAATTGATACGCAATTTAATTTATTAAATTCGTTACATTTTGACCACAAATGAGCTTTTTTGATCAAGTTTTTACTCAAGTTAAGTTACAGCAGAATGAAAAGAAGTGTATAACAGCATTCGAAAATTAAAGATTCTGCAATATTTTTTTAGCGTAAAAATCCAGTTAAAGTAATGTTTAAATAACAAAATTATCATGAACAAGAACAATAGGAACATTAAAATAATACAAACCTTTAGTCAAAAATGGAAATCTGCGAAGGAGCTAAGTTTTGCAACTTTTCAACAGGAACATAGCAAGTGCCGGTGCCGGTCTGCCGATGCGTACGAAAGAACAAATGTAGCTTCAACGAATTAGCTTCACTTCGCTTCACAGCTTGAACCAAACTTAGGTGCTGGAGAGTTGAACCAAACTTAGGTGCACAGATGCTTCGGAATGCGGTTGTACCATAATTTCGTTCAACTGTGTTTTCTGCAAGATTTTGGTTGAACCATTTTTTGGAGATACCTTAAGAGTTGAACCAAGTTATGGTTCAATGTTGAACTGAAATTTTTAACAGTGTACATTTAAAAGAAACATATAAATTCGATAAATATGAAATATATTACATAATATTATGGATTTTTTGCATGTTTAAAAATTTTGTAAACAAACCAGTTCAAGTTTGTCAGTTCAATCAAGTTCTACTGCAAATGATTGATTCTTACGATCATGTCTTCTTCCTTGCCAGTGTTTATTTTTTTAAAATATGAACCCATTTGTTTTACATGCAGGTTATCTCTACATATAATAAAACAGATAGTTTGTGTGCTTGTTTGTAGTTGATCGCTTAAGAAACTTATAAAAACAAAGTACACGTGTTATCATTTTATTTTTAAATATATATATATTTTTTTACAGTGTGGCAACAGGAAAGAATATTTATTTGCTTTTGCTCTTTCTTTATTCTTCCAGTTTTCTTTATCTGATTTAATTTTTAATTTAAAACTACTATTTTTTAAATTTTTTTATGGATCGCGAACCAGCTGGTAGCCGAAGGCGGCTAGTATTACATATAAATGAAATTATGTATCACCAATGCTCGAGATTTCGGTAAAGGTTGAACATTATGTTTGGAAATGCACATGATTCAGAATATCATAACTTTAAGGTTCTTCAAACAGTAGACGATATATGTAGTCTTAAAATTTAGAATCACTTTGTTGAAAGCTAAAGATTTCAACAATGCTCTCTGATGGTGATACTGAAGCTTTAAAACATCTAAAATATAATGTATGGTAATGACTTGATTATGAAAGAATTTAGGGGGAGACAACAGATTAATGGGACACTTTTTACATTGTAAAAGGTTTTATACTGAGATGACACACTACATTTCTTGTTTGGCAACTCGATAAAAACCATTAACATACCTCTGTATAAACTCCATTGTAGCATTTATTGCTGTGTTATACTGGATGTTGAATACGTAATAAGAAGCAAACAGGTGACTTAGAGCAGCAGTAAAATTTTTGTTTCTCCAAATGAATTTTTTTCAAATAACAATATAAAATCTGTTGCATTAAAAATATTTCCACCTAAAATGAAATATGTAAATAAAGAACTATGTAATAAGAATAAAGAAATATGTAATATAAATGAAAAATCTAGACAAATAATAGTTAATTCATTCAGCAAAGATGATAGGTCGTTTCTTAATATTCAATGGCTTTAGTATCAAAGATTATGAATAGTGATGGCACGAAGCGCAGTTTGGCCGAAGCGCCGAATACCGAAGCTTCGCCTAATTGATGGCCGAAGCTTCGGCTACTTCATGTACTGATTTGCATTATTGAATTTACTGTAAATTTATAGAATATCATATTTTATGCTACATTTGTTCTAAAATTCCCGACTACACATGAAATGTAAAACTTATTTTACATTTTTGAATTAATATCACCTCCAATTGGTGCTATTTTTTCTTTACTACAGGTAGGTAACATGAACCATAAATGCAAAATTTAAAAGCATGTTCAATAAATAAATACATGGTACAAAACTTCTTAGTGCAATAGCCTTTTGTAATATAAAGGTAAGAAAACAAAAAGGATAGGATACATTCAAACTTAGCAGCAACTAATTAAAAAAAAGGGGGGGGGGGCTGATAATTTGATTAAAACTAATCATTTTTTATTTTAATAACTATATAAAAATATTTTCATTCTTTACTCCCCCATAACTAAAAAATTGCAATTTGTTTTAGTATGGGGGAGGGCAGAATTTTGGGGTTATATCTGATTAATTGCTGTACAGTTGCTGGTTACAACAAACACTCACTTTTATTTTAAATATAATTTTCTTTTATTTTTATAAAATACAATTTTGCTTATTCAAAAGATAAAATTTTCTTTATTATGTAGAAACAGAAACTATACAGTACTCTGATTAAGTAGTTTCTGGTTACAACAGACATTTGCTTTTATATTATATATAAATTGCTACTGTATTTATTATATACATAAAACACAATTTTATATTAGTAAAAGAAAATTTTTTTATGTATTATTTGGTAGAAGAACATCAAGTTTGGCTGAAGCAGCCGAATCGTAGTTCACTATTCGGCCGAATCGAAGCTTCGGCCTTTCCGAAGCTTCGTTCCATCACTAATTATGAATATTAAATATACCATAAAGATCAAACAGGGATTAGGACAGCTATCTGGGTTTTCAAAGTAGCATTTTTTTAAAGTTACTTGCAGAATATAAGGACAATAGTTTGGTGTTTTATGCTGAGTAAACGGGTCACAAATAAGAATTTTATAATTTGAAACACTTCCTACTTTTTCACCACAATTAAATAAGAAAGATAAACAGAGTAAAACACTGATAGTAACTCACGAGGCTTGTTCTCATGTAATATTTTTTATACATAATTAACACTGAATGGACTAAGGTTTAAAAATTTCATTGAGGCGCCCCTGAGAGCAAAAATTCTTAAGAATTGCAAACTTTATTTCTATTATCTCGTTCCAATTTCTTACTGAAAGTAACTAAAAATGATCATTAGAGTTAATACAAGTAGTAAAGTACCTGGTGTTACAATAGTAGGAAAATTGGATAACGAATTATTTGTTATTTCATCATCACCAACAGGAACCTGCAAAATTGATCAAGAACACAATTATTAAAAGTACAATAATTGTTTTTTTGTTCAATCACAAAACTAAAGACACTTGAAGATTAATTAGTCAAAAATTACAATAAAAATTGAAAATTTACATAATTACAATGTAGGGATAATAATTGATTGCCACCTTAAATAAAAAAAAAACTATCATGTGATCTTCACAACCTAGTGCTGACTCTAAGCGAATTTGACAGGGCGCAGCGCCTTTATCCCGTGTTTCTGCACCCGGCGGCCTTTTTTTTTTAGCCCTTTTTGTGCCTAGCGGCTCTATTTATCTCTTTTTTTTCTCCCCCGACCGGCGAACCTTTTAATTATAGGTTTGGCGTTCAATTGATTTTTATTATTTTTTAAAGGCAACTTTTTTAAAATCAATTTTTAACCGCCCGATTGCTTTATTCATTGCGACAATCAGACGATATTTCTTGCAATGCATTTAAATCACTAAAAGCAGTAAGAATATCGTTTGCCAAAAAGAAACCACAGCAACCTCTATCATTATCATCTGAAAATATCTCAACAAAGTTTTAGAGCGAGTTGCGCACACATTAATATGTAGCTAGTGATGTTTTGTTTTATGCACAGAGTAAGTGGTTAAATGTTATAATTTTATATTTAAAAAAAAAAAAAATGCTCACTCGAAAGAGATTTGAGCAAAACAAACGGAAACGCTTAGAACAACCTGCTGTAAAATGTAAAAAAAATCACCGATTTATTTAAAAGGTAAGTTTATTTTATTATTTTCTTTGTTTTGTTCAATTATGTATTTAGAGTGTGCCCTTTTTTAAAAAAGCACAATGCCCTTTTCTTTCAATTTCAGGGGACCCTTTTTTTTTTCTAGAGTCAGCATATATACCAACAATATACACCAAAAACCAACTAAAAATATTTTTTGACTCAATTTATAGGATCATTTAACCATAACCATCAATATTACAATATTCAGTGAAATAACTTATAAAGCTTTTTATTTCCATAAATATTTTTTTACACATTTGGCAATCACACACCACTTGATGGGGCTGCTCCCTTCCATAGTTTTATATCACTAGAGCCTCTCTCTAGCCCCAAATGGCTATGCTCAACAAAGGGGCTACGCCCCCGGCTCGCTAATGCTCGACCTCCAACCTCCTAGCGCGACTTTATCCTAACATGCACTGAAAATGTCCATTTTCAAAGTCCCCATACCTCTAATGTAATTCCTGGACACAGGAAATAAAAAATAAAAATAGATCACCAGGGGGGGGGGGGAGCTGTGCCTCTAGTCCCCAGCAGCTATGCCCATCCCAGGGGCTTCGCCCCCAGCTCGCTAACACTCGACCTCCAAAATGCTAGCACAACTTTACTCTAACATGCAGTGAAAACGTCCATTTTCCAAGTTCCCATACCTTTGTGATTCCTGGACACGGAAAACAAAACAAAAATTGACCAGGTGGGGGGGGGGGGGGCGGACAGCTTCCCTGGGGTGTCTCCATACCCAACCCAAAGACGAAAATCCAAAACACTTTCAAAACAGTATTAAATCCCGTGATAATAAACAAACCAAAAAAAAATCACCACAGGGGCAGATCTTCACACTTCAAATTAAATTTAGCCCATATGCATATATATCTTTATTCTGTAAAAAAAAAAAAAAAAAAAACAGATTGAATTTTTTTAACAGCAGTCCAGTCCTAAATCTGAAAGTGCAATTTCAATTTTTATAGCCTTTGATTTTAAGGTAAGATTTTCCTAAAATTTCTTTGCCATAGACAATATTGTGTATGAACATGATCAACTCATAAAAATGTTTAAATTGTTTCAAAATTTTTTTATTATTTTGAATATTCAATAGGCCAGAACAAGGTTTTCTAAAATTATTTTTTATTTTCAAACTGAAGAACAGCTTATCCGACTTTCAAAATTCATGTTGCACTCTGTTTGTCGGTTGGAAGAGTTGATTTGAATTTGCGAAATATTCTTGAAAAAATTTATTTGCCTCTTTAACATGGGTTTTAATGGAAATCAAAATTCACATCAGTGTAATTTAGTTAATATTCTATTAATTAGAAAACTCCAAATACAAAAATTTCAATTTTAACAATAATCGGCGTTAATGGGGTCAATAAATAAATTGTAGTCTTTTATAAAGATGCCCATGTATAGTAGAAAATGTATATTGTAGGGCAAAGTTTGACAAATATGTGTTTTCAACCCTATTCTATTATTTTTTAAATAAAATTCTTTAAATAGCTATAAATTAAACTTATTAAGATAAGAGAATAACTAACCATGTGACTTGAAACCAATGCATTTATCTTCTTCAAAAAAGGCCATTATGAGAAAAATTACCCCAACGGCTTCAGTTTGTTGATCTTTTTCTTGATTTTTAGCAATTTCAATGTCTTTCAAAACTTCTGCAACTTTCCCTTTATTCACAGATTTCATAAAATTATAAATAACTTTTCCTTTGCTTGAAATACTGCTTCTGATTTTTTCTTCCACGTTAAAAGATAAAAGCTTCTCACAATGCTGAAAAAGAAACTCAGCCTCTGCTAGAAACGGCCAGTTTTTTTTTAATACTAGCTGCTGGTGGTTTCATTTGGTTAAGAAAATATCTCTGACTAGGAAACGTTAAGTCCATAAAATTTTCTATTTTTTTATAATCCCTTTTTTCTTTTGTTTGTTGTTGTTGCAACCATTCTTGCTTTTCCTTCTGTGAAATCTGAGTTTCTCCAGGTGGGAAACTCTCAGGTTGCCAATTTACGCAACCATAACTATCTTTGATTGTCTTTTTCCTTTAAACAGGTGATCTGCATCGTTTTCATTAAGGCAAAATTACCCTTGGTTCTGTTATTGTTTTCGATGCAGTTTTCAACTCGTTTAATTAAACTCATGCAGCCACCTGCAACAACAGAATCACCAATTTTTTCTTGAAAAGAATTGGGATATTCATTTACAATCTTTTGGACAATTGTCCTGATTACAGCCCTACCAGGATTTGTGTTTCTTTTTCTAATTACTGCTACTAAAACTCGTATCATTTGCAATAAGTGTTTTTTCACATGCCTCTTTAATTTCAAATGGAAAATTTTCCCACGGTATTATAAAATCAGCAAAACTAGCATTTATTGAGACCTTATTACATATAGGAGAAATAGAAGAAGAAACCATGCTAGAAGATGAGAGTTGTGCATTAGGAATAATATTTTCATACAATGGTGCAAGCAATGATGTCGAACAAGAGGGATCTTCAATTTCAACATATGAAGTTGTATATCCAACATCAAAAACAAGTTGCAATGCTTTAGAATTTAGAGAGTCAGCATTCCACGATCTCAAAAGTTTTCGTATTTGAATAGGTTTGATTAGCCCTACTTTTCTCCACCAGACCCCTACCTGTTAGCCGAGGCTTTAGGATAGCTTACGCACGGGGAGAGGTAGTGGGGTCTACGGATTTTACATGCACATATCCCCAAGTATACATGGTGGTCTTCAGTGGGTATCGAACGCGCGACCTTCCATGTGGAAGTCCGACGTGCTAACCACTAGGCTACCACGGCCCCTGATTAGCCCTACTAAATCTACTTCTCCTACAAATTGCAAATCTTGTGCATCATTCACACCTAATTCTTCCAACTTATCTTTAATGCCACAAATTTCAGCAGAATAAAGCTTTTGGTAACACAGACTGGATTTTGTTCTCAATCATCTGAAACATAGTCACCTAAGTAGAAATATCTGTAAACAAAAAATATTATTTATTCATCAGATTAACCTAATAATAATTTATATAATTTTCTAACAGTAATTCAGCATTATCCATAAAAAAAAAAAATCTTGTTATTTTCAGTTTTAATACATTTTTTCCCTTATGATTCAAACATTTTCTAAAATCGCAGGATTCAGATTGGATGTAAAATAGACTAAACAAAAAAAATCAATTATAGAATGTTTTAACACAATAATAGACTTCCCACGAAGTGGGTATGATGGCAAAGGATAATAATCCAATATGCTGGTTACTGGAAGACAAATGATGTCCTTAACATTTTTATCTGTAAGCATATAAATATTATGCGAGGAAATATACTCAGAAGTTCTTTTGACAACAACCAATTAAATACTAGAGTCAGTGTTGAGAATTAAAATAATTTCACCAAATTCCCATTTCTCTCCAAAACAACAAATTATTCCATTTGCATATAATGTGCCTCGAAACTCCACAGAGTCCCATGTTACAGTGTCTTTGGGAGTAAATTTTGACCCAGACTTCCTAATTGCATCCTGTATAGACAAATCAAACAAATTTAAATAAAAAGGCATAGAATTATTCATGTTTCTTTCTTGAAAAACATTCCCAGTTAATTTATATGCCTGAAAAAGTTGATGTTTTTCTGCTAAAGATTGTGAGATGTTTATGAAATTTTTTGTGAATCTTGCACATTGCTTAAAAAATCTATGCTTACTCTCAAACCTCATTGTCCATGAGCCCATAAGTGGGCCAAATTGTAAAATTATATTTGGGTAAGGCATGAGATAATGATGTTTTGGCCGAAGTTTTCTTGAAGGAAATATATCGGATCGAATTCCATGTATTCTTCAATTAGATCTTTTAAGTGACACACTTGTGGCTCTGTAATTTTAGGGGCACACAGAAGTTCTATTATTTTATGCAATAAAATAATTAACTGCCACACTTGATCTTCAGGGTCCTTAATATCAGTAAAAAGTATCACTGGCAAAAGTCGAACAAGGTTCCAATTTTGGACAGCATGCTCAGTTAGTTGACTAGACTTCTTGAATGATATTTCAGGAGGTACATCTCTTTTGTCAGTTCCTTTATAGCTGAAACTTGAAATTTTTTTTAATAAAGTAACAGCTGTTATCCACTTCTTTTCAAAAACAATATTTTTAATACATAGGAAGATGTCATAAGATACAATACCTTCAAAAAGGTCATGAGCAAGACAGGGTGGAAGTCCTGGATTACAAACATGAAAGTATTTTAATTCATTAAAAACAGAATTACATTTTATACCATTCACAGAATCAAGGGTAATGTCCTGGTCTAGCTTAGAAATACATTCATTATAATTATCTACAGTTCGCAAATCACATGATTGTAAATACAGATTTTCAAACATTGAATCTTTGGTAATAAGGCAGTATCTACATTGATATGTAGCACTACTAAAGTTTTCAAGAAAACCCCCAATGCCGTGACTACCTAAGTTGTCACCTATAATGCAAAATACAAGGACTCGATACTGTATTCCAGCCATAAAAACAAAATTATTCTCTAAAGATTTTAAATCTTCTACTAATGGTCTTAAGACTTTTTCCATCTCAAAAGAATCAACATATATTTGTTTGCACAATATGGCTAGTTGCATACTGTCGATCTTTGAGCGACACCAAGAGTGCAAATTTCCAAGTGTATAATAGACTGCAAATATTTCATGAGTCTTCCTTGCCGCTCCTAAAGGATTGACGATTTCAAAACTGTCAGTGTAAAGTAAAATTTCGAAGTTTCTTATATTTGATTTATCAGTAAACACTGCATTTGTTTTAAAAATACTACCGTCCCTGTAGTCGGTAAATAAACCATTGGTGTTATACTCATGATCTCTAAACTGCTTTAATACTGTGCTATTACTCAACAATGCTACTAAGCTATTTTTAACAGGTACATATTGAAAAGAACATTTTAAACCCTTTTTATTACGACCTAATGTGATAGAAACTGGGTGATTATAATTGAATGTCTTTCGTTAATATTGCAGTCTAGAATAGTGCGATCTCAAATCACTGCTGTAATATGTTTGAATCTGCAGCAAGTTTCGAAACTTCACTTATGATGATGCTCTGAATACCACATTTTGTCAAAGTTTTTCTTAAAACTTGGTTAGTTAACCGCTCTTGCAACTCTTGAATGCTTGTTAACTCTTCTGCTATCATTTGAATTACCGAGGAAGAAACATTGTGTTTAACAGATAACTTTAAATAAAAAAGTGATAAAATTGAAGTAAAGTTGACTAAACTTATGTCATTTTCATCTTGATTATCAGACGCTCCTTGTACAAAAACATCTGGAGTAGTAATACTCATGTGTGGCTCAGGTTGTGCAATTTGTAATTCAGTATCAGCTATACATTCTTCTAATATATTACCTACAGATATATTCCTATGCTTTCGAGAAAGATGACTAGAAAAAGAAGCTTTAACTTTAAATTTTTTGTAACAACTTTTAAATGGACAGCTAATTCCCTCATTCTTTTGCAAATGATCACGTAGATGCTTAAGCAAAAGGGTTAGATTTGTACAAATTTGTTGGCATGATAAGTCATTGCATTTTAATGGTATATTTACACACATTAAATAATTCTTTTCAATACTACCATTCATATGCCTTCGATTTTGGTGTATTTTTAAAGCATTTAATGTTTTAAACTTATATAACAATCTCTATTAGGACACGGGAGCCTCTGTTTGCTATTATGTTTATGTTGCCAAATATGAGATAAAAAGGATTTGAAGGATTGTAAGGAAGAGTTGCAAATTTTGCATATAAAATGTCTGTCATTGTTCTCCATATTATCTAGGAGGGAAAATAAAAAATTAACTTGACCGGCTACATAGAAATTATCAAACAACAATCAATATAAAATAGTTGCTGTTGGAGACTGAATGCGACAGTGAACTAAAACCAAAAATAAAAATTAATTTGGTTAATTTTAATTGCTATTAAGGTCATTTCATACACACAAAAAAAACAAAGGGGCTCAAAAACAGTTTTTATGTGCATGTGAAGGGTGTGTGTGTGTGTGTGTGAGGGGGGGGGGGGTCAGGGTGCAACATGGCACTTAGGGAGTGGACACCATGGGCGCCCATATGATATTTTTCAAGATGGGGCAACGGCCATAGGGGTTCATGTAGAGCAGGGGTCTCCAAACTTTCCAGCCTTAGGGCCATATTGATTACTCCAGTAAATTCCAAGGGCCAAAACCATATTATCATTAATTGTTGCCGGTGGTAAAAAGTTGAATCAGTTCACTAGTGGTGTAAAATATGATTACTTTTTTGCCAGATGCCATTAGCGACGGGGAAGCTGATGTATTTTCTGTATCGTATGGGTATCCGTTATAATGGGGTACCCGCATCGTATCGCCATAGTAATCATTGATTACAAAAGTAATGAAATACACAAGTAATCATTGATTACTTTTTTCTTCAGTAATCGTTACTTCGGTTCCTAACGAGTACTCAAGTAACGAATGAGTATTTTTTTACATGAAAAAAAAAGTCCGAAAAAGTACGCCACGTTTAAAAAAGGCTGCAAATCGAACTAAAGTCCGCAAAACGGCAACACTGCATATTATTAATTTTCCTGTCATTATCTGTAATTTCTAGATTAGTCGTAGAGTACGAGCGAGCCATGAGGAGTAACGTGACAGGACATCTGGTGGACACAAGCAGAAATAGGTAGTACCTTCTATCCCTAACAGATGGCGCTAATAGCACTTACAGAATAATCTCGTTGGTTCGATAAAGTTCTGGTGTCTTCCACTCACTTCTAGATGGCAGTAAGTGAAATATATAAGAAGGCTAGTGGCGCAACCACAAGTCAGTTCCTATGACACTGCTGTGAAATAAAATAGTGCGTACCTCCTTAAAACGTGTTTGTGCGTGTTTAAGTTTAAGACATCTTTGTAACAATATTTTTATTTGAATTGTTGCTTTTGTGTGTGATTTAGTAGAATGGAAAAGAAGCGAAAAATTGATAGTGAATGCAGAAAATTCAAAGATCAGTGGAACATTCAGTATTTCGTAATTGAGTCCAGTAACAAGGCGCTATGTTTGATTTGCAATGAAAGCATAGCCGTTCTCAAAGAATATAACATTAAACGTCATTATGAAGCAAAACATTTTCAAAATTACTCAAAATATACAGGAAGTTTGCGGACAGAAAAATTCGAAGCTATGAAGCGCGGATTGAAATCGCAGCAATCTTTATTTACAAAACTCAAAACTGAACAAGAGGCTGCAACTCGTGCCAGCTTTCGTGTGGCTCTTGAAATTGCAAAACGTGGAAAACCATTCACCGATGGAGAAATGGTCAAAGAATGCATAATCGCAGTAGCCGAAGAAATGTGCCCTGAAAAGGTAAATTTATTAAAAACTGTCAGTATGTCAGCAAACACTGTGGCTCGAAGGGTAGAAGACATCGCTGAAAATATATCCTCTCAACTGTTCAACAAAAATGGACATGTTGAGTGGTTTTCTTTGGCCTTGGATGAGTCAACGGATGTGTCAGATACTGCTCAGGTGTTGATTTATATTCGAGGAGTAGATAAAAGCTATGAAGTGCATGAAGAACTTCTTGATATGTATAGTATTCATGGCACAACTACTGGTTCAGATATTTTTAAAGGAGTTGAAATGGCCATTAAGCAAAAGAACCTTCGATGGAAAAACTTGAAATGTATTACAACTGATGGAGGCAAAAACATGAGTGGGAAAGATAAAGGAGTGGTCGCTCTTGTGTCAAAGGCTGTAGAAAATGACGGTGGTTCAAAACCAATAGTCTTACATTGTAATCATTCATCAACAGTCTTTGTGCGGAAAATGTTTGGATATGTCTGAAGTTCTGAAACCAGTCATATCAACTGTTAATTTTATCAGATCTTTTGGGCTGAATCACCGACAATTCGTACAATTTATTAAAGAGATTGGAGAAAATGACTTACCTTATCATACTGCCGTACGTTGGCTTAGTTGTGGGAAAGTCCTTCAGCGCTTTTTTGAACTTCGAGCAGTGATCGAATTTTTTTTGAATGAAAAGCATCGCCCTCTTACTGAATTGCAAAACAACGCATGGCTGTGGAAGTTAGCATTCTATGTTGATTTGACAAAACATGTGAACGAACTGAATTTGAGATTGCAAGGAGAAAACCAGCATCTTCCTGATTTATACAATAATATCAAATCATTCCGGAAGAAATTGATACTGTTTCAATCACAACTACGAAGTAAATGTTTTTCACATTTTAAAACATGTGAAATATTTAGCCACACCACTGAGACCGAGTTTCCTATCGATTTTGCAATCGAAACTTTGAGTGCTTTGAAAATAAATTTTGATACTCGTTTCTCGGACTTTGATGCCATTGCGAATCAAATTAAGATTTTTCAGAATCCTTTTGATACTGACATTGAAACCCTAGCCCCGGAACTTCAAATGGAAATGATTGATCTACAGTGCAGTGATATAATTAAGAACAAATATCAAAACTTGTTGGAATTTTATAAGTGTCTTCCACTGACACAATTTGATAATTTGCATAAATTTGCTCGTGGGCTGTTTTCTGTTTTTGGTACTACTTATTTGTGTGAGAAGACCTTTTCCAAAATGAAGTACACAAAAAATGTTTACAGATCTAAATTAACTGATGAGCATCTTAAATCTCTTTTAATAATTGGTACAAGTAAAATTAGTCCACAACTACAAACTATTGTCAGTGGAAAATCTCAATTACATAAATCTCATTAGTATTTCATATGTCGTTATGCTTGTTATAAGTTATCTTTTCATTTAAAATGTATAAAATGTTAGTTGGATTCATTTCAATAATTTGTTAGTTAGTAAATAATAACCTACAACAATGTTATGAGTAGTTAGCCCATGACCATATCAATGTAGATGTCATATTAATAATTATTCAACATAAAAATAGATTACTTCAGTAAACTTAATTTAATTTGCTATAAAAAATAAATATGTTCTCTAGAAGGAGTTTTCTTTAGAGTATGCTAGCTCTCCGCGGGCCGGACAAAATCTGTCCGCGGGCCGGATGTGGCCCTCGGGCCGTAGTTTGGAGACCCCTGATGTAGAGCATTAGCATAAAATTTAGGGATTAAGACCCCTTCCCATTACACTGTTAAAAGTTTCTTGGTAATTTACCAGCACCCTGTGCTGCAATTTAAAATTTGCAGCAAAATTAATTTTTTTTCAGAAAAAATTCAGCTGTAATTACAGCATTAAAACTAGCGGCAAATATAATAAATATAAATACTTCACATAATAAAAAACTTTCAATTTTAACAATATTTAGCAATATGCTATTTACAACAATAAAGTACCGCATCACAAACTGGTGTTGAGTAGTAAGGAGTAAGAACACTTTGATTTAAACAGCATGAAATGCGAAAACACACAGAAATTGTTTCGTGTCGATAAACAATCACACGACCCTTCATCAGGCAAAAACAGGAAAGCACGAGTGCTGCAACGAAGCAACAACGTTAAGTCGCAGATACGTTGTTGCTTCTTTTCAGCATTCGTGCTTTCCTGTTTTCTCCTGATGAAGGATCGTGCGATTATTCCCCTATGGGCGCCCATGGTGGACACCACTGCATACAAACATAAGAAACTCCAAATAAATAAGGCAAATCTATGTGTCAACTTTCTACATTTTATATAAAACAGCTCTTCTGAAAAATATTACAAACTTAATTTGAAGACAAAAACTTTCATTGTTGCTTTTAATGAATAGGGGAGAGGACGTGGGTTAATCAATTTAAATGTAAACAAAAAACAAAATTTCATATTCCAGATATAAAAATTATTTGATGGCAATATTAAGTAAAGTTAAATAAGGCAAATGTATAGTATCAACACTATATTATATATTCACTTCTGAAAATATCACATAAACAAAATTTGAAAACGAAAACTTTCAGTGTTGGTTTTAAAAAATAGGGGAGGCGGTGGGTTAATTTAATTGTAAAAAAAAAAAAAAAAAAAAAATCATATTCCATATATAAAAATCATTTGATGCGAATTTTAAATCAATTGCAAATGTATGTATCAACACTATATTATATATACAGCACTTCTGAAAATAAATTATCACATTATAAATAAAATTTGAAAACAAAATCTTTCAGTGTTGGTTTTAATAAATAGGGGGAATGCGGTGGGCTAGTTAATCAAATGAAATGTAAACAAAAGAAATTACATATTCCAGATTTTAGAATAATCTGATAGCAATTTTAAATAAAGTTAAACAAGGCAAATGTTTGTGTCAACACCATAGTATATGTATAACAGCACTTCTGAAAAATATCTCATTATAGGTACAAACGAAATTTGAAAACAAAAACTTTCAGTGTTTTAATAAATAGGGGGTTAACAATTTAAATGTAAACAAAAAATAAAATTTCATATTCCTGATTTAAAAATAATTTGATGGCAACTTTTAATTGAATTGATAAAAATATATCACTACAAAGGACTATCAATTTAAATTTAATGAATATTTACTTTTAACTCTGTGCATCTAGTAAAAAGATACTATATGATAAATGACTTACGTTAACACATAATTCATATTTATATATTACATTTATTTGTAGAACCTAATTCGCTGGAAAAAGTATAAATTTATTCCCCCATATTTCTCATTTGTGCAGTTCAATTCTCAGACCTCATGCATTTTAAATTATTCCAATCAAAAATGAATCTATCACAAGTATGTATGCAGAAAGCAAAATTTTAGTCACACAATGATGTCTCATATTGGGCTATGACAGAAGCATTCCTAAATCATACAGCATAGTTCTTTATACAACAGGAGGTAGGTGAATTCTGAATAAAACATGACATTTGTTTACATACAGCAAATGCTTACCATTTTTAGAAAAGATTTTAAATATTAAATGTTATAACTTCATATCGCATATTAATATTACTTTAGGATTAATAACAATGTTTTATTTTGTTTGTTTAAAAAAAAAGCATTCAATTATTTGCTTTATATTTTAATAATGATTTACATTTTAATAACTTTCATTCAATGAAAATTAATTTAAGCGCGTAATTGAACTATTTTTGAAAATTTTCAGACTTCTAAAGTTTATAAAATTTTGTTTTTATAAAATTGAAAATTACAGTTC
Organism: Octonoba sinensis; assembly: GCA_038502835.1. Classification (NCBI taxonomy): domain Eukaryota; kingdom Metazoa; phylum Arthropoda; class Arachnida; order Araneae; family Uloboridae; genus Octonoba; species Octonoba sinensis. The sequence continues at coordinate 76,419,411 of CM076605.1, forward strand.
TTCCCTTATGAGATTACTCTTAAAATAATAATGAATATAAACAGCAAAACTATCAACAGATTATTGAAAACTATCTTTGTTCAAAATTGCACTTAACGAAGTATACGAACGACAAAATATTTCCATACAAAACACATTATAGAAATAACAATTATGTTATATATTAACTATATCAATGTTCTTTAATAAATAACAGGTAAAATACAAACCTTTAAATCAGCAACTTCCTTATACAACAAGTTTATGTTCTATTTCGTCTCATGTATTCGCCATTTTTATCTCCGCTCCTGGTTGTTGACGCATCACATCTTCGCATCGCATCGCACAGTCAGAGGAAGGAACCGGAACGTGATTGGTTGAAATACGAAAACTAACATTGAATTACTGATAAAGTTCTTTTTACGAAATACGGTTTTCGTCCTTCATAAATTACATAACTAAATTATGTTAAATTACAAACATTTTTCTCAGTGTTCTTCCTAAAAACGTATGTAAGGCTCAGAGGCATCCTCAGATAAAACGACATGTGCTTATGTTTACATGTTTAAAGGGCCATTCAAGCTCGAGAAACGCCCACTTTCAAACTTTAACCCTTAAAATTAGCTCAAATTTATGCATGAATCTTTCTTTTTTATGTGCCTGTTATGGTGTGTGTTTGCTTGTTGCAGTGGTTGAATTTAATTATGTGAACCAAATTATATAACCAAAGCAACAAACCGACACAGTGTGAACGTATAGTGGTTTTTTTGTCTTATGCGTTGTGTAATTATGAATTCAATTCAAATATTTTTTCTATATAAAATCATACCAAATGAATAGGATTATAAAATACTTTAAAAAAAGGAAATACACTGCATTAAGTTTGTTATTTATTAAATTCTAGATTTTCATATATTAAAATATTTCATCAGATTAGGTGCACCCCAATTTTAGATCAAAAGCATGAATAAAAATTACATCATAGGTTATAAAAGATAAAAATATTCATTCACTGAACCAGGCATAATGAGCGATAAATGAAGACGGTATTAAAAGTTCATGTGAACCACAAGTTAGATGAAAAAGTTAAAACCGTTAGGTTTATCTTAAATGCTCATAGCTTTTATTTGAGCTATATCCTTTTATCAACTCGTCGAGAGGGCCAGGAGAGTAGTAAGCGCAGGTTTATAGAGGACAACCGTGTTTCGTGGGACATGACTCATGTCCCCGGTGATAGGAAAAGGGGGCGTGTCCCTGGAGTCGTAGAAGAAGACGGGGGTTTTTCCAGTTACGGAAGAAACTCCGAGTCGTGTGACATGACTCATGTCACGTGATAGGAAAAGGGGGGCGTGCTCCTGACGTGTAGAAGATGACGAGGATTTTTAAGTTTCGGAATCATGATGCGTTTTTAAGAAACTGCGGACTTAGATTTTTTTTCACACAGTCCTCTATGATAGTTTAAAAATCGCAATTAAACGAGAATTTATGCAGTTAACTAAGTTTCAATTTACAAGCTTATGTTAGAATATAATTAGTTGTTGAAAAGATATTTTCTCCCGAGAAGACTTTACGAATTCAGGGGTTCGAAGCATTCGCTTACTAATTTAAAGCATGCTATACTAATTAGACCACGAATGCTTCAACTGTCCTCTTTGCTAAAGTTGTTCTTAGGGAAATTTTAGCTTTGGAATAACTTTAGAGTTTTTTAAAAGATACATATAAAAAATATCATTTGGTTAAGGGACACTATTTTCTGAAAATAATAATTCTTAGCATTGATACATTACCAGAAGAAAAAAAAGATATGTTGGTGCTTCATGAATGGTGTTTCTTATCCACAATTTTTGTTGATATAGTGAACAAATTAATGCGATTTAGTAACAAAGGTACAATCATACACTACGATTTTTATAATTTTTAACAGTTTTTTTTTTTTTTTTGCAGCATTTCAATCTCAGACTGGAAAAGCTTAAAATGAAAAAATATAACTTTGACTTTAGTGTATATACACGATTGCAAATTATCGTGGCTAATTTATTCAAAAGTGTTTTTTGAGTATTTTTTAAGCGAAACACCATTATTATTTTTTGTTTTATAAGAAATATAACGGTAAGAAGACCTATAGCTGTACTAGGGGCAATAAATTAAAATTTTAGATATATTTTATTGCTTGCAGAATATTATGTGTTAACTTTGATCATTTTATAAGAAGGTTTCATTAATTTTGCTTAAGATTCGTTGAAATTGATCATAAAAAAAAACCCAAAATAGTTTCTTGTTTTAATTATGATTTTTAACTTTGGTGAAAAGAAAAATTTATAACTTTCTTACGTTCAGAAAAGTAATTGCAGTTGGTTAGTCATAGCCGAACGAGTTTTCAGTACTTGTAGTGAGATTTCGCAGTCTTGAATCAGTGATAAGTTTCAACCCCTTAAGAAAAGACACACCCCCTCACGGGAGAATGTCCAGCGCAGGAGGTGACTAACAAGTTTTCTGATACTATGGGGGTTTTGTTATCTGAGTTCGTCAGATGATTAGTCAACACTGGAGCATATATAAAACCTTTTTCTGCAAGCGATGTGTCACATGATGAGATCTCCGGTGCGGTGTTAGATTTTACCGTAGTGCTTGTTAGGAGCATCGACGTTTGCTGTCGTCCTAAGAAGTTTGCTGTCGTCCAGGGGGTACTTATGTTATTTTAACGAACTGAAGCTCGTTTTCAACTAGTGTAGGGGCATGATGAACAGGAAAAGATCTTTCGAAAAGGTAACTATTGTTTTAAGTTTATTTTTTACTCGTATTAAACTGCTAAGTTTAAAAAAAACTACAAAATTGTACAATTTTTTTTTTGCAGATTTGTAGCGATAGCGAAGACTGGGGGTCTGATAGTGATGATGAACTATTAAGCGAGTTATCACAGATTTTTATTGAGAATCGTTTGGAATTGAAAGAAACGGTGCGTATTTTTCCAAGTACATATTTTTATTTTTAAAAAGGGTAAAATTTGCTCAAAATAATTTTGTTATTTACTTTTGCTACATATTTTATGCAGGACTTAATTGCGATAGATCAGCATAATAATGGACCTACAGATGTACAAGTTGCAGGTCCGAGTCACGTTCCTGATATGCAAGGAGGGGAATCTGTTCCGCTATTAAGCGAGTTATCACAGATTTTTATTGAGAATCCTTTGGAATTTAAAGAAACGGTGCGTATTTTTTCCGAGTACATTTTTTATATTTTCAAAAATGTTAAAAAAAAAAAATTGCTCAAAATAATTTTGTTATTTACTTTTGTTACATATTTTATGTAGGACTTAATTGCTATAGATCAGCATAATAATGGAATTACAGATGCACAAGTTGCAGGTCCGAGTCACGTTCCTGATATGCAAGGAGGTGGATCTGAACCGTTAGATAATGTAGGTTTATTTGTGTATTTAATTTGCTTTTAAAAATCGGATGTGATAATGTGTTCCTTATTGTTCATTTTTATTTTAGTTTGATGACTGGGTGATGCTTATAGAAAAGTCTCGTCGTCGTAACCAAAAGTATAAAGCGGAACAGATATCTTATGAAGCTGTTATTGACCCCGATTTATTACCAGAACATTTGAGAGAGAAAAAGCTGCAAGATATACTAGATAGTGTTAGGCGTCTATTTGAATCAGTAATACAGCGTGCAACAGCTTCTCTACAGGCAACTGATTTAATTCGTATATGTATACAACAGGATGGCTTGGACCGGCCAATATCAACTAGGTTACTCAAAGTGGGGGAACTCACAGTGGAGCAATTAATGTCAGCAGTTATAAAAGTTCTGCAATCAAAAGATAATATTAAGCTGGACCAATCATTTAGTATTGGTGTCCTTGTTATTGAACGTCCTGTCGGAGCAGGTAAAACCAACAAAAGAGTGATTAATATATCTGTGGACAGGCTACGTAAACGTTCTATTATTACTGTACCCCTGGACGACAGTAATTTGTGCTGTGCAAAGGCAATTGTTTATGCGATAGCAATTCTAGACGGAGATACAACTGCTGTGTATTCTTTCCGAAGAAGAGACAGGCCTGCTCTCCGCAAAAAAGCAATTGCTCTCCATGAAGCAGCTAACGTACCACAAGGCCCGTGTGGGATCCCGGAAATTCAACAATTTGAAAATCATCTGAAAATACAGATTTGTGTGGTCTCAGCAGATAATTTAATGCAGGTCAGTAATGTTAGTCTTGTTGTAGGCATTAAGTTTTTTAAGAATTGTATCTGCTACTTGTATTATTTTTTAATTAGTATTATTATCATCATTAATATTTTAAATATTATCATTATTATTATTACCTTCAATCAATTTTTCTTTAAAGTCATACTGTATTATATTTTTTAAAAAAAGGGTTATATTATTTTTATTTTTCATTCCATTTCCTTAAAATCAATGCTTATGTAAATTCAGAATTATAGTACACAACACAATAAACGCTAAATTAAATTGAAGTGTAAAAGCTAAAATGTGTTAAAGTTTAGGCTGTTATTATATCAATATAGTTTTATCAAAGGAATTTAAATAATGTCAAATACTATCATGTATACTTTTTTAGTACCTTATAAACCCAATTTAAGTTCCCCTTTTTTTTACCATAACTACACAATACTATTTTTTCCCTTAGATTTCTTACGAAGGTCGCCGTCAGAGTAAGAAAATTTATCTCTTCCATCACAATAGACACTATGATGTGATCAAATCAATGACTGGATTTTGTGGTTCCAACTATTACTGTTCGTCTTGCGAGAAGCCTTTCAGCCACCTCACCGATCACTACTGTAAACAATCGTGTGCTATATGTATGAATAACTCTTGTGTTTCTGGTGATTCAGTTAGGTGTAAAGATTGTGACCGTCTCTGTCGCTCCGCTGAATGCTTCCAGCGACATAAAGCTATCTCAGGCCAGCAAAAGTACAGCATTTGTGATACAATCTATCAGTGCCGTGCTTGTTCAAAAGTCATCCGTCGTAGAGACCGACCGCAGGAGAAACATGTTTGCGGTGAAACGAAATGCCCCTCTTGCCATCAGTTTGTCCCTCCGGGGCATCAATGTTTTCTCAAAAGAGTGCAGCCTAAATCACCCAGTGAAAAGCTGATATTCTTCGACTTCGAGACTGACCAGTCGTCAGGGGAGCACAAAGTCAATTACGCTGTCGCACAATATGCAGATGGAGCGGAAAATGTTTTTGCAGGTTATGATGCATGTGAAAAATTCTGCTCATTTCTGTTCAATCCGCAACATAAAAAATTCACTGCCGTCGCTCATAACATGAAAGGATTCGACGGACAATTTATTCTCGGTTGGATGCTTGAACAAGGACTAAAACCCACGGTAGTTCCTTGTGGATCAAAAATAATGTTGATTCACTTAGCCACCCACGATATTAGAGTCATAGATTCTTTTAACTTTTTGCCTATGGCGTTATCAAATTTACCAAAAACATTTGGACTGCAACAGTTGAAAAAGGGGTATTTCCCACATTATTTTAATGTTATAGAGAATCAAAATTACATTGGAGTTCTTCCAGATACTTCCTTCTACAGCCCTGACACCATGTCTGCAGTTGCAAGGCAAGATTTTTTCACTTGGTACGAGAAACGGAAGGCAGAGTCCTTCAATTTCCAAGAGGAAATGTATCAGTACTGCAGGTAAGTTTTTCTTTTTCCTTCGTGTATTATTTTAATGCATGGTAGTACATTAACTTAAAAAAATAAAAAATCGGTATTGCCCCTTAAATATGGACTATAATTCATTTAACAGTTTGATTTAGAGGGAAAAAAACTTTAAAATGCATTGAAAGTAACTTTTTTTCTTTTTTAGTTAAAAAGCTAACTCAAAAAATCATATCGTCGCTAGATTTTAAAGCTTAATTCTAAAAAAAAATATATTTTTTAACTACTGTTTTAAGTTGGGAAAAAATAATGATAATAACTACACTTTTTAGCTTAGGAGAAAAAAAAAAAAAACTTGTACTAAAAATTAATACTCTTTATTTCTAATTCAATTACATTTTTTTTCTCTCATTTCAGATCTGATGTAGACATTTTAAGACGTTGTTGCCTAGAATTTCGGAAGCAATTCTTAGATGTTGCAAAAGTTGACCCATTTCAATACACCACCATAGCTTCGGCTTGTATGGCCGTGTATAGAGGATATCATATTTCTCCAAATACCATAGCAATGCCACCATTAGCTGGATATATTAATCGCACAAATTTTAGCGCGGATAGTATCCGCTGGCTAGATTTTATAGCCCAGGAAGAAGGAATTCATATTCAACACGCACTCACCGATGACGGAGAACATAAAATCAACGGACTATCGGTTGATGGATACTGTGATGAAACCAAAACAGTATATCTTTATCACGGCTGCTTTTTTCACGGGTGCGACGAGTGTTTTAACGGAGATACCGTTAACCCTTTGAATGGAATGCAAATGGCTCTTCTTTTGCAAAAAACGAGAGAAACTGTCCAGGGGCTTATTCAAGAAGGGTTCGAGGTAGTGCAAATGTGGGAGCACACTTTTGAAAGCATGAAAAAAGAAAACGCTAACCTTCAAGCCTTTTTATCAACACATGAGGTAATAAAGCGATTGAACCCCAAAGACTCCTTTTTCGGCGGCAGAACCAATGCGGTGAGGCTTTATGCTGAGGGGAAAATCAAATACATCGACTTTACAAGTTTATACCCATATGTAAACAAATACTGCGCTTATCCAATTGGACACCCTCTCATAATTACGAAGGATTTTAAGCCTGTTAATGAATATTTTGGTATAATCAGCTGTACAGTATTGCCCCCGAGAAAGCTTTTACACCCAGTTCTACCCTACCGCTGCCGGGAAAAGCTGATGTTTCCGCTTTGCCGGACTTGCGCTGAACAAGGAGTAAAAGACTGTCGTCATAGCGAAGGCGAAAGGAAATTAACAGGAACATGGGTCACGGAGGAGGTTAAAAGAGCTATGGAGCTGGGATACGACGTATTGAAGGTATTATTATTTCTCATTATTATTATCTCAAGTTCAAAGAATATTTTTGTTTACATGATTAAACACTAATTATAATTATGCTCTTTTTTACAGGTACATGAAGTGTACCATTTTGAGCAAAAATCCTCAGGACTGTTTGAAAGTTACATTAACCTTTTCTTGAGGATTAAGCAGGAAGCTTCTGGATGGCCTTCGCAATGTGTAGATGAAAACGCAAAAAAAATCTACATTGAGGATTATTTCAAACACGAAGGTGTACATTTAAACCCCCAGGACGTTATAAAGAACCCCGGAAGGAGGCAAGTAGCAAAACTTGCGTTGAACTCGTTTTGGGGCCGATGGGGCATGAACAGTAACAAAACACAGATTGACTACGTCACAACAGTTCCCGATTTTAACAAATTGCTTCAAGATGAAACAAAAGAGGTATGCATATTTATATATTTTTTTCTTGTCACTCTTTACTTGGGGGAAAAATGTTTGCATCTTTTGAATTGTTATGGTTTTTTTCCAGATAAAAGACATCTACTTGCCAACAGAAGAGATTGCAGCCATACAATGGTGCTACAAAGATGTGTTTGCATCACCCAATCCAAATACAAACATATTCATCGCAGCGTTTACAACGTGCTACGCAAGGCTGAAATTGTATAATGTTATACAAGAGCTAGGTGACTCCGTCTTATACTTTGACACGGACAGCGTAATTTATTCCTCGGCAGGAGATAACGACCCTCCATTGGGGGACTATCTGGGAGACTTCACTGATGAACTAGACGGGGATTTCATCACTACGTTTGTATCTGGTAAGTGATATTTTTATTAATCAATAAATGTTGGGGGTGTGGATTGTTATTTTTTTAATTTTTGGCATATTTATTTTCAGGAGGCCCAAAAAATTACGCTTATACCACAAACTCTGGAAAGTCTGTTTGCAAAATACGTGGATTTAGCCTAAATTTTAAAAACTCTCAGCTTTTAAACTTCAACACTGTGAAGGACTTGATAAGCAACATGGATGTAGATAGAGTCATCGCCATCAACAACCCACGAAAAATTACTAGGGAAGCAAAAAAGCGCAAAGTTATCAACAAAAATGAAACGAAGCTTTATCGCATTGTTTACGATAAAAGAATTTTACATGAAGATTTTACTACCACTCCATTTGGGTATTAGTTTTTTTCTTTTTTAAAAAGTTTTTCTTTTCTTTTCTTCATCTTTTTAAGTTTATTTCATGCCTTGCTGTTTTGATGTATTTTACAGTTTATTTTTCAATGCACATTTAGAGGATTAGGCCTACTGGGGATACCTCTCTTTTTTTTCTCTTTTTTTAAAAAAAAAAACGGAGCTTCATTCTTCGAACAAATAAATCTTTGAAATGTTCGAAACAGTGAAAAATGCCTACACCTCCTGGGTGCTCTGGAAGCTAGGCTTATATGTAATTTTTTGATTGAATGATCATGCCTGTGTTAATAATAACAATAATAATCATAATATTAACATCTTCACAAACTTTACTTTATAACCTTTTAAATTTCACAAACTTTTAATACTGTGGTGTGTGTGTGTGTGTGTGATTAAAAAACCATGCATCATTTAAAAAACAACCATTTTATTTAATACCTAAGCCATTTTGACTTAATTACACTTTTACGTTTGATAGTTCTGTTATTTTCAGTAGAGTTTGTTAAATTAAAAAAATGTTTATTTTTAATTAATGTGGTTGGTACATTGATCTCTTTCATGACTTCATAAAATGTCTTCAAGGCTGGAACTTTCTGGCGTCGTTGACGTACTACTGTATCCACTAAGTCCACTATATTCGATCCTGGAATCAATATTCCTTTATAAATAAATTCTCCTCTTGGGTTCCATGAAATTACTTTTGAATTTTGTTTCATCAGATGAATAATGTTTTTAACTGGAGAAATGGTGTTTTTGGGTACAGTATTCAAAATCAACTCAACCATTGGGTCGGATAGCGTTTCTTTTTCTTCTTCTAGTACTTCTTGTTGTGCAGTTGACGGCTTCTCTAGCACCGGTGAGTCTTGATTTATTTCTTTATTATCATCAGAATTATCATCATCATTATTACTTGTAGAAGCCTGATGCAAAAATGGTGGATTTTTAAGCGGGAATTGAATTCTTTTCTGAAGAATTTGGGCATAAAGTTTAAATTTAACGTCGTCGTCCATTTTTTTAAGCAATATACTTTTCATCTCACGATCAAGTTCACTTAATTGTTCATCTGAAGGTATATGCCTCGCCATTCTTTCCTCAGGAATCAGAATCATTTTTTTGAACGAATCGGTCATTTTTGTAACAAAGTAGTCAACACACTCAGAGCTGCAGGTATTAAAACGCTAAAAAATCCTCCTCCTTTTTGCAACAAAATCTTCCTTTTTGCGTATAATGCTGTTTTTTTATCAGACAGTTTTCTCAGCGTATGCTTGTGCCGAACTAATTTTCTTTTCTGAGTAGGAGTTAAAGGAACATTTCCTCTTATAGTGTTTAAACAACATTCACAGATACATTTAACTGTGCTATTCGGTAAAGTGCGAATAAAAGATTTTCGCCGTTTTGGACTTTTGGCTAAAGCCAACATCCTAAGTTTTTGCACGTCTGATTCTGCTAAGGTCATGTTTAGCACTAATGACTAAACATTCGAACACCTATATAAATCGTTTTTGATAAATACACATTTCTTGGCCGGGAAGAATGTTAGTGCGCAATCGCAGGTTTTCATCAGTTTCTGGTTTTAAATCAATGAGCAAATAACTATAAGGCTTCCTAGTACAGTCTTCGAATACTTGCTGAAAAAATTTCACTGCATTCGGATATAGCTGCCTTCCCAAATGAGTTATTTGAGAAATGTCTCTGCGCGATTTAAACAAAAATAAGTAATTGCTATTAAGAGCTATTTCTCTAAATTCTTTGCCTTTATGAAAAATATTTTGAGAAACGAAAATTACAGATAAATTAAGATGGTGACTTCCTCGAGTAAATAACTGCGTGACACGATGATCTCTCGAACCCTCATACATTAAATCATCCAAGATGAATAAAGTATTTTCTTGCAAATACTTCTGAAAGTTTTCAGGGATTCCTTCAACAAAAGTGACGTGTGGCATTGTTTCAAACAAGTTTTGATATATTCCGTAAAACCATACAATTTTTTGCAGTGTAGGTTGAATGACATAAGTATGATTTGCTAACAAACTTTTTAAAAAATACGTTTTTCCACTACTACTAGCCCCGGCTACAACGGCCGAAAATGGATGACGTAAACAGGGTGGCTGCATAATTGTAAATGAAAAAATTACAAACTACAGTTCAATTTAAATACTTTATTTTTTGTTACTCTACATTAAAAGCTGAATAAACACCAAAATATTTTTTGACAAAATTATACACACGCAAGTCGTTAGTTACAAAATTATTCGTAAAATTATTAAGTACATCATACATACTTCTTTTCCGACATCGATAATATAGGAAATAAATACAGTATTGACCACACACGGCCGTATTCTTTGATTGTAAAGGCATGTCATTGTACAAAACATGAGAAAACATAGCAAAATATCTTTCTATAGACTGTCCAAAGACAACTGGAGGGCGACCAAATGAATCAAAAAATTCAACACTGTGTTCCGAGTTGATACATGCAGCGATCCAGTGAGTTCCGGGCAAATGATGTGGATCCGTATTCATTATAAACATGGACGGATAATGAGTGACACGCAACGGTAAGCGATCGCAAGGGAATATTCCTAAGAATTTTATGCTTGAAAACGCACTTCTCTTTAAAACACCTTGAAGCTGCAGTACATCCATTTCTTTCAAATTTAGATAGAAAAATCACACAGTACACTTCTTGATTTCGTTATTTCTATCATATTTTGGAATTCGGCATACACTAACACGGTAACCGCTTTTGTAAGAACTTTTCCAAATTTTACTTCGATTCTCAGGTTACCTTGGTGAACTAAATTTAAATGGCCACTTTCGTTCAAGTCACTTGTCAAGTTGAATGCATACATAGCGGACCCCTTTGTATAGTCCTCTCTACTGATGTAAATGCCTTTGTCTGAAGACAACTTTTGAGTGCCGAGTAACAAAGTATTGTACGCTGTTATATATTGCCCAGAAGAATAATTACATTCTATTGCTTTGTGAGGCACTGGATTTCCATCAAGATAAACCGCTAAAAAGTTCAAATCATAATTTTTAAAGTTGAAAGGATTAAGTTTGTAGTTTCCGTTGAATGCATCGTTATCTACAAAAGTTATGATTAATTTTCGTGGCATTGATCCCGAATACACATTGTCTTGATTAAAAGAGAAACTTCCTTGAGGTATGGAAAACACTTTACATAATATACGATCGGTAGGGTATTTTGCTGATTTACTTTCTAAAGCTTTGGCATGACCAATTAAAACTCCTGGACTTACTTTCACTTTACGTATAAACAATGATGCGTGCTCGATGATGATTTTGTAGTTAGGTGCTTCAGAAGACGATAAAAGACAAAATTCCGGTTTACTGCGTATTAACTTCACTTTCAAATCTACTAAATTCAATAAAAGTCTATCTTGATAAAAAATATCACAGTGAAGATTTCCAATCATGTCTAAGGTTTTGCTTTTCTCAATAAAATAGGCACGTTTTTTCAATCCTTCATTCTTTCCTGCTGGGTCAGTTTCTTCGCTATCAGTATCCTTATAGAAACATTCACTTGTCAAAAAACTTTTCTTGTAATCTGATCCGTAATTTAAAAGTGATTCAATGTAAGCTCGGTAAGGGTAAGTATTACTGGAAGACGAAACCATCCGTTCATTTAAGCTGACATCCACTTGAGAGAATAAGGAATGTAAAAATAAATTTATAGGTCCTACAGGTTCCTTTTCGGGCAAATTTTCTTTGTCTTTTACGATTTTAACTTTAACGTACAATTGTGTTGCACTCAGGTCCACGTAGTCCTCGCTGTTGCCAGAAATAGTGAATTCTATTGGTCCACCCTGTCTCACATCTGACAGAGGATAATATTCCAACCATTGTCCTTTCTCAATAGCTGTCTGGGTATTTGGTACTAAGAATAAATCTAATTCTGACTTCACTGCTATTTGCGAATCTTTACAAATAAGAGACATTTTTTTTTTCTTTCAAGAAGAGAAAATATCTGATGCACACACTTTCTTGACTTTCTTCCGACTGATTTTTTTCTTAAAGGGTCGTTTTCTTTTATTTCTTCCAGAACCAATCATATCTTTAATTTTGAAGGCTGCTTTATCTGTTAAAATCTTGCCCGCTTCTTTAACTCTCTGCTTAGCAGCAACTTTTAGATCTTTTCCCTGCGCATAATCGCTAGCAATGTCTATTCCTGAACGGACTATTTCCTTTCCAAAAGATTTAATTCCTTTTTTCAGAAGAGGCATGGCAAATCTGTACATACTTCGAAAAATACCTCCTAAACCACTTCCTTTTTGCAAATGAACCCCTTTATAATAACCTGAACCTTGACCAACTTGGTTTAAATAATAGTCTTCAAAAGATTTCGGGCAACACTGATAAGTCTGATACATATTTATTTTTATAAGTGTTTCAACCTAAAATGAAGCTTCAGAATCAATTTTCCACGATCAAATGACACCAAATCTCCACCGTGACGCCTTATATAGGTCTCTACATTTTGAAAGGTGCGTCTTTGTAGAGGTACATAATGCGGACGATCGTAAACTTTATGAATCATCTCGCCATCTTGTCCATCGACCGTTACGATACGAAGCAATGGTGCATAAACGTCTCCCACAATTTGAGACTCAATTATATCTACATATACGTAAAACAAATGAAAATCAACATTGGGATCTGCTACAAAAGGACTTTCTACACTCCACACATTAGCGTCATTATCTCCAACTATTAGTCCAGGTAGAAACCCTAGAGTTTCGGCTAGGCCTGAAGGTAGTATTAATCGACACCCTTTTTTCAAAATGATTTTCACCCTTTTTGTATATTTGTTATAATTAATCATAATTTTATCCTGGAAATTTTGAGACATAGCTTTGGCTATATCAAGAGGACTTGTATAATAGCCACAAGGTATTTTTCCTGTTTTTAGAACACCATTTCCTAAGTCAAACTGAAATACATTTCCTGGATCAGATACGTTATTCCACATGTGTGGATAAATAATTTCACACAATCCTACTTCCCACTCTCCTGTGAGTTCAACAGTTTGTGGAAGTCTCGTAAGGAAGTGTGAAAGAGTATTTTGGGCATAAAAATTCATACTAGCATCACTAGGGAGTGTCACGTAGAAACTCATTTCGACAACTGACGCATATACGTGAAATATACAACTATTTATAGCTTTATCATATCTTTAGCTGGAATCCATGCATTAAACTTTTCGGGATATCCTTTAAATTTAACAAAGTACTCTACCATTTTTTTCCGTCTTCGCGTTTTAACTATGCGCTCAATAGGAAAATGATTATTTTTAACTACTTTCTGCAACTCTTGAGTATAAAAAGTCCCCTTAATTTCCTCCCCCATAAGATCTTTTATCTTATAAACTGGAGGTACTCTTGGTAGTCTATCATAAACGACAAATAATTCTTCGGACCAATTGTTCAAATAACTTTTTTCAAATTTAAGTTTACTCTTAGCCACCCGTACTGTATCCCCTATAGAAAAATGAAATAAAGGTTGGGTATTCACCATTAGGTCTCCATATAAGTTGTTCCAAACCTTGCTTTGATTTTCAATAGTTACTTTTGACGGTTCCATTTTAATGCTACGATGATAAGTATGATTATAACTATATGTAAGTTTATCTAACACGTCTAAATATTTGTATGTATTTGCACTCGTAAAATATTTAAACATTTTAGTTTTAAAGGTAAGGTTAAATCTTTCAACAACACTAGATTTTGTTTCATTAAACGTAGTAAAAAATGAAACCTCTTTTGAGCGCAAAAATTTTTGAAAGGCTTTATTCGTAAATTCTGTACCTTTGTCAGTTTGAAGTTTTTGTGGTTTTCTTTCTTTGAAAATTTTTTCAAAAGCTTCTATAATGTTGGAACCGCTTTTCTGTTTCAAAGGAATCACCCAAGCATACTTACTAAAAACGTCCAGAACTGTTAAAAGATAGCAAAAATTATCATTGTACTTAGCTAGATTTTTCATATCAACTAAATCTGCCTGCCACTGCTCATCAATACCACCCACGATAACTCTATTGCGAGGAAAATGTTTTCTGACTGGTTTATGAAGACTGTACGTGTTTTCTGATCTTAATGCGTTTCGCACATTTCGTTTGGTCACCTTCCCCTGAAGTGCTCGATAAACAGCATCCACACCACCAAAACTTCCTGGCTGAGCTGGATCTGTGTACAGTTGTTTTACTTGATCTGCCATTGCAACACCTAAAATTTATTCGGCTCACATGCACATTCACGTCCAACATCCTTGAACTACCAAACACGAATGATGAAACAAATGTACTTAAACACATATTTATTTACTTTTAACACAAAATTTACAGAACATATATTCATTTAAGAAATTTTCACATCTGTGTACATATTTTTAATTGAAGTAAGCATTTCATCAACATTAATACTAGAAAAAAAATTGCGTTTTAAGATGAGGTTTGCAAAATGTGGACAATCAATATTATTTTTAACAAAGTTCTCAGCAAGTTCTCTCCAATCAATTTTATACAGAGCTCTTTGAAAATACACCGAGAATTTCTCTGCTAAAGACCACGTTACACATTCATGACCTAGTTGGTTAGCATATTCCATTTCACAACCAAAACAGCGAAACAAATCATTAATACAGCTAGAAAGAAAAAGGTAAAAACACTCACAAAAATTTGTAGTCAATTGTTCTCGTTCATATGTCAGAGCACTTTTTGGGTCCAAATAAAAATTGCAGTTCTTCATTTTCGATTTGACGTGATAATCCAAAGAGTAAGTAAAAAAAAGTCGTTTCGCGAGTTCGGCAGTTTCATCTTTTATTTCCAGAAGTTTTGCGATTTGGTCACTGTCGAGAACAACACATTCAGGAACAAACTGTAGACACCCGTTCTTTTTCTGAAACAGTCGTTGTAGTCTCACGCACAAGTTTTCCTCTTTGTTCAGTTTAGAAACACACAAGTCCTTCATAATAACAAATGTATCCGGTTTAGAGGATAGAGAGATCAGCTCCTCTGTAAATTCGTGCCAGACCATTGCAGAAAGCGAAATACCATCCGTTGTTGGAGTCAGGCCTTTTTCCTCGTCAGAAATATACTTTCGTATATGTATCCTAGTATGTCCCAAAAAGGTATTCACCGTAGAGAAAATATCTCCTCCAAGGTGGAACATGGTTTCTGGTAAGCACTCTAAAGTAATTTTCGGTTCTTTCGTAGACATATTTTCAAATCGTCCTTTTTTAGTTGCAGAAGGCAAAGATGCAATCGAACGTTTCATTCTTAAGCTAAGCGACTTCACTCGAACAGACAAACCCAGTAGAATGGCTATGGCATGCTATTATCAGTAATACAGAGGGCGCTGATTGCAGTTTCCAATCACTGAATCATACCAGTATCTTTAATCATGTCACGATGATTCGTTAGTATGACACATTCATCATGATAAAACGATAATACCAGTTCGTTACTTATTCTTACTTCGTTGCCATTCCTCAAGAGCAAAACTTTCAATGTTGCCATTCACCAAAAAAAAATCAAGGCTTTCAGGAATGTTGCCAACCCAAAACTCACACCTTTTTAAAAAATAAATTAAATATAATAGAATTGGTTTTTAAAAGAAAAAACCAATCCAAGTCTGAAGTTTCTTCCGATAGGTGGACTCACGAATATCCAAAGAGTAAACCGGAGGCATGTTGCCAATCTCAAAATAAAACTTTTTAACTGAGTATTTCTAAGATTCACTACCAAAGTGCGGATAAAAAAACACTCATAGTCTTTTACGAAAGACCCCCTACACCTCAACTCGACTGACCCCTTCAATTAGGTCTACAGAGGCAAAATATGATGCCATTCCAAAAATTAAACTATGAAAAAATAACATTACAAGTTTTAAAATAAATTGCATTCAAAACTAATTAAAAATTTGACTCATAATCCACATTACTCATAATAAGTATTAAAATTAAATGAATGATTATATTAAATAATTTATATAAAACTGAAAGAAAAAAGATCAAAGTTAGGGGGGGTCTTGAATTTCTACTCAAAAATTTTTATTTCCATAGGTGACAATACAAACGTTCTTATTTGAAAAAATATATAGAGATTCAATTAAACTACACTCTGACTGAAAGCATTCATGGCTTGCGTTGGTAAAGCGCGCTACCAGTCCAAAACATGAATTCTTTTTTGCAACTCAAAGATTGAGTGTTCGAATCCCGATCGGGGGAAAATAAAATCAAAGTTAGAAATTCGCGAAAAATTCCAAGTCCAACAAATAAAATAATGGTTAATATTTCTCCTCATAGATGGCGCCATGAGCGATCCTGTAAATGGAAAACTTGAGTTGTCATGGAAACCACAACACACGTCAGAACCGTTGCCATTCCGAAAAAACCTACCGTAGAAGGTTACGATGGCGCCATGAGCGATCTTGTAAATGGAAAACTTGAGTTGTCATGGAAACCACAACACACGTCAGAACCGTTGCCATTCCGAAAAACCTATCGTAGAAGGTTACGGTTAAAACCGTTGCCATTCCGGAAAAACTAAATTCCGATAAAAACAATTCAACT
The DNA here is from genome assembly GCA_038502835.1 of Octonoba sinensis. NCBI lineage: Eukaryota > Metazoa > Arthropoda > Arachnida > Araneae > Uloboridae > Octonoba > Octonoba sinensis. The sequence continues at coordinate 76,436,199 of CM076605.1, forward strand.
CCACTCGAAAACCCTCGTCATCTTCTACGACTCCAGGGACACGCCCCCTTTTCCTATCACCGGGGACATGAGTCATGTCCCACGAAACACGGTTGTCCTCTATAAACCTGCGCTTACTACTCAGGAGTCGACGGCCTTACCCCTCTCAGACGGTGACTTGTAAAGTATTATAAAAAAAATATTACTTCAAGGTAGCTTGGATTTTGCACGTGGCGATGCCTTGCTTCCAGTAGAATTTTGGGAAAGGTCTTTCTCAAACTTGATGATCCACAGTTGCACGTCATATGAAGATCACTGCATTCCTTTCGTTCCCATTGCTTGCACGACGGTGATTCATCGAAAATATTTCATACTGGGAATGTGTTTGGAAAGTTCATTGCAGCATCACGCATGACTCTTATTCTTCATCTATTTGGATCCCTCGTTCACCTTCTCATAACTTAATTATTTCTTGATTATTTAAAGATTATATCGATGCTTTTCATATGCATGGATTTAGTTTTAGGAAATTCATCCTATTTCAGCAACATATTTTTTTTCTTCTTTCTTCTTCCCCTTACCTTTTTCTCATGACCAATTCTACGACCTTCCATGTTCGCAGATGGGGAGAGAAGCCTCGAAACTTCTAGAACAAAAATGTAATTCAATTTTCTCTTTGTGACGTAGTTGGACCTTTCGTGTCTCTGATTCGTTAACTATCAGTGTGAGTCTGTGGTTAAGGCAAATCACGTTAGCTGGTGGTGCCATCTGGCAACGAATTTTGCTGTTAGGTAACATTTTGAGTATAATGTAACATTTTCGTTACAGTGCCACAATGAAAATCAGGTCCACAGCAATAAAGATATGCTTGAAAAAAAAATCGATTTTTTTGGCCGATTTTTCGAAAACTAACGTCCACCGTCGCCTCAAAGCAATGTTTTAATATTTAATAAATTGTTAAAACCAATTTGGCTTCACGATCGTTCGTTCCGGCGCCTTGTTGTGTGGGAGATGATATATATATTTGCTGTGTTAATAAAAATTTCTCACAAAATTTAATTTGCAATTAAATTTAAGGAATTAACAGCTTCTTGAAACATTTACAACATAGCTGCCAAGTTCTCCATTTCCCTTTTAAACTCCGAAAATCCGGAGGGAAGAAGGTCGAATCTTTTGCACATTCGGATAAAATATAACTTATAACGATTTTCAAAAACTCAACAATTGATATTACTAAGACTCGATTAAATACCCCCTCAGGTTTCTGCTATTGTTCTTTGATTGCCAGCCATGAAACGAAATTTCGAATGCATGAATTTTAGCTTTCAGAAAAAGTTTGGTAAAATATACTAGAAGCTCAAAGCAAACAATACTCCAATTTACAACTGACTGTTATATCTAATAATTGTAATTTCTTCATCAAAGCGTCCATTCCTGATCTAGTGAAGGTGCTGCTGTTATTGTTTCGGCCATTTGCACCGACATCAAACCGCTGGAATTCGGAATTGCACCAACTAGTACCATTAAAACTATGCTGTTAAAGCCTTTGTGATTGTAAAAGCTTCATCTCCTATAAAAACATAGGGGAATTTCACATTATTTCCTGGCAAACTTTGAAGAGGAGGCAAAGACAACTTGTCTTCCAAGAGAGCTTTTCTGAAACCGGTCGATAAAACACCTCCATCGCTATGATGTCCATAGTCTCCAACGTGAACTATTATTAATCTATAAGTGGCATCACTGATGGCCATCAAAACCATGCTGTGATAATATTTGTAATTGTAGAAATTGTATCCGCTGTTGTCTGCAGCCACTATTCTTACGTACTTTCCAACGATGGCACCTACACAGTTTGGAAAATTCCATTTCTGAAAACAATCTGCTGCAATTTCTTCCCAATCTTCTGCCCCATGAGGATATGGCATGTACAGCTCATGCATTGTTTCCCACAATGGAGAACAAGTTTCTGCAATTATCTGTGATGTAGTAGAATATCCAACGTGGAAGCATACGAGATACTTCTCATGCTGTCGCCAAAGGCAAAAAACCTATTTAAAAAAAAAAAAAAAAAAAAAAAAAAACACACAACTGATTAAAATAAAAGTAAGTAAAAACCAGTGTTACACTTAATGATAAATGTTGCGAATAGGACCGTCAACAGAGGGGGACAGAAGAGGCAAAATCCACCAAGCTCGGGCTTTCGGGTGCTGCCAGTCCCCAATAAGGAGATACATTTCAAATTTTACATGAAACAATTGGGCTGAGTGTGTGTTGGTGAGTATTGTGTGCACAGGCAGAACCTATGCTGCCCTAGATACAAAACTTTATTTGTTTAGCAAGTATTTCATAAAAATGATACAATATTGATATTGATCATACTTATTATTTCCATGTGCACTAAGCCCTCCCCAGACCTGCCAACCTGAACAAATCTAAAAGCCTGAGACTTTTTCGGCAACACGGTGTAGCGCAATAAGTGTGAGGAAAAAGGAAGCAAAACGAAATCAAATTTCTTTTAATCATTTTATTTACCTGTATAACATTCTAAGGATCACGTTAAACAATGAATTTTAGCAAAAAAGGGAGAAAAAACAATAATCCTGGGGCAGTTGAGAAAAATGTAGGAAAAAAAAAAACATATGTTACACTTTGTACACAAATGTGTAAACTTTTCTTGTGTAACGACTGTATTTTCACAACCTATGAACAATATCTTCCCCACCTGTAAATGCATATTAATTTATCATAAAAAAAATTACCTATAACATTGAGTTACCCCATACATAAATATACAATTAAAATTAATAATGGATATAGGTGAACTCAACCTGTATAATTAAATGACAGCTGCATGAAAAACAATAGATAACTACATATATAAATGTTAGATAAATTTGTAATACTTTTTTTACACACAATGTAAATGATCACAAATAAACTGCCTTGGAGCATTTGAACATTGAATTTTAACAAAACGAAAAAAAAAAAAAAAATCATCCTGGGGCAGTTGAGAAAAATGAAGAAATAAATAAATATTTGTTCCACTTAACATATTTAGTACAATTTTCAAATAGAATGTATATTTAACATTTTCGTACACAAATGCACAAACTTCTGAGTAATGACTAATACTCACAAGACATATTACTGTATATAAAATTTTTCATCAATAAGGAAATTACACAAAACAGATACAATGCAACAAAATTAATACAATTAAAAAAAAAAAAAATCCCTTGTAAAATAATTTTTCATATTGGAAATGTTCAATAAAGATATTTCATTAAAACAATAAGTTTCAGTTTTTTGTAATGGAGTGAGCATATGATTTTACTAAATGGTTGAAAATTTTTCAGGGTATTTAATTTATAAAATAAAAAAATGATTTAAGTGCACTCAATGCAAAAAAATAAGTACACAGAATTGTTAGTTTTTTTTGCAGCTTAAAACAGCAAAAGAAATAAGATAAAATGTATTCATTTTTTCTGTACTTCTGAATGTAATACTACTCCTGTTAGGAGTTTTATTTGATTCATGCATTTGTATGAAAAGTAGTTTGTCCTTATTATTTTAAATATGCTAAAAATTTAAGGTCTGTTTAAAAAAAAATCTTAAGTTTTTGAAATCATGAACTCTGATTTAAAGCAGCCACAGTTGCAGACTTTGCCTTTTTTAAAAATTCATTGTCAAAATTATTTTGAAAACATAACTCTTTTTAATTTACCTTAACAGTTACCAAGTTCTCCAAGTTTCGACTTGATATAGATGACCGAAACTGAGTTTGAATTTTCGTTACATGACTGAAAATTCTCTCACATGTTGCATTGCTGTGAGGGATAGTTAGCACATAACCTTGCTATCACATTGTAGCTACCCTGCTTCATTTTGGAAACTTTGGCCCACTTCATATCGACTCTTTCAGTTGAATGACATAATTCAGACAGCTCTTCACACTGAAGCGCACAAAATTGTATCTGCAGCATGTCAAGAAATGAATTTTTGTCATTTCCCCCCCAAGACTTTTACCAACACACTAAAGTTATCAACAAAATATTTGACATTTGCAAAAGAAGCAGTGAAAAGATATTTTATATCAGCTATTTCAGCATTAATTAAAATTTCATGTTTAAATAGAAACTTTAGAAACATGTAATTGCATACTTTGACAAAATAGTCGCGTATTGAAGAATAAAAAAAATTCTGGTCATCATTAGACAAAGAGGTAACAATGTCTTTGGCATTGTGACCAATTACCAATTCGGAATCAATTCTTTGGTTCTCTTTGGAGTTGAAATCTATGTCTAACAAACACTTAGCTTTTTGTATTACATACGGACGAAAAAATCTTACTAACACATTCTTGTAAGAGTCCAAAAGAAATTTCCTTAAAATATGAATTTTTGGTTCTTCTGTTTGTAGTGCAGTATTTGGAGTTTCAAAATGAGGGATGACAGTGATCAGAAACTGCACAAAAGCTTTGTTTAAATCAGATGAAAGAAACATAAAGAGTGTTGCAACATATTTCATTTTTACAGCACTTTCTAACATTGTAAAATCAATGATTAATTTGAAGAAAAAAAAAATCAATTGAATTTTTTTTTAAATTCATTTTGAAAGTTGATTTATGCTCGGTACATTTTGTTTAACATTAATTGAAATTTTTCTGTAATTAACACTAATTTGGCAATTCTGAAATAATTATTCTTTAAAAATTTTTGCAGCAAACAATTATAAAAATTTTTTTTTTTTTTTTTTCACTTATACTAACTATGTGGACTTACCTAATATCTGCTGGATTATCATCTTTTATCATATAACATAAAAAAATTACCTGTAATTAATGTTTAATACAAAATGTAATGATTTCACAGCAAAAGTGAATAAACTTAAGATAATATGAGTAAGCTTGAAGAAATAATTTTAATAGCTGTAAAATGTTTGTTTTCCCAGAAAAACATTACAGGAAGAAACTTAAATAGAATTACACAAAAAAAAAAAAAAAAAAAAAAACATTTTTTTTTTTTCAGCAGCTTCAATTTCATACTGCGAAACCACAGCAAATATATCTCGCTTGGCCTGCAACATTAAATTATGCGGCAGCGCTTTCATGCTGCTACACATACTTTGACAAAAGTCGTCAATAGGATCTCTCACTTCTCGCCTTTCGTTCAGTAGTGTTTTAAGACACTCAGTTCTTTGTTTGCTACTCTCCCTGAATTCTTTAAAAAATTTCTCTAGCACAGTCATCTTCTTTGGAAGGGGACTGTTCTCTTTTCCTTTCCTTTTGTGGGTTTCATTTTCCACCTCTTCCACATCTGAGGCTTCCTCAATAGGAGAAAAGGGAACCGTATCATATGGAACCATACAGCTTCTATGTATGGAACATCTGAAGTGTCATTTGGTGAAGGTTCCATCTCCGAGTTCTCCAGCAGTTGCGATGAAGCATCAATATTTGAAAGTGTTCTATAAAGAAATATATGCTCTTTACTATCTTATTCAGAATGACATTAAATAAAATAGTATGTACTAAATATTTTCACTTTAAATTAGAATAACATTATTCCAGTAAAATATGCTTAATAGTTACTAAAATTTTAGAAACTGCAAGGGTTTAGCAATTATGCAATAGTTTATATGCATTTAAGCTATAAAATTGTATTGCATGATTAATGTGTTGCTATAGTATTGTTTAATCACTGCACTTAAGGTGACCGACTACCTTCGGAAGAAATTTTTTTTTAAAAATGAAATTTCTGCACATTTTTTATACTATTTTGGTTAAATAATGATTTATGAATATAAAAACCTTAAAAAAAATTCCACATGAACTGTTGTTTCTGTATTAATGGGTAAAACGAGTAAAATTTTAGTTAAATTTCATCAAAACGGTTAACACTAAAAGAAAAAAATATTGCAGCAATATTAATTATTTTCAGCCATTAGTTACAAATAACAATTATCTTCAAAATGAACTAAAATGAAAGAGAAATATTAAAATTTATGAAAATGACAAGGAAAAATGTATGCTAATGCATTGTTTTTCGAAATTTTTAACGAGCAATCCACATAAAAACTCTTGTAAATAAAAAAATATTTTATTTACATTGAAAATTCTAGTTCATATGATAGCTGATGTTATTTAAAACACACACTGAAAATTTGGTGGCAATACATTATGTTTTCAGATATCATAATAGTGGTAAATGGATTTTGCGAAAAAATTAGTTTCGAGAAGATTGTAATTGAAAGTTAGTTTGTTGAAAAACAAGTTAGAATTTGATGAATCCATTTAAAATGCCCCAGGATAGTATGACAAGCCTTCCTTCTCTTCATTTTTGATGCTTTTTTTCTTTCTACGAGCACACAGTTTCTTTCGCTGGGTTTTTGCTTGGGGCAAAGATTTCCGTTTTGAAGTCGTGTATTCTATTATAATCAATAGAGTTTAACCCACTTAACATATAAGAGCCAGTCTCTAAATTTAACTTGTGCAGCACAGGAATAACTCCTTTAGCACCATCATTAAACTGAAGTACGGCTATATATGATCCCAGTTGTAAAGTATTTAGTTCAACAAAGTGAAGTTTTGGCAAAAAATTCCACAACACACCATTGAAGCATTCATTTGCATTCTGCGTTTTACCATGCAGACACTTATGCAACAGCGTTTGATCGCACAGTTTCATGTAGGTTGGTTTGACCAGATTAATTACATTTTCTGGAAATCCAGCAGATTTATCAATACATGTCGTTCTCATAGTTGTTGCCCGTTTATATTTGCACCAGCTATTAAGTCCTTGGGGCCGTGGTAGCCTAGTGGTTAGCACATCGGACGTCCACCTGGAAGGTCGCGCGTTCGATACCCACTGAAGACCACCATGTATACTTGGGGATATGTGCATGTAAAATCTGTAGACCCCACTACCTCTCCCCGTGCGTAAGCAATCCTAAGGCCTCGGCTAACAGGTAGGGGTCTGGTGGAGAAAAGCTATTAAGTCCTTTGGGGCACTGCCCATGCATTGGATGGTTTTTACTTGAGCAACAATGGTAAAATGCAGCAATTACCGCTTGTTGCATAGCTTGCAAATTACCAACATTACTGCGTACAGCAATTCCATAATAGTTTTGGAGCTTGTCTATGAACCGATCTGTCAGTTTCCCTTTACCTCCGAGCCCTTTTGTGCTTTTTTTTTTAATTTTCGGAGGTGTGTGCCAACTCTCTTCTGTATATGTCCGATGCATTCTAATTTAGTTACTGTGTTTTCGCCATATATATTTTTTACAGAATTATTCGCTTTGGAGTCGCCATCGCCGTAATAATCAGTATAACATAAATTTCTAAGGTGTTTCGAACGTTCAAAAATGCGAAAGACTCCAACTGTTTCCATGCTCGAAGCTGATCCTGTATGATTTTGGCAGGTATGCTTCGAAACAGCATTCGGTGTTTGAAACAAATTACAAATTCTACAAAATTGTGATAGTGTTTCGATGTCCAGAATTTTTCTACTGTCAATCGAAATGCAGCTGACGCAACCGTTCAATGAGGAATGACCCCGCTTCTGCCATGTGCCATCAATGGAAACACCGCAATTCACAACTCCTTTTTTCTTGTGCTTTAATGTTGCTATTTCTTTTGCGGCTTTACCCATGCTTTCTTCAGCAGCTTCATGTGCAGCCCTGTAGATTTTCAACTCATGTTGTCGAAATGTTCTTTTGCAAAGGAATGGCATGTCAAGCATTGAGAACAATCTTTTCCCTGCTGTGTAACCTTTGCCTATCAGCCTCAAAGCATAAACAGCAAGGGTATTTATGCTACAATATTTATCCACTTTTTTTGAGGATGAAAAACCTATTGCATAAGAACACTTTTTGCAGCTCAGCTGAAAATTTGAACACATACCTGGAGGCCTAATCTCCCCCCGCGGACGGGTCCGCAGTGTAGGATCCATACGATGCTGACGTCACGATCCGAAAAAACCGTAATCTCGGCTTCGCTATTCTCGCACTGGTTCGCGGACGATTTCCCTACACTGTAGAATTTCTGTCCGCCGTGTTTTTAGTGGTGAAAAGCGATCCGTTCGCGAAGTTTTGGATGCAACATGGCGGCTTTGTTTATTTTGGATGTAATTGATCAGCTAGAACAAGAAGAAAGAATCCCTCGAAGACGTATAAGAGACAGAGAAAATGCATTTGAGCTTCCCGATGAACATTTTATTAAATATTTCAGGGTGTCAAAGGATATTACTGCATACGTAGCACACAGACTTCGAAGTCACCTTCCATCGCAAGGCTTTCCGTCTGAACTTAGAGTAAGTACCTACAAAGTAATTAGTCTGTAATTAAATTATTTAAATTTTTATTATGCAGTCAGATCATTAAATTTTTATTTTGTAGTCAGATCTACTCAGCCTAAAATTCCAGTCGGTTGTGAATTTTTATGTCTTAAAGCATAAGTTGTAGATGGCTTTAGGCTTTCTATTTATTTTGTACACGTTATCGTTTGACAGCTAATAGTTATATATAAATTCATACAATTATAAACTCATAATCTGATGTAAACTATTTTATATAATGACCCTGCAGCACTGCACATTTAGTTTCAACGACTGTCACTTAGGAATAAATAATTTACTCTGTAACTCACACATGGTTATTAATCATTTTTATGGGAAAAAAAAATTATTATTGTGGCTGGCAGAAAAAGAACTGTCCTTTTTATATGATAATTCAACCAACTTATCTTGAAAATTTTTTACGTAAAATAGTTTTTAGAAGCTTCAATTAACTACTCGTGTAATGCTCATGACATAAACTTAACTCTGAGCTTAGGTGTTTCCTAATTTTGAATAAAATTTCATTTGCATCTTTCTACACACTTTTAAAGGGCTTCATTCCAACTGCACTATATGTTTTTCTCTCAATGCACTTCACTTATATTTTACTGCTATGATTTTCCCAGATAAAAGTAATATAGGCTGTTGTCTTCGCACATTTCTTGATGCCAATTGGTCTAAATATACAATTTCTTTCAATTTCAAAGTAAATTCAGGAAAATGATCAAAAGCAAAAATGAGATGCACCTCTTTTTTTTAAAGCATTGAATGTATGGTACAACGTTTAATTTATTTGCATTTTTTAGTCAAACATATGTAGTATGTTTTTCTTTGTACTAATAAATATTTTTTCTTAAAAGGTATTGGTAGCCCTCCGGTTTTATGCAGCCGGAGGATATCAACAAACAGTAGCAAACGACTACTGCCTAGCAGTCAGTCAAATGACTGTCAGTAGGAGCATACGCATAGTCAGCCGAGCTATTACGGAGGAGCTGATGCTGGAAGAAATTTCTCTACCAGGTTTAACAGAGCAGCAGGAAATAAAGAGAAGTTTTTACATCAAGTCCGGCGTACCTGGCTGCATCGGTGCAATTGATTGCACCCACTGTTTAATAGTGCAACCAAACGAAAATTCAAGTCGGGTCAGGCGCCATAGTTACCTCAACAGAAAAAGAAATTTTTCCATCAATGTTCAGTTGGTAAGCAAATTAATGCATCCTCCCTCCTGACCAAAATTAAAGCATGATATTTAAACTATAGAAATGGATATTTTTATAGAATTCATATTCACGTTTATAGTACTATGTGTAAGTAAATGGGCAGTGGCGTACGCAGAATTTTTTCAAGGGAGGGTTCATAATTTTCTGAAACTACTAAAAGAAATTAGAGTATGTAATAAATCACTAAAATTTTTATTTTTGCCATTTCGTCTGAGCTCAAGCGGGGGTTAAACCCCTAAACCCCCCTTGCGTACGCCCCTGTAAATGGGTATTCGTACAGATGCTAGGAAATTTGCTCTCGAGGTAAAAGACAACAATATTGCTGTTAAGTTGTGCTTCCCGAATTGTCAGTGTTCAGTTTCAAATATCATCATACTAACATTTTGGTGAAACAAGTGGAAAGTAGTAATGTATTTTAAAGTTAACTGTCATGCTTAAAACATCATTTTTATTTAACAAGTGGGAGGAAAAATAAGCATTCAAAATATCATTAAAGGACATAAAGGTTATTACTTAGAGGAAACCGGCTGCAGGCCTTGGTGTGTTAATTTACATGGGAGTTTAACTCCCGCACTTTTTAAAAAGAATTTTGACTTATATATTCGATAAACTTCAAGCATGTAAATATTGTTTTCAAAGCATGTAGTAGGGCCCTGTGTAGTCTTTATTGTTATTAAAACCATGGTTCTGGGCAGTATGCAGCACAACTTTGTATGTCATAAATTCTGTGATGTGTGTCTCAATACTATACTTTCTATCGAGCTACATTATTAGTATCTTTTATGCATTTTTATTTAGATATATAATTCATTATACAGTGATGTTTTTTAAAAAAAATATCGCGTTTATATATATATATATATAACTGGGGATTCTCTAGTATTATCAATTAACGAATTCAATTACATGACTATGTGCTGAGTAGTATTAGCTTTTGGTTTGTATGTAATAAAACATCAGAGTGTATTTATTGTAATGCTGTTTCACTTTTCTGAGGAAATGTTGTGTGTACTACTTTTGTATTGATAACTTTTTTTTTCATTTTCAGATTGTTGATGACAAAATTCTTATTAGGGGCATTAACGCGAAATACCCGGGCAGCGTCCATGATGCGTTCATTTGGAGCAGAAGTTTATCGAGAGAGGCACTTAAAACACAGCATGAAAATGGGAATGATAATGCATGGCTTATTGGTAAATATTGCTTTATATATTTTCTGCTTTGTGCAGGACGAGTGTTGAATGAGTTGAAAGGGTATTCAATGACTTTAAAACGTAAACGTAATAGCAAAAATGTACATCATAATAAATTTTTGAAATAGTGCTGTATAGCAGAAACTCTTTATCTGTGTCAATCAGTTTCATTCAGCACAGTTGTCTTTTAACCCATTAAGCGCCAATGTTAATATTTTTTATAAAAATGTTAAAAACCTGAAATTTGGCTTTTTGATTACATTCAATACACATGAATTTTTTTCGTAATAATATAGTAATGAAAATTAGTTTCCCATTTTTAGTTAGGTTATAACTGTCTATTCTATAAACAATCGCTGATCCAAAGTGAAAATTTAAGAAAACAGGGCAGCTACTATTACGCAATAAACTTCAGCAATTCAAATGTCTAATACAAAATGCATATGGAATCTTACACCCCCATTAGGCGGCAATGTTCCCATTTTGGGAACATGCTATAACTTTAAGTTATTTTTTTTTTTTTTACAAATTCAAATGAAATAGGTATAAATACCCTCTGTACATTACAAAAAAAAAAAAAAAACAATTACTTATTAAAAAAATGGTTGGAACATATAGCGGCGTTTAATGGGTTAATTGTAAAACTGTCGGTTTTTTTTCCCTTTTCAAATCATCATGAAAATCTACAGGAGAATCTAATTTTATAGAAACATTACATTCTAGCTTGGGGATCATTCATAAATGATGTCACGCTTCGAGGGGGAGGGTGGGTTCGTGAAATTGTGACAAGTGCGCCCAGAAACCCCCCCGCAGCCCCCGATACAAAGTGTGACATTTTGTGACAATGGGGGGGAAGGGGGGTCAAATATATCGGAAAAAAGCGTGACATCATTTATGAACGGTCCCTTGCGGTTGAATAATGTCGAGTCAAAATTGTGTAAAACAGGAAAAATGATATTATAAGTCTGAAGAACCAAAAATATTCCCCTTTTGCTTACTTCCCAGCACAAGATTGTAATCCTAATAACTAACTTTCACTGGGGAGGGGGATATCACTGAAATATAATTTTGTGATATTAACTGCAAAGAATTTTTTGCATATATATTATATATACTGCCAAGCACAAATAAACCATTTTAAAACCAACAATGTATGAAATCTGGCATTTGATACAGTACCACACATTTTATACAGTGGCCAGAGTTTCCCACTATGCCAATAATAAACATATTGCATTATATAGACTTAATACATTGTCAGCAACATATATACATTGTTTATTTGTTCTTTGTATATATAACCTAGTTATATATAACCTGCATTTTTCATAATATGCAACTCTTAAAAAACCAAAATGCCTGTAACTATATTTCCTGATAACTTTTTTGTTTTATTTAGGAGATAGCGGATATCCATTGGAACCGTGGTTAATGACCCCATTTGCTGATCCGACATCAAGGGCAGAAGAAAGATTCAACCGGAAACATGCATCTGCGCGATCCTGTGTTGAAAGATGCAATGGGGTCTTGAAAGGACGGTTCCGCTGCCTTCTAAAGCACAGAGTCATGCATTATCACCCAACTGAAGCCTCCTTCATAATAAACGCTTGTGCAGTACTGCACAATTTATGCGTGAAAAGGGGTTTAGAATTAGATGAAGATGAAATTATAATAGAAGTTGACAAAAATAAACCCGCACTAGATGAAACCCAAAACACAAGTGAGCAAAACAGGCTGAGAGAAAGAGCTCAATTAGTAAGGAGGCGAATTGCTGATGCCCTTTAAAAAAATATTTTGTACATGTTATTTGTTATTAAATGTTTTCTACTTATATTTGACCATTTTTATTGCATTTCAATTATAGTTGCACTGTACTGAAGATCTTGAAAAACAATATTTCTTATTTTTTTTCCTTTTTTTAAGCATATGCTATATAATTCAACCAAAAAGTAAATTTAAGTGAGAATATATTTCGACATATGTTCAAATTTATGTTCTGCATGCACACATGAAAATCATTTAGTTAACATAGGGTTACCATATTTCTAAGCGTCAATTTGGGTATGTGTCTTCAAATCCACGAGTAATTTGGGGGCGCCAGAAAAATGTTTCGGGGACATAACAAACCAATACATATTCCCTTCTATTATGAAAAATTACTCTCATTAATGTATTTCAAATGGTATCCAAAAATATTTTACAAAATGCACTCAAATTTTCGTAGATCATTGCCTGTTAGAAATTGTAATATTAAAGCAACAATTCAATAATTGCCATAATATTATCTAAAATTTTAAAAAATGGTATCTGAAAGTTCTAAAGTGCAAATCAAGAAGCAATTTGAAGAGAAAAACAAGTTTTTTAATTTGGGGACATTATGCATCCCCAAGTAGTTGAAGTGTTTTTGGGGATTAATCTCGGTTTGCAAATATAAACTTTTTTTTGTATAAGCCTAGCCCGAGTTTTTGATGAAAAATGTGCGGGGCATTTTTTTTTCTTTTTCCAATTGAGGGTCAGTCATAAACCCTCAAGTTCGCTACTACATGAAAACTTTTTTATTTTATCTTTGTAGGTGGAGCGAATTTCTATGGTAAATGATTCCGATATATCTTCTTTATATACATATTTCAACAATGTTTAGAGCTTTTTTTAAAAATTATATCAGTACTTTCTTCATCTTGGTTAACAAATTGTGAGAACTTCCCTAGCGTCAGTAGCTCGCCAGTGCCACCAAAGTACTGCGGCTAAGAATGAAGCAACCTATGAATGAATTCTGGAATGCGTATAAATCTTAATAATTTATTTGAATTTGTATTTGGTCTTTAGTTGTGTCTAACTTTAATAGTACAAGGTGACATTGAAATTATTACGTTATAACCAGAGTTGCTATATACGACTTCGCTATAAATGTCGGATTGAAAGTTATTATTTTTGCCAAACTTTGTTAACACTGTAAAGTTACTTCCGAGTTTGCAGCTTCTCGGGCTGGGGCCCGTGGCATTTTGCCAGCTCTGCCGCCCTAAAGTTACGCCACTAGCATGTGCCATGGAAAGAAGGAAGTACTGCTCAAGGTTCGTTTATTTATTTTTTTGTTCTCACAGTACTGTATCAACACTCGACAAAGGAGAGACCATCAAAAAGTAGCTTAAGGTTTAGCTCTGAGAGAATCATTTCATAATATACAGTAAATGCCTTTTTTCATCTCTTTAACACATGCCCTTCCAAAAAAGAAATTTGTAACTGATCCATTAAATTATCTTTACTCATTTCCTAAATTTTATTGTGGATCAATTGGTTCTAATGGCACTAAAAAACATAATATGTGATGGAAACTTCATACCCGGTGCCTGAAGCAGTGGCGTAGCTAGCATGGCTGACATCCAGTTGCGTATCGATGGTGTCACCCCATAGAAAATTTTAAACAAAAAAAAAAAGAGAAAAATCTTGTAAGCGCGAAGTATGCATCTTAATGTTAAAATTTAATAGTGAGTTTTCAAAAATAGCACATTTGAAAAAGAAAAAATATATACCATTAGACATCATGAGTATCAAAATGAATTCAAAACTACTTAAAACTAATTATCTTTATATGGTGATTATACTTAAATGTAATTTTATTATTATCTGTTTTATATAATAAATGGTCTACATTTCATATACAAGTGTGATTTATATGCTTTTTTAATTTTATCTGTAAGAAAAAAGAATAGTCTCGATTATTCTCCAAAATTCAACTTCAGGAGAATATTCTCACCTCCCATCTCTAGCTTCAGGTTTAGCCGTGCGAGAATTATCATTTCATAATATGTGCAGTAACCAAGGTAACTTTGGTCCATATTACCTTGGTTAACAAGGCTCTAATGTACATATATCAGTAGCGGAGCCATGTGCCCTTTCCAAAAAGAATAAGGGAAATTTGTAATTGTTCCACTAAAACTTCTTTATTCATTTTTCTAAATTTTATTGTGGACCAATTGGTTTTAAGGGTACTATGAACCAAAATATGTGATGGAAATTTCATTATGAAAATATTTTTGAGATGGAACCACTTTTTACTTCTTTGTGCCCCCTCCAAAAATGATTCCTAAATCCAGGGACGGCCCAACCAAAAGCGTGGCCCGGGGCGGAAGTTTTTGCGGGGCCTTATATATATATAGATATATATATATACCTACGTGCGTTAAACTAAGTTGAAACGTTCCAAAGAAATAGTAGTTAGCAGCCACAAATTTTATTTTTTGTACAAATTTCTTGTACAAGAAATTTGTACTAAAAGTTCTGTTTTTATCTTGTATAACATATTGATTTCTGTCGAGTATTTTACATCTAAACATATTTGATGTAAAATATTCATTTTTTGTGTTTACTTAAAATTTAAGCAGCGGGGCCTCCTATTGGGAGCAATCGGTCCAAGCGGCTTAAGATTGGCCGTATAACACACAGACTGGAAATGAAATTTCTATTCCCGTTTTAAAAACATTCATTTACTACCAATGGAATCTAGAAACATTCCAAAAATTTTTTGATCCAATCTATTATCTAACCATGTAGAAGAACTTGAAAAGCTGAAATTTTAATAATAAAAATTCTCTCCCCCCCCCCTCTTCTTTATTAAGATTTTGCACGGGGCCCTGCCTTAATACATACACTTAAAGCTTTACATTTCTAAGTAATTAGCCAAAAATTAAACTTTAATTTAGGTGTAAAAAAACATATTTAAACATTATGAAAAAAGTTAAAAATTTAAAATTTCTTCATGGAAAGATCATATATTTTGTATCTCTTTAGAAATCTAGCTGCATAATGAAATAAAAATTTTTGTAAAAGCATTTTTCCACTTCAATTTTTGTATACGTCAATATTGATCTTGCACATTGCATAATTTACTGAAATTGTAAAAAATTTAGTTTTCCATAATAAAACCAAGCAAATTTGTAAATTATTTATTCAGTGCTAGGAAAATATCCTCCAATAAGTTGCTGATTTTCGCCCCTTCTTCTGCTTGTCTTTCGTAAGCAGCGGTTTGCTTTGCCGCTTCCGCTGCCAACATCTCTGATGCAGCCGCCCTCCTCTCGCTTGCATCCGCAATCCGCTGCATCGCCTCAGTTTGCTGTTTCATGTAATTTAATATCTCCGGGGCAGTTTCAGCCGCTATATACCTTGATTTTCCTATGAAAAAAAAAATAGGGTTATTAAAAATACAATTGACTCTCTGAAACCCACATAATTTGCAAATTACCGGTCAGACTTGTTTATGCTTTTACCATTTTAAAGAAATCATTACTTTTCATAATAGATAAATTATAACTGAAAAGAAAATTATTAAAAGCAAGTTTACTTGCTTCTGGTTGTTGCTAATGTTTAATTTTTAAAGCAATTCCAGCACATAAATTAAGAAAAGTTGTGGCAAAAATAAGCATAACACATTGACTTGTCATATGGCTACAGCAGAATTTAGCATAAAAATTGAAAATAACAATAGAAAATAATTTTATTTACTTAATTACACCTTGAATTGAGAATCAGGCCTGTATGATCCATGTGTGATAGGTCAGATGGTGCTGTGTAAAAAAGGCACCCTTTAAAAAAAACAATAACAAAACTCAAAAAGCCATTAAGGTGGGTTTTCAGAACAAAATTGGGCCTTTTTCATTCTGAAAAACTGCGTTGAGCAGGACTTTGCAAAGATCGCGCAGCACAATCTCAGTGCGTCCTTATTTAAATGATTTGAAACTCAAAATATGGTCGCCTGAGTTATTAAGGAGAATGCAGTACAAAATCATATCTTGAGGTATTGAATTATTGTGGAGAAGTGAAAATTGCTCATAATAATTTCACATGAAAATAATGCAAACAAACCTACTTTTCTTAAAGAGTGGCGTCCTTCTTGAAGCAGGTGGTGTACTGGCAGGTCTTTTATTTGCTGCAGGTGGTGTGCTGCCAGGCCTTGCTGCGGGAATTTCAGTATCGAAGTTACTGAAATCATCCTCGGACTGATGAGAAATGTTCTGAAAACATCAAAAAGGCACATTTGACTCATTTTTACTAATAACCAAACTTGAAAAATATTTTCACTTGAAAAACAACATTACATAGCTACCCATTACCTGAAGCAGTGGCATAGCTAGCGTGGGTGACACCCTGGGCGGGTGCTGATGGTGTCACCCCATGGAAAATTTTAAACCAAAAAAAGAAATCTTGTAAGCGTGAAGTACGTATTTTAATGTAAAACATGTAATAGTGTATTTTGAAAAATCGCACATTTGAAAAAGAAAAAATATATATGGGTGAATATTAGGAAAAGTGCCAATTTGAGTCCCAGAGAAATTTCTGAAAAAGTTTCTATTAAATACCAAAGAAATATTTTTTTTACTAGTGTTAACTTCGTTTTACATTCAATTGATGGCAAAATTTCCAAGTTGTTACTTTACTTTATGGCAAAAGAAGCTTTTTATATGTCCAAAATCAGATCTGTAACGTGTCCCAGTTACGAATCGCGATCTTTAAAAATAAACTGTGCATTATATAACATCGCGAGAAAAACAACTGTCAGCGGAAACAATGTATTTTATGTTCATTTTTAATAATTGACTTTCATGTTTTAGAAAACGTAAATGTATATCGAAAAAAAACAAAATCTATCCTTGTCCCAAGTTTTCGTATCAGATCCGTAACACGGACTTCTGATGTATTATTTCCGGTCAAGAAAACTTTTTTGGCGCCAACTAACTACGTATGCTAGAGCCAATTCTTGCCACGTGCAAGTAGCAGTTGGAAGTTTGAACTTCAGTTCAACAGAATAACAGGTAAGATTTTTTCAATCTTTATTTTACTGTGTCTACCAAATGAAAGATCAGTTCCGTAACGAAAGTAAAAACCCAAATTAATTGATTTTTTAAGTTGTGTTTGTCTATGAGAAAAGGAATTGAATGTTTTGAACAGAATGCTGCACTTTTTGGCTTCAATCTATTAAGTAAGGATGTTTAGCGAATATAATGAGGGAAATTTGTCAGTTCTGTAACAATCAGATCTGTAACAATGAAGCAGCTTTGTTGCCGAACTTATGCTTGCGTTTCCTATTTCTTTTCATTCTTAGTTTTTCTTTTTATATGTTTAGGAGTTGCTTTTTGAAGAATAAGATGAGCTTAAATGCATCACTATCGTAGCCAAACTTTCAATTACTTTTTAAATTTGAATAATTCCGAAAATATAAGTTTCTGAAGAAATAAGACCTTTTTTCTATAAATTTTCGGAACTTTGATTTTCAAGGCTTCTGAAAACACAACATTGCGTTCAAAAATATGTGAACCATTTGTGCTTTCTCCCCCTCCCACCTAAAAAAAGTGATTACCGTATTTTCAGTAGTAAGCGCCGCATTCGCAATTTGTATTAAAGAAAAGCTTTTTTTTGTTGTGCGCACCGCACCCAAAATTTAAAATTTAAATATTAATTGCCAAAGAAACATTAAATTAAATAAAATAACTTGTTTTAACGGTTTTTTTAAATATTAAAATTTATTATACCCTTTTATTATTATTTCACTTACCGCAGCAACAAAATGTAAAGATATTCCTTTTGATATTTAAAGAAAAGGATGTGGTTCCGCTATTAAAACGCGTTTTTATTGCTGTTTTGCCCGGTAGAAGCTCCGCATTAACAATTTTTCAAACTTTCCCCCCATATTTGCCGTGGCACTTCTCTCGAAAATACGGTATCCTAAATCAGTTCCATTCTTTAAAACTCTTTTGAGAATGATTTTATTTTATTATGTCTTAAAAACTATTCACCTGTAATGTTTTTGAAATATACTTATTTTATCTGTAGGCATAAGTTACTAATTTTGTTCTTTATGTTTTAATACTAGGCTGTGCAAAAAATTATCTATTCTAAATAATAATTGTTTCCTTTAAAACATAAAAACTGGTGTAAATAAATAATTATCCTTTTTTGCTTTTAGTTTATTATGCATTTGCAAAAACATGAATAAATTAAAGAAAAGCTCAGAAAAAGCTAGAAAAAAAACTAACATCCAAAGAAATAGAGGAAAGGCGACAAAATTGTCGTTATCGTGTCAGGAAATGTAGGAAAAACATGTCAAAGGAGAAGAAAGCTCTGGATAGAGAAAAAGACAGAGAACGTAAAAGGAAAATGAGGGAGATGGGTGTAATTAAAAGTGTATGCAACCTTTCCAAAAGAGAACAGCTTCTAAAAAGAAAGCAGTGGTAGAAAGATTCCCGCAATTACAGAAAGCGAAAGTCTTTGAAACAAGCTGAAGAAACACCTGTAAAGGAAGAAACACCTATTGAGAGTAGAAAATCTCCACGGATTAAGTCTGGCAGAAAAAAAGCAAAACGTACTTATAGCTCCATGAGGTATGAGCTGAAAACCACGATTGCTAAATCTCGTAAACAAGAGATGAAAATTGAAAAGTTAAGGAAAGAAATATATCGTTTAAAAGTCAAGAATAAATCGAAAAATTCATTATCCCCTGCTACTAAAGTACGTAAACTAATTGGGAAAAAAATGGTATCACCAGAAATAAGGAAAAATTTACTTTTTAAGTTTGCATTCATGTCAGGTCTAGAAGAAAATAAAAAAAAGAGCAAAAAAGAAAGAGAAAGGAAGTTATTTGCTGTACTGGTTTCAAATAAAATTATAAAGAAATATCGAATGATAGGCCAACTTATAAATCTAGTTTCCTACAAAAATTACAAAAAAATATTAGAAATGAATAAAATGCATCTCAAAAGGTCATACAAAGGTCAAAAGAATTTGATTAAAGTAAGAAAATCAGTTCAGAAGTTTCTTGAAGATGATTTGCACAGTCGCATGTGTCCGGGCAAAAAAGACACCATCACAAGAGGCGGAAAGAAAATGCAAAAAAGGGTATTGCTGGATAGCTTGAAACATTTGCACAAAAAATACATAAATAATATTGGTATATTTATGTCTTATACACAATTTTGTCTTTTGCGTCCGTTTTGGGTGGTTCAGCCTACTTTGAAAGACAGAGAAACATGTTTATGTGTACTGCACTGTAATACAAAAGAACTTTTAAAAAAGCTACATTTGCACGGAATAATTAAAGAAAGCACCACCGAAGATATTTGCAACGCAATATGCTGCAAAAGGTCATATGCTTGTATGTTTCGAAGATGCAGACACTGCCAGGAGAAAAAAATAGAAATGGTCAACCAAACAAATGCATTTAAAAATTGTGAAGTAAAATATTCAAAATGGACAAAAACAAAAAAAATAGCTCAGGTGAAAGAGAAAGAGAAGGAAGTTATGATTACATCTAAGATTGTTATCCAAAATAGAGCTGAAACCTTGTTAAAGGAACTAAACAACGTACTCCCAGTGTATCTAAAACATATTTTTGTAATAGAACACCAAAATAATCAAAGAAAGCATCTTATAAAGAATTTGTCTCCGAATGAAATAGTTTTACATATTGATTTTTCTGAGAACTATGCTTTAAAGTATTATAGTGAAATTCAGGCTGCTCACTTTGGTGCTTCAAAAAAGCAACTATCCCTACATACAGGGATATTATATTTTAAAAATAGTAATAAAAATCTTGATAAGAATACAGAAGCTGACTATGGTGTAAAAAATCTATCTTTCTGTACTGTGTCTGAAAATTTGGACCATGGAGCTCATGCAGTTTGGGCACATCTGAAACCAATATTAGAAGAGTTGGTTCCAAACAATGTTCCATCAAAAGTGGACACTGTACACTTTTGGTCTGATGGGCCTACTTCTCAATACAAAAACCGTTTTAATTTTTTTTACATGACTGAACTTCTACCACATTTATGTCCTGGAATTGAAAAATGTACCTGGAACTTTTCTGCAGCAGGCCATGGAAAAGGGGCAATGGATGGTGTTGGTGGAACCCTTAAGCGACTGGCGGATACTTTGGTTGCCAGAGGCATAGATATGATTGATTCTAACTCTTTCATACAAAATATCCAGAAAAATGAAACAAAAGTGAAGCTGTACAAAATAGGAAACATTGCAAATTTGAAGGGGGGGAAAAATGTCCCTCAGATTGCAAGTATAATGAAAAAACATCAAATTATCTGGCATGCTTCAAAAAAGAAACAAATAGCCGCTCAAGACCTCTCCTGCTTCAGCTGCCTTCAGAGAGATGTATGTTCACATTTCATGGCTAAGAAAAGCTATGTTCTTATGCACAGTATCCTTTTTTTTCCTTTCTTTAAATAGAAATATTGATTCAAAATGCTTTACAGTAGTACTTAGTTAGCTTTAAATTTGGAATGGGTCAAACATTTAGATTGTGCTTAAGTTCTTTTTCTTGGTACCATTCAGTTGCACATTATTTCTGGATATTGTGAATCTTTCTGTTCACCTTGTTTCAAATTGCTCAAAATCTATGTTCAGGTCCTTTTTATACTTTTACAAAGGAAAGAATACGTAAAACATTTTTTACTTTGTTTTGTAACATAAGTGTGACATAATGTAATTATAACTGTTTGATCGTGCTATTTACCTTAAGAAATTTCAAGATAACACTTCAAGCAAATTGAAGTACAGCAGAGCAGCGGGCAAGCGAACGCCGGTTTAATTTTTGTACATAAGTAACATAAACAATATTCCCTAAAGATACGAGTGCTTTATTCGTTTAGTGTTTTCATTCAAGAACTATCCCTTCACCCACCCACACACTTGATCTATTATAAAGAAGAATAATTTCACTTTCTGAAAATCTTTTTGAATCGAAATTTTCAATGTAACATTTTTATAAAATACCTAATTTTTTGCAAAAATTTCAACAACATTACCATTTACAAATGATTATTATACATATTTATTTGTTCTATATTATATTATTTTATGTAAATAATATGGGAAGTATATTTTGTACAACTTAAGGGCAGAAACTGTAACAATTGTCAGTTCTGTATCATTGGCATCAGATCTGTAACAGTACAGAAATTGAACCTTTCAAAAAGGGGGGTAATTCTTCCTCTTGATCTTGCCCCTAATTTTTTTTAAAAACTATAGCCAATTTATCATTAAAATGCACTATAAATATCAATTTTAAAAAATCTTTAAAAACTGAAATATTTCATACTCAATTTGGCACTTTTCCTAATATTCACCCATATATACCGTTCGATATCATGGGCATCGAAATATTAAACTTGTTGGTGGCAAGGGTGAGTTCAAAGACATTTTAAGGAATGCTAAAAGCGTACATTACTGCAGTGTGTATGTGCAGAATTGCACATAACCATCTTTCTGCGCAAATTCAATATTAAAGTAGTACATTTTTATTGAATTTATCACATGCTCTACAAGCTTCACTAATATTTTGACAGTTTGACAAAGAATGAAGGAAAAGGGGAGAAGAAAAATGAGGAATTTTTAATTTCTTATGTCATGCCTTTATGATGGCGTCAGCAGCACATTAAAAATACTAAAA
The DNA here is from genome assembly GCA_038502835.1 of Octonoba sinensis. NCBI lineage: Eukaryota > Metazoa > Arthropoda > Arachnida > Araneae > Uloboridae > Octonoba > Octonoba sinensis. The sequence continues at coordinate 76,458,373 of CM076605.1, forward strand.
AATTTCTTATTGCATTGCAAAGTCTGTAATATTATAATTATTAGTATCTGGCGGATTGTCAAGGTTTTTCAATACGAAACAAGGAACATGTTTGTAAATGTAGAAACTTACCTGTGAATCAACAATTGTAGCAGCTTCAGGGACTTCTTCATCTCCAACCGCTGCAGTCCATCCCGCCAAGCACATGATTCGCTCCTCCAGAGCAGAAAGCCGCTCTTCCGTTGCAGGACCGCCCCCAGTTCGGCCTCCGTGGCTGTTGATGCGGCTCGCCTTTTTTCGTACATCATTCTTTTTATCCGTCCAGCACTGTGGAAAAAATGCATGGAATTAATTTCGATCATAAGATAGTCAGTTAAGAGCAATGAAAAATTCTATGAACAAAAGATTTTAAATGATTAGTAACCAAGCATTCTCCAAAGTAATAAATTATCTTCAATATCCTGTTCAAAAGGATAGGATGCAAGTATATATGCTACTATATTGATAACTTCCACATCTTTAACCACCCTGTGGTGTTGGGCAGTCCCAGAGTTACATGTCATATAGACGAGTTATTTTGTCATGAACCGCAGGGTAGATCCTACCAAACAAACATACTTTAATTAAATCTTAACATGTACAGACACAACATCAACACTGGCGTATGCAAAGGGGGGGGGGGTGCGGATTAGGGTTTAACACCACCTCTTGGGTGATTTTTTGCCTTGATCCTTCCCCTTTCTTACCTGTTTGAATAGCAAGATAGCTAGACAATTTTGAGCTCAAGTCAAAATTGTCTAGCTATCTAAACTAGGGAAATAATAGTGCTTTATTACATACTCGAATTCTTTATTACATACTCGTAGTTTCAGAAAATTAAGAAACAATTGTGCGTACGCCACTGAACGTCAATAACTGCTAGATTTTTAAGATTTATAACCAAACCACACAGACATTTGTGCTTGACCAATATTTACAAATGAAGAGAGTACAAAAGAATGGTGAAAAGTCCATTACTTGTTTGTGTTGAGTGCAATACAACATGGCAACAACGAGTGTTGGTACAGTAGAATTTCTTGCTATTCAAACAGGTAAGAAAGGGGAAGGATCAAGGCAAAAAATCACCCAAAAGTTGGTGTACAATGAAGAAAGTCCACTCTTGTGAACTTGCAGATGTGGGATTTTTCGAACACTAGAAAGGTTATGTTGCCTGTCTTCCCTCAAATCTTCCAATGTAATTTAAAATCATATGATAAATTAGGCTCTATAACATTCCCAATACTTATAAAAAAAGTAGAGTTCAAGTCAATAGAAGGAAAAATTAAGAGTTATAGAAATCGTTTTCGACTTTAAAGAAACATTTAAGCAGTTTCTATTAACAATTATTTTGATTATCATTTTCCCGGCATATGCATAGATGCAACTAAGAACATAATAACTGTGTCAGACTACTAAAAAGAAAAGCTACTAAAAACAAGGAAAATATGTACAACGCTTTTCAGTGGATGGTAAGCGATATATAATTTCTGTGGTCAGCTGAACCTTTCCTTATGATTTTGAATTCATGATATTAACATTAGCAAAAGAGAACACAAACTATTGTTAGAGTACAAAAAAATAAACAAATAAAGTAAAAAATTATCTTACCTTTTGCCACTTTTGATAAGTTTTCTTTGCTCCTCCTGTTGAATTTAATGTCGTCGCCAAGTTTTCCCATAGTCTTTTCCGATCATGTTGTGTGAACGACTGGCTGAATTTATTTTCTGCTAACGCAGGATGCTCCTCTAAATGGGTTACAATGATTTCTAACTGTTCTCTAGAAACACTTTTCGCTTTTTTTGCAACAGACATTTCCATGAGGACGATCCACGTGCAGCGTCAATGGATTCTTGTTTGTGTTAAATCAACCGATGAAAACGATAAAACGATGATTGCGAAGGGTAGCGCTCATTGGCTACTGGCTACATCGATATATCGAAACAACGCCATCTATGAGGGTGGAGCTATAGGACGAATCCGCGAGGTGAAATCGTTTTCACTTGGTGGCCTAGCGAACGGAGATTACGCTTTTTACACGAGCTCGGACGGAAGGGCTGCGATTCGATAAGGTGAAGTGAACCGGTTCTACAGATGCGAGATTAGGCCTCCAGAGCGAGAATCTTAGATTAGACACAGCTTGTCAGCAAAACTGACTGGACAGCATAACATGGCAAATACGGGCATTAAAATTTCAATGTTCAATATCCGATTTCCACATAGTTCATTCTTATTTAAATTTTCATTTTAAAAAACATCCTCTTTGCTCTGAAGTTTTGATGAACTTGCGGTTTTTACTGAGCTGGTATCAACCATTGAGCTATAAACTAAGAGGAGAGAGAAGTCCGCGGTCCGTCGTCTGCTCAGACCGCGTCACGCCACGAGAAGCGAGCCTGGTAAAAGACGCACTCTTTACCCATCGGAACATATGCTTTACTATGCGCGGTGCTTGGTTATCGATACAAAAAACGCTAAGACAAGTTTTAAAAGTCAGCAATAATGTTAAAAAAAAAAGCATTTTCGAAATAAATGTTAATGTTGGCTTCGGTATTAAGTTCCAGAATTTTATCATCAAATTTCCTTCGATGAGCAATAGCTCGATAAATTAGCGCGGCAGTGCATATTTTGAAACTGCGTCATTTCCATTCCGATCAAATTTCCCGTCCAGTACCCCCAGCCCTTTTTTAAAGACTTGTTATTGTACATTTCTTTATTAATACTTCTTTTTATATACTGTAAAGGCCCTTATTTTCGCGGGCCGTAATTTTCGCGAATATCGGTGATTTCGCGAATTTTATATGAACAGAACCGAAAGTTGAAAAAAAAGTATTTCACGAGGCTTAAATTTTCGCGATTACGACGGCCTCGCGAAAATAAGGGCCGTTACAGTATACAGTTTTATCATGAAGGGGGGAGGGTTCTCTTTTAATTAAAAAAAATGGCTTAGTCAAAGGCGATTCTTTCCAAAGAAATCTCTCAACTTCACATAAGGTTATCGGAAAACGTATACACTACGAAAATATAAATCACATAATTGGATGAGCACCCCCCCCCCCCCCCGCTCTACTTACGTATGGATATGTAAGCTCATAAAGAAAATAAATCAATTGTTCAAATCAAAGTACTATAATATTAATACCCGGAAGGCTTTTTTCCTGAACCAGTATTCATTTTTGAAGTCTTAAATATGCGGCTCTTCCGAAAGCAAAAAGAAAAGGGAATTACATCATTCATCAAATAAATATTAAAATTAAATAAATAACAATGTTTCAGAAAACCAATTTGTACTTTTTTTTCCGGAAGTCTCTAAAACTTTCGACTCAGGATCACCCAAGGGCTTAGTGCAAAGCTCATTAAATAACATTTATAATTTTAAGCATTTACATTTATGGTTACAAATATATTTTTGTAGTTAAGTTAAATAAATACATGTTTCTCGAGGAAGGAAATAAATGACAATACATCAAATATATTTACAAAAAACAAATTTATTGCAGTCTTTATTTTAAGTGAAGATAGCAAATTATCTGTCAAATACAAATTTATTAGATGGTAAGTAACAATATAGCACATCTTTATATAGGAATACAATGGTCAATATCAGAAATTACCAACATGATAGTTCGAACTGCAAATAAATCAAGAGTAATTCAGGGTCATTTCACAGTATTTGGCTTCACATCTTAGAAAAGTAATTTTTCAAAAAAATTAATCTTGTAAAGATTCATAACTATTTCATGTATTTATTCTTTTTCAACACATAAACTCACAAATAGTAAGTCTTAAATAGTATTTCTATTGAAATTAGTATTAATTAAAATTTATATTAGATTTGTTGTATTTTGGCATATGCTCCGTACTTAACACAAATAATTAAATGCCATTTATTAATAAGGTAAACAATAATTTCAAAAAGAAAAGTTTCATAAATTTGGAGAAAAGTCCAAAAGTACTGACATACCACTCAGAAATTTTTTTTGTGATTCTTGAACGTGACAAAATTTTAGTATTTTTTAAATAGTAAGAAATATAGGTTATTTTACCATTTTTTTTTTTTTTTTTCAAAACATAAGGACAGCTGCAACCGTTGAACTATGTATAACAGGGGTGATAGAATGTTCAAGGAAAAATAACTGCACTTTTTAAAATTAAAATCAAAGGAGGAGGCCTTAAAAATATTCTATCCTCAATAATAGCAGGCACCAAATCCCAAAATCTGATTTGGGTAATTTTGAAAAAAAAAAAAAACTTTTGCTCTCAAAAACTGCATATTTTGAAGTTAATGAAAACTACAATTGGCTACTAAATATGAAAAAGAATCTAAAGTATGCACTAAGCAAATTTCCTAAACTATACAATGAGAATTAATTCTCAGATTTAACATTCTTATTAATAAAGATGTGCGTTATATGAAACTTTAAGACACATGAGTTTCAAGTTATTTATTTTCACTTGTAATGTTTTAACTCTTTACAGAGAAAAGCTTTGCTTCCTATGTTTACACATGCTTAAAATGAACCAATTTTGTTAACTTTTGGCGCACAGATGCTGAATTTTTGTAAACATTTTTTATTGTCAAAATTTTTTCATAAGAATGAAATCTTATTTTGAGATAATATTCAATTATTTTTTTAGTCATCTGAACTTCATGCAATTCTTCACACCCAATCTCATTGTCAATTTCATGTTTGAACTTAATGTTATTGCTTTGTAAAAAATTATTTGTTACAGCTAGAATGGTATTATTTAAATTCTTTCTTAACATCCCATTTAAAATAAGTAATTTGAAAGACTTTTCTGCTGTACATATAATTTTGAAAACTGTGTCTGAACATAACTTTAAATAACCTCTGGAGATGAAATTAGTAAAAGACTTTGGACTCTGAACTTTAGGTTTGGAGTAAGAGTGCTCACTATTACTTGTAGTTAACATTTTCACACAATTAATACAGCTACATTTAGATAAAATTTTTCTGATTATAAATCCACCAATATAATATAAAATATTCTTTTGATAATTCAAAAGATCTTCATCATTTAATAAACTTGTGTACTTCAATATTGTCTCATCGTTTAATTCCTCTGAAGTTTCAGTGACAGATCGTTTTTGTGACCTAAATTCCAAAATGGAGCAAGGAAGTTCTACATCATTGTCAGCACAATTGCTATTTCGTGATGCAATGTTGCGTACCAAAAGCAATTTTCTCATGGCCCATCTGAATTGTGCTACATTTGGATTATTGTTATATCCCCCACAAGCCCTTATATTACTAAAAAATAGCTCAATATGGTCTTGAGATACTTTGTATGTTAAAAAGTATCTCAAAGGATTACTATCTCTAGATAATATTTCAATAGCAATTTGACTTATTGATTTAATTGTGACAATAAAGCCTAATGCAAACATTTTCCTGGGTGTTTTCAAGACGGGAACCTTATCAATTTTTAAGTTAATCAAATAATCTATTGTCTCTTTAAAAACAGCTTCCCACCAAAACCGATTTTTAAGTCTTAGAGGAGATTTAAAGTTTTTAGCAAAGGGATTTCGTGAATTACATAAGTCAAAAATTCTGTCTATCATCCTTATATAATGGATGGTAGCTTCTGCCCCACAAAATTTTGGATCTTTAGCCTCTAACAGGAATTGTAGTGCATCTGCATTACTGGAGCTCAAGGTTTGTGCAGCAACAGCAACATTCATTTTTTTATTTTGAAAATTTATGTGAATGCTGCTCAGCTTGTTGGCAAACTTAAAGCCAATGTCATCCTGAACTGCATTTAAATCTTTTAAATAATGCCAATATATATTTCCCCTATTTGATGACAGTAATTTTCGCTCGGCCAGAACATTCCTAGATAATTTCAACATGTGACATGCATCAAACACAACATAAACTTTTTGTTTTGAAGCAGAATGTACAAAATAGGTTTGCATTTCTGCTTCAGAAGTGCAGCCAGATATTTTGCATCCCAGCTTTTGGAATGCAAGTAAATTAGCTGATAGCCCATCAGCTGTTATGCACCATACTCTTAAATTTATTAAGAATAGTTTCGTAATACAAACATTTATCAGTTCAGCCAAAACTTGCGAATTTAATTTATTTACAAAAAAATAGGCAACGGGGCATTTAAACCTCTCAGTGAGAGAAACCACCATGAAAACTAATGCTTCTGATGCCAAGCAGTCTTCTTTTTCATCAATCACCCCTGCACACTCTACATATCCGGAATATTTTTTTCGGGATTCATCCCACAAAACTTGCTGACGAATCGACATACTGTCGATAATCAAAGCACAGTCCTTAAATTTATTTTTGGACTCTAAATCTTTTAAGAAGGTTAATGATTCTTCTAAAAAGCCAGGCTCACAATTTACCGAGCTTACCCAAGAACGTAATAATGCCGGATGTGGCAAGTGAATTTTTTTCCTTATAAAATTGTAGCACCTGGGTGAGTAGAAATACAGAGTCAAGGCAAACTCTTTCATTGTTGAAGAATATCTTCTTCCTTGAGGTTTTGCCTTGCTGTTTTTTAACTCAGAAAAAATTAAATTTAAAGGTAACTGCCCAAAAGTGTTCTGTAGCATGTCTACTGTTTCATCTGACATTTTACAGACTTTTTTTGCTTCATTGAGCAAAGATTCAAGATTTGTTATTTTGGTCTCACGTCGCTTTAATTTTTGTTGCAACAGTTTTACTTTGCGACGAAGTGCTCTTTTTGTTGGACTGGATACATGAGACGTATTAGCAACAGTTATTAAAGGTTGAATTTCTTTGCTAGGCGTGGTTACAGAGGAAACAGATAGTGAACAATCAAAAGATGAATCAGGAACAGCATTTGAAACAAAATTTTTACAAGTAGGAGCAGGTTTCTGAAGAGATACAATGGGATTAGATGCTGAGGAATCAAAAGAAGATGAATTGGGAGCAACATTTGAAACAGTATCTTTACGTATAGGGACAGGTTTCTGAAAAGATACAAATTCCAATTACAAACTAAAAAAATTATTGGTGAAAAAATCATTAAATGGTGCATTTAAATATCTATTCAGAATCAGCCCTAAGAGTTCAAATATGGATTAAAAAAAAAGAATGATCATCCGACGAAAGGATCAAAAAGAACGACATTACCCCATTGCTAATATTAATAATGTTTATAAGATAATACATTTTGTAAAAAAAAAAGAGGAATATTTTTGACAATTCGCAAAATTTTAACTTTAGGAGAATATTCTTGACTCACAGACATCTAAAACCATAGTTAAAAACCAAGGTTAGGAGCAGGGTTCGCCTATATATGTCAAGCAATATATATCATGATATATATCCGATATTTATTTTTTAAATATCGGAATTTTTGATATTTTCATTTATCATTTATGTGAAGCATTCTGAAAATAGCATTATGCATCCTATTTTTGTCAAAAAATTAGAACCTTAAATTTTCAATTGCTACTGAAAATTAAACTATAGTTTCTAACTAAAATGCAAAAAGGAGTTACAAAAACACAACAGAAAATGTTTTTATTAAAGTGCTCCTGTAATCTCAATATAAGACTTTCGGTTTTGGACCAACTCTTGGGACAGCTCCCACATACTTAATTCATTTTTGGATTGCACCTGATATTTTTTATACTTTCGCAAACATCATGATATTTAGGAACCCTGGTTAAGATAAGAGTTCTATAATTGTATGCCACTAAATATATTGACCCTACTAAAATATGAGTGGGACAATTAAATATAGAGAAATTGTGGATCCAAGTTACCCTGATTGACTGTACTATTACTTATTTATATTTGCTCAAAAATTTGTTCCATTATACTGCAGTTATATGATGACCGGAGTGCAAACCACAACCCTGTGGGGTTCTACAGTATTACATTTTACTCACTAAAAAGGTTGTTTAAAACTTACCACCAATGAATGCTTAACTATTTTCCTCCTTTCTGTAATTTTTTTTTGTAAATGAGCAGGGAAATTGAAGATACTTGGAACAGCGTCATTTTTTAGATAACGCTTTGCAGCAGTCTTGTATGAGTCAGCAGTAAAGTGTTCACTGCATATATAAGAGTATTTTGAAGGGATCCATGAAATTCTTCTCATTGCAGTTATCCATTGATTTGAACGCTGCGGATTTTCCAGTGGAAATCTGAAAAATTACTGGTAAATTAAGGTTGCAAAAAGCATATTTGTGTACTGAAATATCCAATTTATTATATGTTTCAGCGATTTGTTAAATCAAACATGTTGGACGCTACTCATACAGCTTAAAAAAGTACCAAACAAAATATAGAAAATGGAAAAATTAGTTGAATTAGCATATTATTGTACTAATCGGTTATAAATTTCCTACTTTTAGTAATTTTGAAAAAAATGACGAAATTTTACAACTACAACTACTCGGTAATGGCCGAGTACTCGGTTAGAATTTGACCGAGTACTCGGTACATCCCCAAGTACTTTATATATATTCAAGCGAGCATGTAGTTTTCCTGTTTTGCATTTTTCAAAGGGCGCGGCGCCCTGTCCCTTTTTGGAAAACTGTGCATGCGCCCTGCCCTTTTTAGGGAAATTAGGAAAATACCTATTCTCTTAATGAAAAATGCCCTTTTTCAACTGAAAAGTGCCTTTCTTTTCAACAGAAAATGCCCTTTTTGAAATTGCGCCCTGCCCCTTCTTAAAAAAATGTGAACACTACAAACATGAATCTCATTTTAATAATTTGACACAATAATTTATTTAATGAAGGTAAGCTTTTTGACTCACCCTGTAATTGGATACACATTATTGCAATATTTACCAAATTTTCTAATTGAAACTTGTAAAACGTTTACATCAATATAGTATAAAAAACAAATTATGTTATGCAATAAGCTTATTATTAATTAAAACTTATTTAGTCGGCGAATAATTTGCTTGTGATTTTAAAACTACCAATTATAAATATTTTTTATACCACACAAATACATGCTCACCCTATTTTAGATAGCTTTTAATAATAGTATAAAGAAATAATACATTAGTATTATTCATTCATATTGCAAAATATTACGCTTCGGAAAACATTGTGTTGATAAACTTCTGGCTATTTGCTTGCATTTTTTAAATATTTCGGCCAGGAAATTCATGATGATTAAAATACAATATTTATTCAAGTATTTTAACTTGAAGAAGCTATATAAGCATATTCGCTGTTGTAAACAAAGAATACTACATGCAATAATTCAAGCAAAATGCTCGACATTACATTAGTAAACATACATTTATATATATACCCCACACAAGTACACAAATATATAGATAGAAACATTATAAACCTAGTACACAGAATGAAACTAAAAAACAACGTCCGAAAACATTATTTGTAGAAGATATTTCTAGCATTAGTCCAGCCAGCAAACCAAGAGAACAAGCACACGAAGTGCGCAATAAAAAGCAAGATATTCTTACCTATGAAATTGAATTTTCTTGTCTTTTGTCCACCTATTCGTGCACCCGTACGATGAACAAGAAATCACCATGATTTTATTATATTGCAAGGCTAATTAACGCCGAAATTTGAAGAAAATCATTCCATGCTAGCTAAGTTCCCGTAGACGGCCATGCATTCTTCATGAATGTTTTGCCATGTTCTTTTCGAAACTGAGCTGCACTGTATTCCTCCGCGCGGACCGCGAGCTTCCATGCTGAAAGAGCGGAAGTTCTCTCTCCTCTTAGTTTATAGCTCAATGGTATCAACTGCAATAGGCTCGTTTTTCATAGCAACCGTGTGTCGATTGCCAACAAACTTTCGCTTTTTGAGCGATAATTTTTGCTGTGACCCATTTGAAACAATGTTTCCTTCAAAACTTAAATTTAGTTTCCAATAATAAATTCAAACTATTAAATAACTATAAGCTTAGAAGACTTATATTAGCAAAAATAGAACGAATGGAAGATCAGCGTGAAGAATGTAAACAAACGAGCACGAGAACTGTTGCCAAGTTGCAACATTAAACAAATATAACTATCAAAAATTTGTAGTAATATTTTGCAAACAATATTAGTAATTCACATCTAGAAAATAACTAAATTTTAGAGGTGAAAATAAGCAAAAGACGGTGTTTTTCAGACAACTTCCGGTTGCGCGATTCTACTTCCGGTATGATTTGGTAGCAGACGATGTGTTTTATAATAGCTATAACTCTTTTTCTAAAGCACATAGAAAAAAAAGGAAAACAGTTTTGGAAAGAGAAAAGATCAAAATATAAAAAACGCAAATAATAATAATAAAAAAATAGACCTTCTGCACGAAAATCTGTGTTTTTACGGTAGTCGGTCACCTTAAGAAGGGTTTGGTGAAGTATATACTGATTTTTATATGCAGCTATTGCAGTGCATATATATTCTGTATAATTTTGAACTCTTTTAGATTTACGATTTAACATGCAGTATGTTTTGTGCATTTGCGTTTTAATACACGTTAACTGTACACACTTTTTAAAAACTTATTTTTTTAATCTCACTTTCATATAATAAAAGAAACTATACCTATTTATAATAAACTGAAAATCTTAAATAAGCAAGAATAAAAATGGTTTGAACTTACTTGGAACATTTAATGTTGCACTGATTTCTTTCCAGCAATTTTCTTTTGCCTGAACATCTTTAAAGGATTTTTTCGAAACCGTATATAGGATTGGATTTATCCTAATTAGCTCGATGAGCCGTTCTTCGTTAATATTTTTGCCGGCCATTATAACAGAGCAAACGTGGAGACACGTTGCAGTAAACGACGACGCACGACGCAGGAATCAAACTAGCCTGGATCGCGGCACTGGCGGACGGAAGGCACTGCGTTTTGAAGCCGCGCATGCGCAGTTCCCTCCTCTCCAGCGAAAATGGGTAACGCATGCGTCGCCGCTCTCTTGGAAACCACTACTTTAGCTACACACGAAAATTTCTTAAGTTCAATTTTAGGCAGTTTAAATGTTCTCATTTCTTTATTATCAAAATACAAAGAACGCATTATGAAAATTCAAGCACTTACCTTATGAAAACAATATAGAATATCGATACAAACTTATTGGCTAATAACTTTTACGATGCCATCGCCATTTTGAAACACTAAGAAGCTTTAAAGTTAATTCAGCCCCCATTATTTTATACCCAAAATAATATTTCTTAATGAATGGCTAATTTACTTAATTTCCGAAGCAGCAATTTTCATCTCGATGCCCCCTCCCCCTTTTGCTAGAACATCTTTTTGCCCGACTTCACTCTAACGCTTGGTTTTTCTGTTTTATTAAAAACTGTCCTGTGAAAAGTAAATACATGTATAATCTTATGAAGCAATTAAAATGTTCCATTGCAGACTTTACAAATAAAGCATTCTACTGCTTCAAGTCCAGCTCTGCTTTAATGATCTTACTTTCATTATATCTGAAAAGGTTCTCTTAATGAAGGAATAATTTATGTTTCATCAGAAGGATATAATATAAGTTTGTAGTGTCACGTCAAACTCTCTTAACTTAGAAAATTTTTCTCAACGTTGCTATTTTTTCCTGACATTAAACTGGTGCAAAGCTTGCTTCGTTTTAAAACAGTTCTCGAAATATATTCACACAAATAGAACAAAGAATTTTTCCTCGTTCTTTGGTAATTTCACTTCAATAATTTCTGAATGCATAGAAATATCAATTTTTGGAAGTCAATATCGAAGGATACCTTTGCTGTATAAGAGGTCTTTAACGGTTCATTACCGAAATCAAAAATATCCATGGCATCCTTTTCAAAATAAATGTTAAAGACTAGGATAAGTTCATTTTTATTCTTCCATGACATTTCTTTGTTGGGAATGTAACTGTATTATCGGGGTGTCTGCTTCCTCGCTATCACCACGGAGAGCATTTCCTTTGACTCCAGAGTTGAAATTTTGTGAAAGAATTAAGATTCCTAGGCAAGTTTTAAATTCTTTGCAATTAGGGACTGGATTTTTCAGCCTTATAGTGTATAAAAGATTTTCGATTGCGTCTTGCGAAATCCATGAAAACAAGACAAAGTTAAATATCATCTCTTTTAAATATAATAATACTCTTTTAAATAAATAAAATGCTGACAATATCATACTCGATTGAATGGGTTTCCACACACCACTCTTACCAATTTTAATATTAGTAAAAAGACCTACAATGCTCTCTAAAAAATCAACAATTTAATCATAGTTTGCCTTATTCAGGCTAATGGAAGATGCATATGGCCGGAATGAAACAAAATGAAACCATTTGGCTACAGTGTCGATAAACCATGCTGTAGCTAAAGTGAATCAACACCCCACCATTGTACATACATACACCTTACAGGTGTATATACAGTAAGATGCTGAAAACGTGTAACCTTAAAATTCACCTCCTATCCCAAATATGAAATTAAAAATGAGTTCTGTATTGTATTGTATTTAAATTAAAAACTTTTATTTATGCATTACTATTCTTTACTGAATGATGCAGACTCCAAGCCTTGATATGATGAAGAAAATATATGATTAAGCTTTTTAACTGAGGAGATAATATTTATAATTTTTAGGGAAGCAAAGGTGGCCCTAGAAATAATGATGTTAGACAAACAATATATATATAACAGTTTAAACTTACAAAGAACCAAGCATTCGTAAATGTTTCCCAATTCAAATAATAATAAAACATTCATTCTAACTGAATTTAATACGTAGGTAGGGTTAGCTAGAGGTAGATCCAAATCCAACTGTAGATCATCAAAAAATCTTAGATTTCAATGTTTCGTAATTAATTGTTTAAAGACACTTAAAATTAAAATCAGTCAAATAGAAGTCATAAAATATCAATGATTTAAATTTATTTTTCACATATTTTTCCGACATGAAACAACATGTGCAAAAACTGTTTGTGACTCATTTCGTAACAGTACCAAAATCTGATCTTTTATTTCAATCTCCTTTTGGAGCAAAACCTTTTCTAATTTGTGCTTCTCTTCTCTCTTGTTTTTTAAAATGTCCTGCCGGATTTTGTTATTTTTTTTTCGTTTTAAACAATAGCTTCCGAAGCTAAAAGTGAGGATTTTGGCTGGGCAGTTTTTCTCGTTTTATTAAGCATGCAAAATTTAGGGCATTTTGCATGAGTGGCCTAGGTGTTGGAGCTGAAGCTCTGCGTGATGCAGTGGTCACTGGTGGCCTAGTCGTTGTAGTGGGTCCGAGCTATTTGTCCTTTCATGACTGTTGTGATAATGGTTCCACATTTCTCTGTAAAGCAAAAATAGATAGTAATTAACTTTTCCCAACATAGTTACTTTTATTAAAAAAAAAAAACTTTATAGTATACTTATAGTTCCTACTTAAGTTTTCAAATCTTAATGTTCTGAACGAATCATTTTCATCCAGCCATGTATCTGCAATATAATCAATCATTGCCGACTCCTTCCCAGTTGTCAGTTGGCTTTCTTCAGTCAGCAGGTAGGCACCGCTCATCATTTTTATATATGGAGGAGATTGCTATGAAAACCGTATATAACTGGGCCCCGTCATTACAAAAATTTCCTCGGGGGAGGGGGAGGGTATATTTTCAATGCATATAAAAGATAAAAAACAAAACACATCAAAATATGTATAAATTTAATGTATATCTAACAGTCAAGAGGAAGGGGTCAATTGATCCCGCCTGATCGCCCAAATTACCCTGGTTAACCATCTTGCTTGCTGCTTCTTAGAAACTCAAAATTGCATTGGATTCATTTTTTTGTATGTATAGTTGCAAAAGTAATGCCTTAATTAATGTTTTTTTCCCTTTGAAGTTGTGTTTAGAGTTAATCAAGTAAATCATTTTTTTTTTCGGTAGTTTACCCTGTAGCACCACATACAGTGGTCTTACGACACGTGAAATCCTAAGCCTCGCTGTGCTTGAAATTTAGTCATGTAATTATGATTGTGCAGAAACAACTACTGTATCTATGGGATTGTATTTCATTATTATTCTATTATGAAATGTTATTTGAAATGTATCGTTATTTGTAGCAATGTGCAATTTATTAAGGCTTCCCGATGTATGAACACTGCCATTTATCCCCTCCCATCAGTTCTTGCATGTGAAGTTCAGTGGTGATTTTCCTAACGACTTATTTCACTTAAATGAAAAATTGTTTGTTCTAAAATATGAATAAAATGAAAAATTTAGGTAAGTGAAACAGAAATTGTGACAAAAATACTGTAAATAGCTATTTCGAAGCTACAGTGGCGCACTTTCATCAGTGTAAAAAGTGCTCAATATACAACTGGACTCATTCTTTTCTGGAAAATTGTATTAAATACTGTACTTAGAATTGTTTCTTTTAAATGTTAGAAGTGAAAAAATAAAAATTAATAAAATTACCTTTTTTCAGATGCTTTGCGTGAAATGAAAGAGGCATCCCTTGATATCCATGTAGGGAAATACTTCTTCCAGTGCTTTTTGGCAACTTCTTTCAAAATCAATTAAAGCTGATTTTGGCTGTAAATCGATTTTAAGCAAATTTGCTTTTCCTTTTAAAAGCCGGAAAAGCCTGGTGCATGTGGCTTTGCTTTTATTGCCTAGCAAACAATATGCCAATGGAAACATTTTCCCCAAATATATTCAATGAATGGAATACCGTTGAAAATAAATTTTTTTAAACAACTTTAAAGGTTCATTCCAAAAAAATCCTATGAGTTGAATTAAAAAGTTTTTAAAATTGTCTTCTGTGTAGAAGCCCTGAAGTTAGAAAAGCTCTCAAATTCTGGCCACTTATTGCTGTATAAAAATTCATATGTATACATACAAGTAAACAGTGGCAAAACTAGCGACCTGTAGACCCCATGACTGGTGGGAGCACTCGGTTAAGTTGTTTCAAGCACACCATATTATGCTAGGAGCATGAATACAATTTATATCTGAAGTGATACTTTCATGCCATACTGGGGGATGGGGGGGGGGGGGTAAGCAATAATTGTAATTGTGTTATTGCTAGTAAACCAATTAGAATAATTTTCCGAAAAAAGAAATGAAAGATAAAATAAAGCAAAATAAGTAATTACATTACACATAATTAAGTTATTGTTTCATTTTTCAATAAATATTTTCACTAATTTATTTTATTTAAATTATGCATATAGCTTTTGAGCTAAGCAGTATTTATAATCATAGCAGGATTCCTTCTTTTCATATTTTGAACCAATAGTAAATATCCTTAATGAGGTGCACTTGTGCAGTTCTTGAAATATATAAAGTTTTACCTTTGTTAGAAAATTTACCTTTGTTAGAAAAATGAAATGTCAAATTGCATGCATGTGCCCAGGTAACACCCAAAATGAGTTTAAAAAAAACTTCAAAAAACATATACTTGAATTTTACAATTTTACTGGTGCTATTCAACGTATCATAACTGAAAAAAAAAATAGTGTGCTGAAAGTTATGCCAAATGACTTGAGGACTGAATTTGATTTGATTGCTTTCTGAACGTCAGTGCTTGCACCTAATGCCAAGGTGTGAGCACAGCACCTTAGGTGAAAAGGTAATGCTGCAACAACATCATCGTCAGACGACACCCACAGTTCGTCATCAACGTCACCACGATTATCCAGTTCTTCGTCACAATTGTCTTCTACGTTCGTGGACCTCAGATGAACTCCAAAAACTGTAAAACCTTTTACGAAGTTTCTCCCATTGTCGGTTACCGTAGCCACGATCTTATCCGGGGACTATCCATACTTACAATTAATCCCATGTAATGTGGTAGCGATCCTATGGTATGTATGCGAACCTTTGAATTGGCTGCAAGCTAGAGCTGTTGACTTCTTTTCGTTATTTTCGTCAATCTAATGTTCTCTGACGCCCATAAAACTCCTCTTTCCCGAGGACCAGATATCAGCTGTTGTGCACAGCCAAAGCACAGACTTAAATATTCCTCAACGTGTTTTAAATATTTTATCTCTAGCCTTCGCGTTAAACTTCGCCTGCTCCTAACCTTCAACCCTCGGTTACTTATGTTTAGGAAATTAAAAATGTTGTGGAACGTTTGGTCATCCACCGATTGAAGGGGCACCATAGCGTGGATGACGTAATCCATAATTAAACAGTCAAATCTTGATTGTTGGGAGATAGACGAGGATGCGTGGTACCGAGTTTCGCGAGCCCGGCGGGGGTTCGTAGCTACGAATTCTTCCCTAGCTGATGAAAGACTAGCTTTGAATTATTATTGTTTGTGTTAAGTTCGTTTAGATTATAATTAAAGCATTCAGAAAATATTGCTACTGAAAGTAATTTGCATTAAAGTTACAATAGAACACTACAATGTTAATGATGCCCGATTTTTTAAAAATAAGCTTCAATTTCATTGAAAGTATATCAACAGATGTCTTGCTTGAAATTTCCTTAAATCATCAACAAACATATGTTGATGACGATTGTTTACAGCTGGAATAAGTAACCATGTACTACATCCTTTATTTCAATAACAAAACATACAGATTTTTTTAAAATTAGCATATTAACAAATGGTGTATTAATAATATTTAAAAAAATCAGAAAAATTTCATTTCTAATTTCTAATTTCTGGCGGTGTTTCCTTTTTTATAATGATGTTCCGTTTCTCGTAAGATACATCTGGCTTATTTGGCCAAACATACACATTTTCGGAATTTTTTTGGGGTACTCTATTTATATCATGCAGAGGTGACAATCGGGCGTAATTGTGATCATTACCAGTATTAAGTACGATAACTACTCCATTAAAATAACTTCTTCTGTAATGTCATTCATTTCTGTCAAATCTGGTTTCCTCAAAGCACTTACCTTTCGTTTTTTTTTTCTGCCTTTAATTGCTTTAAACCCTTTTTGGGGGAACCTCTTTTTATTATGCGTAACTCGTCGGTTTACACTTTTGAGTATTAATATTTACATTGTCTATTTCTGGTGCATCAGATCGTTTAGCTGCTTAAAAAAGGACTTCTAATACTTGCTTATTTATAAGCATCATTGTTTTTGCAGAATATGCACCTACCTGACTTTGTTCGTTTTTTTAGGTGTTCAGTGTTATCTAACAGCTCTTTTTCTGCATGTTTGGAATTTTGGTGAGTCAATGCAGTAGTTAATTTTTCCAAATAGTCATAAGTGCCTTCTGATGAAGTAGAAGGGGTTGGATTTTGCCAAGTGTTAGTTGTGAAAGCCTTAAAGATTTCATTAATATGCTTGCAAATAGTGTGATAAATAACTATTAATCGCGGGAACAGGAGAAAGAATGAGTGCATATTTTACACTGAAGCATTTCAGTGTACAGTCTTTTTCTGACAGCATTTGAATTATTCCTACTGGATTGCGAAAAAACTTTCAAATAGCATCCCCTGCAACGGATAAATCATTTGTTGAAATTTTCATGCCGGTGAAATGGTTTTTAATAATTGGAGCTTGTCGAGAGTTTTTCATATTACCCCTTTTTTCCTTGTCGATAATTTGATGAAAATCGTTATCATGAGTCATTTTCAAAATGACACCTATTAGTTTGTCTAACCTGTTCCCCCCCCCTTCCCCCCTGCAAATACACTGTTTTTAAAACTTTATTCATCGCGTCAAGATACATATTTGTATTGATGTCACAGGCTGATCTGTAACAATAAGCCCATATTTCTTTCCGGATAATAATTTTTTTCAAAATAAATGAAGAATTCCGTCATATCATCGGTGTCATTTGCAAGCATATCACTAAACAGTTTCAACAATTTAAAAAACATACTTACAGTTTCACATTGTAGAAGAGTGCGATGCAACTTATACACTGCAGCTTTTGTTTCAGGCTAAAATTTTGCTAAATTAATCCTTTTCTGCCAGATTTGGTCGATGTGCCATGCATATAACAAATGCTGTTTGAAAGCACCAAAGACTTGCTTTCATGCATGAACGTTAACAGGTGTATCGTCGGTCATTAACCCTCGGACGAAACAAGAAGTTTCCAAAAACCAGTTATAAAAGACACGAGGGTCTGAACAGAATATGCCTTTGAAATGGTCGCATACTTCCCCGCCTCTAGAATTCTTTCCCCCTCTAGAGATTTGAGTTGAAAGAAACTAATTCCCTTTATTTAGAATGACAGGTGAAGTTTCCACTCCTCCCCACAAGGTGAGGAGTAGTGAAAGTACTGCAGTATGAGTACTGCAGAACTGAAAGTGAAATTGAAAGTACTGCAGACACGTGGCTTTTCAAATTTTAACACACAACAACCGTTTTTCCTTAACAAATATCAATCTACTGCCTGAAACTAAATGAATTTGTCGAATGAACTGAGTAAATATTTTTTCTTTATTTAACTATTTTTTTATACCGTAAATAATTATGATTATTAAAACTATACTTGCGAGTTGCTGCGAAATGAAATACTTCATATGAGAAGAAGGTAATTTTAAAAACACTTCAATTTCCTGTTAAATGTTTCATTTCTCAAGAGCACTTGATGCACTAATTTTCATGTTAAAAATATTAAAGTTTGAAATGGAAAAAGGAAAGAGGGTGTGGGTTTAAAGATTTTTTTTTTTATCAGCAAAGACAAAATACATTAATCATTAGTCACTTCATGCACATCAAAAGGACTCTCAGTCTTGCGCGCAACCTTCATCATATCTATGTATTGAGCCGGAACATATACGCGATCAAAGAGCTTCACTGGTCTCTTAACTATAGAGAAGTCTCTGTCACAGGGAAGAAAGCTATGGCCTCTGACGGGGTAGTATTAATGAATTTCTGAAAACCTACCACTCATTGTCATTGCTAACAGAAGTCGAGTAACTGAATGGTTTCTGTTCTGACCAGAACCAAACTCCAAATACGCAAAACAGTTTTATAACAAAAGATATTTTATTGCTCTAAATATTGAGCAATTTGAGCTCTAATGTCACATGCTCGTATATACTGCCGGTTCACCGGAGTTATAGGAGCATCTGTGTTTCCTGCATCATCCTCATCAGGCAGCATTTCATCAAGAGGTACATTTCTGTCTACACGAATGTTGTGCAATATTGCACAAGACAAGATGAGTGTAGATGAACTCCACAAATTTTACAACAGTACGTGGTATTTTTGGGTTCTCCATTAGAATTTTGAAAATTGATCCATGTTCGACTGAATCGAATGCCTTTTCCATATCCAGCACTACCATTGCTACAGGAGATAATTCCTCTCTTGCATCCGTCAAGATCCGGTTGAGTAGATTAATTCCGCAGGCAACTCCATCCATTCGCCTAAAGCCGTACTGATAAGGACTTAATTCTATGTCCTGGGAGATCCGTGCCGCGATGATCTTATTCAGCTGCCTAACTCATTACCGAAGAGATCGATAGTGGTCGCAGCGATGCGGGCGCCTCCGTGTCTTTCTTTTTGGGGATGAAGATCGTGCGGCTATCTGCCACAAACGACGGTGCCCAGCTTAACATCATCCAGCAAGTAAAGATCTTTGCTCTTGCCCGGACGGGAACCCTCTCCCAAACATGGGGGGGGGGGGGGGCGGCACATCGTCAGGTACAGCCGCACTTTCGGGGCGAGTCTTCTGTTGTTGCACTTCTTCCGGCGTAATAAATTCGGTTTCGAAAGGTCCGCTAGATGGAATCGTAAAGCTTGTCATATTACATGTCTTCCTTTCTATTTGGTGAAACCAAAAAGAGAAAACCTCCTCTGATGTCAGATTCTCAGATAGTGCAGTCTTGGAAAGAATTCTTTTGTACGCGTTCTGACGACTCTGCTTGAACAGCCGTTGCATCTCTGCATATTCATGTTTCTTCCTCATCCTCTTACCGCCAAATTCACCATCAACCTGAACCAGCAGTTAAGAGTGAACCGGCAGTTAAATACGCATTTGGTATTCACCGCTGACTTGACTCGGCTTTTTGGAGTTAACCTGGGTTGATGACTCGACCCGCGGAATGAGCCGGGTTATTCACCTGCGCATGCGTAGTACAACAAACTCAGAGTAAACAAACATGGCGGATGGGATAAGCTCTCGAAAAGGAAGAAACGCGTAAAAAAAAATTTACAACAGTCAGAAAGGATGCCTTTATGATTTATAATGACGCGGAATTTCATAGACGATACCGGCTGAGAAAAGCTAGCGTAGAAGGACTTAAAAATCATAGGGGAAAAGCTTGAGCATAGCACTCATCTAAATAATGCTCTGACTCCCAAGGAGCAATTGCTCCTTACTTGGAGGTTTTATGCAACTGCATCCTTTCAGCTTGTGGTAGGGGATTTGTGCGAAGTTAGTCAATCGACGGTATCCCGCACAATATTGCGGGTGAGCAAGGAAATTGCGTTGCTCCGCCCGGAATTCATCAACTTCCCACAGACAGAAGAAGAATGCATAAAAGTAAGTTATGATTTCTTCATTTTTTGCATAACTATATTCAACTATGTTTAATTTATTTCTTGTGATTCTATTGAAGTTGCGTAATATAATGATGTGCTTATTTATGGCAGTGGTATATACCGAGAGAGAGGCAGACTGCCCTAATCTCACTTTGATCTTCATCCCCAAATTTTATGATTTTTTTTTTCTCTCTGACCTGTAACCAGTCATGGTTTGAATGAATAAACAGTTGTCAAAACCCATTATCAATTTCGGTAACAACAATTTGAATAGAAGAGCAACCATGAATTATTCCTACATCAACCGTAGCATTCTACTTTTATTTATGTGATGAACAAACAAACACAAAAAATCCTTGCCAAAAAAGCATCTCTACCTAGCCAGCGAGTCCTGTGGCAACTTGACTCACCACAATGAAATTCTTTTGCTCTTATTATTATCCCCAAGAGCAGTGGTGTAGTCCTGAAAAAAAGTTGGGGGGACGCTTATACATTTGAACATAAGTAATTGAAATCAAAAGTGGGGGGACGCTTACGTTAAAATTTAACAAATGGGGGGGAGGGGCGCTTGTATTAAAATGAAAAGGTCTGCTCGACTCCACCACTGCCCAAGAGCTATTTTTTAATAATGTGTCAGTGTATGCTTCTTATTACTAACATGACATATAACTTCACAATTTACTGCATATTTCTGAGAATTATTTTGCTGCTGACATTAATGTTTACTGTTTATTTACAAGAAGTATTTCAATCTACATGAGGTAAGATTAAATATCCATAGATTTTATTTTTCTGACTCAATAGAAGCATAATACTACGTAATAAATTATTAATTAGCTGCTAACAGTTGTCGCCCTTATTATAAAGATAACTACTTTCTGTTAGTTTCTTATGAATTTATGCATATCTGCGAAATTTGAGGGTGTTGTGCCGGGAGGGGCAAGAGCCGCCTCCCTCCAGCCCTGAATCAATTCAGTCGTATATGTTGTAAACAGCATTAGAAATTGTTAAAAAAAGGGGAAGGGGGCATCATGGGTGATTCTGATAAGAAATTCTCTGAAAAATTGGAGAACGTATTACGAAAATTTTTACTTAAAAAATAAGTCGAAGATTTTCGAAAAAGCAAGAAAGTGATTTCCAAACAAACTAAATTATTAATTTAGCATGAAAACCTTAAACTAAACACAGAATAATTTTCAAACCACACAGAATTCAACACGACCAATAACACACTGTCATCCAAAACGCCCACTTTTTGCTCACTTCAAGCAGTGGTGTAGTCAAGGGGAGACGCCCCTACCTTTCTTTTTTTTTACATTAGCATACCCCTACTTTTTGATGTTCATGTATATAAGGGTCCCCCCACCCTTTTTTCCCAGGACTATACCACTGGCTTCAAGACATCGCTTTCATCAAGATATTAACACATTAAAGGCGGGAGTCGTAGTATTACGATTTATCTCAAGGTTGGATCTTAGGAGAGCCCACCCTGTTGGCGATGAGGCACCATCTTGGTAACCCTAATTTGATCAGAACCCTGCTTGTACCGCTCTGCGAGATGGACGCCAAATTGGCGATTTTGAATCTGGGTGGGCTCTCCTAGGAGTTTACCTGTCTCGTCAAGATCCCCCGCCTTTAATGTATTAAGAGTTGATTTAGTTTTTGTTACCATGTCCACTGTTTTTGCAACGATGCTGACGGTCAGCTTTAAACATCCTGTTAGCCGGGTATACATGATTGAAGTTTTCTCTTTTGTGTGGGGAGGGGGAGGGTTTCAAACTTTTTCCAGAATTAAGCATCTGAAATCGTTTAATTTTTCAAGGCCAGAGTTCAAATAGTCAGCATTAAACTGTACCTGTGTAATACATTGAAATTGTCTTGCGCAAAAAGTGTTATCGTAATGCCAATACTGTTGATATTCATATACCTTGGTCCCTGCTTAAAGCAATATCCTGGGTGCTTCACTGCCAGCAGTGGCATAGCTAGCTTAGGTGAGGCACGGAGCAGGTTTTGATGGTGTTACCCCCCCCCCCCCCCCACCTCAAAACAAAATCATGTAAGGGTGAAACATGCATTTTAATGTCGTATTTTTTTTTTAAAGAAGGAAAACATTTCATTCGTATCATGGGCGTTATAATATTTAAAGTAGTTGTTGAGTATGGTGTGTTTAGCGGTTAAAAACCACTTCAAATATATATTATTCTAAGCAAACACTGCTCAATTAAGAATAGAAAAAAAAATGATAGAGAAAATATCCAGTTTAAGATATTTGTTTCATTATATAGAGCTTTTAAAGGTTTATTGTTTCTCCCATCGTGATCGCCCCCTCTTAGCTATGCCACTGACTGCCAGGAACTATTGTAGGGCAATAAGCCTTGCTTCGGTCTCTATATTCTGTTATGAGGTAATGTTACCTATAAGAAGACATTGATGCCTTATTAATGATGTTTTTCTTTTTCAGCTACAATAATTCTCAGGTGCTGTCGCGAAATGTGGTGGAAAGGGCCTACGGCATTTTAAAAAGAAGATTTCCATGCCTCAAATTACTTTTACGTTGCAAGGTTGAGCATGCACCTATGATTATTGTGGCTTGCTGTGTCCTACACAATTTAGCTGTCAAATTAGGTATGTTATTTTGAAATTATGTAATTATAAGTAAGGTTTAATGTGATTTGTTCTCTTGAAAATATTTTTTTATGTACAACTACTTTTAATTTTCAATGTTCCTATTTTTACAGAAGAGAATTGGGGGGAGGGGGGGGACACGTGCCTTCATTTTTTACTTCTTGGTGCCCCCTCCAAAAATTAGTCCTGGACCTGCTCCTATAAATCTGAAACTATTTGTGGTACATGGATCAATAATAAATGATTTTAATGAATAATGTTCAAGCTTTTGAATAAATATGTTTTCTGAACCGTTTTAAACCTAAATGAACAACATAGAACAAAATTAGAAAAAATAAATAAAAAAACACAGGAAATCTTGTTTTTACATATATTTGTACTGTTAGAATAGTACCATTTGTTTGCTTTTTTTTTCTTTTTTTTAACAAAGAATATGCACTGATTATGCCTTCTGGAAAATTTTGAAATGATCACTTAAAATAAGTCTTCAGAAAACCTCAAAAGGTTTGAAAGTATTTATATAAGTAGATATAAAAGTAGTTCTAGTTCTTTAACATTACAGAATGATATTCTCTCTTAATTTAGATCTACATATTGAATTAGGGTAATACAGTAGAACTTGGATAAATCGAAGCTGAAGGGACCACAGCGGAACTTCGAATTACAGAAGTCTAATTTCTAGCATTTTCAAATTGCACATTCAATTACTAGCATTTACAATAAGATATACTTATAACTAATGAGCCTACTATAATCACTGGCGTAGATAAGGGGGTGTTTTGGGGTAAAACCCCCCTGAAATGGTGAAAATTGTCTAGAATTTAACCAAATTTTTCAAAAACAATGAAATTTACTCACTTCTCCCCTGAAATCTGGGTCTAGCTACACCACTGACTATATAATCATAAGTAACATGTGTACAATCAAACAAGTTTTGTATGTTCCATTATTATCAAGTTTACTGTAATCACTTGAAATTCACTATTTTTTGATATTCTATACAAAAGAGATGCTTATTTTTTAGATGATCCTGAACCTGTTTTGGATCCAGATATGGAATCATTATTTCACCAAATGACAAGACACATGGAAAATATTAGTGCAACAGCAACAAATGCAGCAACACCCGCTGGGGCAGCAAAAAGAAGGATGATTGTGCGAAATTTTTTCATTTAATCCTCACTTTTCCTGATTATTGCAATAAAAATTTTTTAGTTACTATCCATGTGTTTCATTCAGTCTTTTTTTTTCCTTTTTGCATAAGTGAAAATTTTTTGTGATTTATCATTATTGAGGGAAATATAGGATATTGGCAGAGTTGAAAAACAGCAATGCTGTTTTCAATATTTAATACAGTTACATTTTGTGCTTTCTAAGATTGTATGTTTTTATGATTTCAGTAACACAGAAGTGAATCAATGAGATAATCCAAGATTCATAGCAGTTTTAAAATTAGATAATATAAATTCCGTGATTATGCCATAAAAAATAAACAGGGAGTCATTTCTAATCGTAGGAAAAACTATTTATTTAAAAAATTATAAATGTATGTTCAAAGATTGTGGATTGGTGCGCAGGAGCTCCAACAGAGTATCCTGCACTTCTATTTTTTTTTGCAACAATGTAATTTCCAGCTTGTGCTTTTCCTCATCTCTGATATTTTTTAGTCTCATTGTTTCGATGTTCTCCTCAGATTCCCTCGCCATCGCTTTTCCCGCAATTGAGGAGGCAGTTTCTTTTGGGGGTCTTCTGGTCCTCCTCCGAAAGAGCTCCAGGGATGTTCTGATGGCCTTTGGAGCCGTCGCTGGTCCTGGGGTCTCGGGTTGTTCTGTCTGTGATAACTGACTAATCTACATAAAATATATTTTGTACAGTTGTGGTTAGTAACTAAACAAATACAATTCAAGAAATTGATAATGCAACAATGTTTATTAAATATACATATTTTAGGTTTATTATTTCAGGTTTTCTTAAAAATGCGGTATTTTAAAAATTTCAATATACAGGGTGCTTCAAAAAAATGTATACACACTTTGAACTTCCATAGAAAATTTATTTACCGTTCTACAAAGTTAAATTTCAGGAAAATAGAAAGCTGAAAGTCCAATGTAAATGAAACATAAATAACAAATGTTAATACTGTTCAAATTGGTGACCTGCAGCATCAATACAATTCTGAGTAAGAGTCACCACTGATTCTGTACATCGTATCAAAACGTCCAATGAGATTTCTCTACACACTGCTTGAATCTCATTCCAAAGAATGTCTAGGTTACGTGGTTTACGTTTGTACACCTCATCTTTTACTGTGTCCCACAAGAAGAAATCCAGTGGTGTAAGGTCTGGAGAGCGTGCTGGAAACTCGATTGGCCCCCTGCGTCCTATCCACTGGCCCGACAAATTTTGATCCAGGTAAGCTCGTACGTCCCTGTGATAGTGCGGCGGGGCACCATCTTGTTGAAAATAAAAATCATCATTACCGTATAATGCACGAATGGCAGGAAATATGGAATCAGCAAGCATTGTTAGGTAATTAATACCAGTTACAGTGCCTTCAAATCGAAAAGGTCCAATGAGTCCTCTTGAAGACAAACCGCACCACACATTTACACCAGGCAAATTTACAGCTTTTTCAATTGTAATGTGAGGATTTTCTTCACCCCAGTAAACACAATTGTGCCTATTGACAGTTCCATTAAGTTTGAATTGGGCTTCATCCGACCAAATGATGCTACCCATAAATCCCGGTTCACGTATCACCATCTCCTGAATCCATTCACAAAATTGCAACCTTCGATCTGGATCGTCGTCATTTAGCTGTTGCACCAGCCTTGGAATGTAAACACGATACTTGCCTCTCTTCAGAATGCGTAGCACGCTGCTAGCACTTACATCACTTTCACGTGCCCCTTGCCTTGAAGATTTGTTAGGAGAGCGTTGAAACAGTTCCAAGACTGCCGTTGATGACTCATCACTTGTAGCTGTTCGAGGCCGACCTGAAGGACCTTTATGCACATCACACACTGTTCCATGAACTTCGAATTTGTCTCGTATGCGTGTAATTGTTAATCTTGAAGGTGGTTCTGTATCATACTCCCTTCTCCACTGTCTTTGAACTTCATTTACATTCTCAAACTTCCAGTACCACTTAATAACCTGCTTACGTTCTTCAAAACTCAAACGTACGTCCCCCATGTTGATATTACAAATTCCAACTGATAATAAAACATAGAGGGACGATTATGCTGGCACCTGGCGAAGAAATATAACATTAGCCTTGTAGAGCGGGAAAACTACAATAGTTTAAAGTGTGTATACATTTTTTTGAAGCACCCTGTATATTAGGGATGTGAAGAAACGACAGGTTTTAATGTAAGTGTTATCATTATCTTACTAAATATTTATTTAAAATTAAGGAAATACTATTGCTTAGGGAGCTTTAACCTTGCTATAATAGTTTTATGAAGAAATTTTAAACTTAAAGTTAATATTTTTGTTTTTGGGATTTTTTTTACATACCTATTTCAAAAAGATGTATTAAAATTTAGTGCATTGAACTGGAATATATTTTTTACATTCAAAAACCGAAATAAGTTATGCTACCTATTCGTGATATATTCTAGGCTTTTTACGTTTCTCTCTTTCCAATATTCACAATAAATCAATCTACCCAAACAAATTCCGCCTTTACTTAGTTCATAATGACAAAATAAAAGTCTATAATCTCCATTATAATTAACTATTTCTTGCTTTTGGGAGTAAATGCAAAGTATAAAATACATTTTTATAGCTTTAAAACCTGATTTTGTTAAGGTAATATTTATTGGTTAATTCTATTTCCTTGACAACATTTAAGATTTTTGCAACAATGCAGGTAAAAGAATACTTATTAGATAGAAATTATTTTGAGTTTTACATACTGAAACTTCAGGAACATTTTCTTTATCAGCAATATCATCTGGATCTGGATGGGTAGCATCTGAAATGCAAAATAAAAATTTGAATGCGACCCACATTGACTATAAAAGAGACAGCCTGCAACATGCTGAACATACCTACAAAGGCATAGCTAGAAATTTCTGAAGGGAATTGTCTAGTGTGCAACAGTAGCTTAAGTTGACTTTTTTGTGCCCCCCCTTCCCTTTTCATTGTGTGAAAGCACTCTCACAGTGGTAAACTGCATTTACGCTCCCAGAACAATATAGCATACAAAATTTGACCGAGTGTCCCTCAACCTGTTGCTGATGGGGGGGGGGGGGGGTATCCCAAGGACCATACCTTCTTTCCAACACCACTACATGTCTATATTTTTTGTTTATGATGGTTCGTATTTTAATCTCTTAGCATATATATCTATTATACATTATCAAGAAAAAGGCATAAAATAGTATCTACTTAAATATGTGTATAGCTTCCCGCTAAAACAGAAGATTTGAATAAACCACTTACGAGTATGTGTATACCGCCAAAGAAGGCTTTAAATTCCCCCCCCCCCAAAAAAAAAAAAAAAAAGGCTAGTAAATTCAGAACTAAGCACATTTTGCACAGTTATTCGTGCATAAATGAAAATCCCCCTACTACCTTTAAAGTCATTTGAGGCAATTCTCGTAATGACTAGAACTGAAATGGGGATAAGTCTATAATATTGGCAAAAAATTAGATTAATGTTTTTTTTCCCAATGTGCAGGGACTAAACTAGATCATTTTCTACCTGTGGCAAGACCAGGCCATAGCGCCCCCCTCCCTTATATACACAGAAAAAGGTATAATATATATTTATTTTAGCACACACATTTAGTCAATTTGGGGCCTTAAAATAATATGCCCCCCCCCCCCCTAGTTACGTCTCTGCCAGTGCGACATTATTCTTGACATAACGTTCATTTAGATAATCATTAGTGTATATTTTAAAATACAATAAAATATCAACATTTCAAAATATCAGCATTACCCAATACAATGATAAATATCTATTAACAGAATATTTTGTACTGATAATAAATGCAAAGATAACGGATTTGCAAACCATGAATGACAAACGCCCTTCAAAAAGAATGCACTAACAAAACAGCAACTTTGCCGATTTTTACCAATGGCACATTTTTACTGATTGATGAAGTAAAACAATTATTTTTTTACTAAACTTACTATTTGTATATACATTTTTTATTGTTTTTGAGGTTTGTAACATATCAAGTGATGAAGCTGGGAAAGTTTTCAGTAGCAGCAAGGTGATTTGCTGTAGTATTTTTCTCCTGTCAGTAGTTGGCATGAGTCTTGAATTTTAATATAAACTCTGGATTCAAATTTAGAAATTTTAACTGATGAATACTTGGAGTGCGACTGGCACTTATAATACATCTATTCCGTGTTGTTGTTAACGACTCTGTGAGCCATGTTGTTAATTAAGCGAGAAAAAGGGGGCACGCTGCTACCAAGTTTAACAGGACCCTTATTATAGGCAGGAGTCCAAAGGCCCTTGTACATTCCTTTCTTTCATTTGACCAAGAAACGTCTAATGGCTAGGGGTATGCATGAATTATACATGTACTTAACGCATACATGGGAGTATACAGCAAAATTCATAATACACTTTCAACGGTACTTATCGGTTTGAAGGACCTACTTTGGAAATTTTTTCTGCATTGTACTAAAAAATAACAGTTTTAATGTAATAAAATAAAGTGCCTTCAAATTTAATAAAACTGCTTTGTTGTAAAAAGCTTCATTTACATTTGATTTGGTGAAGTAAAATTATGTTGGCTATCTCAACACCGTAGGTCCTTCAACCAATATCTTAATATATTACATTTACAATCATAAAATACAAAATAAAATGAAATGCAGGAAAACACATTTAAGTGAGGCTAAATACATTATTTTACAGAAAAATATCTGTATCATACTGAGTACTGGAAAGTTTGATAGTCAAATATATAGCTAATAGTACAAAATGCAAATCACAATGTAATTTTTGTTTACCAGGCAATATTTTTAATTGCTATCATATAATTTTGACATCAAATGTAATATTCTTGCATTTCTTTCATCAGACATATTAATAATTATTGAAGGCAAAATATGAGAAACAGTAAAAAGAAAATTGCTTACCAGCATCAAGAAAAGTTTCCTCATCCAGGAAGCTTGCATCACAATCGAAAGGGTTTGCTATGGGGGTTGTAAGAACCCCCAAAGACAACAATCTTTCCTGGAGGGGACTGGGGGGTTCAAGCTCAGCGGAACCACCTCCAGTTTTAATTATGTCAGCCCTGTGTTGGGCTGATGTCCTATTCGCTTTTTTTTTTAAGTTCAAATAGCACTGCCGGAGTTGGTTCGGTGTCCTTTTATTAACCCCGACAGTGCCATTAAACTCACCTGCAATTTCATGGAATGCAGTTGCCTTCCTTGTGGCAGACACTTTATTTGTCTGCTTATTTTCTATTATATCGATGCGCTTTTTTACTAACTCAATAAGTAATTCCTTTTCAAAAGGCGTAAACAAAACCCTTGCGTGCTCCATTTCGACTTCCAATGTGTAAATAAAACCACGTGGCTCTGATTAACCAATCGTGATCCTTGGGTTGAGTTCACTCTCGGTTCAGGAACTTAAGTTAAAAATTTCACGGTGAATGCCATTTCGAACCGCGGGTTGAATTTCCCAGGTTAGAAGTTCGTGAACCCGCGGTTGGAGGTTCGGTTCCAGGTTAGTGGTGAATTTGGGCGTTAGACGTGAAGATCACCGGTCGTCCTCCATTAAATTTCTTCTTCTCAGGTTTCAACTCCATGGGTGAGATTACTCTCAACAAAAATTGATTTGACAATGACTTAGCTCGCTCAGGATCGATGGCAGTGATGCTTTAGGCCACATCCAAAAGATTTATTTCATCCGCATTCGGGGGAAGTCCAATCTCCCGTTTAGGTCGTCTAAATAGTACTCCACACTTCCAACTAATAAAGTTTCATCTTCAGGTAGCTCGTCTCCAGCCGCATCTTCAGCTGTAGCATGGTCAACTAGTAAAACAGACTCCTCCTCAGCTAGTCCCTCGGACATTAAAATCTTTTCCACTTCAAATTGCGGATCCTCGTCGTCCACGTCTAGTTGCGCTGGCTCACCGGACTCTGGATCAGATGGATCATAGTCAGGAACAGGTCTCCTGGTGGGGCGCAAATCTCCAAAACCTTCCATTTCTGTATCATTGCTTGTCCCATCATCCGCAGGCGGGGTAGACTTCAGCGATTTTACCAGATCCTTATATGCAGCTTCACGGCGCTTCCCCTTAATCGATTCAATGGTTTTGGTTGGTAGCTGGATGGCCAGCCGTTGATTGATGTTGGGACCGGCATCTTGCATCTTCGCTTCCAATCATGGGTGCAAGTCCCGGAAGTTGCCAGGACTGAACAATTTTTGCGCTGACTCACGAGAAATTTTTCATGGGAGTTGGGGGGGGGGGGTATTTATTATATATAAGCAGTTGTCAAGCCAGAGTAAATTTGGGTCCGCTTTAGGACCCTTAGCAAGATTCAAATCAATAAAAACGGACCCGTCGCAAAATTCCAAGCATCCAAATTTTACTTTTTACACCATTATTTATTATAAAAGTGGCAAATAATAGTAAAAAATTTCATCCCTATATGTTTAAATTTTCAAGTTTCACATATCCATCTGTTAAAAAATGCTGAATCGACCTGATATAAGCAACAAGATTATATACATACCTACACATAGTAAGTTTTACTTTTTTTTGGGGAGGGGGGGGGGAGGGGGTGGCTGATATAATCTCATTGCTATGCCACTATTCTTTTCCTTTTAAGTATAGTTCATGAGTTAGTTAAATTTTTGAAATACACAATATGGGACCTCAAATCCAGAACGTTCGGGGCCGCGATCTTTCCAGATTTTGGATCCTCGTCAAAAAATTTTGTAAGTAGCATCAGAGCCCATATAATTTGCTCTGGGAGATTTTACTAGCATTTTGCTCATTTATAGCATTTATATTATCGTATATAACTCGTCTATAAGTCGCGAAGTTTAGCATAAACAACGAAGTTGGAGTAGGCTTACATTCGGAGGCAAAGCATCGAAACATCTGGATTTTTCCCAATATTATTTTAACCTCTTTAACTAACCTTAAGAACTCCGTCAAATTCTGATATGATTTTATACTCTAATTCTCTAGCCACTAAATTGCAGTAAAAGGTCAGACTATCGGGAATTTGCGAGAAACGCCGATTTTCAATTTCGCGAATATTCGTATCGCTGTATCGCGCGAAAATTAGAGCTCATTAAAAAAAATAAATAAAATAAAACTACAAGAAATGAAAAAAAAGGCAAAATTTAATGATATTAACTTAGAATCAAAGCAACAATTAACAAAAACTCTAATCGCAAAAACGAACCATTTTCAAAAAATCGTGAAATAACTTTTTTGAAAACTGCCCATTTCCGATCTTAAACATGTTCATTACATTTCAATTTCCTCCCCCCCCCCCCCGCGCTATTTAAAATGCCTATTTCCAAAACTCGGTGCAAAATCTTAATTAAATTTTTCTTCAAAAAACAAAAACTTTTTTTTTTCAGCTGCCGATTTTTTTGAAAAAGTTCCGGATTTTGAGACCCCGAATTTGGGGTCCCATACTGTACATGTATCATTTTATGTACTAAAAATACAATTATTATAATTAATAAATAAACACATTAATATGAATCAATCAAAAGTAAATAAAATAAAGAATAATAATAATGAAAAGTACTTTTTTAACGAAAATAAAGGAAAAACTGAGTTTTAATTATAAAAAAAAAAAAAAAAAACTTGATACTTAACAAATAAAAACGGGGACATTGAGGGGAAAAGATCAGTTGTGACCTGCTTCTTATGGTTGATTAAGAAATTAAATCAAATGTCTTTGCCTGATATGTATTTTCCCACCAAAATTTAATGGTCGACCCAGAAAACCGGGAAAATTTTCGCTCGCCTATTTTCCCGGCATTTTCCACCGTTTTCGGGGAAAACTTAATAAAAAAAGGGT
The DNA here is from genome assembly GCA_038502835.1 of Octonoba sinensis. NCBI lineage: Eukaryota > Metazoa > Arthropoda > Arachnida > Araneae > Uloboridae > Octonoba > Octonoba sinensis. Next base: position 76,490,409 of record CM076605.1, read on the forward strand.
ATTTGTCCGAAAAATCTACTGAAAAAAAAAAAAAAAAAAGCATTTTTCCGTTGTAAGTAGCGAAGAATATCTGAAAAATACCGATATTATCATTCATCAGAGAGTGTTTGGACATTCACTCTCCGATAAATTATCTACAGCGCCAACTACTTCCGCCAAAAAACCGCCAAGGAACTTTTCTTTTTCTCCCATCTAAAGTTTGGAAGAAGATGGGAGATTCCGAACAGTAAAACATCAATTAAGACAACTAATATGCTTTTATGACACATAAAATTAATATGAAATTGAAGCCTATGTTTTTCTCCTTTGGAAGATGTCACTAAAATTTTGCTGAAAAACTTTGCTTCCGTGAAATACGCGTTTTTGTAAACCCCTCTCGTTTCTCCTGCGTCAAGTCTACGAGAAGTTCCCCAACAAGCCCTTAGGTGGTTAAAAGTCGGCATTTATTTATCCCTGCATATGTCACGTCTCTCCTTATAGCGTCTCTAGTTCCGTTCCAAACGGGTTTCCACATTCACGAGGCAGTGGAACTTCGGAGCGGAGTGCTGGATTTTGGCGCGGTTGGATATCCAACGCTCGGCGCAATGCCATCCAAGTGGAAGGGGAGTTCGACATTCACGAACGGATTTTGGAGTGTTCTCGCGCTGTTTGGATGTTTGGAGTGCCCGTGAATGGCCAGCTTAAAATCAATGATTATTTTGAAAAAAAAAAATCAAATGAATTTTTTTTTTAAATTCATTTTGAAATTTGATTTATGCTCAGTATATTTTGTTTAACATTAATTGAATTTTTTCTGTAATTAACACTAATTTGGCAATTCAGAAAAAATTATTCTTTAAAAATTTTTGCAGCAAACAATTGTATATAAAAAAAAATCACTTATACTAACTATGTGGACTTACCTAATATCTGCTGGATTATCTTTTATCATATAACATAAAAAAATTACCTGTAATTAATGTTTAATACAAAATGTAATGATTTCGCAGCAAAACTGAATAAACTTAGGATAATGTGAGTAAGCTTGAAGAAATAAATAATTATAATAGCTGTAAAATGTTGTTTGTTTTCCCAGAAAAACATTACAAGAAGAAACTTAAATAGAATTAAACAAAAAAAAAAAAAAAAACCCTTTATTCTTTTTTTTTTAGCAGCTTCAATTTCATACTGCGAAACCACAACAAATATATCTCGCTTGGCCTGCAACATTAAATTATGCGTCAGCGCTTTCATGCTGCTACATATACTTTCACAAAAGTCGTCAATAGGATCTCTCACTTCTCACCTTTCGTTCAGTAGTGTTTTAAGACACTCAGTTCTTTGTTTGCTACTCTCCCTGAATTCTTTTAAAAATTTCTCTCGCACAGTCATCTTCTTTGGAAGGGGACTGTTCTCTTTTCCTTTCCTTTTGTGGGTTTCATTTTCCATCTCTTCTACATCTGAGGCTTACTCAATAGGAGAAAAGGGAAGAAATAAATAATTATAACAGCTGTAAAATGTTGTTAGTTTTCCCAGAAAAACATTACAGGAAGAAACTTAAATAGAATTAAACAAAAAAAAAACATTTATTCTTTTTTTTCAGCAGCTTCAATTTCATACTGCGTAACCACAGCAAATATATCTTGTAGAATTTACTCGGCCTACACGATCAGCGCTAGCCTCTTCTTCATTTATATTACTCTGGACGTCAGTAAACCTTCCTGAGAGCAGGGGTGTCAGCCCTGATCCCGGTAGCCCTGAGCTTAATCGCTTTTGTTCAGGGGAGCAAGTCCCCGTTTATCCACGGTGCCACTAGTAGGCAGCCATACCCTCAGGGCAGTATTTTTTTTCCTCAAAAGGACTTCGCAGAAATCTGCTACAAAAAACAAAAAGCTGATGATATCATCCTCCTCAACCTACACCTTGCTTCGGAGCCCTACAGGCCGTCATACAGTGGAACGCCCGCCAAACCATTAAAGTTCTCGCAGCCTAAACTCTAAGGTCCTTTTTCTTGATAATATTAAGTCCAACCAGGTCCTTCATTGACGACTGACAGATGTTGCCCCGCCAGTTGATAGTAAGTGTTGTCATATGGACACCGGCAGGGCGAAGACCATGTAGTTGTTCGCGAAGAACCTCATATTTATTACATTTTGTCACATGGGCAACTTCAAGTGGCAATTGGTCCGTTACAACTTGAACATCAAATAGAACTTCCCTTTCTTGGTTAAAAAGGACGAGATAAGGTTTCAAACATCTGTTGATGGTAAACTTTGGTTCAATATGTGTAGTAAAACTTCGGCTCGTAGCTGATCGACCCAAGTACGATACGAGCGCATCATGCCTCTTTACCCGCAAGCCATGGGTAGCATGACATGCCTGTAGAATGTGATTTAGGATTTCGGCTTGCTGACACCCTCTCCTACACATAGTATCATCTTTAGGCCTATCTCGGGCAGCTCGGGACTTAGAGAAGAGCACATTGTATCGTGCGTGCACACATGCAATGATCCCGTCCCGACAGGAGGCGAGATCCATCCCGAAGCCACGAATGGGCCTGCGGCACAGCGGAAGCCTCTTTCAAACCGGCTCCGTCGCAGGTCTTAAACAATCTCTTCTTCCACATGGTGTTGATCTTATGCTTGCTTGTGAGCATTTTCCTGTTGTAATTTAGCAAACCCGTTTTCACATCCATATTTCTTCTGTAGCCAAGTGCCGGTATCGTCCACCTCATCGCTGGTATGCCCAAACCCCCATCAGCCACACTTGCATGGATAACTGCAGCTGGAACATCGTAAGGTAAGTGCAGTATGGTCCTCACAAAGTTTCGTATTTTAACGTCGAGTTTCCTCAATAGCCCCGAGTAAAGTTTGGAAAACAACATCTTGTGATAATACTTCGGTAATAGTTGATTGGAAAGTAAGAAGAGCTTTTGTTGCGGCTCTAGTTGGGATTTCTTCAGTATTTCGAGGTCGCTGGCAAGTGAGATGGAAAAAGGTAGGTGTCCAGAGGCATTGAAATCCACCCCAAGATAGATGAACTTTTCCTCAACAGCCAAAGCTGTTGTTGTTCGAATTAGCATCAAAGAGCATCCTCTTTCTTTTCCCATCTTTAATACATACCAAACTGGCAGATTTAGTCACATTGATTTTAAGTCCACGTGTTTTTAACATTGGTCCAATTAAGTCAAGCATGTCTTCTTTGAAACATGCAACCAGGCACTGGCAAACTAACGAGTGTTTCTTATTTAAAATAAAAGCAGTTCAGGAGTGTAGTTCATTCAGGATCTGTCACAACCTATGAATTAAGATATTAATATAAATAGTTATAACAATTCTGGGAAGATCATATCAAGACATGCACATGCATCTTACCTTCAAAGCACTATTGGTTTATTAAAAATTGAAAAAAAAAAAAAAAAAAAACATTGAAAATCCGAAACAAAATGACAACAAAATATAAAATTGGCTAGCACATTTATTTTCCATGTTACCCATAACATGTTCATAACAAGAGAAAACATAAGAAAAGTTCGAAATAATGGTAAACGCAAAATTATTAATATCTAAGTAGTAGAATCACACAGTAAACAAGCACAATGAAAAAAATTTCTGAATTCAGTAACAAGCCAAGGCAAAATGCCAAGCAATTAAAGGAATAAGTGATTCAATGTATTGTAATATTAATACTAGAAGTCATTGTTTTAGAGTATTAAATATTTTGCTTATGCCCAAGTAGAAAAAAAAAGCACAGGTATTATCCATCAAAGAAATCTTAAGATTAATAAATTGAAATTTTTTTGGACAAACCTTTTTTTATAATTTAATCTTCGAAGCAAGTTTTTCCAATTTTCAGATATTTAGTATCAGAATCACCCATGACTGCAGCTTCTGCAGAACCAATATTTTTGTTTTGGTGGTTGCAGAAGGCCAACACAAGAATAATGATGCCATTGCAAACAAGAGTCACACAATATAGTGTTCCCACTGCTACAGTTTTGTTTGCAAGAATCACATTCCCACGACATCATTCGTGATTTCGCAGTGAGTACATTTTGTACCAATAGCCAAGCATCAGAAGAGAAAAAAAATGTTTCACTTCCTTATTATTTACAGATGATTCCATGCACGATGAAAATTCTTTTTTCGTGTCACACTCCACATCTTCTTCTTTAATATATATATATAAAATTAACTTTTGACGTTGTGCAGGGTTCGTACGGTCCTTAGAAAGTCCTTAATGTTCATTTTCATTTATAAGGCCTTAAAAAGTCCTTATTTTTTTATTCCAGGTGCTTAATTTTTTTTTTGTTAAAATGAGAATGCGCTCGTATTTGTTTCGCTATCTTTTGTATTCTTCACAAGAATCAAACTTCTTTCATTTCAACTACTTAATCGAACCTCAAATTTGGTTTGCTCGGAACCGGTACTATCGCGACTTTCGGACAGACCCAAAACGGCGAATTGACAGGGCCAAAAATGGCGGATTTACATAAACATCATCGCATTTCCGTAACAAATTGTGCTTTCTCAACTGGTAGATAAATAATTAACTCTTGTTTTTTAATTTTTTTTTGAAAAGGTATAAGTAAACTGATGTGTTATATATTTTTACGAAAAAAAAGAAAAATGTTCATGGATTTCGATAAAATGCTTCAAACTACAACACCCAATTCAGTAAAATGAATTTGAACCCACCCACATGACAGCTCCCAATTTGCTATTTCCTGCAATTGTATGAAAAAGAAAATCAAATCGAGATACATCTAGGAAAAAAATTTATATATTAGTGCAGAAGTCGAATCAAAACACCAAGTATTTGTACAAAATGCAATGGTGCCCAGTAACTGGGCACCATTTAAGACCATTGAAAAACAAATCACACAAGCTCCCTCATTTTGCTTTTAAAAGAGAAAGAAAATGGAATGAAATTTGAAAAACGGACTTTTAAGGACTCGAGGGGAAAGAATTTAATAAATAAACAAAAATCGGGAATTTTCGAAAAAGGGCCAAATTTCGGGCTTTCAAATTTGGGATTCGATACTATTTATTAAGTTTAGTAACAAAGTAATTTTTTTTTTTTTTTTTTGCATGAAAATTGTTACTAAATCATCTACATTCTAGACAATTATCAATAAAGCAAGTAGGAGCAGCTCTTAACAAGTAATCAGTAAATAAATATTGCTTTTGAAACTTTTTATTTTAATTTAGGGGGGGGGGGAATACTTCAAAGAAGCATATTGTTGACATCTAGCTCAATAAAAGATACATTTAATTAATATGTAGGAGAAAAAACTTTCATGTTTTTTTTGCATCGCATGTATGATTATCGCTTATTTATACTGTTAAAGGTAAAAGTGATTTATTTTTATTATCATTCTTTTTACGTCTTACACTATAATAAGCGCCGAGTTTCCAACTCTCCCGATCTTTCGATAAACAGTTTGTTCTCCCATTGTTTTTCTTTAGATCAAATAAATTCCCGTATCGAAAATTTGTTTTAAACGCAATGTTTTAATGTTTAGTAATTTTTTATCGACCAATTTGGCTTCGCGATCGTTCGCTGCGGGGTTTTGCTGTGTGGGAGATGATGGATATTTGCTGCGTTAATCAAAATTTGTATCTCGCGAAATTTCTTAATTTGCAGTAAATGGAAGGAATCGACCTCTTTTTAAACCTATACACCGTAGTTGCCAAACGCCCCGTTTTTCCCTAGTTTTTCGTTTTTATTTGAGAACATAGAAAATTCAATTTTTTTGCAAAAAGATCCGGTTTTTCAAGCTGATGTACAAGTATTTTTATCTTAAGGGATTATACTACCAAACAAGAAAATTTTTCAGGAAACTTTTTAAAAAGACATGTACTAATTTACATGAATTTTCATATTTTATAACGCGAAAATGTAAAATCCTATTTTTCGGAAACTTGCTAACATCTAGCATATGCTTTGCCGAAAATTGCACGCAGCTTTTGAGACTATTGTTTTTAGGATACATAAACGTAAATATACTCACAAATCGATACCACTTCTTCTACATTCCTGAAACGAAATTTCTAACAGAGCACAAATTTTAAATGAATTAAATATTAAAAAATTGAAAGTAGATCATTAGCCATACTGTAATGCATTTTTTTCAGAATACATCAATGCTATAGTATTTTTCCGAGGGTGCACCACGAGGAGGTTGATCTATACCGCACCCCACACACACATACATAAAGCAAAATAAAATAAATCAGTATCTGAAAAGGAAAAAAAAAATATTATACACCATCTGAAAAGAGAAAAAACCGTTAATGTTTTACAGCATACACTAAGGTACCTTTGAAAATTAAAATGAACAAACAGAACAAAAGAAAAAAAATAACTAGAAGCAATAAATAAAAAGAAATTAAAAGTAAAAATCTTATTTTAAAACATTAGAAAAATTTTCATTGCTTACTAAAAAAAAAAAAAAAAAAAATGGCCATCATTCAATTAAATTAAAATGAGCTCTTATAAATTCAAAAAAAGTTGTAATATAACTTTCGATTTTCTTCAACTCATCTATTCTAATATTCGTTTCCGAGAAACTTTCACTTGAAAAATTTTCATCACATGTCGTCCAACATTCCCAAATTTTCAATACTTTCATTTTAAAACTTTTGTCTCCGTTTTCTTCAATTTTTTTTTTTTTTTTGTTTTAAATTGCATAATGCCCATATGCATATGAATGTATTCCATCAGGTAGAATATATCTTTTGTCATCAAATGCTGATAAACTTGTTTTACTCGATACCACTGTATGTACATCATGAGCATTGCTCTCAATTCTACATTGAAGATCTCTCCTCACACTCAATTCATCAAGACATTTTCTGTAATGAATATTCTTAACTCTTTTCTTCAAAACAGTTCTTCCCACACCCTTGGCTTTTTTTTTTCTTTTTTCATAATCTTCAGTCTTCATCATTTTAGCCCTTTTGCCCTATAAATTCCTCTATAGGTTTTCCATTTGTTTCGTCTTTGAAACACCCTATGCGTTTTTTATTTTTAACATTGTATAATGGATGACCGGGAGGGTAATTGGAAGTATCGTATATGTCTTCATTCTTTTTCATGTCTTCATAGACATCTTCAGTGAAAATTTGGTATGTGAGTGAATCTGTGTCTGTAAAAAGTAGTTTAGCATTTTCATTATATTGCTTCTTTATATGATTATAATGGAAATTATACATTAAATATTTGCTCATTTCCAATATTACAAAGCCTGCATAAATTGGGCGATTTTAAGTAATACTACTTTTTAAACGATGAATGCCCACTAAATCTTCATTGAATATATTAAAACGCTGGAATGAGGGTGCTGCTGTTAACTTTTTTGATTTCTTCTCGGTATTCACAAGCTGTACATCAATATGCTTTCTTACGTTCTCCATCGTTTTTCCATAGACAGCATTATTCATTAACTTGAATAGATCTTTTTCAAAACAGGATTTTGATAATTTTCGCTGTTCCGTTTTATATTCTATATATGTTTTTAACCATGGATACTGTTTGAATTTCATTATATTATGAACTTTAGATAATTCAAGACTCACTTATAGTTTAGCAGATGTAGTTTTCTTTTTTATTTAAATTTGGAATTAGCTTAGTAGTTGAGGTAAATTTTGCACCATTTAATAAATTGAGTGCATATGGAGATGCTTCTTCAGTTTTTATTTTAATTTTCTCGGGTGCGAGAGGATAGTCATTATGGAGGTTATGTACTTCCTTATTACATTTCATATCCACTTCCAGTATGTACCCAAATGCACCATCTGCTCTTGCTTGTAATATTTCCTGTTACTATTTCTTTAGAAGGGGTAATCCATTGAAAATCTCCATAGGGTAAGGGCTGAGACGTAGCCCACCCATGCAGGTTGTTGGCATCTAAGTATAATATATAGTTCGGGGATTCTTCATGATTATAGTTGCTTAATACTTGTTATTCGCTCTAGCATATCTTTGGCTAATTACAGATATACCCCCACGTATACCCCGCTCAATGAAATGATGCATGTTTAATTCAGTTAACTAAAGGTTGATTTGACATTTTTAGAGCTGCCTGCCAAGCAAGCCCAGGAGACGTCATTAAATGTGCGCAATCAAGATCATAGTGTTTCATGCATGCTTCTCTAAAATTCTGCAATACACCAGCCAACTGCAAAACATCAGTTTTCACATATAGATCATGATGGTCTCCAAGATTTCTTATTTGAAATTCATTCCATATATTTTTTGTATGTTCATATTCTTCTGGTGTGATGTCTTCGTCTGTTAGAGAGCTATAAAATTTAGATTTTTCAGGGAGTGCCGTTTCATTGAATTTAGAAAAACTATCCATATATTCATATGGGTAAATACTTTTACGCAGCAATAGATGTGTATTTTGATGCGAAATATCTGCTTTTAAAATATTAAATTTATCTTCAGAAAGATTAGAAACAAGTTTTTGTAGGCATGTATTTAAAAATTGCATGCTATCTATAAATTGAAGCAATATTTCAAATTTATTATATGTTTTAGTAGCTGAGAGTGAAATGTATTCTTCCATATTAGTGGGGATAACATTAAACCTATGCAGGGCTCCCACCGCCTTAACACAATTTGTAGCTGCTTTCGGAGCAGGTAAAATGTCCTTTTTGTATCAGTTTGGAGCAGAATAATTTAACTTTTGTATCAGTTTGGAGCAAAAGAAGTCGACTTTTGTATCAGTTTAGGAGCCGAAAATATCAAATTTACCATTTTTGGAGGATTTTTTCTTATTTTTTAAACATTAAATGGCTGTTTTAAAGCAATGTCATTTTCATACATCAAGGGTAAGAGCAGTTTCAAGTCTTCAAAATGATAGGAAATGTAAATGTCAGTCATCCTTTAAAAACTGGATTAGATTATTTCAAAAACTGGATTATTTTTATATTTCTTATAAGAGATTATTCATAACCTATTAAAAAAGTAAGACTAATTAAACCTATAACCCTTATAATGGTGTTTTTCAATACTTTTCTCAAGAAACAGATTATTTAAAAAAATGTTCTGTTGTTTTTTTTTTCTTCTTCTAAAGATTACGAATAGCTGGAAGAAAACTTAAAATTTTCTACTTTTCAAAAATCATTACATTCTCTCTTTTTTGTTTAATAGCTAAAACACTATTCTTACAAGAAAATAAGCAAAAACTAACTAATATGAAAGGTTCAACTATTTTAAACTATTTATCATTAATTAAAATTTGTTTTTAAATGGTACTTATTTAGGTATAACCACTGTGATTATAGTAACAGTAAAATTTTGAATAAATTAAATATAATTTCATATTTTATCAAAAAATATATTTGAAGTCGATCCTATTTTCTACCTGCAGTAATATTTATTATTTTACTGATTAAGAAATATTTCTTTAAATTTCAATCCTAAATGCTCACTTACATGCTTTGGAAGTAATTAATGGCACCAAAAGTAAATTGCTGGGTTTCATAATTTTGCAGCAAGAAAATTCAAGAACCAAATTATATTTTTCAGTTCTATAATAGAAAGGCAAAATGTATTTCTTATTTATAGGTTGATACTTTAATGTCTAAGGATTTTTTTTCTAACAATTTATCTTTACATCTTTCAAAAATTGTGTAATAGTTACAATTAAATTTTAAAAGTCCTAGGGTTACAGCAATTGGATGCTGAAAGCAACTAAGTTGAATTAGAAGAACGAGGAAATGCATGATAAAATCATAACTTTCAAATCTAGTTAAAAAATTGAAATTTTAAGCAAGAGTATTTTTATGAGGTCGTTCATCCACGACAAAATTTCTATTTCTTCTAATAATATTGCTTAACATATTTGCAAAAGATCATCATCAATTCATTAAGATATACATGCTTTCTTTAATGATTTTCTAACTTAACTACTTTTTTTACTTATATTTTGTTCTTTATATTTATCTTTTTTAATTGCTTGTGGTTATATGATATAGATTATAGAGCTTAAAGCGTAATGAGAAAAGAAAAAAAGCTGCTATTCAATGTTTAATTTTACAGCGTTTAAAAGTCTATCTCTAAACACTTTCGGGAACAAATATATATTTTCAAACAATGCTTTTATTTAAAATAAAAATACATTTTATTCATTTACTTTGCGAAGAAACATTATAAATAGTTGAAATGAAAAAAAACCCGATTTTTGTAGCGGATGCAAAAAGATTGTAGAACGTATGCACTCCTTTGCTTGCACGTGGAAAGTAGGCTTAAGGAATTTTTACGAATTGTTATAATGGAGCTATAATCTTTTTAACATATGTTCTGTTATCGATTTTTCACATTGATTAGTATTTCCTAAACATTAGAATAGAAAACACAAAGTGCACTGAAGAAAAACGCTAAGTTTATTTTTTCCACGTTCTATGAAATTTTAAACTTTTTTATCTCTTTCAATAAAAATTTACTAAATAAAATGTTCAACATAAATAGTGATAAGAGGAATTATTTTTCTCTCTATAATACTACAAAATATTAGAAATCGTCTCACTGTTTCTTATACAAGCGTGGGATACATCATTCATTCTGCTCAATTTTCTCATCCACACTTGATGTTCTTAAGAGAGGGTAGAGCTAACATTCATTAATAAACTGCTTCAAAGGTAAAAAATTAGTTGACTAAAGGAAAAATGTAACGAATGATGCCGATTTTAAGGTGAAAAAAATATATCTAAAATTTTTTCGATTTTTTTTCCCGAAATCGCGATTTGGCGCAAATTTTCCAAAAAAACTCATTTTGTAGCAGCATGTAGCACAAAAATCGTTTTGGCGCAGTTTTGCGCAATTGGCGCAGCCGTGGGAACCCTGCCTATGGTCTTGAATTTTTCCAAACCCTTGCATTATGAAATGCGCATCGTAGTGCTTCAAATTATGAAACACCACGGGATTTTGTTTTTTTGGAGACGAAATTTCAAATTGCATAGACGAGGTAGTGCACCGCGATATTGACCCGTAAGATGATTATGGTCACGAACACTATCACTATTCAACGTTTTATGACATAATGAGCAGTGGGTAGCTCTTTTGAAATCTTCATAGTCTTGCGGTCTCATGGGCACATTAGTAGTTAGAATTTTTGCAATTGCTTCTTCTTCTTCAACTATTTTGCAAATAAAATGATCTACTGCATCTGGACCTCTGTATACGCTGGAAGGATTTATTGATTTTCCGTCTGGCCCTATAATTATATGTGAGTATCCGCAGGCTTCATGATGATGTTTCCTTTCTATGAATGATGTTTTCAAATTTGGCTGGGCCTATGCATTTTCACAATAAGACTTTCAAGTCTGCAAAAATCATATAGGGCACTTCATGCTGATGGTGAGCATTTTCAAAGCATAGACTTTTTTTTCTTCACTAGGCATTTTAATTTACTGGATATTTTGGTGTTTGCATAGATTCATATGCTCTTGTAATAATTCTTCTGTTGAAAATCGATGGAGACAACGATAACAGTAAAATCGTTTTCCATCATGTATTGGGCATCTCCCATATTAATTTAAGTTTCATGATATTGCAGGGTCCGTAGGCAGATTGAAGAAAAAAAGCAGGAACAAAAGTAGGAATTTTTCTTTAAAAAAGTAGGAATTCAAAATACAGACGGAAACACCTACAAGTGACTTCCTAAGTTTGTTTACAGAATAAATACACACAAAAAAGATGCAATTGAAAAAAAAAAAAAAAACGAAAAATATTAGTTTTCTTAAAATATTAAAAGTTATGAAATTGAAGACGAGTTAGAGAGCTCTAAAGTGTACATAATTCTTCCAATTTCTTCCCCTTTCTTGCAAATAGAAGGCAGTAACACAATGCAAGCTCATTTAAATTGGAGTCATCTTACATCGGAAGCTCTTTCGATAGTATTTAATTTCTATTCCTATCGGGAAAAAAGCAAGCATTTTTTTTTTTTTTTGATTACACACAATACGCAGCTCAGATTCTCCCATACATTATGCGATGTTTTCTTAAAAATAAATAAACCATAAAAAAAATTAATAATAATCCCATGAAACAACTTTTTTGCAGCTAAAGAGATTTTGCAAGAAACGCATAAAAAAATGTTCATTTGATTGCTCCTTCTCTATCACGGACTTCATTTTCTTAGTTGAATTGTTGAATGTCATGTGAATGTATTTCTTCAGTTTGATGCAAAAAACCTTTACACCTAGCCTTTTTTTCTTTCTTTCTTTCTTTTTTTTTTTTTTGGTAGCTCATTTATTTCAAATTGAATAGTTTCATTTGCACTTAAAGAATTGAAAAACATTTTAGCGTTTAAATGTCTCTCATCGTTTTCAGGGATGTTAGTGGCTAAAAAGGGAAAAGATGAAATTCAACGTGAATAAATAAACACATGAAAATACTAAAAATACTCTTTTAACCCATTTTAAGCATTTTCAGTTAGTACATTTATTTTAATATAAAATCAATTGTATTAATTTTTAGTTCCTTAACAAGAATATTAGGTTGAAATCTTTAGAAAAATTTTTTTCTTTCCAAAATGATTATCTCTGTGATCAAACAACAGAACAAAACACTATTAATAAATAGTACACTATTAATAAATAGGGCATGTTGGGATTGCGCCTGTCTTCAAATTGTAGGTTAATTCTTGTCAGAACAAGTTCTGATGCTTATAAAACACCAACTTTAAAATTTCTAAACTAATGGTTCGCTAACACGGTTAACAATACAAATATATTATTTCTTTCAAATTTGCTAAAAAATCTGTTAGATTTTGTTTTGTTTTTTAACTAAAACACACATGTGAAATGTAGTTACATTCTTGAATTAACTCTCGCCGAGAGCATAGTTAAGGGGACCAGGTAACTGAAATTCGACCAAAAAATCGATTTTTACGTTTTTACATCATTAAATAATTCAAACTTTTATAACGATGTATTACACTTGTTTATCAATAAAACAGAAGTGTTGAAATTTTTCATTCTTTCTTGAAGCACTTCACAGCTGTTTGGTCATTTAAAGAGCTGACGAATGTAAACAAACCTCTCTCACGGCATGACGCTTTAGTTAATGCTCTACATGTATTATTATCTCTGTCGAACCTTTTCTATTTTTTAATTACTATCAGAATTGGCAACAGTCAAGTTAACTGCAACTGTTTTTTAGTTTTTAACTGTTTACATTGCTTTTCGCATGTGCTTTGCTGATATTTCTCGTGTATTCCGTTTTATTAGTTACTTCAGTGTATTTACTTCCGTCACTTATATTTTAGTAATATTTCCGAGTTAATTGGCTTATTTAGTATGCCACGAAGTAAACGTATCTTTATAAAACGTAAAAATGTTGGAAATCCAACCATTAGTAAGACTGGTATTGAGTCAAATAAAACTGTGGTGACTGAAAGTTCCAAATTAGACAATTTATACCTACAGTATAGTGAATATGAGGAAAATACAGACTTCGGATACGAAATTATATCATTAAATGTTTTGCAGAATGTTTTGGATAAATATGCTGCTTGTAAAAACTAATGGGAAAATATATATGCAAGTAAAAAGCCGAATAGGCCTTGCATCAGAATTACAGGTCGTTTTCCAAAATTGTAAAAACTCCTTTGACTTTTTCAATAGTAATAAATTAGAAAATGCTGAATCAAAAGTAAATGTGTATGATTTAAACTTGAGATTTGTGTATGCTCTTCGCAGTATTAGTAAAGGTCGAACAGCTGGTAAAATTTTGTGTGGAGTGATGAATTTACCACCGCCACCCACAAGATTTTTAACATACACAAATGTTTTGACTGCTGCGTCAGAACAAGTATGTACTGAGTAAATGACAGCTGGAGCTGAAGAATTCATATCTGTTAACGAAAATAATAGGGACTTGTGTGTTGCCTTTGATGGCACATGGCAAAAGCGTGGCCATCTATCTCATAATGGTGTTGTCACAGCAACGAGTGTTGATACAGGAAAAGTGATCGATGTAGCAATTATGTCTAAATTTTGTAAGTGTCCCAAAAAAATCAGTGAGTTCACTTAGATGCACGCACTGCCAATTACAGTGGGATAAGTGGTGGAATGGAAGTCAGTAGTGTCAAAGAAATTTTCAACAGATCACAAACATTGTACGAGGGTTGTCTCAAAAGTAAGTTACACTATTTTTTATATCCGTGCGGTAGGCAGGAAACGTCTGGGATTCGCAGGGAACTTTCGTCCGGGTGTGGTGGCAGCACTGTAAAATTCCTAAGCGGCCGCCATGACCCATTTGTCAGTTGCGATCAAGCCACTATGGAGCTACCACTTACTCCTACCGCCGATTGCGAAGTACGCAGTGTGATTCGTTTTTTAACGGCAAAAAATAAAAATGCAACTGTAATTCACCGTGAGTTTGTGCAGTGTGTACGGTGAGAACATTATGTCAAGGCCAATGGTTTCTCGTTGGCGCCAATCATTTATTGAAGGCAGGACAACAATACACGACGAACAACGAAGCGGCCGCCCATCCACTTCACGGGCCCCGAACATTGTTGAAGATGTCCGAAGAGTCGTGGACACCGATCGTCGCCTTACGCTCGACGAAATTCGTTCACAACTCCCGCCTAATGTTGAAATTAGCCGTGCATCGCTTCACAGAATCATTTCTGATGATCTGCATCTGTCCAAAGTGTGTGCAAGGTGGGTTCCACGGCTCCTTTCAGACCACCACAAAGAGCAGAGAGTTGACGCTGCTCGTCAATTTCTGCAGTTTTTTGAGGATGAAGGAGATGGCCTATGCGACCGAATTGTGACCGGGGATGAAACTTGGATCCATCACTGGACGCCTGAAACCAAAAGACAAAGCATGGTGTGGAAAGGGAAGGACGAGCAAACTCCAAAAACGGCGAAAGTTGTGGAATCAGCTGGGAAGGTTATGGCGACGGTCTTCTGGGATTTGAAGGGGATTTGCTGATCGACTACCTACCACGTGGGACTACGATAACAGCTGAACGCTATTGTGAGGTGTTAAAAAAACTCAGGAGGGCGATCCAGAACAAAAGGAGGGGAAAGTTGACGAAAAAAGTGTTTTTGTTCCACGACAACGCTCGTCCACACTCTGCTCGTCAAACTCAAGACCTGCTCGAAGAGTTTCGATGGGATGTTTTAGGACACCCACCATACTCCCCTGATCTCGCTCCAAGCGACTTCCATCTGTTTCCACAGCTGAAAGAACACCTTGGGGGAAGACGCTTCGCAAACGAAGAAAATCTCAAAGAAGTTCAGACATGGCTAACCAGTTTGGCGGCATAATGGTATGACGCTGGATTAAAAAAAATTTTACCACGATACCAAAAATGTATTGAAATTCAAGGAGATTACGCAGAAAAATAACTAATATATGTAGTTTCACAAATATAACCTTTTAAACAAATTCTGGGCGTTATTTAAAAAAAAAAAATAGTGTAACTTACTTTTGGGACAACGCTCGTATAATGCTTGATATGTCAAATATCTTGGAGATGGGAATTCAAAGGCATCTAAAATTTATGGTGACCAAAATATTGAAAAATTAGAGTGCATTGGGCACATTCAAAAAAGAATGGGAAGTCGGTTAGCTGATCTGAAGAAAGAATATTCTGGAAAAAAACTTAGTGATGGAAAGTCATTAGGGGATAAAAACAGGCTAACTGATAATATTATTATGAAAATCCAGACATTTTATAGCTTAGCAATTAGAATAAATATTGGATCCCTCCAAAAAATGCAGCAAGCTGTTTGGACGGAATATTTTCATTTGTCAAGCAATGAAAATCCATATCATGGACTCTGTCCAGTTGGATCTGAAAGTTGGTGTGGATTTCAATGTGCACAAGCCAAAGGCAAAACATATGATCACACCAAGCATACACATATTCCTCTTCCAATAATGGAAGTCATCAAGCCAGTTTCAGAGACTTGGCAAATCCTGATCTGCTGAAAAAATGTCTTCATGGGAAAAATCCCAATGAATCTGTGAACAGTGTCATTGGGACTCGAGTGCCAAAAACTGTTTGTGAGCATTGAAACTTTAAAATTTGTTGTTTTTGATGCTATTTCATGCTTTAACATAGGAAATATAACTAAGTGTCATACTTTATCCCAAATTGAAATTCCTCCTGGTCATCACTGTGTGAAATGTATGAATGATTTAGATAAAGAGCGTGCTATCTACAGAGAGCGGAAATTATCCGACTATCAAAAAAATGCCAGGAAAAGAAATAAAACTGCAAAAAGGAAAGTTGAAGAGTCTTATGAAACAGAAGAAGGGGATAATCCTTCGTACAAACCAGGATTTTCTTAAATTTAGCTACTTAATAACCAGTAAAAGTATCAATGAAATCTTTAAATGTGTTTTTCACAAAACTTAGATTTTTTAGGTTCGTGTTCCTTTTTCTGAATATTTATGAAACTTAAGAACTCAATTTTTTAATGACACTTTTACTATGTTATATTACATACTTTAACACAGGGGTTTGATGATTTTTTAAGAATTATTTATTTTAACCAGTGAAGTTAGACCAAAAATGCTCGGTTCAAAGTGATGTTCAATAAATAATTAATAATAATTTTTCATTTTTACTTATGAAGAAAGTATTCTGTTAAAGTATGTAAAACATGTTATTCTAACTGCTGTAAAAATTTCAAAACCCCATCTTTTACCATTTCTGAGAAATAGGTACATAAAAATCGTGAATTTAACATGGCGGAGATAGGACTTACCCGGTCCCCAGTGACGACTGACAATCCATATTATTGGAAGTTTTTTAGGTCCGGTGAATGGTCTGACAAACTAATAAACATTTTCTGAAGGAAAAACTAATAAACTCACCATCCAATTAAAAAGTTATTTTAATTATTTTTGTAAACTATAAACTGTCCAAAATGCTGTCGCGATCGACCGAAAATGGGCTTGCGATCGACCGGTCAATCGCGATCGACGGGTTGCTGACTACTGTTTTAGAGCAACTTAAAAATATGAACATTCTTCCGGATTTAAGTTCAAATAGTTAAGTATTATTTTTATTGGTATTTACTTAACATTTCTAATACAATTTTACATCAAATAACCGTTAATTGCAGTAAAATATCCATTATCCAGAAAGTGTGATAAGAACCAGAATTCTGGGCTTTGATGGAGTTGATGAAGTAAAAATTGGAAAAAAGCAAAATCGTAAGTTTTGTAATTAATAACAGAAGCATAGCAAAGCTTTTATGAAATGTTCAATTGCGATGAAGTTTTTCATTAATCGATAAAAAAATTTACTATCGCAAATACGAATCCTTCACACAGTGCTGTAGTTGGAAAGAAATATTTGTGGGAACTCACCTTTTCATAGCGTACATGTTGCCACCAAATTTTTACCTAAGCCAAAAGGTAATTTCAAACATTTAATCTAAAGGCGACTTTTCTTTTTTTTAAAAAAATAAGTTTAAAGCTAATTCGGATTAAATTTTCATGGTTTATTCTTCCAAACATTAATACATGTTTTTGCTAAAATTATAAAATAATGAACTTTATAAATTTCTATTACAGAGTTCCCACTCTTTTCACAGAATAAAAAATAAGGACTTTTTAAGGACTTTTAAGGATTTTTTAAAAAAAAATTAAGGACTTCAAAAGATTTTACACATATTTACATATTTTACAGGCAATTTGTATAACATACCTCAGCTTTTAAACATGTTTTATGAAAATTAACATCAATCATAATAGATGTACAAAAATTGCTCAAACAGATTCCACTATATAGTAACATGTATATTGCACTATATTTAGATAGATTTAGGTAAAAAATATTGCATCACAAAAATCTATATATGCTTGCCTAAAAATTAATTATTTTCCTGAATTACACATCAAACAGCTCATAGAAGTCATGTGCATATGAAAAATTTTCTTCGTGAGCGATGTGGGCAAATGAAAACATTATTAGGTATTTAGGGATGTAATGAATAGTGATTTGGCCGAATAGCCAAGTATTCGGCCATTTCCACGTGCCGAATATTCGGCAGCCAAATGATAAAAATTCTAAAAAATTGTTGTAATAGAAGGTATTTGTCAAATTTAAAAGTATTCAAAGTCAAACACCAATTCTCTAAATTAATCTAGGATGTAAGATTTAATTCTGTTTGTTAGGAATATAAAAGTATCTTAAATTAATGCATCCCACCCATCTTGAGGGGAAGCAAAACAGGGTGGCTACAGAACCTCTGAAACAAAATTCCCTGACTTTTCCCTGATTTCCAGGTTTTTCAGAAAATTTCCCTGATTGATTACTATGTATATTATACGTATATATAAATATATATATACTTATAGGTATATACCTATACATATATATATATATGTAAGAACGGCTGTCCCGTTCTATCTTCTACAGCAGTGGCCGCTAAGACCCCTGTAAGACGAGGCACAGGGCTTCGTTGCAATTCTTTATTGGTACATTTTAACACACAACTATCACAACATTAATATTGTTGGAACGAACGACATGAAGTCATCAGCTAGTTTCAAGAAGCAAGAACCACGATTTTCGTTCGGGTAGTCGTATTTATATGGGGAAAATCTCTTAGACTGCAGACAATGTTCCCTACACCACGTGATGGCACGTGGTTTAAATTGGAGGGCCATATGGCAAATAGAATATATTATTGGCTTTGATCCCGTAGACGGGGGCTGGCCTAAGGCTACGGGGAAAAAAATAGTCTGGAGGGATTTACTGAGGGAAACCAAATTGAGCTTAGGCATGACCATAAATGGTAACGCGTTAGCGAAATTTATGAGTGGGACAACCCTGAGTTGTCAAATTTAATATGGAAAAAGCCAGACAAAGGACTTCTCCATATCACAGCCTGACAAAGGATACAAAGGATTTTTCCATATTACATCCCCCCTCCCCAAAAGTTCTATTACTTTAAATATTGAAGAAGTGAATTATCTGCAGCCTTTTTCCCCACATAAATTTATGTATTAAATTTTATATAAACATATCACATTTTGAATGAAATACTATACAGTTACCAAAAATTACTGAACATTTTCATCACAGATTATATTTTAGAAAAAAAAAAAATTTAGTTCATTGCCAAAATAAAAATAACTGATAAACACCCTATACTTTTGTATGAAAATAGAGTACTCACATGCACAGGCTTTGATTTTACCGAGGTTGGCTGGAAGGGCCCTATCACCCCAGGGGCTATGGAGGGCACACGGCTCGGCCCAGCTACGGGAGTACCAACTTCCTATTCAAAATAATAAAAGTATAAGTATCACATTCGAAACATGTATATATTCAATAGAACATTTTTAAAAAACTCAAAGAGATTTCGAAACTTACATTTGAAGGTGCTGGTACACTCTGCCCAATCGGGCTAAATCCGGGTGGTGGAGGCACGAATGCAGCATCGGGTATCATTCGAACGAGCCGATCGAATTCATCCTCCCCGATACCGAAGTTGAGAAACTGAAAAGAAGAAAGAATAAGTACAATCGGTTTAGAATTACAGAATGCAATTAAGAAAAATCATTAAAAAATTACAAGTTAAGCTGTTTTGAATAATTAAGATCACACTCAAAAATAATTAACTGAGAATTAAATTTATCTTTCAACAATTAAATAAATGAATTCAGTAAATAAATGAATTTAACAATTAAATGAATTCAGTAAATAAATACTAAAATGAATTTTGCAAGTGAATAAATGAATTTTGCAATTAAATGAATTCAGTAAATAAATACTAAAATGAATTCGATAAGTGAATAAATGAATGTAACAATTAAATAAATTTGACAAGTAAATACTAAAGTGAATTTAGCAATAAAAATATAAGAATAAATGAGTACTTACATCGTTAGAAGCAGTATATTCCATTTTTTCAAACTGTTGGAACTTCAAAAACTCTCTCTCAAAATACGAAGACTGAAAGTTGAGTAAAGCTTAAAAAATCAGCTAAAATCGCTAAGAGCACAATGTAAAACGTCTATCAAGGATCGAAATCAATGTAGAAGTGATATGGAATCGTTAAAATTACAACTTGTACAAATTAGTGACGTAGTGCTTATTAGATTTTAGAATCAGAAAATTATCCAATGACTTTCTTTAAAAATGACATCACGTTAGTCGAATCAATAAGAAAATTAGTTTTAAGTTTTTACTTCAATTTCGTGTGCAGAGAGGAACGTGTGCAGACTATGATTTCACTCTTTAATCTTAATGACTAATTGATAACGAGATCGAACATTGATCGCTTGAATCACGCGAGTAACCCGTGATTCAGCGTCACACCCCTTCTCTGGTTCAGGGCAGCGATAAGACGTTTCCCCGCGATCGAGTCATTTCAACTTGCTACTTCATCGAATGCAGTGCATTTTTTCTCCGTTTCATTGGGACTTCGTTTCATAACTCCGTTCTTGCGATAATTTAATTTATTAGTCCCAAGATGTTTTCTCCCATTAGTTTAAATGAGAATGGTTTAAACGTGAGAGTTAGCGATGAATTCTACTCTCGTGATGAAGCAGATGATATTTTAAAAGAACTTTTAAAGCTTCCATTTCAGTCAATAAACGTGAAAGTCCATGGTAAAAATTATACCCCGAAACGAAAATCATATGCGTTTGGAGACACCGGACTGAACTATAAATATTCCGGTACGTCGAATCCCGCACAGCCGTGGACTCCACTTATGTTAAAAATTAAAGAAGATGTTGAATGTGCTTCTGGCGTAAATTTCAAATACGCTTTGTTGAATTTCTACCCCGATGGTAGCTCCGGAATTGGATCTCACAAAGACAACGAGAGCTGCTTGGATCTTCACAGCCCTATCGCATGCTTAAGCTTCGGTGCAACTCGGACCATTAATTTTACTAGACCTTATTATCAACCAAAGGATATTACACTTCATCATGGCAGTGTATATATTATGCACCCTCCAACAAATAGACTTTTTATGCATGGAATAAAGCCAGACCGAAGTGTGAAGGAGCCTAGGATTAGCATCACCTTCCGAAAAATTGCCACCGACTCGGAGCCCCTGCCCAAGCGCCCAAGAATGGAAGTGCCCTCAGCTGTTCCGATACCTGTGGAGACGGCCACCTCCGAACCCTTGGAGATATCAGCCCCAGAGCCCGCGGAATTTTTTACGCCCTTGGTGGTGATGTCAGAGACAAATGCTACAAGTGAAGAGCCCCTGCCAGAAACGAGCGCCCCAGCACCGCAACAAGAAGAGGACAGCCCCATCATATTTTATGAACTCGAATTCCCTAGGATTGAAGGAGCGACTCGTAAAATTACACCGCTGTCCCAAGAAAACTTCAGTGAACCGCCCGCAGAGATGACCCCCGCTGAGATTGCTCCTATTCATACGAATGCAGAAGAACTCCCCTCCGGCGACTGGCTCGAAGATTATCTAACGAGTGCTTTTCATCGATTTGAAAGAAAAAAATATTTTGTATATAATTTAAGCAGCGGAACATTACTAAACATGATACAGAACACGAATGGAGTGATATGTATTGAAATAGAAGACTGTTTAGGTGAGCACAACATTCATTTATCGCCTCGAGCGTTCATAAATTTTATGATAAAGATATGTTCCTTTAACTGTGTTTATTCCAACGCGAGTTTTATCGCATGTAACGAAGTTGTTGTATTAAATTTAAATAGTGAATGTAAAATGTTCACATTAGAAACAACGGATTCAATTCCAAAACTTGCAAGTATTTGTTTTACTCTCCCTGAAGAATCGTTAAAATCTATTAATGAAAATTTTTCAGACATACTTGAAAAAATGAAAGAATTGCTTTTCTCTGATATTTTAAAAAATATAATTCAAACTTATTGCAAAGACTTTAATTCACCTAAAGTGTATGAAAAAAAGAAAATTCAAGAATGTGTTTTAAATGCAATGCGTGATTGCATTAATCAGAACTATGAATGTGATGGTTGCAAGGTGTCTCACCCCTCGCAAAGACGACACGGTTGTATGACATTAAACTATCATGAAAAATATATGAATCTATGCGATTATGATTTTTTAACATTAGATGTGAATGCTCTTGCATATACTTTATGTCAAAATGTTGAAGTAACAGATGATTTTCTCAACGAACTAGGCTGGGAATATTTTAAAGCCTATGCTCTTTATCTGTAAGTACATATATTTTACTTTTTTCGTTCTTTCAAATGTATTTTATGTTTAACTTGAATAAATGTATTTTTAGTTTTAACCATTTTCTATGTTTCATTTAACATGCATGAAAAATTTATAATATTTTTAAAATTGAATGAAAAGTAGTCAATAATAAGACAGATAATTTTTAAATAATACATTTTTTTATTAATACATACTATCCCACTTTACATTTGATTTTCTCTTCCTTTTCGATGTAAAAACAGGTTTCACATCGAAATAAAATTTCACGTTAAATTAAAGCACAAATGAGCATTATTTGGATGTTTTGCATCTAGAAGCTCCCTGTCGCATTGAAAAAGGGATTCCAAGCGATCCCGAAACATATGTCTGCGTTTTAATGCTCATTTGTGCTTTAATTTAACGTGAAATTTTATTTCTATTACTTTGCACAAAGTTTAATCATTACTAGGTTTCACATCTTCAACTGACATATGAGTTGGAGATAAATTCAAATCTAACAAATTTTTATTTTTCACAAAATGCTTCGGTACATTCATTTCTTGCAATGAACTTAAAAATTCATTCACCCATGGTACATGAATATTTTTCTTATGACTGAACATTATATTTAATAAGTCTGCAATGTTCGTATGTTCCATTTTCTGATTTTTATAAATGACTTGTCCTTTTTCGTTCCATGTCAGAATATCAGAATGTCTTTTCATAATGTCTATCAAATTTCTCGCCTGAAGTAAATATTGCTTATTATTACTGTTTAATATTGTCGACTCATAATCTTTCGAACTTTCTTCTTTCTTTCTCACATCTTCCTTTTCATTATTTTCTTGCGGTAGTGGTTGCATCCATGGAGAATTAAATTCCGTGAGTTGTAATTTCTTTTGTAAAATGTCATTATATCTCTGTATTTTTTCATGTTCTTCTAAGTTGCTGTTTAAAATCTTCATCATTTCTTTATCCAATTCGCTGAGTTGTTTTGGTGTTACTACATGTTTTGTCACCAGTTCTTCCGGTACGAGTGCAAATTTCTTAGCGTGTTCCATTGATAAGAGTGGATAATACACTGACTGCTGCAGGAATTAAGAAATTTAAAAATCCGCCTTTTTGAACGACCAACTTTCGCTTTTTAGCCAAAGCTATATTTTGATTCGCCAACTTGCGTAGAGTCGTCTTGTGTTTAGAGAGCTTCTTTTTTTGATGTTTCGACAATGGTATATTACCTTTCAATGTGTTATGACAGCATTCGCAGATAGCTTTAATACAGTTTAAATCAATCTTTCGTAATAAATCCTTTTGAAGATTTGCAGGACAAATTTGTAAAAGATGAAGTTGCTTGAGCTGTTGCTTCGTCACAGTCATGTTGCTATATGAGTACCTTTTCACATGTGTCTTTTCTTTTATATTATTTTCCTTTGATAGATATACTGTGTTTGATTGGGTAAAATGTCTGTGCGCAGTCTGAATTCTTCAGTTGTGTCGTTTTTCAAGTCGATGAGCAGATATGAAAATTTCTTTTTCGTGGCATCTTCATACACTTCTTGAAAAAATTTCAAATGTCTCGGAAAAATTTGCTTTCCTAAGTGTGTAATTTGTGCCATGTCTCTTCTGTTTTTAAAAAGAATAATATAATGTGCATTTAAAGTAATTTCTCGCATTTCTTTTCCTTTATGAAAAAAATTTTGAGTGATGAAAATAACTGATATGTTCAGATGATGACTGCCTCGTGTAAAAAGTTTGGTGGTGGATTCATTTTTTCCACATTCAGACATTAAATCGTCAATAATGAATAATGTATTTGTTCCTAAATAGTCTTTGAAAGTTGAAGGAAATCCTTCGACGAATGTCACATCTGGAATCTCGTCGTACAAGGGCTGATGTATGCCGTAAAACCACACGACTTTATCGGGTACTGTGGAAAACATTTCGCGTCGAAATTTTAACAATTGAGATACGAAGACGCTTTTCCCACTTCCGGTCGGCCCTGAACCGATCATTGTGAAGGGAACTTGAAGTTTAGGTGACGTGTAGCTTAGGTGTTCCATCATGAATGAAATACAAACACAAATGATTTTCACTTAAATACATTTATTGAAAGAAATTTGGATGTACATGAAAATGTTTAGCAACAAAATTATACACTCGCTTATCATTACACACATGTGTGTTTACAAAAGCAGTTATCATAGATTTTAATGAAGTACCACGACACTTGGAATATAAATAATAAATACAATATTGTCCACATACAGCGGTGGAATTACTTTGCAAAGTCATGGGATTATATACCACTTTTGAAAATTGTGATATAAAATCATGAATAGGTCCTTCGAAATAGAATGGGCTATACCCATAGGAGTCAAAAAATTCCACTTTCTCTTTTCCCTCGACATAAATTGCAATCCAATGCGACCCTGCCTAGATGCTGGGTCAAGGTTCGCTACAAAACATGCCGGAAATGTATGAAAATCTTTCGGCAGTTGATCACTCGGAAATACATCTAAGAAATAGTTTTTAGTAAATGGATCACGAAGTAGAATATTTCGTATTTGTTCGGAATCCATCTTAATTGGCAAAGTCACACAGAACGTGACGTGATTTTGTAATTTCGATCACGTTTTGAAATTCAGCATAAATAATTAATGAAAGAGTTTCAGCAATTGCTTTGTTAAATTTAATTTCCACTCTTAAATTCCCTTGATGTTGTAAATTTAAATGAGAGCTGGAACACAAATCGGCATTCAAATTGAAGCTGTAGATTGCTTGTGAATTGGCATACTGCTCCCGTGACAAATAAATACCTTTATCACTATTAAATCCATCGAATAAACTGTGATAGGCTCGAATGTAATTATTATTCTTAAAATCTAATTCCATGGGTTTGCTCGGTACGGGCTGCCCATCCACATAAATAGATATAAAATTCACATCATGATGTGAAAACATGAAAGGGTTCTTAGAATATTGACCATTCATAGCAGCATTTTCGACACATGTGATGATTACTCTTTTAGGCATGACACCTAAAAAAACATTATCTTGCATGAAGGAGAAACTTCCCTTTGAAATGGAATAGGTTTTACACAAGACTCTGTCGATGGGATATTTAGCTGAAAATTTCTCCAATGCTTTTGCATGTCCAAGTAAAACTCCTGGGTTGACTTTAACTTTACGAATGAATAATGAAGCATGCTCCAATATCACTTTATAATCGGTGTCCGTTTTTGTAGATAAAAGGCAAAATGGTGCACTGCTTCGAATCATTTTAATTTTAATATCCACCAAATTTAACATGAGTCGATTCTGTTGAAAAATATCACAATGTAATTGTCCTATCATATCAAATGTTTTGCTGTTTTTGCTGAGTTCATATCGTGATTTCACTCCTTCGTCTGCATCGTCAGCTGTAGGATCGATTTTTTCAGGATTCAACTCCTTGAAGAACATTTCACAGGTAAGTAAACTTTTCTTTGCATCTTCTCCATAATTCAAAAGAGTTTCAATGTATGATCTGAATGGATATGTATTACTTGCAGAGGAAATATTTCGCTCGTTGAGACTGACGTCTACTTGAGAAAAAAGAGAATGTAAGAATAAATTAACTGGAACAACGGGTTCTTTGTCGGGTAACGGGGATCCATCCGCTTTGACAATTTTTGTTTTGACGTAAATGTAGGAGGCACTTAGGTCGTTGTATTCTTCACCACTTCCTGAGATATTGAACACCACGGGGCCTCCATCTCGAATATTTGCTATGGGGTGATATTCCACAAATTGTCCTTTTTCGATAGCAACTTGAGTAGGTGGGAGAGTGAAAAGGTCTAATTCACTCTTCACACATGCAGGAGAATCTTGATGGATGAGTGAAGACATTTTTTCTAGGAGAAAATATCGTGTGCTTTCACCTTCTTGGTTTTGCGAAAACTGACGCGTTTCTTGGAGAGCTTGCGCTTTTTATTCCTTCTACCGGATCCAATCATTGTTTTAATTTTAACTGCAGCTTTATCCGTCAAATTCTTACTCGCTTCTTTCAATCGTCGTCTCGCTGCTACTTTTATGTTTTCTCCACGCGATACATCGTTAAACACATCCACTCCACTACTTAAAATCTGTTTTCCGACTGCTTTGGCACCCGATTTGAAAAGTGGGACGGCTGCCCTGAAAAACGATTTGAAGAGACCCCCGAAGCCATATCCTCTCTGATAGGGAACACCTTGATAAAAATTAAGTCCGCTTCCTGTTTGATTCGTATAATAATCCTCGAAGGATTTTTCACAACAACGGTATGGGACATACATCATGAGAGATACTTTTGACGAAAGTGAAGTTTCACGTACGAGCGTCCGCGTTCAAATGGCACTAAGTCTCCGCTGTTCGTCCTTATAACGATTTCGATTGTGTCTATAATTTTCCGATTGACAGGTAAATAATGAGGTCTCTCGTATTCTACACTAACGACTTCTCCATCGATTCCACTCACTCTGATAGTTCTCAATAAGGGTGCGAAAATGTTTCCGACAATTTGAGGCTCGATAATATCTGTATAAATCATTAATACTCTGAAATGTGCGTTTGGGTCGGCTATTTGAGGACTAAACACGGTATGTTCAACATTTTCATCGGGCGGTCCACTGACGATTGTAGGAGGGAACCCTAACATCTGCGATAATCCATTATGAAAAATGACTCTTGCATTATTTTTCACTCTTACTCGAACACGTTTCGTTACATGATTGTAATTAAAAGATATTTTATTTTCATGATCTGGAATAGTAATGGCTTTTAAAATATCCGGTACGTTTTCATAACATCCAGCTGGAATGTTTCTACCTATTTCTTTCCTGTCACCAAGGTCAAAACCAATTAAACTATTGCTCTTATTCACATTATGCCAACTGCGCGGGTAAATAAATTCGACGAGAGCACATTCCCACTCTCCAGTCAATTCTATGGGCGTTGGTAATCGCGTAATAAAATGAGAAATCTTATTCTCGGGGAAATAATTCATAGAGCTATCGCTCGGAAGTGTCACGTAGAAACTCATGATGCTAAATGAGAAAATAAAATGTTACTTCCAACATTTATAGATTCGATAAATGAGAGGCAGGAATCCATTGATTAAATTTATCGGGGTAGCCACGAAACTTTACAAAATATTCAGTCTTATTTTTCATTTTCCTCTTCTTCAATATTTTTTCTACTGTATAATCTTCCTTCAATTTTACTTTTTGTAGTTCTTGAGAATAAAAAGTACCTTGAATAGGTTCTCCAAGTAAATCTTTCACCCGATATATGGGGATGGTTTTTCTCACACATTCGGTTACAATAAATAACTCCTCCGTCCAGTTTGTTTCATATCCTTTTTCGAAAGTTAGCTTTTGCTTTGAAATACGAACAACATCTCCAACGGTATAAACACAAGGTTTTCTTTCATGATGTGGAACGTCACCATACACAGTAAAATATACCTCTCTTTCATTGTCTGCATTCATTTCAATGGGTGCTCTCTTGATGGTGGAGTGGTAAGTAATATTATAACTTTTCACTAAATCATCTAAAACGTCTATAAAATTATACGTATTTCGACTAGTAAAATATTTCCACATTTTCGTTTTCAACGTGCGATTAAACCTTTCCACCACTGATGCCTTTGTCGTATTAAACGTAGTAAAAAACTTGACTTGATTCTCATTCAGGAACTTTTGAAATGTAGCATTTTTAAATTCGGTACCTTGATCGGATTGAAGTAATTTAGGTTTTCGCTCCGAAAAGATGGATTGAAACACATTTACAATCTCTCGTCCTTGTTTTGTTTTCAGAGGTTTTGCCCAGGCATATTTTGACAAAATGTCTATACATGTCAATATGTATCGATAACCACGATTATGTTTTTGTAAACTTGAAACATCTACCAAAACTGCTTGCCATTGATGATCGATGGAATGAACGATGACGCGATTCGTCGGAAACTTCCTTCGAACGGGTTTGTGCAATGTATAAGCGTCGGTTTCCATCAACCATTTCCGGATGTCTTTCTTGGATACTTTTCCGCGTGCAGCACGAAATAATGCATCGACACCAGTAAAACTTGCCTCTCGAGCCGGATCCAGGTAAGCCTTCTTCATTGCAGCATGAAAAATGATTATTTGACACGTTGAAAGTAATCATCCTCGAAACGATATGACTGAATTAGAAGTATCGTTCGGAGAAAGCAGAAAATCAACTGCGAAATCAGTTTTTCCAGTAGCTAAATATATTATACTCATAATAAGACAAATACTTATATAAAGGACAACTATCCACACAACCTCCTCTCTCGATGTCATGATTAAAAATAAAATGATTCTCATATAGTATTATATTCATATAATGTAAAAGAAAAAAAAATAGCAGAAAACAACAAAGTCCAAAAATAATTTTTCTCTCGCTAGATGGCAGTCCTCTCGAACATCTGAAAGAGAATTATATTAGGATTGATATAAACTGTACTTTACTGAAATCATTTGGTGGTCTCATGGATAAAGCGCGCAATTCATCAGAGCGCCAAATGATTTTTGGAGCTGGAGGTCGCATGTTCGATTCCCGATCTGGGAAAGAGAAAATTCGAATTAAATAAAATAATTCCAAGTCCGAAAAAAAAAATATATATTTAAATGAATGAATTAGTGTTTC
Source organism: Octonoba sinensis (assembly GCA_038502835.1). NCBI lineage: Eukaryota > Metazoa > Arthropoda > Arachnida > Araneae > Uloboridae > Octonoba > Octonoba sinensis. The sequence goes on from CM076605.1 coordinate 76,519,235, forward strand.
TCTCACTAGATGGCGCCATGAGCAATGTGAGTTGAAGAGATTGAAAATGATTCCAAGTCTGAAAAAAATAATAATTAATATTTCTCTCACTAGATAACGCCATGAGTAATTGTAATTGCCAACCGTTGTCATGGAGACCGTTGCTATGGAGACCGCTACCGTTGCCATCCCCTAAAAACTAAACTTCGTACGCAGTGTAACAACTCAACTCAACTTGTAAAAACCCCCGTAGAAGGTTACGAGGACCCCTACAACTCAACCCAACTCGTCAGACGGAGGTGGCAGGCGCAAGGGGGGTGTGGCAGGAGGTGGAGGGGGGCGTGGTTCCACCTCCACCTCCTGCTGGGGTTGAATGCCCACTATCCCCCTACTCATAGGTATAGAAAGTTTTAAAAAAAGCATAAAATCCAACATTATTATAGAAATTTAAAATAAGATAGAAAAGAAGGAAGTAAAATGAAGTTAGAGCACTGTACACAAAGAAATACAGCTTAAACTCATACCAACTATCTAGCATGCAGAAAGAAATGATAACCTTTTTCATCCCCAAGTGATTATGTGGCATTTTCAAAATATAGAAGACTAATACTGTAATTGTTTATTTGTGATGCAGGACTTATTGTTGTATATTTTTATCTTTTTTTACAAGTGCTAATTTTAAGAGTAATGCCTTTTCTTTTTCATTAACAATCATGTTTTTAATATATTTTTTAACATTAAATGCAAGAATATCTCAATTGAAAGGAAGTGATATAGAATGATCCGAAAATCACAAGTAGAGGAAATGGTAACAAATGTAACCAAATCTCTTCTCAGTGCCATTCAGCTAGGAACTGTTTTACAGACTGGACTTTTGGAATCTGAAAAGAAAAAGAAAAAAAAAAAACACTTCAATTATATATGATAAGGTAATCGGTAGTATAAAAGTCTACAATGTGGTTTTTAAATTGAATTAAAAAAATAGCAAACTATGCATTTTAAAATAGTTAACATATAACAATAATGCATGCAGACAAGAAATAGATATTATAATTAGTCAATTTATAAATAAATTAATAAAATTTAAAATTGAACACGAAATTAATGCAAGCTAAGAGAAAATGAAGTAAAGACAACACAACAGTTTAATATTTAATATATTTAAGTTTGTGAAAAAAGAGAATCTTTCGTTCCTACAATTAGAAGAAAAGGTGATATCCTAGGGGAGAAATATAATCATTTAAAAACTGGAAAACTTTTTTCAAAGTCATATTTAAAAAATATTTGCAAGGTGGTTAATCAATCTGCAAGCTTTAATATATATCTGCAGCGCTCGCTGCAGTGCTGCAAGATTTCTGCTACCGGGCAGGTGGCAAGTGGGAATTAGGCTTGGAACTTGATTTTTCCATTGAAGCAAAAACATGAACATTATTAAAACAAAAGTTCCTGTATCAACAGCTTCAGAAATGAAAGGCTCCATCACTGTAGAGTACTTATCAGTTAAAGGGCTTAGCTCACCAAGAGATAAATTTCTGTCTTAATATATAGGTATTTATCACAAACATAAAATACCTGTAACCGATAAATACCCATCTTTGTAACCTATTTGAAAAGTATTAAAAAAAAAAAAGAAGTCATATTTATTATTAGGAAATATGGAACATTACGAGATTTGCCAAGTTTCTATTTTTAATTCATACATAAAAAAATAATTTAAAATACTCTCGCAATTTAAGTCTTGTACAAGACCAATTTCATACTTCTCTTTGCTTTCAAACAAAACATTTCATCTTAATGAGTGCTGTTTTCACCAGCAAAATGATGCAAAAGAAAAACCAAGTATGCAGTTTCTGCATGTGTATTGTAACTTCCATTCAATATTTTATAATTTTGGATCAATGAATTATACTATATCGTTTCCAATCATTAAATACTAAACATCTAACTCTATTTACCTCATTTTTAGAACATTTCCGAAGGTTAATTTGAACTACTTCCATTGGAAAGGAAAGTCGGCCTGCAATCTTATTGGAGACACCAGGATCATAATTCTTTTTTGAGGCGAAATCAAGAGGATTTTTATGGTTCAATGCAATGCAACTCGGGAAAACAAAAAATGAATAAATATATCAATTTAATCTTAAGCTTGTATAAGTTCCCAACAAAAATATTTAGTTTTCTATATGGTCTGAAGTTGAAAACTCAGTCCACGTGCTGAAATTCCAGATTTTTGACGCAAACTTTAAACGGCTTTTGTTTTAAGTGTTATAATATTTAAACTATATTGTCCTGCAAATTTTATATTACTGAAGGGCATTTTTCTTTATCGGCAGCACGGTTAATACATGAAAATCAATATGAAATATACTTGAAAAGGCAATTTTAAGGGGGGGGGGGAGTTAAATCATTGAACTTGAGAAAGAAATCCGATCAATTTCTTAAAATAAATCAAAGGATTCCTATTCAATTGGCATCTGTTCTTTCTGTTTATATAAAAAATGCAAAGATTTTCAAATAACACTAATCCAGAAACAGAGATCAACATGAAAAATATATATATATATATATTGCACAGAAGTTATGCAACAAAAACGAACATAATAATTAACACTGAAAAAAGTGTTTTCCATAATAAACGAAAATCACCATCAACCACTTTACAGCAAAAAAAATTATAATACAAAGAATAAGAAACATGGTTCTGCCGCAAAAAATACATTAATTAAAATGATTTGTTACTCGTAATAAAAGAAATACTTACATAAATACTAATAAAAGTATTATCACGTGTATCAAGAATACACGTGGTGATCCTTACAACGAGCTTGAATGCACGATGAATAATACGTTTGTTTATTTGGCGAATTTCCAAGCATTTCCATTCCAAATACCTGCTAAACCACGTGGCACTCCTGGCCAATAGATTGCTGCAAGCGCAGTGGGTTCTAGTTACTAGTGAGGGACGAGGAGGCGGTGGGACCAAGCCCCCTTCCACCGCCTGTGGCCGTAGAACTGTCCTTTTCTAACTACTTATAGATATTATACTTTTTAAAAGAGTTCAAATCTGCCATTCATAATTTGTAACAATGAAATTGCTACAGTTCCATTGAAAATGCCTTGCCCACCTATAAGGAGGTGGTTGTTGTTTACAGAGTCGAAATCAGAGCCAGAAAGAAAACTTTCACCACTGAATTAGCGAAGAGACAAATTTATATTCTGGAAAATATCAGGGGATATTTAAAGGTTCCTGAAATATCAGGAAAAATTATAGTTTTCAATATCCAAACCGGCAAGCGTCTGGAGTTTCAGTTGCGGAATTTCCTTTCGTTGCATGTGTTCTGAATATGGGGCTATTCTATTATCAACCGGGGAGTGAAGAGTGTCTGTGGGAAAATTTTTAGTTTTAGAAGGTTTTAATCTTATAAGCAGGATATTCCATTATCCGCTACTAAAGAAATGTCTATTTGTCCACTGTTTTTTATTCCGTCAGTGGCGTAGCTGAATGGGGGCGGACCGCCCTGGTTGTCACCCATCTAGGGGTGACACCCAACCACGACGGAGAAAAAGAATGAACCTTTAAAAGCTCCATAGAATAAAACAAATACTTAAAATGAGAGAAAAAAATATCCAATTTAACTTTCTATTTTGATCTGAGCAAAGTGTTTCCTTTAAAAAATATATTCACAATGTTTTTTAACTGCTAATCATAACCATTGCCCTCAACAAATACTTTAAATATTATGAGGCTCATGATGCAAATGGTGTTCTTCTTTTTCAAAGCTGCAATTTTTTTTTTAATTATTATGTTTCATTAAAACGCATACTTCAGTGCTTACATTATTATTTTTTTTTTTTTGGATGGGGAGCGCGTAATCTTTTCCACGGGGTGACACTATCACTAACCGCCCCGGGTGTTAGGCGTGCTAGCTACGCCATTGATTTTTTTTTATACTTCATCAAATTGCCTACATATTATAAAGTTCAGCATCTCTTCGCCGCTGCTTTTGCTTTTCTTGTATAAGCTAAGGATGATCAGTAACTGTTAGATTTTTCAGATAATCTTTACTAAACTTTGTCTGATCAATTTATCAATCCCCTTAGATTACTTTAATTTGTGGCAATTAAAGTTTCATATTTTGAAATAAGTTCATTTCTCCTATTTGATTTCAAAATGTATGTTTATGTATAAAGCTGATAATACACATTATTTTTTACTTTTTGTATCACAATTTACTCTTTTGATTGGTTTAAATAAACGTTTATGAAATAATATTTATATTTTTGAATTGAGGCTGAGAAAGAATGTACTGCTATCTATCAGAGTAAAAAAAAAAGTTATGTAACAGTTTTGATAATGTGATAAAGATAAATATGCCACAGGATATAAATATAGATCAATAAATATAGGTTATCGGTGATAGATTGAAATAATTTTATACCTAAGTTAAGGTAGGTATACATTAAAAAAATTTCATTACTTTAAATTATTCTTTTCGTTTTTTAAATAAATGATTTTAATAAAATAGCTTTCAAAGATCTTTCTTTTTACCTTTTTTTATTCAGAGGCGAAAATTTTATGAAATCGCTGAGAAAACTAGCAATTCGACAGTTTGTGTCTTCTAAAACAAGAAACGTTTTTAGAGAAACAAAGACGTAACGCACTTAGGGGTTGAAATTACTGTGATTAAAGGTACGTTACCTAAGAGGCGGCTGACGCGTACTTGACTGTTTCTTCTGAAGCGTCAAGCGTCAGTTGTGTAGAGTGAAATGTTTTTAAAATAAGTGACCGTGATATTCTATTACGCCTATTAATGCTTAAAGAAATTGAAGAAGAAATTCTATTTGAACAAATGACGCTTGAGGGTAATGCTGGAGTCCGTGCCTTATTTAAAAGAAAAGATGAAGGTTTCTTTGAAAACCTTATCAATCAGCATTTACTACAGAATAACAAAAAGTTCCGGCAGTTTTTTAGGCTAAACGTCGCACAGTTTATGTTTTGGAACTTATAAAGGATATTATTAGAACAGATTCTTGAAACAGACATCAGTACCCTATCACCCTTGAAGAAAAATTGGCTGTAACTTTACGCAAAGAAAAAATATTTTTGTTACACAAGTATATTTTAGAGTACCGATTCTCAACCTATTAACCCCTCTGGGGCGCGCGCCCAGGGGCGTGATAACATTAAAAGGGGGAATATAATACACTTATAAATAGGATTGTATCAGTACTGCACAATGTATTTAATATAATTAACTTATAAATGCTAAATTAAAGACAAGTTTAATAATTATTAGAGACCCCTTTGGGCCTGTTTAATTATCTTTTTCATAATTGCCAAATATTAAAAATTACCAAGAATAGGCAAATTTATTAAGGTTTGTAATTAAGGTTCTAGTGTAGCTTTAGGGTCAACATGCTCAAATACTAGTTTTTCATCGTCAACACTTGAAAACACTACTTTGGAAGTCATTTTACACACGAGCGTCCGCGTACTTTTCTTTTCTCCACCAGACCCCTACCTGTTAGCCGAGGCCTTAGGATTGCTTAAGCACGGGGAGAGGTAGTGGGGTCTACGGATTTTACATGCACATATCCCCAAGTATACATGGTGGTCTTCAGTGGGTATCGAACGCGCGACTTTCCAGGTGGAAGTCCGACGTGCTAACCACTAGGCTACCACGGCCCAGCGTCCGCGTACTGCTCAAAGAGCGGCTCCTTCCGCCGCCAGCGGCTGTGCACGCAGCCGCTGGATGCTTTTAAGGAAATGATTGCATTTGATTTCATAGTAAGCAGTATACCGCGTCAGACGCTGGCGTCAGCCGTCTCTTAGGAAACGTACCTTAAATCCTAATCCCTGGTAAGTGAAAGTGAAGTATATATCCTACATACTCTCAATATACCATTATTTTCTGTCACTTACACCCTTTTCAATTATACGTTTTATACAACTGCAAATCGTTTTTTTACTCTCCTGTAAAATTGAAGTTTTTGCATTTACGTCACTGTTCTTCCGGAACGGCGATATGTTCTTTCAGTACAAAATTTTAAAAAATCTTATTGCACATCTAACAATTTGATTTTTAATATCTTACATGTATAAGTAAGTCATTATAATATTACTCCTTTAATGTACTTTTTACTTAGCATCAGAAAAATATTCCTTTATTTTGACTAGAAAGAAAGAAAAGATGATTTAAAATGAGGTAACACAGGAGACATTTTTTAGGCTAAGTGTTGTGATTAATATTTTTTAAAAAGTGTGCTGCTGATATGAACTGAAAACAACGTTGATGAACGAGTAGGACCAATTGCCACAGGCACTGATAAACTGCCTTATTTTCAGTATGACATCACGCTGCAAGGCGTGTATAGTTGTAAGAGGGGCCATACCCCCTATTAATCCATCTCTTTTGTGTATTCTGAAACCGCTTTTTCAGACCTTCAGACTCCCATGCGTGTTACGTACAAACATGTGTGTCTATTATTACTGTTGAATGTTTATTTTGTTTGTATTATATCAACCTATGTTCACACCAAATTTTATAAAAATCTGTCCAGTAGTTCTGGAGATTATAGATTAAATATGAAAATTCTCTTAATTTCTTACATGAGTGTAAGCAAGAGACAGAATCTTACATAGATAGGAGGTTATTGTGTATAAAAACTAAAACTGATGTGTGAATGGTGTAAATCCTATTTTTACGGGGCCTATAATCTAAGTGCTGATGTTGATGATTTTTTCCCAAATGAACAAGTTGAACTTTCAACATATTAAAACCTTATAAATCGTGGAGGAATGAAAACACCATCATCAAATGATGTTTTTATTATATCGGTTTGCTTAATAATTTTTTAAGTTAATTTCAACTGAGTACGAGAAAATATTTGTACATGATGAAAAGCAGCATGCCGTACTCTTAAATTTAACAGATCTCTACCTTAAAGATTGTAATACAGTAAGAGGTAAGAAAATTTAATCAAAAACCATTGATAATGGTGATAGAAAAATTTAAAAATTCAGGAAATAGTTTCTAATAGTCAAATATCTTTAAATACATAGAAATTTTTTCAAAGCATTGAAAACAAACATGGACAGTTTAATAATTAACTCTGTATTATTGGCATCCATCTCCTTTTTTATGTATTCAGTTCTTTTTAGTTATTTGTTTAATAAACCAAATTCCTTTTTAATAAATATGTAAGGGATATGCAAATGAGTGGATCTGGCAATAGCCATTGTATATATATATAACTGTGTGTTGTGTGAGTAAAGAAAGCAGTCGGGTTTCCGACCGTCGATTGTTTTATGTGAATAAAAGGTGTTTTCAGTAAAATACGTGTTGTTCTTTAGACATAGAACCTCACAAATATTTTACAAAACATTTTTTAATGAATTATGTTTTTAACTTAGTTTAAATAATACCGTTTTCTTATTTTATTATTGTTTTTTTTTTTTTTTTTTGAAAAAATCAGTGTATACAACCAAATGAACTTCATTTGGAGGATAAAAAGTTACCGTACTTTCCTACGGATGATAGAAGATGCTTTTGAAAAGCTGTTGTCTTTTATTGGAAATGCAATTTCTAAGGAGGACACTGTAATGCAGCAACTGAAAAACCTCTCGGTAGCATTAAAATTTCTAGCAACTGTAGAAACGTAACAAAGCTTAGAGTACAGCACCAATATAACAAAGTCGTTTCTCTGCCGAAATATTCCTGTACTCTGTAGCATCATTTATGAAACTTTGAAGGGAAAATGTTTAAAGGTTAGTTGAAATTTTATATTTAATCCACTATGTAAGCCTTCACAAGCATTTTCAAGAAAATTTCTGCTCCAAGTTGTACTAATTTTTTCTTGTCATCAGTGTAGATAAGGAAGTACTAAATAATTACAGTAATTTCTGCAGGTATAGATATTTCATGAATTTTTACTCACACTGTTATAAGTTTTTTTATTCAAGGATATTGGTCACTATATATATTTTTTTACATTTATTTAAAAAGGGACACAAAGTTTTAAAGTTGGCAGAACTGATTTGTGTGTATTGTTTAAGGTATGTTTTATTCTTAAGGGAGAAAAGAGGAAAACTCCACTTCTTGTATGTGTCACAAACCACTTTTGACAAAAGTGGTTTGTGACTTTTTCTCATAGGACATTCTTGACTCATGTGCTTTTTCCCAAGCGCTAATGAATTTGAAGTTCCAATTAATGGATTCCTTGGTGCCACTATGCAAAAACATTTTTGCAGGTAGGAAAATTGCTTCAAAAAGGACAAAAACAACAAAAGTAACAAAGCGAACAGATGGCAACAACATTTTAGAAAGCCTGTATGCTAAATTTAGACAGCCAGAGACATTTTTCTCCATCAACATGGGTTAAACAACAGATCACTCATCCATAAAACTGTTTTAACGGCTATATTTGTGGATGAGGATGGAAAAATGGAGACTCGTTTTTTGGACATCTTTGATGTAACATCAAGATCTGATGAAAGTCTTTTGAACGAGCGGAAAAAAAGTATTATTTCTAAAGGAATTCCTTTCGAAATTTCAATTGGATTTAGTTCCGATACAACTAATGCTTGGGGAGCATAATTCAAAGCACTAAATGCTTGGGGAGATAATAATTGTTGGGGAGCATAATTCTGTTTTCTCACACCTCAAAAAAAAAAAAAAACTCCCTCAGATTGCTTCCATAAAATGTTCATGCCATATGATTCATCTTGCAGCACAAAAGGCATGTTTAAAGCTCCCGAGAGCTGTTGAAGATCTTTCACGAAACTTGGGATCCCACTTTAGTCGGAGCTACGGCCGACAAATAGAATTTCAAGAATTTCACGTTTTTTTTCTTTTCCCCTGTACATAAGATTGTCTCACCTAGTACAACTCGCTGGCTATCCCTCAAACAATGTGCAGACAGAGGGCTTGTGCAGTACGAACCACTCAAGGCATATTTGCGACAAATTTGTTTTGATGAACCTTCGCATACACACCAGGCAATGTTTGAAACCAGGAGTTAACCGTACACTGCGCAGTGTTGTTTTAAAACAACGCTTCCATTTTTCGTTTACTAAGCTTTTATTTTGTAATATTTTTAACATGTGGCGCATTCTTTCGTTTCATTTTGTATGTGTGATCATATTAGTTAATATAGTTTCCCCTAGATCTTGTAAATAGAACTCAAGGTTCATCTTTTTTCAAAAAATCGTATGACATGTTAATTTCGTAAAAAACGGTAACTTCTTAATTTTTTTTCTACAAATTTTAAGCAACAATTTTATTTAAAAAAATAGTCTATAATTGCTTACATAGTTTTAAAATAAAAAATATATAAGTTGTCCGAAAATTTTCGGAAGAAATATATATTAAGGCGCCTTTTTTACTTGTTTTAAAACACCGCGCATTCGGGGGCAATTTTTTTGCTCCTGCATTATTCGCAGTATAAACATGAGCAGGTGTCACAGGTTGTTCTATTTCACTTTATTTAGTATCTTTTAGAAGATTATTGTTAAATATTTCACAAATTAGCTGAAAGTGGTGGATTAAATTATTATTTAGATTAAATTATTATTTCATATTTTAGTGCTATTTTATAATTTTAATGCATGCCTATTTATTAAAATTTGGTTTCATTTGTTAAAATGATTATATAAAAAAAATATTATTGTTACCCCTAAATGCGCTTTGTTGTTTTTAAACAACATGTCAATTTTTCTTGAATTCTACTTTTCCGAATTAAGTAAGAATTTTTTTAGTATTTTTCCCACTTATAACTAGCACAAACAAACACACACACACAAAAAAAAGAAAAATAAATAAATAAAAAGGAAAAAAAAAAAAAAAAAATAGCGTAGTGTAGGGTTAGTGAGAAACCTATAGCTTATTTAGAATTCATGACCTACATTTTAGGAATATTATGCGATTTTAATGTAATGTTTCGAGCTGAGAAGCTTCTGTTACATAAATTAAAACCTGAAGTTGGAAAAATGATCAAAGATACACTGATGGAAAAAAAAATCCCAACACCAAGAAGGCGTTGTGCTAGCGAAACAAAATGCGGCAGGCGTCTTTATACATCTGAAAGATGACGTCGATTCAAATTTTGAGCTCGGCGCATCAGTGTGACGCTAGTAGCGACACACGGAAGATGCAAATCAGGTTTGCTTTATATACGCGCTGTAACGTTCCTGAGCGTTGTTCAGCGTCGAGATTTGATGTTAGTCCACAATGCCTTTAAGAAGACGACGAAGCCACTATCAACAGCTCACTGAGTTTGAACGAGGTCGTGTAATAGGCCTACGAGAATGTGGGTTTTCTTTCCGCGAGATTGCAGAAAAGCTTGGTAGGAATGCATCCACTGTGCATGAATGTTGGCAGCAGTGGTCAAGGGAAGGCACTGCTCAAGAAGACCGGGTTCCGGGCGGCCACGTGGCACTACTGAGAGGGAAGACCGCCGTATTCGGCGTATGGCCGTAGCGAGTCGTACTGCGTCCGCAGCAGAAATTCGAGCAGCAGTTGGCAGCACAGTGACACAACGAACTGTTACCAATCGGTTACTTCAAGGACAGCTCCGAGCCAGACGTCCTGTAGCGTGCATTCCACTAACGCCAAACCACTGCCGTTTGCGACGTCAGAGGTGTCAGGCTAGAGCTCATTGGAGGACGGAGTGGAGATCTGTTGTGTTTTCTGATGAAAGCCGGTTCTGCCTTGGTGCCAGTGATGGCCGTGTGTTGGTTAGGAGGAGGCCAGGTGAGCGGCTGCAGATCTCCTGTCTGCGGACTAGACACACTGGACCTGCACCTGGAGTTATGGTCTGGGGAGCAATTTCTTATGGCAGCAGAAGCACTCTCGTGGTTATCCCACGCCCCCTGACAGCAAATGTGCACGTCAGTCTAGTGATTCAACCTGTTGTTCTGCCTTTCTTGAGTGGCATTCCAGGCCGGCCGTGCTGGTATCCGTCGACTGTCGAAGTCGTTCCCCTTCTCTCGCCCTCAGCAAGCCCTCGTCGAACCGGTGTCTCGTCTACTATAGCTGTGCTGGTCTGCACGTAGAGTCGCCGCGCAAGTTTCAGCCGAGTCCATTTTCTGATATCGGAGAGGGTGTGGGAATGACTGATTCTGACCAATGACAGTCGCTCTACGCGTTGCCAGCGTCGATTGGTGCGTTGCCAGCACCAATCGACGATCACTCTCTTCAACATCGTGGTTTTATTTTCTCTGGAAACTTTTTTCAACTTGCAACTTGGATTTTATTTGGTTTGCATTTTCGAAAGTCAAAACAAATGGCTAAACAAGTGGCCTCTAAAGAGCAATTAGCGATGATAGTGCAGTTCATCGAATAAAATCCCATATTATTATCGGGAAAACAAAGTAACGATTTTACCAATAAGGACAAAAAAAGTCTTTGGACTTGCTTAACAAATAAGTTGAACACGCAAGGAGATTGCACGAAAGAAGTGGAAAAATGGATAAGGATAAGTTCCCAATTTATTTAGTACGTTAATCATTTAAAATTTTGAAATTTACGCAGAAAAATGCATTTCCATTATTGTATAAATTAATATAGTAGTTCTGCTTTAAGCATTAACGATATTTCACAATTTAAGAAAATATCGAGTAATGATTTTTCCAAAAGGTTTTAATTAAGCGTAACCTAAAGTGATGATAAAATTGTACTTAAAATCATTTCAGGACTATTATAAATAAGTTAATAGGTAAATAACTTTATAAATATTGGATGGTTCTTATTTTGTACAGTTGCTTAATTTGTCATAGATGCTTACGTTCCAATTGGAACTAATTTTTTGAGTAAAAATTATTTCTATATTTAGTTTTGTGACAGGAATATTATAGAAATTATTCTTATTCAGTAAATATATAGTCAACAAATTTTTGGCATCAAATACTTGAAGAATTTTCCTTGGAATTTTGAATGAAAGGAAATATTTTTTAAATTTTAATAACCATTTGAAAATATGCAGTCAAAACATTATAATTTATACTTTCATACCAATTATATTGTAACTAAAATAAATTAAAAATGCATATTTTCTGGCTAAAATATTTTTTTTTCAGCTACAGTAAAACCTGCCACATCCGGATCACTGTGGCAACCGACCGGTCCGGATATGAAAAAATTCGGATATCAAGACCATTTCAAAATATGTAGCTGTAAACAAGACTGAGATTATGCTGAAGCACATAGACGTTAAAAATAATTAATTTTGACGTGCTTCTTTTGTATACTTCATGTATACTAACAGGCAATAAATAAATTCTAATTCTTTCGCCCTTCGCACAGTTCGAAAGAAATAGTACTTTAACTTTTGCTTACTCAAAAATATTTGTTCCGCGAGCCATCCGGATATGGGGAGGTCCGGATGTGGCAGGTTTTACTGTACTTGGTTTCTCAAAGAGTCAACAAAATGCACTTTTCCAGTTCTAAAATTCTTACAGAATTACAACTAAACTTTTGTTTTGTTATATATATGGTCTGAGTTGTTTTATCTTTTGATTACAGACATGGATTGGTTTCAAATCAAACGTGAAAAAAAAGGCTGCGGAAATTGCATTTTCGAGGCGAAAAACAGGAGGAGGTCCCTCAACGTCTTAAGTGCTTGACAGACTTAGAAGAAAGAGTTGCTTTCTTAATCGGCAGCACGTTCATCACTGGGATGAATATACCAGACACCGCCAGTGATGAAGAAGTGAGTTTTCCATCTTGTCTAATTTGAAAATAAATGCAAATTTAATTATAAAACTTTTATCGAGAGGTACCGATTTCCATTCAACATACCCATTAAAATTATGTACATACATAGATATGCTCAAAATCTTTGCATTTACTTATACTATTATCAGTGATGTAGTAGAGGGGGGACGGCGTCACCAAACCTTTTTATTTCAACACTAGCGTCCACCCACTTGTTTTGAATTTTAACATAAGCATGCCCCCACTTTTTAAATAGTTATTTCTTTAGAATAATGAAGAGAGCAATGAAAAAATAAGATTGTGAAATGCATTCGAGTTTGCTTAATGGAATAGTCAATTTGTTACAAAAAAAGGTATTCTAATAGGCAGGATATTCCATTAGACTATCATAGAAATAATGTAATATTGGTTGGTGCAGTGAAGATTAATTACATTAGATGGGATGTTCTTTTAACCAATATTTCATTAAGCAGGTTCGACTGTTCAAACAAGCACAAAACTTTGTACTGCATAATTGAGATAAAATTATAATAATATTTTGGTTTTTATTTAAAATCTTTCACTTAAATAATCAATTTTTAAATGGTATTGTATACCCCTAAATGCGCTGTGTTGTTCTTAAACAACATGTCAATTTTTCTCGAATTCTACTTTTCCGAATTAAATAAGAATTTTTTTAGTATTTTTCCCACTTATAACTAGCACAAACAAACACAAAAAAAATAAATATAAATAAAAAGGAAACAAAATTGCGCAGTGTAGGGTTAGTGAAATAACTATAGCTTATTTAGAATTCATGGCCTACATTTTAGGAATATTATGCGATTTTAATGTAATGTTTCGAACTGATAAACTTCTGTTACATAAATTAAAACCTGAAGTTGGAAAAATGATCAAAGATACACTGATGGAAAAAAAAAATCCCAACACTAAGAAGGAGTTGTGCTAGCGAAACAAAATGTGGCAAGCGTCTTTATACATCTGAAAGATGACGTCGATTCACATTTTGAGCTCGGCGCATCAGTGTGACGCTAGTAGCGACACACGGAAGATGCAAATCAGGTTTGCTTTAAATACGCGCTGTAACGTTCCTGAAAGTTGTTTAGCGTCGAGATTTGATGTTGTGAGTTTATGTTAGTTCACAATGCCTTTCAGAAGACGACGAAGCCATTATCAACAGCTCACTGAGTTTGAACGAGGTCGTGTAGTAGGCCTACGAGAAGGTGGGTATTCTTTCCGCGAGATTGCAGAAAAGCTTGGTAGGAATGCATCCACTGTGCATGAATGTTGGCAGCAGTGGTCAAGGGAAGGCACTGCTCAAGAAGACCGCCGTGTTCGGCGTATGGCCGTAGCCACCAACTTGCCAGCATTTCCAAACCTGAAGACAGTAATTAACATGCTTCTGGTACTGCCATTTTCTACCGCACCAGTAAGAGGGAATTTCAGCATTATGAGGAACTTTAAGATGATACTTTAAAAGCTTTAATTGCAACGAAAGAAGGAACGAAAGATAATGGTGCTTTAAATTTTGAACCCACTCAAGTAAGGATGAGAATATTTGTGAGATTAAGAGTTCCAGTCTGTCTAAGGTTATAAATAGTCAAACACTACTTTTTTTTCTTTAATTTTAAGAAGAAAAACAAATTTTTCAAATTGCTCTCATTGCAAGCTAAATGCAATTATTATTATTTGTTAGCATATATTCTTGTTCCTCTAATACTCGTGAAGAGTGTTCAATTATTTGCATTATTTAAATTTGTCCGTGTTTGTTGTTCTTGCTATAAAAATAGTTTTGTTCGTGTTATGCAAATAGTTTTTGAGGAACATTATAATTTTAAATCCCTCTGACCATGTATGATTTAATTTAATTCAAATATATTTTTCCAGTTTTTATTTGCTTATAAGCGTTTTTAATGAAGGACGAATGCAAATTCACGGTATGCAAATTGTCTGGATGTTTGAGCGCATTAAGGACATGGATTGACTGGCTTGGCATCCATCTGATCCCATCCATTCCTGTTCCTGTTTTTTTTTTTCATCGTCGGTGCGCTCGAAGATCTTCAAACATGAGTTGAAAGTTCTTAACCAACCTTTGTGCTTCATCCACATAGCTTCAGGATAAAGTTATTTTTTTAAATCAAGTGCAAATGAATTTGAGCCGCAGGTTGCTGACCCCTGCCGTAGCGGAAGTCTTCGTAGAAGCAGACGCGAGCATCAACAACAAAGACAAAGATGGGATGACACCCACTGTGAGAACGCCGATGCTGCGGCACTCTTGGCAGAAACAGTACTAATAACATTCAAGATGTATACTTGAGCGCACCGCTCCATTATGCAGCAGAGAAGGGGTGTGAAAGAATAGTGAGAAAGTTCGTACAAATTTTGGCAAATCCACATGTTAAGAATAGAGCAGGGAAATATCCCCTTCAGATGGCTCTGAGAAGGAGGGAGAATGAAAACATCTGCTACTTTCCACGTACGCCTTGAAAGGCATTTGCATCGTCTGGGAAGACATTCAAGCTCATAAAGCAAATGCAAGTACCCCCAGCATCCTCTATCTCCCACTTCACCCTCGTCACGCGAGGTCGCGTCTCCGGATCAAGAGTGTCTGAGGAGTTTGCCTTGCGATCGTGCCCGACGGAACTTTCCCTTATACGAACACTTGATCGTCTTCAAGCTGCGGATGGCCAAGGAGAGGAGAGTCTGGATAGAACGATGCTTCTTCTTCCTGTCGCCTTCCCTGCCCACGACGTGCACGAACGTCGTCTTGATCTGCTTAACTGGGAGCGATATGGTTAACTTCGTCCGTGCTGGGTGTTTTACTTCTCAAGAACTGAAATTCCATCAATTGAGTTGAAGCTTAATGAACCACCCTCCTTTATTTAAAATGTCCATTTTTTTTATTTTTATGTACATTGCAAACGTCAATCTTTTTTCAATCAATTCGTCCAGATTTGCCTGAAGGTGAATCTAAAGAAACGCAAGTTGTCAAACAACAAGAAATGAAACGGATGTTTACGGAGGAGCACAAAACCTTTAGTGCTGAGAGAGCAAAAGCTTTGTTAAATGACACCTTTTATCTTAAAAGAAAATTTTTAAATTTCGCCAAATCTATTGATTTTTTCATCTCTAATTGGCCTCTTTTATTAACAAAACAAGGAATCTTCACCCACTTTCGCAACCTTATAGGAATAGATATCGAAAATAAGTTCAAAGACTCCTTCGAAAAGAAAACTGAAAGAATCCTTTCTGTTTTGGATAGAAAACCCGACAAAGATGTTCAGCCATGTTTGATCGACCTCTTGGATTTATTGTTGAAGTATTTTGAAGAACATAAAGGATTTATTATGATTGAAGCAAATGTGAGTATATTCAAAATATTAACTTTTAGTTATCAAACATGAAATGCAAGTTCAAAATTTATTCTCAGAATAATGTTTTCATCCATATTTTAAGTCATGTCCAGGGGTGCTTCTGATAAGAAAATTTAAGCTGTCATATTCCGAAAATTGAAAAAATTGTGTTATTGGTTCCAAAAATTTAGCATATTTCTTTAAATGAAATATTTTAGGAAATATTTCATTTAAAGAAATATGTCTTTCAATATTTCAATGAAAAATTTTAACGTTTGCTGATTTCAACTTTTTTATTTTCACTTTATAATTTTTTTTTTTTTTTTTTTTGAATTTTGGTAACTTTTAATACTTGAAACTATTTGCATTATGTTCTTAGACTAATAGACACTTTTACAATTTTTAATTTTTTTTTCGTTAAAAAAAATTGTAAAAGTGGTGCACTATGCCTCATCTTTCCCTATATCATTAATTCTGAAATTTTGGTGCTTAGATTCACATTTCTGCAGAATTGCCCTTATGTATATGCTTCCACTTATAAATTTAATTTTATTATAGAGCCTTGTATCAAAAAATGAAGTGGAGCAGTTGAAAAATTCCTCAAAACTCCATGCATTATTCCATGTGGTAAGTAATATTTTTCAGATCTGGTTAAAAATAGATTGTTGTCTAAATGTTAAATAATATAATTTTATAAAACTTCTTTTTTTACATATATTCAATGAGGACACACTGTATAAGTTGCGAACGTGCAGCTGGTGTTTTTTGTAATTAAAGTACTAGTTGTACAAACACCAAACTTTGTTAATGCTGGTAAATTTAATTTTAGAATGTAAATCACATGTTGATGTTTATATTTTATACTTTAGGTTATTTAAAGATAAGTTATTTTTATAATAGATAACAAAAAGACTAACTAATTGCGAAAGTGCATATGGTGCAAGTTTGTTATCATTACTGAATGAACTTAGGTTATCTATAATTGTGGGTGTAATACACTCAGGAATCTGTATTAACATTAAAGAGGTGTGGCTAAATATTGAATTAGTATAAAGTAGTAAATATCAACTATACTCGGACCCCATAAGAAATTCTAAAGTCAACTGAATTTATGCGACAGTTTTGATAATCTTTGACAAAATATAAACAGTGTTAAAATTTATATTATTGATTACTGCGTTTTAATTTTTGATGGTACTTGGGCAACCCAGACAGAGGCAGAGACATAGAAAATATCGGAAACATGCTGTTCATCCCAAGGTTCTCAAGTAAATTGACGAAATTTCAAGCTTTGAACGGCTGTAAAATTTTAAATGTCAAAACTGAATAAATTTGTCATTTTATATTTATAGATCATTTTATTTGTTAATTTGTTATTCTAAATATATCATTTTCCATAATAAACAACTGATTTTTGTTTTATTTGTACTAAATGTCATATATTCAGACACTGCTGATTAATAATGAAAATATGTAATTCATAAATATACCTTGGTGGAAACATTTTTCAAAAAATCCAAGTTGTAACATGATTTTTTGAACTGTCGTCAAACAACAAAGACTAACAAATACATAACAAATACAAAATATTAAAAATTAAAACCCATACAAATGGCTTTTTTTTTCTTCATTTTACAGCCAGTTCAATAATATCCATTGCAAATTTCAAAATGGAATAAACAAAATTATTTCATGAAGATCAATGGAAAATTGAAAGAAAATCTTGTGTTCCTGCTTTAGTATTTCCGTCGACCCCCGACCCCCCCCCCCCCCCTCCCACATGTCGAATTTTGATGCGCTCAACGATCCGGATTTTTCAATTATCCTGAAATCGGCATTTCCAAAGCTTGCCGGGTTTGTCGAGCTTTTACTGTAATAAATTCAGTTGCATAACAGACAAAAAATTGTGCTCCAAAGTCCAACATTTTGCTTCTCTGTTCAATTTCATATGCTCTACACAAAATCACGTTTCGGATCACTTGCATGTCCAACTATTGGTCAGAAAATTGGGAAACAGATTACAAGAGCCGGGCTAGTCAATGTCTCCCCCACATTTTTTTATGCTTTCTCTAGTATACGCAGGGCTTTGTTTTTCCAGAATCCAGATTGCATTGCCTAGCCTTATATTCAATTCATTTTTGCACCAATTATGTTTGTATTTATGTAAATCTGTTTACGATAAATGTTTCAAAAGTAGTGAAAAACAAAATGGGAAAGTGCGTGTTTAACAATGAATGTCTTTCGAAGGAACACTATTCCAGCTGGCTTAGAGCTAGTGAAAACAATCGCAAGGCCGTGTGTTCATGGTGCAAGATGGAAATGGACATAGCAAAAATCGTAAGTAAACTTTTTTATATTTGTAATTAGTATCGGGGGTGATTCTAATCCAAAAATTGCAAATTAATTCGGTTTTCTGAAAATTTTTCAATTAATTAATATTAAGATTAGTTTGACGGATACAGAGTTGCCTACACTACCAATTATAGACCACCGCTTCTCAGCCAATCTCCCGATCTTCGTCTTTTAAATACATTTCTCCCAAATTTTGTAAATTGTTCGTAATAATTTCCCAATGTTTTAAAATTAAGCTTAACGTTTTGATTTATGAGCAAAATTCTTGGCAACCATTATCGCTTCGCAACCACTCATTGCATATTTTGCTGTGTGTGTGAGAAAAAGATTTTTAGGTGCCCCCCTCTTTCTTCACCAACTATCACGCATTAATTAAAATTCGTATTTGCGAGATTTTCTTTCAATAGCACCGTGAAATCGGCGACAAATTTCCCATAAACTTTTAAAGATCTAATATTTTCATTGAATTTTCTTAATTTCTACAAAGTATGAGTGAAAACGTGGAATGAGGCATGCTGCCATCGAACACGTGCTTCGCTGAAAATGAGCGTGCCGTGCGTTACTATCATTTTGCATCCTTTAACTATTTGAATTGTTTTAAAAGTTAGAAATTAAGTTGACATATGCTACCTTAAATAGTCGCCTAATCACACAATTTTTATTTTAAATTCCTAACGAACACTTTTTCCGAAAATTTCATGTTCAGTTCAGATTTTTTTTTCCTTAGAAGCACCTAATGTGAAATAAATTAAAGAACAAATATCTTCACCAGTCAGCTTTATATTTCCATTTTTATTATTTACTTAAGTGTTTTTTTTTTCTTTTCTTTGCAGAAAAAGAGTTTCTTGTGTTCATGCTCCCCCCCCCCCCCCAACGTTATTTTAGTGTCTAACGTTGTGATTAAATTTAATTGAAGAGCGAAATATATATGATCTTTTAAAATTTAAACCCACCATTAGTACTTAAATTGAATATTTATGGGAGAAAATAAATTTCCTTTTTGGAAATTTGGACTCATGGCAACTCCCGTACGACCCCACTTTATGTGATAAGCGGTGGTTGAGATCTCATACTACATCAGTACACACAGCCTTTAAGGACAGCACAGATTGTGCACAAGTGACCTATGAAGAGGTTGAAAAGCCGAATGCAGTTCCCAAATATAACACTAGGAGGTATTCTCATATTTTGGCTTTGGTGGAATCGTCTGTAATTATTGAGGAAGTGAAACATTTTTTCTCTTCTGATGCTTGGCTATTGGTACAAAATGTACTCATTACGAAATCACGAATGATGTCGTGGGAACATGATTCTTGCAAACAAGACTGTAACAGTGAGAACACTATATTGCGTAACTCTTGCTTGCAATGGCATCTTTATTCTTGTGTTGGCCTTCTGCAACTACCAACTTGTGGAAAAGGACCTGCTTTTCTGCATGGAACAATTCTCTAGTTGTGAAGCAGAGATTAAGCTAATGAAGCAAATGCAAGTACCAGCATCCTCTATCTCACACTTCTCCCTCGTCACGCGAGGTCGCGTGGTGTCGTGTCTCCGGATCAAAGTGTCCGTTCCGATAGAGCCCGACGGAACTTTCCATTATACGCAGAACTGATAGTCTTCAAGCTGCAGATGGCCAAGGAGAGAAGAGTCTGGATAGAACGAAGTTTCTTCTTCCTGTCGCCTCGCCTGCCCACACATAGTCTTCGTTGGCGACTTTGAATGACCCAGTAAGATTTCGACTAGCAAATATACCCGATACACACTTCTCCGAGATCATGTTGACATGACATCCGTCCACAATGCCCTCTGGATGAAAAACATAGCCGTAGCGTCAGTCTTGGTAGAAGCAGACGCGAGCATCGATAACAAAGTAAAGATGGAATGACACCCTCTACCATGCTGCAAGTATAGGATATTTTAAAGGCGTAAAAAAACTCCTCGCTGGCACCGGGGTTTCCTCAAGAGAAAAATAACCCGATAACGAGGGTGTCCAGTGACGCGTATCATTTAAAAGAAGACCAAGTATTGTGTTATAAGGAGTACAACTCTTTCGCCCGGCTGGGTGATTGACATTCGGCGCCAGACTGTCTGGCCAATGAATGAAAGTGGAGACTCGAAGCGTCTTTGTCGGGTTTCCAGCTTTAGAAAACCGATTTTCCAGCATTCCTCAGATGTGTACCGAAGCACGTGCGTACGAGGGGCGTACATAGACTGACTTCGTGGCGCCTTTGAATGACCCAGTGAGATTTCGACTAGAATATATACCCGATCGGTAGATGTATCCTTCTTGTATCTCTTTCGGTAGATGTATCCTTCTTGTGAGAAAAGTTTCTCACAACCATCCATACAAGTTCCAGCTCCAATATCCAACTTGATGCAAGAGTGCGACATTTTACCAGACAATGATTGGGTGATTATATGATAACACATGCCTTCGGGGAAAATGAAAAAAAAAATCGTTTCTATAACTTGAGCGGAGAAATAACTTTAAGTGTGGTATTGACCTATAGTTCATTTTGCGTTGAAATATTTAAAATTTTTTCGAATCATCTTGTCATGTTTACCCCTGCGGCATTTATCTAGTTCGTCGACAAGTTCTTCGACTTCAATTCTATCTACAAAAGCAGTAGCTTCATTGCTAGAAATGAAGTTCTGGTTTTATCCACCGATCGGCTGTGTAAGCTTCTACAACTTAATGATGAGCATCAAGTGTCGAATGAAACTGTCGCATTATCCGAGGAGATTTGAATAATTTGAAAAAAAAAAAAAGAAGTGTTCTTTACATTCGATTTAAGGAAGCCCCTGTCTACCGAATCACAATCCTCTGCCTTGTATAGGGAGAGAAAATTAAAACGATGCTTACGGAAAGGAAAGCAATTACAGATTGTGTCTGAACATTATGAATGCAATGGATGCATAGTCTCTAACCCTCCCAAAGACAGCATCCATGTATGAATCTAAGTATATCGGAAAAATATATGCAAATGAATTCAAATATTTTACTATGCATTGACATTAAAAAGTTGAATAATTCTTTTAAAAATGATGTAACATTTAATAATATCAATGTAATGTAAATTGGCGAATGATGACAAATTATGCTGCAACGCTGTAAGTCGGTTATTATTTATTATTATTATTATTGTGCTTAAATAAATACATAATTTTTTCATTGATTGAATTTCTGTGTTTTATTACATTCATAAGATTTATATGTTTAGTTATTATATTTAACATTTTAAATAACATTTTTTAAAAAATTTATATATTTAAAGTGAATGCCTAAAATTTTGAGGGTAAAAAGAGAATGAGAATTATGAAATTAAATTTAAATAGTATTTTATTTATTCATTTTTTTCCAATTTAACATGCGATTTTCACTTCCATTTCGAGAGTTTTGCATTTTTTTCATTTTAATTGTAATCATTTTGCTAGTGGAAAACTTTTGTTTTTGTACATTTAAGTACGTTCATAATTTTTACGCCAAGTTTTAGTAGATGAATCTGAGTTTTTCGTTTTGTAAATTAAATAGCATTTTTCTATTTTTATTAGAAGATGTTGTTGAACGCTGTGTTTCTTAATTTCAGTTAGTAATGTAAGTCTTTGATCTTACCATCAAAAAGTACAGAATATGAAAAAGTATGATTTTAGGCATTTCTGTATTAGCAGGCGGAGGAGCGGGAGTGGCCGATCCACAAACCACCTGCTTGGGGCATTACTCTCCCTTTTCTTCTAATTGCATAACAGGGCTTTCTAACTTCTGAGAGCTTGAGGGCCACAACTAAAATCAAGATTGGGCCAAAATTTTTTTTTTTTTTTTCGGGGGCGGAGGGAACCGAATGAGGAGAGAACCTTTATACCATGCTGAAGGTAACTCCCTCACCACCACCCGCATAAACCAAATGTATATAGTCTAAAGGACACATTGTTACTAATCCAGCATTTAACTCGAGAAATGGAGAAGGATTTATGATGTGCTCATCAGAAGGATCACATTGAATGAAATTTGAAAAATCATCCTTTCGTTTTGGTGAATCCAACTCTGCTTGCGCCGTTCACAGCCAAAGTACCCATTGTGATTTTTAGTACATTTAAAAAAAGATTTTGCAGGAGCATCATAAATATAGGGTGTCCCCAAATGCCACAGGCAAACTTGGAGGGGAGGTAGACAACATCGTGAGGAACCATGATTATACAAGTAAGCATGGGCGGAAAGCGATAGGTGGCGCTCTACACGAGCTCGCAAGTTCGGAAAGTGTGGTTTCTTCATTTCATACACGGACAGCCTGTAATGAACATAGATCGTTTTACGAAAGCAGAGTTGGCGGATATCCATTTTATCTACGGATTCGCTGACGGAAATGGACGTGCTGCTGTTCGGTTGTATGGGGAAAGGTGCCCAACGAGGCGGCGACCGAATCATCAAACGTTCGCTTTGTTCGGGTGCATCAAAATCTGGTAGAACGAGGATCCTTCAGAGCTGCGATTGAAGATACTGGATGGCCGCGAACACCCATATTCGAAAAAGGTGTGTTGCATGCTGTGGACCGAAATCCCGGCGCCAGTGTACGGGCACTCGCCGCTGTAACCGGAAGATCTCGAACAACCGTCCATCGTTTACTGCAGGGCGAAGCCTTACATGTACAGAAAGTGCAATTATTACAGCCAGATGATCACCCACAACGTGAGACGTTTGCACAGTGGTTTGTTAACTAAAGTGCTGCAGACATGCAATTTGCCAGTTCCGTGTTGTTCTGTGATGAAGCAACCTTTTCACGTAAAGGTGTGTTCAATACGCACAACTCGCCACATGTGGGCCCTAAATAACCCACATAGCACCCGATCACGAGCCATGCAACAACGCTTTACTGTTAATGTATGGGCGGCTATTGTGGGTGACAGTTTACTCCACCCATATATCTTACCGCCTCGACTGGACTTTCACAGGTATCTTGTCTTTCTACAGGAGATATTTCCAGAGCTGCTTACCGATGTCCCCGCACCTATTTGGAGCCGCATGTGGTTTCAATAGGACGGGGCGCCATGTCACTATGGAAGATGTGTACGTGAGCATTTAGACCGGACATTTCCAAACAGGTGGATTGAGCGTGGTGGTCCCGTCGCTTGGCCTCCCAGATCCCTAGATTTATCGCCTCTGGATTTTTTTTATCTGGGGTGCTATGAAGAGCCCCGTGTACGACAAACCTGTCATTTCTGTAATGGACCTGGTCGCACGGATATCCATCGCTGCTGCTACGATCCGTGAAGTGCCCGGTGCTTTCGAACATGTCCGTCAATCCATGTCGCGTCGGTGTCGTACGTGCATACATACCAATGGCCGCAATTTCGAACACCTCCTCTGATGCTTTGATATCATACTTTTATTTATTGTTTTTTTTTTTTTGTTTAATAAAGCGTTTTACACAACATACTGTGTGGTGGCGTTAGTCTTTGTGTCTCTTTATCTCGTTAGGGTTACGTTTACACCCATGCTTTCCTATGTAATTATGCCTCCTCACGATGTTCTTTTTCTCTCCTCCAAGTTTGTACACGGCATTCTGGGACACTCTGTAAATTGCATCAATGATAATTTCATAAGTTTTCCCTGCAATCACTGGATTTTGCACGAATTCTTTGAGATCCTGAATAAAGTTCAATATATACTGAGAAACACTGCTGAGCTTACTGCTCTCAGAAAAGATTCCAACAACAAATGGCTTTGAATTTTGAACATTTGAAATTGATCATAAAATTGGCCAGACGTGCTGTATTGAACTTTTATACAAAAGCAATGCATCAATATTAAAGGGCAGTTTAATTGTATTTAAATTTAGAAGACATAATTGTTACTCCCAACCATAACGAATACCAAAATGTACCATGCTGTCCGTCATTTTTTTTGTTTCAATATTATCGGGGGTATCTAATAATGTTCTGGCATCTTTAGGTAAATTGTTGTAATTTCTGACCGTTTGAAGCATATCATTAATGAATATATGGGTAACATTGTGTTTAATGAAGCAAATTCTAAGTTGTTGTGCTAAATTGGATTCATTTTATGAATTTTCAGTTTGTTTCAATTTTGGTTTTTGTGTATTTATCAATATCACTGTCAGACATAGTGCTACTTAAATTTAGGTCAGAATTCTCCTCAGAACTGATGCTTGTCACACTGACTTTTTCATATGTACAATGAAAAGCGGTCTCGTTAATTTTCTTCAATTTTACTTTGACCAGATTCATTTCCCATGATTTCTTTCATATGTTCATCCACTGCTTTTTTTTTTTATTGCGAATCTTTAGCCTTTTGGATAGTTTGCATTTCATCATCATTGGGATCAATATAATAAAAGCAACAAAAATATTTCAGTAAATTGCAGTGTCAATATTTCATTTACATATGTACTATGATAATTTCAAAACTTTAAGCAAGCAAAAAATACACACTTTAGCATGAAAAGATTTTACTTTTCAATCTAAAGTAAAATTCAAATAAAATAAAATTTATGCGTGATTCAGTAAATTTAACTTCTATTATATTCTTAGTGCCATAATTATCTCATCATTATCATTTATAGTTTATTTCATTCAGTCACAAGACTAATCTTTTCAATCTAAAATAAAATTCAAGAAAAATCTATTAAACAAAAGGCAACTTCAACATCTTTCATACTTTTTAATTATAAAACCATAAAGTTTTTATTTCAATATTTTAAAATAAAATTATGATTATTTTTTCGGAAATAAAAGCTTACTTTTGAACCTGGTTTATATTAACCTAGCCTAAATTTAGAAGTATGGTCATGTATGGTGTTTCCAACGTTTACAGCTTCTTAAAGAACTGCAAGGAAGAGTACATACATTTTCCTGCCTTTTTTTTTAATCAAGAATTTTTATCGTTGGGGGAGAGGGGGTAATGAGAAATTTTTAGACATTAAACACTATACAAGAGCACACACGTATGTAATACTTTTTTTTTTAAATTTAAATATATAACTATTCCTATATACTTCTATATTAACTGGGACGAATCCAGGAATCATTTTTGAAGGCGAGAGTAAAGAGTAGCCTTCCCTCGTAAATATCTTCATAATGAAGTTTCCATCAGATATTTTATGTTTCTTATCGCTTAAAACCAATTGATTCACAATAAAATTTAGCAAAACGAATTAAAATTATTCAATGGAACATTTTTTCTTATTCCTTTTGGAGAGGTTTATGCGCTTCCTACCCAATATCCGCTACAGTATATATAGATAGACATATGTGCCCCACTACTGCATGTTTTTAGTTTTTATTCAATCAAAAAAAAAAAAAATTCGTGTGGAAACGTTATATGGTGTTAAATTGTTTGCAATAAATGCTTAAAATTCTTAAATCTCTCAATATACATGCACGTATACATTAAACAAATGTATTATTTTCAGAAAAATGATTCAACAAACCTCCGATGTTAAAGAAGAATCATGTGCAATATCTCCAAACATGAAAGATGATCAAAGTCATTTGAAGAAAACGGACGCTTATAGTCCATTCTTGAGCAAGAATATAGACACATCAACGCCCTGTACAGAAAATGAAATTAATGAATTATTCTTACCTAAATTGGTTACCAAAACAAGCTACGAAAACCGCACTGGCAATGTTCCTCCATCATCCAGATTTATCTGCGATATGGCATTCGTAATACAACAAGCTCGATCGCTCGCACCGAAAAAATTCCAATTTTGGGTGGGACTTTTGTTTTTGAAAAAGCACGTCGATTTGCTTTGATTGTAGAATTTGAATAGAAATGCTCCCGTCAAGGAATGAGCAGCAGTCAAAACCATAAGATCAGACAAAGAAAAAATTCTGAATAGCTTAGCTGTTTTAGGAGCTATATGTTGTGGGTGCGGTTTTTCTTAGGAGGAAGAGAAGTCCTCATTACTGACTGTCCAGTACACGAACCAACCGACATTTTCAAAGCACGAAAAATGTGCGGTATAGCTTTGAGATCCTGTATTGGGGAGAATTTGCACTGCGCTGTGAAGTAGATAAAAAATTTGCAGAAGAACGACATTGATGATGAAGGCTATCAATGTTTGAGCGCGATCGTAGATGGCGGAAGGTGCAAAGGGACTTATGAACACGGTTACAATACGTCAAGTGGTGTCGCAGTAATTATTGATGTAGAGAGAAAAAAGATTATTTTTAATTGGGATCAGAAACAAAATATACCTAATATTCAATCCCAATAAAAGTGGAAAAAAGAAGAAAAAGGCCATTTGTGCTTAAAAAACTGGGAAGGAACATCAACAGCGATGGAAACTAGAATAATTGTTGAAGGATTTAAGTGCACAAAGTCAGATGTACCCGTTTGATTCCAGATGGAGACTCAAACACTATGGCATTAGCACAAAAAAGCCTTAAGTTCGGGGGAAAATTTCTAAAAGTCGAATGTGGAAATCATGCGGTAAGACGGTACAGACGGTTCCTCGAAAGACTGCAAAAAAGGAACATCTCAATACCTTGGACCAACTGGAATCAAGTGCCGAAAATTGTCGAAATGTCAGAATCCTCATCTACTATTAGCTGCAAGAATGACTAAAGAAAATTGCACTAAAAAACCATCATGAAGACCCTTATCAAGTAGTGCAGACACTTGTCATCGAACTTCGAAATGCACCCAACCACGTGTTTGGGAAACGTACGAACTGCAGGAATTTGTTTTAAGTGCCAAGGAGTGGAATTAGATGGTGAAAAACATAAATTAATGGTTGAAACAGGCATGCTATCATATATCTAGGGTTGTTTTTTCACGGGTGCCCGAAATTCTTCCAACCGGATGATATAAATCCACTGAATGGCATTGAAATGCGGACTCTGCATGAAAAACGCACGCAACAACGAAGAAATTGGGGAATGTCTTATACGTAGTAGTTGAAAAATGGGAGCACGAGTTTCAAAAGGATATCAAATTGAACCCTGAGCTTAAGAAATTTGTTCAAAAGCATGATGTGCAACACCTTTTGTCTCCACGAGACGCGTTCTATGAAGGTAGAACAAATGCACTCCAACTTCACTATGAGGGAAATACAAATTATGTGTATTTAATCTCACTCTATCTATAACCAAGTAAGTCTTTTTTTTATATATATATAAAAAGATTATATATATGTGTGTGTGTGTGTGTGTGTGTAAAAGGATATTAAATTATGTTAATTTTTTATTTAAATTTTAAGTAAGTTATGTAGATCTGTTTCAAAAATAGATTCTAATGTCCCATTAAATTGTTTTACTTTCTTAAACGAACAAATATGTTTCAAGTTCAAAAAGTCATCTCTCTTAAGATGAAAAACGCTGACATAATTCTTTACTTCGTTTGTGGTTAGAAACCAGTACTCTAATCACGAGGGCAAAATAACTTAATTCCCAATTATATGTCAATCAAAGTGAAATAACCAATTAAAATAATAATTCCCGCCCTAGCCCTCTGGCGAGAAATAGAGGAACAATTCGGTATTAAAGCGCAGCAAGGGGAAAAAGGGGGCCTCCTGGTTTTTCTCGCATATCTCCGGATAATAACATACGGCTGGTGGAAATAATGAACGCCGCAAGTCCATAGTATGATTTAATCAAGAAATAAAGAGTAGTTGCAAAGAATATCGGCCTCATCTTTGAACGTTGAACATCTTTAAGTCAATAATTAGCCAGAATATAACATCCATAATTCCAGTCTAAAAAAGGCGATGGAGCCCATCTTCGTTACAAAAGCCCGTAGGATCAAATTAGCTGCGTACAGCAACGTCAGTAATCATCTGACTTGCGAAGCTATCTGCGGTAAAGCGTTCTTTCCTGACGACGAGATCGGAACATCCGACAGCATGACAAACACAGGACAATAATTGGAGTTTCTCGTGGAATTCACCAACGGAGCATGAACAGAGTTCGCCTCACCTAGAAAGTGTTTCCCCCTATATCCGCGGAACTGCGAATGCGGACTTTCGTTCCTCAAATCTCCGAGTAAAATCCTTTTTGCTGACGAGCCAGACAGATGAAGCGAGTGACCTCGCCGTGCTTGCCTCCGAAAAAGTGAATCATCTAAACAACAATCAGGCGCGCCTCACAGACAGAGAATGCTTTTCCTTTTCCCAAGTACATCCTCCGCGTTCGCCCGTCATGAACGAACACTTTAGAATATAGGTCAAAGGGAAAACTGCTTCAGCCTTGATAATGAAGCAGCAGTGAAAAAAATTTTTTTTTCTTTCGGAGCAATGTCCATGAACTGCAACGCTTTATCAACACATCAAGAAAGGATTCGTTGCTAGGTAATTAAATTTTATTACTATTATTATAATAAATAATGACTTTGAAATTGGAAGTATCCACAAAATTTTTTATGCATAATATCAAATGATAGTAATTTATTGATATCGAAGAATGATATTAATTTGATTGAATGTACAATAAGTGTATTATAATTCAAGTGTATTATATTTTTAAGTGTTTTATGTTGTAAAGATAGTAAGCTAATTATTTTCAAAAACGAAGTTAGTTGAAATCCCACAGATGAAAGCAGCGATTGCAATATCAAGCACCGCATGTTCAAAATTAATTCATAAATTCATTTTTGATGCAGATAACAATAGACAAAACAGAGCAAATTTAAGCCAATTTGAGGGATTTCCTTTCAAAAGTGGACAGACAGTGTTTGAACAAAAAGTAACAGAATTCAAAGGTAAAATTCAGAAAGATAAACTGATTCAAATAGTAGTCTGTTTTTAAATTGAGCCTAAAGTGTCAGAGGAAGAGATAGTGAAAGATTTGTTAAACTAAAATTTTGTAAGTCACATAATGCGGTTAACTTTTGAAGCTAACAGTGATGAGGAAGTAGTATCTTTACCAAAATCAGTCGAAACGAATAAAGAGGCAAAGGAAAATACTGAAAAAAGAGAAAACTCATCCAAAAAAAGCAGTACTATGCCAAGGTCACAAATGACATCAGAAAAAGAAATGTTAGATAGCGGGGAAGCGAAGGAAATGGTGTATAATGACAGGAATGATGGAAATCAAGGATTTGTCGAGATTCAGGTAGAAGTCAGAATGAAGTAGAGTGCCGGGCTTGCTTATTTTGAGGGATGTCGTAGGGATAGGAAAAAGGATAACGTCTGGAAGATCAAAAATATACATGGGTTCCCTAAAGGAAAGGTCTTGACTTTTCATATTAACAATACTCTCAATAAAATACACAGGGAAGAGTTAGTACAGCAATTCAATGAAGAGTTTACATTGCCAGCAGAAATATCCCTAAGTAATTTTTCAGAAATTAAATTCAAAGCGGGTGGAGTGCCAAGTCGCGAATGGTACTCTACTTGGAGGGGTGTGTGGAAGGATATTAAATTATGTTAATTTTTTATTTAAATTTTGAGTAAATAATGTAGATCTTTTTCAAAATCCGATTCTAATGTCCCATTAAATTGTTTTACTTTCTTAACCGAACAAATATTACGTAATTAAAGTAATAACTCCCGCCCTA
This sequence comes from Octonoba sinensis, assembly GCA_038502835.1. Taxonomy (NCBI): domain Eukaryota; kingdom Metazoa; phylum Arthropoda; class Arachnida; order Araneae; family Uloboridae; genus Octonoba; species Octonoba sinensis. The sequence goes on from CM076605.1 coordinate 76,549,147, forward strand.
GCCCTCTGGCGAGAAATAGAGGAACAAATCGGTATTTAAGGCGCAGCACGGGAAAAAGGGGGGGGGGGGGCTTTCTGGCATATTTCCGAACAACTAACGGCCGTTGGAAATAATGAACGCCGCAAATCCATAGTATGATTTAATCAAAAAATAAAGAGTAGTTGCAAACAATATCGGCCTCAGCTTTGAACGCTGAACATATTTAAGTCAATTAATAGCCAGAATATAACATCCATAATTAAAGTCTAGAAGACCCGCGCTTGTGAGAAATGCGTAACGACACGACTGCATTGTGCTTGAAAGATCGGCTCGAACATCGAGAGCCGTAACGGACAAAAAGGGCGATGGACCCCATCTTCGTTACATATATATATATGTATAAAGATTTTGAAGATGTGGATAAATATTTTGGACTGATACATTGCTCTGTAATTCCTCCAAAATGACTCTTTCTGCCAGTTCTCACATTTCGATGTGATGGGAAGTTGCTCTGACCATAAGCACAATAGTAGAGACAGAGCACTCGTTGGCAAATGGGTAACGGAAGAAGTTAAATTGGACCTTGAGACGTGATATATAATCGCAAATGCATCCTTCTTCTTCCTTGTTTATTCATGTTTATTTTTTTAAATTATTCTTATTTTGTAGGAAAAATGTAAAGACGGGGGAAAACTTTTCTTTTCAGATGTATGAAGTACATCATTTTTCCAAATCATCATCCGCACTATTACAAAGTTATATTGACCTTTTCCTCAAAATAAAATAAGAAAGTGGATATCCTATCAAATGTGAAGCAGCTGAAGAAAAGGAAATATACAGAAGGAATATTTGCAACGAAAGGGAGTAAAGCTTGAGGCAAATAAGATTGAGAAAAATCCAGGAAGGCGTCAAGTAGCAAAATTAGCCATGAATAGCTTTTGGGGCAGGTAAAAAAAATTTTTTTTTTTTCTTTTTAAATGTTATAAGTTGAAAATCATGTCATAAATTTATCTTGCTTTTCTTTTCTTTTTTTTTTTGGTAGATGGGGAATGAACACAAACAAAATGCAGCTAACTTACCTCACACCTTTGGCAAACTTTAATAAAATTTTGTGGGATAAAGCAAAAAATGCAAGTCTGCTTCCTTATTTGTTGGGTGCGTTTTTAATGTATATAATATCTGTGCGTGTGTGTGTGCAGCATAAACTTTTTGCTTGCTCCTCATTGATTTTAAGTTTACTATTCCGATGTTAAAGATGTCTATTTACCAACCCCAGAAGTAGCAGCAATGGTGTGAGATGTGAAAAAGGAATTTTTGGAGCAAGACACGTCTACAAACGTGGTTTTGGCAGTTTTCACTACTTGTTGGGCGAGAATGAAACTGTATTCAGGATGGATAAATTAGGCTCCGCAGTTCTTTATCACGATACAGATCCATAATTTTTGCCTCAGATGGAAAGGATGATCCACCCTTGGGAAATTTTTTGGGGAGAATTTACGGACGATCTGGACGGAGATGTTAGCACTACATTCATATAGTAGCAGTAACAATAGACAGTGTAACCAAAAATATAGTTCAACATGACAAAGACCAAATGATCCTCTTTCTTTGTAAAGTCGATTAATAAATGCTTGTGAAAATTCCATAAAAGATTATGGAATTTTCTCAGAACTCTTGTTACAAGCTTAGTTGATTTTTTTGCATTAGCCATGGCATTGACTTACTGGCTATAATGATATTTACACTATGCTTAAGTAAAAGGTAGCTATTACTATATTTTATAAAGCGTTGCCCATAGATAATCTCGTATTTTAAATATTTTGATTGAAATAATTGAATAACAATACACAATTTTTTAAATGTCAATTACATTTCCATAGAACAGCGGTCGGCAACCTAAATTGATTAAATGAGATTTGTAGTTTGCTTGGATCACTAGTGAAATTGATACATCAGACTTCAAAATGAATTACTTCCGACTACCAACTGTAATGGACTTCTGTTCGGCAAATACAGAGTGGGGCGCGGTAAGTTGCTGATTTGGGAATGTAATAACAAAAATAATGAACACTTAGAAACTGACATTTTTCTTATTATCATATTGGACAATAATGGAAGTTTCTAAATTGTATCTCCTATAAGATGAAGTTATACTGAACTACGGTAATTATTTGTGCAATCGCTATAAATTAGATAAACACCTTACTAATATGATCCATACTAAATGGCGACAGTTGTCCAAACTAACCCTTGAAATAATGAAATCTCTAGTCTTGAAGCTGCATTGCATCCCGAACATTATGATTCTTTCATCGAAGCAGTGAATGTTATTTGCGGGTTTGATGGAACCAAATATCGATCACCATCGTTGGTGGGAGAGATTGGCCGAGCATTAAAGCTTTTGCAAATCGCAGAATAATTAATTGTATTAAAGAGAACAAAAGAGAAAAAAAAAAAGATAAAATAGAAAATTGGCTTCATATTTACCAGTACGACTATTATCATAATATTGGTAAATCAGCATTACTTAATATTCAAACAGGAAACTGGGAGAAAACTCAGATAGTTCCTTTAATGAAAGATATAAAAAAATTAAATCAATATTTAGAAAAGTATCTTAACGAGGCAGAAGATATTTTACTAGTAGAATTTAATTTGGAAGCTTTTAATTCATTAAACAAAGGTCTCATGGCAAAAATTCAGCTCTTTAATCGTAAAAGAGCAGGCGAAATTGAATTGTTTGAAATCAAGGAATTTGACAACAGACATAACATTCAAAAAGATTCTACATTTTAAGAAACTTTGACCACGTCAGAAAAAATAATTGCCAGTAAATATATGCGTGTGGAAACTAGAGGAAAATTGCATATAAAACCTGCATCCATGCTTTTAAGTTTGAAGCAAATAGAGTTGATAAAATTGATAATAAAATATAGAGGAGAAGCTGGTGTATCATCGACAAATAATTACGTATTTGGAAAGAATAATGGGTGTTTCAAAGCGTACATATCTTTGAAAGAAGTGGCTTATGCTTCAGAGGCCCAGCAACCTGATCTTCTCATTGGTACTCTTTTGCGAAAACATATTGCAACAACAGCTCAAGCTTTGAATTTTACAGAAAATGACATGACCGAGAAATGCTGCAAGGTTAGTCATGATATCAAAACACACAGCAAATTAGTTTTAAAGTTATTAAACTTTAAAGTTTAGCTTACCCAACGCCAACGTGAATTCGCCATTTTCATACATGGCTCCGTTGGTTAATAATTTTTAATTAATTTTGTATTCGAGCTAGACACTCAAATTTTTTATAGGTACTAGGAACTGCATATACGCACATACTGTAAAATTTTTAAACAATAAAATTTAAATTTAATATGACTAATTAACTGAATAAGGTATCACCACGTGCTAAATTAGCGGAAACGCTAGCACTTAAAGCTCCATAAGAGCCAGTAAGCTTAACCTATTTATTCATAACCTTTGCAAATACATTATAAACGTAATTCCATACATTTTAATATAACATTTAAGTAAATTGGTATAAATCTTGTATTTTTAATGAATTAAAGAAGTTAGTTTGTTTACCTTTTAAGCCTTTCCCGTACCAACACATCTCCTGACAGTTTTTAATTTTTAATTAATTTATTTTGTTAGCTAGCCACCTAAATTTTTTACATGTAATAGAAACTGCATATACGCATAAACTGTAAAATTTTCTAAACAAAATAATTATTTTTAATATGTTTAATTAAATTAGGTATAACCACGTGCTAAATTAGCGGAAACGCTAGCACTTAAAGCTCCACAAGAGCCAGTAAGCGTGGTGTATCAATTTATTACCTAAGCAAATACATTATAAACGTTTTTACGAACACTTTAATATAACATTTAAGTAATTTGGTATTAATCTTGTATTTTTAATGAATTAAAGAAGTTAGATTATTGACCTTTTAAGCCTTTACCGTACCAACACAACTCCTGGCAGTTTTTAATTTCTAATTAATTTATTTTCTTAGCCAGCCACCTAAATTTTTTATAAGTACTAGTAACTGCATATACGCATATACTGTAAAAGTTTTTAAACAATATATTTGTTTTTAATATGTTTAATTAATTAAATTAGATAGAACCACGTGCTAAATTAGCGGAAACGCAAGCACTTAGAGCTTCATAAGAGCCAATAAGCTTAATACATTAAGTTAATTCCTTTGCAAACACATTCTAAATGTCTTTCCATACATTTCAAAATAACATTTAAGTAATTTGTTATCAATCTTGTATTTTTAATGAATTAAAGAAGTTTGGCTACCTTTTAAGCCCTTTACGTAGGAACACATTTCCTGACATTTGTTAATCTCTAATTAATTTATTTTCTTAACCAGCCACTTAAATTTTTTATATGCACTAGAAACTGCATATACGCATATACTGCAAAATTTTAAAACAATAAAATCAACTTTTAATATGTTTAATTAATTAATTTAGGTATAAACACGTGCCAAATTAGCGAAAACGCTAGCACTTAAAGCTCCATAAGAGCTAGTATTTCTAATATATTAATCTAAAACTCTAGCAAACATAGTCTCAACTTTGTATTTTTGCATATTGTTATAACATTTATGTAAACTGTAATCAATTTAGTATTTATAGTGAATTTATTTGGCTAATTTATTAACTGTTTAAACCACTTCCATAGAGACAAATCTCTGACAAATTCTTTTCATTTAATTATTTTTTAAATTTGTTCACGAGCTAACCACTCGATTCTGGTATATGTACTAATAACTGTTTAAACACATAAACTGTAGAAGAATTTGATATCTTGGATGACATCAAACATACTCAATTAAATTATTTGGTTAATTCAATAACCACCTAAAACAAAGATGCTCAACTAAAACAACTGGTCAAAAACAGTGTAAAAACCTTGTGCAACAGTATGAAAACATATTAATTAGGTGTAAAAAAAAAAACGAACAACTAAAAGAAATATAAAAAAAAATAATACTAAACAGATAAAAATGTAAACTAAACATATCGGATTAAAATTAAGTTAAGGACCAAAGGGTCCAAAAACAAGACAAACTGGCCGAAGGGGAAAACCTCTCGGAAAGCTCAGGCTACACACAGGTACAGAAATCTGGGGTTACGCCTGAGCTGGAAGAGAGCATCCACTTAGGCTCATTGGAAGAACAATATACAGATGCTCAAACAACCATAAAAGAAATCATGAGAAACAGTAAAATGAGTAAAGACTCACAAGCAAAAATCATACTAACCATGGATAACTTTAAGATAGATATAAATCAAACATTAACCGAAAAGCATCAGAAAATTAAACAATTAAAAAGAGACAAAAATGAATTACTTACAAACCTAAAAGACTCAGACAAAGAATTAGAGATAGTCAAAACCAAATTAGAAGCCTTAATAGATAAATTAGAACAACAAGAGACAATAATAGACCTAGAGAAAGAATTGAAAATGAAAGACTTAGAATTAAACAGCATTAACTGTTGTGGATACTGCTTCCACTATTACTCTGATTTCTAGAAAAATTGTCGATGAAAATCATCTGAAATATTTTAAAGTAGCTCCAATTAAGGTCAGTCAAGATGAGGGACTGGAATACGGCCGGCACCTATGAGCAACACAGTCTCGGTGGTCCGATCGGCCGGCTCCAGCAACGATAGGCGAAGCACGCAAGAAACGCGCGGCCTCGCTCGCCGATTCTCAGACCACACACACCCCACATATATAGCGATGCCAGTTCGCGGCTGGGTTGCACATCGGGGAACGGAAGGTACGGGGAAATGCTGCCGGGGAATAAGCTCGCCGAGACGAAATCGTAGGTTGCGCGTTTGCTCTGCCGAAGCGACCTACGCAAAGGGTTTTTTCCCCGTGTTAGGACTTTTTCGAGCCGTTTTTTGAATTCGTCGTTTTTCGCCTTTTTTTTTTTTTTTTACTTAGTCGTTTTCACCGTTGCTGGACCAGACCTTGTTTACATCTTGCAGCAGAGAATATTTGCATATACTCTCTTTAACCTTGGCTGACTCGGTGATCTTCAGCTATTGTTCTTCAACATAGGTCGTCGGTTTGACAACGCTTTGAGGATTCGCATGTTGCAGCACCTTGAGTTAGGATCTTGTCAAGTAGATTATGATAGAATTCGTTCCCTTTGTCGTTGGATATCACATCTCAGGTAACTCAGCATTACTCAGTGTGCCATGACAGACCTCAGTCTTTATTACGTCTACTACTACAATGTGTCCCGAGACGGTTTACAGTCTTAAATTAATCAATATTTACGAATGTACGGACGCTAACCGTACGAGCGTCCGCTTAAGCTACGCAAAGTATCTTAAAGAGACGGAAGATATTTTACTAGTAGAATTTAATTTGAAAGCTTTTAATTCATTAAACAAAGGTCTCATGGCAAAAATTCAGCTCTTTAATCGTAAAAGAGCAGGCGAAATTGAATTGTTTGAAATCAAGGAATTTGACAACAGACATAACATTCAAAAAGATTCTACATTTTATGAAACTTTGACCACGTCAGAAAAAATAATTGCCAGTAAATATATGCGTGTGGAAACTAGAGGAAAATTGCATATAAAACCTGCATCCATGCTTTTAAGTTTGCAGCAAATAGAGTTGATAAAATTGATAGAGTTGTGAAAAAAATGCATATTACTAGTGGCCAAAAGGTTGCTTCATCAGAAGTACTTCAAAATCTGGTAAACTCACAAACTGATAATGAGTTTGAAGCTAACTATCAACATCTTCAAGAAACTGCTCCTAAACAAATTCTTGAATACTATGAAAAAAATTGGCATCATATAAAAGATGAATGGCATATAGGTTAAGGAATTCCATAATAATGAAATAATTTCCTCAACAGCATGAATAACCTCCTAGAGTCGTTAAATGCGAAATTAAAATCCGCGAACAGTAAGCATAGCCTTTTTTAGCAATTTTTAACTAATCTTTTTATTGTGCTATCATCACTAGAGGATGAAAAGACCCACTCTTGAATTTTCACCTGGAAGTGTCCAAAATTACTACCGGCGGTAACTTGAAGATAGCAGCATACACGGAAGTGGCGAATGGGGTTGTTTCGCATGTTCTTGGTATCACGTGATCTCGTCTTGCTTGGAAAGTCCGTTTAAATAGTGTGAAATGGTGTGTGATCGATTATAATTTTTTTTTAATTTGAATAATATAGTGAAATGTGTTCGTTTTGTTCGGCTGTTGGCTGTTCTAATACATCTAACAAAGAAGTCTGGCAACGGGAAAAGTTTCTTTTCACGGATTTCCGTTAAAAAATGAAAAACTACTGCGAGAATGGATCGTAAAAATGAAGAGAGGGGTTTGCACCAACGCAAAGCACAAAACTTTGTTCGTAGCATTTCGAAGAGGACTGTTTTAGGTACCAGCATTTCACAAATAAGGTTTTTGAAGGAAGATGCTATTAATATTATATTTCGCAAGTATCACATTCTCTCTACCATATGCATGTTTGATAGATTAAACTCTTGTTATATTTAATTGTTTTATGTCTTCGTTGGTTATGTATTTATTATATTAAACGCAATATTGTTTTTATACAGGCTATTAAAATCATCTCTCTAAGAACCTTCATCTAACATTAACTATTCCATAAATTCATAAACGTACCTACGTGTATAGATACATTTACGCTCACAGATATATATATATTTCAAATGCATTTTTCTAGATTGATTTTTAATAAACAATGTCCTAAACGTTATAAAGGGTATTTAACTTTGGATTTAATAAGGGATTTAAAATTCAGACAACTTGAAGGGTATTTAACTTGAACGCTAATGCATTACTGGAAAAGGCTTATTAATATAAATAAAGAATTGCATTTTTCTATTGCTAAGTCAAAACATTAATGCAAATAAATAAATAAAAGTAAATAGTATTTTGCAGAGATAAAAATAAGTTCTTTCTAATTTGCACTTTCTGCCTGTGGTTTAAACATACATCATATAAACATCTAACTGTAACAACTAGTTTTAAGTAGTTTAAACGTTACAATAACAAATTTAAATAAGTAATTGAAAATTTTAATTTCAATATTTTCGCATGTAAGAGAAAATATACCTATTTTTTTCTTGTCAAGAGTACTTTCCACCTTTACTATGAATAAATGTAATGCGCAAACTTAAGTTTTGTTTTATTAATGCCAATTTTTCTAACGCATAGAAGAAAAATAAAAGAAAGCATATACTATTATTTAATTTTGCAGAAACTTTACTTCACAAAAACAGGAGGTTAATGAATTTACCTGCATATTGTAATCCCACGGATTTAATGCTACATTGTTTTGGCTAATATTATAATTTGGAAACAGCCGATTATCCTAATGCTGAATTGTGATTGACTGTTTGTAACTAAAATAGTTTTTTTATTGTGGGGTAAAGTCTGAATGTGTAAACATAACCAATGATTTGGATTTTAATAAAAATCATAGCAAACACTGAGGGGGGGGGGAAGCAAGACGTAATAAGTCTGGTCTGTCCTTTTAAAATGGCTGGGGGGTCAGGACTCCACAGCCCTGGTTTTTACTATGTTATATTTAATCGCAACACTCCTTTATTATTTCTTCTGGCATAAAAGGCTCAAAATATTTTCTTTTCACACTCATTCCACATCTAATTGTAATGTTATGGCAGTCAAAACCATATCACTGGTTCTTTTTGTGACTTCATTTCGAACTATCAAAACCCCCCTTCCTGAATCATGGATTTGACACTAGTTTATTAAATATAAAAAACATAATATAATCATTTAAAATGTTTGTTGAAAATATGTTCCCACTACTTTATTATTTTCCAGGGAATCTGTTTCAGCTAGAACACAGATTGATGAAGATCGTGAAAAAGCTGTGCAGACTGATGTTGACACAATATCATTTCTGCTACAGCATATAGATCTGCAAAGCCAGGAGATAGCGGTCCTGAAAGTCAGGGAATTCATCGTTTGCTGAACGAAGGTCCTGCCTTCCATTCGATTACTGGATTTTCACCAGAAACGTTTCACACAGTATTTCAATTTTTAAACTTACAAGAAGTGTGCAACCGGGGAATGGCGCCAGAGGAGCAGTTTCTTTTATTTTTAGTTCTGTTTTGTTCTGGACTCACTCTGGACTTTTTGGCAGTCCTTTTCAATGCGACGAAAAGTACAATTTCTCGTATTTCAAGTGGCATCATTGATGTGATATATTTAAAATTAAAATAAAATATCATTCGACAAAGCAAAGCTCAAACAAAGGGGTAGATGCCACAAGCGTTTGCCCTTAGGTACCCTAACTAGAGTGATCCTCGATTGTACTGAGCTTACTATACAGAAGCGTTCAAACCCAAGGCGTGAACATGTCGTCCAAACGTGTATCAAAAGTGCACAGAGTAATTCAATGTCGTCAGAAACCATGGGGAAAGTCATATGTATTTTTTAATACATAACAAAGACAAATGTGTCATCGAGTTTTGAAAAGGATTTCTTTAACCTAATGATATGGTATGGCTGCTGTATATGGTAAAACCATAGAAAATGTAAGAAAACACATCAATATTCAATTGGAACAGAAAAGAAATCTAAAAAAATAGTTGCAGCTCCATCCTTTTCATCATTTTAAAATCTTCCGCCATAATCTTGTTGCAGTGTGAAGTTCCCTTACACTCAACAGGCCAATTTATGTGGGGTTTGTTATACTTGAACTGAGTAAGTATCATATGTACAACTACTACAATCACGTGAAAAAATTTTATGGCGAAAATGCAAAATTATTGTTTACGGACACCGACTCTCTTACGTATCAATTGTTCACTCATGATGTTTTCTCAAATATGAAATCTCATTTAAACATATATGACACTTCAGATTATCCAAAAGATCATCCTATATATAGTGAAAATAATAATTAAAAAAAAAAAAAAAAAAAACAATTGGCTGCTTTAAAGATGAGCTGAACTCAAAACCGATAAAAGAATTCATTGGCTTGCGTGCAAAAATGTATTCAATAAAGACGGATGAGTTTTAGAAGAAAATTGCAGAGGGTCCTTGCAAGATTTGTTTTAAGAAGAAAGATTAAGCATGAACATTATAGAGAATGCTTAGATAAATATAAAGTTATGACCGAACGCCAATATCGCATACAAAGCGAAAATCATCAACTGCATACCATATGCTTGACTAAAGTAACACAATCTGCATTTGATGATAAACGATTTATTTTAGATGATGGTGGGAGTTTTTATGCATATGGCCACTATAAAATTAATACATAGGTTCCTAGACAGATCAATTTGTAAATACTTCTTCCAGTTATATTTTCTGTCTTGTATTTATTTCTAAGTATGTCTTTTATCTAGAATTTTTATTTGGTAGAACAGTTGTTTCTATGTGATATATATTGAAGTGCAATACCAATTTTCATCCAACGCATGCGTATGAAAATAGATCGAAAAAATTTAGTCGAAGTAATTTTTAAAATTTGTTTATTTTGAATAAATGAATTGTTTATTATCCTGTCTCTTTATTGTGTGTATGTTTTTTCTTATCATTTATTTTTTGTATGCTTGTGTGAAATAGCTTTACAAGATACACTGGCTTTTCTTTAAGCGTAAGATGAAAAAAGTAAAGATATGAAGTAGCTTAAGTTAATTATAACTTTACAGTGAAATGAGTTTTTTAACACGTTTTTAAAATTAAGACTAATTTTCTAAAAACGTTTTACATACTTAGGAAGGAAAATCACTTGTAACTGAGAATTTTTTTCCAAGTTAAAAAAAATCCTATGTCTGAACATAACATAATTAAATAAATGATTATAACAGTAAATTTAATTCATTATACATTATAATTAATTTTTTGTTTTTATAAAACAGTTCATGTTCGCTCCATGTACCCACTCAACTCTACTCAAAAAACGCCTGGGAGCAAAATCAACTCAACTTCACTCGAAAATCGCCTGAGGGCATTGAGAGGCGGATCCACAATCTGCTTGCTAATGTAGAACTGTCCTTTTTCATCTACTGTTGCGCCAATAAAGAGTAATCCTGCTGTTCGCACAGCAACCACGGTCTTCGCACGCAGTTTTGGATTCCTTATTGCCTTGTTGCTTGCTGATTTATGATGCCAATTTTAGTGCTACGAAAAGGCGTCTCTGGGATTTGCCAGAAACAGAACAAGATGCAATTTTCTTTTTCAGGAGCGAAATATTTTATCAAACAAGCGCAAAAATGTACCAATTCCCATGACATAAAACTTTAGTTTGGTAAACGTACGATTTGGAAGTGTAATTAAAGACAGTGATCAGCAAGTGGGACTTAGAAAAGACAACTGGTTTTGAGGGAAGCAGAATTCCATTTTCTTCAGCTTTGAGATTCTTATACTGCTGGTGCGAGGAGTTGACGTCGATTAAATTCTGTGAAAAACAACTTGATTTACCAGATCGCATTGTGGAATTTGATGAAATTTTATTCACTAAATGCAAAAATAGTTGTGGTCGACTATTACTCGGACAATGGGTGTTTGGTGGTATACGTTGAGAAACAAAAGATTCGTTTATTGTCACTGTTCCTAATAAAACTGGCTCTACCCTTCTTGATAAAATTATTCAAAACATTGCAGATGGTAGTACAATTTATTGTGACAGTTCGAAAGGTTACCAAAAAAATATAATAGAAATAGAAGGATTTCTACATACTAAAGTTAATCATAAATACAATTTTATTGATCCTGATACAGGAGTTCATACACAAACAGTTGAGAGAATGTGGGGCAGTGCTAAATGGAGGAATAAGAGACATAGGGGGACAGCGAGACATCATTTGAAATCTTATTTATCAGAGTTCATATGGCGACAGCATCAGGTGAAAGAAAATAGACTGTTTTGAATCTATGTTAAACTCTATATCGGACCATTTCTCACCGAAACCCGATTGACTACTTTAATTTGAAATAACATGTTTTGAATTCAACTGGCTGCGGTGACGTCAATACGTAAGTACCAATGCTTGTTAATTAATATGTCGCTTGTTACTAAGGGCTAAAGAAGGAAACAATACTTACGTTGTACCTAGTTCTTCCTCAGACAAGAAATACACACTAAAGATTAATAACCAAAACTGCGACTGCAAAGTTAAATGTAGGGCATGTGGATATTGCATTCATCAAATCACATGCACATGTGAGGATTTTAATATATGTCACATTTTGTACAAACATTGCCACGTTGTTCCCCAGAAACAAAATTATTACGAAGTGACAAAGAATAATGAACATTCCGAAACATCTGATGATTTTTCAATTCCATCTACTAGTACAGAAAATATCCACAAACGCCTAAAGAACAAGGAAAAGTGAAATTTGAAGGATATGTGAAGAAGAGATACAAAGCATCGCAGAGAATCTAGGGGAGATAAATGTAGAAACAAATAACCCAGCAATTATAATGGCCATGAATATGGTAAAAAATGTTAATGACTTGTGAAAAATGAAACACACACTAGGATTGACTTGCCCCCTGCAGGTAACAAAAATATTAAAATCCAGCAGCAGAGATCATTTTTCACTTTGAAAAAGAAGGTAGAAAAAAGGAATCCACTGAAAAAATCCAAACATCAAAGAAAAAAGAGGAACTTCAACTACTGGCCCTGATTCCAATTTTAATGTAGAAGATAACCCTAACTATTCTTCTAGAGACAGAAAAGAAACAAAATTTTCAAAGCGGACAAGCAACTAAATTTATAGTTGTTCTAACAAAAGAACAGATAAAAAAAATTATGTAACATTGTCACACAAGCTCTACTTCCTTTTTTCGAACGAGAAACAAGTGGTACGAAAATATATTAAAAATATAGATGATCAATTATGTTATCTTTCAGTAAGTATGGGGCAAAAATATAGATGATCTATTATCTTATTTTTCATTATAAATACTAATAAGACCCAGTGAATGTGAGCATTAGTAGCTGGGTTGGCACAAAAATCTAGTGACCAAAAATTTGGTCAGCACAACGTATTATATCATTCCTTAAGGGGACACGGGACCTTGAAATCATCAAATTTGATTTTTTTTTTTTTTTTGCATTGAAAGTATGAAAAAAATAAGTATCTTGTGGTGTAAAATTTTTTTCGATACGATTTTTAACGATTTTATGACGTTTTTTCGGAAAAGTGGGCGGGGCTTGGGAATGACAGTTTTGACACTTTCACAGCTATCAAGTTTGTTAACCTTCTGATTCTCTAGTACTTTTCTGAATTTTCCCCTCAGATTTTCGAATTTAATATTGAAAATATTTTAATTATTATATTTTAACAGTTTGGCAACACTGCATTAACTTTGACCGTGTTTCTTTGAACATTTTGGCATTTATTTATTTTTTGCCTAGTTTGCTATCAGTTTCGAACTCGCATTAAATACTCCTTTTGTTGATTTTTTTCTCGTTACATTTTGTTTTTTTATTGTTACATCATTGTTTTTTGTTATCTTAATCGTTTTTCGTCTTCTTTTTGCTTTTACTGTTTTCAAAAATTTATTTTGGAAACTCAAACTATGGATTCCGTCAATTCACGATGACACAAGCCGAGGCCACACTCAACTAAGAAACGAAAAAGTGCTATACAAAATGCAAAAAAACGATGGAATAAAACAGCTGTTGCTTCTACGGTATCTGACCTGAATGATTCAAGGACTGTGAAAAAATTAAAACTTTTCTCTGATATCTCAAACACTAGATGTGCCTTCATCTACCGCAACTTTATTTTATGATGAAATGTGGTCCCCTCTGCTAAAAGAACTCAAATGTTCTTCCTGTGAATCTCACAGTTTGAATGTAAAGAAAAAAAAAAACAGAATATGGTTTTGCTTCAAAACTAAAATTTTCTGCGACTCCTGCAAAAAAGAGTATAGTAGCGTATTCTCCAGTCCACGTGAAGAAAACAGTAAGAAATTTGCAGTAAATAAAGATGCTGTTTCTGCTTTTCTCAGCTTTGGAAAAGGACATGTCGCACTGGAGAAGTTTTCGGGATGTATGGGCCTCAACGCAATGGACCAAAAGACATTCGATTCATATGTCTCACATTTGGCGGAGGAAAATGTAGCTTTTAAGGCTGATGTTTTGCAAAAGTGCCGCGAAAAAGTGAGGGAGGAACATAAAAAAAATTAGTGAAAGCGAGGAAAATCCTGAAGAAGTTATTAACATTGGGGTGTCGTTTGATGGAGCCTGGCAGAAACGTAGCCATAGCTCCTGGTATGACATTGGCTGTGTCATTGACATTATGACTGGTATTGTGCTGGACTTAGAAATTGTTTCAAAATACTGTCACCTATGTGCAATAAGCAATTTTTGTGACATCTAAAACTTTCTGCCTAGATATTAAAGAATGTGCCTTATGAATATGCTTACAAATTAGATGCCTACTTAAACATTCATAAATGTATAGGTGGCACATGATAAACTAGGGCATGTTTCAAAATAACAGTACAGTCATCATAATATTTGTTAATTGCGTGCTGAACTGCATTATCAGCTTGAGATCGTATAAACCAAGTGTTTATCTTTTATGAACTCTATATCGGAATCAGATATTTTCATACCAGCTTTTACAGGTTTTTTAATTTGAATATTACATTTATGCTTTAGATGTTTCTTTCAATTTGTAAAAGAACTGATCAAAGAATCTAGTCAACAAAGAACCTGTAAAGTGATGAGGAAATTTTCTGTATGTTATTGCCGTAAGTTTAACTCCATTGAAATAGTTCTATCAAATAATGACACATGCTCTTTCTTTGCCTTTTATGATAAATGTACTCATCCTTTTTTTTAATTTAATGCTACTTCTTTCTTCCAGCAAAGTTATTAAATTATGGTAAATTTCGTTCCTAAATAAAGGTTCTGAAATGAAATAAAGAAGCTTTCGTCGTTTAAAAGCTGCAAATGTCATCTTGTGTGCAAATGACATGGCCTGTCATAATGCAACTCACTGATAAATTTGGGATAGCTATTTTTATCCACAAAAATAAACGATATATAGTTTCGTGATTTATTTCACTAGTGATGAAATGAGTTGCAAGGGATTCTGAATTAGTCATCTGCGACAATTAAATTTTACAAATAAACTTCAACTGATTCGTTTCATGAGTTAAGTCAATGCATAATATTCTGTTGCTGCCTTCGATCTTTTTTTCTGTTGTTCTGTTCGTAGACTAACTTCAAAAGAGGTGGACACAGAAGGCAAAAAAATGTAGTCCAACACTGTAGTGTCAAATAGAGATCAGTTCCGGCTCTCTTCTGCAGGATCCAGCCCGTCCGAGCTCGAAATGATTTTATAAAGTGTTCTTAATAGATGTGGTGCTACATCGATTAAATGCAGGCTTTATTGCAATTGGTTCTAAGGACTGTTCTATTAATTTCATAAAAAGAATACATATCTTTTTAAACTAGCATGAAATGCTTCAGTTGAGAATAAATTCTGGTGAGCATGAAAAATTATGTTGGAAAATCTTCGGTTTGGCAGCATTTTCGGGAAGTTTTTGATTCGCAGTCGAATTTAAAACCGGAAATTATTCAGTGCAATTCTTGCAGTTAGGAGACCTACTAATAAAATGAGTCTCCAGTCTGAGCAAATTGAAAATTAAAGTTGACACAACATTAGCAAAAATCTTTATTAGAATTAAAAAAAGGAAGCCAAAAATAGCTTTCAAATGCAACAACTTTTAACAAAAAATTTATGCAAATTAGAACCTTCCCCAGGGCTGTTAACTATGCTTCATAAAGCCTCTGTTTAACAATTATATTAGCAGTCTCTCACCACATTTCCTGACAAGAGTGGCGACTTCTTTTTTAGAAGGTGCTTTCAAGCACCACGGGGGATCACGTTAATTGCTCTCCACTTTCAACTCAACCCCAATCTCTACTGACCATTATCGATGCCTCAGCCAAACAGATATCGTTTACTTTGCAGATATTCAGAAACAGATGAAGTGAGCACTAAGATGGGAGATAAAGTGATGAATGTCATTCCTCAATCACGCCTCTCCTAACAAATGGTACCGTTTCCTTAGAATAGTTGATGCTTAAAGAACGTGAGAAAATAACACTTTTAAGTTAAATGGGTTTTTCCCCCAATGGTCGTTAAAGGACATTTCACCTGTAGATGATCGCTACCATGACCTTGAACCATTGTCCTTACCTCTGCCATCTTTATATGCCGCCAACGACCTCTACAGGCCCATCAAGGTTAAAATACCAAGGAATCTCATCGGCCGCAAGACGAAAATACCAAAGAATCCCATCGGCCTGAAGGCGAAAATACCAGAGAATCTCATCAGCCGCCTTCTTATACACGGAAAAGAAAGCTCTGTGAGCATCAACCGTTTGAATCTAGTTTTCTTTTTTAACTACAGGAAAAATCCCTTCCACCCCTGGAAGTACGCACCCACTCTGGACGTATTTCAAAGCCTGTTCTCAGTTTTCAAGTTTGGGCTTTCAAATCCGGGGGCAGTATTGTGGCAACCCCAAAGCACGCAGTTCCGCCAGCAGGAATTATGCAAAGTTTTCTCTTCCTTCCTGCTGGCATAAAAAGCCGGCTACAAGCCCGAACTGTGAGTAGTAAGAATATCAGTCACCGGAGACTCGCATTGTCTGATCAGAACGCAGCGGAATGGCGGAACACCTTGTGCTCGTAATTTTACAAGAGAAGGACTGTAGAACAGTACCTTGGAACATATCATCCAAACGATGTAACTGCCTTACAAAGTTGAATAATGCAGAATTCGTTAAAATATTTAGCCTAGATAAACAATTAACAATCAGACTCATCGTGGAGCTCAAGTCGTTTATTGAAACAAAATCTTTGAGAAGGAATGCACTGACTGCTGAAGTGTAAATGTGTATTTTGTTTAAATTATATTACTTAGATTTCAAATTATATTACGATCATCTTTGTAAACAAAGAATTTCTGCTTTATTGAAAGCTTGCTCTTTTTAAAGTTGACAGTTGTTTTTTTATGGGTTGTTGTAGCTAATAAGCTACATGTATCACATTTTTTAAAAAAATGTGCGCAATGCGTATCTATTTATTTGGAACATTAAATTAACCCTCCTCCGCCCCCCCCCCCCCCCACCTTCAATCTGTACACTCGGAATATTTTGCAGTGTTATGCAACTTTTTTCAATGCAAAAAATGACCTTCGAGGTGAAAACATTGAATTCAGTACTATACTATTCAGCAATATTCATCATGTCCCTCATAGAATAAGTTGACTTGGGGCTGTTTACAGATATGTCGTTAAATTTTAGAGATGGAGTGAAGATAATTATTGCATACCAGCTTCCCATTCCATTTATAGCCGCACACCCCAAGTTGGTTTACCTTGCATCGATACAAGACAGTTCTTGTAAAATACGCTACATTAATTATACAATATTTATATCTTGTGCTAGAGCAGGTTACACTCTCCAGGTCAGCGGCAAATTTTAGAAGCCAATTTCCCAGTTAAAGGTTTAGGAAAATGTTTTGTAAGAGCCATAGTTATGATTTAATTAACATTTTCAATAAAATTTATTAAGCACTCAGTACACCACCAAATACGTTCATGTAAGTGATATATTTTCATTCTGTAGAGCCGTATCTACGTGACCAAAAAGCCACATTGGGCTTGCGATCTCTGCTCTAGGCCAAGACACTCAATTAATGCCACCATCTACCATCTTTGATTTCACATCATGTAAGATTCATTTGTTGTGGTACATCAATTATAGGTTTGAAAACTAACTCTATTTCTTCTTTTTCCAGACAAGCAAGTAATCTGCCTTTAACGAGGTTGAACTCCTATGTCATCGAACTAATTGACATCCAAGAAACCGACGATACTCGACGACGAAGAAAACGACGAGAAAACTCGAATTGGAATATGAAATATGTTATGACCATTTTGATGTGCCTTCGCAATAGCTCGAGGATTCTGATGCGGGACCAGCAAGTTTTGCAGATGATGTGAAAACGTCCTTTACAACCTGCCCATCCATACTACATTTGACTGAAGCTGTCACTCCCTCCCAAAAAAAGGCTCCCTTCTTTAGGCTCTTCTGTTTAAAATTATCAGAAGAACTTCGGAAAATTCCGACAGAATAACAGAAGCAAAAGGACTGTTACTTCAGTTTCCTCCGTCGTTAATAAGAACAATTTTTGCACTTCGAAAAGTTTTACAGTATGCAAAAGCCAGCTCAGACTTGCTTCTAAGCCCAAACTTAAATTATTCGGAAGCTTTAAACCACTGAAGAATTTTGAAGGACAGTCTTCTATGTTGTAGAACGAGTGAAGCAATGCCAGAAATATGGGATGAAGCTGAGGGAACGTGTAAAGAAATTGATATAGACAATGAAAATTGTAAAACGAAAAAACAGCTATCGAACTTCTTGAGAAATTTTGTCGTTGAGTCACCTGTGGAGAAAGACGATACATTTGGAAGTTACTGCAGGTAATTGAGTTTTCCCCCCTATCGCACTTTTTAAAGAAAAAAATTTCCGAATGTAATGTTTATGTATGAATGATGTTTCATTGTTACGATGGCGCACTTTCAATTGAACCTAAAAACCGAAACACCCTCCAGAAAACAATACAAAAATGAAAATTTACTTAATGAGAGAGAAATGGCTACTTGTCTTGTACACAATCTCAATAGCTTCTGCTTAATATTATCGATGGAACTAGGTTTTTACAAAATGTATTTCATGTTCATTTTAATGTCATCTTTTAAAGGGTGTAATACTAAATGTTTGAGTGTTAATAATAATAACGTGTTTACATTCTCTCCTTTTATTTATTTATTCCTTTAATTTATTTTAAAATTCGTAAAATAAATATCTTCATGACATTTTCTTGGACAAATGTTCACAGTAAAACTTTTGGTTGGAGTTGCTCAAGAAACTAAGAAAATTTTCTGATTTTAAACTGATGTAAATTAAAAGAGCAACGCCACTGGTTAACGTTGAAAAGTATTGACGTAAATTAGTCCTTATGCTTGAACTGAAGATATAATATAAACATCGTAACGCAATGCACCTTCCCAAAAGCTCTAAATGTGTCTTTGTTTTCTCCTTTTTCTTCTTTCTTTTTGGGTCAGAAAATAAATATGTAATTAAAAGTATCGTTCCAATACTCTTATTTATTGTTACATTTTGCTGTTATCGATAAGACATTAATGAACTAGACAGATTTATTATAAACAAATTGAACATATAATTTTGAGAATTCGAGCTCTTCACCCAGAATTATCCATTTTTTTAGATGAGGAACAGATCATTTCTTTTGCTCAACATTTTTGTTGTGATATAGAAGATTTACGGCTATAAAATAAGAATTTCAAGAAGATGTTGCTGAGAAAGGAGTCAAAAGACAAGCCCGAGACTCTGTTGGAATTTCATTCCTACAGTACTACAATTGCAGACGCTTTTTTCGAATTTAAACGTTTGCTGAAATTGGCCTGTTTCAACTTGTGCATTGAAAGAAGCTTCAGCACCTTGAGAATTGCAAAAAATTACCCAAGAACAACAATGAATGAAAAAGGTTTACTAAGTTTAATGTAGCTAAGAATTCACAAAAGATGATAAAAAAATATCGATTTAAACGACAGTAAACAAATTTGATAGCATGTACAGTAAACTTCGTATACAGTTGCACTAATTAAAAATAAGGCGATGAAAGAATTAAAATAAAACACTGATTATTTAGCATAATATTAATGGTAAATTTTTTATTTTTCGCATAGCTATCAAGATTTTCCTTTTATTTTTATCCAATAAATGCTAATAATGTTTTGCTTGCTTTAAAAGAATAAAAAAAAATTTCTCTGAAAAGAGTCCCAACCAACCAGCATTCTTTTGCGAACTCATTTTGACGTGGGAATACTTCGTAAAAAAAAGAATGGGTCAAGTCGTCGACTCAATTTTGCCGAATTCTTAAGGTAATCCCGAAAATCCCATGGGATTTCACGAACTTGTTGGATCTCTCTGCAAATGTATAGCGAAAATGTTTTACTCTAAAGTCGGGGAACTGATAGATTGTTATGGGTGCCAAAATGGATACGAAAACCAATTGGGACACGATTGCTTGAATCTATCTACTGCAGAAAAATGCTGCATGTACTTAAGAAGTTTTGCGTAGTAATAGATTGGCCTGTTTTAGCGAGAGATTTTGTAATGGTAATCTTGACAACGTTAACTTCAAGAGGTTTGTCCTTGTTGACCAATTGTTCAAAATTATAAATCCTATGGAAGTTATTAGTAGAACCAAAAATATCTAAATAAATAACACTAATATTGTTCAACTTAGCTTGCTAGGTACCCAATGGTTCAAAACTCATGCCGAGATTGCATGAGTCCTCACTCAATATTAGTCATCGACTCGTTTAACGTTTTACCCGTGGCTCTGTCATAACTCCCTTCTTGTTTTGACCTGGCTAAGCTCAAAAACTTTTCCTCCCCCATGTGTTTCACACAAGAGACAATCAAAACTATGTAGGACAACTGTCAAATTTTAAATACTACTGCCCGGACGCTATGTCAGTTGAAAGTAGAAATGACATTTGCGATTCTTAAAAGGAAATGTTGGATTATTACTGGTATGCAACTTTTTTTTTTGTCATTTACAGATCAGACGTAGGTATATTACGTAATGTTGCAGACTACCCAGTTTTCGGGCATTACAAGACTTTGACCCAATACCAGAGACAATCAGCACTATATAGGACAACTGTAATATTGTAAATACTACTACCCGGACACTTTGTCAGTTGAAAAGTAGAAAAGAATTTCTGCAATGGAATGAAGACCACAAAAATGGCATTTTTTATTTTCAAAAGGAAATGTTGGATTATTGCAGGTATGTGAAAGTAATTTTTTTTAAATTTTTAAGCGATGAATATCTGTATCTTTTTTCTCATTTTTGTTTTTTCGGTCATTTACAGAACTAATGTAGATTTTTGGGACATTACAAGAGTCGACCCATTTTGGTAAGTTATTTTGACTCTTGCTACATTGCACTTTTATTTTTTTATTGAATGAATTTCAATTATTTCAATAATAATAATAAAAATTACTTTCCCTTCTTCTTTCAGTTATGAAACCATTGCATCAGCTTGCATGGCAGTTTATAGAAGTGGTCATATTCCGGCAGAGAAAATAGCCATGATCCATGTCAACCGGTAAGTGAGCAAAACGAATCATAGCCCAGATTCCATCAAAAAGCTGGACTTAGTGGCACAAGAAAATAATTGCGTGATTGAACATGCCTTAAATAGCCAAGATGAGCCGAAAATCTGTGGCATATCTGAGGATAGACTGCGTGTAACAAATGCTGTTTACCAGTACCACTTAAGTTTTTTTTCCCTTACTTTTTTTCATAATACATACATGTACGTTATTTCATCACGTAACAGGTATGCTTTTTTCATGGATGCCTTGTTTCCTTTGACGGAGATGCCACCAATCTGTTGAAGAGAGTAACAATTGTTATATTACGAGCCAAAACGGAGACCAGTGAAAAGCTGAGAGCAGAAGAGTAAGAAGTGATAAAAGTCAGGTAGCACGACTTTTGGGAATTGAAAAAAAGAATGCAAGAAACTGAAAGCTTTTATGAATATTCATCATTAGCAAGATCCATTGTGATCCCAGAGATTCTTCTTTTAGAGGGGGAACTAACGCAGTAAAATTGTACCACGAGGGGACCATCAACTATGTGGACTTAACGTAGTAGTATCCATGGGTAACTATTTTCTTTTCATGTGATTTTTATTTCCTAAAATGTCTTTCTTTTAAAAAAAATAACAATGTCATAGAAATATAATTTCACGTTAATTTAAAGCACAAATGAGCATTAAAACGCAGACATGTGTTTCGGGATTCCAAGCAATCCCGAAATATATGTCTGCGTTTTAATGCTCATTTGTGCTTTAAATTAACGTGAAATTATATTTCTATTACTGTTTACTTGCACAAAGTTAAATTATTATTAATAATGTCATTTATTTACTTTCTTTTAGGTTAATAAATAATACCCATATCCAGCAGGCCGCCGAAAAATTAGTTTATAGTCTATTTGAAAAATTAAGCTGTTTTAAAGAATTTTTATACAAGGCTTAACACGCTGTATGCTCTCCGTGTTGAGAAAAAGCAAGACGTCGTTCGATTGCTTCATTCGTTGACATATGAAGTTGAAGGAAAAGAAATTGCAAAATGTGCATCATCACAAATCAGGTTCAAGAGAATGATGTGCAAGAGAACTTTGTAAATTTTGAATGGGCCAATGGAAACAAAATGTTTGGTAATATATTGAAATCAACTTTGAAGTTTAAGCCAAAGGTGCACTTATCGATTCTTACAATGAAGACCAATCTCAAGTTGAAGAAAAACCATCCGACTTTGTGTATGAAAACAAATGGGACCTTGATGGGGTGCAACAGTCGAATTGAAGCGACACCCAGCATCCTTTTTCCAAAAATAAAGATAATATTCGCCCAAAGAACATTTCACAGAGAAAGAGAATTTCCCGTACTTTCCGGAGGTAAATATTCCACATTTTCTTCATTTTTTTTAGTTAAATATTGTTCGATAGATTTTATTATTATTTTTAAGATATAATTTGATCTCTTCGAACGCAAAGAATATGTTGCATCAAGTCAAAAGCCAGCTTCAGACAACAATAGTGTATGCCATAATAATATCTACAGAGGAAATGATCAAAAATTGATGAAAATTATAAAATAGTTGAATTTACGTTTGGATCGGATTTTTTTCTTCTTGTTACGGAGGTCCCTTGTCTTTGATGATTAAAAATATCGAATCTTATACTTTTCTTCTGAAAAATGCAGAGTACAAAAGTGTGTATAATCTTGAATGATGACGAAAATTAAAATCAACCAATAATTTATTGGCACGGCACAATTACATTGAATTTTAAAATAAAATGGCGTATGTGGTATTCATATTTCTAAAACCACATTTTAATTCATTTCTTCTACGCTGCTTTATTTTCGCAGACTCAAAATCATTCCCACTCATTAAAATTGTTTTTTTATTCTTAGTTACGCCTTTACAGCTGCACCCAACTAACTAAACTTTCACACGTTTTAGCGTGGGAATAAATCTATCTGTTTAGTTTTTCCTAACGCCTTTTTCGCCTTACTCCAGAGAGAAATTATTCATCTAATTTAATTGGCCAGAGCATATTTCTTAATACTTTCATTGGTTCGCCCCGTTGAATTGTGGCGATCCTCAAGCTCTCTGAAACTCACGCCACCCTCCTTGACCAATAGTTATCCTTCTTTTAAAAAGTTTTAGTTTCGTTTTAAGATACGCGTCACTATAAAAACTGTCTTATGCCATTTTTGCGCTCGCTAATTCTCAATATATTTTTATGGTCATGTTGTATTGGTGTAAATGATTTTTTTTGTATGAATGTATTGTGAGCGGGCCGAAAGCTCGCCTAAATTGGGGAAAGATGCATTTGCTAAGGTATATATTTAAATATAAGTAACTCCTTTCTTTTGTTAATGTCCGAAATAATAATTCTGATTGTGTGCTTGTGAGCGAGCTGGAAGCTCCTCTGTTACCTGAATATGCAGTGTTTGGATATCTTACTGTATAAGATAAGTACATCTTCTTTACTTCATTGTCATTGATACTATTGAGAGTATGTATAATTTTATGAGATTTCGAGAATGCACCAAATGAGCAATAATACTGGTATGTGTGTGTGAGTTATGAAAGTTTCCCTTTTTCTGAAATATGCATCTGCTGAGCATGTTATGAGTATATGTATTGTAGTTAATGTCATGAACATAATCTTTTTTTGGTTTGTTATGCAACTGGAATTGAAAGATAATTGGTTGATATACCTTTGTTTTCAGATTATAAGTAACATTCTAACAACCAAAGTTTTTTTGATAGAAAAGTTATAACACAATAAATCTTGAATATTATGAATATTTTCAAGTTGTTATTAGAAAATAAAGAAAGGACCTTAAATCCATTTTAAAACTCATTCACTCTTGTTTTTTTGAAAATTTATGCCAATGTACACCTGATAATATACGATCACATTGTGGACTGTGGTGGGAACCTGGGTTTCTTTCGCCTAAGACGAGTCTTTCTCCTTAGGCTGACCACCACAGCGTATATTAATCAAAGCTCATATTACTTCAAAGATTTTGACTGGGTTACCGGAAAACATCTAACTCTTTCTTAAGACTGATTAAAACACCTGGCCGAGAAATAAGTGCCGAGCAGAGCAGCCAGCGGCCACAAAAACAAGCTCCTGAAAAGAGTGACGCGGTAAGCGAGCAGGTACGAACGAGAACGAAGTTGAGTCCTGAGACACGCGCTTATATACCCCGCTAGCCTGCCAGATCCGCCAAGTCTCATACAATTTATGCTAATTTGGTGGATTGGAACTTTTTAGAACGGGGATACGTCATTATTGCGTTAGCGTTAGCGTAAATTCCCATTACGGTGTAAAGGGATAAGTAGTGAGACTAGGCTAAAATGATATAGGCTAAATGCCAACAGTCTTGAGGTAAATCGCTGCTAATTTTTCGCCTCAAAGAAGCCAAAAATCAAATGTCCAACGTCCAAAACGTGCTATGTGCTTCATAATAAAAAATTTAAATGTCGTGCTTTCTCTCCCCCCCCCCCCCCCCAAATGATATGAATGAGACCGAAACCTTTAGAGAAATTCGACGGGCAGTTTATGAGTCTATAAAGTACAACCATTTTGCAAGGAGAAATTGAACTTTTGCCGCAAATCAACCCCCAGCAAATTTGTTGTATGTACTTTTTTAGAGAGGTTCTCTCCCAAAGCTACATCAAACAGATAAAAGGTGTGAATAAACCACCTCTGCCGGAGGATACACTGAAAGACGTAATGTCGTATTCAATGGCAGAGTGTGGCATCACACTAAGTGTAGTGCCTGCTGCTGTGCGGCAGAAGCTGAGCAGCTGCCATAAAACTGCCTGTTAAAACCCACAAAAATTCCTGTTGCTTTGAAATAAATATAAGTAATTTTGTTGCTGTTTTTTTTTTTCCCCATTTCATTCTTTTAAGAAACATATGTACTAAACGTTTGAAATAATCAGATTTTTTCCGCATTATTTAGAAGCATTATCATTCATTAATCGACCATACTTATATTTTTTTTGAAAATATAAGATTCAAGGAACTGTCAAAAACTGTTGCATGCTATAACCCTGCCTACTATATGATGAAATAAAAATCATGATTGCATTCTAAAGGATTTTTTCCCTAATTTTATAGTATTGTAAACTGTAAGCATACTTATATTCTCTTAAAAAGATTTTATTTTAGATGCTGACCAGTATTGTTTGTCGCTGTGGTATAAAGTTACACTGAAAAAATTAAAAAATAATAATAATAATGAAGGTATTTGAAAAAACTGTAGAAGAAATGCTGTACAAATTTTTAGTATAGAATTTACAGAAAAACTGCAGAAAAAAAGGAAAGGTATTTGGAAAACAAAGAACTGTAGAAGAAAACCGCAGTTATTTTTGTACAGTTTTCATGTTACAAATACCTTTACTTTTTTTTTATTTAAAGTAAACCTGTAGTTTTTTTTTTGGCTGGGACGAATCATACAGTAACTCAGGAAGTCGTTTCATCGTGACAAAAATAACCCTGCATTTAAACTAAAACTTGACAGTTCCAAGGAGAAAGAATGCTCTCTTTTTGATATCGCAGCGTGTAAATGAATTGTTGCTAGTGACTATTTATGTAATTATTTATGTAAAATCTCCAGATAATTGTGTATGTCCTTAAGCTGCTATTGCTTCAAGTGTACTGCAAGATGTTGGGTTGATTAAAGGATCAGATACTTCTTCGGTTGTAGACTAGAGTAGAGTTCGAAGAGAAAAACTTGTGAGAGCTAGTTTGCAAAGTGATATAAAAGTTTACAAATTTATCGTCTTTACTTTGATGGACCAAAAGACAATACATTGTCAATTGAAAAAACTGGCGGAAAACACTTTCGCAGAACCTATAAGGTGGAACATTACTCTTTAATTCAGGAGCCAGACTCCACTAACACACGACACACTTGTCATTTTTCAAGCTCAGCAACCGACATATCCAAACGCATCATATCTTATTTATCAGAAAATGGCTTTTTACTTGACAAATTTGAAGTTGTTGGATGTGACGGTACTGTTATTAATACGGGCTTACGAAATGGTTCAATTCGACAAGTAGAGATACATGTCGGAAGACCTCTATAATGGAGCATTTGTCTTCTTCATTACAACGAACTACCATTCTGCCACACCTTTTCCAACACTTAGAGGGAAATACTACAGGCCCAACAGGATATACCGAACCGATTGGAAAGGCCCTACCTGATTATGAAAAAAAAATACAGTTGATTTAAAGTTATTGATTATGAGATTCCAAAAGTTGATAATCGTATTTTTAGTAGCAAGGACCAATTGTACTTGCTTGAGATATCAGATTTAATAAGGTCAGGACATTGTTCAGAAGGCTTTGTAGTACGTGATCCTGGCCCAATGTCACATTAAAGATGGCTTGAGTTTCATTGTCACACGCATTCTCAAATGTTGTATGCCTAAGTGGTTTGCCATAAAAATAAACCACAAATTCACAGGTGAACCTAGACATGTTTACAAAACTATTAGATCTACAAGGTACTTATCAGAAAAGCAGCTTCAAGTTATTGTTCCCATTTTTACAATGGAATGCTTACATTATCCATCCTGAAAATTTACATTTTCAAATTTAGCTATGGTAACTGATTAAAGAAACCATATCCGAGAGCTGATGATTAAAATGTATAAAACAGTCAAACTCTGATACTGTGCAAAAGTTACAAACTTTACTCATTTTGTACTATGTTGATTTTACGTACTTGTAGTAGTTAATTCATGGTATAGAAACGCAATTTAAACCATCTGGCGTGCTTAAAAAATAATGAAAAAATAAGGCATTTCATAAATTTGCTAACTTTTGATGGCATTGCGCGTCCGGAAGATAAATCAGCAAAAAAACAACAATTAGTGTTAGCTTCGAATAATAGTTGAAAGTGTTGATGTTCCGAACTACGAGGTGTGATGGGTTAGAGAGAGCTTGTGCATGTCTTGTCCAGCGAGGGGACCAACACCCCCGAACGCGAAACGGGTTTTTTTCACGTGACTCGAGGACATTGGAGTACAAGTCAGCATTGGAGCTAAATTGACACTTTCGTCAAAAAATGTTGAAATATTGTTATGCTTTTAACTACGAAGAAAAATTTGTTAAAGGAGGAGCTGTAACCTTCACAGGGGTGTTTATTTACATCTTTATATAAATAGAGAAAATCTAATTAAAAGGTAACGAGCTTTTTTTTTTTTTTTGGATTTGGCGATTTCAAAGGGCTAGGTTCTAACGATATCTGATCGCGGAAGAAAAATCGAGTTTGATTATTTTACTTACTACGAAAAATGAAGCAACACTCACTTTATTGTAAAAAGTATTTAATATTCGCTTTACAGGATTGAATAACATTTCCTTCTTTCTACGTGAAGTAAAACAAATGAAGCGTAGAACACGAAATTAATTTCAAATTAAAATAAATTTTTCCAAAGATTTTTTCCTAAACGAGTTAAAAAATAAATGAATGCTTATGTGCTAAAAAGTAAAAAGATGATACGAGGCTTTTCTTTTTCTTTTTTTAGAGCAAAAAATGTGTAATACAGACACGTGTTTTTCTGGATTTTAGGAGATCCATTCTTCAATGAAACATTTGTCGAATGTCTTTACATTCATAAGCTCGCATTTTGTTGCATTGATAAACAAATCTTATGCAGTTAAATTATGCTAAATTATGCGCTGGCGCAAGTAGAATCAAACATGTTTTAAAAAATGAATTATTCGTTAAATCAAACTACATTTGAAAACCATAGTTTTTTTAATTAAATCCATTATTTGCGAATATTTAAGAATTAGACTATATCATCACGGTAAAGTTGCAACAGAAGTTTTTCAAAAGAATAAAATAAGGTCAATTAACAATAAGCTCACTCTTTTTAAAGGACAAAAAATTGAGTTGGACAATAAAGAACAAGAATTGAAACTATTTTGACAGTAAAGGTGCTCAAAACCAACACTCGTGAAAATTCGTATTAGAGTTATGAAGGATTAAGAAAAGAAAATATATCTAAAACGTTGATAAAAGACTTCATTGAGCATTTAATTTAAAAGAGAGATTCAAGCGATTGTCTATTGAGTGATTTTTCATTCAATAAATTTGAAAATGTAAAAATGTCGTAGCCAATTTCAATTTGTTCCCTATTAAATCTCATTTTCAATTATTGAAGTTTTGCATTTTTTTAATAATAGTAGATCGTAGATAGCCTTTATGGATTCACTAAAAAAGTAAAAGTAAGGGATATTTCAGGCCCACAGTATTTTTTTTTTTTTTTTGTTAGTTCTTTTAATTACATAAGCTACTGTTTTGACAACTATTTGTAAATGTCTGTGATAAAAAATATGTAATGTGCTATAAAAACCAATTATTTTAATGCTCTCAGATTTTTGTAAAAAAATATTTTATCAAAGTTTGAGCAATGTATGTAACGGTATTTCAGTTGTTTCAATTTCTTATTGCCATTTTTTTTAATCCAAAAAATGTTTTATAATGTATGAAGTTGTATGCTACTTCTTTTATGACGTCAGGTTTGTAAACACAAAAAAAAATAAAAAAAAAATCGTTATTTTTTTTCAATTATTGTAAGTATAAGTATAAATAAACTCTACTTGACTTAATTATTTAGATTTATTAAACAGATGAGATTATCTCTATTTTTTTTTTTTAGTTTTAATTTCCGAACCCATTTCCATTACCTTTCGTATGAAACTTTTGAGTTTTGCAATGAGGTATAGAAAAATTGCTATTTATACTTAAAAACAAGTTAGGGAGAACATGGAATTTTATCGCGGCGGATAGCATATCGCAATTCTAAGGGAACATGCCAAATGTGGCAAACTTTCTCCTTTCTCCCGCCAAACACGCAACACTGACTATTCACGTGACCCATGCAAGACCCCACTTTTTCCCCTGAACCAACTCCAAAGCTCTCTCTACCCCATTACACCTCGAAGGTTCCGAACGTCAAAAACCCAAACCTTTGACAGCTGTGCATCAGCCAATTGTTCCTGCTGCCAATCAAATGATGCTGACCCTTTCTGCATTATCACTAAAACCAGAAAGTACTTCAGGTTCTTATGTTTTCATTAAATTTAAACTCATGGATAACCTTTTGAATGATTAATATTGCACAAAGTGCAACAAGAAGGAGTTGAAATTCAACTTTGGTGCAAAGTTGCTTACAAATAAGGCATTGTCTGTAGTAACTGTGGGAGTTCTAAATCTACCACTAAAACCTCGCAAAAAATATGTCTAATTTTGACAAATTAGAAAATCATGCAAGCCTTCCAACATATGGGTAAGGTTATAGCGCAATTGATACCTTCAGCACTATAATGGACATGCCTGAATTTTCTTCAACCACTCACCGTGTATGCTCTAATGCTCTCGATGAAGCATACAAAACAAAACGACTTTCATAAATATGGAAATCAAGAAAGCGTATTCCGAGGTTGGACCTGCAGCGTCGGACATCACGAATATTGCAGTTCTTTCGACTGTACATGGCCCACTCGTGGAGAGAGGTCTCTCTTTCGTGTGGGCTGAGTCATCGACATATTGCAGTTTATGTCATTGACTTTGAAATTATATATAATATAAGTTTGATGTTTATGTACAAATGCGCAGCAGAATCTTAGGGTTTCCACTACCGAGTTTGAAGTTTGGTATGCTGGACATAAAAATGACTGCCAAAAGCACCATACTGGGTTCTCTAACTCGATGGAGCTCAAAGCAGCATTTTGGTTGTATAAGCGTTCGGAAAAATTAGGCTTCCGCTACACTAAACTTCTTTCAGACGACAAGCTCAGTGTATGTTTTCGACTCGCCATTAGCAAAGTCTATGGAGACATACCTATTGAAAAAGAAGATTGTTAACTTTGTTGCGAAAAAACTTTAACTTTTTAGAATATACATTTTATTTTATTTTTTCAGATTTTGGTAGAAGAAACTGAAAGTAGAGGAATTACATTGACTCCCTTCCATGGCATCATGGACTTTGAATATTCGGCAAGGATGGCATTCAAGCAAGCATTTGGGAGCAGCATAACAGTAGGGGAATAAGGACAGTTCTACGACCACAGGAGGAGGGTCCTGTGGCTAACCTCGTAGAAGATTACGGGGGTATCTGAGTTGAGTAGTTGTTTTCCTTACTTGTTATACTGCGTCTGAAGTTTCGTTTTTCGGAATGGCAACGGTGATACTACATGTAGCGGTTGTCATGACAACGGTTACCAACTAAAATTGCTCATGGCGCCACGTAGTGAGAGAAATTATTTTTTTGATCTCTGTTATAGGCGCCATCTAGCGAGAGAAATATTAATTAATCCATTTAAGTATTTTTTTCGGACGGAATTATTTTCAGAAATTTTATTTAATTCTCTTTCCTAGATCGGGAATCGAACCCGCATCGTCAAAAGATCTTCATGGCAGTCAAATTGTAAACGCGCAAATTGACCATTCCATGAAGACCTGATAGCTACAGCGCTAAATTGAATCTTATTATAATTATTTTTCCGGTTGTTTTGGACAGAGTGATCATGCTGCCATCTAGCGAGAGAAAAAAATTTTCTTTTACATTATATGAATATGAATATGAGAATCATTTTATTTTTAATCATGTAATCAAGAGAGGAGGTTGTGTGGATAGTTGTCCTTTATATAAGTATTTGTCTTATTATGAGTATAGTATAAATAACTACAGGAAAAACTTATTTCGCAGTTGATTTTTTACTTTTTCCTAACGATACTTCTAATTCAGTCATATCGTTTCGGGGCCGTGGTAGCCTAGTGGTTAGTACGTCGGACTTCCACCTGGAAGGTCGCGCGTTCGATACCCACTGAAGACCACCATGTATACTTGGGGATATGTGCATGTAAAATCCGTAGACCCCACTACCTCTCCCCGTGCGTAAGCAATCCTAAGGCCTCGGCTAACAGGTAGGGGTCTGGTGGAGAAAAGTCATATCGTTTCGGGGATGATTACTTTTAACGTGTCGAATAATCATTTTTCCTGCTGCAATGAAGAAGGCTTACCAGCATCCGGCTCGAGAGGCAAGTTTTACTGGTGTCGATGCATTATTTCGTGCTGCACGCGGAAAAGTAGCCAATAAAGACATCAGGAAATGGTTGATGGAAACCGACGCTTATACATTACACAAACCCGTTCGAAAGAAGTTTCCGACGAATCGCGTCATCGTTCATTCCATAGATCATCAATGGCAAGCAGATTTGGTACATGTTTCAAATTTACAAAAACATAATCGTGGTTATCGATACATATTGACTTGCACAGACATTTTATCAAAATACGCCTGGGCAAAACCTCTGAAAACAAAACGAGGACGAGAGATAGTAAATGTTTTTCAATCCAATCTTTTTGGAGCGTAAACCTAAATTACTTCAATCCGATCAAGGTACTGAATTTAAAAATGCCACATTTCAAAAGTTCCTGGCTGAGAATCAAGTCAAGTTTTTTACTACATTTAATACGACAAAGGCTTCAGTCGTGGAAAGGTTTAATCGTACATTGAAAACGAAAATGTGGAAATATATTACTAGTCGAAATACATATAATTTTATAGACGTTTTAGACGATTTGGTGAAAAGTTATAATATTACTTACCATTCCACGATCAAGAGAGCACCCATTGAAGTGAATGCAGACAATGAAAGGGAGGTATATTTTACTGTGTATGGTGACGTTCCACATGATGAAAGAAAACCTTGTGTTTATACCGTTGGAGATGTTCGTATTTCAAAGCAAAAGCTAACTTTCGAAAAAGGATATGAAACAAACTGGACGGAGGAGTTATTTATTGTAACCGAATGTGTGAGAAAAACCATCCCCGTATATCGGGTGAAAGATTTACTCGGAGAACCTATTCAAGGTACTTTTTATTCTCAAGAACTGCAAAAAGTGAAATTGAAGGAAGATTATACAGTAGAAAAAATACTGTAAAAGAGGAAAATGAAAAGTAAGACTGAATAAGGATTTTGTCAAGTTTCGTGGATATCCCGATAAATTTAATCAATGGATTCCAGCCTCACATTTATCAAACCTATTAATGTTAGACGTGCCATTCAATTTTTCTAATTTTGCATCATGAGTTTCTACGTGACACTTCCGAGCGATAGCTCCATGAATTATTTCCCCGAGAATAAGATTTCGCATTTTATTACGCGATTACCAACACCTATAGAATTGACTGGAGAGTGGGACTGTGCTCTCGTCGAGTTTATTTACCCACGCAGTTGGCATAATGTGAATAAGAGCAATAGTTTAATTGGTTTTGATCTGGGTGACAAGAAAGAAATAGGTAGAAACATTCCAGTGGGACGTTACGAAAACGTACTGGATATTTTGAAAGCCATTGCTATTCCAGATCATGAAAATAAAATATCTTTTAATTACAATCATGTGACGAAACGTGTTCGAGTAAGAGTGAAAAAGTAATGCAAGAGTCATTTTTCATAATGGATTATCACAAATGTTAGGGTTCCCTCCTGCAATCACCGGCGGAACACCCGATGAAAATGTTGAACATACCGTGTTTAGTCCTCAAATAGCCGACCCAAACGCGCATTTCGGAGTATTAATGATTTATATAGATATTATCGAGCCTCAAATTGTCGGAAACGTTTTCGCCCCTTTATTGAGAACAATCAGAGTGAGCGGAAACGATGGAGAAATCGTTAGTGTAGAATACGAGAGACCTCATTACGTACCTGTCAATCGGAAAATTATAGACACAATTGAAATCATTATAAGGACGAACAGCGGAGATTTAGTGCCATTTGAACGCGGGAGCTCGTACGTGAAACTTCACTTCCGTCAAAAGTATCTCTCATGATGTATATATCCCATACCGTTGTTGAGAAAAATCCTTCGAAGATTATTATACGAATCAAACTGGAAACGGACTTAATTTTTATCAAGGTGCCCCATATCAAAGCGGTTACGGCCTAGGCCGCCACTTTAAATCGCTTTTTAGAGCAGCAGTCCCCCTTTTCAAGTCGGGTGCTAAGGCAGTCAGAAAAGAAATTTTAAGTATTGGAGTGGATGTGTTCAACGATGTATCGCGTGGTGAAAATATAAAAGCGGGAGCGAGGCGACGATTGAAAGAAGCGAGTAAGAATTTGACGGATAAAGCTGCAGTTAAGATTAAAACAATGATTGGATCAGGTAGAAGGAATAAAAAGCGCAAGCTCTCCAAGAAACGAGTCAGTTTTCGCAAAACCAAGAAGGTGAAAGCACACGATATTTTCTCCTAGTAAAAATGTCTTCACTCATCCATCAAGATTCTCCCGCATGTGTGAAGAGTGAATTAGACCTCTTCACTCTCCCACCTGCTCAAGTTGCTATTGAAAAATGACAATTTGTAGAATATCACCCCATAGCAAATATTCGCGATGGAGGCCCCGTAGAGTTCAACATCTCAGGAAGCGGTGCCCGCAAACTTTGAGAAGACCCCTGCTGACTTTGCTCCTATTCAATTGGAATCAAACGAACTCCCCTCTGACGATTGGCTTGACAAATACTTGAATGATACTTTCAAAAGATTCGAAGAGAAAAAAAATTCATCGCTGAAACGCATTCAAATGTATGTGTAAATGTGTTACTTTTGAAAACCGGGCAAATTCGTATATAGTTGGAAGATACAGCTACCGGTAATTCGGTGGAATTCGATCCGCAATCATGGATTGATTTCGTTAGTAAAGTATGGAATTTTAATTTAGTTTATGTAAATAGTTTTATAGCAGGAATAAGTGCGCTAATCATGTGTAGAGAAGGTCAATGCGAAATCTATCAGCTGGTAACCTCCAACGAATTCACTTTAAAAAGGCAGTCCTACAATTCTCGGTGAAGATGTTATAGAAAAAATTAAAGAAGATGACGATAATCTACAAGAAAAAATTTTACAGCACGTTTTTGAACTGTTTCGCGAAATGTTGCAGATTGATGCAAGGAAGTTTCATTTCGATGCTGTTGATGAGGTTGAAGTATATGAAAAGTGTTTTGACTTGCTTTTAGAGGACATGCGTGGAACAGTCACGAAAAATTATCAATGCTCAGGATGTAAAATGCGACATCCCTCCCAAAAAAAGACATGAATGTTTATATTTAAGTGTGAAGAAAAAACCTACCTTGCTAGGTGATTATATTTTCATCACAATGGATTTTACAGAACTCATAGAAAAACTCTCGAACAATATTAAAATTTCTAACAATATAATGTACATGTTCACTTGGGATTTTGTGAAAAGCCATCTCGACGACTTGTAAGTACTTTTCGTAAATTTTGTTTTACTTTTGTTCTATCAAATGTATTTTGTGTTTAACTTGAATAAATGTATGTTTTTATTTATTCATTTTCTCTGATTTATTCAGTTGCTAATGTTTAAAATGAGAATGCTTTTAAAAATAATTTCATGTAGAAAGTAAATAATAAGACATAACTTTTTTTAAATATACATTTTTATTTATACATGTGTTGCCATTTCACATTGGAATTTTGTTTCCTTCTGCGAAGTTTTGGTGTAAAAACAGGTTTCACATCTTCATTTAACATATGAGTTGAAGATGACAAATTTTTATTTTTCACGAAATGCTTCGGTACATTCATTTCTTGCAATGAACTTAAAAAATTCATTTGTCTATGGTACATGAATATTTTTTTTATGACTGAAAATTAAATTTAATAATTCTGCAATGTTCGTATGCTCAATTTTCTGATTTTTATAAATGACTTGACCTTTATCGTTCCATGACAGAATATCAGAATGCCTTTCCTAACGTCTATCAAATTTCTTGCTTGATGTAGGTACTGCTTATTAATACTGTTGAATATAGTTGATTCATATTGATGAGAACTTTCGTCATTCTTTCTCACATCTTCCTGTTTATTATTAATTTCATTTGGTGATGATTGTATCCATGGAGAATTAAATTCCGTCATCTGAATTTTCTTTTGTAAAATGTAATTATATGATCACTTGGAACTAATAAATTAAATTATCGCAAAAGAAACGGAGAAAAACAACGTTCGCGTATGAAGTATCAAACTGAAATGACTCGATCGTGGCGAAAATGCCTTATCGCGATTCCCCAGACCAGAGAAGGGGTTGGGAGCTGTGACCTCGATATGAAGTCATAGCTTCTCCAAGGTTAACATTATGTATGATTCAGGGTGATATCAATTACTCATTGAGATTAAAGAGTGAAATCACACGCTCCTCTCTGCACGCGAAGTTAAAGTAAAACTTGAACTAATTGACCTATTGGTTCGAATATCTGAAAGTTTCTGTTCACATTTGATGTCATTGATTCTAAAAACCAATGAGAACTACGTCACTAATTTGTATAAATGATAATTTTATCAATTATTGATCACTTCTCCTCCTACTTTCGTAGCAGCAAGAGCTTATTTTCGCCTCTTAGAATTATTTTCCAGCTTTTCTTAGTCTTTGTCGTTTAGATTTTTTTTGAAGTCTAGAAGATTTTTGATTCTGCAAAATGGACTCTACTAACGATGTTGCTGATGTAAGTATTCATTTATTTCATTGGTAAATTAATTTATTTCATTAGTAAATTAATTTTTTTCATTAGTAAATTAAATTTTTTGTAATTGATAAACTCATTCTTAGATTTTCATTGGTAAATTCATTCTTGGATTTCTATTCTTAGTATTTATTTTATTGTTGAAAGACATTTTTAGAATAAATTTAATTCTCAGTTAATTATTGATGAAAGACATTTTTAGAATAAATTTATAGATTTAACAATTGAATTTAATTCTCACTTATTTTGAATGAAATCTTAATTACTCAACTGTTTATAATTCTTAAGCGAATTTTTTTTTTTTTTTTTTTTGAATTTTATTCTGTAATTCTGAAGCATACATTTTACTTAAAGAGTGTTCTTTTCAGTTTGTCAACTTTGGAATTGACGAAGATTAGTTTGAAAATTTAATTGGGATGATGCCAGACTCTGCATTTTTGCCGAGCGTTGTGCCTCCACCACCCGGAATTGTTTCAAATGTAAGTTTTGAAATCTCGTTGAGTTTTTAAAATGTGCTGTTGAATTTATATATATTTTTCAAATGTGAGACTTATACTTTTATTATTTTGAATAGGATGGGAGTGCTGGAGCAACCCGTTTATCCGTAGCTGGACCAACCCGTGCATCCGTGGTAAGCTCCAGTACCACTTCACAACATCACACCGTCCCTGGAATGTTAGGACCCTTCCAACCTACGGCTTCCAATGCAAAATCCAAGCCAGTGCATGTGAGTACTATTTTTTATATGCAAGTATAGGGTGTTATGATTCTCAGTTATTTTTATTTACCAAATAGTATTAATTTTGTTTCTAAACTAAATGTTTTCTTGGCTTGTTTAAAGTAAATTTAAAGACATTATTGTATGTTTTGAATCGATTTCATTAATTTTTGAACTAAGTTTTGAATTGTTTAAGAAAAAACATCCCATGCTTCTTGATTTATTTTGTGAAAAAGATTTTCTCTCATAATATGTGCATTTTTCACATATTATGTAGCACACACTTTTTGTATAACTCTCTGCATTTGTAAAAATTTCTTTTACTCAGATTATAATTGATATTTTTATAATGATTCTCGCATGGAATATTTATTCATGATTAATTTTTATACTTGTCACGAAACTGTTTTGTAAAGTTTATTTACTCGGAGATTGCTATTTTGTAAAGACTTTTATCATACTTGTAAAATTTTATGATTAAGTATACATCGCTAAAAGGTTTAAGAAATATAAGAGAGAGAGAGAAACTTTATATATATTTTGAATAAGAATTGTGTACTGTGTTTTCAGATTTCGCGTGTATGGGATTTTTGGAAGGGAATTTTATTTTGTGTTTTCAGGTTTCGCGTGTATGGGATTTTTGGGAGGGAAATGTATAATGTGTTTTCAGATTTCGCGTATGGGATTTATTTTTTTTTTTAAAGAATTGTTTGAGATTCGAAATTGCTTTTATTTAAGATTCAAAATTATTTTCTGCTGAAAAAACATTGATTTGTGTAAAACTTTGGCTTCAAAGCTTTTTCATGAACTACTTAAATACGCATGGAAAAAAAAATCATTCTTTCTCAATGAGTTATCTTCCCGGGGGTTCCAAGCTGTTTGTTTCGCTCCCTCTCTTTCGCTTGATAAGAGCGTGACGCGTTTTCCCCTCCCCTCGAAAATGAGAAAGTTGTTTACTTTCGAATTCAATCAACCGGAAATTCCCTCTCACCGGCGAATGAAAGCAAAGTCGAATTGCATTATATTTTGAATTGGGAGAAATATTTTTTGGATTTAGGAAATGTATGCTGTGTTTTTCTGATTACGTGAATGGGGATATTTTTTTTTGAAAAAATTGTATATTCTATGTTTACAAGTTAGAAATTCTGTTAAGATTTCCAGGTCTGTTTATATGGTAAGTGATGAGTGTAGGATTAAGTGGTGTACGTTAGGTGTTAACAAAGAGTTAGGAAATAGGCTAGGGAAATTTTGGCTTTTGCTTAAGCATTATTCTAAAAGAGATTTTTTTATCTCTTTCATAGGTCTGTGATACATGTGGAAAATCTTTCTCACGAAAGGACAATTTGAATCGACATTTGAAAACGCATTCGAGCACAAAGTCATTCACTTGCGAGGAGTGCGGAAAAAATTTCTCTTGCAATGACGATTTAAATAGGCACATGAAGTTGCCTTAGGCAGCAACAGTCGAGTGACAATTTAAATGTGGACATGCGCAATGTTCACGCTCAGCCCCAATTACAATGCTCCCATTGCGACCAGCTATTCGGTAGAAGATTCGAACTCATGCGGCATATACGTGTTATGCATAACACACCACTCAAACGTAAAGCAGTCAATCGGGGTCCCACTCCTAATAAGCGCCCCCGTCCTACACGCAGAACCACACTTGGTGTTTTCTCCTCCAAAAACCTCTCCCCCAGTGAAGAAAACGAGGGGGATGTCAAGCTGACATTCGGGAAATTGAGGCCCCAAATTCAGTAACTTCTCATTGAGGAAATGCGTGAGAAGCGCGCATTGTCATGAAGGCGCAACTTTCACGTCTTGCTACCAATGGGGAAAGAGAGGTAATTACCTCATAATTTGGAAGTGTCTGCCAAACTGAATTGGTGGATGATACGATCCCCGAACATTTGGAGGAGGGTAACTCCAAAGTGGAGAATTGTTTGGAGGAGTTATTGCGGTTGGGCTCGGGGTGGATCATCGATAAAGTCATTCATGTAGAAGTGCTCACGGCCAAGTATGCTCCTCTTGCAGGGAGAAGTTACATTCCTCTCTCTAAAAAAATACAAGCCAAAAAGGCCGTATTAAATATAAAAATGAGGATAACAAATGCTTGCTTTGGTTGCTTGTTGGCTCACAAGCTCAATATTCATTGGAATCAACATCCCGAACGCATGCACCATTACATATCTCATGAAGCTGAAGTAAAAATGGATGGGATTGAGTTTCTCGTACCAACATCAAAGATCCCACTTGTAGAAAAAAAGAATGATTTGATAATTAATGTCTTTGGCTGCGAAG
Organism: Octonoba sinensis; assembly: GCA_038502835.1. Lineage (NCBI taxonomy): Eukaryota > Metazoa > Arthropoda > Arachnida > Araneae > Uloboridae > Octonoba > Octonoba sinensis. The sequence goes on from CM076605.1 coordinate 76,587,949, forward strand.
ATGTAGTGTTTCCCCTATACGTTTCTGAAAAGGAAAATGATGATGCAATAAATTTACTACTCATTGCGGACGAAGAGCGACAGCACTACTGTCTCATTAGAAATATGAGTCGACTCCTTGGGGATCTCACACATCACGATGGTAGACGTTTTTATTGCTTCCGATGCCTCCATCGTTTTTCAAGTCAATTTTTATTGGATGAACATCTTTTATATTGCAAAAATATTGCACCACAACGTGTAAAATTGCCTGGGCAGAAGGATTGCATTGTAAAATTTGAAAGAGCATTTCTAACATCCAGTCAATTACTGCATTTATGCAGACTTTGAATCACTAATTGTCCCCATACATTCGGCCCAGCCCACTAATCAAAGTTCATTTACGGAGAAAGTTGCAAGACATGCAGCTTGCGGCTATGCACATTTGGTTGTTGGCCCTGATGGTGAAGCGGTAAAACCAATAGCCGTGTATCGTGGAGCTGACGCAGCCATACATTTTGTGAGTAAACTACTTGAGGAGCGCGAAGAAATAGCTGAAAAATTGAATGAAATTGTACCAATGGCCACTCTCCCCTCAGGAAGAAATATCCTTCAAAGCAGCCACGATATGCCATATTTGTCATGGAAGACTTGATCGTGATAGAGTGAGAGATCATGACCATCTTTCGGGCAAATATCGTGGTGCTGCGCATTGGTTATGTAACCTAAAGTATCGCGTGCGAAAAATGATCCCAGTGATCTTTCATAATTTAAAAAATTATGATGCTCATCACATCATTTAGACACTGGGTGATTTCCCGGGACATGAATATTGCGTCATCCCAACCAACATGGAAAAGTATATTTCCTTCTCCATATCTTGCAGGGAAGAAAAACGAGGGAAGAAAGTGCCATTAGTTTTTCTTGACAGTTTTCAATTTTTACCAACTTCATTAGAGAAGCTGGTAACCGTTAATAATTTTTTTACATATCAAAATAAAAATAATAAAATTTTATTTTGGTAGAATTAGATTACCAAACCCATGTAGAAACATATAAAAAAATTCAAAAAATATATGATAAATTATGGACCAGCTGGGTTTTTTTTTTTTGCTTTTCCGAAAGTTTACTTTTTTGGATATGAGGTGTTTTTCAAATGACCGATTCAATTGTTCCGTTCGCCGATTGTTTCTTCAAAATTGATGCGGGTCGGATATTCGTCGTGCTTCCCCGTTTTGTGCTCCTTAGTCGTGTGTACGGCAATATTTTAAAAGTGCCAAAATTAAAATTGAAAAGCTCTTAAAGTGGCAACCCTTGTAACAGCTACAAGAAAAAAAAGAATTTAAGGTTAAAGAGAAAGATAACATGGCAGTGAAATATACAATTGTTAAACTCCCTGTTAGACAATTTTAGCACAACTACTTTAATATGTATAATCTTAATAAATTGTTAAGTTTGACTCTCTAATGCAAATTGTATTATTTTTACATTACAAATTTTCATAGTAGCTACAATGCAACTTGATTTTTTAATTATTATTATTTCAGGTGTTTTGTTCCGAAAAAGCTTCAAAAAATGTGCGACATTGAGAACCTCTTCATAAATGGAACATTCAAAGTTTTCCTATCTTTATTTTATCAATTACATTCAATACATGGAGATCATATGGGAAAACTTTTCCCCTTAATTTACTGTCTGTTCCCTGATAAAAGACAGGCAACGTATGAAAGGGTTCTTCACCTGGCCAGGCAGAAGACATATTTGCAATGGAATCCAAAGTGGATTTAACTCGACTTTGGAACTGGGTGTGCCCAAGCTTTAAATGAAGTGTTTCCTAGATCAGAACTGAAAAGGTGCTTCTTCCATTTCACCTAAATTATTTGGAGAAAGGTACTATTTATTGTAAATTATTTTTTTTAATCAAATAATACATTACAAAAAAAGCGCAACTCAAAATCTTTTAGTTTTTCTGATAAAATTTGGCCTAAACATATTCAATTATCTTTTTTGTTATATCAATCATTTTAATGTTTTTGTTATATCATTCCTTATGTATGCTCTTCCTCTAGTTTCTGAGAAATAATAGGTAAAATAAATTTAGTTTAAGCTTCAATGAAGTTTAAAATATATTTTTTAAGAAAAGACTTTTCTTAGTTGATAAACAAAATGGATATTTTCCATTCATCTGAATTGGATGCAGTTTAAACTGCAACTTGGATTCTTATTTCGCTCAAAAAGATATTTTTGATTCTTCCTTGAATTAAAACGCAATTGATAAGCAAATTTAATTTTGGTGTCTATTAAGAACGGCCTTCGTTGCAGAAGATTAGTTGTTTCTTGTCAAGCACAATATAACATAGAGCCACTGTATAACCAAATTTTAAAGGAATATAAAGACTACAATGACACCTCTGAACAAAGGTCAGTTGTGCTGCGAAAGTGATTGCGACACTCAGGCATTAGGAAGTTTAAGCAATTACACTACGAAAGCATGTTTTTTGCCGCGTTTTCAGAAAATATCTTTGAAATTTCTTTTTGGTAACTTTTTAATTTATGCATATTTAAATGAACTGTGCTTTGCGATGTTCAATTGTTTCTCAGCTGATGTTTTTAAGAAATTTTTCAGTACAAATGAAATAATAGCGTAAGAAACCAATGAAGTGTTTGTTTACAGAATGCAATTAATGTATGCATGCATTTTATAATTTCAGGGAGTGATTAACTTCCCATTTGGTTTATATGCATATATTTTGCATGTTTTTTTACTCCCTGTCCCCTATCCAATTACTTTATAAATGTAAATTGTGAGTTTAATGCTTTATAGAGTATATATAACCAGTGAGGGGTGAATTTTTCCTTTGTCTTGAACTTTAATTGTCCTGATGCACTAACTTTTTTTTTTCAAACTTCACATTATTAATTTTATTAATGCGAAGAGTTGTATATTTCTCGTTTTTCGACCAATTTGAAACATTTTTTCACTCTAATTATCGGATCACTTAAATTTCGAGGGCCAAGTCTTTACGCATTGATAAAGGAGTTCCTTGTAACCTTGAAATATATGTACGCAATGTTTTTTGCAAATTGCGTTTTAGAGCATTAATTTGCTCATTAATCGTTTCCGATTAACACCAGGAGGGCTAATCCACCCACAGTTCAATGACCGCAACTCCCTCACCCTCCGCCCAGTTCAAAGACAAAATTTTCCAGACACCGATCATCCGGTAACCTTTGCCTGAGAGATATTAACCGGATATCCGGAACCAGTAGAAAAAGCCCTGATCAAGTAATGCTCCAGGAATAAGAGTAACAAACGCAACAACGAATCAATTGATTACTCGTTTCTTCTTTTCCTTGTACCCGTAAACAGAAAAATAACCATACTATTAGTATAGAACACAGCATTCATCGATTATTTTCCTTTTTTTATTGTCTCCAATGAAATATACAACTGAATATTCTGAATCTGAATATTCAAAAAAACTTATGTCCTTATCCATTAGTTACAGTTAATCTTTTTGATCTTCATATTTGTTATTCATAGGTATAGTTGAAAACGATATCGTAACCATTGCGAATAATTATATTTACTCTCGTTAAATGTACCCACATTAGCATTAGGTATGATTCCAATGAAAGATGTACGATCAACTTTCTTTCGTCGTGAAAGAAACTGCGAATAGCAGATTTCTGCTTTCTACGAGAACAATGCTTCATTTTCCTCTCGATCAGACGACGAAAACTTCCAATCAACGGGATTTAATTTTTTGGATTAGAGATAAAGAATTTAAATAAATAAACTGCACACATTTCAATTATTATTCTTTGTAGGATAGTTCGTTTCTTTAAGAGTACTCTTGTTATGAATTATCCTGTTACCCTTTCATGTGATACAGAAATTATTTAATTTTTAGTTTTATATAGATATTTTCAAGACTCTTGAATCAGAAAATAAGGTTTTTAGCATGTATGTATTATTTACTGAACACTGTACAGGAAAAAATAAGAATTCGTTATGCTTTTTTTTACTTTGCAGGCACTTTTGGTGACGTTATGCTGTCCTTGTCTAAGGCAGAAGAAACATCCAACTTAGATAGTGAAGAAGAAACTGCAGAGCGCAAACCTAGGAAAAATATTAGAAATTGGAAGTATGCTGACGAGGATTCTGCTGGAGTGCGAAAGTGCAGTGGGAGAGGTATCAACTGAGCCAATCTTCAGCAGTACAGACACCGTCGGAACGTTCCTCAAGATTTTTTAATTTTTTTTGAAAATTTAATTCTTAAATATTTAGCAAATTTAGTAAATTATTTTTAAAAAGCCGTTAAATGTGTTAATGAGATTGAATACACATTTACATTTAGGTATTTCCAATTAGAGGTCTGCGAAAACTTGACCGGGACAGGAGCCAGAAGTAGAGCAATTATTAGAAGTAGAGCCAAAATTTAAATTGACAAGCACTTAAAGTGGCAATTGTAATAGCTACAAGAAAAAAATAATTTAAGGTTAAAGAGAAAGATAAAATGGCAGTGAAATATACAATTGTCAAACTCTGTTAGACAATTTTTGCACAACTACTTTAAGATGTATAATCTTAATCAATTGTTAAGTTTGACTAATGCAAATTGTATTATTTTTACATTAGAAATTTTCATAGTACAGTCACTCGAAAAAATTTTCGAGACCCCGAAATGCGACGTCAACTCGCGATGATAGACACCTGGTCTGCATGGCGCGGACGGGCCGTACCGCTTCCTCTAGACAATTGGCAGCACAGGATCAATACCTACAGGTGTTTCATTGTGTGCTTCATCAATTCGTAGACGTCTGCTGCAGCGTGGACTGCGCGCAAGGACTCCTTTATACATGATCCCCCTCACGCTAAACCATCGCCGCCTGCGGCTACAATAGGCCAATCAGCATAGAGACGGGTGTGCTGATTGGCAGTATGTCGTGTTTTCTGACGAATCCCGCTTTAATTTGTGGTACCATGATGGCCGCATTCGTGTCAGACGCTATGCCGGTGAACGCCACCTTCAGGAGTGCATTATCGAACGCCACAGTGGACGAACACCCGGAGTTATGGTCTGGGGCGCCATAGCCTATCATGGACGATCTCAATTGGTACGAATTGTGGGCAATCTTAACAGCAACCGGTACATCAGTGAAGTTCTACAGCCCCAAGCTGTTCCCCTCCTTCAAAGCTTGCCAGTACTCTATTTTGATATGCAAGTATAGGGTGTTATGATTCTCAGTTAGTTTTATTCACCAATAGAATAATGAACTAAATTTTACCTTTGCTTGTTTTAAGTAAATTTAAATAATTTTACATTATTTCATCAGTTGATGATTTGAATTGATTAACTCTTAACGTGAGAAAAACTGTATAACACCCTATCCTTCATGATTTTTTTTCGTGAAAAAGATTTTCTCTCTTTCATTATTTGTACATTTTTTTTACATATTATGTAGCACACACTTTTTATATTACGATATATAACTGTCTGCATTTGTAAAAATTTCTTTTTAATTTGAGATTATGATTGATATTTTTATAATGATTCCCGTATGGAATATTTATTCATGAAAATATATCATTATTTTTTTTTTTTTTTTGTACTTGTCGCGAAACTCTGTTTTTGTAAAGTTTATTTACTCAGAGATTGTTATTTTGAAAAGACTATCATATTACATACTTGTAAAATTGTATGATTAACTATAAATCGCTAAAAGGTTTAAGAAAAATAAGAGAGAGAGAACTTTATATATATTTTGGATGGGAATTGCACAATGTGTTTTCAGGTTTCGCGTATATGGGATTTTTGGAAGGGAATTGCATACTGTGTTTTCCGTATGGGCTATATATATATATATATATTTTTTTTTTTTTTTTAAGAATTGTTTGAGATTAGAAATTGCTTTTATTTGAGAGGAAACATTAGTTTGTGTAAAATTTAAAACGTTGGCTTAAAAGCTTTTCAAGAAATATTTCGACTACTTAAATACGCATGAAAAAATTCTCATTCTTTCTCGATGAGTTATCTTTTCAAACTCGGGGTTCGAAGCTGTTCCGCTCCCTCTCTTTCGCTTGATAAGAAAAGAGCGTGAAGCGTAGAAAAGGAGAAAGTAGTTTACTTTCAAATTCAGTCAACCGGAAATTCCTTCTCTCCAGTGAATGAAAGCAAAGTCGAAGTCTAACTGTATGCGAATTATATTTTTGGATCGGGGAAAACTGTATGCTGTGTTTTTCAGATTTCGCGAATGGAAATGTGGAAATTTTATGGTGTGTTTATGTGGTAAGGGATGTGTAAGAGTCAGTTAACATTACGGTTAGGAAATAGTTTAGTGAAATGATAGTTTTGGCTTTTGATTAAGCATTATTCTAAAAGAGATTCTTTTTATCTCTTTCATAGGTTTGTGATATGTGGAAAGTCTCTCCTCACGGAGCAATTTAAATCGACACGAAAAGACGCATTCGGCAATAAAGTCTTTCATCTGTGAGGAGTGCGGAGCTGCATTTAACCGCAATGATGATTTAAACAGGCATATGAGGGTACATATTCCTGCTGCGGTCGAGTGCTCCGAATGCCTAAAGCAGTTTACACGTCAGGACAATTTAAACGTACACATGCGCACTGTCTATGCGCAGAGCGACCATAAATGTGAGCAGTGTGACCTAATCTTTAACCGTAGGTCAAATCTGATGCAACACGTTCGCGTCACACATGGCAAATCCATGAAACGGAAGGCTGTAGATCAGGGTCCCACCTCTGCCAAACGCGTTAGAAAAACCCGCCAAACCGCACTCGGCGTCTCGCTTCGGAATTTCTGAAGCCTTCTGAGGAAAAAGCCGAGGACGTAAAAATGTGTTTCGGCGAATTAAGGCCCCAAATTCGCGGCCTCCTCGTTGAAGAAATGCGGGAAAAGCAAGCCATCAAATGGCGCATAATAATGAAGGCACAGCTCTCCCGCAAAAGTAATGATGGGGAAAGGAAGGTGATCACGTCTGATGTTGCCAGTGTCTGCCAAATTGAATTGATTGAAGACACCGTCCCGGATCATTTGGAGGAGAGCATCTCCAAAGTGGAGAATTGTTTAGAGGAGTTCCTGCGATTAGGGTCGACCCTAGACCACATAATTAATGTGCAAATTCTTATTGCCAAGTATGCTCCACTTGCAGGGAGGAGCTATATCGCGCTCACTAAAAAGATGCAGGCTAAAAAAGCGGTGTTAAACATTCAAAATGATGATGACAAATGTTTAGTGTGGTGTTTGTTGGCACATAAGATGAGTATTTCACGGGAAGACCACACACATCGGGTATCCCATTACAAGCCACATGAAAATGAGAAAAGTTGAGGGTGTGGAGTTCCCCGTGCCCGGTCACAAAAATTCCTATGGTCGAGAAATTGAATAATTTGAGAATTAATGTGTTCGGCTGTGAGGAGGAGGAGGATGATGTTTTCCCATTATATATCTCCAAACGGGAAGATGCCGAATGTATTAATTTGCTCCTCAACGCCAACTAGACCATGCAACACTATTGTCTCATTAGAGATATGTCTCGACTAATGGCAAACTTGTCGGAACATCACCCCATGTGTCACATCTGCTACCGCTGCCTGCATCGTTTCTCCAGTGAACGGCTGTTGAAGGAACATCATCAGTTCTGCAAAGACTTGAGTCCGCAAAGAGTAAAAATGCCAGAAGAGGGGGAGCATATTCTCCAGTTTGAAAACATGCAATTTCAGCATCCACTCCCCTGTCATCTATGCGGACTTCGAGTCACTCATAGTCCCGCTGCATTCAGGAACACCCCCACCAACATCATCATTTACAGAGAGGGTAGCTCGTCACGAAGCATGTGGCTATGCTTATTTGGTGGTTGGACCAGATGGGAAAGCTGTGAAACCCATCAATGTTTACTGGGAGGATCCTGACGAGGCTACCCATTTTGTAAAACATCCGCTAAATGAGCGGGAAGAAATTGCAGAACAATTTATGGATACCAAACCAATGTCACTTTCCCCTCAAGAAGAGCAAGACTTCAGATCAGCAGCGCTGTGCCACATATGTCTCAAATCCCTGCAAAAGGATCGCGTGCGTAACCACGACCATATGAGTGGCAAATATCGTGGCGCTGCACACAACCGGTGCAATCTAAAGTTCAGGACAAGGAAAATGATCCCTATCATATTTCACAATTTAAAAAATTACGATGGTCATCACATTGTGAACACATTAAGACAATTTAAGGAATATGAATATGAGGTGATTCCTACAAGTATGGAGAAGTATATCTCTTTCTCCATCTCACCAAAAAATGATAAAAGGGGGGGGGGGGAAGAGTGACACTGGTGTTCCTCGACAGCTTCCAGTTTCTACCAACATCCATCTCTTGGCAGAACGTATACCTCGCGATAAAGTCCACCTCCTTCTTAGAAAAGGGGTTTATCCATATGAATATACGGATTCATTCCAAAAGTTTAATGAGGTATCATTACCTCCAAGATCTGCATTCTTTAGCACTTTGACGAATGAGTCCATTACTGCTGAAGATTATCATCATGCTCAAATTGTTTGGGATGAATTTCAAATCAATTCCATTGGTGATTACCATGACCTCTATGTCACAAGTGGCGTGCTGCAACATGCTGACATATTTGAAAATTTTAGGAAATTACGCCTTCGATATTATGAGATAGACCCCGCTCATCTATTCACTGCACCTGGCTTGGCATGGCAAGCATGTCTGAAAATGACACGTCAACCCCTCGAATTGTTCACAGACATTAACACGCATTTGTTTATTGAACGTGGGATTCTTGGAGGTATTTCTGTGATCAGTAAACGACATGCTACTGCAAACAAATATCTGCCTGATTGACACCACACGTCCATCTAACTACATGTATTTGGAGGCCAATAATCTATATGGATGGGCGATGTCACAGCCATTGCCTTGTGGGGATTTTAAATGGGAAGATGTCAGTCAGGTGAACGAAGAATGGATAAAATCAATTGCTTCGGACAGTGATAGAAGGATCATATTAGAGGTGGACTTATTATACGATGAAAATTTACATAAAGCTCATAATTTTTACCCTCTCGCAGTGGAGAGACTAAAAATCAACGAAAATATGTTGTCACCAACTGCTCTTGAAATTCTAGAACGACTTCACACGCAGAAGTTCAAAGCATGTGAAAAACTTGTGCCGAATCTCAGTGATAAGAAAAATTACATATTACACTACAGAAATTTGCAGCTTTATCTTTCACTGGGATTAAAAATGACTAAGGTCCACAGAGTTTTAAGCTTTTGCCAAAAACCATGGTTAAAACCGTACATCGAATTTAATACTGAGAAGCGGAAAAATGCGTCAAACTCCTTTGTAAAGGATTTTTTCCAATTGCTCAACAATTTGGTGTATGGCAAAACCATGGAAAATTTGAGAAATAGAGTGGACATACAACTTGTGCACAAGGATCAACGTGCGAAAAAACTAGTAGCAGCACCTAGTTTTCGCACATTCAAAATTTTTTCACATGAATTAGTAGGAGTTGAGAGGGTAAAAGCGAGCACATTACTCAATCGACCATTATATGTTGGGTTCTCAATACTGGAGCTAAGTAAAGTGCTCATGTATAATTTTCATTATAATCACATCACGCAGGTATACGGGGAGAGAGCTGAGCTTCTGTTCACAGATACAGACTCCCTTGCTTACAACATATATACTGAGGATGTCTATGAAGATATGAAGAAGAACCTCCATTTGTATGACACCTCGGATTACCCCCCCCCCCCCCCCAATCACCCTTTGTACAGCGTAACAAACAAGAAGAAAATCGGCTGCTTCAAAGACGAAATGAATGCGCGCATAATAGAAGAATTTGTCGGCTTGCGCGCGAAAATGTATTCAATAAAATCAGAAGGAGGTGTTGAAAAAAAAAACAGCAAAAGGAGTCGCGCGTCAAGTTGTAGCGCATAAAATGAAGCATTCTGATTATAAGGTGTTTGATTGGGGGGGGGGGGATGTACAAGGGAGAGCGTGGTGAAAATTGGAAGCCAGTGTCACCAACTTCACACTCAAAAGCTGAACAAAGTGGCTCCCCATTTGATGACAAACGTTATCTTCTGCCAGATGGAATCAGCTCATATGCATATGACATTATCTCATTCAAACCAGCTGAGATTGGTAAAAAAATTACATGTCGTTCATCTGTACATATTTGTAAATATTATTTTCTATCAATAATGATCTTAAAAGAAGATTTAAATTGTTGAAGAAGGAAAATACCGAAGACATGAAGAATGACTTCTTTTTTTCTTCCTAAAATGAAGATTTGAAATAAAACACAAAAGTTTGGAGAGAGAAAAAAAAACAAGCATGAAAAATGTTTATTTGTATCTGTGTACACATAACTGAAGTAAGTAGATGAACAATGCACCTATATAGTAGTCTGACTACATTATGAGCTCCTTTTTGAATTACAAAATTAACATATGGTCGTTTATTTTTTTTTTTTTTGATAAATATTTTTTTTCTTTATTTTTTTAAGGTACCTTAGTGTATGCTTGTAAAAACATTAACGAAACAGTTCTCTTTTCAGATGGTATACATATTTTTTTTTTTTTTAACTTTTCAGAGGCAGATTTATTTTGTTTTATTTTATGTATGTATTCATGTATATATATATAAAGAATTCATTTGTATATATATATATGGGATTCTTTGTTCCATTTAAACTTCCAATCGGGTTTCTAGCAGAAATTCAAATCAAGATCCCCCAGTACAAGAAATTTTAGACGGAGATTATTAAAGAATTTAAGCAATCTCTGCAACGGGGTGTTTGTGTATCAGCAAGACATTTTAAATGGTCATATGTTACGTGGGAGTAGTCTTTTTCCAACAAGGGTCAGATTGTTATCTAAATATTGAGAAAGCCTTGTCAACGAAATCCGAATCTTCAAAAGAAACGGAAACCTAGATACAGCGTGGATATATTTGGGAAAAATCCCAAGGATCGCAACGGTCCAGATCAGTTGGATTTGCAAAGAATTCAGTATGGACACCCCCTACTAAAAAGATCTTGAAAATTGCGGAAAATTAAAAATTTAAATATGTTGGGGTATGTTTGTAAATAATGTAATGGAAAAACCATATTATTGTCATTCAACAATATCAAGGGAATCTTGATTTTGGCGAAAACTGTTTTTTTAAAAATAGTATTACAGGTATCTTTCGGACAATTTCACGAAGGCGAAAATATTTTTAATCTATTCAGATGGCTCTTCCAACTGAACCAGGAAACTTAAAACGCCCTGAAGCATTAAAATGGGATTCATTATGTCTTTCTAACGACCTTTCTGTTCAAAAAAGATATATTGAATCTACACAACGAAAAGCTGAGAGATGATCGTTATTTTGAAAAATTATATTTTATTACTGATCGAATGTATATATCAAAAACCTTTGTTGGCTAAAGCTAACAAAAATAATTTGAAAACAAGAGTAGTTTTTGGGACTGGAAGTGTTTTCCGTCACTCATTTTAGTTTACTTTTTCTTTTCTTATCTACTTTCTAGGAAATTTAATGGGGTTTCTAAATTATGCTTGCGACATAATGAAAAAAGAATCTTTTAACATTTTTTTTTAACTTATTTGCCTGCTATTCTTGAGTTTCATGTGGAATAATTGCCCAACCAGAAAAAATAACCGAGTATAATTTTATGGTTAATTCATTTATGACGATACTGCTATTTTAAATTAATTACTGGGCTCATATTTTTTCTTCTAAAGGAAAAAAATTTTGATTTGAACCAAAAAAAAAAATCCTTATTTCCTACCGACTTAGAACGTCAAAATGTTGATTTCAGTTTAAAAATCAATTTATGACAGCAACGCTACTGCTAGACAAAAATTGAATGATAAAAAATTCAAGGTATAATAGCAATGGTTAAATGGTGGAGAATTATGAATATTAAGACCAGCCGCTAAAGATATGAAAATTTGGACGAAAACCCTTTGAAAGCCCCCAGTCACTCCGCGACGTTATCTCCCGTTTCCGACAATAGAAGAACTGTGAAAAGAACAGTTAACGACAGTTGACTAGAGTGGTAAGAATAATAAGATCCTCCCGTGGTGATTTTGAATAGGGTTCCTCTGATTTTAAGCAGAGTTCCTCTCCAGTTCACACCGCCAATGATTCTACGTCGCTCGTAAACTTAAATTCAATATTTTGGATTCGAGATAACGTAAAGGAATAAATAAAATACATACATTTCAATATTATGCTTTGTGGGATTTTTTTTTTTTTTTTTTTTTGTGTGTGTGTGTGTAAGAGTAATTTTGTCAGGGATTATCTCTTACCCTTACATGTGGTACAGAAAATATTTAATTTTTAGTTTTTTTTAGATGTTTTCAGGACTCCTGAACCAGGAAATAAGGTGTTTAGCATGTATGTATTATTTACTGAACACTGTACTGGAAAAAACAAGAATTTTTTACGCATTTTTTACTTTGCAGGCAGTTTTGATGACGTTATGCTGTCCTTGTCTAAGGCAGAAGAAACATCAAACTTGGAAAGTGAAGAAGAAACTGAAGAGCGCAAACCTCGAAAATAAAATTAGAAATTGGAAGTATGCAGACGAGGATTCTGTTCGACAAGATTGTGTCACCACAGAAGAAAAACGCGCCCCAAGCATTTAGCCATCATTAAGCCACGACAAAACAGTCCAATAAGAAGTGTACAATCATTATATGCTTGATGAGAAAGTGCAGTGAGAAAGGCATCAACTGAGTAAATCTTCAGCAGTAGAGACCGCTTGCATGTTCCTCAAGTAAACACAACTTTAAATTGTTTGTTAAATATGTTTTTTTTTTTTTTTTTTTTTTTCGAGGGGGCATAAGCAAGACTGAGAAGGTTACCGATATTGTCATCATGACTAAACAATTAAAACTGCATTCTCATATCGTTGTTCCGTCCAGTTTCGGCCCGATATTTTCACCCCTAACTGGTTTTCTAGTCGTTGCCATGACATCGAGCCGAATTAACGGGATCCGTTCCGTATCTGAGAATCTTGATATTTGAAGTACGTCCAGAAAAGAACAGCGTCAGAGGCATATCCAGCGTCAATGACTATTGAAAACCGTTTTCTTTCTTTTTTTTTTTTTTTTGTCATTGCTTTCTCCCAGATGAGTACACACTCTCTCTAATAGGTTAAATTTGATAAACAGTGGCCGTATGTATACATGTTTTTAAGTGTGCGTCAGTAGTTTTGAATCGAATAATTCAAAGGAGTGACGAATGAACGATATTCGAGTGAAGTTTTAGGCTTTCAATTTCATTCTTCCAATAAAGCTATACGTAACATCATAACAGTTTAAAGCAGCTTAAGAACTTTTTCAACTTAAGAAGCCTAACCCATGTTCGCTTCCTTACTTTTATGAAATTCCCAAATTTCATAAAAATCCACTTTTTTTTCGTCTCATATGTGCAGTAACCATTGGAAGAATCCTGGCAATTCATCTTGAAATTAAAAAAAAAAAAAAAAGTTCATTACTTTTAAACTTTAAACAAAAAGTGGTAATGGGTTAACGAAAACAGCGTTGAAGTTATCAACTTACTTCATTTTAAAACCTACGATTTTGAAAACCTTTTTACAAATATCCCACGCAATGAACTTTTTTTGCTATTTCAGAACTTTTTAATGAAAAACATTGTTCACTCAACCAGGATAAAACTTTGTTTTTTGAGCTCTAAAAATTCAGTTTTACTATCTACATCCTCATTTGAAAGCTTAAGTTATTTTTAAAGGTTACATAAATCTTTGACATTAATTTGCTAATTTCCTTTCTTGAAAAAGAACTCTGGTGCAAAAAATTGGTGCCACTTGCGCGATTCCCATTTGCGCGAAGGTGAGGAAAATTCCCGTTTGCGCGACCGGAACACGCCGGGGGGTTATGCAGATGCTCTCTCCCCTATCCTTTATAAGATAAGACTGCCCAAACCAGTTTTAAATCACCCCTTTCCATTATTTCGGGGGTTTCCGCAGGTAGCACATGCATTTGTGAAATCGTTGCGTTGCAAAGTCTCACTACTATATTACTTCTTGTTTAACATAAGGCATGGATGAATTAGAAATTGTAGAAACAACTAAAGGAAAGCCAATGGCTCTTTATAAAGGCCATCAACACAGACTGCGGCATAAAGGCAAAGAAATTAACACGTGGGTCTGCATTTATGAGAAAAAGAAAAAATGTAAAGGTGGAATGAAAACCAAGGACAATGTCGTTTTGCAAGAGACGTCGCATGATTGTGTACCCGACATAGCAGTATGTGAAGTTAAAAAACAAGTATTCGGTGCTAAGAAGCGTGCGAGAGAAGAAGAAGGTACAATTTCTAAAATTTATGAAGAAGAAATGAGCCAACTTTTTGATCAAGGTTTAGATCTTGTATCGAATATACCCGCCTTTACAAGTCTTAAAAGTTCGTTATACCGCTCCAGACATAAAACACAGGGCCACGTGAAAGAAGGGACGGACGCCAAGGATCTTATAATGCCAGAAGAAGTTTTAGAATTGAATGACGGTTCCAGTTTCTTACTTTTGGATGTAGAAAGCCGAGGCAGAATTTTAGTATTTGCCACACAAAAGGGAAAAGTAGCTCTAGGAAACTGCAAAACATTTTTCATGGACGGAACTTTTAAAATTTCACCACAGCAATTCACGCAGCTGTACACTATACACGCGGATATTGGAAATACAGTGTCTGAAACTAATGTTGTTCCAGTAATATATGCATTGCTAGAAAATAAGAAGAAGGAAACTTATGAGAAATTGTTTTCTGAAATTAAGAATATAATTCCCAACTGGAGTCCAAAAGAAATTGTATTGGATTTTGAAGTTGCAGTCATTTCAACTTTGCAAGCTCTTTTTCCTGATGCAAATATAAGAGGCTGCAATTTCCATTTTAATCAAAGTCTTTGGCGAAAAGTACAGGACATTGGGCTAGTTCATTTGTATAAAACTGATGAAGAAATTCGGAGACACATCAAAATGTGTGCGTCCTTAGCATACATTCCAGTTACAGAGGTTGATGAAGGTTGGCTGGCTATTCAGGAAACAACACCAACAAATTCTAAGTTGCAAGAATTTTATAATTATTTCGTTGCTCAGTGGCTGGATAATGATATTATCACATTGGAGGTATGGAACTGCCACGGAAAAACTCACCGCACAAATAACATTGTTGAAGGATGGAATAAACGAATAAATTCGCGAATGGGAAAATATCACCCAAGAACCTTACAATTAATAAAGGTACTGAAAGAAGAAGCAAAATATGCCGATTTCTTAGCGGATAGAGCATCACTCAATTTAGATGGCAAGAGACGTAAAAAAAATGTTATTGAAAAGAATGAAAGGATTAGTACTATTTTATCAGCCCTGGATTCTGATGGAAACATCGGTAAATGTTTAAAAGATTTATCATACATTAACAAATTAGAGTAATGCTGGTTTGAGCTAAAACATGACAAGTTTTTAAACGCTTTTGCACTGTAAATATGTATATATTTTTGTATCGACAAATGAATTAACATGCAATTTTTAAACACGCCAGTGTAATAACATTGCCAGTCCGAAGCCTGGGAAAAGTGTGACGGAAAATTGTTTAAATTAAAAATTCATTGAAATGACAATTTAGTTTTAAAAACCAAAACATGAGTCATGAATTGCAATCAAAATTCCAAACATGGGATTTCGTCGTAGATATAAAGAACCACCTAGTAAATTTAAAGATGTAGAGAATATACTCTTAAAAATTAAATTTCCATAATAATATCACAACATTACACATTACAGATCTGAAGACAAACTGAAAAAATATTTTTAAAGGGGCTGCAATCTTAATTAATGCATTGATTGAACCTTTTAACGGAAAAAGGCGTTGGAGGAAATGTTATGGGGGGGGGGGGGGATTGGGTGTTCCTTTTCGCGGAAGCAGGAACAGATGTCGCGCAAACGGGAATCTAATTTCGCGCAAGTGGGAATAGCGCAAATGGGAATCGCGCAAATGGGAAGCACCCGCTGCAAAACATGTGGCAGTGATATAATTTTTGATGAAGAGATCGTAAGCTCAAAACTTTCCTTCAGGTGTTAAAAGTTAAAAGAGTTACATTTCACCAAAAATTCACATTTAGTTGGCACTAAGAAAAATTCTGCGGTTATTAATTTGCGGCTCACTTATGCAATGCGAACCATTGGAAAGGGCCATGCAGCTATAAAAATTTTCCCAGCCTATTTCCAAAAAGTCATACCACTCTAGTTGATGTAGTCATCAAATGTTGTGGCACAAGAATTCGTTAAGTGTGCCAAGGGTCACACTTCACGAATCTGTCCACTCATTGGTGATAAAAGTGGCAAATTAACCGGCACGGATGTTTTTTCATCCTACTGTAAAGGCGCGTTTACAATAAAGTTGACAACTAAAAGTTGTTCTTCTCAATTTTAGAGCAACAAAGAGAAAATTTGTTGGAAAAGAATTGGCGCGAAAGGCGGTAGTGTCAAAAATTAGGTAGTAGTGTAAAGGATGTCGCAAAAAGAAGACGCAAGTATTGCCACGGCTTACTGCGTCATCATAGCCAGCTATTATACAAGAGGTCTCTAAAGATATTGGGTGAGACCCTCGTTGAAGGGTAGGCAATTGTAAAAACCTGATGAAGTTACGCATTTGTTGGGACTCGCGAACTTTAATTCTTGAATTTCGACCTGAATTATGTCTTGACTACTTCGTGTGAGCAGATTTAATTTGTAAGGTCAATTTGACATTGAAAGTTGTAAATAGTGTAAGTAAATGTTTTAATTTAAAGTTAACTTGGAATACGTTTCATTTGCAATATCTCAAGTCATAAAGGAAACTCTTGAACAGTAACTATTTTTCAAAGACCATTTAAAGAAAAGTCCACTTCGGTTCACAGAGTGTGTGTGATAAACAGAAGGTACGTAGTCACCGGTTATGGGAAAGATCGCTCTTGATAAATTTTCTAAAGATACTTTGGGTTGGTGTTACATTTAGGTACGATTTTCAGCTTTTATTATTTTTTTTCTGATCTGGTTTCAGCTTTCATTTTAATTTTGGTCTTAGTTCCCGCAGAGTCAGGACACAAATGATCATGGGTATTCTCGAACATGGAGCCCATCAGTGCTGGAAGAATTTTCCAGCGCTCCGTTGAAACTAGGTCCGACTACTTTTACGGTGATAGGACAGTAAGAGCTGTTCTACTGTGTGCGAACTAGACTCATATTGAAGTAAAGAAAGAGATCATTGGTATGTGCGTTCGTCGGAAACCTATTTTTCATAGTGATCAGTTCAAAACGTAAGATTGAAGAAATGGATACATCGAGCAATAAATAGCACTTTTCTGAAGCAAACTCGTGTGCATATTCGAAAGAACACATAGCAGACGAAGATGGTGTACTTCATCCAGCAAAGGACGGCGTATTCTGACAGCCAGATGTGTGGAGTGCCTTTATTGCTAGTATACGCAAGCATAAAAATGGTCGACAGCTTAAGCCAAAACGAGACCTATTATTCCAATTAACATCCGAGAGAATCGTACTATCATAAGATCAGACAGATCGTGTTTGCGGCAGTTACTCAAGCATCTTTCGCAGCGTGCAAAACAAACTGATCACATACGATGAGAAAGCACATCCCTTTTGGAAGTAGAAAATCACCCCTGCAATTGAAGATGGGATAATTAGACAAATACACGCCTCCAGGGGCGAATAAGCTACTGCAGTCTCTACGTAAATGTGTTTACTGCCCTTTCTGCAGGTATATGTTTTCTGTCTAAAGAACGCTACAAAAAATGTAGAAATCGTTTTATTTTTTATTTGTTTATGCATGATTGTACAGCAGCAAACTAAAGCTCAAAATTTTGATTTTGTTGCTTTGAACAGACTTTTTATAATTGAAAATATTTGTTAATTGTCATAAACTGCTTGTAAATAACTTATTTTGCAGACAATAAAGTATTTTAAGATTTTCCTTCGTACATATTCTAATGTACATTCTTTTCTTTTTATTTACTTACACGTTTTGGCATTTTCTTTTCTAGCAGTGTTACTATAGCATCTGCTTGCATAGCGATATGTCGATCATCTCATATCAAGCAAAGTACTATTGCTATGTTCCCAGTGGGAGGATATATTAATTCTAACAATTATAGTGCAGATGCAATTAGACAGTTGAACCTTATTGCCGTGAAAGAAAACATTTCTATAGCTCACGCATTGAATGGATCGGGTAAGAAAAAGTTCAAACGGAATATCGGTGAATGGCGAAAGCTTGAAGACAGTTTTCCCATATCACGTGAGGTTTTTTATTTTATTTTTTTTCTTTTTTTGTTTTGCTTTTTAAACATTTTTTCCCTCATAGCTGTCCGCCCTGGTGTGACAGCAGTGTGATAAACCCACTGTATGGAATTTTTGTGAAAATTTTACGGAAAACCCTGAAAGAACTACTGAACCAATTGGGGTGGGGACTCAAATTGTACCCGGAAATGAATAAACGAAGAAAAGACGTCATATGTACATCATGATACGACAGCATTTTTCATGCAAGCAACGGCGCAAGCGATCCTCTGCTAGGAAATTTCGTAGATGCATTCGGGGTGGGTCATCTTATTAAATGAAACAGTTAGTAGGTGTCACGAAATTCTTGGCATTTAAATTACCTCCGTACGTAAGACAATTCTTTTTAGCGGATTTTATGTAGCAGAATTCTTATTCGTAAATCCATTAAGCCTAAATCCTTACCTTCGACTAAATAACGCTCAGTGTTTTTAAGTCACATACAGGTGTATAACTGCAACTTTCAAGATTGTACAAACTGTATATATGACACCTCCCGACGCATGACTTGGTTCAACTCTAAAGCTATCTCCAAAAAATGGTTCAATCAAAATTTTTCAAAAGCCATGGTTGAACGATATTATCGTTCAACCTTTCAGTTTCCCCATTTTGAACAATAATATGGTTCAAGCAGTTTCCCCAAGTTTTGGTTCAATCGCAGAAGCGAACTCAACTGAAGTGAGTCGTGTCGCCATATTGCATTTCGTTCAGCGCGCAGTATTCGAAGCTACATGTAATAACAGGTCACCATTATACGAATTTCGTTAACCCTGCAAAAGGAGCCCACACGCAAACAATCGAGTCTTCTTGGAGACCTATGAAGAAGAAGTTGAGCGCAACAGGAATACCTAAAGAAGAAATTGACGATAGGCTTTTGGAGTACCTGTTTAGAAGAGAAGTGAGATTTAACCATTGTGTTGTAAAGCAGAAGAAACATATAACTTAGATAGTGAAGAGCGCAAACCTAGAAAAAAAATTAGAAGTATGCTGACGAGGATTCTGCTCCAGACGATTGTGTGTCACCACAGAAGAAAAACGCGCACCAAGCATTCAGCCATCACTAAGCCACGAGAAAACAGACCAATAAGAAGTGTACAAACATTATACGTTTGATGAGAAAGTGCAGTGGGAGAGGCCTCAACTGAGCCAATCTTCAGCGGTACAGAAACCGTCTGAACGTTGCTCAAGTGTTTTTTTTTTTGAAAATTTAATTCTGAACTGTTTAGCAAATTTAGTAAATTATTTTTAAAAAGCCATTAAATGTGTTAATGAGTTTGAATACACATTTACATTTAGGTATTACCGATTAAAACCGCGGTTTAATCGGTAAACTTGACCGGGAACTGCGAAACTTGACCGGGAAAAGACCCAGAAGCAGAGCCAATTTAATTCCTCTAATAGAGAAGCATGTAGCAAGAGGGACCAAAATCCATACAGATTGCTTTCGATCCTATCTGGTATTGAGAACCAGAATTACAGACAAGTAACTGTCAAACCATTCTACGAATTTCGTGAACCCTGCAAAAGGAGCCCACACGCAAACAGTCGAGTCTTCTTGGAGACCTATGAAGAAGAAGTTGACCGCAACAGGAATACCTAAAGAAATTGGCGATAGGCTTTTGGAATACCTGTTTCGAAGAGAAGTGAGATTTAACCATTGTGTTGTAAGGCAGAAGAAACATCAAACTTAGAAAGTGAAGAAGAAACTGAAGAGCGCAAACCTCGAAAATAAAATTAGAAATTGGAAGTATGCTGACGAGGATTCTGTTCCAGAAGATTGTGTCACCACAAAAGAAAAACGCGCCCCAAGCATTTAGCCATCATTAAGCCACGACAAAACAGTCCAATAAGAAGTGTACAATCATTATATGCTTGATGAGAAAGTGCAGTGAGAAAGGCATCAACTGAGTAAATCTTCAGCAGTAGAGACCGCTTGCATGTTCCTCAAGTAAACACAACTTTAAATTGTTTGTTAAATATGTTTTTTTTTTTTTTTTTTTTTTTTTCGAGGGGGCATAAGCAAGACTGAGAAGGTTACCGATATTGTCATCATGACTAAACAATTAAAACTGCATTCTCATATCGTTGTTCCGTCCAGTTTCGGCCCGATATTTTCACCCCTAACTGGTTCTCTAGTCGTTGCCATGACATCGAGCCGAATTAACGGGATCCGTTCCGTATCTGAGAATCTTGATATTTGCCGAACGTCCAGAAAAGAACAGCGTCAGAGGCATATCCAGCGTCAATGACTATTGAAAACCGTTTTCTTTTTTTTTTTTTTTTTTGTCATTGCTTTCTCCCAGATGAGTACACACTCTCTCTAATAGGTTAAATTTGATAAACAGTGGCCGTATGTATACATGTTTTTAAGTGTGCGTCAGTAGTTTTGAATCGAATAATTCAAAGGAGTGACGAATGAACGATATTCGAGTGAAGTTTTAGGCTTTCAATTTCATTCTTCCAATAAAGCTATACGTAACAGTTTAAAGCAGCTTAAGAACTTTTTCAACTTAAGAAGCCTAACCCATGTTCGCTTCCTTACTTTTATGAAATTCCCAAATTTCATAAAAATCCACTTTTTTTTCGTCTCATATGTGCAGTAACCATTGGAAGAATCCTGGCAATTCATCTTGAAATTAAAAAAAAAAAAAAAGTTCATTACTTTTAAACTTTAAACAAAAAGTGGTAATGGGTTAACGAAAACAGCGTTGAAGTTATCAACTTACTTCATTTTAAAACCTACGATTTTGAAAACCTTTTTACAAATATCCCACGCAATGAACTTTTTTTGCTATTTCAGAACTTTTTAATGAAAAACATTGTTCACTCAACCAGGATAAAACTTTGTTTTTTGAGCTCTAAAAATTCAGTTTTACTATCTACATCCTCATTTGAAAGCTTAAGTTATTTTTAAAGGTTACATAAATCTTTGACATTAATTTGCTAATTTCCTTTCTTGAAAAAGAACTCTGGTGCAAAAAATTGGTGCCACTTGCGCGATTCCCATTTGCGCGAAGGTGAGGAAAATTCCCGTTTGCGCGACCGGAACACGCCGGGGGGTTATGCAGATGCTCTCTCCCCTATCCTTTATAAGATAAGACTGCCCAAACCAGTTTTAAATCACCCCTTTCCATTATTTCGGGGGTTTCCGCAGGTAGCACATGCATTTGTGAAATCGTTGCGTTGCAAAGTCTCACTACTATATTACTTCTTGTTTAACATAAGGCATGGATGAATTAGAAATTGTAGAAACAACTAAAGGAAAGCCAATGGCTCTTTATAAAGGCCATCAACACAGACTGCGGCATAAAGGCAAAGAAATTAACACGTGGGTCTGCATTTATGAGAAAAAGAAAAAATGTAAAGGTGGAATGAAAACCAAGGACAATGTCGTTTTGCAAGAGACGTCGCATGATTGTGTACCCGACATAGCAGTATGTGAAGTTAAAAAACAAGTATTCGGTGCTAAGAAGCGTGCGAGAGAAGAAGAAGGTACAATTTCTAAAATTTATGAAGAAGAAATGAGCCAACTTTTTGATCAAGGTTTAGATCTTGTATCGAATATACCCGCCTTTACAAGTCTTAAAAGTTCGTTATACCGCTCCAGACATAAAACACAGGGCCACGTGAAAGAAGGGACGGACGCCAAGGATCTTATAATGCCAGAAGAAGTTTTAGAATTGAATGACGGTTCCAGTTTCTTACTTTTGGATGTAGAAAGCCGAGGCAGAATTTTAGTATTTGCCACACAAAAGGGAAAAGTAGCTCTAGGAAACTGCAAAACATTTTTCATGGACGGAACTTTTAAAATTTCACCACAGCAATTCACGCAGCTGTACACTATACACGCGGATATTGGAAATACAGTGTCTGAAACTAATGTTGTTCCAGTAATATATGCATTGCTAGAAAATAAGAAGAAGGAAACTTATGAGAAATTGTTTTCTGAAATTAAGAATATAATTCCCAACTGGAGTCCAAAAGAAATTGTATTGGATTTTGAAGTTGCAGTCATTTCAACTTTGCAAGCTCTTTTTCCTGATGCAAATATAAGAGGCTGCAATTTCCATTTTAATCAAAGTCTTTGGCGAAAAGTACAGGACATTGGGCTAGTTCATTTGTATAAAACTGATGAAGAAATTCGGAGACACATCAAAATGTGTGCGTCCTTAGCATACATTCCAGTTACAGAGGTTGATGAAGGTTGGCTGGCTATTCAGGAAACAACACCAACAAATTCTAAGTTGCAAGAATTTTATAATTATTTCGTTGCTCAGTGGCTGGATAATGATATTATCACATTGGAGGTATGGAACTGCCACGGAAAAACTCACCGCACAAATAACATTGTTGAAGGATGGAATAAACGAATAAATTCGCGAATGGGAAAATATCACCCAAGAACCTTACAATTAATAAAGGTACTGAAAGAAGAAGCAAAATATGCCGATTTCTTAGCGGATAGAGCATCACTCAATTTAGATGGCAAGAGACGTAAAAAAAATGTTATTGAAAAGAATGAAAGGATTAGTACTATTTTATCAGCCCTGGATTCTGATGGAAACATCGGTAAATGTTTAAAAGATTTATCATACATTAACAAATTAGAGTAATGCTGGTTTGAGCTAAAACATGACAAGTTTTTAAACGCTTTTGCACTGTAAATATGTATATATTTTTGTATCGACAAATGAATTAACATGCAATTTTTAAACACGCCAGTGTAATAACATTGCCAGTCCGAAGCCTGGGAAAAGTGTGACGGAAAATTGTTTAAATTAAAAATTCATTGAAATGACAATTTAGTTTTAAAAACCAAAACATGAGTCATGAATTGCAATCAAAATTCCAAACATGGGATTTCGTCGTAGATATAAAGAACCACCTAGTAAATTTAAAGATTTAGAGAATATACTCTTAAAAATTAAATTTCCATAATAATATCACAACATTACACATTACAGATCTGAAGACAAACTGAAAAAATATTTTTAAAGGGGCTGCAATCTTAATTAATGCATTGATTGAACCTTTTAACGGAAAAAGGCGTTGGAGGAAATGTTATGGGGGGGGGGGGGGGGATTGGGTGTTCCTTTTCGCGGAAGCAGGAACAGATGTCGCGCAAACGGGAATCTAATTTCGCGCAAGTGGGAATAGCGCAAATGGGAAGCACCCGCTGCAAAACATGTGGCAGTGATATAATTTTTGATGAAGAGATCGTAAGCTCAAAACTTTCCTTCAGGTGTTAAAAGTTAAAAGAGTTACATTTCACCAAAAATTCACATTTAGTTGGCACTAAGAAAAATTCTGCGGTTATTAATTTGCGGCTCACTTATGCAATGCGAACCATTGGAAAGGGCCATGCAGCTATAAAAATTTTCCCAGCCTATTTCCAAAAAGTCATACCACTCTAGTTGATGTAGTCATCAAATGTTGTGGCACAAGAATTCGTTAAGTGTGCCAAGGGTCACACTTCACGAATCTGTCCACTCATTGGTGATAAAAGTGGCAAATTAACCGGCACGGATGTTTTTTCATCCTACTGTAAAGGCGCGTTTACAATAAAGTTGACAACTAAAAGTTGTTCTTCTCAATTTTAGAGCAACAAAGAGAAAATTTGTTGGAAAAGAATTGGCGCGAAAGGCGGTAGTGTCAAAAATTAGGTAGTAGTGTAAAGGATGTCGCAAAAAGAAGACGCAAGTATTGCCACGGCTTACTGCGTCATCATAGCCAGCTATTATACAAGAGGTCTCTAAAGATATTGGGTGAGACCCTCGTTGAAGGGTAGGCAATTGTAAAAACCTGATGAAGTTACGCATTTGTTGGGACTCGCGAACTTTAATTCTTGAATTTCGACCTGAATTATGTCTTGACTACTTCGTGTGAGCAGATTTAATTTGTAAGGTCAATTTGACATTGAAAGTTGTAAATAGTGTAAGTAAATGTTTTAATTTAAAGTTAACTTGGAATACGTTTCATTTGCAATATCTCAAGTCATAAAGGAAACTCTTGAACAGTAACTATTTTTCAAAGACCATTTAAAGAAAAGTCCACTTCGGTTCACAGAGTGTGTGTGATAAACAGAAGGTACGTAGTCACCGGTTATGGGAAAGATCGCTCTTGATAAATTTTCTAAAGATACTTTGGGTTGGTGTTACATTTAGGTACGATTTTCAGCTTTTATTATTTTTTTTCTGATCTGGTTTCAGCTTTCATTTTAATTTTGGTCTTAGTTCCCGCAGAGTCAGGACACAAATGATCATGGGTATTCTCGAACATGGAGCCCATCAGTGCTGGAAGAATTTTCCAGCGCTCCGTTGAAACTAGGTCCGACTACTTTTACGGTGATAGGACAGTAAGAGCTGTTCTACTGTGTGCGAACTAGACTCATATTGAAGTAAAGAAAGAGATCATTGGTATGTGCGTTCGTCGGAAACCTATTTTTCATAGTGATCAGTTCAAAACGTAAGATTGAAGAAATGGATACATCGAGCAATAAATAGCACTTTTCTGAAGCAAACTCGTGTGCATATTCGAAAGAACACATAGCAGACGAAGATGGTGTACTTCATCCAGCAAAGGACGGCGTATTCTGACAGCCAGATGTGTGGAGTGCCTTTATTGCTAGTATACGCAAGCATAAAAATGGTCGACAGCTTAAGCCAAAACGAGACCTATTATTCCAATTAACATCCGAGAGAATCGTACTATCATAAGATCAGACAGATCGTCTTTGCGGCAGTTACTCAAGCATCTTTCGCAGCGTGCAAAACAAACTGATCACATACGATGAGAAAGCACATCCCTTTTGGAAGTAGAAAATCACCCCTGCAATTAATTGAAGATGGGATAATTAGACAAATACACGCCTCCAGGGGCGAATAAGCTACTGCAGTCTCTACGTAAATGTGTTTACTGCCCTTTCTGCAGGTATATGTTTTTTGTCTAAAGAACGCTACAAAAAATGTAGAAATCGTTTTATTTTTTATTTGTTTATGCATGATTGTACAGCAGCAAACTAAAGCTCAAAATTTTGATTTTGTTTCTTTGAACAGACTTTTTATAATTGAAAATATTTGTTAATTGTCATAAACTGCTTGTAAATAACTTATTTTGCAGACAATAAAGTATTTTAAGATTTTCCTTCGTACATATTCTAATGTACATTCTTTTCTTTTTATTTACTTACACGTTTTGGCATTTTCTTTTCTAGCAGTGTTACTATAGCATCTGCTTGCATAGCGATATGTCGATCATCTCATATCAAGCAAAGTACTATTGCTATGTTCCCAGTGGGAGGATATATTAATTCTAACAATTATAGTGCAGATGCAATTAGATAGTTGAACCTTATTGCCGTGAAAGAAAACATTTCTATAGCTCACGCATTGAATGGATCAGGTAAGAAAACGTTCAAACGGAATATCGGTGAATGGCGAAAGCTTGAAGACAGTTTTCCCATATCACGTGAGGTTTTTTATTTTATTTATTTTCTTTTTTTGTTTTGCTTTTTAAACATTTTTTCCCTCATAGCTGTCCACCCTGGTGTGACAGCAGTGTGATAAACCCACTGTATGGAATTTTTGTGAAAATTTTACGGAAAACCCTGAAAGAACTACTGAACCAATTGGGGTGGGGACTCAAATTGTACCCGGAAATGAATAAACGAAGAAAAGACGTCATATGTACATCATGATACGACAGCATTTTTCATGCAAGCAACGGCGCAAGCGATCCTCTGCTAGGAAATTTCGTAGATGCATTCGGGGTGGGTCATCTTATTAAATGAAACAGTTAGTAGGTGTCACGAAATTCTTGGCATTTAAATTACCTCCGTACGTAAGACAATTCTTTTTAGCGGATTTTATGTAGCAGAATTCTTATTCGTAAATCCATTAAGCATAAATCCTTACCTTCGACTAAATAACGCTCAGTGTTTTGTAGTGACCTACAGGTGTTTAACTGCAACTTTTAAGACTCTACAAACTGTATATATGACACCTCCCGACGCATGTAAGTTTTCGTCCTTTAATAAACTGGTTCATAAATTAGTTCATAAAGTTTCTTACACATATTACAACTTCCTTTTTAGAATGTGTACATGAGTGATCTTATATATTCATATTTAATCTTCCCTTTAACATAGCTTTTGATAGTTGTATCTGAAGTGGTCAGGCAAGTTTCTGAACATAAAAGTAAAATATTGTTTTAACCATTCTTTACAAAAATGGTTTTTAGCTATTACAACCAATATTTTGTATTAAAATTCTATTTTATTGCAGCGATACTAAATGAAGCAATACTGAAGAAGTTACTAGATGTCGGGGTCAACACTCATCTTTAAAGTGGAAGTGGACAAACCGCCATACAACCGAGCGAGCCCGAAAGACTACAAAGCAAAATGTAGTATAACTAAAAATAAGGCGTTTAATATCAAATTATGCTTTAAACTTGCTATATGCAGAGCGTATGTCTTAAGAGGTAATCCATTTGAGCCAAAAAATTCAACAGTGAGGATTTTCTATAAACAGGAATCCAATAGCCAATGCTTTCCAGGTTTCCTAAGTTTATCCGTGCTAACGACGAAAGCAGCGGGAAAAGATATAATGCCAGGAATTTTATCACAAAGAAAAACCTCCTACAAAACCATCAGGTTTTGGGACTTAATCAAAGTTAGTCAGAATGAATAGAACTCAAATTTTCTTTCGAGTGGCTGAAGTGAAACAAAGAAAGTAGTGCCTTTCGAAGTTAATGAAGGTCAGAAATGGGGTAAGTATGATAAGCAGTGTGTCTTGAACGATTCTATCAGCGGTAGCAAGCTAGATATCATGTTCCGTTCTGAATGAAAAAAAGTTCTTTTAGAAGCAATTTTTTGAATGATTTGACCTTTAATAGGGGCCGTGCTTTGTTTGAAGATGCAACATTAGTTTTTTCCTGTGACACCCAGACAACACTACGTGAAAAAACGTACAATTTTACCACCTCTCTTACGGCTTGTGTAAACACAATAGTCGGTTTTGGTGGGTAATGTCAAGAAAAATTGCGCTAAAGCTTAAATTTTCTAGCAAATGCATGCTAGAAAAAAGTACCTTGAAGCAGACTTCATCTGATCAGTGGGAAAAGGAGAGACTTCTATGCTTGAGAGCAGCGGCGGACTGGCTTTGTGGGCATTCGGGTAAATGCCCGGTGGGCCGGTAGCAAAATATTTATCTTCTTTTTTTTCTAAAGTATTTGTATAACCTCCAAATAATAGGTTTCGAAATTCTAAATGTTACAATATTTACAAAAGAAGAAAAATTTAACATTCTAAACTGCTCCAGATCACACGGAACTAAACGACAACTCATTATCCACACTAAGCAAAATTGGATAAAAACACAATTCTAGTTGGAGACTTTAATGCTAGAAGTAAAAATTTCAGAGACAGATACAGCTCACCAAGTAATAAATTAAGTAAATGGATTAACAACTCCGATTTAATATGCATAAACGATGAATCACCTACAAGACTAAATAGAGGTATTGAAGACGGAATATTAGATTTAGGATTAATAGACATTTCAAAAAGAAATAAATTCACATGGAACAGATTAGACGACCCGGGAAACAGTGACCACTTTCCCTATATTAATTAAAAACATAGAAACATAACAACACCGTACACAGGAAAAAGATATATACAAAATGGAAGGAATTCTCTGAAATATTAAAAGAAAATTACAAGAACAACCATGAAAAGAATAAAAACTACAACATCTATAAATTCAATGAAATAATAAAAAAAATATCCAAATCTGTTTCCCAAGAAATCAATTACACAGATACAGGATATTATAACTGGTGGAATCAGCGGCGGACTAGCTATGTAGGCATTCGGACAAATGCCCGGTGGGCCGATAGCAAAATATCTATCTTTCTTTTTCTAAAGTATACAGCTTTTACAATGTTAATTTAAAAAACAGAGTCCAAAACTTTGCCATAACCCGGGCTTCAGAGTGCAATGCAGCCAAATCTCTTATGTTTGGCTGTTGGGCCACATGGGGAGGAGGCAAAATTTTTTGGTGCCGGCTGGTCCGTATAGACAACCTAAAGGGCTGCCTGAGGTGCAAAATTTTGGAGACTGCAAAATTGATTATATTTCATTTTTTTAATTTTGAAAATAAATAATTAAATAAAATACATCAGTTTTGCGCTTTTGGCTGCCTCCTGTCTATGTGGACGATCTTTCGGGGCCGACTTGAGAAATTCTCAGGGCCGGCGCATCCATATAGGAAACCTAAGCGGCCGCCTGGGATGCAAACTTTTGAGATCCGCAAAATTGTGTTTTTTTTTTTTACGTATATTGCCCTTCTATGATGAATAGGAAAAATAAATGTCTTGTAGACATTTAGTATTATTCAAATACATATCTACATATAAACTGGCAATATTTTTAATCCCTACAATCTACAAAATACGGCACTGAGATTTTCTCAATCCAGGTGATGCAAACTCTCAGGGCCGGCCTCGAGAAATCCTCAATCAGCCAGTTGTCTCGGCCGATTGCCAAGGTTTTCTATTTTAAAGTATATTAAGAACAGATTAAGAAGCAATTTAACTCGGGACAAATTGAAATCATTTATGTAAATGTCGTGTGAAAAAGGCATATTAGTAAAGCGAGACATGGAAAGTCTAATAGATGATGTAGTAAATAAGGGTCCAATTTTAAAATCGCTTTTAAAATACTAAATGGCCTTCAAAAGGAAAATAATTTTTAAGCAAATATTGTAATGTATATTTGATTGTGGGGTGAGTTTTTTTTTTTTTTTTTTTTGAAACCTGTTACTATTTGTGTTATAGTTATAGTACAGGAAACCAGAACAATAAAAATTTCTTTTAACTTTTTCATAACTAAAATTAATTTTTACTTGATGTTAACATACTGACTGTAGCAAACTCAATACACAAAGAATACGATGGCTACATAACTTTTCATGTTTATTCTTCAACTCTACTTCTTTTCATGTTAATTACTGCAATTTTTGAAAACCAAAATTCTTTTTTAAATGCTATTAAAACTCGTTTTTGTCATTGAGTAAATCTCAAAAATTTTCGGGGGGGGGGGGGGTGTCGTAATATCTTATTAGCGTTAATTTACCGTTTCTTGGTACTGTACCCCCCCCCCCCCCCCAAGGGCCGGTCTGTTTGAAATATGCCCGGGCCGAATTTTCTTCCCAGTCCGCCCCTGCTTGAGAGCCTCAAATTTTCATGACGTTTTCACAAGAAGTGACGTGAAAAAATGGGCTCAATAATATTCTTAGAACTCAAATATGAACGTTCCAGCAATGACATATCATATAGAACTTGAGTCAGATGTCAGCAATTATGCAAAAATGCAGTCTCAAATTCCCACATAAGATGCTTCGAATCATTGTTGGAGAATTATTCTCCATCCTCCTCTTTTTGGCGAGATTTTGTCACATATTTCACTGGCAAGACCTCCTTTTCCTTAGATGGATGCCCTCTTCTTGGAATTAAATATGCTTTCACAATACTAGTTGTATTTGTTCGGGTGCTTATCAAATAATAATAATATTAAAACAAAACTTTGTCACAGAAATTTATATTTGATTATTTACTAACTATAGGAAAAGTTTTAAAGTATTAATTTTTTTTTATTTCTTTAAGAGTAAATTTTATAGTGGTAGTGAGACATTGTGTTAAGTAGGCAAAATATAGATGCTTTTTGAACCAAAGGTAAGTGCATAAACTTTAAAAGAATAGCACATATTGATGTTAAAAAGATAGTAGAGAAATATATTCTGCAAATAATTTTTTAAATGATTGCACAAGCCTACTGGCTGGATGCATTTAATTGTCCAAAATTCAACTAATACATTATGGTGTTTCTTCTAAATATGAATGACAAACAGCGGATTGCTACAAAAAAAGAAATGAAGAAACCATTTGGATATTAAAAGTCATATACCTTATGTTCTATCATCAGCTTATAATTGACACAATCTAATGCCAGTGCTAGTCATTGTTATATGTACATATAATAGTTAAATAATACAGATAGACAATCAATTTACTGCAGAATTATATTGACAAAAATACTTTGATACTCTGCTCGAAATATCAAAATTCCTCAGTGAAGCTTTAAATACTCTGCTTTTTGCTCTGTTATTTGGTTTGGCAGTTTTAAAGTTTTGCCAGATAAAAATCCTACAAAAAATACTCAACTATGCATAAATTTACTAAAAAATGTGATTAAAAAGTTTTTGGAATATTGAAGATAAACATTTTGAACCAGTTTCACAGGAAGAGAGCAATTTTGCTTGTGAACTAGTTTATTCAAATTTTATGCATTTTGGATGGGTCCATGTGTGAACGGAATTTTGTTCAATTCCATGCATTGTACAGTGTTATCTATCCTGCATTTTCACTTTTCAAGAACCAATTCACACTGAGGTGCAATACAACAAAAAATAATCAGCACCACTTCCTATTGAAGTCCATACAGGGGCGGATCCAATTTTTGGGGAAAGAGCACTGAAAGCGAAAAGGGGTTCTTCCTTGTAAATATTTTCACAATTAAGTTTCCACCAGAGTTTTATGTACTTTAAAGTAGATCAATTGGCTTCAAGAGAGACTAAAGTGCAGAATAGGTAAATATTCAATGGGATAATTACAAATCTTACGGGTAATTCTCTGAAACAGGCCATATTGAGCCAAATGGAAAACACACTGTTTTCAAAAAAAATTAATAATTACTGTATTCAACCCTGAGTTTAAGAAAAAGGAATAACTTTTAAATTTTCTCAAAATTAAGAAGCAAAAAATTAAAATAAAAAGGACTTTTTTCAATTTTTAAAAAAAATATAAAAATACCAAATTTTTCCCTCAAATGGAAAAAACCATAACCATTTTAAAAATAAAATAAAAAAATTTTTTTTCTTGCCTTTTCATAGACAGAGATACTTTTCTTGGGGGTTTTAACTTTTATCAATCTCAAACTAAAAACCCTTTAAAGGTTTTTTAAAAACATTTCAAATAGAATTTTTTGTCTTAACATACAATCTTTTTAAAAGGGCCAAAAAAGTTTTTAGAACTCATATTAAATCATTCCCCCATATTTTAATTCAAATTTTTGCTAAAAATATTTTTTTATACAAATAAAAAAAAATGCACAGGTCAAAACACAGCATCTCCAAAATCCCGAACAAGAAAAAAAAACCCCAATTTTCAGGGCCCCTTGGGAAAAACCAGTAAAAGGAGGAACTTTTTCTTTTAAAAGATTGCGTAAAAATGTTTTAAAAATCATTTTTTAATCAAATTTCCTAAATTCAAAATTCCATAAAGGTTTTAAATTTTAACCTAAAAATATATTAAAAGGTAGTTTAATTTTGATCAAAAAAAGTTTTTAAAATTTTAAATAAACACATTGTTTTTTTTAATTTTTAAAAAATTAATGGGTACAAAATTTTAAAAAAAAATTTAAAAAAATGTTTTTTTTTAAAAACATTTTTTCCAAAAATTCACTTTACTCCATTCCTATGAGATAATTGATGCTTCCTGAAGAAAAAGGGAATTTTTTGGGTTACTTTTTTATTGTTTTAAATCATTAAACATAGATATTTTTGTTATTTTTTATTTTTTAAACAATTAAAGATTGATTAATACTAAACTATTTTTCAAACTAAATTGGGGCAAATGAAAAAAAAAGTTTTATTTTGCCTTAAAAATTAATTTTTTAATGAAAAAAAATTAAATTTTTAAATAAAAATAAAATTTTTTAATAGAATGATAAATTTAATTTAATACAAAAAGAAATTTTATTAAATTTTTTTTACAAAATTAAATTTAAAAATTTTTTTTAAAAATTTTAAATTTAAAAATTCAAAATTACTTTTAATGTTTAAAAATTAAAACATTTGCCTTAGTTTAATAAAATTTTTTTATTTTAAAAAATTTTTTTTATTTTTT
Organism: Octonoba sinensis; assembly: GCA_038502835.1. Lineage (NCBI taxonomy): Eukaryota > Metazoa > Arthropoda > Arachnida > Araneae > Uloboridae > Octonoba > Octonoba sinensis. Next base: position 76,620,313 of record CM076605.1, read on the forward strand.
CCCCTTAATAGTTATCTGGCAAAAAAATAAAAGTTTTTTCAAAAAATTGAGAAAAAAGGAATGCCCACCAAAAGACTGCTGGAAAAAACTAAAGAATTTATTTCCTTTTAAAAAAAAATTGAAAAAATGCCCAAATCAAAGGGGCTCTATTTTTAAAAATTTTACAAAAAAAACCCAAAAAGGAACAAAAGGTTTAAAAAGTTTCAGAAATTTTTACCTTAGGCGTTTTAGTTAAAAGCAAAAAAAAAAATTGGGAAAAATTCCCAAAAAATATTAATTAAAGGGAAAAATTAAAGAAGAAAATTTAAAAAATAGCATTTAGATTATTAAATAAATTGAATTAAGCCCCTTCATTTCCCCAACCCTTTTAAATTACATCTCCTTTAGTGTCGAAAAAAAACTTATAAAGGGAGTTTAATGGATTGAAAATTGAAACAAAACGAAAAAGGTATTCGTTTAAAATACATTCATTTTTGCAAAAGAAAATTGCAATATAAATAAACTCAAAAAATTTTTATTTTGAATGAAAACAAATACATTCTCAAAGAAGGATATACAACTAACACCTAGAAGCAAAGTACAGAAGTTATTAAGAAAAGAAAGTGTTTCACCCGCCATAAGAAAAAGATTAATTTTTGGTGAAGCTTTAAATGCTCAACTATCAGAAACTTACAAGAGTTTAGGCCAATCACATAAAAAGAAGCAAATTTTTTCCAAAATGGTTGTTGGTAAAATTACAAGAAAATATAGGCTTATTAAGCATCATTAATCATTTATGAAATATAAGAGTTCTAAAACATATGAAAATTATATTAAAGATGGTGTGACAAAATATTCTAGGGCAATAAAAGAGTCTCGCATTAAATTAATTGAAACACAAGTTCTTGACTTTTTTGAGAATGATGAAAACACCAGGCTATGTGCAGGAAAGAAAGAATGTATCACGAGAAATAAAATAAAGCATCAAAAAAGGTTTTTGAATGACACATTAAGGAATTTGCACAAAAAATTTCAAACGGAAACAGGTTACATTATTGGATACTCGACATTCTGTAGGCTTAAACCATTTTGTGTTGTTAAGCAAAGCGCAGAAGATAGAAATACAGTAAAATGTATCATACATGCAAATATGGAGTTTATTGTCAATAAGCTTAAATTTGAGAAGCTGATAAATTGCTCAACGGTGACAGATGTTATAGATGAAATTTGTTGCAATCGTTACAAATCAGATTGTTTATTAAGAAAATGTAGTACCTGCAAAAAGTGCACACTAAAATTTAATGATTTTGATGAAAATAAAAGCATTTGTTTAAGCAAATGGGTGTATAAAAATATTACTTATCATGTAAAAGGAAAAGAAAAATCAGCAAGGAAGCCTGAGAAAGTAAGTTTAGAAATGTCAGTAAAAGAACTTATAAAAGAATTCAATATTCAATTAAAATTTTTTCTAGTACACTGTAGGAATATAGCCCATCAGTATGAAGCAGTCAAAGAAATAAAAGCATCCCTATCACAAAACTCTATCTTATTGCATATAGATTTTAGTGAAAATTTCAATTGCAAATTTGCTGAAGAAATACAGGCCATACATTTTGGAGGAAATCGACAACAAGTAACGTTACATACGGGTATTATGTATACTAAAAATGGTGACTCTTTAATTAAACATTCCTTTTGCACTTTGAGCAAATCTCTCAGGCATGATGCAGCAGCAGTGTGGGCTCACCTAAAATCAATTTTAAAATGGGCTCTTAAAATAAATAATCAAATTAAGGATGTGCATATATTAAGCGATGGTCCATCTTCACAATATCGGAATAAAAAAATATTTTATTTGATTTCTAACCACTTATCAAGTCTCCTGCCAAATTTATCCACCTGTACATGGAATTTCAATGAAGTAGGACATGGAAAAGGTGCTCCAGATGGTGTGGGAGCAACTCTGAAACAGACTGCAGACAGAGTTGTAGGAGAAGGACATGATGTTGAAAATTTTGAAAAATTTATGTCAGTGTTGAAGATAAAATGTACAGGCATAAAATTAAAAGAAGTCACTGAAGATGAAATAGCTGAAATAGATAATCTGTTAAACAATCGTGAACTAAATACATTCATTGGAACTCGAAAAGTCCACCAAGTTACATATTCAGATGATGTGGAATATCTTTTTTTTCGATCCTTGACCTGTACTATCTGTTTACCAGGAAGAATGTGTTCACATTTCCATCTAGGTGAAGGCTTTAAAAAAATTTCAAAAACAAGTCAGAGTCAAGAAGTTCAAGATGCAGAAGGTAAGTTGTATTTCTTTTTTTTACAGACTTTGTTAGACGTTTTGATAGTATAATTTAATTTTAGTGACACAATAATTAAAATCTTAAATATATTTCATTTTGACAGCCAGTTTTAAATGCATGGATTGGATAATTGTGAAGTATGAAAATAAAATGTATCCTGGAGAGATATTGGAAATAAATGAAAATAGAGTTAAAGTAAATGCGATGGAGCCCACAGGCAATGGAAAGTTCAAGTGGCCTACCAAAGAAGACATCCATGACTATCCTATATGTGACATTGTAAAAAAAATTGAACCTCCAGTGCCTTATGATAATAGAGGGAGTAGATTTGTTTTTCATGAGCAAAACCTTGATTAAAATTGTCATTTTAAAACATGTTTATCACAAAAACTGTCATTCCCTCACTTTATGATCATTCCCTCATTTTAATAAAATTTTAAAAATCTAATAATTATAGTATTTTTTAATATTAAGTGTGACGAATATTTTTTCCTTATTAAATACCTTTTCTAGTATCTTGCTACAAAAAATTAGAAATTTCTGACGTTATTTTTATTTTTTTTTGTCACTATATGAAAATGGCCTATTTGTGTAGAATCACCCTTACATTAATTTTCGAGGAGCACAGGCCACTTGCAGCCAACCACCTCAAAACAGCCACTGTTTGGTGGGACAAAAAAAAGAATATTACTGTATTAACTAACCATGTATGCTACAAAAAAAAATACTACAGAATAAAGAGAATAACTAATTACGAAATGCATTAAGCAACGCAAATAAAACAAATAAGCGAGACAGGACTCGTCAGTGGTGGAAGTCTCAAAAAAAAATATATAATTAAAGGAGAAACAGTATAAAAATACCAATTCTTACAACTTAAATGAGAAAATAACCATAACTCATTTTAATAAATGAAAACCTGACTAAACACAATGAGGTTTCGTCCATGCCTGTGTCACAGACAGAGATCAGGCATTTCCACCAGACCTCGAATTACAAGGAGTGAATTAATTCTACTTACCCACTCACCTCAAATCTCAAACTCGAAAAACCTGAAATAAATTGGTTTGGTCAGTCAAATCACATGCAAATAGAATGTGTCTTAACATACAATCTAAAGAGGCAAGCCAAAACTAATTTTGAGAACAAAAAGGGAAAAATTCTCATATGTAGTTGAAATTTGGAGAATTGCTCAAGAATATTTTTTTTTCATACAAATAAGTAAGGAAAATGCTACAGGTCAAAACACAGCATCTGCCAAAGTGGGCCCAGAACAGAAGAAGAAAAAAACCACCCGAATTATTCGGACGTGTCACTTGAAAAGACCAGTAAAAAAAAGGCACTTTTGGTCTTTTAAAAGTATTCCTTAAAGATGTCTTTGGATAAACATCATTTACTTAAGGTCAATGTGCGTAAATGAAATGCAAAATTCCATAAAGGTTTCATTTAGGGCACGCTAGGAAAAAAACATGTGATTAAATATATGCTTATTCTTTTGATGCAAAAACAAATGTTTTAATATGTAACATACATCACATTCAGATCTTTTCTGCCTCAATCAGGGCAGTTTAATCTAAATGAGATAGCACTAGGGATGGAGCAACCACATTTCAGCCGGATCAACAAAAAAAAAGCCGTTTAAAAAAACCAGCTTTTATTTTTAAAAAATTCATTTTTTTTCCAAAAAAGTATTAACACGTTGACTGCCAACCTATGAGATAACTCGTAGTAGGTGAACTTCCTGAAAGACCAAACAGGAAGTTGTGTCGTTGTTGCCGACTTATTTCCATTTTTCAATACATTCAATCATAGAAAGTTTGTTATTTTTTGATTAAGATGTTTCAAACAATATGATGTGATTAAGCTAAACTATCGTTAAGAGTTGCATAAACTGCAAATAGCGCTGGCAGTCAACATGTTAAATAAAAAGTTATATTTTATGTCTCTTAAACAATTAATTTATTACTGAAATAGCAAAATACTTGAAATAAGAATGAAAATTATTTAATATAATGATACATTACAGAAATAGCAAAAAGAAAGTGATCCTTATTAGAATTTTTTTTTGGATGCATTACAATTTAAAAGATTTATTTTGAAAGATTTTCATTAAGAATTCAAAAGTTCACTTGGCACTGCTATATGTACCAAATATTACCAATCATTTGCCTTAGTCTTTAACTAATAATCTTTTGTATATTTTAAAGCACCTTTAATATTTTTATGCTTTTTCAAAACCTTAACTAGTTCTCTCCAAATAAAAATAAAAGCTATTTGTCAAATAAATTGCATAAAATAAAAATGCCCACCTTAAATCAGACCTGCTGGTCAAAGTTCAATTGTACTAGAACGATATTGATCTTAAAAAAACTTTAAAGCTATGTATAAAAAAAATTCCCCTGAAATAAAAGCGTGCCAACTACTCACCACAGGAGACTTCTTTTAAATTTTTGCCATGAGTAGTGTTGTAGGTAAACACCAGTTTAGTTAATTAGGATTATGTCAAGTATTTTGTTAATGGGAAGGAAATAATTCATACCAGTTTTTCTTACTCTTCTTGCCTTGAGCAAAAGACTTTTGTTTGTAGTGTCAAATGTATGCTAGGAAAAAAATAAATGAAATATATTCCAAATTATTTTTAAGTGATTCAATTCTTAAATGTTGAAACTAATTTTAAGTGAGAAGTATGTACTTGAATCTGTAATAGAATAGCATCTCATATTTATTAAGATAAAGTGCTCGACTATAGAATAAGCCCAATTCTATTCCTCTCGCCCAACCTGGATTTAATTTCCTTCTCCTTTTGTGTCTAAAAAAGTAGACTAGCTATAATTTTAGGCGAGGGTTTAATGGAGTCTAACAGAAAATTAGTTAAACAAACCCGAAAATGGTATTCTGTATTGTAAAATACATTCATGTTGTGTAAAAAAATAATTGATTCTAATTTTAAATAAACTCCATTAAAACAGATTTGAGCTTCATTTTACAAATTAACAACAGCAACATAAACTGACATAATATAGGTGCAAATTTTAAATAGAATTTTGTCTAATTAAAAAAGGCCAATAAAGACAGGACTTTTTTAATAAGAGGCAGTCGGACTAGTCTTTTTTTTAAAAAAGCAAGTCTTTTATGCAACCCTTGCTAGAGATACACTGATAGCAAATTGGGTAGTTACTGAAACCGAGCCAATTAATTGGGAAAAGATTTTCTTATTACATTCATCTACATGATTGAAGTTGAATGTTCATAACAAAAGGACATTGTAGTACAGTAGAACTTGGATAATTCGAAGCTGAAGGGACCATAGCTAAACTTCGAATTAGCCAAAACTACGAATTACAAAAGTCTTTTTTTTTTAATCTTAATTTAAAGCTCACGAATGCCGATAATGTTTATTCCGTCAAAAATAACGTCAAATAAAATAATTTAACATTGTATTTGTCAACAAAATAATATTTATTTTGCACATAATATAAAAGATAAAACTATATATACAAAAATAGGAATATTTAAGTAGAGTATTATTTTTGGTTAAGTAGTAAAATTCTATAAAAAATTACCTGCTGTAGTTTTAAAAAAAATTGAGAAATTTCAGACTGCTTCGCTGAATTGAGTCTTTTGATTTTAACAAAATCTTCCAGCATATTCAAAGAGCGAAAAGTAGTCTCGCTCACATTAATTTGCCCTTCGATGAAACGACGAAATTCCACTAAATGAGCAAGTGTTTCCGATGGTGTAGGAATTGGTGGTGGTGCTTGTTGTTCCTCCTCCACAACGTCGTCGTCGTCTTCTTCGGTATTCTTATTGCTCAATACCTCGGACAAAATGACTTTATTGGATAGTTCTCCACAAACATCCACTTTTTTATCCAAATTGACGTATTCGTCGAAAGTGAAACTCATGTTTCTATCCCATGAATCTGGTGCGGACAAATTTTCTTCTTCGAACTCAGCTGGCTGATCTTTTTCTACAAATCCGGCCTTTCGAAAACAATTTGCAATTGTTTTTGTGTCGCTTGTGAACATGCATTGTCACTTTCTTATTCGCATCCAGTAGTTATTGCTGAATTTTTAAAGGAATCCGTCAAAAGATTCCGAACAAGCAGGCACCTGTAAAAATGCTTGAAATTTTTTATGATGCCCTGATAAATAGGATGAACTACTGAAGTCATGTTTGGAGGGAAAAAAATAACCTTTACATAATCCATAGGAGGAATGCAATTATGTGCAGTGCAATTAATTGTCAATGAACAAGAGGATTTTTCGGTTCTTTTTTCGATAGGATTTTTCAATTTTCAGCAACCAATCTCTAAAAATTTCCGCAGTTATCCACGCTTTCTTATTAGATTTATATTCCATTGGTTTGGATTTCACATTTTTGAAGCATCTTGGATTGGCATACTTGCCAATCATCAACAAAGGTAGCTTTTTGGTGCCGTCCATGTTGGCTCCAACAAGCAAAGTCACTCTTTCTTTGCTGTTTTTCCCTCCACTGCAATGATCTCCTTTAAAAACTAATGTCTTCTCTGGTGTGCATTTAAAAAACAAACCAGTTTCATCAGCATTAAAGATGTTTTTGGCCGGTGTTTTCAAAAGTTCGGTTTTCCAAGCATTTGCTGCCTCTTGATCGACAGTTCTGCTTTCACCACACACTGACTTAAAAGAAATTCCATTTCTTTCTTTAAAGCCATCCAGCCAGCCAGTGCTAGCTTTAAAATCTGTGTTCCCCATGCCGGCAGAAAAATCTTCTGCTTTTGCTCTGATAAGAGTGCCGCTCACAGGAATTTTTCTGTCTTGTGCTTGTTTAAACCATTTCAGCATGCACTCATCTACTTCAGGGTTGTTGGATCTCTACTCCTTTTGCGATCTTTACCACTGTCAGCACCCTTACTCAGAATTTCGTTCTTATTTTTTAAAAATGTAAACTATGTGGTAGGGGCTATCCCATATTCTTTGGCGATTTCACATTTCTTTTTCTACCTCACAAATTACGGCGACCTTTTCAGAAAACGTTAAAGTTTTGTAAGGAATACGTGGTTTACTCATGGTGGAAAAAGGAAAAGTGACGAATAAACTTAAACACTCTCAGAATGAGCATGACGTCACAAAGACGACAAATATTTTCTACGCGTGATCTGACCATTCGAGCAACCCATAATCAGTCACATATCGAAACATTGTGAAGAGAGGGAGGGATTTGGCGTGATTCACTGTTAACCAGTGAAGTGTAAAAGCGTACCAGAAGGACGTTCGGTCTGGGGGGTCAATGCGGGGGGTCAGTTGTCACATTCCCAACAGGTGGATGAAAGGAGAGAATCTTTCACAATAGAAAGCAAGATAGAGAGGGATGCAAACAAACAAGTAGGGTAAAATTTTAGCAGATAAAAGAGTATTTCAACGACTTTTGTCGATTTCGTTTGAGGAAAATCTTCGAATTAAAGAAGTTGAACTTCGAATTATCCAAAAATTTTAGCATTGATTAGAATACAAAGTTCAAGGGACCAAACGAAAACTTCGAATTAAAGGAAAATTTGAATTAAAGACGTTCGAATTATCCAAGTTCTACTGTATTAACTTTTACAAAAAAAGAAACATTTCCTGGAATAACATTTAAACTTCACTATTACAACAATGGTACTAAAAATTTTTATTCAAAGGATTTCAGTTATTTTATTTATATTAATGCACAATCAATTCGTTATGATGTATAAATGCTTTCTTCAGAATGATGATTTTTAGGCAACACAAGGATTGTCACCAAATTTTGTCCCTAGACTGTTTCTAATTCCCTCTGAAGTTTGAAGATTTTTTTTTCAATAGAGTCAGTTTTTTTTTTTTTTTTCTCAATAGACATAGAGAAGATTTCAATCTATAATCCATGCCAGGATTTTATTTAGGGATGTAACGAATAGTGATTTGGCCGAATAGCCGAATACCGAATATTCGGCCATTTCTTCCAGGCCGAAGCCGAATATTCGGTCCTTTCTTTTAGGCCGAAGCAAAATATTAGGCTAGGCCAAATACCGAATATTCGGCGGCCGAATATTAAAATTTCTAGAAAATCATTGTAATAGAAAGTATTTGTCAAATTTAAAATTATTCACAAAGTCAAACACCAATTACACACAATCGATGATGTATGATTTAATTCTGTTTGTTAAGAATTTAGAACTATTTAAAATTAATCTATTTTCACTATTGTTTTGAATGTAATAAAACTAAGGATTTCACCCACAAGCAAAATAGAAACGACAGGTTTTACGGTAGTAAGCATCAGCATTATTTTACTAATTATTTAATTGCAATGAAAGAAATACTAGTGCTTAGTGAACTTTTACCTTGCTCAAAACTGTTTTATGAAGACATTTTAAAAGTTATAAAAGTTAATATTTTTATTTTATGGGGTTTTTTACGTACCTATTTTTAAAAGATCTATTAAAACTTAATGCACTTAACTGGAATATGTTTTATTTTCAAAAACCCCAATAACTTATGCTATCTAAATATTCATGATATATTCTGGACTTTTCACATTTCTCTCTACCCCAATATTCACAATAAATCAGTCTACCCAATCAAAGTATAGATTCCACTTTGTCAATAATAACAAAATGTATTTATCATATTCTCCATTATAATTAACTATTGGCAGCATTTGGGAGCAAATGCTAAATATAAAATACAATATTACAACTTTAAAATGTGTTTTTGCTCAGTTAAGCCTAAAACAAGATTTAAAAAAAGTAGTTTATTCAAAATTATTTTTATTTCTTAAAACTATAGTGGACTAATGTATTCTTTTGCAATAATTATAGTACAATTTTAAATATTTAAAATCTACTAATTTCTCTATTTTTTTACTTTTTTATTGCAGAAAGAACTATTCTGCCGAATAGTCCATCAATATTCGGCCAGGCCGAATATTCGGCTGGGTGATGAAATGACTATTCGGCCAGGCCGAATAGGCCGAATACCGAATATTCGTTACATCCCTAATTTTATTTGCCACCAATGTTTCTCGACACATAATCTGCAAAGCGTATTATCGAAATAATAGGCTATGTCTTATGATCATGCATTTATATGCCAATAAATGCAATTGAAAAAAATCATGAAAGAGTAAAAAAGAAAATGTAAATTGTCATTTTTATGCCAGTAAATGCAACTGAAAAAATCATGAAAGAGTAAAAAAACAATGTAAATTGTTCAAGTTTTGTAAAAGATTTCAGACACATGTTTTGAGGCCTGCAAGGAACCCTTTAAAAAAAAAAAAAAAAAAATCGGATTTTTTTTTTTTTATTTAAATCAGATATTTTTTATTTAAATCGGATTTTTTTGATTTTTTAAAAAAAAGACCTTAAATATTTTGGATATTTATTATGTTACATTCATAGAAACAATATGGCATGTTAATCAATAAGCAAAAACACACTTTAACTTATTTGCATAGCAATAAATATGTTTTAATAATAATGATAAACAAATTTTAATGCAAAGACTCAGATGAAACTTAACCCTACCACGAATAATAGTACACACTCATAAGTACAGAGAAAATGAACAAATTTAATCTGAATTATTTTGCTGTTGAAAGCTGAAAAAAAGTAGCAATTGTGTGTATTTAATTTTTACAGTCAAAGTGTACATTAATCATTTTTCTATTTTATTAATGAAAAAGCCTGAAATATTTTTACCCGTCAGGTAAAATCATATGCTCACACCATTACTAAAAACTGAAATAGTTTGTTTTAATCAAACATCTTCATTGAAAACTTCTATGATAAAAAAATATTTTAGAAAGAAAAAAACCTGAAGCTCTAACAATTGTTTCAAGCGCTATCATTCTGAATTATTTATTGTGTGGCATTTATTAAATTGATCTAAAATACTATTTTTAAAGTAAAAAAACAGAGAATGGTTCATGATTATTATGAATTCAAATTTGAATGATTGGATAAATTATGCTTTGCTGTTAAGATGCTTGAAGAATAAGAGTAATATTGTAAAATTAAAACAATAGTAATTAGTTCTAAACTTATGAAATATGCTATGCACGCAGACAGATGGACCTAGAAAGTTTTGTGTGAAACAGTGGTTGTAATTGCAACATATTTCATTTTTACAACACTTTCTAACATTGTAAAAACAATGATTTTTTCGAAAAAAAAAAAAATCACTCGATTTAAATCAATGATTTTTTTGAAAAAATCACTTGATTTAAATCGTGATTTAAATCAAGCTGATTTAAATCAACGAACCCTGTTTAAAACCCTTATAAAGTATCAGTGTTTCATCTCTAATAATTGTTTCTCTTGAAGGAGGATTTTTTTTTAAAATTTAAGAATTGCATTTCAAAAGCTACAATAATGAATTAAGCTCCGACCACCGGGAGTGCACTCTGGATCCTATAAGTTTGTGCATGCTCTTTGTAAATGTGTTGCAGATGGGCGATGCTCCATTATATGGGCTGCGGTCTCGAAATTCGGCAACTGAATGAAGGAATAAGAATTTTAAGGGAAAAACTCATTCATTCAGTAGGATTATTAAACCAATGCGCTAAGTTCTGACAGAATTTCAAATATACATGACGCATTTCATTTTTATACAAATTTTACTCTTATTTTTCTTCCAATGAATGCAGCACCTGGTGTATTTTAATCTGGTATCCTGCATGTGATCTGCCATTTTATTCGTCCAAATCCTAGAAATTTATTACAATTCAACTTCTGAAATACAACTTCAACTAAGTAGTTGAAGTTTTATTTCAGAAGTTGAATTGTAATAAATTTCTAGGATTTGGACGAATATAACTTTAACAATATAACTTCTGAGTGAATTGCAATTATATGTGATGCATTTTATTTTTATATGAATTTAATTGGTTCGATGTGTACAATGGCCTAAATGAACTTTTCCAATCTGCTATATATTATTCACCCGAACTGTAACAAATTCATTAGGCTAGTTTGTTAATTTTTATCTGACCCATCACAAAAAGTGCCACACATGGTCGGAGTTCCATTATATATCGGTGGTTTGGTCTGTAACATCCCCCAATAATAATTATCAATACGATCATTGACACTTTGGATTAAGCTAAAATTCAAAAAGAAAAAAAAGCAGACAGTGAGGGTTTTTTTTAGTTTTTTTTTTCTTCCTCTATTTTTTTCAGAAGGTAAGATTTTACATACAATTTTAAGACATCCTTGATTTCTCGGCTCTGTGCTCACTTAATTTCTTCGGTAATTTGTAAAATTTCTAGAACGATCTTAAGAAACAATTTAAATTCACTTAGAACAGAAAATTCATAGAAGTTAGCACCTATGCAGCTGTAAAAAAAGAAAAAATATATGCAGATTTCAATACTACTTACCAGATTTGTAAAATCCATGTCATGAATGAACCATCAGCATCAATCATTGTCTATTTAAAATAAAATCAGAAAAAATAAGGTTTTTGGATAAGACCTTTTTCAAAATGATAAGACATTTTCAGGGGGGGGGGGTCAGTGGGTCAGTCTGTGGGAACACCGACTGACCTTCGTCAATGATCCTAAGTCAAAGAAAATTATTTTAAATTTAGATATAAGATATAGAAATTGATCAGGTGGTGAATATGACTATAATTTCTATGTTAACGAAGAAGTTTGCAGTTTCAGGAAATGAGGAATTTAAAAGGAACATGCAAGATTGTAATCGACTTCTCCAACAAGCTACCTTTTGTGGATTTGATAAAAGTGAAATTGATTGGAACATTAGAGATCAAAATGTTGTCAAGTCAAATGTCTGTATAAAGAACTTGGAGGGAAATTGATTGATGAAACAGGCACATTATCTTTAAAAAGAGCTGAAGCTTTAAGTCATTCTAACGAATAGTCCTGTTATATAGTCTGCTGCTATCAAAAATATTTCCTAACTAGAAAAGCATCTTAATAGATTCAAAATCAGGCCAACTCAAAAGAAAAGATCTGATTTTGAAGAGAAGAAAGAAGCTTAATTTGTTGGAGATGTAGTAATGGTCAGCAAAATAATTTACTTCTCCAGCCAAACTCAAGAAATGCCTGAACTGTGAATTGCACTTCGCAAAAGTTTGTAAGGCACCAAAGAAAAGGAGAGAAAAAAAAATGTGGTGAAAAACTAAAATTCTACAAATAATGACTGACACTACCGTGTTCTCAGTTCAAGCCTTTTAACGCCAAGAGTCAAGAGCATAGCAATTTAAAAATCATGGGGATGTCAAGCAATTTCATTTCCAAATGCTCAAAATTATTTCCAAGAAAAACCAATAACAATGAAAAAGCAATCAGTTTTCACTCATATAATTATCGATATTAATTACAAATATTCACTAATAAATGATTATTTTAAAGATTAATATACTTCATAGTTTTCACAAAATAACCGCTTTTCCCGATTTCTAATGGGGGCTTCAGCCCGACCCCCCCCCCCCCCCTTTCCTAAGCGCCTGATAAGAGTGATTTCATTACATACCTTGTTACAAATGTTTAAATGTCTTCGATTTTGCTACAATATATGCATATACATACGCACGAAGGGGGTATAACAAGATTTGGTACCCATATGGCGGCCACAAGCCAAAAAAGGTTGAGAATCCTTGCTCTAGCACACCCATGTGGGGACTACAAATTCATTCCCAGCTACAAAGGCTGGAAAAGAACGAATTTTCAGTTCAATGAATTCGAACTTCAGTATCGCATTATACAATACAAGTAACGATCCCCTAAAACTGAGTAAATTATAGTGATTAAATTTAACAACCGTACTGCAAAATTAATAGGTAGTCACCTATCAAAATGCGGTTTATCAACTCAAACCAAATTAAAATATTTTTCTTGAAATAAATAATTTCACTTTTTCGAAGTCTAATCGGTACACGAATATATACATATCCAACATTAATTGAAAAATATATAAAACATTCACCTAACGATACCACTGATAACGCACCGCTACTGCTTCCCAAAAGGACGAAAATCGACGCGACTTTCAATCTTCAATGCAGGAAAACTTCATGGGTTCCACACATCTGATTGGTTAATTGGCTTAGCAGGAGTTACTATCTTGGCTTTATTATCGATAAACGTTAAAGCTAAAAAGCGATTAATAAATAACATAGGTTTTTTTTTTTTTTTTTTCAGGCCTCCCTTTTGCTTATGGTTTTGAAGAAAGCTAATAAAAGTTTAATGTATGCATACTTTCAATCGAAGAGATAGCTTAATCTTAATGAAAAGGTGCTGACGTAAGAAAATAAATTCAAACTTAAATTTTTAATCAAATATAGCTACTAAACAACGAAATGTTATCATTTATGATAACTTATAAAATGAATTAATTTATCTTTTGCCTTTTAAATCAAAACATTTACAAATTACATTTTTGAGATAATTTATATTTATAGTATACAAGTGCCTTTTCATCCATCTGTTTACCTCTGCTATCAAAAAGCGTCATCATAATCCAGGCTGCAAGGGATGATTTCACAGCAGTTACGTAAAGAATAAGGAAGACATATTTAAAATAACACAACAAAACATGTAATGTATTTCAAACATAACAGAACTTTCAACTTTTCTAAAAATTTTGCCGAAGACAATCTATCTAAAATCAAATTGTAAGAATTTCACGTGAGTTTTAATTTCTAGTGGAGGTAAACGTGTTGGGGATGTGTCCCCAAATCCATAGCAATTTGTATATTTTTAATTGACATAGGCAATTTGGGGACGCCAGAAAAATGTTTTGGGGACACCCATAGCAAACCAATACATATTCCTTTCTATCATGAAAATTACTTTCATTAATGTATTTCAAAGGGAATTCAAGCATATTTCCTAAAAAATATACACATCTTTTCTTATATCATTGCCTGTTAGGAATTGTTATACTAAACCAAAATTTAAAAATTGCTATAATATTATCTAAAATATTACAAAATACTATCTAAAACTCCTTAAGTGCAAATCGAGAAGCAATTTGGAGAGAAGATTTCAGTTGTGGATTTATGGGGGGGGGCACGTGCCCCCCCTCAAAAGGTTTTTTTCCCTGTTAATTATTCTTTAACTTTCCTTACTGAAACAAACAAAATTTTAAAATATTATGCAAAAAAAAAAACATATTTAAAGAAAATAAATTTTGTTCGGCAATCGAAGTCACTATGCTATCAAGTGCCTCTTGGCAGTGCTTTCGATCATAATATAACTTTTCAAAGCTCTCTCAGGAGCTGAAAAACCCTGAAAACCAAATCTTTTCTCATCTTCGCAATGATGACCCGGCTGTGCGCTATTATATACGTATATGAACTTCAACAAACAGATGACCGTCGCTTTCTTATCAGCAACTAAACTTAAATAAAAGGCAATCGGGCCGTCTAAAATTTTGCAGTAAAAAAGGAAAAAATCAGAGAAAGAAATGGGTGATCAAAATTGTGAGGAAAATTCACACCAAAAATAAAACTTCAAAAGATAAGATTCAGGAGGCATGATATAAAAAGTTTTAAGAAGTTACTTATAGTATCATTGCAAAATAATACCGCAGTCTGAAATGTTAAAAGTTTTTTGCAGGGGCCGAAGACGTTGTCTGTATTTCAAATAAATAAAAATTGAGTGGGGAATTAAAAATTAGAACACTAAAGCAATAACATGTTTTTTGAAGAAAAGAAAAAAAACGAAGGCACCGTTACTGCACTTTTATTTGAAATAAAGAAGGAAAACAGAGCGAAGGGTAGCCAAGGTGCTGATTTGAAGAAGATTCAGAGCTCCCCCAACCCCCTCCACACACACTGACACAAAATTTTTTTCTTGTTCAGAGTAGTTAAGATGCTGTGTGTTTGTGAGACTTGAATTTGAAAAAAAAAGTTATTAAAAGTGCCTCGAAACACCTTTTTCTCTTACGCCATCAATGAATGCCCGAAATTGAGAATTTAAAACTTCAATTTCAAAAAATTTCCAGTGGAGAACCCCTGAATCCATTTGTCTTTTAACGTCACCAAAGATACCCTAAATGCAATTTTAAGACCTCATTTTCAAAAAAATCCCGGAGCGTGAGCCCCCGAACATCCATCAAAATTCTTCTTACATCCTTTGAGGATGTAAATCAATCAATCGTCATCAATCAATGAATGCAATCGTCAAAAGTTTTAGAACTTTATCTTGGAAAAATTTCAGCTATCTTAGAATGCCACCAGATATAGCCAAGTATGAGTTTTAAAACTTGAATTTCACAAAAAAATGAGAATTTCCCCTCCCCCTTTTTCTAACACTATCAATATACTCTAAAAATTACGAATTTCGAACTTCAAGTTCAAGAAATTTCCATGAGAGAGCTGTTGAATCCAGGGAGGTTAAATTAGTTACTCCCTGGTTGAATCGACCTGTCTTTTGTCGTCCCCAAAGATAACCTAAATATGGGTTTTTAAGGATTCAATTTCAAAAAAGTTCCGGGAGACAGCCGCCGATCCCCTAACATCCTCGAAAATTATCAAAGTTATATTTTTATGGCCTGGCTGAATTTGATCTTACGGAGTATTCAGCCGGGCTGAATATTCGGCTAGGTCATGAAATGACTCTTCGGCCAAAGGGCCGAATACCGAATAGTAGGCGAATATTCGTTCTAATCTGTATTATACGGAGTTATCTGTATTATAGCTACGGAGCACGAACACAACACATCATACATGCTGAACTCACTACAATCTACCTTCCACTTTCGAACCCAGTCCACAAAAATCAATAGAACATTAGTTCCTTTCTTTAACCTATGTCGTCATCTATCGGATGCAATGCATAACACGCCTTCCCCCTAGAAATGAAGAACATAAAGTTACAGATATTTTGGAGGGAATATGGAACGTTGAGAACGACGCAGAACTGGTGGATCAGAATCTGCAGGAAAAGCATCAGAATCTGGTGGCTTCGATTCTGATGAAAGGCAATCAGATTCCACACCAATATTCTCTTGAGGTGATACAGGAACTTGAACCTCTTTTGAATTTCCATGATCTGGAAAGAGACGGCTTCTCACTTGACCGACGTTGGTTTAAACGTAGTAGGTAGTTTCATCATCAGAAGCGATTTGAATCTGGCAGTCCATAGGTAGTGAAAATTGACCGGAGGCTGTTTAATTGTCGTGAACGATGTCATAAATGAAATGCACTACTTTCAACCATTTGGAAAAGGAGTTTACTGCGATCCACCAAAAGTTTTCCCCAGGAAAGGACTTGCAAAATCTATATGGAGATGGAACATGGTTTCTCTGTCCATTCCCATGGACGTATAGCAGCTTTATTTCATTCTGATCGGTTGGCGCAAAGTACAGGGTTTAACTGTATTTTCAATAGCACTATCCACGTTAAGCCACCATACGTAGCTTCTAGCAATACCTTTCATTCGAACTATTCCGGGTGTCCGTTGAGTGTCAAACTGTAAGTACAAAGCTCCATAGAAAAAATTGGACAACTATCACCTGTCATATATTATAAAGATCAAGTGAAAACGGACGATGACCTGCAAATAGATGATTTCATGATAGTTTTGACGTCGGTTAAGCAAAAGCAAATGCTCAGGTATTGTGAGAATATCGTTTGTGCTGACAGTACATATGGAACAAATGACTGTGACTTTCAACTCACTAAATGCTAACTGTAGATGAGTATGAGCCTGGATTTCCTATTGTATTCTTTGTCAGCACACGAATCGATGTTGTATCAATAACAGCATTCTTCCAGTCCATCAAAAATAGTGTTGGAAATATTCATACGAGGACATTTATGTCGGATGATGCATCATCTTACTGTAATTCTTGGCCGGTTGTTATGTGGATACTAGCACATCGTCTTCTTTGCTTATGGTATGCTGATCGAAGCTGGAAAAGAAACTTAAAAAACTCAAAGGGGATGAAAGAGAAAGAAGCGTGTAGGATTCTAAGAGTTTTTTTGAAAGAAACTGATAAAGATAAGTTTTTATTAATGAAACAAACATTCCTGGCAGAACTACAGGGAGAAGATAATATGAAAGAGTTTTTGACTCTTTACAAAGACAATTACTCCAACAGAAAAGAGATGTGAGCATGTTCATACCGCCGAAATCAAGGCATTCACACCAAAATGAGGCAATGCATAAATCTTTGAAATATATTTATTTTGAGAGTAAGAAAGTGAAAAGACTGGACAAAACGCTACAGGCATTATTGAAATTAGTGCGGGACAAAGTTTTCGGTAGCCTTATAAAATTTGAGAAAAAAACCTCAACCGTCAAAATCAGAAAAATTGCCAAAAATCATTCCGAAAGCTAAAATTTTCATCCTGTTGATATTCAGCAAGTGGATTTGATTTGCCGACTGTTAAATAAGCCAGCAATGTAGAAGTTAATTATTCAGTGCAGACAAATACAGTGATTCGCGATTAATGGGGACCAGAACCTTCCGCGAAAACTGAAAAACCGCGAAGTAGATTTGCCCCCCCCCCCCTCCCTAAGAATTTTCGTGTACGCGGGTACACGAATGTTTTAAATATGTAAACAGTATTTATACTTCATACCTTTAAGACAAAAATTACAAAAGTATACGTAATTACTTAAACGTGTCGGTTCTAATTAATAAGGTTAATTACAACATGTTATAGGACAGTAAAAAGCATTAATCAACATTGATTTTGAGAGAGGCGAAGAGTCTTGTGTTGGTGGCAGCTTTTGAGAGCCCGTGTTATGTACTTGAGTCCACTCTCTTTGTTTGACATGCAGAGATCCTTCCCTCTCGCTACTCAACATGAAGCAACGCTTCTTTCCGCAATGTGGATGCCGACATGGTTGTATTTTTTTCATTTTTATTTTTTGATGAATATTTTGGAAAATCCCGCGAAGCACTGAAGCCGCGAAACATGAAGCGCGAAGTGGCGAGGGAACACTGTATTGCTTTCAATTGCAAAATGAACTGCAAATTACTTTGTAGTGATTGCAAAATATGCGGAAACACGTTTTCTTGCTCTTGCCAAGATAATGTGTATATCTTTAACATTTGCAAACACATCATACATGTATTAAACTTTTAGGCCTTATAGCGCGTTTCGCACGTAAACGCAAATAATGAACAAGAAATTTCATAAGATCTCAATGTAGAATTAACTGAAAATACACCAAATGATAACAATGAAGTAGCTTCTGTAATGTAAAAGATACATCTCATAGAGAATATGATATCTGAAACTTGTTTCCTCAGGAAAGCTTAACAAAATATGAACAAATATTTTAATAAAATAATGCAAATGAATATGGCTTCATTCAATCGTGCATTTTCTGTGTCGGAAGGAAATAAATCAATGCCTGCAAATAAAAGAATAAAATCTCAACCATCATTTAAGTCTTTAATTATCATTTAAGCGGACGTTTCTAAACCTTCTGCAGAAGAAATGATGAACATCTCTAGACCTTTGGGGGCTCCATTGGCTGATGTGTACATCCGCACTGGGTTTGATCTCACTTATTGTTAATTGCTGTTAAGAGCTATTGAGTTATACACAGGGTGACCAAACGTCCTCTAATTTCGGGGACAGTCCCCAAATTTGTATATTTTTAATGCCTTGTCCCCAAAAACACTTTAAGTACTTGGGGACACGTATGGTCCCAACATTTAAAAACTTCTGTTTTTTCTCTCCAAATTGCTCCCCAATTTGCACTTTAGTACTTTTAGATAGAATTTTTAAAAGTATTAGATAATAATATAGCCTTTTCAGGTGGCGCCAAATGAAAATATTATAGCTGGCTCCTAAAAAATTTTCATTGGCTCCTAAGGTTTTCGGATTTTTTTCATACTCTGAATATAGCAATTTTAATAGGGATGTAACGAATAGTGATTTGGCCGAATAGCCGAATACCGAATATTCGGCCACTTCTCCCAGGCCGAAGCGGAATATTCGGCATTTCTTCTAATCCGAATAGGCCGAAGCCGAATATTCGGCCAATGTCTTAGGCCGAATACCGAATATTCGACTGCCAAATATTAAAATGTCCAGAAAATCGTTGTAATAGAAAGTAATTGACAAATTTAAAATTATTTACAAAGTCAAACACCACTTACACACAATCTATGATGTATGATTTAATTATGTTTGTTAAGAATTTAAAACTATTTAAAATTAATCTATTTTCTCTATTGTTTTGAAAGTAATAAAACTAAGAATTTCACCCACAGGTGGAATAGAAATGACAGGTGTTATGGTAGTAAGAACAAGAACTAGCATTATTTTACTAATTATTTAATTCAAATGAAAGAACTACCATTGCTTAGTGAACTTTTACCTTAATCAAAACTGTTTTATGAAGATATTTTAGAAGTTATAAAAGTTAATATTTTTATTTTATGGGGTTTTTTACATATACCTATCTTTAAACGATCTGTTAAAAGTTAATGCACTTAACTGGAATATATTTTTATTTTCAAAAACCCCAATAACTTATGCTATCTAAATATTCATGATATATTCTAGGCTTTTCACATTTTTTTCTTACCCAAGGTTCACAATAAATCAGTCTACCCAAACAAAGTCTGACTTCCACTTTGTTAATAGTAACAAAATTAATTTTTTATATATCATAATTAACTCTTGCCAGCTTTGGGAGCAAATGCTAAATATAACATACAATATTACAACTTTAAAATCTGTTTTTTCTCAGTCAAGCCTAAAACTAGGTTTTAAAAAAATAGTTTTTTTCTAAATTATTTTTCTTTTTTAAAACTGTAAACTAATGTATTATATTTTCAATAATTATAATACAATTTTAAATGTTTAAAATCTACTAATTTCTTAATTTTTTTTCATTACTACTGTAGCAGAACTATTCGGCCGAATAGTCCATCAGTATTCGGCCAGGCCGAATATTGACCTTACTCAGTATTCGGCCTGGCCGAATATTCGGCTTGGTGATGAAATGATTATTTGGCCAGCCGGATATTCGGCCAAAGGGCCGAATAGGCCGAATACCGAATAGTGGCCGAATATTCGTTACATCCCTAATTTTTAAATAGTTCCCTTAATAATTCAATTTCTAACAAGTAATGCCCTAAGAAAATACGCATACATTTTGCAGGGGTCCCTCATAAATTCATAAGAAATGTTCCCAACCACATTACCGTTTCAGCTCAACATTTAGGGCAGTGGTCGGCAACCCGTCGATCGTGATCGACCGGTCGATCCGAGTCCATTTTCGGTCGATCGCGAGTAGTTTTGAACAGAAAAAAAAAATCAAATGACTTTTAGATCAGAAGCGAACCTTTTTTTAATTCAGAAAATGCTTAATAATTTGTCAGACCATTCGTCGGACCTACAAAAACTTGCCAACAATATAGAATGTCAGTCGTCACATTAGCTGTGCTCTCGGTGAGTTAATTAAAATATGTAACGGCGTTTCACATGTGTGTTTTATTTAAAAAACAAAACAAAACAAACTACCAGTATTTTATCAAATTTAAAAGAACTAATACGTTAGTAGTATCTGAGTTTATTTTAATGCGAGTTGACGGTTGTTAACACAGCGATATTTTAGAAATTTTAAAGTAGGTATTTCATAAGCATCAAAACCTGTTCTGACAGGAATTAACCTATAATTTGAAGACAGGCGCAGCCCCAACTTGTCTTTTTTTATTTTTATTAATTATTAATTGTGCATGTATCCCCGGTAGCGGATTTAGGCTTAGGCCCGTGAGGCAAGCTTTGATAGGCGCCAAAATTTTTAAGACGACTAAAATTAAAAACCGATTGGGTTTTCCGATTGTACTGTAAGACCGAATTTTAAAGTTAATTTTATTGCGCGCTCTTGCTATCTAAACATAGTACCATTTTGAGAGTAGAATTTCTTTGTTACAATAATTAATCAGGCTAGTACTAAGATCTGAAATAACTTAACAAAAAGATCTAAAAAAAACTTCTTTTTAATGCTAGGTGGCGCCATATCGTCTCGGGCTAGGGCGTCCTCAAACCTAAATTCGCTACTGTGTATCCCCCCGTCCGCTGAGTCGATCTTGGCGTTTGCCGTACTTGGAAAGTAGATCTTCAGCTCATTTAAGTTGCCGACCGCTGATTTAGGGGGATAGAGCCATATGAAGCGCGTCCCTCCTTAACCGGAGATATGAAATTCTAACAGTTGAAGGGGGTACGGGGGAAAATTTTGCAGATTATATGCCAACTGGGGCATTTTGAGGCCATGAGTGACGCATTTGGGAGAGCAAAAATTTTATTAAAACAAAGCAAACGCAAACTTTTAAAAGTTAAAACGCTTTTACTGATAAAAATACAGAGCAAAATTCGCATTTTGTCTTAAATCCAGGGGGCAATCCCCCTCCCCTTCTTACTTACACCCATATCGAAAAGCCCGAAGTCTGCCTTCTCAAGCGATACTTACAAGCTCCCCCCCCCCCCCCGCTTCCTCCCAAAAGGATGCTTTGAAAATTTGTAAAAGAAAAACTCTTGTATTGTTTGAGCATTGCATGATTCATGGTTCACTATAACAAGGGGGAAAATTTGATTTTTTTCATTTTTGACATTGACAACTCACTGCCTCCTAAAACTGTCTTCCCAGGAGCAGCTGCCTGCCACAGGAGCCGGCTGACTAATCAGCGACGCAACATGTTCAGTATACCTCAATTTTAGAGTTTCCGACAGTTTATACAAACAAATAATTCGATTAATCGGTTGAAGTATTAAAAACCCAATCTTTAGCTGTATTTGGTAACGTTAGAGGAAGTAGTGTGGGCTCTACCCCAGAAATTTTCATAACTGACAGTCTAAAACAGAAATTTTAGGCTATGGCCCAATATATTAGGGGAAAGAAAAGGTGGGAGTCGGGTTTTTCTCCTTATTTTTTTAACTGACTTCACAAAGGAAGGAGGTTATACATTCGTATTGTATGTATGTCGTTTTTTTTTTTTGGTTTGTTTGTCCACTCAAAACTTCTCATCGGATGAACCGATTTTCATGATTTAGTTTTTAATCGATCGAGAGGGGTTTCCCATAGGTCTCGTACCTTTTTTTGATTATATTCGATAATTAAAAAAAAAGTTATGGGAAGAAATGTAGTATTTTTTTTTTTTTTTTTTTCATCCATAACTTTCGACTAAATGAACCGATTTTGACGATTTTTTCTTTAATCGATAGAGGGTAGTCTAACTGAAATATCGCACATCAATTTGACTACATTTGTTTTTTTATAAAAAACGTTACGGCTGAAAAATAAGTATTTTTTATTTTAATTGGAAAGGCATTATTTGATTTTTCTTTGTTGGGACTACCAATAAATAAAAACTACCAATAAATAAAAAGTCATTGTTGAAAAAGCGTTTGTTGCCGCTATGCTAAAATATTAAAAGCAATTACAGCAAGATGTTGAGTGAAGGCTTCTCTGAGGCAAAAATTAAATCCAATCAGTTTGTTTGCTAAAATTGACTTCAAAACAGAATTTATCACACAAATGATTAGTTTTTAGTGCAATTCATTCAAAGAAGGTTTGCCCTTTGATATAGATTGTTTAAAAATCGAGTATTTATATAAAATATTATTTACACTAAAAATAATAAAATAAAATAATTTTTATAAAAAATAGAACCGACATCAAATTATAAATTGCGCTTAAAAGTGAAAAATAAATTAATTCTTTAAACATCGATATGACTTTTAAACATAGTTGTAGAAGTCGGTGCAAAATTATGAGTAATTACCATTACACAATTTGCTACTTCGTATTGGAACTGTTGTTATTCTGGGCCATTTATATTTGTAATTGATTCATGATTACAAAGGATTTTATCTATCCTAATTTTGCACCGACTTCTAAAACTATGTTTAAAAGTCACATCGATGTTGTGTATAGAATTAATTTATTTTTCACTTTTAAGCGCAATTTATAATTTGAAGTCGGTTCTATTTTTTATAAAAATTATTTTATTAAAAATTGAAGTTAATTTTAGGCTGTTTCAGGGGACTCTAGGGATGAAATAATTTGGGGGCTTACTATCGAGAATCTCTAAAAGCAAATTTAGGATACCTTTGAAGACGTTAGGGAAGATGGGGAGAGTAGTATTAAATGCTGCCCTACCCGGAAAATTTTCAAAATTGAAATTTTAACTAGAAGTTCCGCTAGAACTAGACGAGCCTACTTTTCCGTATATCCTCCAACTTCAAATTTGTAATCTAGCTATTCTCTCACTCTGTCTCATCTGGCTATAGTTCGTAATTACTTCAAATATACTTTTTTCAACGGTTAATAGATATTCATTCACTCAACTCATTCAATCATTCATTTATTTATCCACTCATTTATTCATATTCATTTTTTCATTCATTCACTAATTTATTCATTTAATCATTCATTCAAAAATATCGTTAAAAACCCGATCAAAAAATTTCATAGGAAAATAGGCTTTACCTAGTTCTGGTTGCACTTCGCATCTCCACATGCTCTACTTCATAACATCTTTCCGACAAAGTTTGTTCCAAGCAAATCCGTCTGTTAGATCAGTATTTATAGGATTGAAATGTTCCGCACGCGCTAATGTTAATTTTTTTGAACTGTTCAAAACTAAATAAAAAATTTTCAAATCAAAAAGTAAAATATGGAAATGAGATGTCCTCACCAGGATCTTTTAAATACAAAAAAATTTCTTTCGAATTCAATCTTTATTTAATTATTTCATTCATTTTTAACTTTTCTTTATCTTTAACGATATTTTTTTCGATACATTAACATAAGCCTGTTTTCACGCGGTATTTATTTATTTTTTTTCTTTAGGAATTTTTTTTCCCGCTGGGAAGTGTCTAAAAACGCATTTTTAGATAATTTTCTGTTGACGTTATGGAAAAGTAGGTTTGGAAATTTTGTATGGTACTTTTTCAACATTGAAATTCTAAAAATGCGATTAGCGTATCTTTTACTGTTAATTGCAAGTCGCCCCTCCCTGGCAAATTTTCGAATTTTAAGTTCCGAAAACGCAATTTTAGGTTATCTTTAGGGGGATGCGGCGGCTTTTCCTCAAATATTTCTAAAAACAAAATTTTAGGCTATAGGAGGAGGGGTGGTGCGTTCGCTGCTTTCCAGCAGAATTTTTTTGAAATTAGCGTCTTAAAAATTCGTTTGACAATAATAATAATTTAACTTTGCAAGTAAACTGTAATAGAAATATAATTTCACGTTAATTTAAAGCACAAATGCGCATTGAAACGCAGACATATGTTTCGGGATTGCTTGGAATCCCTTTTTTCAATGCGACAGATACCTTCTAGGTGCAAAACATCCAAATGAAGCCTTCATTTGGATGTTTTGCATTTAGAAGCTCCCTGTCGCATTGAAAAAGGGATTCCAAGCAATCCCGAAACATAAGTCTGCGTTTTAATGTTCATTTGTGCTTTAAATTAACATAAAATTATATTTATATTACAGTCTTTTGACAATGTTTGATAGCTTTTAGTATCCGTCAGAAAATTTTGAAACTCATGCATTCAGAAAACGACTTTGCATTGATAACGACAGAAAGTGGAAACTGAAGAAGCATTCAATAAGACATACCGGATTGCAACGAAAGGGAAAAATTAATTATCGTTAAGGAAGAAACAACAGTTTGTAAAACTATATGTCTTTATTTTATTTCCTTTATTTTTTGCCAGCTCAATATGTAGTGACTGGGTGACAGCATCTCGGCACTGGACGGCATTACTGTCGCCTACTTTCTATCTTATTTTATGTTCTGGACCAAACTTCTGTATAATGGCAATCACATTTCTATTAACTTCATTTTTTTTTCTAAATAAGGAAATGGCAGGAACTGGCGGTTAACAACAAATACATATTTAACTAGATTATTAACTAGAACGTTCTTGCTGAGGATATCTGAAACAAAAACTATTCTTATTATCTAAATGACAAATATTGAGTGAAATAACTTCTGCCAGGACAATAACAATTTTCCTGGTGATACATGTTTTACAAATACTTTAAAAATGATAAATTATGGCTGTTCTTTCAAATAATTGTTCATTGTCTAAAATGCCTATTTTTAAATGTAAATCTAATGAGATTTCACTTTAAAAAAAAAAAAAGCAGTTACATACACCCAGATCTTGAAAACTTTGATAACGTTGTACGTAATATATGGAGAAGCGGCTACGTTGTACGTAATATAGGGAGAAGATTTAACGTTGCACTTTATGCATTCTATAATACGATGATTGACACAACCACAATAAACAGGTTTATGCTGAAAAATAGCTCTGTGTTTTTCATCAATATGCTTCGTGTGGTGAGCTGTGCCCCATGGTACAATGAAAAATATCCTTTCGAGATCAGATACTAAAGTATTTACGTGACGTTACAGCAAAACTCTAATATCACGCGTGCCATCAGCGAAACACATTAAAATAAGCTAAAAATATTAAGTTTTCGGCACATAATTGAAGAAAGTAGCAAAACACGCAAAACAATAAGCTATATAACTTAATTAAATATCAAACGTAAACAAAATGATACCGATTTATTGTTTGTTTCTCGCTGGGAAAGTTTGCCTCCCCCCCCCCCGTTTGGCTCGAATATTACACTTATATGGTCAGGATCATATTTATAAATTGCTAATTCCGTTTTTCCATGTATATAACGTAAAATTCTCTCGACTTGTTTGCCCATATTCTAATAATGAGCCCCTACTAAAATAGACGCTGCATCCGTTTATAATATACATGCTGGCAAATGTTCTCAAACAAGATGAATTTTATACTATTTTCACGTTTTAATAAAATATTTTTATTACTTGTTACATTGAAATCATTTTTCTAGGGTTTATAACTATCTATTTCTACTGTTGCTGTACTATCAAGAGGGAGGAGTTTTTTGGCGCAAACAAATATGTGTATATTTTATACTAAACAAATGGCAACATCACACAAGTTGCCAAGTATAGGCAACCCTAAATGACAGATGGAAGCAAAAGTCACCCCTCACGAAGATTTGTGCTCTCTACTCTACTGCCGTTGCCGACTGCCGAGCTTCATGGCGCCATGCTTCCGTCCAATGAAACGAACGAAACGGATTCGTTTGAATGAAAAGTAAATGGCGTTAAGCTAACGGTAATGAAAACAATGTAATCTCCTCATTTTATTTATTTATCGTTGTTTGCGTATTTTTTCTAAAACTAAGAGTTTGAACTTTTGTTCGTACTTTAATATCTATTATGCTTTCTATTTTGTATTGCATCGATGTCTGATTGCAATGAATGATTTTTAAATATACTTGTAATATTTATCGATTTGTATGGATCTCGGTCAAGAGGCTCATCATTTGAATGTCGAACATTCCAACAGCTGGATTGTAGAAAACTTGGAAAGTAATATGTCTACTCACGACTTAAGCAGTGTAGATGAAACTCAAAATTCAGTTTCCGTGCCTGTAGAGTGTAGAAAGACTTTTAAAAGGTTTGTCTGTAAGATTTGTTTTAAAACTTGTAAGCGTAAATGCGAATTGCAACGACATATGCTGATTCATTCCATTGACAAACCTTATAAATGCAATGTATGTGACTCAAGTTTCAAAGATAAGAGGAGTTATACTAATCATCATCTAATTCATAATGAAGATGGAGCAGCTGATATTCCTCATTTTTCTTGTGATAAATGTGGAAAAGTTTATGGTAATATTGGTTTGCTAAATAGGCATCGGAAGTCTCATTTGAAAAGAAATATACATGAATGTGAAACTTGTGGAAGTAAATATAAGTGCTATGAAAGCTATATGGCCCATCTAAGAATCCATACCGGGGAAAAACCATTTCAATGCGAGGAATGTAATTTGAAATTTCGAACAAAAAGTGAACTTTCAAATCATATGCCTTTTCATGTGGGTAAAATGCCGTTTAAATGTGATGTGTGTGGCATGGGAATGCTGTCTAGGAAAGCTTTGAAGGAACATTGCCTTGTTCATACCGGTGAGAAACCATTTGAATGTGAAACTTGTGGTAAGAGATTCAGATTAACAGTTCAACTGTATAACCATAAAGCTCTTCATATTAAACAGGGTACATATGTATGCCCTATTTGTGGAATGAAGTTTAAACGTGTAAATCAGTTTAGGACACATAAGGCTATACATTCTGATGAAAGACCTCATGTGTGCAACACATGTGGAGCATCATTTAAGCAGAAGAAAAACCTTTTAAGTCACTGTGCCAGGCATACCAATGAACGACCTTTCCCTTGCGATGTTTGTGATAAAAGCTTTACGCATAAAAGTTCTTTAACAGTTCACTATCGCGTTCATACTGGAGAAACTCCCTTCGAATGTCCTTTTTGCCCCAAAAAGTTCAAAATGAATGTTCATTTGAAAACACATTGTATGAAGCATACTGGAGAGAAACCTTACGTCTGTGATATATGCAACAAAGTGTTGTCTGGGAAAGTTCATCTTACTCGACACCTTTATCTGCATAACAATGATAGTCCATATCAGTGTGATATATGCTTGAAAAAGTTAAATAGCAAAGTAAACTTAGTAAAGCATCAACGCATTCATGACGAAAAGCCTTCTTTCCAGTGTCAGAAGTGCTCAAAAAAATTTGATCTAAAAGGTGAACTCAATCGCCATTACTGCGTCATTGAAAATTTGCCTTATTCTTGTGAATGAAACTCTTACACTAGTTGATTTAAATTTGGCAATGGCATCATCAAAATTATAACTTTTTTACACAGTTTTTGTCTTCAATCAAGCATACCACCTTTTTAAATTTTAGATTGAGCAACCTAAGGTCTAACCCCCTTCTTAGGCTTTTTTCCCCTTTATTTGCCTTTGGGTAAATTCCCCCCCCCCCTTCAAAATTTTACATTTTTTCCCCCCAATTTGATTCTGTGTTTTATTGTTATCTCATTTATTAATTCAAAGTTTGAAAATATGAAAGCTCAACAATAAATAGTAAAGACCAATAAATTAGAATCGAACAACAAACTTAAAAAAAGTTATATTTTTTTTTGCTCTGAATAATTTGGAAGTGTATATTTGTATAAGTTGCAGAACTTAGTATACATGGAGCATTGTTCATACTAAGATTATTTAAATGGCCTTCATATGTATACAACATTTTAGTGTGGTCTCACTTTTTGGATCTAGCCAGAAAGATAAATCGTTTATCTGACATTTTTCAGTAGTCCCTTTGTCATTGTATAAACAATGCCGAGTTAAAGCTAGTTCCTTGAATTGTCTCCGCAATTTCGTATCTTACTGCTAACTGACAGTAAGACTTCTCTCTATTTAAGATGTTGCTAAAAAAAATTATGATTCCATTTATGAGTTGTTGATCAAGGTTTTATTTGTAGGGTCTTATTTTTGCAGAAAGAAAAGTACTTTTGAAAAATTAGTGTGATGATGGAAAAATTTTATAATAGGGATCTTTTTCTATGCAGTAACATTTTATAAAATGGACTTTTTTTTAAATTTTGAATTTAATGAAGATATTAAATGATATGAACTATGATAGTTTTATGAAGACTAAGAAATTGTGATATGGAACTTTGTTATCCTCATAAAAAGACCCCTTCACAGAGCTGTACTGGGAGGTAGTTGTGACAGCCTAACTGCACTGGTACATTTAATGCATTGGCTTAATTAATATTTTTTCTTTTGTATCTTAAATATATAACATTAATGTTCTTCGAGTATTCCTTGGCTGCAGTAGGAATTTCTTTCGAGTTCTTTTTGCGGACATCGACTCATAGGGTCAGGTGGGGGAAAGTGGGGGTAAAATCAAGCTTTTTTTAGAGAAGTCCCTAAAACCAAACTATTAAATTTATTTTAATGAAACTTTTGATGCATTTTATATACATTGGATTCATATAGAATAAACCTGAAGCATAACCATTAAATTTTGTTATATTGTTTTCTCACAGCGATACAGTTAAAAGAGCATGTTTTGATACCCCCACTTTACCCCATAGTGGGGGAAAGTGGGGGTAGTTCTAAAATTAGCATATATTTGAATAAAAATATGTAAATATTCCCTTTGAAATAATAATATACTGAAATAAATGTATCTTGATTATATTTAAAGGTACAAATGCACAAAAAAAATATTTTTTACATATTATTTAATTAAAAAAATAATGTCCACGGCTATCAAAATTAGGTTCATTTAGTATGCGGCATATATCGCTGAGTTCTACACAGTCTTCATCATCAATAGCAGGAAAAGTATAATAGTCTCCCAATGGTGACTTAGTCGGATATTTTATGTGATAGAACTCATTAATTTCTATCACTTGGCCAATGAATTTAGATGATTTGAGTTCTTGACCGGTACTCAACTTCTACCCATGAACCTTGCTTTATTTCTTTCAAGTCTGTGTTTTTTACATTCTTTCCTATATTTTCGTGATTGATTTCTTTTTTACGGTTGCTTTCTTCAACAGGCAACCTTTCCAAAACGTCTTTGTTGAGTAAAACCTCAGCACTCTTGCTCTGTACTCTTTTTCGCTTTTTCTTTGAATTCTCTATATTTGCTTGACTGAATTTTTTCTTACGGTCGCTTTCTTCAACAGCCAACCTTTCCAAAACATCTTCGTTGGTTAAAACTTCACCACTCTTGCTCTGTACCCTTTTTTGCTTTTTCTTTGAATTCTCAATGGCTAAAACAGTATTTACAGATGGAGTGGGAGAGAGAGTTTGAAAGATTGCTTTCTTTAAATCTTTTAAAGGTGAGTTGAAAGAAACTGCTTCAGAAGATACAATGCTTGTGGAAGAATCTGTTCTTGTATGCTCTTGATTGTTTTTCTTTTCTGAAATTAGAATACGATGTTGGATGGCATTTCTGTTCAGAGGATAAAGTCCTGCTCCTTTAAATCCATTCACTGCATTTTCTGGCTTTATTTTTTCAAATAACTTTTTCAAGAGGAATGGAAATGATGCTTTTGAAACATTTTGCAATCTGCTTTCCCTAAACCAATGTTTCAAAATCTCCTTCCAAGCTTTTTTCATAGGAGAAAACACTCCAACATCTAGTGGTTGCAATGCATGGCTACAATTAGGAGGAATACACAAAATTATTACTCCATTGTCCATTGCTTGCTTAATAGTGTTGTAAGTGAGATGACTTCCATGTCCATCATATAAAAGCAGAATAGGTTTCTTTCTATTCTTAACAAAATCAATAAAATGTGCCATCCAGGATTCAAACAGAGTATCATGCATCCATCCAGAATCACTACAACCGTAAAGAGCTTTTGGTGGTCCTCCAGCAGTCCAAGATTGATAGAGATGCTCACCTTTATATACAACAAAAGGTGGTAAGTAAACACCTGTTGCTGAGATGCAAAATAAGACTGTATACATAGCTTTGCCACAGTCAGCAGATTTCAGATATGCCGTACGTTGGTTTTTCTTGAAAAAAACTTGAGTTGATCTGGGGTCTGTGGATAAGCCAGCTTCATCAAGATTAAATATTCTGTCAGGCTCATCCTGGAGACCGTTGTCATAGAGCAATTTTTCATACATGTTGAAAAAAACTGTTGTTTCTTCATTAAGATCAGCTGCTCGAGCTTTTGTCAAGAGTTCAGGTTTTTTCTTACTAAGTTCCTCTTTCCACCGCTTTTCGAACCCTCTAATCCATTCGACACCAGGTTTTCCATTTGGGAAAAGACGTTGAGCTGCCGTATTTGTTGACAAGTAAGTTTCAACAAGGTTTATGACATCTCTTCTATCAAAAGGAAATCCACATTGTCCTAAAAATGGTAATGCTACCACAATACACATTTCTTCGTCATTTGTTAGATAGGAGGATCTACCTGGTCCTTGGTGAGAAGGACTTTTAACTACCCATCTTCTAACAGTTTCTTCAGGAACACTAAATTTATTTGATGCAGCATAAATTGTAGATCCATTTTTTACCTCCAAAACAGCATTCTTCAGATCATCTTTTGTGTACTTTGAACCACTGGTTTTCTTAATATAATTTCTTGGCATATTTGAACTATAAAAGACAATATAAAAATTAATATCAGTAGTAATTTAAAGTGTTATTAGTACTTATAACTTTTTTTCTATCATTCTTCTCTTTCTAAACTACATTTAGAAAACATTATTTAAAAAAAAAATGTTTTCAGTGTAAAATTACTATCTAGGGAATAAATAAGTAAATTACCAATTGTTTTAGTAATTTTCTTATAAAATATAGAACATTAGATATTTACTAAAGTTAACAGAGGTAAAAACTATTCCTATCCAATAACACTTAGCTAAGCCTAACCATACCCCCAAATTACCCCACCTCAGAAAACAATTCATAATAAATAGAATTATAAAATTCATTCTTACCTTTCTATGTAGATCTGTTCCTTAGATGTTCCTCTACAAGTCTGAACTAAAATTATTGGTTTTTGACAGTTAATAATGATTTTAGGAGAAAGTTAATCAGCAGCTTAAACTAACAAACCATTTGCAATAAGAACAAGAAAGACAGTTTATAAATACTAAACTTGTTGCTAGTTTCTAAAACTAAAATAAAAATATTTGCCATAATCTCAATATATGTCTCTAAAAAAGAATTAACTAAATATCTTAATTTAAAAAGAGAGAATAGGTGTTTTTCAATATACCCCCACTTTACCCCATGGGCCCACTTTCCCCCACCTGACCCTATCAGCTACAGCTTTTTTTTGTATTGTAGGAAATAATTTGCCATTTCAGATTTTTCTCATCATGGTTATGTTGTAAAGCACTCTTAAAAATTACAGTATCACTTTCATCCAGATATAAATTTTCTGTACAGTTGTGCTTAATGCAACTTTCAACCATCCTTGTTTTTTATATTCCTTACAAATTTTATAATTGTACATTATCAATTTTTTTCCTCATGTTTTCACAAACGTGAAAAATCTCGTGGAGATGCTGGACATGGCTATCACTAATAAAACCTGTTTGCGCACTTGGATTTTTTCTTAGCACTCAAAAGGCGATTATTTCCTTTTATCTAGAAAGACTGTTAGTGGTCATTTTGACCTCTGTACTTAATTCAGGATTTGCTTTCATACAAAATATGTCTTAACATTCAATAAACAAATTTAATAATTACACCACATTATTTATGCAATTTCAATAAATCGGGCTAAAACTTTTTTTTTTAATGTTCGATAAAGTGCAATGTTATGTTTTCTATATCTGTATACGATTAATATTAAATTTACTATATGAAGGAAAGTTTCTGAAATTGTATAAAATATTTTAAGATTGTATAGTATAAAAATTTTATTATATGATTGTGTATATAAACGTTGCAACATTATTTTATAATGTCACAAACATCCTGTAAGTGTTGATGAGCTTTGATTTCTTTGCACTGTTGTATAAAAATGCAACTTTTTGTTTCATTTATTAAAAGTCTACATGCACTTTTAACACTACTAAGAGTTATGTGCCAAATCGCAAATAAGCTTGCACCAGGCCCAGCTCATTTAATCAGTTTCATTTTTTTTCTCCTTCTGATTTCTTTTTCCTTTTCTCTTATTAGTTCTAAAAACTTAAACATCAGTAAACATTGAAGTTTCTTCTAACTCCGACTTGGAAGAAAAATTGGTTTGGGCAAGATCAAAGGTCTGTAAACTGTGCGCATTCATCCGGTAAAAGTAGGGTAGTCCAACCAGTAAATGAACACTTAAGCACAATTTGATATTTTAAAGTTAATGATATTTTAAAGAAACATTGTTTCTGGTATATGACAGCATAAACACATTTGTTATTATGTGTAAATTCTAAATTCTAAAATTATTCTTTCTAAAAAAAAAAAAGGTGAGGACCTTATATTGTTTTGTATGGGTCTTTTGGAGACCCAAATAAAAAGTTACGCAAAAGTCAAGTTAATGAAAGTTTCTTACCAGTTACGGAACACAAAATATTCCAGTAAATGAACATGTCATATTTAATTTTTTAAAAAAAGGACAGCAAAGTCTATTGTGACTTTTTCATACTCTATATTTAATTTTCAGATCCCAGTAACATAAAAAAGCAAATTAATTCATGAAATTAAAAAAAAAAAAAAAATAGCCAGGAAGCTACAAAACAAATGGCATTTTAAATCATGAAATGAAAAACATGTTCAAATAAAATAGAAAATAAAGTTCAAATGAAATAAAAAAAAGTTATTTAAATTTTTCTAAAACTTAGACCCTATACTTCTCCGTTTCGGGAACTATGTAAACTCCAGACAAGTGCGATGATGTTGCTGAAACAACTTCAGGAGTTTTTATTATTTCTTTCACAGTCAAACCTCGATATCTCGAATTTCAAGGGAGCAGTAAAAAAATTCGAGTTAGCAAAATTAATTTATTTTCAATAGGTGGAGAATAAAATAGAAGCTAGTGCAAAAAAACTACATGCCTCTTTGAAAATAAAAGTAGGTTACATAAGTCAAGCATTTACTTACACATGCATCCTTATTTACATCATACTTACATCATTTGAAAAATGAATCTATGTTGGTTTGCTTTAAATTTGACTCTTTTTCGGATTCCACAACACTTTCTATATGAGAAAGAGCTTTGAAGGTCTCTGGTGTCATATTCGGACGAGATTCAATGAACCTTCTCAAAACATCCGCAGCTAATACAGCTTCTTTGTTCGTTGGTTTCTTCTGAGTCTTGCATATCTCTTCCTCCTCATCGTCTTCAGAAATTACATCACTAGCTGAAACTTGAGAAAGAATATCCTGGTCTTCCCACTGCCCACAAACTGCAACTTCTTCGTCAATATTCAAAAAGTCTCCGAATTCAATTTCTTTCACATTTATTATTTCTCCAAGTCGTTCCCAATCTTTTGTTGGCACGTTATTTTCAATATCAGCATTGTTTGTTTCACATACGGTGTCATTCTGTTCATTTTTTGCAAATCCTGCTTTCCTAAAGCAATTTGAAATGGTCGATGAAGTGACGCCATTCCATGCTTTATCTGCCATTCTCATGGCTTCCAAAATGCTCACTCCAGATGGCTTAGTTCCTTCTTCCATCTCAGCCAAAAGTTTTTTTACCACTTGATGGCGATATTTGACTTTGAAACTTTGAATGATTCCTTGATCAAGCGGTTGAAGTCTAGATGTCGTGTTTGGGGGAAGAAATTCCACTTGAACATGATTTAATTTTGGTATGATACTGTGACCTTTGCAGTTATCAATAAAAAGCACGATTTTACGCTTTTCTCTTTTCATTTTCCTCTCTAACTCCTTCAGCCAATTTTCAAAAATTTTCGAAGTCATCCAAGCTTTTTGATTGGAATCATAAGTAAAGGGGAAATATTTCACTCCAGAAAAGCACCTTGGTTTTGCTGATTTTCCAATCATTAAGGGCTTTAATTTTTCAGTCCCAGCCATATTTGCGCAAAGCAACAAAGTTACACGTTCTTTACTCCTTTTGCCTCCTTTGCAGGCTTCTCCTTTAATGGCCATGGTTTTATCTGGAGTGCATTTTAAAAAAAGTCTGGTTTCGTCCGCATTAAACACATTTCTTTCATCGTAATTTTTGAGTATCGAACTTAGTGTCTCTTTGAATTCCATGCAAACTTCTTCATTAACGCTGGCGCTTTCGCCGCACATTTTAAGAAATGTAATGTTGTTTCGGTTTTTAAAATTTTCGAACCATCCATTGCTTTTTTTTGAAATTAACATGACCCAATTCCTTGGCAAATGCTTCGGCTTTCTCTTTTATTAAATTTCCGTTGATTGGGATGTTTTGCGCTCTACATTGTGTAATCCACACCATTAGACATTTTTCCATATCATGAAATTCACCAACTCTAATTTTCTTTCTCTTACCGAAGCCATCGTCACAGTTTTCCAGAATAGCGTCTTTATTTTTTAAAATTGTCGATAATGTGCTGCTTGGTATTCCGAACTCTTTTGCAATTTCATTTTTCTTTTTGGAACCTTTTTCCACTTCTTCAATAACTCGTTTCTTCTCCTGAATGGAAAGCGTGTTTAATTTTCATTTAGCTGCCATTGCTAGCAAGTTCGTCGTATAACTCAACTGCTCTGAAAATTTCCTGACCGGAGTTCTTTCCACCGTACAAGACAAGGAGATGACAGGAATGAGATAGCCCTGGTCCCCTGGGTTCCACGTAGCAGCAGCAATTCTTTCTCCCTCCCACTTCTCTCACACCCTGCAGGTGTGACCTTGAATGGTTCAATGACTAAAAAGGGTTTAGAAAGAGGGCGAAAATTACAAAAGGACAAGAATGTCGAAAATTCTTGAGCCCCACTGAATAGAATGGAAGTAAAGAATGCAAGTTTGCTCCTGTTTTGGCACAAGGAAATAGTAGTTGAACAAAGAATATGGAATCCGAGAGAACCACCAAAGAAAAAAAAATCGAGTTATCGAGGGTCTAAAATTGAAAAATTCAACTAAACAAGGTTATTTTCACATTGATAGCATAGGATAAACGAAGGGAAATTTTTTTTGAGATATCGAAAAATTCGAGATATCAAGGTTCGAGTTATCGAAGGTTGACTGTATTTGGTTCATGAAAATACCAAAATTTATTTTCTTTCTCAGACCACTTCCAGTTTAAACCTTGTGCTAACTTCATATTTTTTCCCTCTTTTATTTTTTACTAGGCCAGGAAAGTATTTAATTTGCTAAAGTACTTACTCTGAGCTTTTGTGAAGAAGTGATGGGTGCATATGCAGATAGTTTTGTAACTAAATTTTCAACAAATTCATCAACTGATGTAATAATTGTTTTCAGTTTTCACCCATTGTTTATAAGAAATTTCATTAATCATTTCTAATTCATTGGAAAGCACCAATTCCTCCTGCAGAATGTCCACAGATGGACAGTTATCACAACTGTGTATCATGCACTTTTCGGATTCAGTGGAATAAACTAGTTTACTTCCAGCAGTCTCACATTCTGTCGGGCGTAATGAGCAAAATTTAGATAGTCCAATTTTTAAATCTTTATGTTGTTCTTTAAATGCCAAGTATAATTCTTTTTAAATTGTACAAAATCAATCTTTTTTGTTTTAATACCCTCCCATTTTCACTAGCAACAGATTATGCAATCTTTTTTTCCTAAACAAACACCACTATTATCATCATTACAATAAATGTAATAACCTTCTCTACAGTTTCAGAACTAATGTAGCACCTTTTTTATCACATGGAATTGATAACACCCCTTCTGTTACTTTTAATTTTCTTGATTTTTTAACTAAATGCTCAGTAGCATTGAAATAAATTCTTTTCTAAATTGTCCATGAATCTGAAACTAACGTTAGGATTTGGATCTTTTCTTTCAATGAAGCATTTGTGAATTTATTTAATAACTTTTATATCATAGATATACAATCTGGACAAGTCATGTCTTTTGTTATTCATGAGTTACTGATGTTATCAACACCTATTATTGCAGCTGCTTTAGTAGCAACACACTTACTTATTTTCATAACTTTAGTTTGCATGTAATCAAGTTTTCTAAACTAAAACTAAATTTACTGATCTATATTGGTGATACATCCAAAACTTCACAGCTTTTATTTAATTGATCAATCACTACTGTAGATTCACAATAATCTTCATCACTGTCAATTACCTTTTCAGAAGTAGAAATCTGACTCTGCCTCACTGACTAGTGAATGCAATGAAGAATAACAAGAGACACATAGTTTTTTCCCTGGAATGAGTACCGGATTTGTCATAAGCTAAGTGTCCACTTGAGAGAAAATGGTCCCGAGAGCAGTCGCGAGACCAGGCTCACAAATGGACATGCGGCTGAGAGCACTCTCAGAGACAAACCGATGCGAGTGTCAGACACTGCATGAGTCAAAGTGGACATGTTCATTGTTGCTCTCGAGACTTAGTCACCAGTCTTCCGCCATTGTCTGAAGAGCTGAGACCACGACTTGAGACTTTTTATTCAATCATTCTAGTTTTCATTATTAAATTTAAATAGATGTAAATCTTAATTTTTACTGTTTCTGTTATACTTCTATAATGAAAGTTATTTTTTAAATTCGACATACCCTTAAATATTCTTCCTTTAAATTATCATAGATGACTTTACACACTTCGGGAACTATTCTTCCTATTGTACAAGGTGGAGTGCGAAAAAGGCATTAAAAACTGCAAGAAGCATCTGCTGAAAAATTCATTTTAATATAAAAAATAAGAGGTTTAAGAGAAAAATATTTGTATATTCTCTTGAAAGTGCTTATTTGAAGCCAGAAAACGAAGTGTGACCATTAATCTGTCATGGGCTGGAGTCACATCACGTAACTTTGTATCTTGTTTTACAATCTGGTGTTTTACCAAATTTAATAGCACTTCGAATTGAACTGCAGACATCCTGATGAAATTTTTAAACTGTTGTGCATCTTCCAACCACAACTCGTTCACAAGTGTTGAAGAAGCTCCCATTACATTTCATCGAGGCACCCATTTTCTTACCCAGCAAGCCTTTTTTTTCACTTCCCGTTTTTTCATAATTTTATGCACAATTGGAAAGGCTAGGATTTGGCGTGAATCCATTTTGAAAAAAAGTGAGAAAAATAAATCTAAACTCTATCAACCAAGTCACAGAGTTGACTGAGACTTGTAAACTCTCAAGTGTACACAAAATTTCCTGATCTCGAGACTGCAGTGTCTGTCGAGTCTCCAACAGCCAACAGCTGTCTCGAGAGCGCAAGTGATCTCAAATGGACAACACTTCGGAACTAATCTCGAGACTTTCTCTCGAGATTTTCTCTCAAGCGGACACTTAGCTATAGACAAATTTAGGGAAATTGATTTTAGTGACTTTGCTCTGATTTTATTGGAATGTTTATTAAATGGATATCACAGCAAGTTCTCTGCTTTAAATGGTACCACTTTAATTATTTATCCTTGTACACTTTGCAGATACTTCCAACATCTTAAACTGTCTCATCTATAATTAGATTACTTCATCTCCTTTTTAATAATTCCAAATCTGTTGAAGACAGATTGAGCACAGAAATAGTATCATTACTTAATGATTCACCAAATTTATCGCATACAAAACATTCCATCTCTACTGCATGAAACACAACTTTACTACTCATTAAAACAATTTTTTTTTTGTTGAAGAGATGTCATTATGACCAACATAAAATCCTTGTCAATAAGAAATTGATCATCATCTTGCCTTTTGTAAAACAAGGAAGTGTTGAATTCTTCATTTTCTCAATCCATGAATAGATGCTCATTTTATCATCTTTCAAAACAGTCCCCTGGTTTCGAAGCATGACACTAGTCCCTTTTAATAATTTGCAAACTATTTTTTCAGTGCCACCTTGTAAGAGTTTACCATGAATGTTCACTTGTTTTTAAAGTGAGCCATTAAAACCTTGAAATGAGGGGCACGTTAATTTTTCACATTTATTTCATCATGGTCAAGCAATTCATGAAAATTATTGGTATGCACTATGCTGGTATAAACATTTGATAGTGCCTTCTTTCACTACTTTGTGCACATTTCATATTTGTTTATTCATTTGCCATCTGTTTTTATACATTTCGTCACATACCTCACTTATAATATATCGTTAATTTTGCTTATGTGACACAGGACATGGTTTTGCATATGCTTCCGTGACTATTTGACAAAATCGGTGGATCTGTAGATTTCCTTAGGATGAAGAAACTCACCAAGATTTAGTGCCAAAGGCGTATTCAGCCAGTTTACAACCTAAATGTTCCGTTAATGCAGCTGGAAAATCAGGAATTACTAAGAAGACCAGTCCACTGTTCATTGGCATGCTATTAGAGAAATGGGATAACTAATCCCGATATGTAACAGCGAAGGACTGTTAAAAGCATGGAATTATATCATCAATTCTGCTGGACCAGCACGTAGAGCTACATAGTGTTCGGCAGTAGTTAACTAGATGTAGTTAACTACTAGTGGCAGCTACTCGTTGTAACTACTTTTGTTTCAAACTAGTTAACTACTAGTTACATCCCGCAAAGTCCATGAATATTTACAAAAAAAAAAAGAGAGAACTTAATGTTTGGTCTATCTGTTAAATTATAACAAAATGTGCTCACACTTATGATGAAATATAAATATAATTGAAAGATAGGAGTGAAACAATTAACATTTATTTAATCGATTTGTCTCCAAAATTTTCTTGAAATAGCATCGACATTTTTTCTTAATACTCCATTTTTTATGGAAATTTTTCTCTTTTAAATTCCATTCTTTCATTATTTTGCATCTGCCTCTCTTCAGCACTTTTTTCTTTTAAATTTATAATGTCCTGAGCGCAATCGGGGTATGTTCTCCCCACCCCGTCTTTTGGGGCCGGTTGCTGAGTTGGTGTTGCAGGGGAGCTCAGCAGATCAGTTCCATCAGCTACATAAAAGAGTAAAACAGATAAATTAAACCTCTATAATTTTTACATTTATTACATTCAATATTACTTAGCAGCACAGACATGGAGATCACTAGAGATATTGTGCTGAAACCTATTAACTCATAAAAACGAATGCTAAAACAAAACCCTGTACATTATAGCATTATTTTTACATTATAGCTTTATTAATTACCTGCCATGGTTGTCTTAAAATTGCTCTTTTTGCCCTTAATTCAAAATTCTTGGTAGGCGCTGCCGTCTAAAACCCCCAATCTGGGTAAGGTTACAATTCAAATTTTCAAGTGGAGGGGAGATTCCCCTCAAAGTTTTATGTATGGAGAGGATCTCAATTTTGAGGAAAATTGGCAATCTTATTTCATCATTATAACCTCATGTGTTCCAATGTTGCGAAGTTTTAAATTCCAATTTTAGCAGAACAATACGCAGTGAGGTAACCAAGGATTTTTCGCAGTGTAGCATATCGTTGCTTGAAAAGAATAGTGACACAACTCAAAAAAGCAACTTTTTCAAGGGACCAGTTTTTAAATTGTTGCGATATGTAATTTATTGTTTCATTCATAACAATTCCTAATTATTGTAATTCCCCTTAAAAATGGTTAATTTTATTCGTTTTGTTTATTTCATGCAGTTTTTGTGCTAGCCATTTAGGGGTCCTAAAAATTTTAATCAAATTTAGGAGACTCTTGAGTTGTGTCTCTTTCGAATAAAAACAACAATTTGAGGAATAGTGTAATAACCCTGAAAAAGTCTTTAAAAAAATTGTAACATTAAAATCAATACAGACACAACTCCAAATATCTCTATTGTCCATAATAACATTTTATGAAAAAATTCTACATTAACAGCAATACAGATACAACACAAAATGGGTCTCTATTGCTCAATAAGGGAGTATATCACTTAGGACTCGATCGGAGTTGTGCCTTTTTTCAATAAAATTGGCAGTATTTACACATGCAGAAGTCAAAAGACAACCCGAGTTATGCCTCTGTTCAACAACAAAAAAAAGTGTTTTATTTTCATTCTGAAAAGACACTTATGCTATCTACGGGCAACTTTGCCATCTACTACTTGTCTTTTTTCCATATAAAAGATCAATTTTTTAAAAGTATTATCGATTAAAAATCTCATTTTTGGTATTTTTTGAGTTGCGTCACTATTCTTATCACGTGACGAGTTGTCAATCTGAAAAATTCCAATAAAATCGAACAATGAACATAGGCATTACAGAAGATCAATCTCTTGATTTTCACCACAATCCTCATTTTTGATGCCTTCATTACGTACTTTCTTCAACGCCTGATGATTTTTAAACCTTGATTTGTTTCTCAAAATGATCACATAATTCAAAACAAACCAAATTAAATATTGGAACTTACAGGACCGAAGAACAATACCATGGAATGACCAGCCATAGCAGGAGCCATTAAAGTTGGAGGATGAAAATTCCTGCAAAAAGAGGGTTGGGGATCAAAGGTGTGATTGTCCCACTTTTTTTTTTTCAATATATTTGACCCACATATATGCTACACTATATTACATTTCCAAATTTATTTTGGAACTTTTACGGACATTTTTGCAAATAATGACTATATAGGTACTTTTTTTTGTTATAAAAATCAGTTAAGGAATCGACTCTTCATGAGGAGCTACATGCTGGTTTGGAACATCAGTTTTAACAAATTCTTGGAAAACATAATTTTAAGCGCAGAGCATGATGAAACAAGTAAATTCAGAGTTGTCCTAATGTGCTTCTTTATTGCTTCTGGCAGATTCGGATCTTTTGAATGGAATTCAGTGCACAACTCATCAATATTAGTAGAATAGCTTTATTAGGAAACTCAAAAATCTGGAGGAGAAAAACGAAAAATCTCGACTTTCTACCTCGCGGGGTATTTCCCAGTAACCTATTAGAAAGTTTCATGAAGTCATCATAAATCGTTTAAAAGCTCGGCACCTGAAGCTCGTTTAAAAGTTGCAAAAAAAAAAAAAAAATATTTTGTCATCGTCTGTCATAATGAAATTTATTGATAAATTTCGGAGAACATTTTTGTTGCATAAAATTAATTATACATTTCGTGGTTGAATTCACTAGTTATGAAATGAGCTAGAGGGGTCCTGAATTAAAATAATCTTAATTTAAAAAATTAAACTTGTACTGACTTGTTTTTCATGCGTTACAGAATCACCGTATTATACGTTTCAGCACTTAGCTCCTTTATACTTGCGTGTACTGATAAAGGATCTTTTTTCAGCAGAGATGCTTTAGTTGATTACGCATAATATTGGAAGATTTTTCCTACTTATAAAAGCTTCTTTTAGAGAAATCTTATCTCTGTTATTTCTATTAGCTGCTCCATCACGAAGAACTTCTTGAATTTTAGAAACTGGATTATTCAAAGCAGCATGAGGTTTTATTCTGTCTCTGTAACATTATTTTATAGGATGAAATTTCGTCTTTTTGATTGTCAGTTCTTGGTTGTGGCCAGGATAATAATATACAGATACTACGTTCGATTGCGCAATAACGTGAGGTGGATATGTAGTATGAGGTGGCAGAACTCCTTTCGAATTTTTCCTACTTGTAATACGTTCGGACTGTACAATCTATTTTCTGAAACGGGTAGACACAGTGATTAACTTCATCATTCAGAGTTTTAACTTCCTGTTGTCTTATATGAAGTAAAAAATCTTG
Organism: Octonoba sinensis; assembly: GCA_038502835.1. NCBI lineage: Eukaryota > Metazoa > Arthropoda > Arachnida > Araneae > Uloboridae > Octonoba > Octonoba sinensis. Next base: position 76,662,697 of record CM076605.1, read on the forward strand.
TTTCATTGCTATCGAACCGTTTTTTAAAACTTGCAATTGAATGAAATGTATGCTTTTAAATTTCTAATTTGTTTGCTCCATTAAATGTTCAGTGTTTTTAAAGAATTCACAAAAATTGGACAAATTTTTTATTCAACTCTCTGAGGAATCTTGTATTAAATTCAGTAGTACTAATGATACTTTCAATCCTATTCATTCCTTTAGTTACCTAAAAGGTGTTAATTATCCTTATGCTATACAAAACGCATGCTTATTGAAAATTACTTAACATTTTGTTTCCCCTAATTGCATGATTTTAATCAATTGCATAAAATTAAGAGCATCTGATTTATATTTTGATTTAAACTGCTCACATCCTGGCTTTCTCACCTTCTCTCCTGCCTAATAAAAACAAAAATATGATCTCTGCCAGCTTGGCATTTCACCACATATTCAAATGAAGTCCATCCTTTGCCAGTAAGTTTTTCCAAGATTCAGGTGGCCTGAAAAAAAAAAAAAAAAAAAAAAAAAAAAACAGTTTGAGTTTCGGTTGCTATTTAACTTAAAAGAATTTAAGATTGACTTGTTCCACATGATATGAACACAGTACCAGTTCCATTGTCATACTACGTTAGTTAGATAAGTTTCCCCTCTTTGGAAAAACGCTTGTAATGATGATCTTGACTTCCTTGTTCCGTGTGAGAACTTCATCAAGTAAGAATTGCATATCCGCCGGCACTCTCTTTGTCGGCAGCGTTGTTGGGTCGTACATATAAAATCAAATAACCGTAATCCGAAATCGATTGTTGCACCTGGAAAAGAAATGAGATCTATTTTACAACTTCAACACTGATGGTAAATATTTAACCACAGAATCTCCAGTTTTGAGAAGCCTTATTGTTAACTACAAACAAAAGTAGAACAACTTTTAAAGTTAGAATAAAAAGAATGAAAAAACAGCACATGAAATTCAGCATTTTTTTCTCGGCGCCATATCCCGGGGTTGGCAGTGTTTACATTCCAGATGTAAACATCGCCAAAAGTGGTGTTTTTTCCCCCGGACTTTTTAATCTTAGTTTTTTATCCATACTTTAAAAATAAAGTCTTTTTTTGGACGTAGTTATTTTGGGGTATTTTATGATAAAAATCTCAAAAGCGATCAAAAACTTGTGGTTCCTTTGGACTTAGTTATTTTTCCGATAAACGTCGTGAATCGGCGCTGGAAAAAGTATTTCACTGCAAAAATTCCGCAAAAAATATATATTAGTTAACCAAAAATACACCGCACATTTATAACTCTAATTAGAAATTTAACTATTTCCCTGCAAAAATTTTGCAAAATATAAACTATGCAAACTTTGAGAATTAAATTAAGACTTAATTTTTTTTGGCACAATAATAACTCTAATTAGAACTTTTATTGAGAATTAAATTATTTATGACACAATAATAACTCTAATTAGAAAATTAACTATTTCACTGCAAAAATTTAGCAAAAATAATACATAAACTATGCAAAATTTGAGAATTAAATTTTTTTTTGGCACAAAATAATAACTAATTAGAACACTGCGAAAAGTTGGCAAAATGTTTTTTTAAAACTAACCAAAAAGAACAAACTCCACGTGGAAAATAAAGTATTTTACTGCAATCTACCCGCTTCGGACAAGTTTTACATGGTTTAAGGGCTTTTACGTTGCTGATGGAAAAAAAAGTGAGGATTCAGTAATTAACAGCCAATTAAGGAATATCAGGGAAATTACTAAAACCCTATCCAGCACATGATACGTGGACCCACCTCGCATTGTGCGCCATGTTTTTTTTAACGTGGTTGTCTCCACGATCATTACATGTTTTTTCAAGTGGTTTTTTGATACAACCATGAAGAAGAAGCTGGAAAAGAAAGCATAAAGAATATTAAGCAACGTGTTCATCTCCTCTTGACTCGGGCGTGGGAAGAACGAACTCTTTAAGTTTGAGGTCGTCGCTCCTCCACCCGAGATACACAGTGGCGAGGTCCCTCAAAAACCGGTCAATCTGAGCGCCGTATTCCGAAAGGGTCGCTGAGTCGGAACCTACGATAGTAGTGAACAGCCATATACTGGTTGATCAACTCCTTCGAGGTCCGCGACGGACAACCTTCCTTAACACGACAGTTCAGATTTTCCAGGTCATTTGTGATATTTGTAACATCATTCCTGTCTACATATTGACCTTTGCTGTGGTTAGTACATAACTAACTGAAATTAAGAAACAGCGTTCAACTACAACCACAGCAAAGCTTAGATTCTTCTAATAAAAATAAAAAAGTGCTATTTACCAAACGAAAAACTCAGATTCATCTAGTAAAACTTGGCGTAAAAAGTACTTAAATTAAAAAAAAAAAAAAAAAAAACAAGAGTTTTCCATTAGCAAAATTATTACAATTAACATTTTTTTAAATTTCCAATGGCAAGGCGGGTTGCATTGAGAACGTGAACATGCACAATTATAATGTAAAAATCAGGCGTTCTCTAGCTCTCCAGTACAGGCGAGGCCGACGAGATTGACAGGCCCGGGCACGGAGGGAGAAAAGGAAGGTCACGTGACCAACTGTGTGCATTATCGGATCGCGGCGGTGTTTATTTTCGTTCTGCTGTTGTAACCGCACCTCTTTAATAAAGATTGTATTTTCAAACGACAATAAATTATTTTCTCACAACAGGGGATGAAACATTGATGGAAAAAAATTATTGAAACAAATGATAATTTTCACTCGGCATATAAAGGAAATTAATTCACTTCTGTGGCAAAAATACTTTTATTTAAAATAATAATTTAACGTTCGTTCAGACAATCGCTTGTTTCTTAATCATATTCTACTTATTTAAACTTAAACATCATTTTAACATCAAATGTACTATTTTCATTTACCATTTAAAAATATTTGTACCCTTTCACTGTTACTATTATTTTTTAATGGTCAAAAATGTGCAGTTTGACCCATGATCATGTAATTATTACATTATTCAAAAATAAAATTCGTCTTAATTTATGTTTTAAAACTACTAAGAAGTGGAAATAATTTAAGCTTATTTTCAACTTTTGTCCTCACACTTGGAGTGTTGGGTAGCACAGGGCAAAGTTGTTGCTCTGACTGATAAACAGTGGTATCTAGTTATGAGAAATAAAGGTGGTGTACATATGGCATACATATACAAACAAAAGGTTACTGATATCAAAAAGTAGGGGGACCACTTGTGTTAAAATAAAATTGTTGCCCCCCCCCCCAATTACACAACAATTGAAAAATAATTTTTAACATACCATAAATACATGATATGCTCTAATTCAAAAATTACATTAAAACTTACCTTACAACACTCATTTTAGGTGTCTTGCAAAGTATGCATTATAATATATGCAAGCAATTTGGCGGAAAAAAATGAAGGCAAAAAAAATCCAGTCTCATGTATTTCATTTGAGAAGTAATTGATCTCTAATGTATTGATTCAATTATGTAACATACATAAAAAAATTAAAGACAAAAAAATCAGAAAAAAATCGTGGTTGAGCGCACATAAGGAACTTCCCCTTATGGCTCTGCCCACGCCCTCTTTTCAGTCCGTAGACCGGGGCGAGGAATTAGTTCCCCATTACATACCTGAACTAAGGCCGAGAACTTTCAATTATTATCCGTCTTTAGTTTTTTCAACTTTCTTTCTGCCAACTTTCTTGATAAAAATTTATCATTTTGTTTCTTAATAAAATTATTCAGCAAAATTTTTGATGATCTGTTAATAATCTTATGTAGTGCTATTATAAGTGTCTTATTACAAAAACATTGCTTCGTAACATCTTCGTCGATGAATTCGAGATACTCTTTCAGCAATAGCTTACAAACTTCTTGCAGTATTCGAAGTTGATTTCGGGAACTTAAGAATGTAGTCAAGTACATGTCAATTAGCTTTTGCAGAGTAAACCAAACTGCAGTCACGACAATGGTAGTGAGCAAAGTAGGCAAAGTAAGTTTTCCTCTGTCAAGTTCTAAAATAAGTTCAGCAGGAACCTCAACTGCTACACTTTTATCAGTCAAGATCCAATCCCGACAAACATCACACGTTTCAGACTTGGCATCTTTCATCGCTACATATCCTCCAATGTATGTCAAAATTGGCAGCAGAAAGTCGGGCACTTCCTCAAATATGAATTCACAGTTTAAAATGTCAGTGAAGGGTTCAATATCTACTGCTTCTGGGACACAGGGCTCTGAAATCGATGCAATTGAACGAAGAGAAATATTTTCTTCATTGCACTTTAACAAGCACAAGCTTTTAAAACGCAACTTTCTTTCACTTTCCAAAACTTGTACATAACTGATGTAATAGTTAGCTCCACTTAATTGTCTATAATTTCCAAACCTGCCTTCAAGATTATCATTTTGAAATTTTCCTAAGATAATGTACTTAAATTTATACATCTCAAACAGATAAGGAATCATTTCCAGAAATGCTTGGTTCGTAACCAAAAGAGCATGATGCGTCTGCAACGAAAGATTGGACTCTCGTGTCACACCTTTTTGCCATAATTGTAACCAAGTCACAAACTGTGAAAGAAATGAAATTTCAGGAGATGTTGCTTCGTTAAGAATAACCTTCCTATGTGAATCGTTAAACCGAGTACTTTCATAAAAGCTTTTTACATTTACTAACTTCCACCATTTTATAAAAATATCCAAGAAATCACAAGTACTGGAGATATTGGGAAACATGGAAGGCTTTTTAGAAGCAGCACATTTAAGTGCAGCAATGTTTCTTTCATCAAATATTTTTAACGCCAGCTTTACATTTTGTTTTTGAATATTTGATGGATATAGAACTTTAGAGGACAACAGATTACCATATTTTACAAGAGAGTCTTTTTCCAGTTGATACAATACTTCTAAGTGTTTAAACTGAGCTTCTTGTAACACTCCAGTTTTCACGTTAGGGAAAGTAATCGATATATTATCATTTTTCTTTGAGATCCAATTATTTCTGACACATTTTATCAAATGTACTGTATCAAAAATGAAAAAAAGCTTTCGAGATTGATCATAAGGATGAGGTATGGACGGTTTTAAAATATTATTACTCATTAATTCGAATGCTTTTCGATTTACGGAGTTATTATCTGATATTAAAGAAAGTACTGCAAAACCAATCCTTTCTAGTTCAGCAATTACTTTATATATCATATCTTTCAACTGGATGGAAGTTAAATTAATTACTGGAATTATGCTTACTACGTCTTTGTATTTAGATTAGATACTTGACACCATAAATACTTGAGCAGTCTTGGCTACTTTAGACTTGTCATTCTCGCTATTTCCAAAAAGAGAATTTCCTTTAAAGCTCAAATTTGGTTCAATGTAAATTTCATCTAATAACAAATTGACCAAAAGCTCATGCTCTTTTAAATACTTTTGTTTTGTTTTCAAGTAGTCAATGCTGTCTTCTATTGAATTACTTTGCAATGAAATGCTACTTACAACTTTTGATAAATTTCTAGGATGAGGTAAAATAAAATATCCACATTTATATAACGACCGATAGACAGAGGACGATAAAACATAAATACTAGATGCAAGAATTAGAGTATTTCCGCTGTACCTTCTGTTATTTTTGGAAACATTTGCCAACTTTAGTTGTTCAGTTATAAAATCTATATTCTTTTCGTGATTCTCAATTGATTTCAAAATCTCAATTACAATATCTATTTTTGTTTGAACATTTAAGACATCATGTTTCTTTAAAATGTCAATTATTTCATCCAAAACATGAGATGAGTTCAACACTTGTAAATGTTTAGGCAGATTTTTTAATGGAAACTCAGTTTTTTCCAGAAATATATGAAATTCCAGTGAATTTTTCACAATCAAAGAACTCACTAATTTTGGAAGATCATTAGACAAATCAATAAGATAGATTACAATTTTTTCACTACTGGTGAAAATCCCCCACTTACTTGTTGCATCAACCCCTTTGTTGTGAAGATACTGATCGTAGTAGTTTGCTATGTCAGCTAGCTTTGAAATCTTCTTTTCTTCTTCATATTTTGCATGCTCAGCTATACTTTCATTTATTGCCTGTTTCAAATTTTCTTCCTCTACATCGGGTATCCTTTTTGACGAAGAAGGTTTAGAAGAAAGATAACTTGGCAAGTTGGGAAAGATTACTGGATCTGCACCTTCTTTCAGCTTCGGAATTGTCCTAGAAAATACTTTTATTTCTCCTTTGACCGTGCATTTGTCAACTATAATAATGTCCGATTCTTGAAAATGCTTAATGCACACAAACGGATTTTTGATTCCAGTGAAATCTGTCGGGATTTTCCTGAGCCATACTTTCCGTAATTTTTCACACTTCGGAAGAGCAAAAGCAGTAACCCGTTCTTTTTGGCCACGATAGTTAGATTTGCAGCCACTAACACTGCAACACCGACCCATTATGATAAGTAAAAAATCACTTTATTCATTAGGATAAGAATAAACGAAAGCAGAAAAAAAAATATAATATGGCGATCGCAAGAACACAACCAGAATACAGCGAAACAAGCATGCAAGCATACATATGCTCCGCTTCAGTAGAGATACGGTTTCAGAAAAAGTTGCACACAGTTGGTCACATGACCATTCCGCCACTGGGCCTGTCTATCTCGTCGGCCTCGGTACAGGGCAGTCTCGGAGTCGGAGGAGCCGCAGGAAGTGCCCCGCATCGACGCAGATGAGCTCTATTTAAGGGTTCTCCAAGGCATGATGGGCAAAGAGGAAAGACAAAAACACCAATTCTATGAAGATGCTCACTCAGGCAGTCATGACCTGTCACCAACCGAAGCATTGCCACTGTCTCACGTCTTGGGCGATCATGCCACAATTAACATAATGCAGGTGAAAATCACATGTAAAAATAAAATAAAGTGCATAACCAATTCAAATTTAATTTCAAGAATTTCATTGTTTTTTTCGCTTATTCTTTTACTATTCACTTAAAAAAATCTCATTTAAAATATAAAAAACATATAAATCTCATGAATGTAATAAAACACAGAGATTAAATCGATGAAAAAACATTTATTTAAGCATAAAATAAAATAAAAAATAATCGACTTACGGCTGTGCTGCATAATTAGTCATTTGTCGATTTATATTACCGTTGATATTATTAAATGTTATTTTATTTAACAAAAGCATCATTCAATTTTTTAATGTTAATGCATAGTAGAATATTTGCATTCATTTGCAAATATTTTACGGATATACTTAGGTTTATACATGGATGCCGTCTTCGGGAGGTGTGCGAGACTATGCATCCATTGCATTCATAATGTTCAGACACACAATCTAATTGCTTTCCGTAAGCAGCGTTTTAATTTTCTCTCACTATACAAGCCAGACGATTGTGATTCGGTAGATTGGTGCTTCCTCAAAACGAATGTATAGAACCCTTTTTGCATTTTTTCAAAAATGTTTTTTGAAAATATTCACAAACCTCCTAGGATAAATGGCAGTTTCATTCGACACTTGATGCTCATCATTAAGTTGTAGAAGCTTACACAGCCCATCAGTGGATAAAACCAGAACTTCATTTCTAGCAATAAAGCTACCGTTTTTGCATATAGAATTAAAGTCGAACAATTTGTCGACGAACTCAATAAATACCGCAGGAGTGAATATGAGAAGATGATTCGAAAAAATATTAAATATTTCAACGCAAAATGAAATATAGGTAAATACCACACTTAAAGCTATTTCTCCGCACAGACTATAGAAACGATTTTTTTTTTCGTCTTCCCCGAAGGCACACGTTTTCATATAATCACTCATCCAATCATTGTCTGGTAAAATGTCGCACTCTTACATCAAATCGGATGTTGGAGCTGGAACCTGTATGGATGGACCTATATCTGGACGAGTAAATTGACGCTCCATATAGTTCTTTTTTTAGGTAACTAAAAAATAATTCACAGTAATTATTTGTATCAGTATGACAATGGTAAACCGTACGATAACATGCAGCGCATAGCTCAGCTCTAGAATGCTGTATCAATTCATTGCGGTTCTTTTCATGCTTTTTCTGGAACTCTTAAGCTTTAGTTATCTGTATGCCAATGGAAACATACGATAACATGAAGCTCATACCTCAGCTCTAGAAAACTAATTACGGTGTAAAATTACGAAACAAATTAAAGCTGGATCTTTTTCGTTATTTACTATTGTCGTTGTGAGTTGGTTGAAAATGGATACACAATCGCAGAAACTAACTTTGTCTTCCACAGGCATGGTAGGATAACTTCTGATTTCTGCAACAGTCCATTTTGAGCACGCAGAGGGTGCTCTACCTCTGCTGCAGCAAAATGTTCTTTAGGAGTAGTAAGTGATAGAGCTGCTACAGAACTGTAAGAAAAATTAAAAATACTTAATTCTAGCGAAGATGAAGGGATTAAATAATCATGAAAAAAGTTTTGCGCACGTGTTGTCACTTCTGTAAAATGTGCATGTAGCAAATGTTCAACTTTCATGCGATAGCCGTAAAAGAAAAAATTATCATAATTATGCTTGAATGCGACTGCGTGGGTAACGTATTTGTATTGTACGAAACAAATTAAAAAGGGATCTCTATCATCGTTATTAACTACTGTCGTTGTGGGTTGGTTACAACAACTGCACAAATCTTTAGGAAAATGTTGGCTATGGCTAACCGTGGAATCTCACAATTGGCTAAAGGTTAATAATGTCCGCTTTGGCGACTGTTCCCTAACTAACCATTTGCCGATAAAGGCCCAACGATCTGTTGTAACGAAGGACCAACCATTTGCTAACGAAAGCCCAAGTAGTTTTTCAAACGTAGGCTCAACCGTTTGCCAATGAATACCAAACTAGCTTTTCAAACGTTGGCTCAATGATCCACTGTGAGAATCGATAAAGCCTGATGTACCGAGTGCTGGATCAAGAGAATGCGTTCGGGGGAGGACTCGGCCGATGCAATTATGGCATCAATTTACCCCTTAACTGGTTTGCCCGTACGGCGTACGGGCTACTCAATGTTGGTTCAACCGTTTGCCAATGAATACCCAACTAGCTATTCAAACGTTGGCTCAATGATCCACTGTAAGAATCGATAAAGCCTGATGTACCGAGTGTTGGATCAAGAGAATGCGTTTGGCGGAGGACTCAGCCGATGCAATTATGGCATCAATTAACCCCTTAACTGGTTTGCCCGTACGGCGTACGGGGTACTGAAAGTTGGCTCCAACTGGTTTGCCCGTACAGTTTGCGGGCATGGAAATTTCCTCCTTTCTTTGTTTTGAGTTGCCCGTATTTTTAATACATTGAAAGAGAGTCATTCAGGGGCATTTGCAATAAAAAAACATGCTTTTTTTATTAACATTTGCGGTAAAATTAACCAGTTAAGGTGTTCAAGACTTCTAAATCACATTAGTATGTCTTCGTAGGAATACAGTCTGGACTCCAGCACTTGACAGTATAATAAGCCTGAAGATCCATTGAACTTCTCAAGATATATATTAGATCACATATAGCTAAATTAAATGAAACATTTAATTTTAGCAAAAATCTTTAATCTGTTAATAAATTGTTCAATTTCATTAAAATTTAACTCTGCACCACGCACATTAAGTTCTGATATTCAATAATCCCGAGATGTCTGAAATCTATTCTTTTCATTGCGCTTTATCTGATTAGAGACAAAAAAATTTTGGAAAGCACGGCATACAACTTTATAACTTATTCAAGTTTTAGCTCTTTTTTTTTTTTTTTTTGTTCGGTTCAGGGTCATCGATACATCTGGAACAGACCTTTGCTAAGCATGTATATTTTGGAAATTAGAATTTATAAATAAATCTATGCAACAACAACAACAAAAACATTTATACTTATGAGTTCTTTATTATACAAAAGCAAATGAATTACAGTAATATACAATACATACATATAATAAAATATATACAAAATCAGAAGGAAATTTATTTCAATTTCTTGATTCAACGGAAGCCAATTGGTCAATTTTTTTCGCTGTTCACATTAGTATAAAAAATGCAGAATATCTTTCAAAGAAATTTACTTGCATGAAAAGTAACAAACGTATATAGAATAATAGTTACAGGAAACTTTGAATTTAAAATATCTTTGTTGCAGAAAAGAAATGCATGCAATCCAATTATCAAAAAAAAAAACTCTGGCTTTCTAATTACTAAAAAATAAATATATGCAACAAAAAGCATTTTAGGTAATTCGCTCTTTTATAGATCATTTTGTTTCTCGACAGATCATTTAGATCTATCCAAAACTAAGTTGTCCAACAAAGGTGTTCCTACTGTTGATATCAATAATTTCAGATGACATAACATCTTTAAAAAAACGAAGCTGCAACATAAGATTTTTTCCCCAGAAACTTTTCCCTTTGAACTATTGGAAATAGTAAGCATATATACACGTTACAAAATAAAATAATCAAACCAAAAATCAAAATTAAACCTGCACTTCAGCATTTAATGTTATTGTTTATTTGAAATTTAAGGGGAGTCGGTACCCCCTATGTCGACAATGCTAATTTGGTCTAATGTATGTACCTTTTCTAAAAATGTATTAAAGATACAAGTATGAATTTTTTTCTACACTTTCAGTAGAGCCTTTTCTTTTTACTGAAGTAAAGTTGAATAGAAATATGACTTAGTTTTTTTAACTGTATGTCACTCTGGAATGTAAAAAAATGCCATTTTCCAACACTATATCAACTATATTAAGAAATCTTTTTTAAATATCAGAAAAATTTTACTTCAGTACATGTATATGTGTATGGAATATGTGGTTTCAAAAATGCCGTTTTGAGATATTGCAATTGAAAGGGGAAAATCTTGCCTCAACAAAACATTTCAACACAATACCACTCAATATACTATTTTACAAATTTAGTGTTCCACAGTATCTCGGCTTCTGTATACACTGGAAGCTTTTATCGATTCTCCATATAGGCGGCCTCTATGTACGAATATCCACATGCTTCGCGATGTTTCTTTTTCACGAATGATGTTTTCAAATTTGGGCTGGGCACTATGCATTTTCACACCAAGACTCCCAAGTATGCGAAAATTATGTTTGACACTTCATACTGATAAGACATTTTTTTCACCCTCTGCTTACTCTCTTGCCCTTTCATACCTTTAAATCATTCTTTCTTCCCTTTAACTGCTGAGAAAAGGTATATTTTGCCCGCAAAAACCTTAACTTCGTACCGACATTACTATATTGTACAAATGCATAGTACCTCTTTCTAAAAATATGTTAGAGATAAAAGTATGAAATTTTTTCTGCTCTGTAAGTAGATCTATTTCTGTATACTGAAGTAAAATTTTACTAAAAGATAGCTTAGAATTTTTCAAAAAATATGCCGTTTCCTAACACATCAGCTCTATTAAGAAAGTTTTGAATAGATTCTGAGGAAAAAGAATATGAAATTCTAAAAATACCATTTCGAGTTTATGCAGTTGAAAGAGAAAAACCTTACTTGATCAAAACATTTCTGCCCCATAGCCTGCAATATCTGGACAGTTTTTGTTCTCTGCTTCCCTTTTTCTTTTATGACTCCTTTCTTTTCTCTTTTCTTTAGATTGCTGAGAAAAGGCATACTTTGCCCTTTATAAGTTTCTCTTGATCAATGCGCTTCAAAGCACGGAAAGTATGTTCGCCAGGTAGTATGACCGAATTTTTACGCACTTGCAACTTTGCTGCATTCCCCTCATTAAAAGTGCTAACAGCATCAAACACACGAGGAGAAAGTGCTTCAATTTACACAAATGTTGATTTAGGAACATACGACCAAATAGCGTTATTCGCGCTTTCATTTGGATTTTGCGTGTTCCCATGCACACAATTTTTTCAGCAAATCTGGATGGGATAGATCCATAAACACTGGACGCATAGTCTCGACTACATTAACAGGCAGATTGTTACAGGTGTACACATCGACTGCGGCTGTCAGTCAAGCGATTTTTCTCGGATAAGCGCTTACCATCCGATAAGACTTGCCCCTTCATCTTTTCTTATAGTCTGCGCAGTCTTGATCCCATGCGCTTCATAACGTGACCAATGCACTCCAGTTTTTCAATGGGGAAACTCATCTCCATAAACATTTTTTTTAGATATTGCATCAAATGCCTTGCACTCTCCATCACCTGCGTACTTTGTGTACCGAGCATCATGGACTAATTCGGAACGTTCAAACATATTACACGCACCTTTCACTTCCATCATGCCGCTCGATCCATGAAAAGTACGTTTACAGTTCGTTTCATGATTCTGCTTGTTTTTGCACGTACAATATTTACTGAGTACTTCTACGTCAATCACCTTACCGATGTCCATACTGGTGATGGTAACTACGCCATTGAGTGAGGTTTATAACCTCGCTTCTGCCAAGTTCCATCTACAGCCACATCAATGTTTTTATCGTTATTGTTTTCAACAATGGCTTCTTTCGCAACATTTTGCATAGTTGCATTACAAACCGCCTTAGTTGCGGTTAAAAGCCTCTTATTATATTGTTAAAATCTTGTAGGTTGCTGCGGAAGATTCATGACAGCGCAAAACATTCGACCAGCTTCAGCACCTTTTCCGATTGAACGCATTGCACACACATATCTTGTATAAACAGTGGGAATCTGAGTTCCTTCATGAAATTCAGAGGAGCTAAATTCATGAGAATAACAGCAGTTAAAACATTTTAAAATAAAGGAAACTGCCAGGCCTGAATTATTTTCCTGAACCTGACTCTCTAGTCCACTAGTGCAATTCTTGTAAGAAACTGAATTTTCAAATACAGTAGCAAGCAGCTTATGTCCATAATTGCATTTATGATACCTATATTTGTATCATCGGGTGAAAAACTCTCATCAAGATTCGGAATTTTTCCTTCCTTAGCAGAAGTCACATTTACTGTGTTTTCAACGTCAGAAACACCCTCGACTGATTTCCTAGAACGTATATTGTAAGTTCCTTTCCTGTTTTTGAACACTCTTTTCAATCGTGGCATAGTCACTCAAAATCACTCAAAAAATCTACTTGGTTTCAGGAGCTCATTCAGGAGGAACAAAACTAATTTGTAAAAAATTTGCTTCCTACAGTTGTGATTAATATATTTTTTTAAAAAGCGCAGATTACATTCGACTTTTAGAATAAAATTTACCTAAACTGAAATTAAGAAGTGTATGTAGTAAATAATATGGAAAATTATGAAAAATTGAAGGCCTTTCCATTCCAGAAAACAAAATTGCAATAAACAGCATTAGAAGAAAAACAGTAGTGTCATTGCAGAAAGCATAATACAGACATGTGTTTGGTACAAAACATGGAAGATTTTATTTAAAAAAAGAAAAAGTCCCGAACGAATTTTGTTGTAAATTGAGAACACAACCACCCCTGATAAATATACACAAACATAAAAGGCAGATTCTTGACATCAATTTTATGAAAATTACTCAAAAAATTAAAAAAAAATTAACTTGGTATGAGAACCTCATTTAGAATTAACAAAACTAAATTTGTAAAAAAATTGCTTCCTGCAGTTGTGATTAATATTTTTTAAAAAAAGTGCAGATTGCATAACATTTTGAATAAAAATTTACTTAAACTAAAATGGAGTAAATAATATGGAAAACTTTGAACTTGAATATGGAAAACTGCTGAAAGGTAATAATAAATCAGAAATAGAAACTGCCGTACCTACCAACCCGACGGTATTTATCTTAATGAAGGACGTCAAGAAATGAAAAATTGAAATGAATACTGTCGTATCGGATGTTACGTCAGTAGTTCCATGTGTTGCGAGTGTATAAACTACATGGATTTTGAAATTAAAGCTGATAAAACATTGTACTTGCAAAAAGTGCGATGCTATCTCGTTGAAATTCTATAACCAACCGAATTATTCTGCAATAAGGCGGTGTTGACTTGTGAGAATTAGCGGTTCCAGCCAAAACGCATAGTGCCATTAGTGTTCTCTAGCCTTAATTTTTGAACGTTTACTTACAAAAGTATTCCCAATATAAAGAGCGCAAAAATCTGAAAATTTTGATATAAAAACCAAAAAAAAAAAAAAAAAAGATTTTTTGCAGATATGACACTGTTCATTTCTATAAGCGATATATATCGCCGTTCCGGAGCAACAGTGGCGCAAAAGCTTCTATTTTACAGAAGAGTAGGAAAAAAAACTATTTTCATTTGTATAAAACGTATAATTGAAAAGGGTGAAAGCGATAGAAAATAATAGTATATTGAGACTGTAGAATATATACTTTACTTTCATTTACCAGAGATTAGGATTTAATCACCCTAAGTGCAGTTATGTCATTGTTTCTCTAAAAAGTAATAAAAGAAAGGGGAAAAATTTTTTTGAAAGCTACTTTATTAAAGTCATATTAAAAAAAAAGAAAAGAATAATTTAAAGTAATGAAAAAACAGTTTTAAAAAAATTACACTTGCATCACTGTGGCACGGAACACAACTACTCTCACGTCACTTTTGTGCGCAACTGAACCATTATGTGTATATTACAGAAACCAGAGTAGAGTAAATATAATCATAAATCGCCATCGCGGCATTAAGCAATGAGGCGAGTTCTTCATACTTTCTCTTACGATCTTTAGTGAAATTATTACTTAATTTTCCTTTACTTAAGTCGCTGTTTGCTTCCATAGAGGATCTCATCATGGAAATTTGATTTCCATTGGCTTTGGTGCCACGATTTTTCTCCATGATGTATTCTGTTGTATTCACACTACACGTGCAAGCAATAGCAAGATGAGCAAGAAAAAAGTTTCTTGTGTTGCCAAGACAACGCAACGATAGCAATAAAATTTCTATGATGGGTCAATTTTTTCATTGGTTAACATACATCGGAATTAAGGCGGGGCTTATTACGTACCGCACATTCGTAAATCCATCGTACGTACGGAAAAGTGGGCAAAGACTACAATGTCTTTTAAATTACTTAAATCAAGATACGTTACTAGAAGTAATGATTTACGCTGACGTCAGTAGGTAGCAATTGACAGTTCTGCGACCACAGGGGGATTGAGGATCGGCCACGCCCCCTTCCACCGCCTGCCGAGTAGGGTTGAGTATTAGGGTTCCTGATACTATCCTCGTAGATTACGGAGGTTTCTGAGTGGAGTTGAGTTGTTACTCTGCGTCTAAAGTTTTGCTTTTAGGAATGGCAACGGTGATACATGTAGCGGTTGTCATGACGACAGTTACCAACTAAAATTGCTCATGCCGCCATCTAGCGAGAGAAACATTAATTCATTCATTTAAATATATTTTTCGCACTTGGAATTATTTTATTTAATTTCTCTTCCTCAGATCGGGAATCGAACATGCGACCTCCTGCTCCAAAAATCATTTGACGCTCTGATGGCTGCGCGCTTTAACCGTGAGACCGCCAAATGATTTCAGTAAAGTACAGTTTAAATCAATCTTAATATAATTCTTTTTCAGATGTTCGAGAAGAACGATCATGCTGCCATCTAGCGAGAGAAAAATTATTTTTGGACTTTTATATTATTTTTTTTTTCTTTTACATTATATGAATATAATACTATATGAGAATCATTTTATTTTTAATCATGCCATCAAGAGAGGAGGTTGTGTGGATAGATGTCCTTTATATAAGTATTTGTCTTCTTATGAGTATAATATATTTAGCTACTGGAAAAACTGATTTCGCAGTGGATTTTTTACTTTTTCCGAACGATACTTTTAATTCAGTCATATCGTTTCGAGGATGATTACTTTCACCGTGTCAAATAATCATTTTTCCTGCTGCAATGAAGAAAGCTTACCTGGATCCGGCTCGAGAGGCAAGTTTTACTGGTGTCGATGCATTATTTCGTGCTGCGCGCGGAAAATTATCCAAAAAAGACATCAGGAAATGGTTGACAGAAACAGACGCATTTATACTGCACAAACCTGTGCGAAAGAAATTTCCGACAAACCGCGTCATCGTTCATTCCATCGATCATCAATGGCAAGCAGATTTGGTAGATGTTTCAAGTTTACAAAAACATAATCGTGGTTATCGATACATATTAACATGTATAGACATTTTGTCAAAATATGCCTGGGCAAAACCTCTGAAAACAAAACAAGGACGAGAGATTGTAAATGTGTTTCAATCCATCTTATCGGAGCGAAAACCTAAATTACTTCAATCCGATCAAGGTACCGAATTTAAAAATGCTACATTTCAAAAGTTCCTAACTGAGAATCAAGTCAAGTTTTTTACTACATTTAATACGACAAAGGCATCAGTCGTGGAAAGGTTTAATCGCACGTTGAAAACGAAAATGTGGAAATAATTTACCAGTCGAAATACATATAATTTTATAGACGTTTTAGATGATTTAGTGGAAAGTTATAATATTACTTACCATTCCACGATCAAGAGAGCACCCATTGAAGTGAATGCAGACAATGAAAGGGAGGTATATTTTACTGTGTATGGCGACGTTCCACATAATGAAAGAAAACCTTGTGTTTATACCGTTGGAGATGTTGTTCGTATTTTAAAGCAAAAGCTGACTTTCGAAAAAGGATATGAAACAAACTGGACTGAGGAGTTATTTATTGTAACCGAATGCGTGAGAAAAACCATCCCCATATATCGGGTGAAAGATTTACTCGGAGAACCTATTCAAGGTACTTTTTATTCTCAAGAACTACAAAAAGTAAAATTGAAGGAAGATTATACAGTAGAAAAAATATTGAAGAAGAGGAAAATGAAAAATAAGACTGAATATTTTGTAAAGTTTCGCGGATGTCCCGATAAATTTAATCGATGGATTCCAGCCTCTCATTTGTCAAACCTATTAAATGTTAGACGTGCCAATCATTCTCATTTTATTACGCGATTACCAACACCCATAGAATTGACTGGAGAGTGGGAATGCGCTCTCGTCGAGTTTATTTACCCGCGCAGTTGGCATAATGTGAATAAGAGCAATAGTTTAATTGGTTTTGACCTTGGTGACAAGAAAGAAATAGGTAGAAACATTCCAACTGGATGTTATGAAAACGTACCGGATATTTTAAAAGCTATCGCCATTCCAGATCATGAAAATAAAATATCTTTTAATTACAATCATCTGACGAAACGTGTTCGAGTAAGAGTGAAAAATAATGCAAGAGTCATTTTTCATAATGGATTATCACAGATGTTGGGGTTCCCTCCAGCAATCATCAGTGGAACACCCGATGAAAATGTTGAACATACTGTGTTTAGTCCTCAAATAGCCGACCCAAACGCTCATTTCAGAGTATTAATGATTTATACAGATATTATCGAGCCTCAAATTGTCGGAAACATTTTCGCCCCTTTATTGAGAACAAGCAGAGTGAGTGGAAACGATGGAGAAGTCGTTAGTGTAGAATACGAGAGACCTCATTATTTACCTGTCAATCGGAAAATTATTGACACGATTGAAATCGTTATAAGGACGAACAACGGAGACTTAGTGCCATTTGAACGCGGACGCTCGTACGTGAAACTTCACTTTCGTCAAAAGTATCTCTCATGATGTATGTCCCATACCGTTGTTGTGAAAAATCCTTCGAGGATTATTATACGAATCAAACAGGAAGCGGACTTAATTTTTATCAAGGTGTTCCCTATCAGAGAGGATATGGCTTCGGGGGTCTCTTCAAATCGTTTTTCAGGGCAGCCGTCCCACTTTTCAAATCGGGTGCCAAAGCAGTCGGGAAACAGATTTTAAGTAGTGGAGTGGATGTGTTTAACGATGTATCGCGTGGAGAAAACATAAAAGTAGCAGCGAGACGACGATTGAAAGAAGCGAGTAAGAATTTGACGGATAAAGCTGCAGTTAAAATTAAAACAATGATCGGATCCGGCAGAAGGAATAAAAAGCGCAAGCTCTCCAAGAAACGCGTCAGTTTTCGCAAAACCAAGAAGGTGAAAGCACACGGTATTTTCTCCTAATAAAATGTCTTCACTCATCCATCAAGACTCTCCTGCATGTGTGAAGAGTGAATTAGATCTTTTCACTCTCCCGCCTACTCAAGTTGCTATTGAAAAAGGACAATTTGTGGAATATCACCCCATAGCAAATATTCGCGATGGAGGCCCCGTCGAGTTCCAACATCTCAGGAAGTGGTGAAGAATACGACGACCTAAGTGCATCCTACATTTATGTCAAAACAAAAATTGTCAAAGCGGATGGCTCCCCGTTACCCGACAAAGAACCCGTCATTCCAGTTAATTTATTCTTACATTCTCTTTTTTCTCAAGTAGACGTCAGTCTCAACGAGCGAAATATTTCCTCTGCAAGTAATACATATCCATTCAGATCATACATTGAAACTCTTTAAAAAAAAAAAAAAAAAAAAAAAAAAAAAAAAAAAAAAAAAAAAAAAAAAAAAAAAAAAAAAAAAAAAAAAAAAAAAAAAAAAAAAAAAAAAAAAAAAAAAAAAAAAAAAAAAAAAAAAAAAAAAAAAAAAAAAAAAAAAAAAAAAAAAAAAAAAAAAAAAAAAAAAAAAAAAAAAAAAAAAAAAAAAAAAAAAAAAAAAAAAAAAAAAAAAAAAAAAAAAAAAAAAAAAAAAAAAAAAAAAAAAAAAAAAAAAAAAAAAAAAAAAAAAAAAAAAAAAAAAAAAAAAAAAAAAAAAAAAAAAAAAAAAAAAAAAAAAAAAAAAAAAAAAAAAAAAAAAAAAAAAAAAAAAAAAAAAAAAAAAAAAAAAAAAAAAAAAAAAAAAAAAAAAAAAAAAAAAAAAAAAAAAAAAAAAAAAAAAAAAATAGCTGGGCCGAGCAGTGTGTCGGTGCGGTCCGCCGTCCCTGAGGTGATGGGGCCTTTCCAACCTACCGCGGTGAAATCCAAACCTGTGCATGTGAGTACTCTTTTTTCTATACAAGTATAGGGTGTTATTTTTATTTACCAATAGTATTAATTTTGTTTCTAAACTAAATGTTTTCCTCGGTCGTTTAAAGTAAATTTAAAGACATTATTGTATGTTTTGAATTGATTTCATTAATTTTTTTTTGAACTAAGTTTTGAATTGATTAACGCGAGAAAAAGCACCCCATGCTTCTTGATTTATTTTGTGAAAAAGATTTTCTCTCTCTTTCATTATTTGTACATTTTTATTACATATTATGTAGCACTCTTTTCATAACTCTCTGCATTTGTAAAAATTTATTTTACTCAGAGATTATGATTGATGTTATTGTATTTGTATACTTAGAACTAAATGATTCTCGCATGGAATATTTATTCATGATTAATTTTTATACCTGTCGCGAAACTGTTTTGTAAAGACTTTATCATACTTGTAAAATTTCATGATTAAGTATACATCGCTAAAAGGTTTAAGAGAGAGTGAAACTTTATATATATATATTTTGGATGGGAAATTGCATACTGTGATTTCAGATTACGCGTGTATGGGATTTTTGGGAGGGAAATGTATAATGTGGTTTTCAGGTTTCGCGTATGGGAAATATTTAAATTTGAGGTGCTTAAGGAAAAAAAAAATATTTTCTGTTGAAAAAAAATTAATTTGTGTAAAACTTTGGCTTCAAAGCTTTTTTCATGAACTACTTAAATACGCATGAAAAAAACCTTATTCTTTCTCAATGAGTTATCTTCTCGGAGTTTGAAGCTGTTTGTTTCTGCTTCCTCTCTTTCGCTCGATAAGAAAAGAGCATGACGCGTTTTCCCCTCCCCACGAAAAGGAGAAAGTTGTTAAATTTCGAATTCACTCAACCGGAAATTCTGTCTCGGGTGAATGAAAGCAAAGTCGAATCGCGTTATATTTTGGATTTAAGAAATGTATGTTGTGTTTTTTTTTTTTTCAGATTACGTGAATGGGGATTGTATTTTTTTTGAAAAAAATTTTATATTCTATGTTTACAAGTTAGAAATTCTGTTAAGATTTCCAGATCTGTTTATATGGTAAGTGATGTGTGTAGGATGTGAGTGGTGTATGTTAGGTGTTAACATTGAGTTGGGAAATAGGTTAGTGAAGTTTTTGGCTTTTGATTAAGCATTATTCTAAAAGAGATTCTTTTATCTCTAGATTCCAGCTTCAACATCTAACATGATGCAAGAGTATGATGTTCTTCCGGAGAACGACTGGATGAGTGATTTTGTGAAAACTCATGGTTTTATGGAAGAGGAAAAAAAAAGCACTTCTATACTCTGTATGGGGACACTGCTTTAAGTGTTGTAGTAACATCAACTTCATTTTGTGTCGAAATTATTAATCTATTTTCAAATCACCGTATTATAATCACCCCTGCTGCATCTATCGAGTTTGTAGACAAGTTTTCAGACTTTAATTTTATATATAAAAACAGCAGTTTTATTGCAAAAAATGAAGTTCTTGTTTTATCCGTTGATGGATTCTGCAAGCTGCGACAGCTAAATGATATTTTACATATTATAAATGAATGTGTCATATTATCTGAGGAGGTTTGCGATCTTTACAAAAAAATAAAGAAGACATTTTTAAAAAAATGCAAAATGTTTTCATCGCATTTGTTTTAAGAATGCATATGCCTATCTTACCGCAATCGATTGGTCTATATAGTGATAGAAGATTTAAAAGATGCTTAAGAAAAGTAATCAGCGATTGTATATCTAGCCACTACGAATGTAGTGGATGTATAGTCATCATCCATCGCAAAGGCGACATCCATGCATGAACTTGACCATTTCTGAAAAGTATATACAAATGAACGCAAATATTTTACTCTGCATTGATATGAAAAAATTGAGTAGTTTATTTGTTAAAAATAATTTAACATATGATGATGTTAATGATCATATAAATTGGAAAATGTTAACGAATTATGCCACAACACTATAAGTCAATTATTATTTTTATTTTATGTTTGCATGAACGTGTGTGTGTGAATGTTTGCATGAATGTGTGTGTGTGAATGTTTGCATGAATGTGTGTGTGTGTGTGTGTGTATGCTGGGGTGCGATGTAGATCGACCTCCACGCGGTGCACCCTGGAAACATACTTAAGCATTGAAATATTCTGAAAAAATGCATTACAGTATGGCTAATGATCTACTTTTCTTAAATATTTGATTCATTTAAAATTTGTGCTCTTTTAGAAATTTTATTTTATGTTTATGTATCCTAAAAAACAATTTGACTGTAGAAGTGAAGTCTCACTGCATGATACTTTTATATTTTTCCACTTCTAGGGTCAATTTTTTCCGTTATGTGTAATTGCATGAATATTTACAATTGTTTTGAAACGACCAAATTAAATGAACGAGTACAAAATAGTTGATGGGGTGTGATTAAAAGTCACATCGGGATGGTGGTGGGACCATCAACTTAAAATTAAATTAATTTCACTTTCATGAAGTAAAATATTCTATGTCCAAAAAATAATTTTTCTCTCGCTAGAAAAGCATGAGTGCTTTAACTCTTGAAATAATTAAAAAAAAAAAAAAAAAAATTTAAAGTGAAAAAAATCCAAGTTCGAAATTAAAAATAACACCGGAAAACGACTAAGTTCAAAAAATAATTTCTCTCACTAGGTGACGCCATGAGCGTTTCAAACCTTGGAATTAAAACTAAAAACATGTTACCAATTCAAAAATAATGTTGCCATTTGTGAAAACCTAAGTTGGAAATCAAAAATAACTTTGGAAAACGACTAAGTCCGAAAAATAATTATTCATATTTTTGTCACTAGGAGGCTCTTCGTAAAAATACGTTGTCATGGAAATCATTAAATATTCTATGCTCAAAAAAAGTTTTCTCTCGCTAGATGGCAGCATGATCGTTCTTGAACATCTGAAAAAGAATTATATTAAGATTGATTTAAACTGTACTTTACTGAAATCATTTGGCGGTCTCATGGTTAAAGCGCGCAGCCACCAGAGCGTCAAATGATTTTTGGAGTAGGAGGACGCATGTTCGATTCCCGATCTGGGAAAGAGAAATTAAATAAAATAATTCCAAGTCCGAAAAATATATTTAAATGGATTAATTAATATTTATCTCACTAGATGGCGCCATGTGTATAACCTCAGAGTTCAAAAAAAATAATTTCTCTCACTAGGTGGCGCCATGAGCAATTTTAGTTGGTCTGTTGTCATGGTAACCGGTATATCACCGTTGCCATTCCTAAACAAAACTTCAGACGCAGAGTAACAACTCAACTCCACTCAGAAACCCTTGTAATCTTCTACGAGGATAGCATCAGGAACCCTACTACTCAACCCTACTCGGCAGGCGGTGGAAGGGGGCGTGGCAGGGGGAGGTGGAGGGAGCGTGGCCGATCCTCAATCCCCCTGTGGTCGCAGAACTGTCAATTGCTACCTACTGACGTCATGATTTAAGCACGCAAGTTTACGTATGGGCAGAGAATAACCCTCCTGCCATTTAGAATTCCGGACATTTGACAACAGATATAGAAATCAACTCTACATGCACAGCAACCGTCTTAATCAGTACAGTTTGAACATGTCTAAAGAAATATTTTCATAGAGAAACATTTAGCACACAACAGCATATAACATTTGAATTCTTTGAATGAACATTATACCCGTTCGCATTTTTGCAAACGTCTGGAGACATAAACGTTTGTGGTGATAGAATGTACTAAACACAGTTACGTGCAATATTTAACATTCTTCAAAATATATAGTTCAGGGACAATATTGACATCATATAAAACGATTAAAAGTACTTACGGTCTATGTCAGACATGGTCCCACAAAAAAATTCATTCTTTTTATTATTATCTCGGGAACCGTTGGATCGTAGGACATTCCACTTCTTTTTTTAAGGGTAAATCTATCCCTAAGTTTTTTAAACCTCTACCTCTACTTTTTTAAACCTCACATTCTATTTCTGAAAAAAAAAAGAACATTTACTATGTGCTTTTATCATCTACAGAAACATCAAAAGTAATTAAAGGTTATTACTATTTTACTGACCTGTGGAATTCATTTCTACAGCAATCTTCGCCCATGTAACCGCTTTTACATATTTGTTTCTGTAGTTTTTGTCGGATTTGTCAGAAGTATAAGAATGCTGTTGAATCAGTTCAACTAATCAGCCGCAAAATAAAATAACGGTCTCTCGCTAACTGCTGACCATTGGGAGTTTTCCCTTTATTACAATTACAATTTGTATAAGCATATTAAAACAAACGATTTTTGTATAATCATGTAAAAACAATACAATATTAAAAAATTATATATGTACAAAAAAATTGAACACGAAGATTTATATCAATTAAGATATATATCTCATGTTTAATTATACATTGGCTTTGCATACGCATCTGAAACAATATATCATTTAAGATATATTGCTCAAATGCATATGCAAAGTTACAAAAAGTGGCCGCTGGCGGTTGGATAGGAAACCGTTGACCTACGTTGAAAAAAACGCAAAAAAAAAAAACTTAAAAGGTGGATCAAGAGGTGGATACCGTTGACCAACGTTGAAAAAACCGCAAAAAACTAAAAAGGTGTATTTATTCTGAAAAGTCCTGCCGGTATCTGCTGTGTCGTCTCTGTCGGTATCTGCTGTGTCCTTTCTTCCTTCACCTCCGTTTGGGGTTTCTTAGAATGAAATTAAAAAAAAAAAAAAAATACAGCATTTTATATAAATAAGCAATCCTCTTTAAAATTGACGCATACCCTTATTGGTGAAACCGCTTGCCCAGCAGGTGAGGCTTTCACAGGAGATTGAGATACAGATTTCACAGGAGTTGGAGGTAAAGCTCTCACAGGTGACATATCGTTCACTGGTTCTAGGAGGGGATGCTTTCGGTGGCTAAGTTTTAATTTTTTTGTGGCGTGGTCTTTTTGCCTTTTTTATATTTCTAATTAAAACAAATTATTAAAATTTTGAGTTTAAAGTTGTTAAAAGTTTACAATTAGCTAATATGATTTACACTTACCTGCATACAGTCATATTTTTTATTATGTTGGAGCAGCCACTATCCCTCTTATCCATAATGTGTGATCGGACCTCATATTCCACCGGCAACAGGTCGTGCAGGACTAAGGCAACGAATATTGTTTGCATTGATACCTCAATTTCGTGTTTCTTATACTCCTCGGATGCTTTGAACTCAAAAAAAATTAATTCTCTCTTTTAACGCTGGTGGAATGGAATATTTGTTACAAGTTAACAAACCTGCGACACTGGATTGCAATTTTTTTTCTCCACTTGTACGGGGTTTCTGCCGTCCAAATGTTCCTTCAAATCGTCTTAAGTTACTGAAACCCTCCCCCGGTGTTAAATTTAAATGTCCTTGATACTTTTTTCCCTTAACATCATCAAATAATATATATGGCTTCCCGATAGCAGCCCCTACGTAAAACGCGGCCCTACCAACTGGTACATTTAAGTTTATCGACACCACCTCGAAACGTTCGGAAAAACTGGACGCACTGGTCGTCTTTCCACTTCCATATTCCCCCACTAAACCAACCCATCTGCATTTAGGTTTTCCATAAATAAATGTGTCTAATATGCTTTGGCTGATTTCTTTAAATTTAAGTTTAGAGATAAATCCTTAGATAAACCCCCAGATAAATCCTTTGGTAAACCCGTGATAACACGAGGGAGGATTTTACGTGGATTGAATAAGGAAATATAACTGTTTAGTTTATGAATTAAGTTTAAGTCAGAGATTAAACTTTTGCATGAATAATCTTCCAGGAAGTCGATAGCAATTCCACTCGTATAAAGTGGTCTTATATAAAAATTTTTGATGTTGTTGTCCAGAAAAGAGTAGTATTTTAAAATATATTCCTGTAATGATGAGTTTTCTTTTGGATACAGCATTACAGTAAATTTATTTCCATCAATCTTGTGTGTTTTGCCAAGAGCAGGACGACCTGAAGATTCTTCATGGGCAGACAAATCCACAAAACCGACTTTTTTAGCGAAATTTGTAGTCAAAGCAGGTTTATGTATTTTAGGATGAGTAAAAATAGGTTTAGTGGGAGCATTTGAAGAGTTTGAAACCCGAGGTAAGTTTGTGAACAGCATTCTTTTCCGCTTGCCGTCCTTAATCCAGCTGAGACTGGCGGATATTGAAACACTGATCTTAAGTCCACGCAGCCTCAGCTGGGCTCGATGATGTCGAGCGTGCCTTGAATTTCATTGGGAATATATTGCTCAATTCAAGTTGAGCAATATATTCCCAAGCAATAAACCCATCCGAGTGCCAAATTGCGCCTTTAGAAGCAAAAGTATTTCTTATTAATTTTATCATATGGCTAGGATCCAACATGATGAATACATCTTGCTTAGTAACAGGATGCTGAAAAGAAGGTTTTAAATTATGGTCTCTAATTCAGCTATTAGTACCTTAGCCGTAGCAAAATTTGTCCTGGTGCCGTCGAAAGTCAGACTATTTCAGCACCAGTATCATGAACAAATTCCAAGCCTCTTCTAGTCAAATTTGCTCTTTCATTAGCACTTAAACCGTCAATTAAAAAATAGCAAATGGGCAATTTCCATGATTTATTTACACAGTTCAGCATAAAAACATTGAAATAACCTTTATGTCCAATCAACAACCTTTGTGATACCTCTTTTACGTTTAAAAATATTTTAAATTTTGAATGATTATCATTACCTTTAGTATTATTTCTTATATTAGGCGAAACAAATACTAGTTAAATAGATGTTAATTAAAAAGGCTCGAATTTAATAAATTAATTCAATCTTTTTATTATATAAGCATGTAAAACGTTGAATTATACCAAATTTTCATAAAGCATACTAAAAATTTATTTATACTTAGTTTTACTTATGCCTTTGTAATTCTTTCTTTTAAAGAGTTATCGGCCACCATGAACACAAAGAAACTTAATCCGATAGTTTAAATAAATTCCGGATTAACATTTTCACTATGAATTCGAGATAAGGTATGTAGTGATGTCAATTTCATGGCACCCCTTACCCAAAAAAGCACCTTTTGCTCTTTGGAATATTGACTTATTTCCTCCTCCAAATCAGAAAATGAACAAAAGTTTTGCCTCTGAGAAAGAGACATGTTCATTAATTTCAATTAAAAAAAAAAAAGATAATTTTTTTTTTTTTTTTTTTGTAAAATGATAGATTTCTTTCTGCAGAGAAAAAAAAAAGAATCGTTGTGGAATACGCTGCAAAAATTCTGAGCAACCAAAGGAAAACCCAAATCTATTGGTTTAAATTTGCTAAAAAACTGTCTTGAAATAAAAGGCATGCTCCAAAGAAAAATACAGATATAATCTGATTTTGATATTTAATTTATCGTTAACAAAAGCCCTGTATTAATTAGCTCTGTGAACTTTTAAAATCACGGTTGTTTTCAGGCGGGGCACCCTTGTCGCATGTCAAGCGACATTTCATAGGCATATATGCTTGCAATTCTGAAACAAAGCACTACGTTATAGGTCACATTTCCAATTTTATTTTTTGACTTTTCTTCTATATAATCACCTCATTTCATGAAGTCAACATTCTGCCAAGAACTCGGTAGCGAAAGAGAAAAGAAAAAAAAAATCATGTGCACAAGCGAATCAAAATTGACGAAATAACAAGAAAAACGAATGGGTACAAACTCTTTCTGGTCCAAACGTCCTTCTGCAGTTTTCACCTATAATTTCTGAATTTTCTTGCTTGGAAGAGGTCAGGTTTTCCCCTTTTGCATTTTCAAACAGTACTCATATTTTTTATCTTGTGCAATATTCATAAGTTTAATACATTTGTCAACTCTTTGCTTTTTGCCTTGCAGATAAACATGCTTTAAAATACAGTTGAATGCTTCAATATGCATGTTGTATTTAATTTTGCCTCTTTTCTGAAGCAATAAGCCCACCACTGCTTGCGATTTGCATTATTCCTCTTAAATTATGAATGAAATGATGGCAAATCTCCGTCTTTTAAATTTTCCAAAAAACATGTCGGCATTTTTGTAAAGTTTTCTTCATCCAATTCATGTGGTAGAGCCTTCAGTGTTTTATGTACATTCGCTTGTTTTTCGCCTTTAATAAAATTTATATGGCTAGTCCAAGCTCGATCAACGTGCCATGCACATAAAAGTAGACTGTACCTGTCCAAATACACTCTCCCGTGCATTATAAAACATAAGAACATCAAAAATGATGGAACAATTGCTTCCACTTTTGCCTTTATTAACTTTGAAAAAAAAAATCATGTAGGACATATTTACTCGGGAGCATATGCAAAATGCAGTTGGTATACCTTCCTCATATTTATGTATTGCCATTAGGGTAACCAGCTGAAAATCATGCGCTGATATACCAAAGGTAGAATCAATGCAGATTCAGTTTGAATCTAAGGCCTTAAGGGTTTCTTTATGAAAATTTGTCATGATTGACAAGAAAATCTTCTTGATTCACAATGGTATGACTTTCCCCTGGCTGTTTATAAAACATGACAGGATTGTCAGTAGCATTGCTCATCTTTTAACACACAAGCATGTGCACTTTCTGCATTATTTTTAAGAACTGATGCTTTGGATTGACACTGTATGCCAGTTTTCCTCTCAATATTGCCTAAGGATTTTCTTGTTAGCAAAGGGACTTCATCGAAAGACCTACAGCATGCCTCTTTGAAGTCATTTAGTATTCTTTTTTCTACTCCTTGAAGAAGTTTTTCTGAAAAAAAAGAAAAAGAAAAATTACAATGCAAACTATATTACAAACGAATGAAAAGAGTAACCTATACTACAAGTTAACATTTATGGTTAAAATTTAACTGTTATTGAGAAAGAATATACTCATTTTTAATTTTTTAAAATTTATTAAATGCAAAGCATTCAAGTTGCATATTTAATTTATATTTTTGAAAAGTGTTATTTACATGCTTAACACTAAATCTACCGACAGTTCTTGCATACCTATTCCTACCACGCTCGGTCAAATCGACTGGTAATTAAAAATGTTATGGATTTTAGTATCCCAAGCCAGTGCCGGATCTAGGGTGGGGCAAGCCGGGGCCCATGCCCCGGGCGGCACTTCTGGGGGGCGGCAAATTCACCTGTGATGCAAAAAGAAAGAAAAGAAAAAAAAAATAAGGAGAAAAGAAAGAAAAAATATTTCATTTAGAAAATTTAACTTTTGGAAGAGAATTAAAATCCTAGCTCGGCGCTCCGATTTTATCATTCATCAGATATTTTCCAAACGATTAAAACCTATTAATAAAATTATTTTTTTTGTATAAACTGTTGGAAATTCTAAAATTGAGGTTAGGGGGCGGCAAATTTCGAAATGTCAAAATTAAAAAAATTAATTTTAAAAAGTCAAGGTTTTTCCCCCTTGTGGTAGTGAAATACGTATAAATCGTGATCTGCGAAGGCAATACCCAATAGTTTTTCTTTAGAAACTTTCAAAGCCTCCTTTTGGAAAAAGGTGGGAGCGTGAGAGCTTGTAAATGTCGTTTGAGATGGCAAACACTTGGCTCTTCGATATGGGCGTTAGTAAGAAGGAGGGGGAGGGGAGGGTCCTGCCCTCTGAATTAAAAAAAATATGCCAATTTTTTTTTTTTTTTGAATTTTAATTGTCATTTTTATGAGTGAAAGCGTTTAAATTTCAAAAAGTGTTTGCTTGCTTTATTTTCTAAAATTTTTGAAGTCCCAAAGCGTCTCCTAAGGCCTCAAAATGCACCAGTTTGTATATAGTTTTCAAAAATTTTCCCGGGGGATAAACCCCCGGACCCCCTTCAACTGTCAGAATTTCATATCTCCAGTAAAGAGGGACCCTTCAATGGCTCTGACCCCCTAATGATGAGCTAATGTGTATAAACATTGCCGAAAGTTGGAATTTATCAGTGACAAAAAAAAGGGAAAATCCTCAAAGAAAAAAAGAAAAAAAATGGCCATTGCATAAAACGTTATATGAAATATCAACAATAATTGGTTGGAGGGGGCGGCATTTTTGCCCCGTGTCGGAAAAGTCCAAGATCCGGTACTGTCCCAAGCAGATGATTGGTTGATTTATTGCTAAATATATATAAAATGAAGAATTTCCATGAAATTCCGTCCAAATTTATTTTTATATAAGTTAAATAACCTAATATAAGTTATATAACCTAAAAGTACAAACCTAAAAAACAAAAATTTGCATGCCCAGTCGGCACATATTTCTAATGAGGAAATGTTGTGTATTTTTATTATTGCGAAGAAGTAAATTAATGCATTCCGCATTTTCCCGTTTGGAGATGTATAATGGGAAAACATCATCATCTTCTTCTTCGCAACCGAACACATTAATTCTCAAATTATTCAAATTTTCTATATTCAAATGTTATATGAATGTGTTGTACCTGTTTTTGGTCCTCCTCGCACGAAGAGACCTATCTTCTCTAAGTTCTTCTTTGTCTGCTATCCAAAATGTGCTTCGGTCCATAAAAGAAAATTTTAGATGCAAGAAGATTAATTTCATACTAAATATAAAATTTACGGCATAATTGCAATGCCTTGATTTTATAATGGAAAAACTTTCTGTTCTTAGAGTAAATGAAACAAAAAATAATACAAACTAGAAATCATTGTGATGGTACGTTTAGTGTTAGTTCACATAAGAATATATTAAAGTAACGGGAATGATAGCATTTTTCCTACGAAAGGAGGAGTTGTCCTTACTCCGTCTACATGGTACGACTTTTCAAAACTGATTTCTAATACAAGGTGTGTATATAGCAATGCCTCGTTTATTGCAAACAATGCTTTACTTGGAATTGTAAGCTTGGGGCAACTACGTCTTCAACAGATTTAATCTGTCCTCTTTGAAAGTTTTCAAACAAGAAATATATTCATCAAAATCAATTATGATCAATTAAAGTTTCTTCGTTAAGTCGTTTATGACGTTACTAGAAAAGTAATTCAATCCTTCTATTTTGAAAAGCTGAAAACAGAAGATTTGGCTAATATGAAGGCCTCGGCTAATTCATCTGAAAAAGAAAATATCGTTAAAAACGAAGATGTTAACGCCATAGCCCACTTCCTAAAATCTCTGGAAGTTCATCTTGTTGGGAAAGTGAAAGAAGTGTTCGTTTGCGTAGGTTGCATTTATGACAATTTTTCACAACTCAACCACGGATGTATACTTACTAGTGGTAAAGACAAATATGAACGTTTGGGACCTGAAATTCTACTATTAGTTGATATAAAAGACTTCGCAAAAGACTAAAAATTCATCGACAGGCAATTTTTTGCAAATCTTTCAGTTAGCAATGTTAACTCATTATATGCCCAGTATATGTTTCATATGATAATAAGTCTGCTTTACTAGGATGCTTATGGATTCAATTTTTGTACGTAGTTTTTAATAATTTTTTTCTCATTTTCTATAATTGAGATTGTAGGATCTCTTTCACACATTTTATGTAAATATTTTGTCATTTGGTAAATATCGATTATCCTTGATTTCAGTCGTTTTGTAACACAGTTGCCTGTGAACCGTGACTGTAAG
Source organism: Octonoba sinensis (assembly GCA_038502835.1). NCBI lineage: Eukaryota > Metazoa > Arthropoda > Arachnida > Araneae > Uloboridae > Octonoba > Octonoba sinensis. Next base: position 76,693,191 of record CM076605.1, read on the forward strand.
TTAATGTTGTGCACAAAACATGTTGAACGAATTGTCAATTATTATCAGATGGAATATAACTGTTTGATGTTTTTATGATTTTTATGCGGTTAAAAAAGCATGCAATTCTTTTTTGAAGAGAGTAATAAAGCAAAGTATAGCAAAGAAATTTATTTGTTATAAATTCTCTCATTTTACATTATGTTTTCTCATTTTTTTTATCTATCTCCAGTATATATTATAAACTTGCATGTTAAATATTGCAGAGTCATTGAATGATACATTTAAGAAATTACGTTTTGCCACTTTCACAACGAATTGTTTCTAATTCATTTTTTCGCGAAAGGTTTTATAATATATTACTTTTAAAATATTTAGGTATTAATGATGACAAAAAAAGAAGCAATGCAAAATTAGTAATTTTATAACTTTATTTTAAAAAGAGGCATATAAATATATACATGTTACGGTGAATCTCCGTTATCTCAGAATGTCGACAATATCACCGGTGGATGTCGACATTCACCATCAGACCAGTGATTGTCGACATTCTCCAATTTCGGACATACGCCGTAACATACATACAAGATAAAGGTAATAAACATTTATGCACAATTTTTTCATTTTTATTATGTACATGGTTTGTAGTAATTATGATCAAGGTAATGAGGAGGAATATTTAGTTTGACATCTAATTCTGCATTGACAATTTTTACTCAGGAGTAGGTTTAGATAAACCTTTTCTTTTGATATTTTTCTTTTTGGTGGGGGAAAAACCTATTTTGAGCTTCGATTTTCTTGTTCTGTGGCTCCCTGCAAATTTTTTTTTCAGAGTTATTCGTACTCATTGTGATTAAATTGTCAAGACTACTTAAAATTAATTTTCTTTTTTTCCACACTGAAACCGCTTTTAGCTGGAGATAATGCATGTGTTAATTTTGCCTCAATGTCAGCATTTTCTGTATGAGATTTTTTTTTTTTTTGCATTCTTTAAAGCTTTCCGATTTAATAGTTTCAGATATTACTGGCGTTTCTGGTTGTACAATATTGTTACAATTATAATTATCTGAAAGAAACACATGGATGGCATGAATGTTTACCGACGTTTAATTTATGCTATTATCTACAACTGCAAGAGTTAATTATTAAAGAGAATATTGCAGATGTGGCATTTAAATTGGCAACTCTCTTGTAGTTTATTAACTGTTTAGGTATTTTCTGAATAACTTCCAGACATTATTTCCCACTGGTTATCACAAGTTTGTACAATCCCATCAATTAAATTTTTACAATCCGTGCCTTTTATAAATCTCAGTTGATTTTTTGGAAGCCCCCACCCCCTTTAATCATTTTTATGAACCGGTTAAAGGAGTTGTCTGATAGTTTTAAAGAGTAATGAAATTAATTGAATTACACATTATATGCTTCAAGTCTATGGAACGACTCCAAACACATGTTGGTATCTATATATACCCGCATTTCTCCTGTGGCAATAAGCCCAAAGTTTGGGTCGGTTTGCGTAGTAAGTTTTAAAATAATATGAAAAAGTTTTAGTTTCTGGATCATTTTCTAATTCAATTACAAATTTATTTAAAAGCACTGAAAAGACATTAATATCCAATTCCTCTAGAAGTATTTTTAAGTGTTTAATGTTTCGTGTTTGTGATGAGGAAATTTTGGCCAAATTTTTCTGCCAACATTGATCTACATGCCATGTGCCTAAAATCTCCCCATAATATGACACCACGTGTTATAATAGCATCATTAGAGATAAAAATTTGTACTAATTTTTGATGTTTTTGTTAAAACAGCTTGGAAAAATTTATTCATGTGATCCTCGTTAATTTTATTCGATAGACAGAAAGCTCCTGGAATGCCAGAAGCAAACTTTACCAACTGTGTAACAACCATATTAAACCATGTGACTCTCCTGGCCAATAGATTGCTGCATGCGCAGTGGGTTCTATTTATTAATGTTGGACACCGTTGCCATTTCGATAAAACTAAATTCCAAGAAAAGTGTGTTAAGATTTTCTTTAGTAATACGACTAGTTCGGGAGGGTGGTTGCCACGTTTCGGCACGCGATCGAACTTTTAGCGTTGCTGATTGCTAGAAATTTATAAGCAATTAAAACGGAGCTAGTTTCGTAGTCAGCGCTTCATTATTTAAAACTTCTTATCTCTATACATGCATTTAATATAATAGTATAGCTATGATTAATTTTGAAAACCAGTCGCCAGGGACGTCTCAAAAAGTATTTGTAAATAAATTAATAATAATGCTTATATTCGAATTTAAAAAATAAGAAAAAACACTTTCTTTCATCAAATTAGGTTTAAGTGCTTCCCATGACCTGTAGTGAGAATTTTTATATTTAAGGGGGAAAATTGCAACAGATTTTCCTTTGAGAGTAGATATTTTTTATTTATTTTCTTCTGTAATGATGCGTGATATTTTAACATGTGTATCTCTTGAAATTGAGAACCCCCCCCCCCCCCCCACCGAAATATATTTATTTATGATTCTCCGGATAAAATTTCTTTTATTGCCATTGGATTGGCAATTATTCAACATATATAACCACATATGCATAACTGAAGGAATAGAAACTAACAGATCGGGAATGAGTTGAGCAGCGTTATTAAAAAACTTTACACATCAATAAAAACCGTATATACTTAAATATTTTCTCAGTTTCCACGCAAGGTAAAAAAGTTTTACTTCTTGCAATATATATTTTAAAGTTTATTTTATACTCATATTCAAACAACTATTATTGAACATAGTAATTATTGTTTAAAACTACAAGCAAAAGTTAAAGGCAGCCTTATTCAACTTATGAGTAAATCAATTACTTGCAAAAATTTAATTTATATATGTATTCTTTTCATTCACAATGATATAGTACATTTGATTGAATGGGGTTTTAAAAAACAAGGTATGTTCGAGGGTTGGTCAAATTAAAGTTTATTTTTAAACTTATTTTCTTATAAAAGCTTGTGATAAAACAGTGATCTGGATTAAGCCCTAAAATAAAAAGTGTGGGCATTTCACGAAGTTAAGTAATTTCAATAAATTTAAATTTTCTTCACTAGATACAAATCTTAAAATAATGTTTTAAGACATGGCATTCTTTTCGTTTCATGATTTTCTTTCGTCAATTTACAACCATATGTTAAAGGGCAAAACTTTCATTATTAAAGTTATTTATCATGCATTACTAAAAGAAATAGTTTTTAAATTAGCAGGAAGTCATAAGTACATCACATAGTGAGAGCAGTAAAAACTAGAAAAGATGAAATTACAAATCTGAAAATGTAATGCATCAAACATATTTTAACATTTTAAATTACACTGTGATTTCAATCAATTCAGTGACACAACCATTTTGTATTTTCAACTAACTGAGCTAGTCAGATTTCTCACCCTTTTCCTTTTTATTTTAAGCAAGATTTCTAACTGTAGAAGAATTTGATGAAATGCAAAAACTGTAACCTTCATAAAAGATTAAATTATTAAAACAAATGAAAAAAAAAAAAAAAAAAACAATTGAACTAAGGCATATACCCATTAAAATAACTTTTAAATTTCATCATAATTGAAATATTCACAAGCTGCCAAAGGAAACACTGCATGCAATTTTCGGAAAAGCACATGTTCCATGCTAGCAAATTGATATAAAAAAATATATGTGTTACAATTTATGAAAATTCAGTTAAAGTGCCAATGATCTTCTTTAGAAGTGCATGAAAATTATTTCAACATTCAATCTATAATAAAATTTTGATGTAAAAAAGTTTGAAATATAAACTTTTTATGACAATAGTGAAAGAATTTATGAAATATAAACTTTTTTGACAATAGTGAAAGAATTTATGAAATATAAACTTTTTATGACAATAGTGAAAGAATTTACTGCCTTTCAAATAAAATTATTTTAGTATTTTTATTTCTGCATTTATTCATTTGCAGTTCTTGTGTAATTAATTAATTTCCCTGCGTGAAGCAGACGAACTCTGCAGTATTCGAAAGGATCGACTTTATTAGCATTATTTTGTGATTGATCATGGGGCAATGTCCAATGGATAATCTATTCCCCTCAATCCCCCTGATGAACAAGCTGCAGGATTCTTTGTTCCCAGAGTTCCTGTGGCCGTGACGAGACCCAGTCCTTCATAGCGTCCTTGAGTACGTCGTCCGAGTTGAAGAGCTTTCCTTTCAGGTGTTTCTTCAGTGAACGAAACACATGGAAATCGCAGTGCGACATGTCCGGACTGTAGTGCTTGAACTTGGCCGGTTCCATGTGTGTGACTGGAGACGTGTGGACGCG